>OY282482.1:2500000-3750000 GCA_958295575.1 Leucania comma | reverse complement strand
TGCGTGTCCGAGTCCCTACGAGCTCTATTAATTATCACTTTACTTTTTTAAAATCACTCTAATCACTTTAGTCTCTCTTAATCACTGTCACTTAATTGCACTCGTCGCCAACACAACTGTTACCTGCTAAATATCGCTTTACCCAGTAACTGTGCTGTGAAGATCTGACAGTCAGTCAGATTAGTCGAACCATGTAAAAACCTGGCGCTATGTTACACCCGATTAGTCTGGAAGTAAAGCCTTATATAGTGAGAAACATCCTGATGGCAGTTTATAAAGATCAGAAGTTTTGCTTATGGAAGAGGTGCTCAATGGAGACGAAAGCTTCGATTAATGCGAGAAGCAAAGAAATGATTGTGGTGGCCAAGCTTTTGGGAGGACTATATCTAGGAGAGGAAGTCTTTCAGCTGCAGGGATGATGATGACAAGGCCTAACCACGACCAGCCTTATCAATATCTGACAAGGTTTTTAAGTGGGAAAATCTAATGACATCTTCTGCCCGTGGGCAGAGCGGGAGATTGTGTCAGACTTTTACTGACAAAAAACCTACTCCTGTTTCTTCTTTGCCTTTCGTACCAGGGCTAGGTTTTCCTTTCAGAAGTAAACTTTGGCTCCAGTAGCCTTCGACACTACTAGGCCTGTTCCGGACGGTTACCGGATGGTCGAACGGCGGCGGCGGCGTGAGGCGCATTACCTCACACGTGCGTCCTCCTCCTTTGCTAGCATTACTGCTTCGCAGAAGGAGGCGACGGCCTGCCACTCCTCTTTGCCTAGAACCATGGCTTGTACCAAGGCCCGGCACGAGTGATCGGTGCCACCTATCGCACAAGGGCCGTTTTCTGAGAGGAAGGCTCAGCCCCGGCACTATAGGCAACGAATGAACGGGGTAGGTTTTTAGTCAGTAAGAGTCTGACACTACTTCCCGCTCCGCCCAAGGGCGGGATTTGTCATCGGATGATTTTATCTACCATAAATAAAAGTCTTATTTAAAAAAAATTGTTTACAATTTATTTCTTGTGTTTACTTACAATGTTAAGGCGTTCTAATTTTCCGGTGACTTAAATATATTTTGGTATTTCCTTTCAAATATTTTTATCTCCTTCAATTTTACTTAAACAACTCTTCCTAATTAACATTAACAACCTTACTCCTAAAGGAAATCAACAGAACGTCCCATTCCGATCCGTTTCCGTGCCACTAAGGACCAATTTCGCGGCCCAATAAAAAGAAAACGTTATTGAAAGACAAAACTACGCCTATTTCTCCACGAATTCAATACTTTAGGTGCGTCGAATCCAATATGTGTCTTAGACTTTCCATTATTCATCCCACTACATATGTACCGTTGGGTTCGTAATAAAATTGCGCCCTGAAATTTATATAAAACTTAGGAAGCTGTCCCACTGAGGACGAGGAAGCGACTAGCTGTCAATCATTACCTCATTCGCGGATTAAAAGACATGCTTGACAAAATTTTTAACTGTGTGTAATATTTTTTTTCACAAAAAGTAATAATTGTACACCAAAACAAGTTAATGAATTTTTTACAATTGGTCCGGAACTTGGGGCACCGCAACTCGGACAGGTTAGGTTAGAAAGGGATGGCGGGGTGTTGTGAGCGAGCAAAGCGAGTTAACAAAGACTTCGCTATCCCCTTCGTAGTTATTTTTTTGAATCACTCAGAAGAGCATGTTATTCCACCACATAATTATGTGCACAATACGCTATTTAACTGATTTTTGGAATCGATTTCATATTAATAAGTATTGTTTATAGAGTCTAGAAAAAGTGTTTTATTTCAAAATTCTAAATTTTAACATAAAAATAACATATAGATTTGTATTATTAAAAAGAATCTCCTAAAATGCCATATTTGACACCACGCGTCTGTCTGTCTGTCAAGAGCCTTTATCTCGGGAACGCGTAAAGGTATCGAGTTGAATTATAAATCATATATTTAAGTCTCCGGGCCTTGGTACAGGTTCCGGGCTTTGGTACAGGCCATGGTCTGGAGCGAGGAGGAGTGGTAGGTGGTTGCTTCCTTCTGCGAAGCAGTAATGCTAGCAAAGGAGGCGGCCGACTACATGAGGCAACGGCGATCACACCGCAGCCACCGCCGGGATTCCGATTCCGATTTCCAGCCACTGCAGGCGCGGGCTTGTGGACAGCGAGCAATGGTTAGGTCACTGTCCGACCGTCCGGTAATCGTCCGAACCAAGCCCAAGTCTTCGACGGCGCGTTCTGCGCGCCTCAACAAGCTGTAAGCAAACTGTAGGGGCCCAGCAGGGTCAAAGCCTACTGGGGCCATGGACCGATTTCTGAAAAGAAGGTCCGGCTCCTGTATGTGCCCAGGGCTAACAAGAAACGAGGTGGGTTTTTTAGTCAGTAAAAGTCAGACACTATCTACCGCTCCGTCCAAAGGCGGGAGATATCATTGGATGAGTTTTACCTACCAAAAAAATATTCTAGTCTGCAGTCCCTAAAAGTTGTGAAAAAATCAAATTTCTAAGTTATCGGAAAAAAGATAGTGCCGTTTATATCGCAAAAAGAAAACGCATATTTCGACACTCTCAAGGGAATCAAAATTCATAAGATACTGCCCGTTGACCTAGAATCCTAAAATTTGGCATGAAGCAAGGTCTCATAGCACAAGTATAGGAGAAAACTGTAAATTTGGAGTTACGTCACAAAAAAAAACAATCCTTTTTGCTATTCAGAAAAATCTTCGTAAATCTACATCGGGAATTTTTTTTCCACAACTATCACACAACGCCGTCTAGTCCCAAGCTAAGCAGAGCTTGTGTTATGGATACTAGACAACTGATAAACATATTTCTAAATACATACATAGTACAGATAAATAACACCCAGACACAGAACAAATGATCGTGCTCATCACACAAACATTTCTCCTGGGTAAGAATCGAACCCACGACCTCTGGCATAGCAGTCAGGTCCACTAACCACTACACCAACAGGTCAGTCATATTGAACTGTTTTCATAGGTTTTTTTTTTTTTTTTTTTTTTTCGGTAGGTAAAATCATCCAATGACAAATCCCGCCCTTGGGTGGAGCGGGAAGTAGTGTCAGACTCTTACTGACTAAAAACCTACCCCGTTCCATTCTTCGCCTTGGTCCCAGGGTCCCGGGTGCCATTTTCACATACCCTTTGACCCCAGTAGGCTTCGGCCCTGTCGGGCCCCTACAGTTTGCTGACAACTCCTTGAGGCGCGCGGGAACAGTGCGCGCCGTAAACGACTTGAGCTCGGACCGGTCTGTTACCGGACAGACGGACAGCGAGCTACCCATTGCCCGCCGTCCGCGAGCCCGCGCCTACGGTGGCCGGAAATCGGGATCGGAAACCCGGCGGCGGCGGCGGCGTGTACGCCGTTGCCTGATGCGGTCGGCCTCCTCCTTTGCTAGCATTACTGCTTCGCAAAAGGAGGCGACCGCCTGCCACTCCTCCTCGCTCCGGAGCATGGCCTGAACCAAACCCCGGCGCGAGAGATCGCTGCCGCCGATCGCCCCCACGAGGACACGGCGATGCTCTTCCCAAGCGGGGCACACCTCGACTGTGTGCTCCACCGTGTCCTCCGGACGCTCCGCACAGTGGCGACATCCGGGCGTCGTCTCCGCACGAATCTTGTACAGGTACGGACCGAACTTGCCGTGTTCGGTCAGCACCTGCGCCAAACGGAAGGTGACGACGCCGTGGGGCCTTTCCAGCTGTTTTCATAGGTAAGTTTGTGCCTGTGGTTTGTACGGAACCCTCAGTGCGGGTGTCCGACTCGCACTTGCCCAGTTTTTTTTCTTAGCTACTTACGTGGCAGTGCAAAGACAGCTCTTAATGCAGATTTTGGGGCATAGAGACCAAGGAAATACGTGGGCTAACTGTTCATATTACTCTGTCCACACTAACTTGTTGCAACGACCAGAAAGCCTGACGTATTGAAATTAGATGAGTAAGGAAGATACTAGAAAGCACAATCACAAAAATGTCATATTTGCCAAAATATTAGGCAAACTAACTTGTTTGGGGTCCAATGGACCCCACGCGACTGATTAAAGGTTGTAACGTTATTTATACGTTAACAAGATAGGGATAGAGATGTAGAGTGCAAGAGAGTAAGGTTAAGAAAGGAATGCAAGATAAGAGTGAGTGTAAAGTCATAGTTAAGCACTAAGAGAAGTGCTTGAGAGTGAAAGAGTGGAGGAGTGAGAATAGTGAGAGGATAAGTTATAAGAGTGATGTGTTATGGGAGGAAACAGTGAAGTGTCACGTCGAAACTTAAACAAACTGAAAAGTTATAAAGTAAATAATACAAAGGAATGAGAAAGATCCAATAATTAAAATATGTGAGTATAAATAATACTACAAGGTTAAGTATTAATCAACCGCTTCTCGCTAATCGTCAGCAGTAGGACAATACCTGAGCTACGGGTGCTAGGTGAAGCGAGGACGCGTGTTGAAAGTTGATGGGCAGAGTTGAAAGAGTGTTGTTTTATGCAAACCTTGATATAGGCCTTTCTGGTGAGCAAAGAGGGTTACAAGGTCACTGTCCCTTTGTTATACAAACTCGTTTGTTTAAATACTAACTTCTGCTTAGAGGGTTTGCTTGGTGAAAGTAGGTTTTTTCCGAACAAACTTTGGATCCCTGTTTCAAATATGCGCCTAAACGGAGCATAAACGGCTTTGTCTTTAGATATCGCAGACATAGAAGTTTGTTTTTTTTTTTAAACCCCCGTCGGAAGCCCAAGTCGTCGACGGCGCGTTCTGTTCCCGCGCGCCTCAAGGAGCTGTCAGCAAACCGTAGAGGCCCAGCCTGCTAGCTGCAGGCAGACAGGGTCGAAGCCTGCTGGTGTCAAGGGCCGTTTTCTGAGAGGAGTCTGACACTACTTCCCGCTCCGCCCAAGGGCGGGATTTGTCATTGGATGATTTTACCTACAATAAAAAAAACCCCCGACGGAAAAAAGGGGTGTTATAAGTTTGACCTGTCTGTCTATGGCTTACTCGAGACGGTTCTTAGCTACAATTTATGAAGACCTGTGCAGGTGTTCAAGGTCATCAGCTCGTTTGTTAACTGCGGTGGTATTTTTAAACATTTAAGAGGTATTTACTTTATTTTAAACATATGTATGACCTAATATTTGAAATACTCGTGTACAATCTGGTGCCATTGAGCTGGTCTGACGATTGAGCTCGAAGGTAAGAATCCTGGATTGCTTATTAACATAGTAAACCTATCAAGTTTGGGTTCAATAGATTCATCTTGACCAGTTCTATTCATTTTTCATGATGCCAAGGACCTGATGCTAGAACTGGGAGATGGCTGATGGAACTTTGAAATGCCTACTAGTAATATACCCATCGAATTTAATCTCATCAGATTCGTTTTAACCAGTTATAAATATGTCATATTGCTGTCAAGGACTGTCGGAAGATTTTTTTTAAATTTTAATTTTATACTTGTTTACTACTCGTAAGTGGTAGTCAACTTGAGTAGTTGATATTAATTTCAGCTTAATACCTCAACGCGTTCCTGAAGAAAGGCCCTTGACAGATGGACAGCTAAGTGATTCAATAAGGGTTTAATTTGTGCCCGCACCTACGGTGACCAAGAGAGCAGTGGTGACCGAATGGTAAACTTTGACTTACGAGTTATCGGTCGCTGGTCAAAACCCAGCAGTATTACTTTATGTAATTTATTTCACCACACTCTCAAAACGGTGAAGGAAAACATCGTGAAAAAACCGACATATCCTACAACCAAAAATTTGAGGATGTGACAGTGATATTTAACAACCCGCACTGGGCCCGCGTGGTGGATTATGGCCCATTCCCACTTCTAGAGAGGAGGCCTGAGTCCCAGTAGTGGGAACATTAAAAGGCTGATTATGCCATGCTTATGTTACAGTGACGGCGGATGGAGAGGGAGAGCGCGGCCAAAGAAGAGATGGATGGATTGTGTGAAGAGTGATATGAAAGAAACGGGAGTTAGTGATAGCGTGACGAGGGACAGGATAGAATGGAAGAAAAAACGTGTTGCGCCGACCCCAAATAAAACGAGACAAAGGCAGGAAAACGATGATGCTACGGTGGCAGCGGGTCGCCCTGTGACTTCAAATTTCCAACACACGACTTGTAATGATACACGTGGAGTGATTAGAAACCAAACATTGTCGTCAAAGATATAATTATTTTGTAAGACATGTTGTCTCGGTCTTTCATCATGTGTAATAAGAGACAAAATAAACCACAGTCTCTTCACTGCGAGACACAGAAATTTTCTTTGTTACAACAAAGGTTTGGATTAAAATGATTATTTTGATCTATGTCTTTGTGTAGACAAGGTTTGGAAAATCCTACTACTTTAATATTAGAAATATAAAAGTCTATTTGCTGAAAGAGCTTGAATAAAGCTTTACACGTGTAGACAATGTCTAAAAATAAAAATCACAGTTATACCTATTATAAAGCTGGAGATGACTATATAGGGTGACTGGTGATTTTTTTTTTTGTTATTTTAAATCATCCAATGGCAAATCCCGCCCTTGGGTGGGGCGGGAAATAGTGTCAGACTCTTACTGACTAAAAACCTACCCTTCCATTCCTTGACTTTGTCCCGGGGCCCGACAGGTGACATTCTCACATAACCTTTGGCCCCAGTAGGCTTCGGCCCTGCTGGACCCCTACAGTTGCTGACAACTCCTTGAGGCGCGCGGGAACAGTGCGCGCCGTAGACGACTTGAGCTCGGACCGGTCTGTTACCGGACGGACGGACAGCGAGCTACCTATTGCCCACCGTCCGCGAGCCCGCGCCTACGGTGGCCGGAAATCGGGATCGGAATCCCGGCGGCGGCGGCGGCGTGTGCGGACTGGTAATTAGTGAACGATACTTAAACACGTGATTGTAGTCATGATAACAAACAACTTTTACTATTGGACCAAACCTGAAATCGCGAAAAAAATAGCCAAGTTCAGTAAATTTTGACCAGTTAGGCTAACATAAATGTACTGAACAACAGATGTACAGACCTACCTGATTGTTCACACAAACATATGGTCACCGGGCCATCCAGGCGATTGAAGAGTGGTTTTGGTCCCGCACTAAGCTGTGCGCTGACGCCTAATGCCCGCTGTGATTTGCCATAACCTGTGTTGTACTAATATCAATTCAATTCAAATCATTTACAATAATAAATTAATTGTGCATCGAAGAATTCAAAACACATGCTGTCAATAAGAAAAAATATCCAGAATACTGGCAGTGAACGTGTGTTGATAATTTTATTTCATCGATGATAAGCCTAAAATTCGATTATAACATAACAACTATCAACCTTATAATTTTCCCACTGCTGAGACTCAGGCCTCCTCTCTAGGAGAGGGAATGGGCGGTAATCCACCTCTCGGGCCCAGTGCGGGTTGATGGATGTCACGTCTTCGATTTTTTAGTTCTAGGACATGCCGGTTTCCTCATGATGTTTTCCTTCACTATTTTGAGAGCAGTAGTGAAGAAATAAATTACACAAAGTCCACGCGCTCAATCGTCCACCGCATCGTTGCTTTCCATCAGGTGAGATAGTGGTCAAACGCGAACCTGTCAATAATAAAAAATTAAAAAGAAGTAATTTCACCTGGCTGGCTGAAATAATGGACCTGGCTGGCTGAACCCGCGACCTACAACGCGTAAGTCAGAGCCACCACTGCTCTCACTTTAGAAGAATTTTTGGTTTTAGGAAATTCCAGTTTCCTCATGATGTTTTCTTTCACCGTTTTAAGAGCAGTGACACAATGAAACAACAAGGTGTAGCTTAGTTCGTTATCACTGCTCAGTTGACATTACTTTTGATAGGCGGGGTTAGGTTTAAACCCGACCTACAAGTCGTAATTCAAGACCGTCACCACTATTATCTTAGATTAGTACTCAGATTAGTACATACTGCATTTTCGTATAATCAGCCTTTCGGTATTTTACGGGATGCATGACTTGATACCGCCATCTCCTTTCTACCATCGAACAACCCGGCGTACCGCGAATATCCACCCTTACGTTGTTAGGGCCGAAGCCTACTGGGGTCAAAGGGTATGTGAAAATGGCACCCGGGGCCCTGGGACCAAGGCGAAGAATGGAACGGGGCAAGGCGAAGTTTATACCGCGTACATCGAGGGACTGGAACAATTTGCCTGCTGCGGTTTTCCCGTCCAATTACAATTTAGGCGTCTTCAAGGCTAGAGTGAATAGGCTCTTAAAAAACTAGTGCGCTTTACCATCGACGATTGCATCACTCCTTACCATCGGGTAGGATTGCAGTCAAGTGCTAGTTTATAAAAATTAAAAAAAAAAAACCTTTTCGACAGAAATACGTTTACTAATAAGTAGAAAATTGAAATAGAAAGTTGAATTCTATGGATCCTTAAAAGGGATACCAACAATAAAGTAATTGGATCAATTTCAAATCCTTTTACCGGCTATTCATTTGTAGATACAGTCAGCAAAAAAGATAAGTAATCAAGTTGGTACAAATGGAAATAAATGAGTTTCATTTTTAATAACAATGATTTTTTATTTTGGAGAACCAAAGTTACCGATATAAGTATATCGTAGGCGCGGGCTTGCGGACAGCGGGCAATGGGTAGCTCGCTGTCCGTCCGTCCAGTGACAGTCGGGACCGAGCCCAAGTTGTCGTCGGCGCGCACTGTTCCCGCACGCCTCAAGGAGTTGTCAGCAAACTGTAGATGCCCAGTAGGGTCGAAGCCTACTGCGACCAAGGGTTAGGCGAAAGTGAACCCCGGGGCTCTAGCACAAAAGCAATGAAGGAACAGGTTTTAAGTCAGTAAGAGTCTGACACTATGTCCCTCCCCGCCCCAGGGTGGGATTTGTCATTGTATGATTTTACCTGATATAAAATACCTGATACTTGAGGGAGGCCTATGTCCAACAGTGGACGTCTATCGGCTGAGATGATAATGATAACGTTATTTACTATGAATTTAATCACATTTCATTTATGCCTAGGCAGTTATCGGTGTTCATAACAAACTTCAACTTATTAATTTTACTATACCTGATCACCCTGATGACTTATTTTCTTTATTGACTGTACAAACTTATAGCTAATAATAGCTATCCAATCAGTCTGGCATTAAAATTTGACTATTTTGTGAACGCTTTTCAGACTTTTCATGGAACTGGTATCTTCTACGAACCAATTCTAAGAATTGACACTTTAACATTGAACATTTAGCTTCAAAATTCTGATAAAAGCGACTTCAAAATTATTTAATTAATAATAATTTAAATTAAGAAAAACGGAAGCACTTGCGTCCTTCACAAATCAGTTTTAGGAATTGAAGTTTAATTTTAAATTGAGCATTTAAAGATGAGTGTTTCTCAAACTCTACCTTAAAACCTGTAATTTTGATATTAAAGTTGATCTTAACGTACTTAATAATTCAAAACCCATGTGCTAAAACTACTCCCCCTCCCCTCCTCCTTGCGTCGTATTCCATCTATGCTGAGGTTCGTGACAACCCTACTTCAACTACTCCACCGTAGTTTTAACCACTAAGGCTGGGTTTTTTTTTTTTTTTTTTACGGTAGTTAAAATCATCCAATGACAAATCCCGCCCTTGGGCGGAGCGGGAAATAGTGTCAGACTCTTACTGACTAAAAACCTACCCTGTTCCTTCCCTGCCTTGGTTCCAGGGCCCTGGTATGCATTTTCATACCTTCCCAGAGCCCCAGACTAGGCCTCGACCCTACTGGGCCCCTACGGTTTGCTGACAACTCCTTGAGGCACACGGGAACAGTGCGCGCCGTAAACGACCTGGGCTCGGTCCGGTCTGTTACCGGAAAAACGGACAGCGAGCTACCCATTGCCCGCCGTCCGCAAGCCCGCGTCTACGGTGGCCGGAAATTTGGATCGGAGTTACGGCGGCGGCTGCGGCGTGAGCGCCGTTGCCTGATACGGTCAGCCTCCTCCTTTGCACTAAGGCTGGGTGTGCCCCGCTTGGGCAAAGCACCACTGTGTCTACGTGAGGGCGATCGACGGCGGGAAGCTCTCGCACCGGTCCCTGGTACTGGCCATGATCCGGAGCGAGGAGGAATGGCAGGTGGTCGCCTTCTTCTGCGAAGCAGTAGCACTAGGAAAAGAGGCGGCCGCCAGGATCCCAATCCCAATTTGCAGCTACCATAGGCCGGTAGGCTTGTAGTCGACAAGTAATCGGTAGCTCGCGGTGCGGCCGTCCAGTAATCGTTTGGACCAAGCTCAAGTCGTCAACAACGCGTAGTGTTTCACGTGCGCCTCAAGGAGATGTCAGCAAGGTTTTAGTCAGTTTTTTTAAAAGATCGAATTGAGACACTGAAAATTGGGAACATATTTTTTTTTTTAATTTTCAAAGTATTCCCACGTTTCACATTTGTTTAAGTTGGATGACAATACGCATTAACTAAGTTACTATTCGTACATTCTAAATTCAAAATGGCCGTCTCCCAAAGATGGTGGGCCAATTTTTTTTATTAAATTGAGTTGCTGAATGGAATACAAAAATCTGCTTATTTATTTAAAAAGTTTCAAATTAATAAATATTTTATATTTCAGAATTTATTCTATAGTGGTATATTCATGAAGTGAGGTCGTTGGTATTCATGGATCTGTTCGTAAATATCAAGAACGAATTTTTATTTCTAGGAGTATACCGATGTTTTGATCGGAATATCAAATGCATCGCCCACAGGTCTAGACGGTAGACATCGATGCAATCGGATCTAATTTAGCCTGAGGGGCATTCAAATTGAAGACAGGCTGCCGATATGTTGGAAAAAGATATCTAGCTAGATAGTATTATGAGATTAATATGTAAAAGAATGCAAGCAAAGAACAGGGAATGTCTAGTAACACATCTTTTTATTATTTATTTATTTAAACTTCATATACAGTAGTGGTACATAGGCGGACTTAATACAACAAGGTCAACCTTTGGGTTAAAAAAGAAAACACTGTGGTAGGTTTGCACAATAAATAAATAACAAATATTTCAAAATATAATGTGAAATAAATTAAGTACCATAGAATAATAAAATACTTATATATGGTAAAATTATAAACTAATAAATACTATGATAAATATAAAATTATTACGATTAAGAAAACTTAAAATATGAGAATTATGACGAAGACTGAAACTAAGGTTGAGAGGACTTTAAGTAGTAGTTCCGAATTTTACGCTATTTTTAGCTTTTATTTAGTTTCACCTGTCTTGATGTTTGTATGTGGTCAAATCTTTCGAATTAAATTTGACCCACTTCCCGGGTACCAATTGAGCTGAAATTTTGCATTCATGTGTAAATCGCGTGACAATGCAATTTCATGATGACATGAAACTGATCTGATGATGGAACCACCAGAAGCCATAGAAACTCGGTAGTTAAACGACAAAACCCCATTGAGTAAGCGCTCGTGTGATTTGTCTTGACCAGCACTTTGGTAACCAGGGTCTAATGAAGGAGCAGGAAGATGACCGTAGTAACTCGTTAATTAAATAACACAACTCCATCCAGTTTAATAAATAATTCCAGTTTAATCTGGTTATAGTATTATTCAAATTAATTTCTGGATATCAATAATAACAAAGAAAGAAAGAAAGAAAATAAGAAAGATAAAGAATTTATTCGGTACAGCATGAGGTTACTAAAAAATAACAACGAATAATTAGGTTACACAAAAAATAACAAGAAAAAAGGAAACAAAAAAAAAACAGTTTTGTACCTCATGGCTGCACCAAAATAGGTCCAGTACAGCATGAATGCCAGACAACTAGTACATAACAGAACCGCGTTGCGCCGCCGCAACGCTAAAATCGGCGGTACCACCCGATGCAACGCAGAATTTATGCAACGCAACGCGAATTCCAGCGGTATGACGTCATAATTGGTGACTGCATCAAGGCCATAAAATCAAACGATTGCTCTTTTAATTTTATCAAGATGTACAATTTTTCATCAACAATTTAATGTAAAATATTTCAAACAAAGATATTCCTTCTGAAATTTGAATATTGCGCTGGTTATTTGTACAATTTTTGAACGTACAGTGCGCCATTTTCGCGTGCTAATGTTGGCTACTATTGGACCACACTGAATTCAAATATCAAACCACAATTATTTGTTGTGATATTTGTTGGGTCGTTTTCGAAACAGTAATCTAGTACATGTTTCATTGAAGATCCACTCTAAAAAATCACGAGAAACTGGTAACCCTACAGAACGCTCTTCTTCGCGGCGCCGCAACGCAACGCTCAAAAATGCGTTTGGTTGCATCGCGGCGACGCAACGCGGTTGTGTTTCGGCTCTTTGACCTTGCTTCATGCCAAATTTCAAGGTATACCAAGGTCAACGGGAAAGTACCCTATGAATTTTGATTCCCTTGAGAGTGTCGAAATATGCGTTTTTTTTTTGCAACATAAACAACCATATATTTTTTTCCACTAATTCATTTTTTTCACAGCTTCATGGGACCACAAATCAAAGTATATGGTTGTTATTTCAACTAGATATCTCCACGCGTTCCGGAAACAAAGGATCTTCACAGACAGACGGACAACAAAGAGATCCGTTTTTTTTCTTTTGAGGTGTGGAATTCTAAAAATGCTAAATAGTAAATTTTATTTCCTAAAAAGCACTTGTACTTATCAAACTTCCCTGCTGAACAAAACTGAAAGCAACATTCTAAATATATAATCGCTCACACAAGAACCATTCCTCACTAAAAAAACAACAACGCAAAAGAGAAATGTACATAAATGTAATAGAAGACTTATTTCTTTTTTACCACTGCATTTTTATTAAAGAAAAGAAAAAAGATAAATGGGAAACAATGGGAACGGTATACGGTACACGAAATAAATGTGTTTGTCAATCAAAGTTGGTGTATATGTCTGAGAATGAAACGGGACATGAAAATGATGTGTTGCGAAACGGTATATTTTTACACAAACGGTAATCTTTTAGGCAATAAAAAATGCGTGTTTTGTAGTAATGAGAATGTGGCTTGTCTAACTCAATTTAACTTGCCATCGACATGATTTAAAGTGGTCGAAATAACTCATAGAATTCGCAAGCGTTTTTTTGAGAAGAGGTATAATGAAATGACTCTTCTCACCATTCTCACACTCAATCACCATTTTTATTCTTATGGTAAAAGATATGTGACTATTGAGTTTTTTTATTGAATTTAGAGAGCAGTGTTGGCCGAGTAGTAACGGCCCCAACTTAAGAGTTGTAGGTCGCGGGTTCAAACCCAGCCAGGCGCAATACTTCGTGTAATTTATTTCATCAACACTGCTCTCAAAACGGTGAAGGAAAACATCGTGAGGAATTCTAGAACCAAAAATTCGAAGACATGTGACATCCACCAACCCGCACTGGGCCCGCGTGGTTGATTACGGCCCACATACTGGCTACCCAAGACTCCCAGACCTAGAGCCCTTATCTGTAGGCCTTACAAATATTCCTTCCGTGCGGGAATCGAGTCCGCGACACACAGCGCAGTAGTTAATTGTTTACCGCAAATCGTGCCGTCTATGGATAAATATGTATATAAACATAATAAGAACTTCACGATATAAGATTAAATAATAGTGCATTTGTTACAAGTGCAGAAAGTTTGTCATTGCGACCGAGGCGGAATTCGCACGAGCCGTAGGCGAGTGTGTTATAAAGCCGAGGGCAATAGTGAAAAATTTGCACGTGTGTCAAACGACGATTTTCAATACACTTACGACCCGTGGAGGTTGAACTGCGCCTCGTGGCGGTCAACGCGCGCCCATCATGATACGTTAAACAATTTTAATACAGTTAAATTGTGATGGGGTGAGCACGCGCACTGCACCGCACTAGTGCGGAAAACAGTCGATTACGTGATTAAACGCAGTAGGATAAGAGCGGGTATTCAAGTAAGTGTATTGAAAAGAATTTATTTTAACCGATCTGTTTACTTTTTACAAAGCTGAGACTGTAATACACATAGGTACATACATTTTATTTTTAATAATTCCCTGGTTGCTCTGAAAACCATTGGATATTTTAAATAAATATGAATGCCCAACAAAATAACGAAATATTTCCATTATAATATTGCATTTCAAAGTGGTTGCAGTATTATTAAATGTTGGAATGAGATTGCGCACACATGTCGGTAATATTTTATCATATAAAGTAAAATATATACGAAAATCTTTTTACGATTCGTGTATTTCATAATATTTTGTTCCATATTTAATTTTACTGCTGGTCATTAAAATAAATGTTATTAAAATAAATTTTATGATCTTTCAAAGTATTATAGAAATATATATTCTCCTTTTGAAATTTATCTTTTGTTTAAATAATGTTTTTCAGATTCATTTATTTATTGTCAAACATAGGTACATTATAATAAGTTCTTATTTAAATAGGTACACTGTGGGCGCTATGTTTTGCCTCTAGGGCGTACAATGTATATACATGCAATAAAATTAAAACAACAAATTTAATCAGATAAACAACAAGATTTTTATCAAAATTATTTTGTAAAATTAATATCTATAATTATTTCAAAGTTATACTCTTATTTTTCTTAGCGTTTCGATGGCGAAACTAGTAAAATTCCTTGCTCGGCCTAGTATTTGGCCACGGCAATGCCGTCCACTGATACTGTCTATTGTATTTTTTCATTATTTGTGGTTTCATTGCTTTCTAATTTTTTTTTCTTCATTGTGCTCACATAATAGAAGCGACAATAAATTTGTAACCAAGATTATATAACTCATAATATGATTTAAAAGAGTGTCTATGGAGTTTCTTGCACGTTATTTTACATAGAGATCTACGCTTTGGAACGTGCAATTTAGCTTCACTTTTTTTGGACTGACCGACATTTTGACAATTCAAAAGTGCCTGTAATTGGTCTATTTGAAATAAACTATTCTGACCCTGTTTCTGATTCTGATTCTGTCATTAGGTCCCTTCGTGAACAGGTAATAGGACACGTGGTGCAGGATGGAAGGGACATGGTCTGGGGAGAGACGCCGCACAAACACTGAAGATCAAAACCGACCGAGAACCCCCATCCGGGGAGATTGTCTTTGCTACGGCCAACCTGGGTGAGGAGTCTGCTAAGAGTCTTCCAGGTTGGCCATGGCAATTTGTGTCCAGGAGAGAGGCTCTCCACCGGCTCGATAAAATCATCAGGAGGTTAGAACGTCTCCCGCCAGAGGTCGCAAATGTAATTTGAGTGGCCTGATGGTCTAGTGGTTAGTGGCCCTGACTACTATACCGGAGGTCGTGGGTTCGATTCCCACCCAGGACAAATGTTTGTGTGATGAACACGATCATTTGTTCTGTGTCTGGGTGTAATTTATCTATAATATGTATGTATTTAGAAATATATAAGTATGTTTCTCAGCTGTCTGGTACCCATAACACAAGCTCTGCTTAGCTTGGGACTAGACGGTGTTGTGTGATAGTTGTGGAAATATTATATTATTATTATTAATTATAATGAAAATGGAAGAAATCACTGGCTTCTGAAATACAGGAACCTAACCTAGCTCATACGTCATGGTTTCATATATTTGTTTATAAAAAAAAAACTATGTTACTTAACTCGTTGTCATGGGGCATCTTATGAACGGGTCTGTGAGATCCACCCCAACGTCCGTGTAACAGTTTTTTATCCCCATGACCCCGGGTTAAGAAACTTTGAAGATACTGTTAGTATAGTGGGTGAGTGATTGCTGCTATACTTCATATTATGGGTTCAATTCCCGAACGGAACAAATATTTGTATCTAATGACTACAGATTGGTGTTTTATTTCATTTTATTCTAATAAATTCGCAATGCAATGAGATTCTACTGGACGTAGATCTTTCTTGACATGCATTTTCGTGCTTCAAACTGCCCTCAACAAGTCATTGGACCACCTTCTGTGCCTCCTCGCCTACCAATGCTACGGTTTCTTGAATATATCGTCGACCGTAGGTTCAATTGAGGTAAGGGACAAAATACGATTTTTCAGGAGAGGCCGACAAAGTTTTTTTTCGGACTAAATCGCCCATAACTTTTTTTGTTATTAACCTTTTTCGGGTCTGATTTCACACATAATCTTGTATTTTAGTGCTCTATCTATATGTGTAACATTTATTTATATAAGTTAGCTATTTAAGAAAATAGATGTCCCTTACAACAACGTATTTTGTTAATAATGTCCCTTACCGACCAAGTATCTTGTAGTCCCGTCCCTTACATTAAATTGACCTCTACGTTGGATCCAATCTATTAATGAAAAAATAGTGTAAAGGATTTGTTGAAAAAAATTATGCAAAAAATATAGTGTAAAGAGATTTTTGACAGAAAATGAAGTACATACTTTTGAGGTACGGATATCTTAAATTTTGAAATCGTTATAAGAAATCATTTAAGAGACATAAAAATGTATTAGAACCATGTGTGTGTTTTTTGTGTGTTGCTTATATGCAATGTTTGTACATTGTAATAGTCATTTTTTATTAGTTTGAATAAAACAATTTTTATTTCATTTAATAATTATGTTTATTATAATCAAATTATTAAAAGAAATGGTAACAATTTTACCAATACTTACTTTGAATTCTTATTCAAATAAAAGAGTAGCTGCAAATAATTATACTAGAGCCTCTAAGGCATTGTTAAATTAAAATGATCAATTTTACATCTACCGCTTAATCAGCCTTCAACATGAGATCAATGTTTAATCATTATAATTATTGAAAAAAAATTACACTTAGTTTCAATGCAATTATTATCCATTGTTATATCAGGCGAGTCTGCTAGTTGTGACGGTACACTAACAAATGTTTTAATCTTAACCTTACGTTCTGGATTACTCCCTATCTTTTTGGCTGCCAATTCTCCATAATAAGACAATCCTATTACGATTTTGTCCAGTGCAAGCATCGCAATAAATAAAAGTAGAAAAAATAAAAACCTGTTTAGAAAATGTGATAATCATAATTTTAATACTAGGAACAAACACAAATTTGTGATTCCTGCAACTAGGCTTAAAAAAATAGGGGGCTCATTTAGATGCCACTGCATACACTTCTATAATAAACTTCCAAGTCATATTCAATAACTAAGCCTTAATAAATTCAAATCCTTTGTAAAATGAAAACTTAGTCAAAAGGCTTTTTACACTGTAAAATACTACATTGAAGACGAAAAGACTTGGGGTTGACCTGCTCCAGTATGCACTACAACTGTTGTTATTTCTTTTCTTTTATTTTTATTTTCGATTGTGTTTTTTTATTATTATTTCTTTGACAATTTGACATAGTTGTTTACTATTTTTTTATACAATTTGACGTTGTAAATTAATTTTTATTTTACAATGGGACATTCTAAATTATTTTTATTTTACAATTGGACATATTTTTTTTCTATTTCTTTTTCTTTTAATTAATGTTTGAATTTTTTCATTGATCCGTGAGGACTGAAAAGAAAAGAAAGTAAAGCAATCCACATATTGCTTTTCAGTAATTTTAATGTATGTATGTCTGGCAATTTAAGTATTTTCTGCGATCTATCCAAATGTCCTGTCTTTGGTATTGTTCGTCAAGTTGTTGAGCTCCTTAGTAGTCCTGACTTGAGCTTCACGAATACTGACAAATGCTTGCACTGACTGGACAGGTCCACTCAAATCTGTACCTATGGTTCTCATGTGATTTGACCATTACAAATTTACTGTATGGTCTTTAAAAAAGACTGTGAACCCTGAGTTGGTTTCGGTGTTTCTTCTTAGGGTAGTCAGCTAGGAAACACCGGCCTCATGTAGTTTAAACTGACGAAAAAAATGTTGACGTTTAAAAATATTTTTTAAAACCAATTTGAAAAATAAATATCATTTATCATATAATACAGGATAACTTTTCTTATTCTTCTATCATCAACATTTTTCAGATACATGAAAAGGCAAGACCTATCTCTTTTGACCCTCGTTTCCTGTCGCATTCACCCCAAACATAGCAAAACCCGTTTTGAGTAGTAATTTCTGTCTGCGTAGAAGCAATTCCTTTAAATAGTTTTGTTTTCCACTTTTAATATATTGTTTTTATCAAAAACCGTGCACAATCCCGACCAAACGACAGGTGAACTCGCACTGACAGCGACTTTTTTGATGCGCGTGCGCTGCTTTCGCATTGGTATTATCCTCTCTTTCGTACACAGAAAGACGTTGTAAGATAGAAAAGGATGGTAATAGTGCAAGTACGTGCTATCTTGTGTTATGAAGTTAGAAGTGTGTGTAAATAAAGGTAACAGGGATAAATATTCATTACTTCTCATGAGCAAATTGTTGTAACGGACACTGAACCTAAATATAATTCGCTTCAAATATGTGTAACGTTCACACTGCTTAAAGTATGACAATGCAAATTGAGGTAAGGGACAACTATGTCAAAACTCGTGCAATCCATTTAAAGTATGGATGATATTATTTTTTTTAGATAACCAAGACATTGGTGTAAGGCCAGTTTTATTATTTTTTCTTCAAAAATAAACCATGTAATGGTTATTCGTTGATTGGGAAGACCCTTACCTCATTTGAAGTGGATTGGTGGTGATAATTACACCATTTCACGTTCCTATATTGCATAGTTTTTCAGATACATTGTTATTATGGGGCTGATTCGAAATTTGGATCCAAAAATCATTAGGGTAAGGGACATTTTTTTCAAGCTAGAATTTTTTCATATACACCATTCGATAGAGCGAAAAATTCTGAACAAAACTGTATACTCAACTCATTTTAGGTATTTTGTCCCTTACCTCAATTGAACCTACGGTCGACGATATATATAGCATAGTCATAATCAGCCTAATAGTGTTCCCACTTGTATTACTGAAGTCTCTCTAGGATCAATATTGCGGGTTCATAAAAATTGTTCTCAAACATACTCGTACAATATTTTTCTAATTAATTCCAGGTTGTGTTTTGTTATTCTATACACCTAAGGTGTATTTATTATTTATACAAGATACTCGGATGTTTCTGAAACCTTTCAAAAATTTTAGTATAATATTTCGTACAACCAGAAAATTTTTCACAGCTGTAATACAATTCACGAACCACGAATCGCGTTTCAAAGGACGAAGAAATTATTTGCTAGGTATAATATTAAATTTTAAAACCAAATTAAATTTATGTGCACTTACCTTCATATTCAAGTTTGTGGTGTCATTCCACGTGAAGAGGTAGCATGTGTACCTGAAATAGAGAAGAATAAAAGTTAAAAAAAAAATCAAACTACATAGTATGTACTTTTAACTAAAAGAGGAAACGTTGAGTTTCTCGCCGGTTCTTCTTCGCAGAAAACGATCATTTGGAACCGTACCTACATTAGCTTCTGACGTTTAAGTGTCAAGCTATTTTTTTTTTTTTGTAAGTGAAGCCATAAAAAAGGCAAGTCAATATAAAAAAAAAAGATTCCAGAGACAAATAACATAAAGCATACAAAATACCTGCACGCGTTAAATATTTTTTACGTCGTAACAATATTACCCATTTCTTTTTCCACGCGATCTCATAACTCGTGATTTTATTATAAAATCTAAGCAGATTCAGTTTATTTTCCTCAGCTTTAATAAAAGCGGCCACAGTTTAAAAAACAAAGGAGGCTCGAAATATGGCTACAAGTTTATTGACGGTTTCAAAACTGAACGTGTTGAAAAAAGTACCTACGTTCACACGAGGGCAGATATATAGGCTGACTTTTGATTTATTGGCATTCTTTCAGTGTTGAGAGTAGATATGAATATGAAAAACTTTCACGATGGGATCAACTCTGAAATATGGTAAAATATTGTCTTTTCTTTGCTAGCTTCAAAATAATCTTAGAGATATATTTCTGTTGTCAAATAATTTTTTATTGAAGAATGATTATTCGTACATATTTTTGTATGCAATTGTCCTCTTTCAATCCTTTTTTTTTTTGTGAAAAATCATTATATCTATTAATTTTTTTTTAAATAAGGAAAGAACGAAAGAAAGAAAAAGAACTTATTTGGTACAGTACAAGGCACAAACACAATAATTATGTAAATACGAAACAAAAACATAAAATAAAATAGAAAAGAAAAATTAGTTATGGGCTGTTTTTTTTTTTGTAAAAAAAATTAAGTCATTGTTTTATAATATGCTAGCTTCTGCCAGCGGTTTCGCCTGTGTGAATGTAGGTTTATCAATACAAACTTTGTCCCTTTAGTAAGTGAATTTTGGAAAATCCGTTCTTAATGCTTGCCTGCGTCATAAATGAAAACCTTCTGCGTAAGTCACGCTCCTAGACTCTGCAGTTTTGGCTGTACGTTGATATGTTTTTCAGTCAGTTTTCTCTGTCTCCTTTTATATAGATAACTACCTACTCACTCACAAATCATGTTACCAAACTAACGCCACTTATTGCTAAAGATCCTAAAAAAATCATATTTCAAATATGACAATAACAAAAGAAACACGCTGAACGTAGTGGTTTAGCTACCACAAACGACCTTACAGCAGCTGTGACACATCACTGGCCAACCTCCGACACGCTTTACTTTTAAAGTAAAATTTCCACCCTCGAGTCACAAAAGAGAGACAGGTACAGAAGTCAAACTAAAGCCCGGACGCGGAGCAGGAAGAATTTCGTACGTTGACCTATTATTACCTGTCTCTGTCACTCCCGCATAAATATAATGCGTCTCGCTCGCACAGATTCAATGGCCTCCGTCGTCAGGGATTGTAAACCCTTTACTGTAAATTTTTAATGTTGTTTTAAGTTTTGTTCTTTTTTGAATGTGGGTTTTTTGGTTAGCATTTAGTCACTACAAAAAATTCTTGACGAAATTCATAAATTTAAATAATGAATGACAATGATATGTTTTATTTTATTATCATATTTCTACCAAATTCGTAATTTTAACTCGATTCATAATTTTTATGATATAAAATGTAAGTAAATAATTTACATATTTAATAACAATAATTTATTTAATAAATTAGTCATGTTTTCTCCTTCAAATGTTTAACGTAAAACGCACTTAATAAAAATGTTTGTGACCACTGTCAGTAGGCCCAAAGGTCATTGTACGAAATTCTTCCTGCTCCGCGACCAGGCTTTACACACAAAGTGCGCTCGAGTGACGCACACATAGACTCCACTTATGCACACGATATCTCAAATCAGTTGAGACCAATGCGAGCGCGTGACGCCCGCTTGAAACATGCGTCTGGGAACTTTTTTGTGCAAAAATGGAGCAACAAAAAAGGTTATTATAACTGTTCATTGGACGGTTATTTCAATTTAACATTAGTAGTGAATTATCGTTTTTTTATTTAAGCTACCAGTTTTTTCAGAGGTTTTTTTTCGTTGGGATAATCAGTCAATGACATCTCCGCGCCCTTAGCTGGGACGGGAGATAGTGTCAAACTTTTACTGACTAAAAACCCATACCTGTTCCTTCTTTGCCTTCGTTCCACAGCCAAAAGGTACAATTTCACATTACCCAAGGCTTAGTAGGCTTCGACCGTGCTGGGCCCCTACGGTTTGCAGACATTTTCAGGCGTGCGTGGTACGATATGCACCGTCGACGACTCGGGCTCGGTCCGGACGGTTACCGGACGGTCGGATGGTGAGCTACCCATTGCTCGCCGTCCGCAAGCCCACGCCTACGGTGGACGAAATTGAGATCGGAATCCCTGCGGCAGCTGGGGCGTGAGGGCCGTTGCTTCTTTTTCAGAGAGGTAACTTTAAATTTAAGTAAGTTTATGTTTCCATTCTTCCTGCTTAATTCTCAAGAAAAAAATCAAACTACTAGATACGACTGCTACTGCTAGGATATTTTTTTGTGCATAAGCCAAAGTTGACAACCCTAGCGTGGTCCCGAGCGTGGGTATGAAAAGTGAAGTACATACTTAAGATTGACTTCTGTGCGTATCTATTTTGTGCTCAAGTGTATCCTAACCTTATGTATACCAAACGTTGCAGCGGGTCATAAAATACAGGATTAAGGGTGTTGTCACCAAAACCGAGCTAGGGCTCATAATTCTGTCGCACCAAAACACAGTGCTCCAAGCTTAAAAACTCTTGGACAAAAATATTATCACATACTTTTGGCTACACCAAATTTGTTTTGTCTTTCCTCTGGCGCGATTATGATTGTTTTTTTTAAATATATTTTTTACGCTTGCCGTGTTTGCATTGAGGAAAACTGCTTTTGAAGGCGTTTTAAAAAAATGTAGCGACTCATTTTTGGGTAATGATTTTTGGATTACGTTGCAGTGTTGATTTTCGTCTTATAGGTATTTGTTTTGGCAGTTTTTGAAAGGAAAATTCAAAGAAAAGTAAATGAGTTCTTGAAAATGTTCATTGGTTTGAAAACCAGCCCTCATTATTATCAGCCTTTCAATGTTTCCACTGCCTGGACTCAGGCCTCCTCTCTAGGAGAGGAATTGGGCCTCAGTCCACCACCCAGGCCCAGGAGTGGATTAGGTTAGTGGATGTCACATGTTTTTGGAATTTTTGGTTCTAAGATATGCCGGTTTACTCACCATTTTTTCTTTTACCGTTTACGGCCCCGACTTACGAGTTGTAAGTCGCGAGTTCAAACCCAGCCAGGCATAATTTATTTCATCACTACTGCTTGAGAGTAATGGTGATGAAACGATATGAAAGACAAATAGTAAAGTTGACAGATATTTTATGTCTGTATGTTATATTAAATAAAATAGATAATTACACGTGGTCGCTTACAATGGGCCTCATCAAACGGCTTAAAGTCAACCAAAGGGCAATGGAAAGAGCTATGCTCGGAGTTTCCTTGCGTGATCGAATCAGGAATGAGGATATCCACAGGAGAACCAAGGTTACCGACATAGCATGAAGAATTGCCAAACTTAAGTGGCAATGGGCAGGGCACATTTCTCGCAGAATGGATGGCCGTTGGGGCCGGAAGGTTCTGGAATGGAGACCACGTACCGGAAGACGTAGCGTTGGAAGGCCTCCTACAAGGTGGACCGTAGAACTGGTAAAGGTTGCAAGAATCCGGTGGATGCAAGACGCACAGGACCGTTCATTTTGGCGACACTTGGGGGGGGGGGGGGCTATCTCCAACAGTGGATGTCTTTCGGCTGAAATGATGATGATGAGATAGTAAGACAGATATTTTGTCTACATATATTTCTGAATTATACAAACAAACATTGTACCATCTACTAAACCCGTTAAACCAGTGAGCTCCTTAGCCGATTCCTAAACGGTTATCGACTACAGAGCCATGACGAGGCATATCGTCTTGAGGTCCCAAATTGCTCGCACTAACACAGTGGGCACTGATTGCTACCTGTAGCCTGGCACAATTGCATTGTAGAGAACAGTGTCTGTTAAACTCAACGCTTCATCCCCAGTTTACTTAAATGGATTAAGGGTGTGGATAGGGTGACCAGCTGACGCGGGTAAGATGTATCTGTAGCTGTTTGCGTAGGTAGGCGACTATCACGATGAGACTGATAGCTATTTTTAACCGGTCACTACAAGTGCAGGCTTGCGAACGGTGAGCAATGGGTAGCTAGTTGCCGTCCGATAATGACCAAGCCTGAGTTGGCAGTGCGCTATGTTAAACGCAAACCTCGTGTAAATATAAGCATAATTGACAGGGCCCGCTAAGGCATCAGCTCTGCTAGTCATCAGCTTGTCAGAGCTGCTGGATGGTTTGACAGACTCACCGTGGTACTGGAAAGAAAAGAGTGACTAAAAGGCCACGGGCGGGTTTTAGTAAACAAAAATTTGACTACTCTCAGTCACTCTACCCAGAACAGAAATTGCTTGATGATTTTCCTCCAAAAAAAGCGAAGTAACGTAAAATAAAGTACTTTAATTTCATCATTCATTTGATTCTAAGTAATCAATACTGCTGACTGCTGTACCGGTTGTGGGTTCGATTCCCACCCAGGACAAATATGTGTGATGAGCACGATCATTTGTTCTGTGTCTGGGTGTAATTTATCTATAATATGTGTGTATATAGAAGTATTTTTATCAGTTGTCTAGTACTTGTAACACAAGCTCTGCTTAGCTTGGGACTAGACGGCGTTGTGTGATAATACAAAAAAAAATAAGCATACATAAGCATACGTAATACTCTGGGACATAACTTTTAAGCTTTGTAATCTACATTTTTCTATTACTTTGCGGTTGCTTATTGAGTTTTGTACTGCTATCTAATGCAGTTTTACACGTCAAAAAGTATTAATAGAAACGGTTATAAACAACTACGACTCTTTAATCGCGTCCGCCACCGCGCCCGCTACCGCTTTACACTATGGACGAAGCCTTAAATATTTGTGAAGGACTGTTCACTTGTAAAATCGATTATCATTTTCAATAATAACTTAATCTTTTTTGTAGCGAATTATCCTGCTTTTGATAAAAATGGCTTCATTTCTACGTAATACCAAAAACGTGTAGCATAGTAGTCAATTTCTCTTCTATTAAATAGTCTTATAATAAATAGATATAATTATTTCATGTATTTTGTGTCTTCC
Source organism: Leucania comma (assembly GCA_958295575.1). Taxonomy (NCBI): domain Eukaryota; kingdom Metazoa; phylum Arthropoda; class Insecta; order Lepidoptera; family Noctuidae; genus Leucania; species Leucania comma. The sequence goes on along the minus strand of OY282482.1, from coordinate 3,725,400 downwards.
TTTGGCGAAGCAGTAATACTAGTCAAGAAAGCAGATGCACGCTTGACCGATCGGATATCTTCAAGCCCAAACTGCTGAAACCCTGACCCTGAATTCCAGCGATCGTAGGCGTGGGCTTGCGGACGACCAGCAATGGCTAGCGGCTGCCAGGCTAAAATGAGATTGGGTGTGTCTTTAGCAATATTTTTGCTTTGAATTTGCGAATAAGATTGCATGAAAATAGGAATGCTTAATCTATATATAGGGTGACTGGTAATTAGTGAACGATACTTAAACACGTGATTGTAGTCATGATAACAAACAACTTTTACTATGGGACCAAACCAATAATGGTGAAAAAAGTGAGCCAAGTTCAGTACATTTTGACCAGTTAGGCGAACACAAATGTACTGAACAGCAGATTTTTTTTCAGGATTTCAGGTTTGGTCCCATAGTAAAAGTTGTCCGACTGACGTTTACTTAAAGAAATTAATTTCGTAGGTACATGCGTAAATTAATTCCAGTTTAAAAAAAGTACTTTATTTTTTAATTTTCTCTTAACAAATCGATAGTGTTTCATGTACCGAATCGACCCTCCACGGGATTAAAACGATAAAAATTTGACGGTGTAGGTAGGTACATAAAACTCATTACAGTAATCCGACGCATTAGTGAATATAAGTTATAACAACATGGTCATGCCATTACATTCAATTCATACATTTACAAAATAATAAAATAAATGATTGAAAATAAATACAATACAATAAGGCAAACAATGCAATACAATTTATTTTATTTAATGAATTCATTCATTGTTATATTTTTCAATTATTACGATAACATAAATGTGTAATTCAATTTTTGAGAACTCGCTTTGTGAACATAAGAATAAATCTATTTATTTTCAAATAACATGAAATCCTGTAACACGCCATAGTCTACTTAAGCAATAAATACCCTAAAAGCATCTCCATAATTATAATAATAACGGTCTTCAACCTCTTTCATGGCTTGTAACACCCTGAAACTCCTCGTTTTAAAGCGCTTATTTGTTTTATGAAGCGGCTCGGTTACAATGTATGTAATTACCGCAGTTCATTAAAATAATTCTGCAATAAAACTTCAAGTTTTCGCTCGAATCTTAATGTCATCTCATATTTGAACACGTCTTTGGGGTGGAGTATACTGAGAGATTTTTTTGAGAGGTTGTTTCATTTCTGAAAAATAAATCATTGTCTTGGTATGACTATAAAAGAGTTATGAGGGAGGCCAAAGAAAACATGAATGAGTCGTGTGAGAAGTGATATGAAATTTTATAACCAGTGAGTGTTGCCTGTGATGACCACGAGTACTTTTTCTATTAATGTCAGTGCAAATTGCCACAGACTATGTAATCGAGCTGCACCATAGATTTTGTAAAAAATCTATGAGATGCACATAATGTCATGGGCGCGCCGTGGTGTTGTCACTTCACTTCATAAATACACAGTCTCCTTATTTTTATTTATATTATATTCTTATTTATCTAAAATTTGTTTTTTTACTTAATTTTTATCTTTTTGCACATTGCACCGTTCTTTTAGTCAGCACTGGCCAACGCTGAAAACCAGCGCTGTGTGCTCATCGCATTGTGCATGAGGACACAGCTTTATGCTGAGCGTTCGGCCGTTTTGCACGGATGTGGCGCATATCTTTCCTTTAATATGTTACGTTTGTCTAGTTTTTAGTTGCGTGTAAATAAACTGTTTTTCTTTCTTTCTTTTCTATATATGGCTCTGAAACGTGGTCGCTTACCAAGAGCCTCATCAGAAGGCACTCAAAGGGTAATGGAAAGAGCTATGCTCGGAGTTTCCTTACGTAAGCGAATCAGGAATGAAGATATCCGCAGGAGGACCAAGGTTGCCGACATAGCACGAAGAATCGCCAAACTAAAGTGGTAATAGGCAGGGCACATTGCTCGCAGAACAGATGGCCAGTAGAGCAGAAAAGTTCTCAAGTGGCGGGCGCGTACTGGAAGACACAGCGTTGGAAGGCCTCCTACAAGGTAGACCGATGACCTAGTAAAGGCTGCGGAAATCCAATGGATGCAAGACGCACAGGATCGGTCACAGTGGCGACATTTGGGGGAGGCCTATGTCCAACAGTGGACATCCGTGGGCTGAAATGATGATGATGCGTGACGGGTGACAGGCCAGAATGACAGAAAAAAAACAATGTTTCGCCGACCACAAAAAGAACGGGACAAAGTCAATGCCCTAAAAATAACATTTCATACAAAACTCCATTCCTACACAAAAAAGTTTTTAACTTGGCTCACAAAACGTACGCGAACGTAATAATTGAACCACTACCTTCTTAACTGATGCCAAGTTTCCACATTCTACGTCAAATGGGCCGTGAATGGCCGTGATACAAATGTGTGTAACTCACAGGCAGTTACTGAGCGAGGTAGTACATATTCTGTGTTAAAAAGTCCTTATGATTACTTTTGTTTAGTTTTTTTTTTTTTACTCAGGCATGTGGCTAATATAATATAAGCCGCAATTTCGAACTTTTAGTTTAAGCAATGTGATATAGTGTTGGTTTATAATAATAATAATAAAGAAAGATAGCAGCACTCCTGATCACGGCGTGCTTTGTTACGAAATAAGGTAGAAGTACGTATTCCCGTTAATCTGTCCTAGCTCAGAGGACACCGGTGTCCTCTCACATCCACGCCACTGTAGGCCTTAATTCCGATGTTTAGAGTCTACTTTTTTATGAACAAGTTTGGTAGTTGTGGATCTACGTGTTAATGTCCCAGTACCCGTTAACTAGTCAGTTTTTTATTTTTTGCGCCTTTCTACCAAAATCAAATTAAAGTTTGCAAATGGCAATTTATTCTTGGTACTATTTTATTGTATCCTTATTGCTTTGAAATAGGTCTCATTTTCCTTTGAAACTGTAGTTTATATTAAATATTTTCTGCCGGATACTGGGACATGCATTAACAGTTGCATTTAAATCCGTCACGGTTCTTATTGCCTTGAGTTAAGTATTATTTTCCGTTGACTCAATAGAATGTAGTTACTAGGTGTCTGGTTTGTTTTGGCTGCAGGTCTGCTTCTCTTCTGAAAGTCCGTCGAGCTGTGTGGATGCTATATCCAATGTGATACGTCAAGTTATGGAGTATTTCATCCCTTATAGTGACGTAGTCATCGGAGGCTCAGCTCGCCAGTTCAACGCTGATTGCATTCAAGCTGAAGAGCGTAAGCATTCGGCGTTTCTCACCTAGGTTGATGCCGTGACCGCAATGCACCGCATCTGAGTTCAAAAAAGAGAGCTGCCAAGTCCTACAAAAAGGCACTAAGGAAGGTTCGCTTCGACCGCATTACCCATATCGGCACAAAGTCTCTGCACAGCCATCCGTTAGCAGAGCTTTTTGGTCCCTTGCCAAGTTGGTCGAAGCGAATTTCTGTCGGCCCGCACTGCCTGCACTGGATGATGGAACACTAGCTCATACCACGAGAGAAAAAGCAAGTCTCTTTGCATCTCTCTTCACCCATAATTCTCGTCTTGACACTTGCGGTGCTACTCCACCGACTCTGCCTCTCTGCGACACCACGATGCCTGAGGTTTGCATAAGGAACAAAGAAGTTCTGAGAGCACTGTGTCATCTTGATGTGAATAAAGCTAGTGGACCAGACGGCATATCAGCAATAGTTCTCAAGGCTTGTGCGCCCGAGTTGTCTCCTGTATGGACGCGCTTGTATCGCCTCTCATTTAGGATTGGTATAGTGCCCAAGTACTGGAAGCTGGCCAACGTGCAACCCTTGCCCAAAAAGGGCAGTCGTGCTGATCCTGCCAACTGTCGGCCGATTTCGGTAACCTTCATACCCTGCAAGATTATGGAGCATGTATTGAACTCGCGCCTCATGGCGTACCTGAAAGGTAACGATCTCCTCAGTGACCGACACTACGGGTTTCACCGCAGTCGGTCTACTGGGGACCTACTAGTGTATGCACCCACTTGTAGGGCGAGGCCCTCGAGAGGAATGGGGAAGCGATTGCCGTTTCCATAGACGTCTCTAAGACCTTTGGCAGGGTTTGGCACGCTAGCCTTTTGAGTAAACTTCCAGCGTACGGCATTTCCCCTGGTCCGATTAACTGGTAAACTATTTCCTGAGTAAATAGTCTCTCCGAGTTGTTGTCGATGGATGCTCATAAGAGCCCATGACGAGTCGGGCTTCCTCAGGGTTCTGTTCTCTCTGGAACTCTATTCCTGCTGCATACCAACCATCTGCTGGTACCCGGTATCTATAGTTATACAGATGATAGCACAATTATAGAGAGATACTTGCCAGGTGCTCGGGCTAGTAAGGAGCTAATCCAGTCTGAAAGAGAGGCTATGGCAGAGCGTACGAATGTTTCACTTCAGGCAGTCTCCAACTGGGGCGAAGTCAATCTGGTAGGATTCAACGCCGCCAAAACACAAGCGTGTTTGTTCACCGCCAAAAGGAGCCCGTTTACCTTAGCTCCTGCTTTTCACAATGTGGGGTGCACCGACTGTCTTCAGCTTTTGGGAGTCAAAATTTCCTCCGACCTTAACTTTGGGCGGTTCATTGATTTCAAAGCCAAGGTAGCTTTTTTATGGTAGGCAAAATCATCCAATGACAAATCCCGCCAGTGTGCTGACTAAAAACCTCCCTGTTCCTTCTTTGCCTTGGTTCCACGCCCCTGGTATGCATCGTCCTTATCATAGACCCTACTGAGCCCCTACGTTTGCTGACAACTCCTTGAGGCGCGCGGGAACAGTGCGAGCCGTAAACGACTTGGGCTCGGTCGGGTCTGTTACCGAACGGACGGACAGCGAGCTACCCATTGCCTGCCGTCCGCAAGCCCGCGCCTACGGTAGCCGGAAATCGGGATCGCAATTACGGCACCGGCTGCCGCGTGAGCACCGTTACCTGATGCGGTCGGCTTCCTCCTTAGCTAGAAATACTGCATCCCAGAAGGAGGCGTCCGCTTGCCACTCCTCCTTGCTCCGAGCATTGCCTGTACCAAGGCCCGGCGTGAGAGATCGCCGCCGCCGATCACCTCCACAAGGACATGGTGATGCTCTTTCCAAGCGGGGCACACCTCTACCGTTTGCTCCACCAAGTCTTCGGGACGGTCTACGCAGTAGTGACACCCGGGCGTCACCTCCCCACGAATCTTGTACAGGTACTTCCCGTACTTGCAATGTGCGGTTAGTACCTGCGTCATGACGCCGTGAGGTCTTTCCAGCTACGCCTCAAAGACGGGACTTATCGCCTCATTAGCAAGGTAGCTGCTTGGAAATTCGACGTTCTTGCAAAAGTCCGACGGTACTTCACACCGGGACAGCTTTTAATGTTACACGGTCGTGTGTGCAGTACTGCAGCCACATATGGACTAGTGCTGCAAAATGTCACCTAGTGGCTTTGGACTCGGTGGAAAGGCGTGCGAAGAGGCTAATTGGTGATCCAGATTTGGTTAAGTCCAATCTTTAAAGCCATGAGCACAGAGTAGAGTGGCTACTCACGCCTGTGCTCAAGCATCGTGTAAAACGTGTTTTTCGGTTCTTTTTTTTTCAGGATGCACATTTGAGTGTGCGCGGTATCTCTCTCGCCGGGTCTTGGTTCAGGCCATGGTTCGGAGTGAGGAGCGATGGCAGGCGGTCGCCTCCTTCTGCGAAGCAGTAATGCTAGCAAAGGAGGAGGCCGACCTCATCAGGCAAAGGCAACGGGGCGTGTTTGCCCCAGTCGCCGCCGGGATTCCAATCCCGATTTTCGGCCACTGTAGGCGCGGGCTTGCGGACGGCGTGCAATGGGTAGCACGCTGTCAGATCGTCTGGTAATCGACCAGACCGAGCCCAAGTCGTCGACGGCGGGTACTGTTCCCGCGCGCCTCACGGAGCTGTCAGCAAACCGTAGAGGCCCAGCCTGCTTGCTACAGGCAGGCAGGGTCGAAGCCTGCTTGGGTCATGAGTCAGTTTCTGAAAGGAAGGCCCGGCCCCGGCACGATAGGCAACGAAGGAACCGGGTAGGTTTTTAGTCAGTAAGAGCCTGACACTATTTCCCGCTCCGCCCAAGGGCGGGATTTGTCATTGGATGATTTTACCTACCATGAAAAAACCCTTACGTTGTTGAAACTTCTATGGTCCGGACTAAGCGTTTTACTTTGTCTTTTATACCGCGTACATCGAGGGACTGGAACAGTTTGCCTGCTTCGGTTTTCCCGTCCAATTATAATTCAGGTGACTTCAAGGGAGTGAATAGGTTCTTAATATACTAGTGCGCCTCACCATCAACGATTGCATCCCTGTTTACCATATATTAAAAAAGAGGTTCCTCTTTTTACCTATCTATAATGACTGATTAAAAAAGTAGGAATATTTAGGCTCAAATAAAAACTTATGTTTGTTTTTAAACGACTGTTTCTAATTAAAAGTTGTAAATATATTTATGTTAGTGTTTTTTTTATACCAAAGGTTACTCAAGATAAAAAATATAACTAGTGTTAACCTATAATTTGTACAACATAAATTAAAAAAAAAAAAAACATTAAAAGTTAAAACGAACCATGTTTTTTTTTGTTAAATACAGACCCTAATTATTTTCACCTCTTTTTATTTGAAAATATTTTATTTCTGTGAACTTTAACGTAAAGTAATAGAGTTCAAATTCGCGGTTAAAATTACCGGATTCCGGGACAATTTAACGTTAACTAGTACAACTCTACCGGGTACTGGTACAATTAGCCCTTTTTGATTTATTTTTGGTTTATTGATAATTAACATTTACACTAATTTAATAGAAGTATAATATACTAAAAGTATATTAAATTATCTAACTAGTCATATAAAATTTATTTATATAAGTCCACTAGTTTTAGCCTAGCACGCATGCAAAGTCAGGGAAGTTCAAAACTTCACGGTTATTGGGCCCTTTACCTTACCTACTTCTATCAGGTGCCTTGTCCAGAAAATATTTTCTTTAAAGATTCACAATCATACATTGTATTATTTTATTTAATATCAGTTTTAAAATAAAACTGTCAAAAAAAAAAATAGAATTCAATTTACAATAATAAAATATTTAGAAGTAAAACAAAGTCATTTAAATAAAGATTTAATAATTTGGCCTCACATACAAAATATTCTAGAGGCGAAAGTTTGTAAGAGTGTATGTATGTTTGTTAAATCTTCGAGCTCGAGTGGTTGCACAGATTTCTATGAAATTTGGCACGTGGGTGTACCACGTCTTGTAAATAGCACATAAGATAGTTTCTAGTCTAGAAATATCACACACGGGCAAAGCCTCTAGCAGCGGCTATTAAATTATACACCGTTAAATTTCAGTCGTTTTAATTTAAGTCGATTTGGTACATGAAATTCTAACTCGAATTAATATACTCATAAACAAAATTAATTTCTTTAAGTAAACGAATCGAGTACCTTGTAGGTAGTTGTCGGTCGTTGCGTACTAACTTCCTATAGTTCATTGGCCTCGCTCAGCTGATGTATACTTAATGAAATTAATTTCGTATATGTGTAAATTAATTGGAGTTTAAAAAAAAAGTACTTTATTTTTTAATTTTCTCTTTAATGATCCATAGTATTTCATGTACCGAATCGACCCTCCACAGGATTAAAACGACCAAAAGACGGTGTATTTTATCTGAACCAGAGTGTGAAACACTTCGTTTTCCAATTTGTCGCCTTCACTACAAAGAACTCATTTGATACAGCACATCGTTTACAAAGCGTAATTTTCTCAGCGACGGGTGAGAAAATATCTAGACCAAAATAGAAGATAAAATCATTATTTTGAGCACACAACTATCGTGGTAACATTTTATCAATATAACAAGAAATTCTGGCCGAAAAGAAAATAGAATTCCAGATACAAAAAAACTGGGCAAGTTCGAGTCGAACTCGCGCACTGAGGGTTCCGTACAAATGTACTTATAATCCCCGTTGTTAATGCGCACGGGTTGTATGTAAAAAGTTTAATTTCCAAATGGAGTATCGAAGAATTTTCCGGATAGCAATTTTTTTTTTTTTGTGGCGTAGCAATGAACCTGTTTTAAAATTTATTCCTATATCTTTACTATAAGACAATGCTTTATGTCGAATTTCAGGATACTGGGTCAACGGAAAGTTTCCTATGAATTTTGGTTTCCTTTAGAGAATTCAACTCGATGCCTATACGCGTTCCCGAAATGAAATATGTTGACAGATAGACAGACAACAAAGTGATCCTATAATAATAATAATCATTTATTTCAGGTAAGATATCCATATGTTAACATAAATACACAGAAACACACAAAGCATAAACAAAAACATACTAATTACATTAATTTATTACCTAATATTATATAGTTGACGTCACATTAAATAAATAAATTATAAAACCTTGAAATGTCCGATTGTAATAAGATTAAATTAAGAATAAAATTATTAAATTGTATTATCAATTGAAATTAAATTATATATTCTATAAGGGTTTCGTTTTTTCTTTTTGAAGTACAAAACCCTAAAATCGATCTCAGAACTCAGCTACAATATTTTTTTAATCCATAATCCGCGCTCACTATACCTCGATCTTAACAATCAAGATTTTAACCCGTCGACTGCCATTAAAAGCCAAGTGCATAAAGTCAGGAAGTTGGACAATTAAATCGGAGGAGGGTCGTTTGGACCCAGGGACAGTATGTAGTTATATGTAAGTTAGCACGATGAGGGTTAGGCGATGTTTTTGTGATAGTCTACTTAAGATTTGGGAGTCATGCTGTTGATACAAGTTTCTGAGGAGTATGTGAGCTGATTTTAACTATTATTTTTCAAGTTAGGAGTCGGAAGGGTATGCAAAGAGGCCGATTGGTTATAGTTGTATAACACCAAATCAAATCAAATCAAAATAGATTTATTTCACATAGGCCTACATGGGCACTTATAAAACGTCAGAAGCTAGTGCATGGTTCCGAATTGGTCGTTTCCTATGGAGGAGAACCGGCAAGAAACTCCATTTTTTTTTTCACCAATCTTCAAAGTCTGGCACAGGCGTAGAGTAGCATACATATTTATGCATTTTGGAGAGTGTGAGCAGAAATTAGTTACCGTAATTTGCTTTTTGTGGCTAATGTAATCTTACTTAGGTGATCCAACGCGAAGGTAAACGCGACGCGTTGCGGCGTGATTGGAACAAATAATTGATACTGTATTTCGGTGGTCTACGTGGGTGCGGACGGCGCTGGGTAAAGCCAAGTAGATGCAATTTATTGGTTAATATTTCCGCGCAAACTCTTGACAACTGAAGCGATCAAGCCATATTTAGAAACGTATGAACGATAAAACAGAAAACATACAGTCAATATTCTAAGAAAAATATTGTTTATTGGACCTCTTTATTTCTGAAAAGCCGCCAGCAGTCAGGCAAGTAAACTTAAGGCTTCTAACTAAAGTGCAATCGCCGAAGGTGGCTCGATTCAAAGGTCAGACGTAAGTTATTGGATTTTCCTCTTACGAAATGACTGTTTTGGGAAGCCTAAGTTTGATATTTTTGCTGAGTTTCAGTCGAAGTGTTAGTCGTTATATTTGTTTTAGATAGATGTTTTTTAGGGTTACAGTTGATCAGTTTTGACTATTTGACTAGCTTGTTCGTCTAGTGGTTCACTAACCCTGACTGGTATGCCAGAGGTCGTGGGTTTGATTCCAACCCACACAAAATGTTTGTGTAATAAGCACAATCATTGTTCGGTGTCTGGGTGTAGTTTATCTATAATATGTACGAGTAGATGAGTGGCAATGAATATATCGAAATCCCTCCATGCCTCAGAAAACTTGTTAAGCTGGTGGTCTTATCTGTCTGTTTTAGACCTTTGACAGTCAGTAAATGTGACACCAGTCTCTTCAAGGAGTATTGTGTTAGGCCCGGTATCCACCAAAACGGAAAGGAGAGGGGACAAGAGGAGATGTGTTGCGAAGCTGGCAGTTTATTTCCACCAAAGCGGAGAGGAGAAGTGTAGCGGAGTGGAGAAGTGACCTTTGTGTAGCAGAGATGTGAGCCGTGAGAGAAGAGGCGCGCGGAGAAGGCAGCGGAGTGCTGGATGTACGAGTGCGTGCGCCGCCGGTCGCTCGACTAGACACTTCTCCACTCTAACGCACCGCTAGCTCGCTCGCCGTACAAAATACTATAGAAAAATGAGACATCTCCTCTCCGCTTGATCTAATTCCACCAAAGCTAAGCGCAGAAGAGATGTGGAAATAACGAAATCGGATTGGTTTATTCAAACACATTTCTCGTCTCCTCTCCTCTCCACTTTGTTGGATACCGGGCCTTAAACAGTAACTACATAAGAATCTTCGTACAATTTTTTTTTTTTTTTTCACAACCATCACACAACACCGTCTAGTCCCAAGCTAAGCAGAGCTTGTTTTATGGGTACCAGACAGCTGATAAACATACTTATATATTTCTAAATACATATATATTATAGATAAATAACACCCAGACACAGAACAAATGATCGTGCTCATCACACAAACATTTGTCCTGGGTGGGAATCGAACCCACGACCTCCGGCATAGCAGTCAGGGTCACTAACCATTAGACTAACAGGCCAGTCATTTCAAATTAGGCGTGGCCCTCGTGTGCGTCGGACACGAGGGCCACGCCTAATTTGTACGAAGATTCGCGACGCATGGCGTGGATCGAATGTAGCTCTTCATTGTCATATAAAATGTAGGGAGACTGACACGCCCAGCTCGGCGTACGTGTCCGCTGGCGTGTGCGCAATGTAGCTCTACCTCTACCCCATTACTGGGTTTTGGAGGTCAGATCAGTTGCTCCATGTAATACTTAACTGCAATCCCACCTGATGGTAAGCAGTGATGAAATCGTTGATAGTGAGGCGCATTAGTTTATTAAGAGCCTATTCATTCTAGCCTTGAAGACACCTAAATTATAATTGGACGGGAAGACCGCAGCAGGCAAACTCCTTAAATGTACGCAGCATAAACGACGAGGCAAAACGCTTAGTCTGGGCCGTAGAAGTTTCAACAACTTATGGGTGGATATTTTTATACATAAAATATTGATATCCAATTGCAAGAGCCTAAACAAACAGACACGTATACCTTTGTGTAAAATTAAATGATTTGATTTCAGACCCTTAGTTAAATATGAATACCTACGAATAAAACAAGAGTGTAGAAAGTTAAATAATTACACTCTAAATTAATTAGCAAGGGTAATTTAAAACGGAGCGGCTCATTAAGTGGGCAAATTGTGAGATTAGTTCAGTCGCACCGGCGGCCATTTTGATTTTAGTCGTCTATGTAGGTAACTAGAACTTTTTGCAACCTTTTTTGTTTTAAAATTCAAATTCAAAATTACATGCTGTATTAGGCATTACACCTTCAAAAGTTGGTTTTAATCAGACGTAGGAGGAGCGCGTTATATATTTTGTATATTTATTCACAAAACTATAGTAAATAGTAATATATTTAGATACTAGATGGCGTTGTTAGATGAGCTCACTTTTCTACATCTTGCTATGGATTCGATACCATGCTTTCATAGGGTCTCGACCGAATTGATTAAAGACTTATTTAGACGGTACGAGTTTCTCGCCTCGAACGTACGATAATTTATAATCGTAAGAACATAGAAAAAGTCTCTTCGTCTAAAAATTCATACCTAGACGATGCGAGTTTTTCGTCTCGAACGTACGATTCTCGCTAGAGTGGACGAGCGAGAGGTATGACTTGGTAAGCTCCGATTTGTACGATACTTGTATGAGCAACAAAAAATGTCATAAGAGATCGTGTATAGACAAGTCGAGATTCTCGTAAGCAAGAATCTTCTTATTATAAATTTGCCATCCAAACAGACGCAGGATAATATCGCATAGCGATATTGCTTACGAGTCTCCTATGACATAATCCTAGGCGAGAATTTATTTCTTACCTGTGTGTAAACACTTTAGTACGATAATGTTAAGGCGATTATTGCTTACGATTATTGCGTACGATTTTTCCAAACAAAACGCTCAAGAAACTCGTACCGTCTAAATTACGCATAAAAGTGTTCGTCTTTGGTAATATTGGTTTTATTTACTCGTAGTTATGAAATAACAGCCATACGGTTCAGGTTAAGCAACTATCATCAAAATTCCTCTGTGCCTCGGAAAGTACGTTAGGCCGTTTGTCCCATGTGTAATTTTATAGATCTTTGACAGATGTAACGGATAGTCAACATCCAAAGAATTTGAGTCTTGTCAAGAGGTATCGTGTAGCGCATTTACTGGACTCCTTTTTTTATGGTAGGTAAAATCATCAAATTTAGTTGCCTGACGCGGTCGGCCTCCTCCTTTGCTAGAATTACTACTTCGCAGAAGGAGGCGAACGCCTGCCACTCCTCCTCGCTCCGGAGCATGGCCTATACCAAGGCCCAGCGCGAGTGATCGCCGACACCGATCGTCCACACAAGGACACAGTTACTGGACTGTGAAGTCAGATAGGCAGTTGTTCCATGTATAATATAAGAGATCCAGCTGCATCTGGTTTGACTAAAAGTCTATTTCACCAAGTTTCACTATGGGATTCCATATACAAACAGTGAAATTTGGTAAAGTGGGCCTTAGGCATGTGGTTGTATAACATTGTGCATTATTCCAGTAAATTACATGTTGTATATTGACTGACCTAGTGATTAATGGCCCTGCACGCTATGTCCAAGGTTTGATCTCAACCCAAGACAAAAGTTTGTGTGATGAGCACGATCATTTGTTGTATGTATAGGTTTAATCTACCTATAGATAATATTATGTATGTTTATAAATAATTATAATATAAGTACATATGTTAATCACTCATAGCATATATGCTCTACTTAATTTGGTACTAGATGGCGTTGTATGAAAGTTGTGGAATATTATATAACATAACCGTTAAATCTTCGTGGTAAGACTGTCTTCCTGTGGTGTCCAGGTTTGCTGCTAGGTTGATAAATAAAACGCACACATTGGTTTTACCAAGCCCGTAACACGTCCCCCTCCATCGACAGTCAAGCGGATAGTGCCTTAACTGTCAAGCGCATGTGTAGACGTCACTTGCCCTTTATTGGAACGTCACACTTCCATACCCATTAAAATTCTAAAAATAAACTGCAGAATATCATTATCCCCATTTCCAAACAGATTGCGTCACTATTGCACTATAGGATCGATTCATACAAAAAGCATCCTCGGCGACTATCGGCTGAACTGATCGCTTCGTCCATTTGTTGCCTTATTTCGTTCTATTGTCCAAGACTCTTCAATTTTCCAATGGAATTTCTGTGAAGTATCTTAGTGTCTGTGCCTGTTACAAGTCTTTTTAGAGTGCTGGCATTATTTAAGTTTCTTTTTTTCTTTTATTTGTTATGGATAGCTTCACGTTTGACACCTATCTCAATGATGTGGACTACCATACGATGTTTTCAACAGTGTAAAGGATTTTTTGTTTTAGTTAGTAGTTGACTTCTTCCGCTTTGCCGTGAAGCGGCAGGGTGTGTTAGACTTTTACAGACAAAAGCCAATCCCGTGTTCTTCAATTGCCTTTTGCGTTTTAGAGCAACGAAATTTCAGAAATTTCCGCAAATATCCCTGATATGCTCCAAAACCGAGGCAGCCCTATCGACACCCTAAAAGCATTATTATACTTCCCTATGTTTCTTCAGTTGGTATTAAACTGTTTTAAGCCCATTATACATAGAAGTAATTTGTAGAATGTAAAACAACTTAAATAAAAAAAGATGCAAAACGAAGCCGCGACCAAAAGCAAGTTTGCAATACCGTTTTTAAAAATGGAACGCTCAATACATTTTGATTGCTCACTTTTAAACTGTGACGTGACTCTTTCCCGTATTCGTAGTTTAAATAACTTATTTTACAAATTTCAAACGAAATTCTCTGTTTTTTTTTTTTTTTGATAAATTTGTTTTTATTGTAGGTGTTGTATTTTATGAATAAGTTATTATTGTGAGGTAAATATTTTATACACTGTTATTCATTTGGTTGCGTTAAAAAATAATTGTCACGATAGAATATTTATGGGTTTTATCTTGTGACCATTTTGTGTCCAATCGTTCTGTTTATTTGAAAATAAAATATCTGTCTAGTATTTTATTGTTAAATGAAATTGCTAGTCAATAGTGAAGCAAAAGAGTGGTTTTATGAAGTATTTTAGATTGTTTTTAGTTATTTTCAATAAGTTTTTTATATGGCTAGGTGTATAGTTTAGTACTTTACAAGAATGTAAATAGGATAAAATTTATTTCACCAGTAAGGTGCTACTCGTAATTTAACATTGACCGACTTAGTTGTCAAAAAATAATATGCCCATTTTGACATTTGTATTTTGACTACCTAGGCTAAACTACACTGGATAAGCTACCAGTGTAGTTTAGCCACTACTAAAATAGCTAAAATAGTTACTTCTACAACAAACCCCTAATTATTATTTTAGTAGTAGCTACTCTACACCGAATAAGCCTAGGTACTCAAAATACAAATGTCAAAAGAGCTTATTATTTTTTGACAACTTTAGAGTATATATTTCTAACTTTCGTTAATACTATAAAGAGAAAAATAAATATTTTTGTTTGTTTTATTATACTCTTCTTCTTCCTGCCCTTGTCCCATATTACTTGGGGTCGGCGCAACATGTTTTTTTCTTCCACTCTATCCTGTCAGCCGTCACACTATCACTAACTTCCTTTTCTTTCATATCACTCCTCACACAATCCATCCATCTCTTCTTCGGCCTCCCTCTTCCTCTCCATCCATCTACTTGTAAACTCAGAACTCTTTTAGTAACATGCGTTTCATCCCTCCTCTTCACATGACCATACCAAGACAATCGATTTCCTTTCAACTTTTCAGTCACTGGCGCCACTTTCAAACTTCCCCTAATATACTCTTTTTTGTTTTATTAAACATAAAAACTAAAAAACTAATTAAAAAATATATTATGAACCAACGAACGAACGATTGGACATATAAAATGCTCACGAGATAAAAACCATAAATATTCTATCGTGACAATTCTTTTTTAAAGCACAAGTAAGATATCATGGCATTTCACTGAGTGATATAAGAATCCCCACCGTTGACTACAATGTCATCATTTACCATCAAGTGCAATTGTGGCCTGTCTGTAATATAATTAAAACATATTTTCTAGACTTTATAACTAGTTTCAACCAGTGTGGAAGTATCCACACTGGTTGAAACTAGTTATTAAAAAAAAAATATTTAAACAAACAAAATAAAAAAAAAATGCCAAGCACCATATTTCATTAAACAAGGGTTTTCTTAAAGAAATAATTTAAAACAAAATAATGAATTGTGAAATGATATTCATCGTAAACCTGTCAATGTAAACCCGTTAACTGGTAATTGAACTGAATAATTGAATTTTCAATTAAATTGAAAACGGATTTGTTGGAAATATGCATTTTGCTTGTTAAAGGGTGTTATGTTCAAGAGTAGACGATGGGATTAATTTTAATTAGATTACAGATAATTCATTGTTAGTTAGTTTATTAATAACTAGCTACTACCAGCGGCATTGCCTGTGTGAAGGAAGAAAATTGTCCTAAGGGAACATATTGTGAAGGTACCTATGCTTCTTAACATTATTATAATATTGTTCAATGACTTTTCATTGCATTCTGACATTATACCTATATATTTAATAGTTAAAATTTAAAAAATGACATTTTTAATATTGTATGTTTCGTGGCCACATCTTTGAAATTAAACACTTTGTTTTAAGCAATAGTATTCGTCGCTACTCGATATCGACGCCGTAAATATTTTGAATGGCAAATTTTGGTTCGGCAAGTGACCGCTAGAGGCGCTGCAAATTTTGCCATACAAAATATTTACGGCGTCGATATCGAGTAGCGACGAATACTATTGCTTAAAACTCATGGTAGAGGTACAGATCGTTTTAAACGTTAAAATTTGATGATATGTCAATACTTGTTTGACCTACTTTCTTTAAACCTTTTTTTGTCATCTTGCATCAATGATATGGCCAAACGATAGAAATCTTGCATCAATGATATGGCCAAACGATAGAAATCTTGCATCAATGATATGGCCAAACGATAGAAATCTTGCATCAATGATATGGCCAAACGATAGAAATCTTGCATCAATGATATGGCCAAACGATAGAAATCTTGCATCAATGATATGGCCAAACGATAGAAATCTTGCATCAATGATATGGCCAAACGATAGAAATCTTGCATCAATGATATGGCCAAACGATAGAAATCTTGCATCAATGATATGGCCAAACGATAGAAATCTTGCATCAATGATATGGCCAAACGATAGAAATCTTGCATCAATGATATGGCCAAACGATAGAAATCTTGCATCAATGATATGGCCAAACGATAGAAATCTTGCATCAATGATATGGCCAAACGATAGAAATCTTGCATCAATGATATGGCCAAACGATAGAAATCTTGCATCAATGATATGGCCAAACGATAGAAATCTTGCATCAATGATATGGCCAAACGATAGAAATCTTGCATCAATGATATGGCCAAACGATAGAACTCTTGCATCAATGATATGGCCAAACGATAAAAATCTTGCATCAATGATATGGCCAAACGAGGATTGACATATCATCAAATGTTAACGTTTAAACGATCTGGCCAGTTTTATTTGCCATAATTCATAAAGTGATCAATTCTATGATCGGGCCACGACATGCATAAAAATAACGTGGTTCTTAAAGTGAACAGATGTTTATTTAAAAACTGCCACTATAAATTTTTTATGTGTTGAATTATGTGCGAATTTGCTAATTAGATACTCACTTAATATTTCTGAATACCAACCACTGTTTTACATGGAGCAACTGCCTATCTGACCCCTTCAACCCAGTGATTGGATAACACGAAACTCCTTATCAAGACTGGTGTTTTTTTTTTTATGGTAGGTAAAATCATCCAATGACAAATCCCGCCCTTGGGCGGAGCGGGAAGTAGTGTCAGACTCTTACTGACTAAAAACCAACCCCGCTCCCTCGTAGCCTATCGTGCCGGGGCCGGGCATTCCTTTCGGAAGTTAACCCATGACCGCAGTAGGCTTCGACCCTGCCTGCCTGCAGTTAGCAGGCTGGGCCTCTTCGGTGTGCTGACAGCTCCTTGAGGCGCGCGGGAACAGAACGCGCCGTCGACGAATTGGGCTCGGTCCGGTCGGTTACCGGACGATTGGACAGCGTGCTACCCATTGCACGCCGTCCGCAAGCCCACGCCTACGGTGGCCAGAAATCGGGATCGGAATCCCGGCGGCGGCTGGGGTGAGCGCCCCGTTGCTTCTGCCTGATGCGGTTGGCCTCCTCCTTTGCTAGCATTACTGCTTCGCAGAAGGAGGCGACCGCATGAAGACTGGTGTTAGAATTCCTGGTTTCCATCCGCAACAACTGTAAATTATCTACAAATGATAGCTGAGACCAACAGCTTAGCGTTTCTGAGGCAAGGAAAAGTCTTGATGTGGCAAGATACCACCCATCTACATCTACACACCTCGGCTATTGTAGCTTTACCTTGAAGATTGACTCGTGCAGTAATCACTTAGCTACAATCTGCTCAAAGAACAAGAAATTTACGAAAATCACTAAGGCAGGTTACTAAAAAAAAAACTGATTAATTTTGCTTCAAAACCAAGCGCTCCCAATCTTTAAAAGTTTTTCTTTTCACCATTTTCTCTTTACTCGAAGAGGCACGTTAGCAACGTCATTATTTCAATGAGTCTTAGTTTTTCGGCCGACTTGTTATGAAGGGACGGACGGAATCTACCGTCTTTAAGCTCCGAAACGAGAGTGATTTTCGACACAATTTATTGGACATTTATGACGGGTATTATATGATAAATTATTTTGAAAGATGCGCATTACTAAATTGTGGTACACTCTGATATTGTTTGTTTCTTCTACCACATATACATCGTAAAATTTTGGTCGTTTTAATCTCGTGGAGGGTCGATTCGGTACATGAAACAATATCGATTTGAAAAAATAAAATTGAAAAATAAAGTACTTTTTTTTTCAAACTCGAATCAATTCGCGCATGTACGAAATTAATTTCTTTAAGTAAACGTCAGCTGAGCGAGGCCAATGAACTGTAGGTAGTTAGTACGCACCGACCGACAGCTACCAACAAGGTCATTGTCTTGTTTACTTTAAGAAATTAATTTCGTACATGCGTATATTAATTCGAGTTTTAGAAAAAAGTACTTTATTTTTTAATTTTATCTTTACAAATCAATAGTGTTTCATGTACCGAATCGAGCTTCCAATGGATTAAAACGATCGAAATTTTACGGTGTATATAACAGAATAACCTTTTAATTGGTTATGTACTGTCTTTTATATTTTTGGGGTTCCGCACTTCAAAAGGAAAAAACGGGACCCATCACTTTGTTGTCTGCCTGTCTGTCAAGACCCTTTACCTCGGGAACGCGTGAAGGTATCGAGTTGAAATTAAAACCTTATAATCAAGTTTGTGGTCCCTTGAAGCTGTGAAAAAATCAAACTTCTAGGTTAACGAAAAAAAAATACGGGTGTTTATGTCACAAAAAAACGTATATTTTGATACTCATAAGGAGTCAAAATTCTTAGGGTACTTCCCGTTGACCTAGAACCCTGAAATTCGGCACGAAGCAAAGTCTCATAGCACAAGTACAGAAAAAAAAATCTAAAAACTGTGAAATTGTTGTTACATCACAAAAAAAAAAAACTTGTTTGAGTAACAGAAAAATCTTTGAGATTCGATTCGGGAATTGAACTGTTTTCATAGGTAAAGTTGTGCAGAACCCTCGGTGCGCGAGTCCGACTCGCATTTGCCCAGTCTTTTTTTAGTAAGAGAACCTTCAGGCTACAACAGCAATACTGCACTTCACATTATTTTCATACCACTCAAAACTTCGTTTTCCTCTTCCAGAATGCTGATCAAAATGTTACCAAGTCGTACTTCTTCAAGAGGCTTGCCAAACGTATCAAGCTTATACAAACAAAAACTCGCCCTAAAGTCTTGAAACTTTACCGACCCTACAAAAAGGAGGTCATGGCCAAACCACCCAATTAGTCGTTTCACATTAATATTGACTAATCTGAACTTGGGTCTCGCAATAATCGCAAAAACTGGGTAAGTATGAATGAAATTTACGCACTCACACACGCTCTTTTATAAACTAATAATACTAATGTATAGCATAGCATAACATCAGCCTTATAATGTTCCCACTGCTGGGATTCAGGCCTCCTCTCTAGGAGAGGGAATGGGCCGTAATCCACCACGCGGGCCCAGTGCGGGTTGGTGGATGTTACAAGTGTTCGATTTTTTTGTTCTAGGACATGCCGGTTTCCTCACGATGTTTTCCTTCACAGTTTTGAGAGTAGTGGTGATGAAATAAATTACACAAAGTAATGTGCCTGGATGGGTTTGAATTTGAACCCGCGACCTACAACTTGTAAGTCGGGGCCGTTACCACTCGGCCACCACTGCTCTCTACTAGTGTATATTATAGTTTTAAATAATTATATAATCACATATATTTATAATTGAATACTAGGGTATATTATAGTTTTAAAGGTAAAGACTAAAAAAACTTACGCGGGCGAAACCATCCATCCGCAGGTTTTTTTTTTTGGTAGGTAAAATCATCCAATGACAAATCCCGCCCTTGGGTGGGGCGGGAAATACTGTCGGACTCTTACTGACTAAAAACCTACCCTTCCATTCATTGCCTTTGTCCCGGGGCCCGTGGTGACATTCTCACATAACCTTTGGCCCCAGTAGGCTTCGGCCCTGCTGGACCCCTACAGTTTGCTGACAACTCCTTGAGGCGCGCGGGAACAGTGTGCGCCGTAGACGACTTGAGCTCGGACCGGTCTGTTAGCGGATATCCATCCGCAGGTGCTATTCTGCCAACGGTTTCCCTCGCGTAAAAGTAGAAATTTATTTAAATGGAACATTCTCAGGATTAAAATGAAACCTCTATCCTCCTACATTATGACAAGTGTATCAGTGTACAAAATTGCACCCAAATCGAGTGAACAGTTTGTGCGTGAAGAACTAAAAAACATAGGGTCATATAATTATTATTTGCGTTCTTGTATCTATTTATCATCTTCTGGACGTATGTTTGTCATCTAACTCTTAAACGGCCTGACCGATTTGGATAGAATTTCGTAAGTATATTTGAGTGAGTCCTATAACAACGAGTGATCGACTATGACAATCGACTATTTTAAAGCCGTTTTTGTTTTTTTTGGTGGTGGGTAAAATCATCCAATGACATCTCCCGCCCTTGGGCGGAGCGGGAAATAGTGTCAGACTCTTACTGACTAAAAACCCACCCCCTTCCTTCGTTGCCTTAGATACCAGGGCCGAGCTTTCCTTTCAGAAGCAAGCCCTTGGCCCCAGTAGGCTTCGACCCCGCCTGCCTGCAGCTAGCAGGCTGGGTCTCTACGGTTTGCTAACAACTCCTTGACCAAGACTAAGCCCAGGTCGTCGAATTCGCGCCCGTCGGTCCGGATGGTTACCGGATGGTCGGACAGCGAGCTACCCATAGCTCGCCGTCCGCAAGCCCACTATTTTAAAGCTGGTTTGACAACTGTGTTTTGTTTTTATTTATTATTACTTTTGTATCTATTTATTTTACGTTGTTTATTATTATTTGGTTTATTTAGTGTTTTTAGTAAATACAGTGTAATCCATGCGAACCGATCGACATCTTACCGTCGACGACTGCTGGTGCTGACAATCAGCGGTGTGGCTCTGTTCAATACATGAGCCCCAGCATTTTGAGCGCTGGCTGTTTTGAGCAGATATGTCACTTATATCGCACTGTTATATTATAGAGTTGTATTGTCGTATATAAACTCTTTTTCTTTCTTTCTTCTTTTCTTTCTTTCGTAGTCCCTGGATGATTTGAAAATAAAATTAAACCTGGTAAGTGGTGCTGCAATCGGATGCGCCATTTTTCGGCTGACGAAAAGTCAGCTTTTGGGCCGGGCAAGGTCTACCAGAACTGCTAGTCCCTTACAATTCTTGCGGATTATTCAAATAAAAGAAAACTTTTCTATTCAGAAAAACGAAATATCACCATCACTCCTAATTACAACAAAGCGCCATGCTAACTCATACGAAATTTTTACTTTTCAAAACTCATCGAGGAACCTGGTCTGGCGTTTTGTTGAGTCAAAAGTCGGAAGGCATCTTTGTTGAGCCACATTAGTTGAAAAGCTGGATCTAATTTTGGATGTTGAGTCACGATACAAAGTAACGTTTGCGCTTATTGAGTTAATGAGCTAAATACTGTGTGGTTAGCGATGTCACGTAACTGGAAATTGGGTCGGTCATTTTTTTTAATAGATAGAGTGATTCAAGAGGTAGGTTTAGATATATAATAAATACATCTTCTATACTTATAATAAATCTGTAGAAGTAAAAATTCTGTACATTGAAAATATCAAAAAAATAAATGGCAGGGGGTGTTACTAGACCGACACCGAACCCAAAAATGTGATTAAAAAATTTTTTGTCTGTGTGTTTGTTCAGGCATCACGGAAAAACTACCGGTTCGATTACGATGAAACTTGGTATAATTATTCTTTAATATCCTGGGCACCACACTGGTTACTTTTTATCCCGGAAAAGTATATGCAATAAAAAACAAACTTAATTTTGCGGTTCGATCTCTAAGCCCGATTACTGTACCAACCGCAAATAATAAGTTTGTCGCAGGTTACGTCACCCGTTTCTATTGTAATTAGCCACAAAAGGCCCGCGCCGAGACAGAAGTATTAATACCGGTATGCTCGATAGATAACGTTCTACACAAATAGCACTTAACACAAAAAACTCATTGATAAGTTTAGTCGTTCACGCGAACGAAGTTGCGGGCACAGCTAGTGCATAATATATTTAATATCACCATTGCACCCGTGCAAAGCTGGGGCAGGTCGCTAGTTACTAATAAAATATAGAATGAGGTAGCCATTTTTTATAAATAAACGATATTATATTACTGTTTAATTCGCAAGTTACGTCCAATTACCGCAATAAACAATTACCCTAACAGTACATAGAAACAGTTAATTTATCTTCATTCAGGTCGTGTAAAACAATAAATCACTTTTTGTAAGATTGATGCCTGGCCTGTATTTTGGCCTACAATTTTAGTATAAAGCCGAAAAAGTTGCTGACACAATTCTCTTGGGAATATTGTTTCGGCGAGGAATATAATAGGAAAACTGTTTTAATCTCAGTGAAGTCAGAGTTTTTCAAAGTTAAGAACCGAGATGTTTGTGTGTTGAGCACTTCGACTTGCATTCTAAGTGATAGACAAGCTCGTTCATAGAAACTATTTGTCACAATACCGAAACGTGAAACAAAAGTTCGCTGCAGCGCTAAATTGTCATTATGACGTCTAACAAAACTTTTATGGTTACAGCGCTTAAATACTGCAAAACTGCACTAATGTCATCAAGTCAAGATGTTCGGCATACAGTACACGTAAGTCAAGGAAAGTTATTGTACGGCATGCCTAATCTAGTGCGTAGTACATATATATCGATGGTTGAGCACAATCATTTGTTCTGTGTCTGGGTGTAATTTATCGATAATGTTCGATCACGAGCAATAACATTAAGTTTTCTATCTTTCTTAAGTTCAGCTTTTCAAGAAATAAATGTACACTATGGGATTCTATGGGATCAAATCGGGACTACAATCTTTCAATAAAAAAAAAAAAATTAAAAATCGGTCCACAATTGACCGAGATACTGGTGAACATAAAAAAATAAAATAGATACGGCTGAACATAGAACCCCCTCCTTTTCGAAGTCGGTTAAAAAGTCTGACACGCTCCAATCTAAAGCAGGCCACTTCAAAATAATAAATGTATGCCTACGTCTGAAATATAGTTGTGCATTTTGATCGAAGTATCTAAACGTATTTACATAATTTAGAATACATTCAAACACATGGCACGTAATCTAATAGCAAAAAGTGTTACCAATACAAAAAAATATAAATACATAGCACGGATAACTCTTGATGATTTATGTTGCCATAAATATAAACATACCATTATCCTTACGCTAAGGGTTAAAAATGAAAAAATGCTAACACATATAATACGTGTTGATTTGGAGAAGAAAAACGTCGCTAGTTTGAATAGGTGGTTGGGGTAATATGGTAGTGGGTCGTGTATATAATGGGCTATGCTGGATATAATGTCGTGCATGGACAGTTTGCTGCAACTAATTGTGTTCGGCAAACACAGAAACATTTTATTAGCGACGAGAATTCATAAAGTCTAAAATGTGTAGGATCGTCATTTTTTTTTTTATGGTAGAAAATCATCAAAAAACTTCAGCTTGGAACAAAAGAGCGTGTCAGACTTTTGCTGCATAAAATCCAACTGTGTTCTTCAGTTGCCTTTCGCATTTTAAGAGCCCTTGCTCATAAAATGCATACTTCACTTCTTCACTTTATTTATGCATACTTCTTTCAAAAATTCCTATGGTAGAGTGGGCATCGAATTTACACAATTTAACTGGGGTAGCTTATATAAATACATATATATATATAAAAGAAAGTCATGTTAGTTACACTACTTATAACTCAAGAGTGGCTGAACCGATTCGGATGAAAATTGGTGGGAAGGTAGCTTCACTAAGTACATAGTTTAAAACAAAATCGCTTTCCGCTATCTGTCCCTATGTATGCTTGGATCTTTAAAACTACGCAACGGATTTTGATACAGTTTTTTTTTTTAATAGATAGAGTGATTCAAGAGAAAGGTTTATATGTATAATACATGCATAATATATTTAATATTACTATTGCACCCGTGTGAAGCTGGGGCGGGTCACTAGTTCTACATAAAATGTTGATATTGAAAGTGGTTTTATATTCTTTACAAATAACAAAAAAATTAAAACCTCTTTATATTAAGTTGTGAATTCAAGCTTCAATATCGGCAAAACTACAATGGTATATAAATACAAACTCATTTATAAAAGTTACTGAGGCATAAATCTCGATTTAAAACTGCTTTAGAATTAAGATTATTTTTTTATATTACGCGTTAAATTGAGATTTATTAGATACAATACACGCTTTTACTGCTTTAGTGTAATAAGAAAGAAAGAAAGAAAACTATATTTAGTGTACTGTAGAAATAAGTAGGTATCTATATTATAGAAACTTTACATTAAAAAGAACACTTAACATTGTGTGTCTCTCATGACTACGACAAATAGGTCCGATTCAGTAACAAAGCCGATAAACATTTTTTTTTTCGCGTGCCGTTTTTCCGCAGGTATTACCATCATAATTGCATTTATATTCTGACCATTTCCAGAAACAGTTTGTCATGAAATTTGGTTTGAAAAAAAAAAGGAAAAAAAATGGAAACAGAAAGTTTTTAAGCGCGCTCCAACGTCGACCGCATCGTCGCTTTCCATCGGGTGAGATTGATATAAAATAATAAAAAAAAAGTTTTTAAAATACTCTATATCAGCCATAAACCATTCGTTTTAATTCGATTCGAACGCTTTTCAGTAATTACACCAATGGACCTAAAAATAAGATCAGAATCTGCTACATGCAACATCTTGTGCGCAGTGGAGTGGTGGACAACAGATGGCGTGGTGATGGGTCATGTACGCTCGCTTTTTGCGGTTGCAAAGCAATCGGATGCGATTATGAATTCAACGCAAAGCGGCGGTATTGTCCGACGTGATTGGCTAGGTTGCCGTTAATATAAAACAAGTCAAGTATGACTGGCCTGTTGGTCTAGTGGTTAGTGGCCCTGACTGCTATGTTGGAGGTCTTGGGTTCGATTCCGAACCAGGATAAATGTTTGTGTGATGAGCACGATCATTTGTTCTGTGTCTCGGTGTAATTTATCTATAATATTTATGTATAATTTATTTATAATATAATATGTAAGAAATATATAAGTATATTAATCAGATGTCTAGTACCCATAACACAAGCTCTACTTAGCTTGAGTCTAGATGACGTTGTGTGATAGCTGTAAAAAAAATAATCGTAACACAAGAGGTCGTTTGAAAATATTAATTGAACCGCTTCGCTTTGCTCATCGCCTAACCACACCCACGTGCACACTAATACGTCGATAAAATTTTTTGAATTTTAGTTTCTACATGAGGTTATAAATGCCAATAAACGTGTTTTATTTGGGGAATGTTGAAGTATTTTTGAAGTTAATAAAATAAATAATTAATTATGATTATTGCAATTTAAAAGTAAAAGAAATCCTATGTATATTGAGAAAATAAAGGGTTATAATAATACTATATTCCCTTAGGATTATTTAACTACCAATTTTCACGTAGTTGAAGTCACGAAGTACATTATACATTCAAATAGTTGATCATTATTAAGACAATGCTAGACCTACCAGACATAAGGCCCTATTCAATATTACCAATGTATAATTCATAAGCCCCCGAGGTGAACCCCGAGCTATTTGATCAATGATATCACTAAATCAGTACTAATACAGCTGGTAGGCACCTCAGGACGTTGATATTTTCTATATAAACTGTCTGTGAAGATTAATTTTATTATGATGTATAGGAGAATTAGAGTTTGAAATGATAAATAATATTTATTTTGCAAATAGATTTTAAAAAACATATTTACATGTCAATAATTTCTTTTTCGTCAGTTTAAACTAGATGAGGCCGGTATTTCCTAGCTGACTACCCTGAGAAGACACACCGAAACAAACTCAGGGCTCACAGTCTCTTTTAAAGTCCATACGGTAAATTTGTAATGGTCAAATCACATGAGAACTATGCATATTTGTCTGAGATGGTCTAGTAAAGAAAAAACCATACAGATTTGAGTGGACCTGTCCAGTCAGTGCAAGCATTTGTCAGTATTCGTGTAGCTCAACTCAGGACTACTAATGAGCCCAACCAATAATATTCACCGTTAAATTTTATTCGTTTTAATCCCGTGGAGGCTTGATCTAATACATGAAACACTATCGATTTGTAAAGCTAAAATTAAAAAATAAAGTACTTTTTTCTAAAACTCGAACTACGAAATTAATTTCTTTAAGTAAACGAGTCAATGACCTTATAGGTAGTTGTTGGTCGTTGCATACTAACTACCTACAGTTCATTGGCCTCGCTCAGCTGACGTTTATTTAAAGAAATTAATTTCGTACATGCGTAAATTTATTCGAGTTAAAAAAAAATGTATTTTTATCGATTTTTTTTACAAATCGATAGTATAACGACACTTCGCGAGATTAAAACGACCAAAATTTAACGGTGTATAAAAACCTATCAACTGCCAAGAATTTCTGAAAAATAAGCAATTAAGATTTTACAAATCCACTTGCACATGCCTTTATTTGATGAATTGTGCAGACCACAGTTTTACAGACTTTTTCTTGATCTTCGTTTTGGAATAAATATGGGTATATAAACGCTACCTCTAACGAATAGAAGTCCACCAAGGGCGATGCCTGCTATGGCTTTAGAGAAAAGTATGAAAGGAATAGGTACCCATGGTTCTAGGACGCGAAAGGCAACTGAAAGAATATAGGTGTGATTTTAGTCAGTAAAAGTCTGACGCGACCTCTTGGTATGGAAGAAGTCATTATTTATGATTTCATAAAAAAAAAACAAAACTTTTATTACCCCACTTAAATTCCACAATTAAATTAACAATAATAACGTGACACATTTCTATCTCACTATCAACATTTTCATCACATCTTTTGAGTTACGGTACACATTTTGTCATGTAGTAATGATTACCAGTCCCTTGCAGATTTTTAATTCTTTAATACTTTATTGTACACAAAAAAAACATAACAAAATATATGGAGATACAGAGAGTTCATGTACAAAGGCGAGCTTAACTCAGCAATGAGTTTTCTCCCAGCAAACCAGTTATAGAGAGAGAGAACATATACGAGGGCAGGATCCTGTGCACAATATAAACCTACACAAGTAAGTTTAATGCCTATATAATCATATTATACATAAGTCTATATATATTAATATATTATACATACTAATACATAATATAAAGTGCTCTTTAAGTTTCCTCTTGAAGACATCCAGAGAAGGGCTGTCACGAAGAGAGTGAGGCAGAGAGTACCAAAGACGCACTGTAGTTACAGAAAAGGAGCCATCATAGCGACTAGAAGTATGACGCGGAGTACGAAGGAGAAGAGAAGAGGTGGTGCGACAGAGTTTATCCCTCGGGACGAGGTACTCAAAGCTTGCACGAAGGTATTGAGGAGCATTAGGATTGTGTAGTTTTGTATAGAGAAGGGATAAAATATGTGTATCTCTCCGACGCTGAATCGGCACCCACCTTAATCTGGTCCGAAACTCCGACACATGGTCGTATTTGCGGAGGCCAAAAATAAAACAGATGCACAAATTCTGCAGCTGTTCAAGTTTGTTTAGAAGAACCTCCGTAGCATTTAGAAAATAGACATCCGCATAGTCTATGAGCAGTAGAAGAAGAGATTGTGCAAGATTAACCTTAGCGTGAAATGGTAGGAATCCTTCTTAATTAAAATATTTAAACACAATCTGTTACTACGTCTACCATTAACAACACCTCTATTCTACAGTTAAATGAACAAGAAAAACGTGATACATTTCTCTCTCACTATCAACACATTTCACTCTTCCAGTAAATGAAACTTCATCTAAAGGAAATGAGGTACCATTGTCTACGTACAAGACCTACCTGTTACACACTCTAGTAGGTATTTCAATTGGATTTTTATACAACTCATAACACGGTCTTGAACGAGCGCATTGTGTGAAGCTGGACCTTGATTGAAAGAGATATGAAATGAGGCGTTTTGAATCGACCAATTTAGATGTTTACTTACAGTTACTTTATCAGTTTATTTGATTGCTATTGCTCTTGTCTTTTCTTTTTCTGTGTCAAATCGATCCAAAATTTGTCTGTAAAAAATCACTTTCAGTGATAAGATCACCCATTGTTATACTCTATTAATTTTAAGTTTATACTGCACCTGAATATTGCACAAAAATATACATGATTTATAGATACGTTTAGTTACTACGCAATACAAAAAACAATAGACTATAATAAAATTATATCAAATTGATTTGATATGATCTTCATATTAAATTATATTAATATATGGTGAGCAGTGATGACCGAGTGGTAACGGCCCTGATTTACAAGTTGTAAGTCGCGGGTTCAAACCCAGCCAGGCGCATTACTTTGTGTAATTTATTTCATCACCATTGCTCTCAAAACGGTGAAAGAAAACATAGTGAGGAAACTGGCATGCCCTAGAACCAAAAATTCAAAGACATGTGACATCCACCAACCCGCACTGGGTAACCCGCACTGGGACGGCGTGGTGGATTACGGCCCATTCACACTCCTAGGAAGGATGCCTGAGTCCCAGCAGTGGGAACATTATAAGGCTGATGCTATGCTATGATGGTATTTTTTAATTACATGAATAGCTTGATTGATTTGATTTGATAATCATGATCGAGAAGTTTCACCAGTTCCAATACTTTGATTATATTTAATCAAAAGTTTTTTTTTCTGCTCATATTTCTCTGAAGTTTTTCATATTTTCATAATAACATTTATATGACTTCTCCCATCCAGTCTAACCAGGTAGATACCCACATCAGACTAATGAATGATGATAAATAAAAGCCTGGAGTCATTGTACCTTCAAGCGCAATACATAATTCATGACCGTTAGGGGCTGCGCAGGTAATGTTAGGAACAAAGGGAAGTCTTTCGCTAGTGAAAAGGGAATGTTTTTTGTTGATTCCTCATGTTTTTATTACTTTAGATTCTAGTATAAAGATGCTTCTTTGAAAGATGGGTACAAAGGAACTGAAAATTAGCCAAGCTGTAATTCCGAATAATATTATAAGGAACAAACAATATATTTATTCAGCCTTTTCTCAATTATTGTTGGCATGGTTCAGGCGAAAGATTGTGAACTATTTGAAGTTTGAATTGTTGTTAGGTGAGAATGATAAGCATACGGAACGTCGACGCACAAAATATTGATGAACGCGAAAACGATGTTACAACATGGTGATGTAAGTGAAAAGCCGCGAAAGACTGTCTCAGCGAAAACACTACAAGTCGATGCCAGTTTTTGACTGGCCTGTTGGTCTAGTGGTTAGTGGCCCTGACTGCTATGCCGGAGGTCGTGGGTTTGATTCCCACCCAGGACAAGCAGGCGGTCGCCTCCTTCTGCGAAGCAGTAATGCTAGTAAAGGAGGAGGCCGACCGCCTTAGGCAAAGGCGGACACGCCGCCGCCGCCGCCGGGTTTCCGATCCCAATTTCCGGCCACCGTAGGCGCGGGCTCGCGGACGGTGGGCAATGGGTAGCTCGCTGTCCGTCCGTCCGGTAACAGACCGGTCCGAGCTCAGGTCGTCTACGGCGCGCACCGTTCCCGCGCGCCTCAAGGAGTTGTCAGCAAACTGTAGGGGTCCAGCAGGGCCGAAGCCTACTGGGGCCAAAGGTTATGCGAGAGTGTCACCACGGGCCCCGGGACAAAGGCGAGGAATGGAAAGGTAGGTTTTTAGTCAGTAAAAGTCTGACACTGTTTCCCGCCCCACCCAAGGGCGGGATTCGTCATTGGATGATTTTACCTACGACAAAAAAAAAAAAAAAAAAACCCAGGACAAATGTTTGTGTGATGAGCACAATCATTTGTTCTGTGTCTGGGTGTTATTTATCTATAATATGTATGTATTTATAAATATATAAGTATGTTTATCAGCTATCTGCATACATAACATAAGCTCTGCTTAGCTTGGGACTAGACGGTGTTGTGTGATAGTTGTGGAAAAAAAAGAAAAAAAGTTACCGCGAAAGATTTTAACTGCGGGACTACTTGATTCACATAACCGCGTATCGACTCAGAAATGAAGATATCCGCAAGAGAACCAAGGTTGTCGACATAGTACGAAGAATCGCCAAACTGAAGTGACAATGGGCAGGGCACATTGCACGCAGAACAGATGGCTGTTGAGGTCGAAAGGTTATGGAGTGACTACTGCGTACCGGGAAACGCAGCGTTGGAAGGCCTCGAACTAAGTGGACCAATGACCTGGTCAGGGTCGCTGGAGTCCGATGGATGTGGGGCGCACAGGACCGGCCTTTGTGGCGGGACTTGGGGGAGGCCTATGGCCAACAGTGGATGTTTTTCAGCTGAAATGATGATGATGATGAACAGAGAAAAATCATTACTACAGAGCCGAGAGAAACAACATCGCAATGCACGTTGCATAGCGATAACGCTGTACTTGGAACTACTGCCCGATCTGACCTCCATAGCGTTACAAACAAAATTCTATTGGAACAACGAAAGTTCAAATACGTACTAGCCATTTAATTTTGAACTATAAACCGCAATATAGACCCTTGGTAGGGGTTGGAATCTGCTAATGAATTCTAGGCTCAAATACTGATAGGAACTCATTTATTAATATAACCCAAAACTATACAGACGCCTGTTCCTATGTGTAAAGTACCTATTGTTGAATAGAGGTTAATGACCCATCTACATTTCATTTTATCATCTTTTATTTATGAGACAAACTATACAGCTTCTATTACAGATCAACACAATGCCTGTAAGTGTAATTTACGTTAATAATTTTATACCTAACATTAGATTCAATTAAACAATAAAATAAATTTAACCAATGTAATATAAGGTTAATCAACACAATACAATTATTTATTACTTTAAAGGGCAACTGATAATTAGGGAACGATGCTTAAACACGTGATTTTAGTCATGATATCAATCAACTTTTACTATGGGACCAAACCTGAAATCGCGAAAAAAATCACCCAAGTTCAGTATATTTTTACCAGTTAAGCGAAGACAAATATACTGACCAGCAGATGTTTTTTCTTCGGTTTTTATTTCAGGTTTTGGTCCCATTTTTTATCATGACTATAATCACGTGTTTAAATATCGCTCACTATTTACCAGTCAACCATATTGAAATGATTAAGATAGCATAAAAGTGTTATACAACATGTTTTATTTAATAGGCGAATTTCTAAAAATAAAAATCCTTCATACTAGAGAAAACAGGCTCATATATGGGCATGAAAATGTATCGAATGCCAACGTTGTAAAAGATTATCGATAGTATCATGATCTTCGACAAGTTTTTACTGTTCTGAAAAAGGAACCAATATTCAATAACCTGGTCGCGAAGAAAAATTATCAGGGATAAGACAACTGTAGGAACACAAATAGGTATTAGTCAGTAAAAATCTAACAGGGAGTGTTATCTCGCTACATCTAGAGGGGAAAGAGTCATTAGTGAATGTTCAAAGAAAACGCCTTTAGATATCTACATAGTTATAAAAAAAAAAAACACTATTTCATTACAAAGAGAGAAGATAGAAAAAGCAAGGGCACAAAAGAAAACGCATTGCTTAAAGTCCATCCACCTATAGACATATGTATTCGCTAAAAGTTTCACTCCATATTGTGTTGTACGTGCCACCGTCCGGTTCGGCAAAAAGGGGTGAAATCTCAGCAAAACAAAAGTTTAGAGAACCAGTCCGATCCGGACTAGGACCGGACCGGACACGTCACGTTCGAATATGCAGCGGCCCTTACGATTGATGTTCGGAGTTCAAATAGACGCTGCGTTGCACGAATTGTATAGATTGTGACGTGTTTTCTGCTTTCTCGGTTTTGTTTTGACATTTTGTTGCTGTATTGGTGTGTATGTTTCGTGAATATCTACAAATTGGTAAAAATTTTGGACTAGTCATTTCTTACCTGCTTTTTTTCGTTGGGAAATCATCAAAAAGTTTTTTTAGGTCTGGGTGGACGTCGAGAGGTAGTGTCAGAATTTTTTTAACTTAAAAGTGTTCCTTCGATTGCCTTGTCCTTGGACGCCAGGGGTGATTAAGAAGGCATTGGATCCCTTTGTTAAAATAAATAAATAAATCACCAAAAAAATTGATAAAAAATACTGTTTCTAAATTTTTCTAGGAAAAACAAAAATTTTCGGCGAAATAAATTTCATAAAAAAGTTTGTAAAAAATCACTATTAAGAATTTTTCGAGGTCATTCAAGTAGTACAGACGAATGTACAATCGGCGCTCAAGGGTTAATTAGGTAAATTTTTCAAACAGTTCTGCAGCTTTGGCAGGCATTGGCTCTAGTGGGTCAACCCCGCTGGGACCTACGATTTGCTGCCAAGGCGTGTGGCAAGGCAAGTGCGTGTGAAAGCGCCAGTCTGAGTTACAGCCCACTGTATTCAATTCGTAAGTATTGGCCGTCTCCATTACGCAAAAACAAGGTTACCAGCAGGTAAACAAGAGATGATAAGAAAAAAAAAATCCAAATTAAATCCCAATGACACTACACTTTTCCACCAAAAATATATTTATCAGACCATCGATTTACATCACTGGTCTCATAAAGTACTACTTGAGCAACTTGGGCCCAGTTCGGTAAACAAAAAGTTTAGGGACATGGGACCCAACTGGGGTCGTCAATCAATCAGTTGGACAGCTATTTGTACCTAGCCAGTCAGCTGGTGTATTGGCTGATAGAGATGTACGAGTAACTGTGGTGGAAGTAGGAAGGAATGAGGATGGAATATGTTACTACTGCTAAAGCAGGAATGTAAAAAAACAATTAGGTTTTTCAATGAAATTGGACTTGTATTTTTGGCTCGGTGAGTTTTGGACTTTATGTTCGGACACAGTATCTGAATTGGCACTTTTTAAACTAAGTTTTTTTATCTAACTTTGGTGAGTCGCCGACGATTCGGACACAATGTATTCGTACACCACGAATTTTAGGTAAAAAAAAAAAGAATTGGATACTGTGATGAAATTTGGATACTGTGTCCGTAAGTGTCTTAAGTAGATGATCGACGTACGAGCCAATACCGCGGTTTTGAAGAACGTCAATTTTACTCGCGGCTCGTAAGTGCTGATCGACTAGCGTGTAAAATAGTTTTGAATGACGAGCCAGTCTCGTGAAATCCCGCCCTTGGGTGGGGCGGGAGATAGTGTTAGACTGTTACTGACTAAAAACCTATCCTGCTCCTTCATTGCCTTCGTTCCAGGGCCCCGAGATTCACTCTGGCCCTATTAGGCCCCTACAGTTTGCTGACAACTCCTTGAGGCGCGCAGTAACAGTGCACGCCGAGGTAGGTAAGTTAGGTAGGTGTCAATGGCGGCAATCCTATTGTGGCTAATCCTGGTCCAGGCCAAGGCACAGTGCGAGAAGGAATGGG
This sequence comes from Leucania comma, assembly GCA_958295575.1. Taxonomy (NCBI): domain Eukaryota; kingdom Metazoa; phylum Arthropoda; class Insecta; order Lepidoptera; family Noctuidae; genus Leucania; species Leucania comma. The sequence goes on along the minus strand of OY282482.1, from coordinate 3,692,014 downwards.
AAGTAAGCACCACTGCCCAAAGGGGTATGGGGGGCACTGGGTTTGGTGGGAGTCGGTTTCAAAATAACATCTAAATTAGAAATCTTATTACAACATACCGATTTGACATGGCAGCATAGGAAAATTAACATGGAGATTGATATTAAGGAAATTTCTTGACGTAAAATAAATATGTAATAAAACAGGCAGCTACGTATATCATAAACATTTTCCTCCGAAATCTTATAAAAATATAAGACGAGATCTTATTATAAATTCACCTTTGATCTAGTTTCAGTATTATAACTTACTAAGCAGGTTGGTTTCAAAACCAAATTTTAATGTATTATTCAGTATAGTTTTAACTAACTCAACAACTACTATCGTAAGTAACAGTTGAGTTCGTTACAGCTTTTCGAATATGACATATAATAATTATTTATTTCGTACAAAGGAATATAGGAATATGTTCCCGCAGCGAGTAAATGTGTGAAGTACTGTCTTCATTTGTCCTGAAAACAGTACTCCGCACATGTTTATGTTTGTTAATTAAACGTCAGCTGGGCGAGTTCAATGACCTGTAGGTAGTTAGTGCACAATAACCGACAAGGTCATTGACTTACTTACTTCAAGAAATTAATTTCGTACAAGTGTATATTACTTCGAGTTTAAAAAAAGTACTTTATTTTATCATTACAAATCGACAGTGTTTCATGTACCGGATCGACCCTCCACGAGATTAAAACGATCAAAATTTAACGGTGTATCACTGTCTGGCTAGTTGTGTACTTTTATTTCGCCTACGTAAATATCATGCAGATGGGGTGCATCGTGCGATGGGTCGTTGAGCTCCATAAAGTAGAGTTGAACTACACGGTGGCAGTTGTATGTTTGCCGACGAGAACAGTCTACTAGAACATACATTTTTCTTCAAAAGATCTTTCTTGATATTGCCTTGTTTTATTATACAAAAGGAGAAATTAACATGTAAACGCAAATCTAAAATAACGAGGACAAGATGTGTGAAATTTTGTTCGAGGCTTAGACCTATGACATAGGCGAGCAATAAGAGAAGATTTTTCATAACTTATCCTCTAAAGGGACTTTTTTTCCGGTGGGTAAAAAACATCCAATGACAAATCCCGCCCTTGGACGGAGCGGGAGAAACGGCTAAACGTATTTGAATGAAACTTTACAGTTGGTATACTGGGAAAATCATCCAATTACATATCTTCCGCCTTTGAGTGGGGCGTAAGGGTGTGTCAGACTTTTACTGACTCAAAACCTACTCCTGTTTCTTCGTTGCCATTTATACCAGGGCCGAATCTTCCTTTCAGAAGCACATCTTTGACCCAGAAGGCTACGACCCTGCTGGGCCCCAACGGACAGGAAATATAAACTAGTTTCAAAATTCATATTAAAACCGGGAAGCGAAGCGGGGAAGTGGAGAAAAGAAACGAGTGCGGGCGCTATAACTATAGCTAAAATAGCCTGCAACTCCGCTCCGCATTACTTTCTCCCTCCACTACGCAGCCTCGTTCCGCTCTGGTGGACAGACACAGTCCGCAACTCCGCTCCGCAAGCTCGCTCCGCTCCAGTGGGCAGGTAGCCTAAGAATGTTTCAGCTAGGAATTGCTAATGCTAAATCAACGGCAAGGTTGGCTCCGCGGTTAATCGATTGACTGCTATGCTGCATGTCAGGTTCGTTTCCCACACGGAACAAATATTTGTATGGCCTATAAATAGTTTCTCGGGATCTAAGTGTCGTGTGTATGAGAGTTTTTATATTTGTGAACGCACCTACGACACAAGAATAATTCTTCGTGTAAGTCAAGGTTATAAAAAGAATTGTATAGGCACAGAATGTATCGGTATAATTTTGTTTTTTTTTTTTTTTTTGGTGAATTTTCTCTTTATTTGAATTGTACAGAAGGCTTGGGTTCAAGATGAAAATAATATATTTACAATTTTATTTTGATTTTCTGAACCCAATTTTAATAATACAGACCAGATTCTTATTTACATAACATCAAATATTTACCTCTAATATTTATTCTGGCGCAATATTATACCGAATACCTAAAATTTCAAAGGTTCAAAATGTTATTTCAATTTTAATCATGGTAGAAAAACTTGTATTACTTATTTATTATTCAGAGGCTGTGTAAGAGCAATTTATTTGATCCTGTGAAAATATGGCTTCTTACAGGCACTCTGTAATACCAGTGGCGTGGCGGGGAGCGAATCAGGCCGTAATCCAATGTTTTGTATCAATATTCTCAGGTTTTCTTTTTTTTCATGTATCACCATTTGAGTTGAAAGTCTCAAGTAGAAAATCTAGTTGAAAGACTGCTGGACATAACCAATATCACTCTTGACAAAAATAATAATAATATTGTGAAAGCTGAGAAGGATAAACAAACTAAGTATTCTGACTTGGCTCGCGAGGTTGTCGACATGTGGGAAGTGGACACAGGAGTCATTGTGCCGATAGTCGTGACGGCCAATGGCTTAATAGCAAAGAGCCTCGACCAACATCTGAGGAGGCTCTCGTTAGGCAGTTGGATCAAGGATCTGATTCAGAAGGCAGTACTCCTGGACACGGCGCGTATTATCCGGAGGTTCCTCTCTCAGGAACCCTAACCACCTCAGCTTGGACCCTGTTCCCGATGCCGGTGCGCTACTATTTCTTATATTTTTAAATGTTTATGTTTGTAAGTTTTTAAAAAAATATTTAAAAATGTAATTTGTATGTATATAAGTTGAATAAATGAAATAATAATATATCTAATAATAATCCACAACTATCACACAACGCCGTCTAGTCCCAAGCTAAGCACAGCTTATGTTATGGGTACTAGACAACTGAAAAACATACTTACTCGTATATATTTTCAAGTACATACTTATTATAGATAGATTACACCCAGACACAGAACAAATGATCGTGCTCATCACACAAACATTTGTCATTATATAGCAGTCAGGGCCACTAAAAAAACGCGAGCCCGGTGCGGGTCGGTTTCTTCACGATGTTTTTCTTCACTGTTTTAAAAGCAATGGTGATGAAATAAATTACCCAAAATAATGCGCCTGGCTGGGTTTGAACCCGCGACTTACAACTCGTAATTTGGGGCCGTTAACACTCGGCCACCACTTGATTGCTCATAGTATTATAAGTAATTACAAATTAATTTGTTTATCGTCCGAAAAAACAAATAATAAACTATTTGAAGTCCTAGCTCCTTAGCTAGGTAGAAACCTGTGTTTTTACCCAATTACATTTGGTAACGTATTAAAAGATAGTACAACGCTGGTTATCGAAGAACCTTCACAGGACACACTAGTTTTAAATGTTACAAGACAGTCTGTAATGTAAGATATTTATTCTTATTTTTTATTAATTAAACATTACATTAATAGTGCTGGGGTTGCGGATGGCGAGCAATGGGTATCTCGCGGTCCGTCCATCCGGTAACAATTTGGACTGAGCCCAAGTTGTCAATGTTCCCGCGCGCCTCAAGAAGTCGTCAGCTAGCTGTAGGGGCCCAGCCGGGTCAAAGGCTACTGGTGCTTTAGCTAATGTGAAAGTACACACCAAGGCAATGCAGGTACGGGGTGGGTTTTTTATTCAGTAAAAGTCTGAGACTGTCTCTCACTCCGCCCAAAGGCGGGAGTTGTCACTGGATGGTTTTTACCTACAGAAAAAAAAGCATTAATAGTGTTGTTCCATTTCTCGCGGGCCCGCGCTTCTTCTTGCCAGTTCTGAAGGAATCCGTCTAGCTCATCGCGCCATCTCCTTCGCGGTCTGCCGCGACCCCGGAAAGCGTGGAGGGAGACCTTTGCCCAGGAGTGGGACAGAAAAGGCTAATAAATAAATAAATAAATAATAGTGTTGTTGATATTTCTGCTATGATTGTAGTCGTTTGCTTTATCACAATCTTGCTATGAAACTAGTTTAGTTATTTTGCAGTCGAGTTATTCTACGTATATTTCATTCTTCATCGCCATATTCACCATTTTCCGAGACTTATTTTCCAAAACCTTGTTTACTGCAATGCTCTGTTAATTTCGTTGGTTCATTAATTTCTTTGCACACGATTAATATGTAATCCAGTGTGTCACCATTTTGGTAATTACGTTTTTGTTTCACGTTTGCTTATTCTGTTTGATCAGCTACATTGAAACGTTTCTAATTTACATATTTTATTACCTTTTCGGCTTTTCATTGTACCTTGAGGTTTTCATAAAATTGGTCTACCTCTTTCCTATGTTCCGTACATAGGAGGTCCACCGAAGGCACGGGCTTGTGGACAGCAAGCGGTGGATAGCTCGTTGTCCGACTGTCCGGTAACCGTCTGGACCGAGTCCAGGTCGTCGACGGCTTTTAATGTTCCACGCGCGCCTCAAGGAGTTGTCAGCAAAACGTAGGGGTCCAGCAGGGTCGAAGTCTACTGGGGCCATGAGTAATCTGAAAGTGTACATCAGGGCCCTGGAATGAAGGCTATGAAGGAACAGGAGTGGGTTTTTAGTCAGTAAAATTCTGACACTATCTCCCGCCCCACCCAAGGGCATAAAATATCAAGAAAACACACAACAGTATGAATTGTCAGTGATGTTATATGACTCTGAATCGTGATCCCGCACAATGGGCTTCATCAGAAGGCTTAGTCACCTAAAGATCAATGGAGAGGGCTGCGCTTAGGGTTTTCTTGCGTGATCGAATTTCTTTTCTTTCGTCTTTCAGGAAAATTAAGATTGCTGACATAGCCCAGAGAATCGCCTGAACTTAAGTAGCAATAGAGTACATAGCTTGCAGAACAACAGCCCCCTTAGCTAAGTTACAGTCTTTTCGTTTAGTTTGAATGCTTGTAGTTGTGCACACCCCCAATTCAATTGTTCGAAGAAAGGAATTGAGAGCGTGGCCAACTCCAAGCGTTTACGCTAAACGAAACGATTGTAACTTGGCTAGGTGGGCTGATGGTCGGTGGAATCGAAAAGTTCTAGAGTGACTTTGTGGAGTGAGCGTTGGAAGCCTCCAACAAAGTGGACCGGTGGTGGAGGCAGTAGTGTTGGTGGTTGTGGTGGTTGAGGTGGACCAATGATCTGGTGAGGATCGCGAAAATCCGATAGATACAAAACACACAAGGCAAGTTTTAGTGGAGTAAGTTATTTCAAAAAGAACTAATTATTATTCTTTTAACAAATCACGTTAGATACAAGTTGTAGTAATAATGTGAATGATCGTCATGTTTAGTATTAGAGATGTCACATCATACAATAACTTCCCCCGTTTTGGATGGAACGAGGAAGTGCCAAGCTTTCGCTAACTTCAACCCATCTTTGTTCCTTTGCTTTCCAGAGTCAAGATCCCTCAAACGATTTCACGGGCATAGACATTGTTACCTTTGTATTAAGAGCTAGTTGTAGTCACTGAAAATTTTGTATGAACTCAGCTCGGGTCTATGTCGACTTCGTGGCCCTATAACAGCGGTTTTATTTGTATTATTAAAAAAAAAAAAACAATAACTATTCAAGATTTTTGTTTTTGCCCCTTTGAAAAACCAGCTTTATTATTTTTTTGTAACTTTCAAATATTTCCGGGTCGTAATCTCGAAGAATATACACGTTTGAAATCGAATTTTAGGGTCCGATTTGCGATTTTTTTTTATCAAGCCAATTAATTTATATCATGTTTTGATTTTTGCCGAGCGGTCATTCATATTGTCAATTTTATTCAACTAATTTTTCATAGTGTTCTCTTAAATATTTGCGGATTTCCGATGGCCTTTTATATTTATCATCATCGTCTACATAACCTTAGAATTCTTAGCTTTCTCTTGGTCAGATTCCAATCGTACCAAAATCTTACGATTGCCTATTTGATCCACAACACACTACTCTTCAACCACCTTTTATTGCAGTCCCAAATATTTCCATCATCAATTTAGAACCATTCTTGTCGCACCTAATTCCTTCGCAAAGTCTTAAGGCATCAACGATTAATACCATAAGTTTCAAAGTGTTGAAGTGGCTATCTCTCAACTATTTACTGGAACAAGATGGATCCCCTCCATTATCCTATGTGCTTAATCAATTTGATGGTGAATGGATCGTCGAAGTTTGTTACCGCAGACATATTAGTAAATTGATCCCAAATAGCCTGCTTTGATGTTTGGGTACGCAAGTTTTTCGTTAGTAGGTAAAAGGGGAATGTTTTGATAGGTTTTTGGTAACTTTGGATGTAGTTTTTGTATGTCATCCTTTGTGTGTCCAAACTTGAACAAATGTAGGGTTCTTTTTTTAGGCTTTATCATTGTGTCAGTTCTACAAAAACGAAATAGACAGTACTATCACAGTCATCATCTCCCTCGGTGCGTACCGTTTTATGAGCGCCTTACGGAGATGACAGCAAACCGCAGCGGCCCAGCAGAGTCGAAGCCAACTGGGGCTATGGGGAATGTGAAAACGAAACCTGGGGCAGATTATAATTTGGGTGTCTTCAAGGCTAGAGTGAATAGGCTAGCTTAATGAACTAGTGCGCCTCACCATCAACGATTGCATTGCTTACCTGTGGGATTGCAGTCAAGCACTAAATTGTATAAAAAAAAAAGACCTGGGGCCCTAGAACGAAGGCAAAGATGGAACAGGAGAGGGTTTTTAGTAAGTAATAGTCTGAACGATCTCCCGTCTCGCCCAAGGGCGCGGAGATGTCATTGGATAGTTTTCCCACCGAAAAAAAAGTCATCATCTCCCTAACCTTTCTCCAACTAGCTTGGGGTCGACATCCAATCTAACTGGATGCAGCCGAATACCCATGTTTTACATGGAGCGATGGCCTATCAGACCTCCCCCACCCAGTCACTGGGCAACACCATACTCCTTGGATAGACTGATGATCAGACTTTCGGGCATCTAACTACCTTTAACGACTGCCAAAGACTTACCCATCGTCTTTGCTTAAGACGTGGCGTAATGTGGCCACTTTATACGTATGTAATTGTATAATTTCTCTTTACTTATTTATTATTGTTATTTATATTTATGACTTTGTCCTGAAATTTATATTTTACTCAAATCTTTTAGCGCACATTATCCTTGTCTTTAAGTCAAGACCGTCACCGACCCGCGCTGAAAACCAGCGCTGTGGACTAGTCGCATTTTGGGTGAGGACACAGTGTTATGCTTAGCATTCGGGCGTTTTGCAAGGCCGTGGCGCATATATGCTTTTTTTTCCAAAATGTTTGTAATCTGTTATATGATATATGTTAGTCTTAAGTATGAGCCTTTTTCGGAAAATCAAATGTTTTCCTTTCTTTTCTTTCCTTCCTTCTACGTATGACAACCGGGAACAACAGTTTGCGTGCTTTCCAAGATACGGGGTGTCATTAATGTCTTAGATAAACTTAGAACAGCATATATGAATATTTACAGTCAAGTAATTTCTTGAATATTAACTTAGCCTGGGTTTCCGACATAGCACGTAGAATCGGGCAATGGGCAAGGCACATTGTACGCAGAACAGATGAACGTTGGGGCATAACGGGTTCTGGAGTGGCGGCCGCGTACCGGAAGACGTAGCGTTGGAACGCCTCCCACAAGGTGAACATATGACCTGGTCAGGGTCGCTGGAGTCCGATGGATACGAGACGCACAGGACCGGCCATTGTGGCGACGCTTAGGGGAGGCCTATGTCCAACAGCGGACGTCTTTTGGCTGAAACGATGATGATGATGAATTTAGCCTGACCATAGATAAAAAACTTTTTTCTGAGACATTCCTATATCAAAACTGACATTTCCGAATTCCTATTAACTTTAATAATAGTAGAATACTTTAAGAGTACCCAGTACTTAGTCCTAAAGGACTTTGTCAGTCTGGTAAGAGCTCTAATATCCCCCAAGGACTCCAATAATACTAAACTAGTACCGACCAAATAACAAACGACGCGAAAATTTAATTTCAACAAACTTTAGACCTTTATTGGTCGAATAACTCGCGAAATAGAAACTTTGTAACAAGTTAGTCAACTGTCTTATTAAACCGGGTTCTTAATTAATATACCGCGTTACCAATTAATGTTAGAGCCTTAACTATTTTATGTTCGTTTTGCCAAGTGATGGTGAGTTGGAAAGTTGGTGCTTGCAGCTACTTAGTTAACTGGTCTTTTTGAAGTTGAATTTCAAATGGAAATAATTTACTAGTGGCAATACTTATTGCGGGCGTGTAGAAAGAAAACGTCTTGTATTGATTTAGTTTCTGCATAAATTAATTTTAGAAAAAATTATCTTTCTCCGTACTACGGAAATTGTCTTGTTAAAGATTTACTTTGGGATATGAACTTCGGTAAAACTTGAAAATTTACAGTATATTGCTAGCGATATACACCGTTAAATTTTAGTTGTTTTAATCCTGCGGAGGGTCGATTCGGTACATGAAACCCTATCGATTTGTAAAGATAAAAATGAAAAATAAAGTACTTTTTTTAAACTCGAATTAATTTACGCATGTACGAAATTGATTTCTTTAAGTAAATGTCAGCTGATCGAGGCCAATGAACTGTAGGTAGTTACTCTCTACAAGGTTACTTAAAGAAAAGGTTCGTTTACTTAAAGAAATTAAGTTCGTATATGCGTAAATTAATTCTAGTTTAAAAAAAGTACTTTAATTTGTAATTTTATCTTTATAAATCAATAGTATTACATGTACCGAATCGACCCTCCACGGGATTAAAACGACCAAAATTTATACGGGCGGTTTATATAGCTGTATGCACACCGATATTTTCAACCTTGGAAGGCCTCGATACACAAGTTTGATCGAAGATTGGCCTGTGTGCAAAATTTGACGTTTTTGACTGCAATGATTGATGTTTTTTGGCTTGCGGTTGTTTTTTGTAATAAGTTGTAAAAGTACAAAATTGTTTTATCATTTCAACATTTTTATTTACCAGACCGCCTATGAATAAAACATGAAACACTTAAATTCTGTCACAAAACCTGTGTAAAACAACTTCTACAATATTAATCCACACGAGTTACTGAACCTTAAATTGATCGAGCACCTAACTGCCTTTAAACAATTCAGACCAGTTTTGCCTTAAATTTTCTCCGGGCCTATTTTTATTTTCAAATATCATCACAATTTATGTTTTCCGAGATCCCGGCCCGCAATGAGGGGTGCCAACTTTGTTAATCTCGCTAAAAGTTGTACACTCGGGGGGGTTATTACGTAAACGCGAGCTAGAAAACCGTCAGGGGATTATTCTAAACGGGAACGGCAATCGACTGCTATTATGAATTGAACTGAGGGAATTGTATATGTCTTCCAGATTCGAGATCTGTATACGTCTGGGAAGGCTTATCGTGTGAGAGCGAGATAGTGGCCCTATGTATGTTTCAAGCTTCCTAAGTTTCACGCATGATATCGTTTGAGCCAATTAGCATTGCATGTGTGTTAATAATACCTTTGAATATTGCATTTCTGATCAATTAATGGCTGAATCCCAGTGCGGGTCTCTATGAAGTAAGCTGTTGGTAATCTGATTCTCTTAGAGTAAGGAACTGATGTATTCCTTATTTTTCTTCCATTCACAAAGTTAGTTCCCGAGATTCAATTAAAATGGACGTAAAACTTCGTTTTAACTCTTTAGATTTACTTGAAGCAATTTCGCTCCCATTAAGTCTTTATGTACTAGAGTTACTTCATGTAAAATAATTAAGGAAAATGGATATTATTTTTCGTTATGCTTGGCTTCGTTCCAGGGCTGATGAAGACCGCCTTTTCGAAATGGGTCTATGCTTCGCGTTTTCTGTTCTAAAAATATACTACTAATACATCATCCAGGTAAATAATACAAACTGTTGTGGAATTGATACATGTCTATTCTGATTTTGAAGACTATTCTTACTAAAAAAAGACTTGAATTTTTAACTTGTTTACAATTTTAATATTATTACAAGCTCTCTATAATAATTCCAGCATTTAAATTTCCATAAGAATACTTGCTAGTATCCTCGTTCCAGGTCCAATATCTAAAGAATGTAGTTCGTACTTACTACAAAATAACATCGTATTTTTACATTTTTTAAACATTCCAATACGAATTGAATAACCAGTAAATAGAATAGTTTGCTTCAATAAAATTCTGACTTTTAAAGTCGAACATCGTAGTTGGCACTTTTTGCGTTATCTCAAATAGTTTCCTCGCGATAACGTCAATATTAGCATACAAAGTGTATTTTCAATGCTTCGAAATGCGCGTGACTATATTCATTCTGTTAACCCTGATTTTTATTTTGGAGTGAACAATAGTTTTTGATTCTTCATTGTCAACGTTAACCTTATTTAGTGCTTTGTTTGTTACTTCAAATTGAGTTGATGTTGATTTTTCTCTCTCTTGTGTTTTGTTACTAGTTCCGTCCTTTGTAGGAAGATAGTAGAACGCTCAATATTTTATAAAGTATTTTCTTGAGTCCACAATCTATTATCATTATTTCTGTAAATCCCTTATTTATTTATTTATTTATATATACTTTGTTATCTCTTTTTCCTTTTTAATTACCAGTATTCTCTTTTTTATTATTATTTGTGTTGTTGCCATTGTATTGTATTGCTAACGTTGAATAAATTCTACTCTATTATATTTTTTTCTACTCTATTCTACACTCACAATTCATATCCATAACTACGAATAATATGAAGATATTTGGGTAAATACTTACAATCAAAAGGTGTACCAAATATGAACCTACGCCTAAATATTTACCTAACTACACAACAACTAAATCTATTTACCTAATCCTCAAGTTACATCAGTTCTAGCAAAGTATAATTAACTTCATAACGACTGTATATTATCACGACCACTTGGCAAAGTTAGTTTAGTTTTAATCCCATTAAATCTGGTCCCTCAATCATAAGGGTTGTAGAAAAGGCCGGAATCTTCGTCGGCGCTACGTGTTGTCATCGACATGTGTGAGGAATTGTGCACGTGACTGTACCATGGGTAGATTAAACAAGATGTGGGGGCCCTTTAAATGTGTGATGTTACCTACCTATGTATAAGTTTTGTCATGTGCGGTTAGGTTATGTTTTAAGCTGGTATATTTTATTAGTATTTGGGTCAAAGATTCTCTTGGTGATTATTTTTTCTGTAAAATAAATTATTCATATTTTATCATCATCATTTCACGTAAAAGACCAACTTGGACATAGGGCTCCCCAAGTGTCGCTAAAACGAACGTACTTATGATTCTCATATTCAGCGGGTTCCCGTGAATAACAGGTCATCGATCAACCTTGTGGCCTTTTAACACTGCGTCTTTTGGTTCGCGGTCGCCACCTCCAGAACCTTTTGGCTGCATTCACCACCTGTTCTGCGAGCTTGGGCCTGTGAGGTCAGCTCCGGCGGCCAAGCAACAGCGGCAGCGGGCGATGGCTGCTCCTGCTCCTGTTGCTCCTCCTCCTTCCACGAAGGGAAGGGCGGCTTATGCCGCTAAACAAGCTGGAACTCCTGCAGCAGCGGCGACCAGGCCGCGCCTGCCGCCTGCGCCCGAAGAACCTTCGGCTGGCGCCGACTGGACGGTTGTCGGCGCAAAGAAGAAGGCGGGCAAGGCGGCCAGGGCGGCCAAAAAGAACCTGAGGCGGCGAGAGCGCAGGAAGCGCGCCATGGCGGCCAGGCTTCGCGCCCCTAAATCCGAGGCTGTAGTGATCACACTACAGCCTGAAGCGGAAAAGAGGGGCGTGACCTATAAGTCCGTCATGGACAAGGCGAGGCGGGCGGTGTTGCCCCACCTCGAGGAGCTCGGAGCCACAGAGGGCTTCCGCATGAGGCGCACCGTTACCGGTGCCCAAATGCTGGAGGTCCCTGGCGCGTCCAGTGGCCCAGCGGCAGACGCCCTGGCCAAGAGGCTCAGGGAGTCCCTGGACGCGGAGGAGGCCCGAGTGTCCAGGCCCACGAAATGCATAGACATGCGCATCATGGGCTTGGACGACTCCGTTGGGGTGGACGAAGTAGTGGCCGCCATCGTCAGGGCGGGGGGGTGCACGACCGACCAGGTCCGGGCGGGCACTATCCGCACTGACGGCACGGGCATGCAAGCCGTTACGGTTAGCTGCCCCGTGACGGCGGCCAAAACTATAACGGGGGAGGGCCGAAGGCTTTTGGTGGGCTGGGTCTCCGCGCAGGTAAAACTGCTGGAGCCCAGACCTCTGCGGTGCTACCGCTGCCGCGTGGGACACCACGCCGGGGCATGTTGCACCGCGGAGGTGGACCGCAGTGACCGCTGCTTCCAGTGCGGTCAGCCTGGGCACAGGGTCGTCGAATGCCGCGAAAAGCCGCATTGCTACGCATGTGCGGCGGCCGGCAAGTCGGCTGACCATCAGGCTGGGAGCAGGTCCTGCGACCCCCCCACCAAAGTCAAGGCCAGGTTCCGGCCCATCCCCGGGAACGTCCTCACCGCCGCAGCCACCTCAGTGGCCGTCGCCGCTATCGCCGCCTCAACCGCCGCGGCAGTGCCCTCAAGGAGGGCTCCGGAGGAGACTGTAATGGACTGTCAATAACGGCCCCATTACGTCTCCTCCAGGCGAACATCAACCACTGCGCCCCTGCTCAGGATCTGTTGCTCCAGAGCATGGCGCAGTGGTCGATCAACATCGCCGTAGTCTCCGAGCCGTATTACGTCCTGCCCAGTGGAGACTGGGTTCAGGACCTAGACGGCTCGGTGACTTTAATCTCGTCGACCGCCGCCGGTACCCCGCCCCTCGAGCGCGTCACGAGGGGCCGGGGTTGCGTGGCAGCACGGTTCGGGGACATTGCAGTGGTAGGCGTCTACCTGTCCCCGAACAGATCTCTCGGCGATCTCCACATCTCCCTGATGGAGCTGAAAAACGTCGTCGTTGGGTTTAGGGACCTCCCCGTGGTCGTTTGCGGGGACTTCAATGCCTGGAACGAGGCTTGGGGTTCCCGGTACACGAACGGGCGGGGTCGGTCGGTAGAGGCCTGGGCTGAGGAGTCCGGCCTGGTCATCCTAAACCAGGGCTCTGTCTCCACGTGTGTGCGGATGCGGGGCGAATCAGTCGTGGACCTATCGTTCGCCAGCCCCGATCTGGCGCCACGTGTCGTTGACTGGCGCGTTATGGAGGGGGTGGAGACGTTCTCAGACCACCGGTACATCCGGTTTGACGTCTCCGCCCAAACCTCGACCGCGCCGGTCCAGCAGAGCCCTTGTGGTCCGCGGTGGGCGCTGAGGCAGATGGACCGGGAGTTCCTCCTGGAAGCCGCGACGGTACAGGCCTGGGTACAAGCACCGGACAGGCCTGTCGACATAGACGTCGAGGCAGAGTGGTTCCGGGAGGGCATGTCGCAAATTTGCGACGCGGCAATGCCCCGAGTCCGTCCAGGACGTGCCAAGCGCCAGGTGTACTGGTGGTCGCCGGAGATTGCGGCATTACGCAATGCATGCAATCACGCGCGGCGCCGGTACGCCAGGTACTGCAAGCGCCGCAACCGCCCGTCGGATGCGGAGGCTGTAGAGGCGGAGCTATACGAGGGTTACAGGGTGGCGAAGCGCACCCTCCGAGCGGAGATTAAGCGGGCCAAACTGGAGGCCCGCAACGTCTGGCTGGGGTCTCTGAATGCAGACCCGTGGGGACGCCCATACAAGATGGTGCGGGAGAAACTCCGCCCCTGGGCTCCCCCGCTGACTCAGAGTCTCCGGCCCGAGCTCGTGGAGGATGTGGTCGGCACTCTGTTCCCTACGCGGGGGATACACTCCCCCCCGTCTATGGCTCCGCCAACACCGGCAGTACCTGACGTGGACCACGACGACGACGACGATGTTCCAGAGGTGACCGAGGTAGAGATGAGAGTGGCGGTACAAAGGCTGAGTGCCAAAAATACCGCCCCAGGACCCGACGGCTTGCCTGGAAAAGCCTGGGTCCTGGCTATGGAGGCTCTCGGGCCTCGATTGAGGGGGCTCTTTAGCGCATGCTTGGAGAGGGGCCAGTTCCCGCTTCGCTGGAAGACGGGAAAACTGGTCCTCATAGCGAAGCCGGGGCGCCCTGCGGACTCTCCGTCCGCGTACCGGCCCATTGTGCTGCTCGACGAGGTGGGCAAGCTCTTTGAAAGAGTCATTGCAAACCGCCTCGTCGCGCGCCTAGCACGGGTAGGGCCGGACCTTTCGGACGGCCAGTTCGGCTTTCGCAGGATGCGCTCCACGGTGGACGCCATCATGCGCGTGCGAGCCCTCACGACGGGGGATGCGGTGTCCCAAGGCAGGTGTGTCGTGGCAGTGTCCTTGGACATTGCCAACGCCTTCAACTCCCTGCCCTGGAGTAGCATTGGAGTGGCACTCCGGTACCACCGGGTGCCCGACTACCTCTGTCGTGTGATCGAGGCCTATCTTTCAGAGAGGTATATTATCTACCCCGGTCACCAGGGAGAGTGGAAACGTCGAGAGATGTCGTGCGGTGTTCCGCAGGGATCGGTACTAGGACCACCCTTGTGGAACATCGGGTACGACTACGTGCTGCGCGGCGACTTCCCCGACGGGGTCAGCGTGGTCTGCTACGCGGACGACACGTTGGTCCTAGCGCGGGGAGAGTCGTACCGGACGGCGGTCGAACTAGCGATACGCGGGGTTGCGATAGTCGTTGAAAGGATCCAGCAGTTGGGACTCGAGGTGGCACTGCACAAGTCCGAGGCCATGTGCTTTCACGGCCCTCGGGGTGCGCCACCACCGGGATCCCAGCTAACGGTAGGAGGGGTTCACATCAGCGTCGGGTCGACGATGAAGTACCTGGGACTCGTCCTCGACAGCTGGTGGAACTTCAAGGAGCACTTCCGACGTCTGGCTCCCAAACTGAATCGGGCTGGGGCTGCTCTCGGGCGGCTCCTGCCCAACCTCAGGGGACCAGACGCCTCCTGCCGGAAGCTCTACGCGGGAATCGTTCGGTCCATGGCCCTCTACGGGGCTCCGGTGTGGGCACCGACGTTGCAACAGCAACCGAGGGCACAGCTGAATGCGTGCCAGAGGGTCATGGCAATACGCATGGTGCGAGGGTACCGAACGATTTCCCGCGAGGCGGCGACCCTCCTTGCTGGCCAACCGCCATGGGATCTGGAGGCAACAGTCCTTGCACACATGCACGATAAGCGCATGGAGATGCAACGCCGGGGCGAAATTCCGCTGCCGCGACAAGTCGAGGCATGGCGGACAGAGCTCCGGCGGGATCTCATGGCGAAATGGCGTCAGCGACTATCGCAACCTCGTTCGGGGCGCGCCACAATAGGGGCGATAAGGCCCATCCTTGAGGCGTGGCTGGAAAGACCTCACGGCGCTCTCAACTTCCGCACGACGCAGGTGCTTACCGAACACGGAAAGTTCTCTAAGTACCTGTTCCGGATTCGTGCGGAGGATTCGCTCGGGTGTCGCCACTGTGCGGAACACCCGGAGGACACGGTGGAGCACACTGTAGAGGTGTGCCCCGCCTGGGCGGAGCATCGCCGTGTCCTCGTGGGGGCGATCGGCGGCAGCGATCTCTCTCGCCGGGCCTTGGTTCAGGCCATGGTCCGTAGTGAGGAGGGATGGCAGGCGGTCGCCTCCTTCTGCGAAGCAGTAATGCTAGCAAAGGAGGAGGCCGACCGCATCAGGCAGAGGCAACGGGGCGCTCGCCCCAGCCGCCGCCGGGATTCCGATCCCGATTTCCGGCCACCGTAGGCGCGGGCTTGCGAACGGCGTGCAATGGGTAGCACGCTGTCCGATCGTCCGGTAACAGACCGGACCGAGCCCAAGTCGTCGACGGCGCGTTCTGTTCCCGCGCGCCTCAAGGAGTTGTCAGCAAACCGTAGAGGCCCAGCCTGCTAACTGCAGGCAGGCCGGGTCGAAGCCTGCTGGGGTCAAGGGCCGTTTTCTGAGAGGAAGGCTCAGCCCCGGCACTATAGGCAACGAAGGAACGGGGTAGGTTTTTAGTCAGTAAGAGTCTGACACTACTTCCCGCTCCGCCCAAGGGCGGGATTTGTCATTGGATGATTTTACCTACCATAAAAAAAAAAAAAAAAAAAAAAAAAAAAACCTGTTCTGCGAGCTTCGTGCCCTACTCACAGTCATTTAAGCTTGGCGATTCTTCGGACTATGGCGGCAACTTTGGTTCTCCTACGGATATCAATATTATACTCGCAAGTGACAACGTTTCAGAGCCCTTTTTAAAGGTATAAACCAAATCCCCTCCGTATCGAAAAGCATGTTAACTGGGTGGTTCCGATTGTCATTTTTAGATCTTTGACAGTCGTTACGGATTGTCAGAAAATCTGACACCAGTCTTGCCAAATCAGTCACATGGTTGTGGAGACCCAATAAATAGTCGCTTCATGTAAAATACTGGTATTTAGCAGCATCAGGTTGGGTTTGTTAATATACTTAGTTAAGAAAAAGATGAAGTAATGACATGTGGCACTGAAACGTGGTGGCTCACAATGGGCCTCATCAGAAGACTTAAAGTCACCCAAAGGGCAATGGAAAGGGATATGCTCGGAGTTTTCTTGCGTAATCGAATCAGAAATGAAGATATCCGCGGGAGAACCAAAGCTGCCGAAATAGCACGAAGAATCGCCAAACTTAAGTGGCAATGGGCTGGGCACATTGCACGCAGAACAGATGGCCGTTGGGGCCGAAAGGTTCTGGAATGGCGACCACGTACCGGAAGACGCAGTTTTGGAAGGTCTCCTACAAGGTGGACCGATGATCTGGCAAGAGTTGCGGGAATCCGATGGATGCGAGATGCACAGGACCGTTCATTGTGGTGACACTTGGGGGAGGCCTATGTAAAGAAAGAAAGAAAAGAAATAAGAAAGAAAAAGAGTTTATTTGTCACAAAAATCAAACCAACAGTGGACGTCTTTCGGCTGATCTGACGATGATGGAGAAAAATATAGGCAGGTTAATAGATTTTAAAGCTTATTATTGTTTCGCTGTAATGCGGTCCTCTCTGTTATTAATAACCGATTGCTGTTTTTGTCTTGTGATATTTTCAATGATCATTATCTTCCTAACTTTTTCCCAATTAGCTTGGCGTCGGCTTCTAGTCTCGCTGGATGCGGCTCAATACACGAGTATCGCTCTATGTAAAATACGGGTTTTACTGTGCGACTGCCTATCAGACCTCCAGTTACATAACAACACTATACTCCTTGGATAGACTGATGGTCAGATTCAAGCTACAAATGTATATTGTCTCAGCCTAATAGCTGCAGATCAAATGATGGCAAAGTCTTCGCAAATTATTGAGGAGATTTGAGATTACACCATATTAGATTTTAAAATAATTTTAAAATATAACATGATTGTTTCTTCTATTAGTACAGCATTAGTAAACCAATATTAAAACTTAATCAATTTTTTTTTAAGCTTCCTAACTCAACCAACCATCATCCCAACCGCCCAAAAAACTCCACACCAGAAATTCCTTCATGAATTTAAATCACTATTATCCCTACATCCTCAATGTGAACCTGGTGACCTATTTACCGTATAATGATTAAGTTTCCAGTCATGGCCGTGGGTCAAAGTGGAGCGACTGACTATTCAAAGTGTTAGTCTAACGATTTCCGACACATTAGTATGCCACCTTCGTGCCTTTGCGGCCGGATAACCGTTGTGCATCTAATATCTCCGCTGAGATAGGTTTTATAATTCCGTTGATTTGACACCTGGATTTGAATGTTTTATGGAGCGTTAGATGAAAGTCTGGCTACAATAATTTAGTTAATTCGTAGTATTTTCAAAATGAATTGATGTATCACGTTGTACTTTTTTTATGGTAGGTAAAATCATCCAATGACTTATCGCGCTTGGGTGCAGCGGGAGATAGTGTCAGACTTTTACTGACTAAAAACCTACGCCGTTCCTTCTTTGCGTTGGTTTCAGGGCCCTGGTATACATTTTCAGTATCCCAAGATCACGTTGTACTGGGATCGGTCCATGGTCACTGACAGGACTTTTGTGATGGTGGACCAAAGCGAGAGGCTTGCAATGCTTGTTGATATTCCTTTCCGCAGTACAAGAACACCGTAAAAGCCGAGAGAAATAAGCAAATCACGAATATTGACTTAGCTTGTGAAGTCATCGACATAATTATCAGATGTGCACTAGCCATTGTCGTACTGATAGTACTGTCAGCCAATGACAAGCCAAGCCCGAGGCCAAGCCAAGGCCAAGGCCTTGATCAAAATCTTCGGATCTTCATTGTTTTTTATGGTTTCGTACCTCAAAAGGAAAAAACTGAACCTTTATAGGATCACATTGTTATTCGTCTGTCTGTCAAGACCCTTTATTTCGGAAACGCGTGGAGGTATCAAGTTGAAATTAAAAACATATACTTAAGTCTGCCATCCTTTGAAGCAGTGAAAACATCGGCCAAGATACAGCAACTTATATTTGCCAAAAACGAAGATTTCGACACGCTAAAGGGCATCAAAATTCATAGAGTACATACTTCCCGTTTACCTAGAACTCTGATATTTGACATGAAGCAAAGTCATATAGCAGAAATACAGGAATAAATCTGAAAACTGGTAATTTGTAGTTACGGCAAAAAATAAAAAATAGTATTTTCGATACGGAAAAGTCTTCGAGACTCGATTCGCGAATTGGACTTTTTACAGTAATTAGTTTGTATGGAAACTTCAGTGTGCGAGTCCGTCCCCATGTTTTTTTTTTTTAAATTGGTAGGCTTTCGTTTGACCACTTACCATTTAAGTAATTCAACAACTTTCCTCCTCTTTCTAAAATGTGGTTACTAAAATATATTTTTATATATATTTTTAAACGACATTTGAACTTGGAAAAAGTCTCATAAATATTTCGTAACGTCAACATTTTTACTTACCCGAGAAATAATTATCAAAAGTTAATTAATGTGACTCGACTTAGACGCAAAGATGCCACAGATTAAACTGTAATTAAAAACGAATTTAAGACGAACGAAAATGAAATATTTCATTTGTATATTATATTATATTTTCTCTAGAATGCTAATGTACGGCGAATCTTGTGTCTCAAATGATTTATGAACAGAATGAATAAGATTAATTAGTTTATTCAGAGGGCATTGAACTTCAAGATAATGGTTTCGCTTTTCACTATTGTTGTACCACTTATATAAATACTTTTTGGCACTTATCTCTGAATTGATGTAAGCCTGGATTGTTACATTCTTCATCTCGCAGTTTGATTTTTTCGATATATACTCGTAAGCTTTAGGTATTGTGAAGGCGGAAATGTAATGAAAAACACTTGTGCTCTATATAATGTTAGAAGTGCTTTATTTTGTTACTATATAGGAAACATTATTTCCGCCTAGTGGCTTGACAGCTGATCTCACTCTCGATATTTGAAAGATAATTTAAATTTCTATTTATTCTTTATTGTACATAAAACATTCAATATACACAGTAGTTTGACAAAAAAAAAAAATAAGTTTGAATAATCTTTATTTTTTTTATATCAAAATTGAACACCTATAGCTACCTTCTAATATCAATCTATATACATATATAAAAGTGAAATACCACTAACTGATTAATCACAAAATCTCAGAAACTATTACACTTACAAACTTAAAATTTGGCAGGCAGGTTCCTTATAGGGTGTAGACATCCGCTAAGAATGGATTTTACGAAACTCTACCCCTTAGGGGGTAAAAAGGGGGTTGGAGGTTTATATAGGGTGACTAGTAATTAGTGAACGATACTTGAACACGTGATTGTAGTCATGATAAAAAACAACTTTTGCTACAGGACCAAACCTGAAATCGCGAAAAATATCTGCCCATTTTGACCAGTTAGGTGAACATAAATGGCAATTTTTTTTTCGAGATTTTGTGTTTGGTCCCATAGTAAAAGTTGTTTGTTATCATTGCTACAATCACGTGTTTAAGTATCGTTCACTAATTGCCAGTCACCCTTTATGAAGAAACCGACTATCACGCGCGTGAAGCCGCTGGCAGAAGCCAGTAGTATATAAAAGAAGAAATTGTCTGATTAACATATCAATGCACAGCCAAAACTATTGGCGCTAGGAGCGTGAAATTTTTCCCCTCATTTCATTTTATCATGTAGGCAAGCACTAAGAGATGATATCCTTAAATTCACCTCTTTAGGAGATGAAACGGGTGTCCAAAGTTAACAAATAAACGAATATATTTTCACAGCGGCGAGGCTGCGGGTAGAAGCTAGATCTATAGAGTAGTGCTACCAGCCACAGTACTACCTATATTTCAAGAAAATGCGTGTAAAAACGCTTCTCCGTAAACACTCTCATACAACGTTATATATTTAAATATAGTACGGGTCGCGGTACCCAATGCAACGCACCACGCCCCGCTTCTCCGTAAACAAGCACTAAGGAGAAAATAAACTTTTTTTAAACTAGTACACTACGCCGAAGAAGATTTAGCCAGCGGTTTAGGGTGTTTTTAATATCTTGCGGATTTCATCTCGCATGCGGGTTTGCTCCGCACGCGTAGCCCCCGCAAATGTCTTTTTCATACAATTATTATCTATTGTAATGCGTGAAATACGCATGCGGGACGCAAGGCATGCGGAGCAATACCACATGCGTGATAAAATCCGCACGAAATTAAAAATACCATTAGCCCGTGTGTAATTTTTCGCGTTTTTAAATCAGCATAAAGTCACTTTGTATACAATAAAAATGCGGACGTAACATATTTAAATGCTATATGCAGTATTTGGTAGCGCATGTATCGAGTCAGCCTTTTCGACAAGCTTCGCTGAGGCTGTCAATACTACATTGAAATTCTCAGCTTAATTTTACTGAGATCGTGCCTGTTTCAATGAATCCACATTTAAGTGTTATCCAGTTGTGCAGACACTTGATGTACAAAACTATATTAATGTTACATCACAATATTTGTTTATTTATCTATTTATAATAAGCACACCAACAGCACAGTCACTTACAATTCAGATAAAAATACAAATTTATACGACATTACAGTAACCATGCAAATAACAGGTATGCATGACATTGACATAATGATTGTTAGAGACAAATAGAAACAATAGGTAAAAAGTGTGTCCAGTAAAACCAAATTTGGAACACTACAAAAGCAAAATAAACAAAACTATATAGACGTACATTGTTCGCATTGTTTATATAATATATATTCCAATATATCCATTAGGAAACAATTTTTTTTATCATAGGCTCCCGTTTGGCCACTATCTCACCCGATGGTAAGCGATGATATGGCCGATGATGGAGCACACTTGCCTAGAAGTAACCTATTCACTCTTGACTTAAAGACCCCTAAGTTGTAGCTATCAGGAAACACAGACTCTGGCAGGGAATTCCATTCTTTAGCTGTAGGCACAGTAAATGTGTTCCCAAAACGCTTTGTTCGTATGGGTGAGAATTTGCGTATAAAATTTTAATAATTTGAACGGGAACTGAAGTTCTTACGAAGTGATCCTGCCTGAAACTTCCACGTAAGTTGGCAATGACCCTGTGAGAAAATACTATCGGGATAAAAAAAAATATATGTTTGCCAATTCAGGCAAACATTTATTATGCTTACAGCCAAGGAGTGAAATTCCCTGCTGGAGTCTGAGTTTTCTAATAGCTATGACCTAGTGGTCTTTAAATCTAGCTCGCCGTCCGACCGTCCGGTAATCGTCCGGACCGAGCCCAGTTGTCGACAGCGCGTAGTGTTCGACGCGCGCCTCAAGGAGTTAACTTACTGGGGCTAGAGTCCGTTTCTGAAAGGAAGATTCGGCCCCGGTATGAAAAGCAACAAAGGAATAGAATTGGATTTTAAGTAGTACACTATCTTTTGCCCCGCCCCCGTGGAGATGTCATCAGATGATTTTTGCATCGAAAAAAAGGGGTCTTTAATTCAAAAGTGAATAAGTTACTTTTAAGCAAGCTTGCTCCATTGTCAGTCACATCATCACATACCATCAGGTGAGATAATGGTCAAACACGTGCCTATGCATAATAAAAAAAAAAACTAGGCCGTGGTTTACCAATTTCACCTAGATCTATTCAGTCGTCGAGGCGACTCGAGACTGGATTAATAAATATCCAAAAATACAAGATAACAACAAAAATATTGTTTTCTTCCAAATAAAACACACTGATTTTCAAACAAATAGATCCTTATTCTACCTTCCAAGGTATGTAGTATCCTCTAATGACCACAATTTGTTATGCAAAACCACTTACGGATCAGTAGTGCGAAACTGCATGCATACCGATAATTGAATGAACCGCAACTATCTGGTCTATATACTGGGTATTAGCGGTTCGGCTTCCTTGGGTACTTAGCCAGCAAATGTGGTTAGTGCTGGTAACCACCTAACTTATTGGGATTTAGGTACTTTTTCACTTTACCCTTGGTTGACTGGTTGAGAATTCCTAAGGCATTAAGTCCGTCTGTCTGTCCATCAAGACCTTTTATCTCGGGATCGCGTAGAGATGTCAAGTTCAAATAAAAAACATTGGAGAAACGAATTCTTTGAGACATAAAAGTGGTTTTACGATAGCTTTGTATTTTTTTTTTTTACTATGTATCCATTTGTTTTAAATTACTGCAGCATTTATAAAATAAAATTCATTATAAAAACACAATGCACAAAAGCAACAAAAAGCCATCTCACTACTCTCAATTCGAAGAACCGAACATTAATGCACTTTTAACATTTAACATTACTCCCCGAAGAATAAAAACCGTCCAATTCCGCCTTCGAATAGCAATTCCGTTCGAAAACCGAATAAAACCAACCGCAACCAGGTACAATGCGATCTGAACAACCAATTAACGTGTCCCACAATCTTGGCTCCCGCGGGACAGTCGTGCACAATTGAAACATGTATCAATTACTGTGAAACACTTGTGTGTTGACATCGACGCCCCCCGCGAATAATCCGTTAATCGTAAAAGTGTAAATGTTCAGGAAAAATAAAAAACAATTTTTCCTTAATATCTCCATTAAACTACAAGTATCAGAGACTTTTTATATCGCATATGGAAGCTAATTTTTTCAGCTATCTGGTTATTTCAACAAAATTTAAGTAGCCCCAAGGGCTTCGTTATAATTTAGCTGGATGCATTTTACTATATTAGTGTAGGTCAAGCTCTGGTCAGCAATGTCACTTGCGATATTGTTCGTATTAATTTATATTTTTGACGGCAACAGTAATATCTTGTTGCGATATTATTCGTGTAAATTTAAATTTTCGACGGCAACGGTAAAATCGTGTTGTGCTATTATTCGTGTAATTTGTTTTGTATACTGAACATTTGTAAAAAGCAATTATTATGTTATTCGATTGTTTAACAGTAACGTTCATTTTATTGTTATGACTATTACTGTTTATTCGAATAGTATACTTAAGTATTATTTGATGATTATTATAGTATATTTTATGAAATAAAGGACATTCTAGTAAATTAAACAACTTTAGTTAATTTGACAAAACACGATAGTTATTATTATCATAAAAAATAGACACTGCACTGAAGACGACTATTACACGTGATTACACATTTACACAATCATGAAAATTATAATAAGGTCCTATTACAGTTAAAAATCTTAATCAGAATCCTCATCGTAACCTGATTCAGTATCACAAAAGCTTAAGTTCCTATAAAATGGTTTATAATGGTGGGGAATTGCTTGGGAGTTACACAGGCTTAGGAGATCATTATACAAAGCTTTTTTAATAGGGAGGGGCTTGTCGTATGCTGGCTTTAATTCAATACTTTCAATTGTTTTGGACACCTGTTTCTGCCGACGCTGTCTACTTCTGCCTGCATCGTAATCCAATTCAATATAATCCTGATCAAAATCATATTTATAAAGAAAACAGTTGGGTTGACTATATGACACACTAACCTCCATCACATCGGACCATCGTACTTTTTCTCCTGTCTTATATTGAAGTCATCTTTTGGGTTCAACAAGTTCTTTTATGTTGAGGATTTCAGATTGTTGCGTTTCTTTTAGGATATATTTGTCTCCGGAGACTTTAGCGTTCATGATGATACTATATACTTGGTCCGGTGTATACAAAACTTTGTTTTGCAGAGCTCTTTCAATACATGCGTGCGTGGAGTCGCCTTCTTTTTTTCTATGCCCACCAACAAAAAACTGATGGGTAATGTCAATTTGAAGAGTCATTGCAATGTAAAGATACAATGCAAAAATGTATCTGTTTTTATTCTGGCCATAACAACCATCAGAGTAATATAATTTTGCGTATACCTTTTTCGTGTACGGTCTTGACAAATTAAAACAAGCAACTCCCTATTTCGATGCACCCTTTTTTTCCGATTTGAGCTTGCCAAACGTAACAAAAGTTTGTTTAGAGCGTCAAAAACTGTAAAATTATAAATCGGGTATTTACGTGTGTAGTGGAAAATTGATACTTCAGACTGTGGTACATTCAAAACTTTTTCTAAATCAAAAATAGCCACAACGTTGTCATCTTTTTTTCGTGATTCTTTTTCTTCTTTTTTAATTTCACGAGCTCTTTCTTTCATACTCAAATGTTGCCTGTAATTTTCTTTTAAATACGCCTTTTCAACGGAGTCAACAGGAACACTGATCCTTTTTAGTCTTAAAAAAGGAATAGTTGTAGTTAGTAATAAACACGCTTTCATACTGTCGTTTTGAAGCTATCTCAACAATATCTGGATTGTTATTGTTGAGATGGCTTCAAAACGACAGTATGAAAGAGAGTTCTGATTTGCAAACCATGACTTGTAAAGTCGGTACATTTTTGAAATATTAAGAGATGCAGACAAATATTCTCATTTAGATTCTTTTCTCGTGTAATGCGATTCTACTTTGGGAAATAAATCAATATGATTTCT
The DNA here is from genome assembly GCA_958295575.1 of Leucania comma. Taxonomy (NCBI): domain Eukaryota; kingdom Metazoa; phylum Arthropoda; class Insecta; order Lepidoptera; family Noctuidae; genus Leucania; species Leucania comma. Next base: position 3,667,132 of record OY282482.1, on the reverse strand, counting down.
GATACTGTCTTCTATATCTAGCTTCAAAGGAAGCTAGATGTGGTCTATTCTGATGCCTGCCTCGTTTATCGATCAAACTTTCATTTCTTTTAATTTTTTCTAAGTCCGTGTAAATCATTTGCTCAGTAATAGGGTTTAAAAAAATACCTTGCATACTACTACTTGCATATACATATAGAAAAGGGTTGTGTAAGGAGCCACTCGATAATGAATGTATCTCGAAATCGTTTTCTTGATAAAACCCCAGTAAGCCTTTGTTTTTTTGGTTGTGGGTAAAATCATCCAATGACATCTCCCGCCCTTGGGCGGAGCGGGAGATAGTGTCAGACTCTTACTGACTAAAAACCCACCCTGTTCCTTCGTTGCCTTAGATACCAGGGCCGAGCATTCCTTTCAGAAGCAAACCCTTGGCCCCAGTAGGCTTCGACCCTGCCTGCCTGCTGCTGGCGGGCTGGGTCTCTACGGTTTGATGACAACTCCTTGAGGCGCGCGGGAACAGTGCGCGCCGTCAATGACCTGGGCTTGGTCCGGATGGTTACCGGACGGTCGGACAGCGAGCTACACCCATAGCTCGCCATCCGTGAGCCCGCGCCTACGTTGGCTGGCAATCTGGATCGGAATCGGAATCTCCGCGGCGGCTGGGCCGTGAGGGCCGTTACCTCTCGCGTGCGACCTCCTCCTTTGCTAGCACCTCAGTAAGTCTGTACTAGCACTTACTTAAATAAGGTAGAAAACTATTTACACAAATAATATCGTAACAATGTTTACTGTCAAGTCATATTGATATTTTTTTTCGTAAAGATCTAAAACCATATTATTCGTTTAAAATACATTTTAATGGATTTTTATGGAATATACGCGTAGTTTTTCATATCTTTGTAAATAAAGATAGAAAAATTCTGAAAAAAAATTACATGGTGTATTTTAACTTCTAGATACCGAAAAACGCATAAAATGAAAAACCCCGTAATAGGCCATTACCGGATTATTCGCGGGGGACGTCGACATGTACTTCAATGTACGGGTTACGGAAAGTTTTTATGTGTTTTTGATTGTGGTTTTTTGATGTTGTTGATTTTTAGCTGAAGAAGCTTTCATAAATAAAATATTCTTCTGTGTACATTTAATAAAATACAAAAAAGAAAAATTATGTAAGTTTATTTAAACCCCAGTAATTTAACCTGTTGAATACCGTAATTAGAGACACAATAGAAAGACAATAGGTGTGCCGACGCCGGCGTCCTCTCGGGGAATAATGAATTAAAAATAAGTTGTATATATAGGGTGACTGGTAATTAGCGAACGATACTTAAATACGTGATTGTAGTCATGATAACAAACAACTTTTACCATGGGACTAAACCTGAAACTGCGAAAATATCTGCAGGTCAGTAACTTTGTGTTCGCCTAACTGGTCAAAATGTATTGAACTTGACTGTTTTTTTTTTTCGCGATTTCAGGTTTGATCCCATAGTAAAACTTGTTGGTTGTCATGACTACAATCACGTGTTCAATTATCGTTCACTAATTACCAGTCACCCTTTATTTCATAAAATACATTTACGCATACCAGCAAAAAGTTGATCGACTCTTTGCGTTAACAGCCCCCCGATCAAACGATCGTTTCGTTAATCGTGAACGTTTGGAGTTGGCCACGCCCCCAATTCCTTTGTTCTGACGTCATCTCAATGCTCAGTCACGTGGTTTTCCTTTCTTCAAGCAAACGCTTTTATAACAAACTGCCAAAGTCGTTACAGTCCTACATCAAGCGCGTCGGCGGCGATCTCTCGCGCCGGGGCTTGGTTCAAGCCATGCTCCGAAGCGAGGAGGAGTGGCAGGCGGTCGCCTCCTTTTGCGAAGCAGTAATGCTAGCAAAGGAGGAGGCCGACCGCATTAGGCAAAGGCGCACACGCCGCCGCCGCCGCCGGGTTTCCGATCCCAATTTCCGGCCACCGTAGGCGCGGGCTCGCGGACGGTGGGCAATGGGTAGCTCGCTGTCCGTCCGTCCGGTAACAGACCGGTCCGAGCTCAGGTCGTCTACGGCGCGCACCGTTCCCGCGCGCCTCAAGGAGTTGTCAGCAAACTGTAGGGGTCCAGCAGGGCCGAAGCCTACTGGGGCCAAAGGTTATGTGAGACTGTCACCAAAGGCCCCAGGATAAAGGCAAGGAATGGAAAGGTAGGTTTTTAGTCAGTAAAAGTCTGACACTGTTTCCCGCCCCACCCAAGGGCGGGATTCGTCATTGGATGATTTTACCTACCAAAAAAAAAAAAAAAAAAAAATTATAACAAACTGCCAAAGTCGTTACAGAACTCAGCGAAGGAAAGTTCAAATCCTAGATCAAGCGCGTCCTTACCAAACAAGCGTTTTACAAGGTTAGAAATTATGCAAACTGCGGTTCAAAACACGTTTGTTTGGCAATGACTGCTTCTTCACATGTGGCTTTCCTGATAGAAAGCTGGTTATAGTTACAGATTATTTTGTAGGTACTGGTTTTTTTATGGTAGGTAAAATCATCAAATGACAAATCCCGCCCTTGGGCGGGGCGGGAGATAGTGTCAGACTCTTACTGACTAAAAACCTACCCTGCTCCTTTATTGCCTTCGTTCCAGGGCCCCGGGGTTCACTTTCGCCTAACCCTTGGCTGCTGGCCTAGGACTATTGCCAGTAGCTTTGCGGCCCTTAAACAGCGATTTTATTTTTATTAAAAAAAAAAATACAGTCAAGATTTTTGTTTTAAAAAACAAGCTTTACTGATTTATGTATTATTTAATAATTCCATGACGTAATCTCGTAGATATACACGTTTAAAAACGTAAGGTAGGGCTTTATCCGTGTTTTTTTTTTTGTCGAGCCAACCAATATCATGTGTTGATGTTTTCTCTCTTTTAGAGAGGAAGCCTGAGTCCCAGCATTGGGAACATTAAAAAGGCTGATCATGTTTATTATGCATATGGTTGCAATTTCAATGCAACCATGAATACTTTTGCTGACTAAATCTCACCTTTGTTCCTTAAGTTGCCTTTTCCGTTTCAAAGCCACGGTAACTCTTTTGCATACATAACATCTTGTAGCAATGTATAGAACTGTACTACGATTAGGTATTCTAGATAATTTCAAAATCTAAACTCACAATTACTTATATACTGACTAATAAACCAACTAATAACTATAATAACAATAGGTAGTAAAAAATATTTCAAAATGTTTTTTTTTTATATTATCTTTTTTAAGAATTTTTAAAAAATATAATTAATATGTTTGTAAGTGAAATAAATAAGTATTATGATTAATTTTACTAAAAATATTCCAATTGTGCATAGAACATAATATATATTATATATCGATGATATCCAATTACAAATACGGCGTTGCCATTCTCAAACTCTGCCATTGAAACATCCCCAGTACTTTACGATAATATTATAATTAAAACTCACTGTGTACTTTACAGCTGTGTAAAGATTAAAGTGCTATAAACGCCGCATGGACAAATAACTTTCAAAAACTCATCAAACTCAAACATCACTTACAATCAATAAAACGCTCAAAATGAAAATCATTCTGAAATCAATTAATTCAATTACTTCCCATTGCGGAGGTGCAATAACTTTTGGGTTTCAATTAATATCGTTTTCGAAATTCGAACAATTTCGAATCGATCAAAAGGAGTTCGAAGTGTTCGAACGTATTGGAGTATTCAAATTAACTTTTGTGCCAGATTTACACGAACGAATTCTAGCACAAAAGCTTTGCTGCGAAAAAATAGTGGAATCAGGTACAACAATTTTTTTTTTTTATTCAAAATATTGCTTCCATCGATTACTTTTCATTTTTTTTTCAGTACATTTACTCGAAAACCTACTCTTATCCCTAAAGCTTTAAACCACGCAATTAACTGTTTTTCACTCTAGTGCTGAAAAGTGCGCGAGCTCCTGGCCACAATTAGTCGTATTTCTCGTACCAGGCTGGGCACTAAGTGACCGCCACGTTTTTTTTTTTTTAATAATCTTCTTAAGTGTCATTGCAGCACTCGGCTCCGTAACACCTCTAAATTCTGCGTTGGATGCAATTACACACTTTCTCTACTTGTATTAAAATGTTTAACATTAATACATTTTTTAACAGTACCCGTCACTAGGTAGATAAGTTTAGATATTATCTGCAGGCCGGCTTTTTAGACCCGCTCCGCCCAAAGGCGGGAGATGTCATTGGAAGATATTCCACGTTAAAATTTTGGGTTTTAGTTGCAATGATCTCACACTCTCACTCTCTCACGCGAGAGTTGTTTACCTTTTCAATGGTACGGAACCCTTCGTGCGCGAGTCCGACTCGCACTTAACCGATTTTTATATTTTTCTATCCTTTTGCTCGTATTGTTTTTCAATTTTTTGGTATTCAATGGTCGCATAGCTGCACGGTCAACGGTTACCTACAATATGCATCGGGACAGTGGAATGACGATGGACCGGCCATAGGATTCAATAGATCGGGGCACAATGGTGGACTAAACCCCAGTTGAGGTTTTTCTAAATGGAGAGTTACCAACTATTGTAGCCCTGCTACAATATATGCAAAAAGTAAAGAAGTATTTAGCCAGTAAATTAATTCAGCCATGGTAGAGTAACATTAGTACTAAGTGGCGAAGATTTGAGCCAAGAATTAATGTAGCCATGCTATAGTACTAAAGTACTATAGCAGCACTGCACTAATGTGCAGTGGTGAAGTACTGGACCAAGAAATAAAAGATGCCTGCAGCACTGTTACAGTATAACGATACTAAGTGGCGATAATATTGTGCCCAAGGAATTAATGTAGCCTTGCCATAGAGGATCACTACACTGGCGAAGATTTGGACCAAGAAATTTATGTAGATCTGCAACAGTAGATATCATCAGTACTCTGGCGAAGAATTGGGCCAAGAAAATAATATAGCTCTGCTGTATATAAATATAAGTACCTACTGTTAGATTAGATGTAGGAGTAATATAGAATTATTTATAATGAACCCAATTATGTTATAAAATCATTGTAAAAAGAAACTTGAAATTTAGTACTGAGAGTCCGATGTATTAGACCAGTAAATTAATGTAGCTCTATTATTATAGAATACTGGTACAAAGAGGCGAAAAGTTGGGCTAAAAATGAAGTCAGTACAAAGTAGTGAAAAATTGTTTCGATAAATTAATTTAGCCTTACTACAGTACATGAGTACAAAGTGGAGAAGTATTAGGCCAATAAAAGACAATCTACGTGAAGAATAAGGAGTTCATAGGTTCAATAGGGAGGATTATGTTAGGACCGTTCCAATGGCTACCGTAGTTTCTACCTGTCTCTATGGCAAAAAAGTCAAAATGGGTTGAGTGTTTGTCAAACTTGCGTACTAAATGCTAGCTCACCACTAATATTTACTTTTAAATGAAAAATGATGACTTTGCACTAACACTTTCAACTAGCCAATTTCAACTTTTACACAATTTATTAGCTCAAAACAAATTTTTAGATTACACTTTCATATATGTATATACGAGTATATATATATATCAAACACTCGCATAGGTACACTTAGTGCTCGATTACGGAGACACGGCGCGGTGCGCGGCGCGTCGGGCGGTCCGTCGTACATTGCCATATATTTGTGTTTACGCGAGCGATGACGCGGCCCGCTGCTTCAATGTACGACGAAACGACCAATGCGCTGCGCAACGCGCCGCATCTCCGTAAACACGGCCTTACGTTTATATTTATAATATACAGATGCACGAATAAGAAATTTGACTTTTGAAAACAATGTGAAGTATGGAAGGAGCTTGAATCTCACGTCACAGGGAATCCTATTGTGAATTCCAGGAAACCAACTTATCTAAATGTATTTTTTTCTGAAAATAAATTATTCTTATTCTTTAACTAAATTAGGCTGGTGTTTTCTTGAGAAGAAATACTACAATAAAGTCAGGAGTCAGTTTCTTTTCTGAAAGCCACATGGTCATAATTAACTAGCTGGACTTGGTAATATACAGCCCTATGACAGACCGAAAAACAAACAACTTGTGAAAAAATGAACCACACGTTATTCCCATACCCTCCAGAGTATAAATACCAAATATTAATAGTGAACCAAACGTAGCCAGTTTTTAAAATAAGTGGCAACGATATGAATATTGCATTTTTATTTACCTTTCACCAACTGCTGCCAGCGAATTCACTAATATGAAAGTAGAAAATTATGCCAAGGGAACACAATCTCGGTTTAAAAAATATACTATGTGTTATTTTGGTGTTCGGACATGGTCTTTGAGTATAGCAAGTTTTATCGAAATTCGTTCTACTTTCGAGCGTCACACAAACTCACAAATTTTTACTTTTTTATTTAGCATAGCATAGAATGAGCCTTATAATGTTCTCACTGCTGTGACTCAGGCCTCCTCTCTAGGAGAGGGAATAGGCTGTAATCCACCACGCGGACCAAGTGCAGGTTGATGGATGTCACATGTCTTCGAATTTTTGGTTCTAGAACATGCCGGTTTACTTCACCGTTTTGAGAGCAGTGGTGATGAAATAAATTAAACAAAGTAATGCACCTAGGTGTGTTTGAACTCAAGACCGTACCACTCGACCACCAATGCTCTCTTTTTACAATATTATAAGAGTTATATTTGTTTTTTTTTGTGGCATAAATTATATCACTGTCATATCAAATTACCGCCAGCAGCGTGCGACGTCCCCCACGTGGTAGAAGAAAATTATCCCAAGGGAACATACTCCCGGCATAATTAATTAAAGTATTCTATGTGATATTCCAGGACAAAGTCTACTCGTGGGCCAAGTTTCATCGAAATCCATTCAGTAGTTTTACGTGAAAGAGTAACAAACATACATACAAAATTTTTGTATATTATATAACACTAGAAGGATTCTAGCAGCAAGTTATTTTTAAGTGTGGTAGTACAGAACATGATTAACTCCTAGTATGAAGTTGTTGTCCATCTGTTTGCCTGTCAAAACCCCTTTTCTACTTAAGTTTGCTACAGGGGTTGCTGCTCCTTATTAGCAGAGAAAAATAAAACTTCGTCAACGCAATCTAAAAATTATATTTATTAAACATTTAGGGTAAAACCAGGATAGTTGCCCCACTTTTTGTAATAACTTTATATCTATTTCTACAAGATTCATTATTAGTAAAATGGGTAGGTACTTTGGTTTATTATCTTCATATTTATGAAAGGAATAAACATTATCTTTGATATTTCCAGAGTATTGGCCATTTTTGCGGACCTCTAATTCTATTGAGATTTTTTTTTATTGTAGGTAAAATCATCCAATGACAAATCCCGCCCTTGGGTAGAGCGGGAAGTAGTGTCATACTCTTACTTGTAAATTTTTAGTTACGTAGTTAGTATAAATAAATGAAATGCTTTTTTTTTTTGTTATTCGGAAAAATCTTCAAGACATGATTCGGGAATTTAACTATTTATATTTATGTAATTTGGTACGCGCCAACTCACACTGAAGCAATTTTTTAACTATCACTTGTCACTTGAAATTTTACTTCAATTAAAATAAACAAACACATAGAGTTATTAAAACAGACCCAAACAACACCGCAGCAAACCGTATCTGATAATGAAAACACGATATTTACTCATTGACAACTTAGCAAAAACACATTTCCAATCTGCACAACTTTGTCCACCGACCATATTAATATAAACAGTCCTTTATCAATACATATTTAGCTCGACGACCACAAACAAAACGCTCATGTTTGCGACTGTGCAAACTGTGCAAAATGAAACAGTTGCAATTATGTTCCATGCTTTACGTATTGTGTTGGTTTGCAGCCGTATTGTGTTGATAGCTATTGATTTGTGTGCGTATTGGTTGGGGAGGAAGTTTGAGACGGGTTTTAAAAATTATGGATAGGCTAGTAGTGGTGTTGCAATTTATTGTGTTGTTTTTAATAAATGATTTAGATTGAGGAATATTTAAGTCAAGAGTGAATAGATTACTTCTAGGCAAGCATGCTCAGTTGTCGATCAGATTTTCGCTTCGAAACAAAAGAGCGTGTCAAATTTTTATAATTTCTCTAGTCATTAAAATAAAGGAACAACCTGTATCACTCTTAATAGATTTCTTAACTACTGTATGAATGATAAAAAGCTAGCTTGGTCACTGATGTTACGCCCGAACCGTTCACTCGTCAATGTTGTATTTACTTATTCCTCTTCGGAGATATGTTATTGATCTAGAATGTATGGATATTTTGGTATTTTTGCTGGTTATGGTGAAAACTCTAATGAGTTTATGATTTGCATCATCTGTAATTATTAATTCTGAAATAAATAATAAAAATAATAATAATAATAACCCTAAACTGACTAAAACCAACCTGTGTTATTCAGTTGCCGACGTTCTAGGGCCTCGGCCTTTTCAAACGTTCTCACAGCTTTAGCAGGCATCCGGTCTTATTGAGCCTTTTCAATTTTTCTGATTCCTCTTTGCGTGCATGAAAGACTTCACGCCGTCAATTCGGTCTCGATTCTAACCGGACGGCCAGCAAGCTGCCTATAGCTTGTCGTCCGCAAGTCCGCGCCTTTTTTTTAGGGGTGGAAATCATCCAATGACTTCTCCCGCTCTGGGCGGAGCGGGAGGGCGTGTTAGACTCTTACTGACTAAAACCAAACCTGTTTCCTTCAGTTGACCTTTGCGTGCTAGAAGTACGGCTTTGCTTATCAGAGATTCCCCGCGGTCCTTGCTAGCGGTCATCGGCCCTCCTGGACCCCTAAGGTTTGCTGACATCTCAAACCCGAGCCTGCTGTGGCCGGAACTCGTCCTGCGACACCCGTCGTCCCAAAAGATAGCAGGATGGTAATATAACACTTAACCTACGGCAAGTCTGACAAATGTGATGTTTGTGCTTCGAAAAACTGCGCCATCGTGTGTACTGCTGCACCCAGAACTACACAGATGCTGTGCGAATCTTCTTGTAAGTGAAGAGTCTATTATATACTTCCATCATGGCACGTTAAGTCCCACACCAAAGAGTTTGCAATTGTTTGCTTGAACCGTGCTAATACTGTACGATAATACCCCACCCTAGTATCCGCATGGCGGACAGAGCTCCGGCGGGATCTTATGGCGAAATAACGTCAGCGACTATCGCAACCTCGTTCGGGGCGCGCCACAATTGGGGCGATAAGGCCCATCCTTGAGGCGTGGCTGGAAAGACCTCACGGTGCTCTCAACTTCCGCACGACGCAGGTGCTTACCGAACACGGAAAGTTCGTTAAGTACCTGTTCCGGATTCGTGCGGAGGATTCGCCCGGGTGTCGCCACTGTGCGGAACACCCGGAGGACACGGTGGAGCACACTGTAGAGGTGTGCCCCGCCTGGGCGGAGCATCGCCGTGTCCTCGTGGGGGCGATCGGCGGCAGCGATCTCTCTCGCCGGGCCTTGGTTCAGGCCATGGTCCGTAGTGAGGAGGGATGGCAGGCGGTCGCCTCCTTCTGCGAAGCAGTAATGCTAGCAAAGGAGGAGGCCGACCGCATCAGGCTGAGGCAACGGGGCGCTCGCCCCAGCCGCCGCCGGGATTCCGATCCCGATTTCCGGCCACCGTAGGCGCGGGCTTGCGAACGGCGTGCAATGGGTAGCACGCTGTCCGGTCGTCCGGTAACCGACCGGACCGAGCCCAAGTCGTCGACGGCGCGTTCTGTTCCCGCGCGCCTCAAGGAGCTGTCAGCACACCGAAGAGACCCAGCCTGCTAACTGCAGGCAGGCGGGGTCGAAGCCTGCTGGGGTCAAGGGCCGTTTTCTGAGAGGAAGGCTCAGCCCCGGCACTATAGGCAACGAAGGAACGGGGTAGGTTTTTAGTCAGTAAGAGTCTGACACTACTTCCCGCTCCACCCAAGGGCGGGATTTGTCATTGGATGATTTTACCTACCATAAAAAAAAAAACCCTAGTATCCCTCCATATCTCAGCACCCCCTTTCTTCAAGAAGACTATTACGCTATGTAACTTACGACTACTTAACTACTTTGATCTTTAAACTTAACACCTGAATGTCTGCAGTGCCATGCACCTGCTGTGAACTTTGCTAAGTTTAGTTTAAGTTGGAACTTAAATGTATGAGTGTATGGACTTTAGAGGCTAGGGATTGCATTTAAGTTGGGGAAAATGTTGAAAATATTGTTTAATTAAAGGTGCTACATTTATTTTCAATAATTTAAACTAATACTTGACTGTGATCCCACCTTATAGTAAGTAGGTAGTGATGCAATCGTTCACGGTGAGGCGCACTAGTTTATTAAGAGCCTGTCCACTCTAGCCTTGATGGCATCTAAATTAAAGCGAAAGAGAAGACCGCAGCAGGGTTAAGTCAGGTAACTTAGGGCACCGACCCTACGCGGTATAAAAGACGAGGCGAAACGCTTAGTCCAGACCATTGAGGTTTCAACAATGTAAGGGTTTTTTTATGGTAGGTAAAATCATTCAAAGACATCTGCCCTAGGGCAGAGCGGGAGATAGTGTCAGAATCTTACTGACTAAAAACCTACCCCGTTCTTTCATTGCCTTCGTACCAGGGCCCTGGTGTACACTTTCATATTTGCCCAAGCCCCTAGCTTCGCTAGCTAGCTTATAAGCTTCGACCCTGCTGGGCCCCTACAATTTGCTGATAACTCGATGAGGCGCACGGGAACAGTGCACACCGTTGACGACTTGGGCTCGGTCCGGACTATTACCAGGCGGGCAGCCAGCTACCATTTCTCACCGTCGAAATCGGGAACGGAATTACGGCGGCGGCTGCGGCTTGAGCGGCGTTGCCTGATGCAGTCAGCCTCCTCCTTTGGAAGCATAACTGCTTCGCAGAAAACAGTGTACGGGTGGATACTCGCCGTACGTCGGGTTGGCGTCACTATCGCTTCGAAACATCCATTCATTGAATTTACCGACGTAATAATTATTGAAAAAAAAATTATATGGTTTTTCTTGGCTGGATAATAATTATTATATTATGGTAACTTCATAATCCTCTTTTCTCTTACATAATTAATTGGCTTAACCAATCATTTTTTATCTAACGAGCCAAGTTTTTCCTCTTAGCTCTTCTTAATAACACTTTAAAAAATTCCGGTTTTAGTGCAAGAATTATGAGCGGATATTTACTATGCATGATACTGTCGTTTATTTTATGAAAGTTGCCGTGGTCTCAGTTGCCAAGTTTTTTACAGGATTAATTTTAGACTTGGCCGCCATTTTGGATTGGGCCAAGTATTAAGGTTGAGATATAGTGTTGTAGAGGGGGATTTTTTTACAAAGAGACGTAAAAAGTAGCGGTTGACATCTGGTGAGATGTCAAAGTTAGATGTTGACTTTTATTATTGCAAGATTTGAGCGTTTTTTGTTAAGAAATTCTGGCTGTTTCGTTTTGTGTGCAAAAATAGAGCAATTAAAAAAAAATTATTATAATAACTGTTGAGTAGATTGTGGTTTAAATTCAACGTCAAAGGATGAATTGTCGATTTTGAAGCTATGTACAAATTATTCGTTTTAGAGAGATTTTTTTTTTTTTTTTTTGTTGGTGGGTAAAATCATCCAATGACATCTCCCGCCCTTGGGCGGAGCGGGAGATAGTGTCAGACTCTTACTGACTAAAAACCCACCCCGTTCCTTCGTGGCCTCAGATACCAGGGCCGGGCTTTCCTTTCGGAAGCAAACCCTTGGCCCCAGTAGGCTTCGACCCTGCCTGCCTGCAGCTAGCAGGCTGGGTCTCTACGGTTTGCTGACAACTCCTTGAGGCGCGCGGGAACAGTGCGCGCCGTTGACGACCTGGGGGTTTACCTTCAAGTAAATTTATATTTCATTCTCAAAAATAAATCAAAAAACTATGTATGAGTGACACTAGCACTTTAATTTTTATTTTGTATAACCCAAATTTGACAACATACATACAACATACAAAAGATTGACCCGTCTGATTGGTATTAGTAGCATAGCGTAGCATGGCATCAGCCTTATAATATTCTCACTGCTGAGACTCAGGCCTCCTCTCTAGGAGAGGGAATGGGCCGTAATCCACCTTACGGGCCCAGGGCGGGTTGGTCAATGATGATTTCGATTTGTGTTAGTACGTAACTCAAATATTATTGGAAATACTTGGTTTTAAAAATGCAGCGTAGTGTTTAGCCTTACAGGGAGTCGCTCATGCAATAAAATATCTTCATACTATGTCAGACTATTAAAAAGATTTATTTTTCCAAAGGTTTATGAGATAAACTTCCTTGCTAATTAACTCCGTAATTAATATGATGAACCTGTCCAGACTTGTGTTCCTTATTAAATTAGAGCCGATTTATATTCAAGAGGAAAGTCTGAAAAATTGGATTTTCCTTTTTTGTGTTGTAAAGTAAGAAGCTAGTGAACTTTGCTGATTAATGTTTGGTTAGTTTACTAGGTCAGCCAAAGTTTTTAAAAGCCCAGTGGTCTTAATTGTTGAGTTTGAAGGTTGAAATTTAGGTTCTGATTTCAGTTAGACTTTTTTGTGGTCGGACATTATCAAATGACCTCTCAAACTCGAGAGGGCGTTTCAGATCTTTAGGAATAAAACCCACTTTATACTTTGATTTGTCCTTTGTTAAGCGACATCTATGGCGACACTTAAGAACTAATCCTGCATCTATATTTGTGTATCCTATGATACACAATTTTTTTTTTTGCCGTACGCAAAATACGCGCTTTAGTCGTGGAGTTGGATACCAGTCCGAAATACAAATACAGTATCCTACAGATAATTGTTCCAGGTGGGTGTCTTGATTTTACATATTTGTGAGCGTATCCACGATACAGGTATATTACAGTAATTCCTAGTGTTAGACAAAATATTTTTTTAAAGTTGTTTTTTTTTTCTATTCGTTTTTTTACACACAACTTCGTTTAGTCCCGAGCTTAGCAAAGCTAGTGTTATGTGTATTAGTATTATTAAATACATACATATTATAGATAAATTACACCCAGACACAGAACAAATGATCGTGCTCATCACACAAACATTTGTCTTAAGTGGGAATTGAACGCACGACCTCTGGAATTTCAGTCAGGGTCACTAACCACTAGACCAACTTACAGGCCAGTTTGTTCCAACAAAACTTGTAAATTGTATACTTTATTTCTTGGAATTTTTTAACAATTGAACCCGTGTATCGCTAAGTTGAAACGTTCCGTTCCAACGATTTCAGAGAGCAGGATAAAGTCCGGATTTAAGTTGCAGCTGCAGCAAAATAAGTTTGTTGTAAGCAATACCTTACAATTTTAGTGCAGTCACTGTTAACAATGATTTTTGAGTTCAGTAGAAAATATAGGCGACGTAATCTTTATCCTGCCTTTTTTATGGTAGGTAAAATCATCCAATGACAAATCTCGCCATTGGGTGGGGCGGGAAATAGTGTCAGACTCTTACTGACAAAAAACCTACCCTGTTTCATTTATTGCCTTCGTTTCAAGGTCCCGGATGACATTTCCACATAACCTTTGGCCCCAGTAGGTTTCGGCCCTGCTGGGCTCTTACAGTTTGCTGACAACTCCTTGAGGCGCGCGGGAACAGTGCGCGCCGTAAACGACTTGAGCTCGGACCAGTCTGTTACCGGACGGACGGACAGCGAGCTACCCATTGCCCGCCGTCCGCGTGCCCGCGCCTACGGTGACCTGAAATCGGGATCAGAATACCGGCGGCGGTGGCGGCGTGTGCGCCGTTGCCTGATGCGGTCGGTCTCCTCCTTTGCTAGCATTACTGCTTCGCAGAAGGAGGCGACCGCTGGCCACTCCTTTTCGTACTATAAAACAAAGCGCCGCGTACTATAAAACAAAGTTCCTCACCGGGTCTATCACTCTGTTTGTTAACGATAAACTCAAAAACTACTGAACGGATTAAAATGGAAATAATATGTTACGTCTTTATGCGTTGGAGGTTTCGAAATTAGACAAAAGTATGAACGTTTCGACTTGCTTTTCGACACTTATAACAAAATGCGCTAACCCCACTTACACCAGTACGTGTCTACAATTTAAACTACAGTATTACCAGTGTTTCATTTGGGTTAAATATACTCGTATAACAATAAATCCCGGTATAGCATTGGTTTCCAATACAGTTCCCGTCTCATTTAAGGACGATTTGTGTACAATGCAGTTTTACGTGGTGCACGCGGCTGGAACAAATTAAAGAACAAAATAGTACCTTTTTGGGTTTTAATTGGTTTTCTTATTAGATTTATATATCTCTTTTGGGATTCTTCTTCGGTTCTTCGCGTACATTACAACTTTGGTGTAACATATTTTGCTAGAGGGTTTGAAATAATTAAATCTTAGAGTCTAATAACTTTAAATTACAATTAAATCTAGTTCTATATAAAACTTAATAGATATATATATACAAATTAAAAATAATGCAACATCAGCAAACAGCTGGTCGACTCTTCGCGTGACCAGAGGGCTGGGCTTTTCTTCGGTCAACGAATCAGCATTGCCATTCAACGTGGCAATGCTGCCAGCGTTCTGGGCACTTTACCCATTGATATCGATGTGGATGAATTTTTTGATGCCCAATAAGTTCTTTTTCTACCTGTTTGTACATATTATTATTTTTAATCTTAGAGTAGTTATTTTTTTTATTGTTGATAGGTTAGGGCTTAGGCGCTATCTCACATGACAGAAAGCGACGATGTGGTCTATGATGGAGTGCGCTCCATTAGTTCGTCCGGTAACAGACCGGACCGAGCCCAAGTCGTTTACGGCGCGCACTGTTCCCGTGCGCCTCAGGGAGTTGTCTGCAAACTGTAGGGGCCCAGTCGGGTCTAGGCTTAGTCTGGGGCTCTTGTTAGGTATGAAAATGCTTACCAGGGCCCTCGATCCAAGGCAGGGAAGGAATTGGGTATGTTTTTAGTCAGTACGAGTCTGACACTATCTACCGCCCCACCCAAGGGCGGGATTTGTCATTTGATGATTTTAGCTACCATAAAAAAAAAATCATAGAAGTAACTTATTCACTCTTGACTTATTTTATTTTTTTAGTATTTTTATTGCCGCTACAGCAAAAAATACTAAAAACAAAATAAAATAAATATTAAAGTAGGGCTCCCATACAACAAACGTGATTTTTTTTTGCCATTTTTTGCTACGTACGGTATGAAACTCTTCAAATCCGACTCAAAATTTCAAATTAATACTAAATAATCAATTTACTGGCCTACCTAATGACAAATCCATGTTCAATAACTTAATTGAAATGCCATTTAATTGATATTACAAACTAATTTTGCGATGATTCGCAACATTAGTTAAATTAAATTCAAATCGGCCAAAACTTGGCGCTATTTTGCCAACCACAATACTGATTAACATTGGATCAAAACCACTTTACCCGTTTGTAATTTGAGTCGAGTGCTATTTGCATATGCTGGTCGGTTAATCTGCTGAAAACAGGTGCATTCATGTGTCTCGAGGTTACTGAAGTTCAAATCGAATTCCTCTTCCTTTTGAATTAGTCCAAATCGATAGTTCCAGATTTAGATCATCAATTAAATTATAGTATATATATTATAGTATAAGATGACCATAGTATTTAAAAATTTTAAGGTGGATTATTACTCCCAAGGTCGTCGACGGCGCGTAACGTTCCACGCGCGCATCAAGGAGAGGTCACCAAACCGTAGGGGCCTACTGGAGTCATGTGTTTTTTTTTGCCCCAATGTGAAAGTGTACCCCGGGGACCTGGAAGGAAGGCAAAGAAGGAACATTTGTTGGTTTTTAGTCGGTAAACGTCTGACACTATTTCCCGCCCGGCCAAAGGGAGCGGAGATGTCATTGAATGATTTTCCCATCTAAAAAAAAGGGGGATTGTTGATGCTGAAATGAAATCTTCATATGCTAGCCAAGGAGGTGGCCGCACGTGAGAGGGAATGGCCCTTACATCCCAGCCGCCGGGATCCCGATCCCGATTTCCAGCTACCACAGGCGCGGGCTTACGGACGGTGAGCAATGGGTAGCTCGCTGTCCGATCGTCCGGCAATCGTCCGTACCGAGCCTAAGTCATCGACGGTGCGTAATGTTCCACGCGCGCTTCAAAGAGATGTCAGCAAAACCGTTGGGCCCCAACAGGATCAAAGCCTCTGGGGCCATGGGTTCGCTTCTGAAAGGAAGACCTGGAGCCCTGGAATGCAGTAAAAATCTGACATGCATGACATCCCGCTCCGCCTCAGAACGGAAAAAGTCATTACATAATTTCCCACCAAAATAAAAGCGTGAAGGTCGTTTCCTCACATTTAAAGACGCTAAACATTCTTTCAATCATTTCAAAACATAGAAATGCCAAACACAATAATTTACTATAAAATTTTCCTTTACCTCGACTTCCTTGTCATACTATCGCCCTCGTTTCGTTCCTGAAAAGTTTCTCATACTTCTGATACCTGGAATGGAAGCACCTGAAATTAATCCAAGTTTTCTAATTTTCTGCAACTTATAAATTCCGATTGCAAGAAGGAATGTGTCGAAAATTAAATCCCTGGGTTCCGAGTTTGGATAGCGAAAATGTAATATTGAAAAATGGCGTTTTAAGGAAGGTACTAGTAGTGTGATTTTGAAGTTCAAGTAATTATTATTCTTTGTAGTTTGTGGCAGGGTCACCGATATAGCCCGAAAAATCGACAAACTAAAGAGGCAGGGTACATTGCTCGTAGAACGAGTGGTCGATGGGGCCGAAAGGTTCTATAGTGATGACCAAAATTTAATATTGAAAAATGGCGTTTTAAGGGACTAGTGCCTAGTGGTGTGATTTTGAAGTTTAAGTAATTATTATTCTCGAAGGTTTGTAGTTTGTGGCAGGATCGCCGACATAGCCCGAAGAAACGCCAAACTAAAGTGGCAATGGGCAGGGCACATTGCTCGTAGGACGAGAGTTCTATAGTGGCGACCAAAAACTGTAATATTAAAAAATGGCGTTTTAAGGAAGGTACTAGTAGTGTGATTTTGAAGTTTCAGTAATTATTATTCTCGAAGGTTTGAAGTTTGTGGCAGGATCGTAGAACGGGTGGCCGTGACCACGCACCGGAAAACGCAGCGTTGAAAGTTCTCCCACTAGGCGAACCGAAGACTTTTTGAGAGTCACTGGGATGCGGTGGATGCGCGACGCACAGGACCGTTCCTTGTGGCGATATTTGGGGGAGACCTATGTCAAACAGAGGACGTACGTTCTTCGGCTGAAATGAAGGTTTCTTCATAAATAATAATCGTTAGGAAAGAAAGGTTTTGGAGTGACGACCACATAACGGAAAGCAGCGTTAATAGGCCTCTTATAAGGTGGAATGAAGACCTGGTGAGGGTCGTAGGAATCCGATGGATGGGAGACATACAGGATCCGGTCGTTATGGCGACTCTGGCGTGGAGGGTAATGTCTAACAGTGGGCATCTTTTGACTGGAATGATGATCTTTTGATGGTTTTTTTTATAGTAGGTAAAATCATCCAATGACAAATCCCGCCCTTGGGCGGAGTGGGAAGTAGTGTTAGACTCTTACTGACTAACCTACCCCGTTCCTTCGTAGCCTATCGTGCCGGGGCCGGGTATTCCTTTCGGAAGTTAACCCATGACCCCAGTAGGCTTCGACCCTGCCTGCCTGCAGTTAGCAGGCTGGGCCTCTTCGGTGTGCTGACAGCTCCTTGAGGCGCGCGGGAACAGAATGCGCCGTCGACGACATCTTTTGATGGTGATGATGAAGGGTGAGTGTGTGTGTATGTTTGTTGCTTCTTCACGCTCGAAAGGCTGAAGGAGGCAAACGGACAAATCATATCATGAAATAACACATTATGGTATTTTTTTATTCCGACAGTATGTTGCCTTATGACAATTTTTTACATTTACGCGAGTAAAATCGCGGGCAGCAGCTAGTAGGTTACAAAGGTGAAATAACCGAGCTAGTGCGAGTCGGACTCGCGCACTGAAGGTTCCGTTCAATCTTACCTATGAAAGCAGTTCAATTCCTCAATCGAGTCTCAAACAGTTTTACGAATCGCAAAAAAAGTTTTTTTTTTGTGACGTAACTACAAATTGTAAATACTGTGGACTCCGCAAATTCTTAGATAACTTCTTATCATGACTCACTTTTTTATGATTATTTTTATTGTGCTTTCTGGTACAATATTGACTGGTCTACATTGTCCTTACATAATTTATTAATGAATACTGTAATATGAAAATATTGTAATATAAACCTTTTTTTAAAAGAGTAACCATGGAGTTTCTTGCCGGTTCTTCTCCATAGGAAACGACCAATTTGGAACCGTGCACTAGCTTCTGACGTTTTATATTTGCCCATGCCTATGTAAAATAAAAATATTTTGATTTTGATTGATTTTGAATTTATAGTTTTCAGAATTTTTCCTATACCTGTGTTATGAGACCTTGATTCATGCCAAACAGGGTTCTAAGTCAACGGGAAGTACCCTGAGAATTTTGATTCCTTTGAGAGTGTCGAAATTTACGATTTTTTATAGCTTCAAGGGACCGTAGCCCTGAATTTTATTTTAATTTCATTACGTTCAAGCTTTCTCGAGTTAAAGTTTCTTGACAGACAGACAGACGGACAACAAAGTGATTCTATAAGAGTTCCGTTTGTTCCTTTTGAGGTACGGAACCCCAAAAAAGAGAGAAAAGAACAACTACAGAAAATAACGATAGTTTCAAAGTTGTCGTTTGTGATCTTCAAGAGTCTGTTGTCTGTCAAATTAGGATCTTATTGGGTTCGCGAAATAGGCGAGCTTGCTAGTTAATTGATCACATTATCATCGTACACCTTAATGTGAGGGAGTGGTCACACTTCAGACTAATAATATAAAGACGAAAGTTTGTATTATACACCGTTAAATTCAAACGAGTCAATGACCTTGTAGGTAGTTGTCTGTCGTTGCGTACTAATTACCTATAGTTCATTGGCCTCGCTCAGCTGACGTTTACATAAAGAAATTAATTTCGTACATGCGTATATTAATTCAAGTTTTGAAAAATCTACTTTATATTTTAATTTTCTGTTTACAAATCGATAGTATTTCATGTACCGAATCGACCCTTCGCGGGATTAAAACGACTAAAATTTAACGGTGTATAATACCAGCTTTCGTCTTTATATTATTATTCTGAAGTGTGACCACTCCCTGTGTGTGCATATGTATAGATGCGTGTGTAAGTTTAACGAATAAATGGTACACGGAACACATTCATTATGCGTACAGCTAAGGAGTGGAATTCCCTGCTGGAGTCTGTGTTTCCTGATGGCTACAACCCGGGAATCTTTAAGTCAAGATTAAATAGATTTCATCTAGGCGAGCGCGCTCCATCGTCGACCGTATCGTTGCTTTGAGATAGCGGTCAAGCGCGAACCTATCAATAATAAAAAATATAAAAAAAACATTTCACGCTTTTGACCGAAACAAGTCAATAATAATAAAAAAATTAGAATAAAATAAAACGTTATTGAATGCCATAAAATTTGAAGCCTACGGGGACCCTGGAGAATATGAAAATGAAGCCCTGGAACAAAGGCGAAGAAGGAACAGGAATGGGTTTTTAGTCAGTAAAAGTCTGACATTATCTCCCACCCCACCCAAGGGCGCGGAAATGTCATTGGATGATTTTCTTATCGAAACAAAAAAAATCGAAAACGTTACCGAGATCACCGGTGGGTCTTAGTCTGACTCTCCTTTCACTCTACTCGAAGCGAATAGAGTAATTTCCACTAAGAAAAGAAAAGGTATAACATGAAACAAAACAGATAGCTTTGGCTCACAACTGGAACACGGCAACATTACAAGCTACAGAACTATTTTTAAAAGGAGAACATCCTGTGCCAACAAAACCAACCTAATGGTAACAAACTATAAAGCTAAGTAAGACACATTAAACAAAATTAAAAGCACAAACGTAGCACCTCAACACCCCCGTATTCTCTTCGTCTCCCATTTCAGCGGAAAACTAGTTTAATTGGTTAATACCATTAAGGTGTATCGCATTAGATACCGTCTGAGGTTTCAATTAGACGTGTGGAATACTGTTCTGGAATGAAAAAGGTAAGTTCAGAAGGCCAGCTCGCTCACCATCTACACTGTTAAATTTTGGTCGTTTTAATCCTGTTTAGGGTCGATTCGGTACATGAAATCCTATCGATTTGTAAAGATGAAAATGAAAAATAAGGTACTGTTTTTTTTAAAACTCGAATTAATTTACGCATGTACGAAATTGATTTCTTAACAACTCCCTACAAGGTCATTGACTCGTTGTTTAAAGAAATTAAAGCTTAACTAGTCGGATGGATTTCCCATTTAAAAAAAGGATCTAAGTCCTTTTTTAAACAGGAAATCCATCCGACCATCAACTATTCGACTAGATCTTTTAAAGTTTGAATATTATTGACATGAACACTGTTGACATTCGGTAATTTCGTCACTCACTATATGACTCGAATATGTAACAAAACTTGTTTCAGGAAATATAAAAAAGAAACACGTTTTTTTTTTGGAAAAAAATCGTGTCTCAGAATCTCTGTTAAAAGTGCAGGGTTTTGATAGTTATATTTTCTTTACTGTTTTTATTTATGAGTTCATTTTGAAGGGTTCATACAAAAAACTGATTTTTGGAGGTCTTTATTGAAATTTTATTTTATTTTAATAATTTAGGACAAAAATATATTTTTATTTCTTCAGTTTTAAATCTGCGATCAGTGTTTGACACTATGAGCAAATTTGGTGAGTGCACTATGTCAGTTTGAGTGCGTCCCCCATCGGAAACGTCTCCTCATCGTCTATCTATATGATGTCTTTTCGTTTGAGACGCTTTACGTAGCTACGCATCGTGAGCTGTGCTGCTAATTTGTTCAGGTGCTTCTTTAGCTTCTCCCGGTATTTCAAGGTTACGTTTTGGATTTCCTCCTTTATCGTCCTCCTCGTAAGGAGGAGGAGGGATCGTGGGCATTTTCAGATGTTCGTGAATGCAATTTCCCTTGGTATGTGACCAACCAAAAATAAATAAAAATAAAAAGTTACACAATATGTTTTGATTTCAACAGAAACCTAAATAATATCAACAAGATATCTATGTTTCCAAAATGTGTAATACGTCACAATTTTGGAAACGTGCGAAACTCCGAAACGGATCTTAATTTATTTCGAGTACAAAAAAAAAAAATATACCTATAAAATGGATTATTAAATTAACCGATCTCAAACTACCATTTACGTGTGATGGTAGTCTGAGAAGACTACCATCTTACTTCATACGTGATAGATGGTGGATCTACCTGTGAAGTAAGTACGTGTGAAGCGTGACAGCGTGTACATGCGTTTATACTTATTGTATGGAGCCGGCCTTCTATTCTTATCTATTTTGTGGTCATAGTGTGGAATCTAGCCTTAATTATAACAAGGTTTCAGTATGTCGTCTCATTGAGTTTGGTTGTGGTTAAAGTTTGGTGATATCATGTTCAACAACTATAGGTACTTATGGTTATTCAACGTATAAGTATTATTGGATCAAAACATTGGTAGTTAGTCTTTATATCTTCCGTATTCAGGCGTAGGCGTTGCTAGATAATCCGGATTATGTAGGTACTCGTACGTCTTGTTGACGGCTATATTTGACACTGTAGTGACCATAGTCTAGAAATTACACGCAGTACGTAATACATATACACCGTTAAATTTTGATCATTTTAATCCCGTGGAGGGTCAAACTGGAACATGAAACACTATCGATTTGAAAAGATAAAATAAAAAAAAATGAAGTAGCTTTAAAAAAAAAAAAGTAGTCCCTTTCATTTATATATTGTGTGTACATAAATTATAATGTAGCGACATCTATGTCGTCACATAAGAACTAATCCTGCATCGCGCAAGTAAGATTCGCGGCGCGATGGGAACATATGGAACAAACCCGAAATCCTCTACAGGGCAGTAGCCCACCAGACATAACACCTGTCTGGTCGGAGGATCCTCCCTTTTCAATGGAGGTTAGCGGGACTTTACTCTCTGTTCCGCTTACCTCCAAACTGGTGACCCTCGGGTAAGTGGGACTTTACTCTCTGTCTCACTACCCCCAGACTGGTGACCCTCGACAAAGAACGTCAGCGCAGCCTTCGTGCAGCTACTACTTCGTGATCACTCATCAAGAACCATCGATCTCCGATCTCCGGAGGGGAGTGATGTAGCGACATCTATGTCGTCACATAAGAACTAATCCTGCATCGCGCAAGTAAGATACGCGGCGCGATTGGAACATATAAAAATATACACAAACCCGAAATCATCTATCGGGCAGTAGCCCACCAGACATAACACCTGTCTGGTCGGAGGATCCACCCTTTTCAACGGAGGTATGTGGGACTTAACTCTCTGTTCCACCACCTCTAGAATAAAATAAATAAATAAAGTACTTTTTTTCTAAAACTCGAATTGATAGATATATGAAATTAATTTCCTGTAAACGAGTAAATAACCTTGTAGGTAGTTTTCGGTCGTTGCGTACTAACTACCTACAGTTCATTAAACTCGCGCAGCTGACGTTTACCTTTTAATAACTTAATTATAATTTCCTTTCAATTATTTCATTAATTTAAATAAAAGTAACAATTTGGGAAAATATTCACTATTTTTTCACTGATAAAAAAAAGATGGCTAAATAGCCGGCTGACCATAGAAAAAAATAGAAAATGGGCGGGAAAATGGCGATCCGATCTTTATGGATTTTTTCGAGTTATAGAACTTTGTAAATCGCGAAAAAAAACAGCCAAGTTCAGTACATTTTGACCAGTTAGGCGAACACAAGTACTGACCAGCAGATATCTTTTTGGCGATTTCAGGTTTGGTTCCATAGTAAAAGTTGTTTGTTATCATGACTACAATAACGTGTTTAAGTATCGTTCACTAATTACCAGTCACCCTATATACACACCGTAAAATTTTGGCCGTTTTAATCCCGCGGAGGGTCAATTCGGTACATGAAACACAATCGATTCTTAAAGATAAAAAAAAAATGAACACATAGTACTACATCTATCAACCTGCTCTAGGCCCACGTGGTGATTACCGCACATTCTTTCTCATAAACTGAGCCTCAGCAATGGCAACATTATAAGTCCAATTTACACTAATAAATAAACAAGAATTTCATCATTCCCCGCGACATTCCCGATGTTACCGCTCTTCCCCACTAAACCTAATTCATTAGTTCATTTTACATTCCATTTAGCACTCACGACGCTTTTAATGTGAACGCATTTAATGTTGCCAGCGGTAAATTAGTTCACTCCTCAAGAAAATTTTAATATAACCAGGTGATGTTGTCTGTGGTGGTAGAAATATTAGGTATATTATTCAAATAACAGTCACCTTGATTTCATAAATTATATGTACGAGTATGTATATGATTGCAAAAATCTCGTTAGTAAAATTGATAGGTTTTTGTGCATATAGCCTCTTTTTTATAATGTGAATGTGAGAACTTTGTAGACTGCGCGGATTCGTAGATTATTTTCTATTTCTATACACTATTTTATTGCTATTATTTTGATTGTGATTTGTGGTACAATGTTAATACTAACATTATATAGTACACAGGCTCTGCTTAGTTTGAGACTAGACAGCGTTGTGTGATAGTTGTGGAATATTATTATTATTATTTTACAAATATATACACCGTTAAATTTTAATCATTTTAATCTTACGGAAGGCCGATTAGGTACATAAAACACTATCGATTTGTAAAGATAAAATTAAATAATAAAGTACTTTTTTTTCAAACTCGAATTAATTCAGGCATGTATGAAATTAATTTCTTCAAGTAAACGTCAATTGAGCAAGGCCAATGAACTGTAGATAGTTAATACGCAACGACCAACAGCTACTTACAATGTCATTACCTCGTTTACTTAAAGAAGTTAATTTCGTATATGCTTATATTAACTCGAGTTTTAGAAAAAAAGTACTTTATTTTTTAATTTTATCTTTACAAATCGATAGTGTTTCATGTACAGAATTGACCCTCCACGGGATTAATACGGCCAAAAATTTTACGTTGTATATACTCCCCTAGCCGATTTCGGCTCGGGTGACTGGTTTCTAATTTAATGTTAGATAGATAGATAAAGCTTTTGTTGATTGGTCTACATTTGTAGGCACATATAAATTCTTAAATTCGTATCCTAAGTTTATCTAAGATATTACTGAGAAAACCGATATATTCAAGAGGTTGTTATAATACTCGTAAAAAATCATATAAAAATACGATATCTGGTCAATAATCTAACTAAACTTATGGCCTATTTCACCATTTATGATTAAGTTTCCGTTAATTTACTCGACAGATAACTTCATAGAATTTCTGTTCCATTTTTGAAATTATTCAGAAAGAAGCGGCTATTCGGACATTGTGAAACAGGCGCTTATTTTTTTTTTTTTTTATTAATTTTAAGTGTCAAAAAAAAAAGATTGACCCGTTTCGATTTATCACACATCATGTAACTGTGTGCGTAAGTGCGTCCACTTATACGAGGCCTCGCCTACTTACCCTACGAAAAGCTTTTACCGATTTCCGTAACCAAGAATAAAATTTTGATAAAAAAAAGCCGATTACTTATGAAGTCTGGATTTGAGAGTTTAATCTCATAATATTTTGTTTTAATTTTTTTCCTTTAATGTAAAATTGCCCAGCCAACTGTTTCCTTATGAGAGAAATGAATTGGTCTGTTAAAACTTTTCGCTTCGGGCCTTTTATCGGATCATTACGTCCCGAAACACTTAAACAAAGAAAAGGTGTTTCGAAAACCTAAACACACACAGAGATAAGATCCAAACAAACTTTATTCTAAGAGTTTAGCATTAAACATAACAATTAAAGTCTTAACATTAATTTGTACGTACATTGGGTATAATAGAACGTACTTGGGACCTAAATTACTTAAATTTGACTAGGTGTATGCGTATTTAATGTCCTTTCTTGTTGCCAGTAAGGGAATTGTGAAATGTGTGACCAGGGTTTTACTAAGAAAATGGGCAGTAACACCATTCCTTCTGCTAATGAAGATTAACTTGGTCCACTTATTGGTCTACAAGGCGTGGTGGTTATCATATTTATAATAAGGTATTTATACACCGTTAAATTTTGGTCGTTTTAATCCCGTGGAGGGTCGATTCGGTATATGAAACACTATCAATTGGTAAAGATAAAATGAAAAATTAAAGTACTTTTTTTCTAAAACTCGAATTAATATACGCATGTACGAAGTTAATTTCTTAACGGGTCAATGACCTTGTAGCTAGTTATCGGTCGTTGCGTACTAACTCCCTATAGTTCATTGGCCTCGCTCAGCTGATTTTACTTAAAGAAATTGCTTTCGTACATTCGCAAATTAATGCGAGTTTAAAAAAAAGTATAATATTTTTTTTATTTTCTCTTTACAAATTGATAGTGTTTCATGTACCGAATCGACCCTCCACGGGATTAAAACGATCAAAATTTAACGGTATAATATGACTTTTAAATTTAAAATTTAGTAGCGGAACGCTCCTAATTCGCACAAGTGTAATGGTAGCCACAAGTCCTGTCACCATCCTTTCTTGATAGGATCCAATTGGCATGATTCTACCGATTGGATGAGTTTGGATTGACCGTGTGTGGGAATGGATTAACATGTCATGATAGTTACGAAAAGACGACTTATAGAAAGATGACGTCATTGCCCAACGCAATTATACGTCTATTAAACGAATTAAGACCTAATTAAATATATGCCATCTATGCGAAAATATGTGAACTATGTTAACATCACTTTGTGTAACTGTATGGTGTTAGAACTAACGTGAACATTACTTCTAGGCAAGCGTCCTTCATTATAGTCGACCACATCATCGCTTACCATCGATCCCGGAGTATATTTTCTCGTGGTAAATTCCTAAACTCACCCGATCAAAGCTATTTACAAAAACTACTGAATAAATAAACTTTGCCAAACAAAATCCTTGTGTAACAATATTATAACATTTGTAAAAATTCCCGGAATCCTTGTCAAGGACCTCTATTACGACTAAGCGCAAATAAAAACGTGATTTTTTACTATATTATTATTATGTCGATAGAAAAAAAACGTTCAAAAAGCACAGCCGAAAGCTCGGGTTTCACTTAAAAGGAAAAAATCTTGAGCGACGCAATACGCTTATACATTTTCTTTCTTGAGTATTTCTTTTTCGTTTCTCCTTTTTCTAAACTGTTTACTTACCGTGTTAACTCTGATTGTGAATCGGATATTTTCCGCGATTTTAGTTTGTTTTCTTTGAATGTTTTCAATAGATCTTTTGGTTTTCTTTTTTGGTTATAAAGTCATCATTCCTTCCGCTCTGTAGGTACAAAAACAAGTAGGTATCAGGTTTTTACTGTACTACCTTTTTTAAGGTGGGAAATCGTCCAATAACTTCTCCTCATCTGGGTGGAGCGGGAGGGCATGTCAGACTTTTACTGACGGTGTTCTTCAGTTGTATTTTGCGTTCTGTAGTCTTAGAACGCAAAATACAACTGAAGGACACCGTCAGTAGTGTCAGTAGTGACATATCACCGTCAGTAGTGACATATCAACGCACAAGCGTTGATATGTCAGTTTTTTTTAATATAATATATATTCTGTTAAATTTTGATCGTTTTAATCCCGTGGAGGATCGATCCGGTACATGAAATACTATCGATTTGTATAAAAAAATAAAACAAAGTACTTTTTTTAACTCGAATTAATATACGCATGTACGAAATTAATGTCTCTAAGTAAACGAGTCAATGACCTTGTAGGTAGTTGTCGCTCGTTGCGTACTAACTATCTACAGGTTATTGAACTCACCTAACTGACGTTTACTTAGGGAAATTAATTTCGGACATGAGTAAATTAATTCTAGTTAAAAAGTACTTTATTTTTTAATTTTATCTTTACAAACCGATAATTTTTCATGTACCAAATCGACCCTCCACGGGATTAAAACTAGTTTCTATGTATATACCGCATAACGACTACTTCTTAGACATAGTTAGTGAAAAAAAGAGAAAAATCTCTTCGTAAGAAAACTGATGAAATAAGATCCACTTAAAAAAAAGGTTAATTACATACTATAATTAAGAAAATAATTATTATTACACTTGTTTCACATTATTAAACCAGCTATAAAGGTTCTTACATTACTGTAAGCTATATTTGACTCCTAATAAAATATTCTTGTTGCGTCCTTGTTTTTGCCAGGCTCGTTGTTGGCAACGGCTGCAAATTTTTAAATGCCTTTCTTGTAGAAGCTACAAAAGTCTTGTAATTTCATCTCTCTACTTTTATTCAGATTTTTAATTATTTTATTTTAGTATTGCTGTTGGATTAAGTAGGAAAGGCGCTCTGGGAGTCGGAGAATTGCATTTGTCTTCGTTGTTTTCGGATTCGTAGAGCTGGGATGAAGGCTTTTTTTTTTGAGCTGGTTTTAGTGTACCTCAAAAGGAAAAAGAATTCTTATAGATTCACTGTGTTTCTATAGGATCACTGTGCTATCCGTTCTCAGTTTTTTTTTCACAGGAACTTTTACAATGACGAAAAATTATATACATATAGTGTGACTGGTAATTAGTGAACAATACTTAAACACGTGATTGTAGTCATGAGAACAAATAACTTTTACTGCGGGACCAAACCTGAAATCCGATCCTTCGACTAGACGGTTATTGTGTCTGGTCCGGGCACCTGCCCGATAGGTTGGGCCTGTTGCATATATATTTTATTACTCGCGTGGAGGACTCTAGTATCGCGATGTAGGATGATGTGGTAACACAAATGTCGCTTGGGAAAGCCTATATCCAGTAGTTGACTACAATAGTTTCGATACACGGTTGCTTGATTGATAAAATGACTTTAGAACAGATTCCAAAAAGAAAGAGACTTAAGGCAGAAGGTCACACAAAAATACATTTCAAGAAATGTTTTGAATTGAATTGCGCGAAAGCAACCAACGACTGGATCCCGAACAGCAGGAGCCGGCGACGCGGTAGGCCCAGAAGGAGATGGCGTGACGATTTAGACTCCTTTCTAAAGGATTGGCCGGAAGTGGCAAAAGATAGAAAAGAGTGGAAGAATGGAAGGGAGGCCTTTGCCCTGCAGTGGGACACTACAGGCTCATAATAATAAGAAATGTTTTTCTGGGCTCCACTTATTCCGAATTACTACCAAAACAATTATCACTAAGATACTTCAAGAAAGAATGTGATCACTATTTAATTGAACCAACACTCCCCCAAGAGAATGAACGAAACAAAATTGGCCAAGATTACTAAAATAACGTTATGTATTTAAAAGGTCTTCGTTAATATAAGTAATCGGATTAGCTGGGTCTTTAGGTTTGTTTTCCACGAAACATGTGCGACGTAGCGCGGCTGCAAGCGAGGGAAAAAAAACAGCAATGAAATCAATTATAAGATAATAATGTGCTATAAAAGCATATTCTGATGCCAATTTGGACGTATGGAATCAAAGTTAGTGACTGTAGGTATTGAACGTTTATTACTGATACTGTAAAAACATCCTGGTAGATCAGAATGGCGCCATCATCTTCCTGCCGATATCCCGTTTTATTTGGGGTCGGCGCAACACGTTTTTTTCTTCCATTCTGTCCTGTCAGTCGTCACGCTATCATTAACTCCCTTTTCTTTCATATCACTCCTCATACAATCCATCCATGTCTTCTTTGGCCTCCCTCTCCCTCTCCATCCATCCACATGTAAACTCATAACTCTTTTAGTCACATGCGTGTCATCCTTCCTCTTCACATGACCATACCAAGACAAACGATTTCCTTTCAACTTTTCAGTCACTGACGCTACTTTCAAACTTCCTAATAACCACCTCCTTCCTTCATTTCTCACTTTATCCATTCTCGTCACACCACACATCCATCTCAAGGAATATTTAGAGACTGTGCATACTAGAGCACCTTAGGTCATTCCGTGGTGGCGGGTAAACCACCAACCACCCGCATTCACCCCCCACCAGCATTCCCAGGGAGGGTTGGTGTCAGGCTGGCGGCCGACTTTAAAACAACTAGCCAAATCCCTTTGCAGCAGAATGGTACCGTCACCCGTAAATAGAACTCGTTATAACCATCATCAAAAAAAAAAAATAAACTATGAAATCGATTCACCGACATGTGAACATCGAGGCCATCCATCTGCAAGACAACAGGAAACTAGTGCCTACGCACTAACAATAGTAGCACTAATAGTAGCAGTAGTAGTGCACTAGTAGTATTATCTAGCTACTGGATGAATAAAGGGAATCAAAACTTTTGTTTTGTTGGTACCACAATCCACGTAAAGGTGGCCTGTGTGAGTTGACTTCAATATCTTGTACGCATTCCGAAAGACCAAGGTCTTATGAGTAATACATAAAGTTAGAGTTGAATTGCTTATTAGTCTCAGCACAGATTTAGCACAGTTCTTGTAGAAAATGAGCTTGCAGTGCGGGGATTTTTTCATACAAAAAATGAAAGGTGTGTTCGAGGGGTATGAGCAAATAACGCCAGCAAGAAACCCGCGCACAGCAAAATTGAGTTCACTTCGCTTACTGGTTTCATTTAGCTAAATACAGTTTCTCACGCATCCTTGCACCATGCAAGCACAAGCTTTGGTGGAAACAGTTATACATTTTCACAGTGCTCCGTACCGAAGAGTGCCAGCGAAGAAAGTGTACCTATATGCCCTTGCACAGCTGAGCCAAGTTCGCTAGTCGTACTCCTTCCGATTAGCTACATACAGCAGCTTCATACACATCCTCGTACCGCTTAAACGTAAGCTTTAGTGGATACAATCACACATTTTTACAGCACCGCTACTCATAATCGCGCATCTTTAGTAGGAAAAACATCTTTATTCGGGGCCTAGTGTTATAATGCTTATTGTCTACCCACCTTTTGTAGTTACCACGGTACGTTTAGGCAATCATGGTAAGTAAGAGTGTCTGTAATGTAAGTAGTATCTATGTGCTTTGTTCAAGTCCGCCTCAATTGATTGATTTGATTAGGAAAATCATTGAAGCATAGAAAAACTATAGGGAGGGAGATATACCACAAGTCTAGGCTGAAACGAAAGAGTAACTGTAAGATCATGAGTATTTCAGCATAATTATGCTGAGTTAGGCGCCTTTTTGGCCTTGCACAGATTTAATGTTGTATGATTTCTACTGTATCTGTGAGGTACGAATAAATGTTTTTTCTTTCTTTCTTCATCATAATAAATCAGTTGTGTAATCTCAAAAAGTTTGTTTGTTGATCATTACCCAGTCATCACCTAGAAAATAGGATCACTAGAAAGGTTTTCCACTGTAATCGGCCTCCTCATCCGATATATACACCGTTAAATTTTGATCGTTTTAATCCCATGGAAGCTCGATCCGGTACATGAAACACTGTCAATATGTAAAGATAAAATAAAAAAAACGTACTTTTTTTAAATTGAATTAATTTATGCATATACGAAATTAATTTCTTTCGAGTTTTAGAAAAAAAGTTCTTTATTTTTTACAAATCGATAGTGTTTCATGTACCGAATCGACTCTCCACGGGGTTAAAACGATCAAAATTTAACGGTGTATAGAATATCTAATGCGCAGCCCGTAATGAATGTAAAAGACGAGAGCAAAAGGACCCACAAGAGAGCAAGCACCCCAACACAGACAGGTTAGGTTAGCTTTTAACTTGAGACTCGGTTGTGACTATGCAATAATTATTTCTCATTACCACCATTATTCAGCTACAGCAATGGCAGTAGCGTTCATTTAGGTTACTCATTCTGCAAGGCCACATTTCACTCAAGGTTTACCGTCCGCACTTTAGTTCTTGGTGGTTTTATAACACATTAAGACCTGTAGTTTAACCTAGTGTAAACTGAAAACATGCACTTAATCGAATTCAACGTTAGAACTGAACAACAACCAGGGCACTGAATAATTAATGGACGAACGTATTGTGCCAGGTTTACTATCGGATTGGGCAATATAACGCTGGCACCTTATTGTTTGGGTGTAAATTGGTGGAAACCTAGGTCGAAAGCACTAGTTGCCAGTAACAAACTTAGCCATTAAGTTGGTTCTTAATGAGTAGAGGAAAGTTACTAAATATGGAATAGGTACCACAATTTCTTGTTGTTCTAATATGGAACACTAATATTTTTGATAAATGATTTTCTTTTGGTGAGCTGATCTGATGATGGAGCTGGAAGGTGGCCATAGGAACTCGGTCGTATACGACATAACCCCTTCGAGTTTGGGCTCGTTTGAATTTGCATTGACGAGTATTTAGGTGCTAGATTGTAACCAGGGTCTGATGATGGAACAGGAAGATGGCCAATTGGCCATAGAAACTTGGTAATAAGCGCAATAAGATAACCACATCGTGTTTGAACTTTTTGGAGTGGTCTTGATGAGTATTAATTAATAAGTATTTACTGTGACGACCAAGCTGGTCATATTGCCGGGGTAGCGTGCAAACTGGCACGCAGTATTAACTTTGAAGGTTTAATTTTAAAAAAGAAGATAGGATTGACGGAGGTTTTTGTTATAGACTGTCAATGAGGAAAAAATAAGAATCAAATGTAATAATTTGATGTAAATATAAGTGAGTTCCTATAAAAAATATAATAGTATAAAACATAGAAGTTTCTGTTTGATTACACCTCTACCCACCACAATACCGCGCTCTAAGAACTTGCTATGAAAAAAATTGAAAACTTGTTTTTATTATATTTTTTATGTCTATTCAAACACCAATACGCAAAAACACTTAAGGCCACACTTACCGCACACAAAAATCTCCTCACAAGCGGGGTAGTAGTGATAAAGTCGGTCACTTATTAAACGCAGAACGTTGGCCCCTCGCCAGTGTACCTGTAACAAGTAAATATTGGCTCAATAAGGAGTTCCTTTGCAAAGTTTCATATTTAAACTGTGAGCGCCATTGAATACGAAAATGTATTTTCTTGCGCCAATTCATTGTAGTTGTTTGTTTTCAATCTTATTCTATTATGGGAAGAGTTTTTGGTTTATTGAATTTGATGTTGCTTTATGTATGTACGTAATGGCTGTAGCTCAATGTTGTTAAAGTATTTTGTAAAGTGTATTGAACACTTCTGTAACTTTAATCGATTGTAATTTATCTCTGTTGTATCGTAGTATCTGTCCTAGCTCAGAGGACACCGGTGTCCTCTCACATCCACGCCACTACAGGCCTTAATTCCGATGATTAGAGTCTACTTTTGTATGAACAAGTTTGGTAGTTGTGGATCTACGTGTTAATACAATAGAGACTGTTGATATGTTTTTAGTGTTTCGTACCTCAAAAGAAAAATTTGGAACCCTTATAGGATCACTTTGTCCGTCTGTCTATCTGTCAAGACCCTTTAAGTTGAGCAGTGTTTAATTTGAGTTAATGTCGCAAAAACTTGTATTTTGACACTCTCAAGGGAACCAAAATTCATAGAGTACTTCCAGTTGTCCCATAACTCTGAAATTTGGCATGGATCAACGTCTTACATATATCTATTAATATTTTGTACGACGTTAAGCTAACCAATAAAAATATGAGAACAAAAACAAATAATTAATATTTATGGTTCACAATCCAAGTTAACAATTAAAACCTATTCATATTTCCATGAAATATGGACCGGCTTTAAATGTGGTACCTACGCTACTTATTTTGATATTCTTGCGATTTCATCTTCCTAGCTCGTTGTGCTTTGCATGATACAGCTGCACATGTGGAGTCAAGTAGCGGAAATATAACAACCTTGTCTGTAGTTATATTTTCGTGTTGAAACTCTTGGATCGTGAGGTCCCATTTTTGAATACAATGAGATTTCGGACCTGCAAAAACACAAACAAAAAAATAAACAAATATATAGAAATCAAAATTTTTGGCCAAAAACGTGTGTAAAAAACGTCAATTAAGAATTTTTCAAGGTTATTCAAGTTGTACAGACGTATGTACAATCGGCTCTCAAGGGTATAAAGATTTAACCTGTTGAATACCGTAATTAGAGACACAATAGAAAGACAATAGGTGTGCGGACGCCGGCGTCCTCTCGGGGAATAATGAATTAAACGTCTTTTTGATATACTAGTAGCTATTCTACTAATTTGTATGAATCAGAAGACATAGCGTTGGCCTCCTACATGTTGGACCGATGACCTGGTGAAGATCACGGGGATCCGATGTGAGACCCACAGGACCGGTCGTTGTGGCAACACCTTCGACAGTGAATAAGTGTTGCCATTTGCAATAAAACGTGGCAGTGCCGCCTGTCTCTTGGACACGTTATCTGTCGACAGCAATGCATTGAAGTCTTTCGACGTCATAATTATTTTAAATTATTTTTAGTTTATTGTACACGTCATAGTATGGACAGGAAAAACCATTACAAAAACTAAGTGTACAATAGATGATCTTATCGCACAGGGCATTCTCTTACAGACAACCTTAGGATGGACAAAACGAAAGGAGATAGATTTGTGGCGGGCTTTTAATTAGCCAAAAATTCTTTTTACTTTTTTTGTGATAGTTTTGTAGTTGATTCAGCACGACGAAGTTTTTATCGTCGGATCTTATAAAATAAACACCATATGCAGCATATTTGGATTAGAACTTTAATGACTGAACAAATATAAACATTTTTCTTACTTAAAATTTAATAATAAACTTAATTCAATTACTATTTTTTATTAGTTTATTGTATTTTTTCATTATTTGTGGTTTCATTGCTTTTTAATTTTTTTTTTCTTCATTGTGCTCACATAATGGAAGCGACAATGAATTTGTAACCAAGATTATGTAACTCATAATATGATTTAAAATAGTGTCCATGGAGTTTCTTGCACGTTCTTCTCCATAGAGATCTACGCTTTGGAACGTGCAATTTAGCTTCACTTTTTTTGGACTGACCGACATTTTGACAATTCAAAAGTGCCTGTAAATGGTATATTTCAAATATACCATTTACCATAAACTATTCTGATTCTGATAAATATAATTTATTATGAATACGAGGAAATTGTCGAACACAATGAAAATAACAAACTTAGTTATCATTAAAACTAAAACAAACTACCAAATATGATCCAAAAGCAACGCACGATCGAAATCCTTAGCTTTAAACAACCATACGAGACCCATAACAATAAATTCCATGTCGCACACAGACACATTCGGCCAAAAAAACAGAACCTACACTGCACTAAAAACAAAAGCGAAACATTTACAAAGTAAAATATGAGAGAAATATACAAGTTGGGACATCGAGCCATTGTCACGCGCCCAATTCCCAAGTTTCAGCCAAGATCTCGAACAGCGTGGCCCATTTTGCGTGGCTCTATGTGTATTTGTGTATATTGGTTGTTTTGGCTCAC
The DNA here is from genome assembly GCA_958295575.1 of Leucania comma. Lineage (NCBI taxonomy): Eukaryota > Metazoa > Arthropoda > Insecta > Lepidoptera > Noctuidae > Leucania > Leucania comma. The sequence goes on along the minus strand of OY282482.1, from coordinate 3,632,635 downwards.
AAGTTTGCTTGTTGAAATATTATTTGAGGTAGGGTAGGGAATCTTATTATTTTACGGCCTACTAATGTTGTGTGTGAACTGGAAAACACAGCGTTGGAAAGCCTCTCTCAAGATGTCGGTCCTACTTTTAAAAGTCTTTCAACATTGGTGTGAGATGCTCACATTGATATACACCGTTAATTTTTTGTCGTTTTAATTCCGCGGAGAGTCGATTCAGTACATGAAATACTATCGATTTGTTAAGATAAAATTAAAAAATAAAGTTTTTTTTTCTAAAACTCGAATTAATATACGCATGGAAGAAATTAATTTCATTAAGTAAACGAGTCAATGACCTTGTAGGTAGTTGTCGGTCGTGGCGTACTAACTACCTACAGTTCATTGGCTTTGCTCAGCTGACGTTTACTTAAAGAAATTAATTTCGTACATGCGTGAATTAATTTGAGTTTGAAAGAAAACTACTTTATTTTTCATTTTTATCTTTACAAATCGATAGTGTTTCTTTTACCGAATCGACCCTCCGCGGGATTGAAATGACCAAAATTTAATTGTGTATTTAATATAGTTAGAGTACATTAGATATATTGGACGAGGTCTATGTACACAAATACAAGTACTTAGTAGAGTAGAAAGTTTCCAGAAAGTTCATTGAACTTCAATAGCAGACTAAAAAACTTTGACGGCGTTGCTTTTTCATATAAGTTTACAAAAGTTCTTAGTTATGTGGTGACACTGTTGGGGATTATTGAACTTGTTGAAAAAAGGTTCATTACGTTTTAAGATAGAAAACATTCTATTTGAAATCGGTTAAATAAAACTAAACCCATCAAATTTTTTTTTTGGTGGGAAAATCATCTAATAAATATCTGCGTGCTCTTGACCGGGGCTAGACATAGTGTCAGACTTTTACTAACTAAAAAGCCACTCCTATTCCTTCTTTGCCTTCGTTCCAATGCCCCGGGTTTCATTTTCTCATTCTCCATGGCCCCAGTAGACTTCGACCCTGTTGGGCCCCTACGGTTCGCTGATATTCGTCGACGACTTTGGCACAGTCCGGACGGTCGAACAGCGAGTTACCCATTGCTAGCCGTCCGCAAGCCTACGGTAGTCGGAAATCAGAATCGCAATCCCTGTAGCGACTGGGGCGTGAGGCCGTTGCCTCACGCGTGCGGCCTCCTCCTTTGCTAGCATTACTACGTTGCAGAAGGAGGCCTGCCACTCCTCCTCGCTTCGGGCCAAAGCCCGGCAAACCTATCGGATATGGCATGATTACCTATATGACAAATAAATAATAATAATCTAACTAGTCTATAATAAATGTGCATAGTTTTCTGATGACATATTTCTATTTTTAGCCGGCCAATATGAATTGAATTTTGAGACTAAAATACAACTATACTTAAATGAAAATACTAGCAATACCTCATAATATTGAAAACTACTATTTCTACATGGCCAACACTTTATTTATTTTTTTACGTCGTCAATCATCATGTAACTTCTCCCGCTCTGGGCACAGCGATAGAGAGTATAGTTTAGAGAGTATAGTAATAACTTTTATTGACTAAAACCCACATGTGTCCCTTCAAAGTTCCTTCTCAGTTCCTATATTTATAGGTGAGCATTATTGTGTCAATTTTAGCAAAGAGGCCCCATCCACTTGGGGTTTTATAGTTTCATGAATATCTAAACTGGGAATAAATAACATAATAATCATCATATTTCATCAAGTTATTGACAAATTGATGCATCGACTTACATTCTCATATATATCGATGTATTGACACCTCGATTGTTACCTACTTTGTCTTGATCATGTAAGTAATATTTGCTAACAATAAGTACCTATACAATAGTCGCTGTTCACCAAATCCTTCAGTGACAACTTTAACGCTCAGTAAAAAAGTAAGACCCCTTATCGCGTCCCCGGCAATAAAGACTAAACGCCTTTTACTCCAAAAAAAAAAAAAGACAACCAAAGCGATTATGACAACGGACATCTACGATTAGAGAAAACCCAACAAAAAGAATCCGATAAATTTAAAAAAAGAACATCACTTCGGGCGACTCTGTTAGCTTCGCTCCACCGAACTAACAAAATACTATCCATCTCTTTTATTCACACGGAAAATTGGTGTAGAGAAAGAGAGATAGGGATAGCATTTTTGCAAAAAAATCACAGCTCAAAGGTCATTAAGTAGCATCAGATAGATGCGTCTACTTTGTCATGTTTTGATTGATGGCCATTGGTGACGGGTGACGTCACTTCCTTTCTCGCGTTCGGATATGTCAAATTGATTTTAGTCGGAGTAAATGTGATAGGGCGCTTGGAAAATGGTGTTAAGGTGCATGAAAAATGTTAGGACATAATTCTTTTTCGGTTCAACGTACAATCCATAAATAAGTAAAATATATGCAAAGTAAAGTGTAGGTGAATTGGGAGAGCTGATTTTTATTCTCATAGATAAATTAGGCACAAAAAATATAATAATTGTGGTATTATAAAGGACTATGCCAGTAGTCTATTTAGACTGAAGACCAAGAGTCGGGAGATGGAAGCGGAACATAAAGATTTAAGATGTCGTATTTCTTTAAAACACAATAATCGGAAAGCAAATTATTAAAACACAACAGCCATTATCAAAGACAAGTTCTTTTTTATAGTTTAGTAGCATAGACCAATGACGTCACCCGTGTTAATAGTAGATAATTATCTCAAAGGAACTTTTTTTCACACAATGCCGTCTAGCCTCAAGCTAAGCAGAGCTTGTGATATGAGTACTAGACAAAATGACAATCATACTTATTTATTTATTTATAACTTTATGCACTAATAATACAGTGTGCAAAGGCGGACTTAATGCCTTAGGCATTTTCTACCAGTCGACCTTAGGGTGGTGCAGAGACAAAATATGGCAGGTGCAACTTAAAAGAAGACAGATAGACAGAAGATATATTTCTAAATACTATATCCTGTGAATCATATAGATAAATTACACCCAGACACAGAACAAATGGTCGCTATCATCACAACAATTATCCTGGGTGGGAATCGAACCCACGATTTCTGACATAACAGTCAGAGCCAGTAACCAGTAGACCAACAGGCCAGTCAACTTACTCTCAAGATAAAAACTATCCTTTGTGCTATTCCAGGAATACCCGTAAGCCTTTCTATATCCATTCAGCCGTTCGACCGTAAAAAAATAACGAATACGCAAACAGCATCACAAAGTTTCACCGAGCGGCTAGTCCGACCATTAAGTCCGATCCGAATCCGATCCGAGCGCGTGAAAGTATAGTCATAGCCAAAGTCATAGTAATTTATTGGTAAGGAATTCTTACAAGTCATAAACATAATGTTGCATTATAGTCAACAATTAATTACGAATAAGTAAATTACATTAAAATGACATTAAATGTCAAACATATAAAAGAAAATAGAAAAAAAATCACAAGTCAAAACACAAATTAAAATAGTTAACAAAGTCACAATTATTTCCAGTCCAATTAATATTTACGTCAAAGGTATGGTTACGGACTGTTGAAGTTAACAACACCCTTCACGTGAAGAGCCTGATATCTAGTGATAGCAACGAGCGACGATGCATCCTATTTTTGTTTAGTTTTATAAGTAGGCTAATTAGCTATAAGAAATGTCTTGTCATTCTTGTTAGCACCCTTGTCCTGTACACGCTAATATACAGTGCGCAGTAATCTCGTATTTTCTCCTGTTTTATTTTACACAAATCCCGGTCAGTCCCGTACATGGTCCTTTATCGAGCCTGATTGTCGTTATCAGCAAGTAATTTGAAGAATATATAATTAGAAGACGGAAATAATTGATCTGGATTTGAGAGGTTAAACGCCGAAAGCGTGTCTTATGGATTGAGTACACATTATTTCTCACGGTGTTAAGTATATTGGATAATATCATCACCCAACACTCGTACAGGTTGTATCTAGCTTTATTTAAATTTACAAAAGGTTAGTGCATTTATTTTGTTAATTATGTTAATTGAGTACCGGTTTTCTTTTTGAATAGTTTCGGTATTTTGTATGTTACATGTACAATATTAGCGACAGTCGTTATTATATAATACTTTTAAAAGTATAGTAGGAATTAGAACTACATTTATATAATTTGTATTGTTGCATTTGAGCGATAACTATTCAGTTAAGTATCATAGTTAATGTGTAGGTATTCGTTAATCATAGTTTATTCTGGAAAGTGTTAGATATTATTTCAAACTATTGACTGTTAATCTCAGTTAACTTGCCCGTAGTGTACTTTAGTTTTGTGGTGTTTTATATAATAACTTATTAGATAAGTTATTGAGGAATTCATTTATAATAAAAGTTGTATCGTTACATTTGCAATCAGATTTATTTTTATACAGAAAGATTACCTACCTATTTACATTGTTATACCTTATTAAATTCTACCTTACAACTCTGTACCTAAATTAATTTCGGATTAAGTATATTAAGATATTTAATTTGCGATTATATACATTCCAGGTCGACAACACTCGATTTCCAGCATGTCCGAGGAAAGGGAATTAGTAAAGAAGCGAGGAAGTTTTAAGGGTCGCTTAACTACATTTGTCAATTACTTGGACGCATTGGATGACGTAACATTAAGCGAATGCGATGTCATGGAATTACAGTTGCGCATGGGAAAACTGGAGTCGTTGTACGAACAATATGATGAGGTACAGTTGCGGTTAGAATGTATGGTTGACGATACGAAGGCCCAGTTGTCTGAACGTTCCGAGTTCGAGACATTATACTATAAGGCATTGTCGAGGGCTCAACAGTTAGTGAGTAAGAGTAACAAGCAAAATGGTTCAGTTAGTGGTAAGGGTAGTCGTGGTAGTGTTTATAAACCTATTAAGTTGCCTACTATACAATTGCCCAAATTTAATGGTTCATATAGCAATTGGTTAGAGTTCCGTGACACCTTCACTAGCCTCATCCATCATAATGACGAGATCGACGAAATCAACAAGTTCCACTATTTACGTGCTTCTCTGGAGGGATCTGCTGCCGTGGTAATTCAATCTATTGAGTTTTCAGCGAACAATTATGATGTGGCTTGGAATTTAATTTGCGATCGATTTGACAATAAACGCTTATTAGTGCAGAATCATGTGTCAGCATTATTTAACATTGAACTTATCACGAAAGAGTCTTCTATCGCTTTGAAAGGGTTAATTGATCTGTTAAATAAAAACTTGCGAGCGTTAGAATCTTTAGGCGAACCAGTCAAGCAGTGGGACACGTTGTTGATATATTTAGTTACACGTAAGTTGGATCAGAAGTCCTACCGTGAATGGGAGGAGTTCAAAGGTCACACTGATAAGAATAGCAAGATTACGTTCGATACTTTCCTCCAATTCATTCGCGCACGCGCTGATCTAATTGAAACTTTAGAATGATCTAAACACAACATGTCAGGTAACCCTAAATCAAGTTCCGCGAGTAAAATCAAATCCATGGTGACGACACAAAATTCTAATATGGTGAGCACTGAACCTGCTTCGAAATCTTGTCCTAATTGCAAAGGTGACCATAGTTTAGTTAATTGTTCACAGTTCCTTGCATTGAGCAATGAAGCTCGACGCAAATTGATTCCTACTTTTAAATTATGTTATAACTGTTTTCGTACTGGTCACTTTTCTAACAATTGCAAAAAACCGGGTTGTAAGTTATGTAAGCGCAGGCATAACACTTTGATTCATACTTCGGAAACAAAAGGTAACGATAACACATCTGATTATGCAACTTTGTCTCCGTCAACGTCTGCAGCGCCCGCGCAGTCCGCTGACACTGACGCGACGAATAACGTGTCCTTGTCTGCGAACATTTCCCCTACTCATGGCGAGAGTAAGGAGCGCGGCGTCTTATTGTCAACCGCGTTAATTAAATTATATGATTACAAAAATCATGAGCATATTGTGCGAGCGACACTCGACAGCGGTAGTACATCGTGCTTCATGACGGAGCGACTATGTAAACGACTTAAGTTAAATACGAGTTCGATTAATAGTTCAATCTATGGCATAAATAACGCGTCCAGTCGCGTAGGCAATATGTGTCAGGTAAAAATGACGTCACTTAACAATAGTTATAATGCTAAGTTGTTATGTTTTGTATTGCCATTGATTACTAATGAGATGCCATGTCGTGAATTAGATTTATCTAACCTGAACATTCCAACTGATATTTGTCTGGCAGACCCTACTTTTTACAAGCCCTCAGACGTAGATCTTTTAATTGGTGCTGATCTGTTCTGGGACCTGTTAGGTTCGCAAAGAATTAAGTTAGGAGTCGGAAAGCCGGTGTTATGTGAAACCAGGTTAGGATGGATCGTCTCTGGTCCCGTTATCTATAGTAATCACAGTAAATCAATAAATAACATTAGATGTAATTTTACTCAAACTAGTTCCTGTAATGATGCCGACTTGGATTTAATTCGTAATGATATTACGCGATTTTGGAATCTCGAAGAGATTAATTCGCAAAATTCTGATTATTTGCCTGAAGAAAGGTTGTGTGAGGAGCATTTTTGTAAAAATACGACTCGTTTGGAAGACGGTCGTTTTTGTGTGCGTCTACCTATGAAGCAGAATCCATCTGTTTTGGGTGAGTCATTTCATAGGGCTACAAAATGTTTATATTCCTTGGAACGCAGACTTAAGGCTAAACCTGATTTTAGTAAATTATATCACGAGTTCATGGCGGAATATGAGTCATTAGGTCATATGACAATAAACAAGGAACTAGATTTAAACTCATATTTCATCCCTCATCACGGGGTCCTAAGGGAAGGTAGTACCACTACGAAGCTGCGTGTGGTGTTCAATGCTAGTTGTCCCACGTCATCAGGTGTTTCCTTAAATGATTTACAGATGGTGGGTCCAACTGTTCAAGATGACCTTCTGTCTATACTTCTTCGGTTTCGACAGCATAAATACATCTTGTCAGCCGACGTTGAAAAGATGTATAGACAGATAGTAGTCCACCCATCTGATAGGCACTTGCAACAGGTAGTTTGGTGCGAAGACACATGCAGTCCAGTTAAGGTATTTAAATTAAACACCGTCACATACGGTACGGCGAGTGCGCCATTTCTTGCGACGCGCTGCCTCAAGCAATTAGGTAATGAGTGCACGAATGATAAGATTGCCACCATAATAAAGCATGATTTTTACGTTGATGATTTGCTCACCGGTGGCAATGATTTAGATGAAGTGTTGCTCATTCGCAATGAAGTCACAAATGCACTGGCATCAGCTTGCATGCCACTTCGAAAGTGGAAGTCGAATGAACCTATTTTAGTGTCAGGGACTCAGTCATCATTAGATTTAGGTGTAGGATCTAATAATCCCAATAAATTATTAGGACTTGACTGGTTCGCTGAATCTGATGAAATAGGTTTCTTAATTAGTTTTAAGTCACCTTCTAGAAGTTGCACTAAACGTGATTTGCTTTCAGCAATTGCACGTATTTTTGACCCTTTAGGTCTTTTATCTCCTTTTTTAGTCACCATGAAAATGCTATTACAAAAAATGTGGTTAGACAAACTTTCATGGGACGAACCGTTGACTCTGGAACTTAGCACAACTTGGAACGCTATTGTTAAAGCTCTCCCTCTTTTAACTACGTTACGTATCCCACGGTATGTTATGACAAACGGTTACCAGACGTTAGAACTGCACGTATTCACAGATGCATCTGAGCGCGCGTACGGTGCGTGTGCCTACATCCGTAGTGTTAATGCAAATGGTGAATGCATGGTTCGTTTACTTATCGGTAAAAGTCGTGTGGCGCCGATTAAACCTACTACTATTCCGAGGTTGGAACTGTGTGGTGCCGTCGTGGGAGCTCGCGTTTATGAGAAGGTGGTCAAATCACTTCGAGTAAAGTTTGATCGGGTTTACTGTTGGACAGACTCGACTATTGTATTGGGATGGTTGCAGATGTTGCCTTCTAAACTTCAGCCATTTGTGCGCAATCGCGTTGCTGAAGTTCTAGATAAGGCGGGTAACTGCACTTGGCGTCATGTCCCAACTGACAAGAACCCAGCAGACCTAATATCTCGTGGCGTGGATATTAGTGTTCTGCAAGGGCTGCAGTTGTGGTGGTGTGGCCCCGACTTCTTAAAGGAAGATCAGTCGAACTGGCCATCTCAGGTTAAAGGTTTAGAACTCGAGACTTTACCCGAAACTCGACCTCAAGTTTCATTGAGCGCTATTGTAACAAATAATGCTTGCAATACTTTAATAGATTTTAACCGTTTCTCAAACTACTTAAGACTTGTTCGTTCAATAGCGTATGTGTTAAGATTTGTTAGAACCTGTAGGAAACTTCCTGTCATTAATAAATTTATATCTGAAGATGAACTACAAGAAGCATTGAATGTTATTATTTTAAATTGTCAAATCGAGTCGTTTCCAGAGTACAAATTACTTTTAAATAAACAAAATATACCTTCGAAAAGTGTCCTCTTTAAATTTAATGTTTATTTTGATAAAAATAAAATCATGCGTGTCGGAGGGCGCTTAGAAAATTCTGATTTTCCATATAATAAAAAACATCCTATAATTTTACAGTCCGCTCACATTTTTACAAAATTATTATTTAATTTTGAGCATAAAAGATTGATGCATGCAGGCCCTCAGTTATTGTTAGCTTCAATTCGAGAATCGTACTGGCCTATAGGTGGCCGTAATCTAGCTAGGGCTTGCTATCGAAACTGTGTGCGCTGTTGTCGCATGAAGGGTAACGTAATTACTCCATTGATGGGAAATTTGCCGCAGCAGCGTGTCCAGCCAGGAGGTTATCCCTTCGACAATGTTGGTGTCGATTATGCTGGCCCTATCATGTGTGCCAGTCGGCAAGGTCGCGGTTGCAGGTTAGTGAAGGTGTACGTAGCCATATTTATTTGTTTTGCCACTAAAGCTGTACACCTGGAGCTAGTAGGCGATCTAACCAGTAATACCTATTTACTTGCCTTATATAGGTTTATCTCGCGACGGGGTAAGCCAACTAACATTTATTCCGATAACGGTACCTCATTCGTTGGCGCATACAACGATTTATCAAAATTTTTAAAAACTAATTGCGATTCCTTAGGTGCAAGTTTGGCAAATGATGGTATTAAAATGCATTTTATTCCCGCATATACTCCTCATTTCGGCGGACTCTGGGAAGCGGGTGTTAAATCGACAAAGTATCATTTGAAACGAGTGTTGGGAAACTGTAACTTAACGTTCGAAGAACTTAACACCACGCTTATTCAAATCGAGGCGATCTTGAACTCTCGTCCATTGACGCCGCTATCTTCTGATCCTGCTGACCTTGCACCTCTGACGCCGGGACACTTCCTTGTGGGTCGACCGCTCACATCATTACCCCAACGGGACTATCTGGAACACTCCGTTCATCACTTGGCTCGATTTCAACGGGTCGAGCAACTCCGCCAACATTTCTGGGCCCGGTGGAGTAAGGAGTTTGTGTCTGAATTGCAGCAGAGAACGAAATGGCGTTCCTGCAAGGATGCACTGAAGCTGGATTCACTCGTGGTAATAAAGGAGGATCACTTACCCCCTCTTAAATGGAAGTTGGGAAGAATTGTTGCCGTCCACCCAGGATCAGACGGTATCGTTCGGGTGGCTGATATCCGGACTTCTGCTGGAGTAATTCGGCGCGCCTTCAATAGGATTTGCCCACTACCCGTCACTTGCTGATTTTGTTGAAAGACAATCTTTCAATGTCCGGGGGTATGTTGAAGTTAACAACACCCTTCACGTGAAGAGCCTGATATCTAGTGATAGCAACGAGCGACGATGCATCCTATTTTTGTTTAGTTTTATAAGTAGGCTAATTAGCTATAAGAAATGTCTTGTCATTCTTGTTAGCACCCTTGTCCTGTACACGCTAATATACAGTGCGCAGTAATCTCGTATTTTCTCCTGTTTTATTTTACACAAATCCCGGTCAGTCCCGTACACGGACCATACTTTTGTAGCCGTAGAACTATTTCATTATAATAAAATTGTGGCGGCGGTGAGCACGCGCACTTTACTGCACTAGTACGGAAAACTGTCAACTGCGTGCTTAAAAGCGGTGGGATAAGAACGGATTTTTGACGGATCGGATTCGGCTCGGACGTAGTGCGAAGCCGCTTGTATAATATGAGTGTGATGACAGAATTGTGAATTAAAATAAAATAAAAAAGTTGTATTTTTTAGGCATCAAGTTTTTATTACTGACTTTATTTATACACCGTTAAATTTTGTCGTTTTAATCCCGTGGAGGGTCGATCCGGTACAAGAAACACTATCGATTTAAAAAGATAAAATTAAAAAATAAAATACTTTTTTTCTAAAACTCGAATAAATATACGCATGAACGAAATTAATTTCTTTAGGTAAACGAGTCAATGACCTTGTAGGAAGTTGTCGGTCGTTACGTACTAACGTACCTACAGTTCATTGGCCTCGATCAGCTGACGTTTACTTAAAGAAATCAATTTCGTGCATGCGTAAATTAATTCGAGTTTTTTAAGAAAATACTTTACTTTTCATTTTTATCTTTACAAATCGATGGGGTTCCATGTACCGAATTGACCCCCCGCAGGATTAAAACGACCAAAATTTAACGGTGTATAACTATGAATCACGAGAATATAAAAGTAGATACAGGAAGTGCCAAAAACCAAGAAAAAATATCATCCACTCCAATACTCCAGGAAAAACAGTTTGCTCAACACCTCAGGGATGTGCCACCGAAATCCTAATTGTTTCATAATTAACCGGGACATTGGGCGTCTCAGGGGTAGAACAACCGGCGCTGACCAGCCCTAACAGCCATCAAACATGCCCCTGGATATAATATGGATGGATCGAGGGTAGCATATCCCTTGGTACTTATCACATTTCAGGACGAGTGTTCTGGTAGCACGTATATTTATTGGTCGACGAGTTATTTTTCTTTAAGTTCCGTAATTTCTTTTTGCGATCACATAATAATGTTATAGTTGAAGCACAATTCCATTTAAGTTAAAAAAAAGCTAGTGACGGCTCGGTTACCGCAGTGTTCGAGCTATTAGCTCCTGTGCTGCATATCGCTGGTTCGATATTTGCTCCGTTCCTGTCTGGAGACTGTTGTTTTTGATCTTGTTTTAGTCTACAAACTGTGGTCACAAGAGAGATAATACTGAAGACAATGTACATACAAAGTGCGCTCGAGCAACGCTCACATAGACACCGCTCACGGACACGATATCTTGTACGTGACTAAACCGTGCTAAACCAGTGCTAGACCACAGAGTACTTTTTCTAGGGACCGCCGAGCGTAGGTATAAAACGTGAAGTACATACATGAGATTGACTTTTTTACCTTTCTATTTTGTGTAGGCTGTTGTTCTTGGTCTGTTTCATGTGCATGAGAGTCAGTGTGGAGCAATGTTTCTTAAAAGAGAAGAACTAGTAAAATCTGTAACACATTTATAACCTCACCCATACTCACAACACGCTTTGGGAATACGTTTATTGTGCGCACAGCTAAGTGAAATTTCTTACCGGAGTCTGTGTTTCCTAATAGCTTCAACCTGGGGTCTTTTAAGTCAAGAGATATAGAATCGATAATCTTTCCACAACACATAACATGTTATACACATTTCTACATAAAGCTGAATAAACCATGCACCTCAAAAAAATAAAATCAACGCAAAAAAAAACAAAAACCACCTTTATCACCAGCCATAAACATTCACGACATTCGAATGATGAATGCGTATGAATTTCCTTCGCAAATAAAAAAAACCGATGATTGATACCCGTGTCGGAACATGCCTGTCGGAAATGCTTCATGAATGTCGGATTTTTGTACGTGTTCCAAAAATGGTTTGGGATACTCGTACCTGCGTAATTTCGTTCCATTACTTGATGGGTAGGTACTAGGAGATATGGGTTGATTGTTGATTGGAAGAGATGTAAACAGTTTATCTTTCTTGTTTATGTAAGACTAGCCTCAGCCAGCGGTTTCTCCCGTATGAAAGTAACAATATATAACCTACTTTTACAACTGACCGGACCGAGCCCAAATTTTCGACGGCGCGTACTGTTCCCGCGCGCCTCAAAGAGCTGTTGGCAAACCGTAGAGGCCCAGCCTGCTAGCTGCAGGCAGGGTCGAAACCTGCTGGGTTCAGGGGTCAGCTTCCGAAAGGAATACCGACCCCGGCACTATAGGCAACGAAGGAACGGGGATTCTGACACTACTTCCCCGCTCCGCCCAAGGGCGGGATTTGTCATTGGATGATTTTACCTACCATAAAAAAAACCTACTTTTACAAAAATTATTAATAAACTCAGTGATTTGAAATTTCATGTACAAAGGCGAGCTTAATTCAGCAATGAGTTTTCTCCCACAAAACTTTTGAGTGTCAAAGAGAGATCAAATTCGACCTTTGTTACACAAATTATTTTTAGTGGGTATATGCGAAAGCCGAAATACGTGTCTAGTATTTTTATGTATTTAAAGAATCTATGTATGTACGAAAATTCATAACTGTATCATGAAAAATCACAAAGTTATAAGGTTGGTATGTTACCTGATTTCCTGCACAAATACATGGTCACCATCTATGCCACTGAGGGGTTACGATTTGTAGGTCGCGGGTTCAATCCCAGCCAGGCGCATTACTTTGTGTAATTTATATCATCACAACTGCTCTCAAAACGGTGACAGAAAACATCGTGAGGAAACCGACATGCCGGTTTCCTCACGATATTTTTCTTGTCCATGAACCAAAAATTTGAAGATATGTGACATCCACCAACCCGAACTGGACCCGCGTGGTGGATTACGGCCCATTCCCTCTTCTAGAGAGGAGGTCTGAGTCCCAGTAGTGGAAACATTATAAGGCTGATGCTAACTCAAAACTCTTCATTTAATTCTACCCGTCCTTTCTTACTGAAATTGTTCATTCATCGTCAATAAATTATTTAAAATACCAAATTTGATTGGAACTTGTTACCAGTTCCATCTTTAATAGAAATATTGTTTAACAAAATTTATAAGTCCGACTTCCATTCAACACCGACTTTCAAAACTAACAATTGCATTACGAACCAAGTTTGAAACAATTTTCAAGCTTCACTATTTTCTCTATTGTCTCACAAACTAACGATATTGTGTTACTAGTGTTTAATCGGTAACTAATAATAGTAAGAGGACTATTTGAGAGTGAACAATGGACAGAAGTTCTAGTAGTAATGTCTGATTTATATGGTTGGTTGACATAGTTGTTTGAATTAGGTCAATAGTTTCAGATAATAATGGAGTTGAGGTATTTTTGTATGTCAAATTGGCTGGCCTCCTTACTAATAATAAAGTAAAACAGCCTTTTTTCAGATAGTAATATTAGATCTAAATAAATGATTTAGTAGACTGTTTTATAACAAAGGTGTCGTTAGTGGTCTACATTTGGACCAAGCTCCATACGTTTTTGGACATTCTCCTTTAAATTAATAAATTATTCAATTAAATACATTACACAAAAATACTTACTAATTAATATATATACTAAAGGCTACTAACCTAACCTAACTAGAATATGGCGTCAAAAACTCCTCCGCATCGCTGTCGACTGGAAGTGAGTGTTGTTCTGTGTATTTCAGAATTAATTATAAATTATTTGCAAGCAAAAAAGTAAATTATTTATAAACAAAATCTTAAGTAAAAAAATCAAAACAACAAATTTAATAACAGGAGGATAAATAAAATCCTAAAAAAGTTAAATTATTTTTAAAATATGATTTGTGTAATTTTTATAGGATGCTAATTGTTAATTTATATGTACATAAGAACAAAAAATGTGATGGAGTCAGGGAGACGATCTCACTCAATATGCAGCTCACTTAATTTAATTTTATTTTATTCAATTTTTATTTTTAAATGCAATGAAATTCAATTTTATTTTATTTAATTTTCTTATTTGAATTGTGTAGTAATTTTAATATAATTTAAATATAAGCTGCATTTTGTGAATAGCCAGGAAGGAACGCTGACACCTGAGATACAGGACTTATGTCCTAGTTTGGGTGTCAGAAGGCACAAAGTTTACTGCATTGCAGTATGTTTCGCTCCATCTATATTAGGTTTATGTCTGAATAAATCATTACTATCATTATTATCATTATCACTGTTTATGCAATTTTATACAGCAGGCACAATTCATTACCGATCAACAATTGAACTACCAGGGAGGCATGACTCTATAAGAAGCAAATGGCCACCAAAAGTTACAAAATTGGTTGCGGTATTATAAAGTCAATAACTTTCAATTTCCCGCACATTTTATAACAACATTACCCCTCAAAAGTCCCTGTACGCTGGTTCGTTAGTACATCCTGCGAGGAACCACTTCAAAGGGGACATTAGTATGAAAATCGAATTACGTCCAGACTCTATACATTTACTTGGTATATTGTAAGGGAACGCTAGTGGTTATGGGCAGTCTTGAGTGATATTTATGTAGTTTCAGATACTAAATTACACGCCTTGTTTACATAAAAAGTTTAATGACACAAATATTCTAGTCAAGTGCAAAAATCTACTAAAGGCTCCGTACCAAAGAGATTTAAAGAGATACTATAGAGTGGACATCAGAAAAAATGTCTTAGAACAACTGCCGTCCTATGTCATCTAGTTTTCAATAATAGTAAACATGCGATTTTTTGTAATTTATATGTTTTTACGCTATTTTCTAGAACCATTTGCAAAAATTATTGAATTCTAATTAATTACAGAGTGAATACGAAAACAATTTACGAAAATAAACTGAAGTTAGATCCAGTCGTCCACACTAGGCTGAGCGACTTACTACTCCTAGGTAACAACTATCGGGTCACGATTTTCTTCGCTATGTCTTGTCTATATTCGCTATGTTCCGTACAAATTTACGATTTTTTTTCAATATCGTAAAGAAGTAGATAAATATTTTGTGACGTAACAAAAAAATTTCGGTCCTGTATTTTTCATATTCGATAGGGAGTCCATTGAGCCTTATCAAGTCATTGGGACAATTCGCACGTTAGCTGCTAGCAGGCAGGGTCGAAGCCTACTGGGGCCAAAGGCCGCTTTCTAAAAAGTAGGCTCGGCCCCCGCGAAGGAACGGCGTAGGTTTTTAGTCAGTAAGAGTCTGACACTATCTCCCACCCTGCTCAAAGGTTGGAATTGTCATTGGATGATTTTACCTACCATAAAAAAAACCCCTAAGGGGGTAAACCGACTTTTACACGGCCAGAGCCGCTGGCAAAAGCTAGTGTTCTATATTTATATTATAAATTGGCCCATCTAACATCAATATAAATCTTATCCATTTCTGACACAAACTTTACAAATAACCCTTCCAAAACATTCAAAGCTTTAAACTCTTTAAACAAACTGATATCTGATGATAAACCCGTAGCCCTGAAACTCAGAAACTCGGCAATTATCAAAATAACCAAACATAAGTTTAAATTAACTTTATTAATCGGTAATTTTCCAGTCGTTTGAAGTTTAAATGTTACATTCAGTGGTTGATCCCATCGGAATACTGTGGACTGTTGCGAACAACTCAACGAGTTGACGATAGGGTTGACTACCGTTCGTGCAAGTTTTACACGTTTGATTGAGGTCAAAAATAAAATAACCGACTTCTTAAAAAAAACACTAATAGGATTAAAATAACTTTAATTTGGGAAGTTGGTATTTCTCGGTATTGTTTCTTTCTTATTTAACACTAATATTTGAGGAGTTCCCTCGATTCCTTATAGATCCCATCATCAGAACTGGATTTTTTTGAAAAACTCCTTTTTTTGAAGTCGATTAAAAATATACAACATAAATAACTGGAGTCGAAAAGAAAGAAAAAACGCGAATTCACTTTGATAGTGTTTTTTTTTAAGAAATTAGTTATCCTAATTATAGGCAAATAATGTTGATTCCCACATTATTTATTAGTGGTTGATCCCATTGGAATACTGTGGACTGTTAGCTGCGAACAACTCGACGACTTGACGATAGGGTTGACTGCCATTGATTTTAATTGAGGTCGAAAAATATACAACATATAGATAACTAGAGTCAAAAAGAAACAGAGAAAAATCAGAATTCAAGCACTGAAATTTTACTTAAATGCACTTTGATAGTGTTTTTTTTTTAAAGAAATTAGTTATCCTAATTATAGGCCAATAATGTTGATTGCTACATTATTGATTAGTGGTTGATCCCATCGGAATACTGTGGACTGTTGCGAACAACTCGATGACTGGACAATAAGGTTGACTGCCATTGGTGCAAGTTTTACGCGTTTAATTGAGGTCGAAAAGTATACAACATGACATGTAACTTAATTAATAAATACCTTTAAACACAAAAATTAGAAAATTAAATTAAGATCATAATTCAATTCTGCACTTAGGTATAGTACTCGGCAAATAAATTGAACTATTTGCTACGGTTACGCGTAACCCTCTACTTCTATTGCGACCCGAAAATTAGTTATAATCCTCGTCACACAAGTTGAACCATCATGACAGTCGACCTTGAATGTACAATAATTGATTATCGATACCAATACCAATATCGTACAGACGGGTTTTTTTTAAAGAAATTATTTATATTGTACTAATTTATTTGGTAGGCACAAACAAGGAGTCGTCAGCAAACTGTAGGGGCCCAGTAGGGTCGAAGCCTAATGTGGGGCGCTGGGGATGTATGAAAATGCATACCAGGGCCCTGGAACCAAGGCAAAGGAGGAAAGGGGTAGGTTTTTAGTCAGTAAGAGTCTGACACTATCTCCCGCTCCGCCCAAGGGTGGGGGATGTCATTGGATGATTTTACCTACTTTAAAAAAGAAAACTAATGGTAGGCAAATAATGTTTATTCCCAAATTATTTATTAAGAGTATATACAAAGAATACGACAAGGTTTTCAAAAATACCCTTCCCCGTAATGGGATGGAACGGAATGCCGATGAAATAATATTTGTATGGTGAACCCTACCTTTCACACAGGCAAAGCTGGTGGGAAAAGCTAGTCCTAAATAAAATAAACTTATCAATCAAATAAATATTAGTTTATCTTCCATCGCTCCCAGGAATTCTGAATTCCTGAAAATCTAAAAACTATCCGGTTTTCAGAATACTGGTACTGCCCAGTAATTGAGTTATAGAGAATCCAAGTAAAATATTGATATTCAGTCTTATCTCGTCACACAGAAAACCGACCTCAACGTTACTGAGCAAACGGAGGTGGAAAGATGGTCAACATTATTATAAAATGAGCGATGGTTTCTGGACTTATTTTACACCAGTTCAGTCCAGTTCAAATTACAGTGTAAATCTATAACATTAATTATTATTATTAACCTATTGGTTAGGGTAAAACCAGAATACACTTTTTGAAAATACTTTGTATCTCTCTGTACAAAAAGCAAGGTTCATTATTTGTAAAATGGGTAGGTACTTTGGTTTATTATCTTCATATTTATGAAAGGAATAAACATTATCTTTGATATTTCATGGTTATATTTAAGATAATCCATGTAAATTACATTTAGGATAGATCCCCGTCAAGGAAGAGGACATTTATCCCGCAATAATTTTGATCGCACACGGTCAACTTAGTTGTAGTTGCAGAGTCTTTCGATAGACAAATAAAATAACAGATTGTTTTTCATTTGCGAAACTAGAGCAATTGCGATCAAGGCAACTATACCCCCAGGGCGACCATCCGGGTTTTACCCTAGGTCTTTCCCTACGCAACTGTCGTTTTATAAAACGGGTTGCTTTGAATTGTTATATCTTTGGATTGACTTGGAATTATAAGTTCAAAATAAGCTTTATATGAAAGATAGATTATTTTTTTTTTTCAAAATTAGGTATTTATTGGTTTCATTGCGTTTTGTATTTTCTGTAATATCGCTGTATAACCGAAATGATTTACACCCCGAGTAAATTTCATTTAAAAACTAAGATTAGCAACTGATTACAGGAGGTAACCTTTAAAATGACTGAAAACCTTCTTGCTGTTGTCATACTTGACCGAAAAACAACGATAAAAACCGTAAAACTCGTATTATACGGTTTTAAAAAAAAAATCTACTGAATAGCTTTAGTTCAAAGTGGAACATTTTATAAAAAAAAAAAAACAGACCACACAATTCATAATTGTAGGTGTCTAATTAGGCCATCTTTACCTTAGTGTCTAATTTCCTTTCATAATTAGTAGACAAACATAATATTTACAGGTAAACTCACAGTCCCACAAAAATATTTACGTCATTTTATAATTTACCTAAATTAAGTCATGTCCATCTAACGTTGACAACCTTGTCCCTTCAAACAAACGTATACAACAGATGTAAAGATAATGTGGCAGGGTTGTCATGCGGCTAGAAAAATAAGGGAGGGACGCGCCAATGACGCAGAAATGTGTCGGACAGTCGCATACATGTGCTATATTGTACGCACAGCTTTATGTTGTTGACCCCTTGGTTAGGCGGCGTTCACATGTGGAACAAAAATATGGAATCGCCTTCAAAAGCATGTAGGTTGTTTGCACGCTGTTCTGCAAGAAGTTGTTCACTTTCCATTCTAGTGAAATGTGCTGACAGTTCAACGTTATTGGTTAGTTTCACATTGCAGCCAATCTTCTATACACTGTTAAATTTTGGTCGTTTTAATCCCGCGTTGGGTCGATTCGGTACATGAAACACTATCGAAAAAAAGTACTTTTTTTTCAAACTCGAATCAACCTTTATGTACACGCATACTTCATGAACGTTCCGTCACGCGTGGGGTCCGGTATACCATATAAAAAATACATTTATACTCAGAATTTTAGATTAATTTTAATTCACACATGTACGAAATTAATTTCTTTAAGTAAACGTCAGCTGAGCGAGGCCAATAAACTGTAGGTAGTTAGTACGCAACGACCGAAAGCTCATTGACTCGTTTACTTAAAGAAATTAATTTAGTACATGCGTAGGTATATTAAATCACCGTCAGTAGGGACTGGTCATCTCTTAGCTGCCAGTAGCTCAATTCAATTTCTATTTTTTCTAATTAGTTCATTTTATTTTTTTATTACTTATCTGCATTGTGCTCACATAACATAGAAGCGACAAGAAAAATGTAACCAAGATTTATGTAACTAATAATATGATTTTAAAAGAGTGTCCATGGAGTTTCTTGCACGTTCTTCTCCATAGAGATCTACGCTTTGGAACGTGCAATTTAGCTCCATTTTTTTTTGGACTGACCGACATTTGACAATTCAAAAGTGCCTGTAATTGGTCTATTTCAAATAAACTATTCTGATTCTGATTCTGAAAATCGAGTTTTAGAAAAAAATACTTCATTTTTTAATTTTATCTTTACAAATCAATAGTGTTTCATGACCAAATTGACCCTCCACGGGATTAAAACGACCAAAATTTAACGGTGTATATACAGGTACCATACCATTTCTAGGTACTTTAGAATTGTCAAAATGTTGATCAGAATCTACAAAGCTGCTGCTAAAACGCTGATGTGAACGCACCCTAATATCCCATCGTCTGTACAAATAACGAACACCGTACATACATTTTTAGCCATCGTTGGGTACAAAAAACGGTTGGCTCTAATTAATTCTCGTTACCCAGGTATGAAGGGAATATGAATGAATGAAAAAGGTCGAAGATTGGGTATGCCTGTTAATTGTAGCCCTGGACAGGCATTTCGGTAAAATATAATGTCTGCATGTTGTTTTTTAACACCTGATTTTGTAAGACTTTTGCTGGTTTGAGAGGACAAGATTTTGATATGGAGTGATAAATGATATTTATTTTGCAAATAGGTTTTTAAAAACACTTTTACACGTCATTTTTTTTTCTTAAATTTTACAACTGCATAAAAACAAATAAATATTAAAACTTAATAGGTTACAAATTGAATATGTACAAACGGGTAGAAAAAAAACTTATTGGGCATCAAAAAATTCATCCACATCGACATCAATAGGAAAAGTGCCCAGAATTACGCTGGCAGCAGTGCCTCGTTGAATGGCAGCCCTCTGGTCACGGGAAGAGTCGACTAGCTGTTTGCTAATGTCACGAACAACTCGATGAGCGCTCGGACCCCATGGCCCTAGTGTTATTTTTTTTTCCTTAATTTTAACTAGATGAGGCCGGTATTTCCTAGCGGACTACCCTGAGAAGAAACAACAAAACAAACTCAGGGGTCAAAGTCTCTTTTGAAGTCCATGCAGCAAACATGTAGTGGTCAAAACATATGAGAACCATACAGATTGGAGTCAGAGTTGAAGACTGGTCGTCTTATTACACATTTTCATTTTTTTTTTTTCTAAATCCTTTCTGCCTTTTATTTTGGTTCACTAAATAATTTTTCTCGCTTTTGGTAACTCTTTCGGATAATCTTACTGACATTTTGATAATTTAAAAGTACCTGTATATGTTTTTATTTATTGTTGATAAGTTCGCGCTTAACCGCTATCTCACTTGATGGGAAGCGACGATGCGGTCGACGAAGAAGCAACCTATTTACTCTTGATTTAAAGATTCCCGGGTTGTAGCTGCAGCCATCAGGAAACAAAGACAGAGATTTGTTGTTTATATTCTTTTTACAACTTTTTATAACGTTTCCAGGCTTGCATTGACGTAGGATCACGCTTGCTTAGAAGTAACCTATTTATTTATTTATTGGATGGAAGAATGACCCCTGTAACACAGGTTTTCCTAGCACAGGGGTCATTGATCATGTGTCTTGTATCTCGCCAATTGTTCCTTTGATTAAGTGTCACTTGTAATTGTGTACTTTTTGTAAATAAAATATTATTATTATTATTTCCTTTTATTCTTTGTATATACATATAAATTACATTTTTTTAAATATTTTTTAAAAAACTTACAAAAAAAAAAAACATTTAAAAATATAAAAAATAGTAGCCCACCGGCATCGGGAACAGGGTCCAAGCTACCAGTGGTCAGGGCTCTTGAGAGAGAAACCTCCGGACAATACGCGCCGTGCCCAGGAGTACTGCCTTCTGAATCAGACCCTTGGTCCAACTGCCTAACGAGAGCCTCCGCAGATGTTGGTCGAGCCTCTTATTATTATTATTATTTAATCTTGCCCTATGTTCCCCCTGGTCACACAGCTATAGGGAAACCAAGTTAAAGTTTTACATTTGCAATAAATGTAAAACTTTAACTTTGTTTCCCTACATTTATCCAAAATAAAGTCTTTTTTTTTCAGACAGGCTAGAAAAAATAATAATTAAAGCTTTAGTTAATTTTAAAATGGATTTTGAACACAGGTGTGCACTCCCGACCATAAAAATATAGAGCTTTAAAATACCACAAAAAAAAAACTTTTTCCAAAATAGAAAACGATACTTCTAACTCGATTGGTCAAACCGCTAGTGTAGCCCCTCGTATCTGTTTGTTTTACCCCCAATATCGACTAGAGCTTGAACAAACATCGTTACAAAAATGAAGGAAGCCAAAAACACGTACAGCCCGGTCATTCTGCAAATAGTCCAACTATCTTGACCTCCTGGCCCCCTCTCATTGCCTTCATTTTACTATGAAGAAGGGGGAATTTAGTAAGGATCTCAAGGGTCTAAGATAGTTGGTCGCCTGTCGAGGACAGAGTAGCCAAATTGATTACACAAGATGGTTACGGATGACCAGATCTGTCACTAGTCCGAACAAACAAATGCTGGGGCCCGCAGCTGCGACTAATCCCGATATTAACTACACTTATTTTTAGAAATATGTGAGCTGTTTATTGGAACGACAGTGTATCGATGCTAGGGCTGCCTATTATTCGATGTTTGAAAAACTGAGACTGTCTATTATTCGAAGTTTGAAAAACTGAGAAGATTTTTGCGAATCAAAAACAGTTTTTTTTTTGTGACGTAAGCACAAATTTACAGTTTTCAGATTTATTCCTATATATTTATGCTATGCGGCCTTGCTTTATGCTAAATTTCAGTTCTGGATCAACGGGAAGTGCCCTATGAATATTAATTCTTATGAGATTGGCGAAATATTTGTTTTTTACGACATAAACGGCTATATCTCTTATTTTTTTAACTTGAAGTTTAATTTTTTTCCAGCTTCAAGGGACCGTAGACTTTATTTATTTATTTATTTAGTCACAAAAGGACAACAAAGTAATCCTATAAGAGTTCCGTTTTTCCTTTTGAAGTATGGAACGCTAAAAATTAACCGATCCTATTGAAATTTCTCATTGGTAATATCAGATTTTTTTCTGATAAACCAAAACCTAAAATAACCATGCACACATCGTGCAGATCCCCAAAACTCACGCCAACAAAATCACAAACAAACCCACTTAACATAAAACCACGCATAACAAAATACACAATAAATTGAATTTATTTTCGCTTCCCACGAATGCTTTTATATAAATTTAAACTTGCCACTGAAGCTTTCATTACGCCATGAAGGCGGGTAGGCTTCCGAGGCACCGCAAACCACGGTACTAACAGGATTTTCCATTTGATTGAGCATACGCGACAAATGCCACTCAATTCTATGCCACAGATCTTAATATGGGACACGTTGGAACGTTTTGAGAATTCGGTAATGTGTTGCAGGCATCTCTTTCAGAGTAGTATGTTATTTTATTTGGTTATTCCATTTGGGAAATTTGATTTACTTGTCTGACGTGCAGGATAGGTGTCGTATGGAATTGATTCTCAATAGGATGAACTGGGAGGAAGAATTTTTGTTGTATCAGGCACTGGTGTATTACAAGATGCTCTTTGAAAAAATGTAAGAAAAAAAACTGGGCAAGAGCGAGTCGGACTCGTATACTCAAGGTTCCGTACAATAATACAAAAATAGATAAATTCCGAAATCGAGTCTGAGAAGATAAAAATCTTCTAAATCGAAAAAAGTGTTTTTTTTGTGACGTAACTATTAATTTGCAGTTTTCAGATTTATTTCTATACTTGTGCTTTATGATCTTGTTTCGTGCCAAGTTTCAAGGTTCTAGGTCAATGGGAAGTACCCTATGAATTTTGATTTCTTTGACAGTGTCGAAATAAACTTTTTTTGCGATATAAATGGCCATAACTTTTTTTTCCACTAAATTAGAAATTTTCTGCCTGCCATGGAACGCAGGGCACCTGAAGAAACACTGGTGGGTTTTAGTGAGAAAATATTTTACACGTCCTTTCGCTCCACTTAAAATGAGAGAAATTAAATTATTTGATGCTTTCCCATTTCAAAATTAAAAATATTTATTTAGCTCGAAAAAAATCTACATATATCTGAGGCTTAGAGTGAGTACAGACAAGCGTAAAGCGAAAATGGGACAAGGATTTTTTATTATTTTTCTAATCCGTTGAACCAAATACACCGTTAAATTTTTGTCGTTTCAATCTCGTGGAGGATCGATTCGGTACGTGAAACACTATCAATTTATAAACATAAAATTAAAAAATTAAGTACTTTTTTTCTAAAACTCGAATTAATATACGCATGTACGAAATTAATTACTTTAAGTAAACGTAATTAATTTTGTAATTTCGTACATACGTTTTACCAAATCGACCCTCCGCGGGATTAAAACGACCAAAACTTAACGGTATATTCAGGTTTCGCCATACTAAAAATAATGTTGTATTCAATATTACGTAAGACGCTCTTGCAACCGCCTAATGGAACAGACGTACGTATGAACGTGCTCAACATATTCATCTAATGGTAAACCGAGACCAGTTTCCATTTGCCTGCATTTCAAACATATTAGCCTGACTTAACAGCGCTGGTGCGGTTTTTCATTACTGCCCTGAATTTGTGTGTAGCTTTGCATACATTATAGCGCTGTTAGCCTTATAATGTTCCCACTGTTGGGACTAAAACCTCCTTTATAGAACAGGATACGAGCTGTAACCCACCACGTGGGTTCAGAGTGCGCTGGTTGATGTCATATATTATAACATTATTTTTAGTATATTATTATGCGAAACCTGAATATAGTTGGTTCAGAGTCAGTAGGTAAATGAATCGATTCCAGTAATTTTTACACCATGTTATATTTTTTCCCAAAATTGTTTAAAGAAGGCCATAAGTTGGACACGAGAGGTCATAGCGGGTATTAGGTGCCAGCCCAGAGCTGGGTGCAGGAGCAAAAACACCCCTCACCCGGATGGCCCGGTGACCATGGGTTTGTGTGAACAACCAGCTAACATAACAAGCTCATAACTTTACATGATTTGATTTTTCATGATACAGTTATAAAATTTTGTACATAGGTAGATTCTTTATATAAAAATACTAGACACACGTTTCAGGTTCCGCATATACTAAAACTAATGTTTTTTTTTTCAAATTTTTAGTTTTGAGACATCCAGACCGGTATCTATACACCCCTATTTTTTAATTATTGCAAAAAAAATGGAGCTCAATCAGTACCCGTTACTGATCATATTTATGTAGTCAAAATTAAAAAAAAAACGAAATCCCAAAATTGTCCACGAAAATTTGTCATTTGGTAAATTCATAATTGAATCAATCATTCATAACAACTACTACTAGAAAATACTAAGCGCAGCGTTTTTCCATTTTTATTGAGGTTCTTTCATTCATACATAAACCTGTACTTACAATGTTTCCATAAATTGTGTGAGATTTTGGGATATAAACAAACGCTCATAACTTTGCTGTTTATGAATATTATTCATTGAGACTTTGCTTAAATAATAACAAGACCTTTTCTAATAAGCCCTTTAAGTATTTGCACTAATTAAAAAATAGTGGTGTATATTTCTTTACTGTTTTAAGAACAGCAAAATCATTTAACATCTTTTCGCTATAGGTGTGACGAGAAAGAGTTTCAGGAATCAGAAAAAAAAAATAGTTCAGTGGAATACCCCTACTGAACAAATTTCTTCAGTGGAATAACCCTACTGAACAAATTTCTTCAGTGGAATAACCCTACTGAACAAATTTCTTCAGTGGAATAACCCTACTGAACAAATTTCTTCAGTGGAATAACCCTACTGAACAAATTTCTTCAGTTGAATAACCCTACTGAACAAATTTCTCTCTACGGAGATTAACCAAGTACGCAGGAGATATAAAGATAAGATACGAGTATATTACCTGACGTGAGAATCGAAACTTTGACCCAAAACTTAGCAGTCGAATTGCGACTGTAAGGCCAGGAGGCAGCAGTACTCCTTGAAGGAATACAGGTCATCCGTTGGGGCTCAATAGGGCTAGGAATACTTGCTAGGGCCACGGGGAACGCAAAGGGTAACTGAAGGACACAGGTTTGGTTAAGTCAGTAAGAGTCTGAAACGGCCTCCTGCTGCGCCTTATAGTGAAAAAAGTAATTGGATGATTTTCCCTTGCAAAAATGTTGGATAAATAATGTATATTAATAAATAGCATAGCATAGCATCAGCCTTATAATGTTTTCACTGCTGGGACTCGGGCCTCCTGTCTAGGAAGTGAATGGGCCGTAATCCACCACGTTGGCCCGGTGTGGATTGAAAGAAAGAAAGAAAAGAAAGAAAATACGTTTATTCTGCCTAAAATCGACGCACAAATTATTTACAACCAACAGTTTCCCCGTCAGGCCATGTGTGAAACGGGCATAACAACATTGCACCTTGTGACCATAGACAACCAAGTCGTCTAGGTTGTCTACTACATCCGCGACGCCGGCTGACACCGGCCTCAGCAGAGACAAACATAACCAACAAATAACAAAAATACAGAAAAAGAGACATTTACAATCTATAAATACAAGTTGTGCGTCGCATTCAAGCAAGAAGCAAGAAGATTGGTGGATATCACATGTCTACAAATTTTTGGCTCTAGAACATGTCGGTTTCCTCACGATGTTTTCCTTCACCGTTTTGAGAGCAGTGGTGATGAAATAAATTACATAAAGTAATGCGCGTGGCTGGGTTCGAACACGCGACCTACAACTCGTAAATCGGGGCCGTTACCACTCGGCCACCACTGCTCTATGTTCATAAATACTAGGTTTTAATCCCGGAAAGTAGAGGCCATAAACAAAAAAAGGAAAATATAAAAAAGGTAAGGTGTAAAAATAATAAAATAGATAATGACAAAAACTGGTTATTTAACCTCTTTTTTACGAGTTGTCGTTAGACATTAAATTTATTATTTTATTCACCATTAAGTCCTGTATCTACTGTGTAATATTTTTATTTTGCTGCCTGATGATTATATTTTAACCTGAATAAAGAATTTATGTTTATGAATAATATAGTAGCTGTATACAGTTTCGTTTTTATGGTTTAGAAAATGTTTTCTTATGATTTATTTTTGAAGTTAGTTTTTATTTTTAACTAACTGTAATAATAATAAAAACGCTAAATTAAGTTAAAAAAAGAACTAAAATAATTATGGCATCGAAAACTGTGTGAAAAAATGTTCAAAAAAAAAAAAAAAAAATATTAACAAAATATACAGGCTGTAAGGGACAGGTGTCCTCAAACTTAAATGGCTTGCTCAGTAGATTTAACTGAACAACCTTCCACAATATTTTTTTTCAGGAAACCAAAAAAATAATCGGCCTCTCGATCTGTTTGTATGGAGCAGCCGGTTTCTTTATTCGTTTCTTAAAAAAAATCTTGTGGAAAGTTGTTGTAGACAAATCAATGGGTCCCAAGAATAACGGTTTTGCTTGTATATGAAAAATTATCGATTTACAGTATGAGATTTTGTAGTTCTGCGTAAATAATAAGGTAGTGTTCGATTGGTTATTTTAATATAATATATAAATATTAAACAAAAAAAAATGTGCTGTATAATTTTTAGTAAACAAGTATAATACGATTACGTAAAAACTACGATTTTGTTTTTGGGAAGACACAATTTTTATAACCTAACAAGAGAAAAATTTATACACTTAGGCATTGAAGTACTTGTCCACATTGCTGGGCACGTACTCTGACACGACTGGCTATATTGCCACTTTCGATAGCTATGCAAATACATTTTGCGAAGAACGAAGCAGCCTTCACGACCAGAAAGCCCTCTGGTCACGAAAAAAAAGATAGACTAGTCAGTGAAAAGCATCATGAGGAAATCGGTATGTCCCAGTTCTATTTTTAAAAAGACTAAATATTTAAAAAAAGTTTATAATAAAAATATTTTCTAGTTGCCGATTTGAACCATTTGTTTGACTTTAAATAAACTTTTATATATATATGACGGCTTGTTCAGGATGGTTCGAGCTCTGATCATCTACCAGGTGGGCCTACGTGGGTATCGTGCAATGAATAAAAACGGTTAGGAACTGAATACGTTTAGTTCTCAATACATTTCGGTACAGCGCACTGTTATTAGGTAGGTACAAACAACAAAACAGACAGTTTCAGAACGTCTTGACTCTGCGACGGCCTGGCTGAGAGTGTCCACTGTACTCGGCGGATTCTCCTTCCCCAAGCTCGTAGCGAAAGCGGAAACGGCTGACTCTGTCTAGGCGCGCCACCTCTATTTCTTCTAATGCTAGTAAAGGAGGAGGCCGACCGCATTAGGCAAAGGCGCACACGCCGCCGCCGCCGCCGGGTTTCCGATCCCAATTTCCGGCCACCGTAGGCGCGGGCTCGCGGACGGTGGGCAATGGGTAGCTCGCTGTCCGTCCGTCCGGTAACAGACCGGTCCGAGCTCAGGTCGTCTACGGCGCGCACCGTTCCCGCGCGCCTCAAGGAGTTGTCAGCAAACTGTAGGGGTCCAGCAGGGCCGAAGCCTACTGGGGCCAAAGGTTATGTGAGACTGTCACCAAAGGCCCCAGGATAAAGGCAAGGAATGGAAAGGTAGGTTTTTAGTCAGTAAAAGTCTGACACTATTTCTCGCCCCACCCAAGGGCGGGATTTGTCATTGGATGATTTTACCTACGTTAAAAAAAAAAAAAAAAAAAAACCTCTATTTCTTCTAGTCGCCACTAGATGGCGTGCCTTGTTTTGTTGTCAACAAATCAACGCCGGATCCGACATATATATATATTTGTCTCTCTATCACCCTAAGGTTGACTGGTAGAAAATGCCTAAGTCATTAAGTCCGCCTCTGTACTTTTGTGCATAAAGTGTCTAATAAATAAATAAATAAACACAACATATCTCTAAAACTACCCTGACTCTAACAACCACAACTCATCATTTCCCTGCACTACGAGTCTACGACACAATCTAACATACTCCTTGCAATTTCACCTTCCGTATACCCTTTAAAGACTCCCAAAAGTCATTACCGGGATAAGTTACCGGTAACCGTAACTACATTAAACGTTATACAGGGTAAATTAAATTCCTGTTTCTTGCTTATATAACAAGTTGGGTGATATATTGTTGCTTGAAGCTACAGTGTTTGTAATCTTGCTGGTTTTACTGAGGAATAATCTTAAAGACGGTTTAGAGTATGTTGGTGGAGTATTTTGATTCAAATCTCAAATCTTTATTGCAATCCGTATTTTTTTTGAATTCGATATAAATTAGTGCTTTACTGCGATCCTACCTGATAGTAAGCAGTGATGCAATCGTTGATGGTGAGGCCACTAGTTTAAGAGCCTATTCACTCAAGCCTTGAAGACACACAAGTTATAATCGGATGGGAAGACTGCAGCAAGCAAATTGTTTCAGTCCTTTGATGTACGCGGTATAAATGACGAGGCGAAACAAAGCGTTTCGCCTCGTCATTTATACCGCGTACCAGACCGTAGATGTTTCAACGATGTAATGGTTGATACTAACCGTACGTCGGGTTGTCCGATGGTAGAAATGAGATGGCGGAATCAAATCACGCAATTCTCGCGCACACTCTCCAAAATGCAACCTGTAAAATACCTACTTTGTGTGGAAGCTAGGCTACCCTACCTGTGCTCAAGGCTTTGAAGATAAGACTTAACCAAATCAAAATCACCAATTAGCCTTTTCGCACGCCTTTCCACCAGTCGCCAGTTCAAAGCTGTTAAGAAAGAAAGAAGATAGAAAAACATTTATTTGAGACTCGCACAGGACAAAACATATATATACAACAACAATACAAAAACTATAAATAGGTTTTACCACATAAAAAAAAACAATAAATAAAAGAACACAAAAAAAATGATTGAGAATAGAAGACCTGTGCGAGGTCAAAAAGGCCCCTATCTCAGCATATGCTGCGATATTACCTAAAAAAAAAAACGCAGGTAAAATAACGCAGCGCTGGTATTCTGATAGGGCCTGGTGATGCCACGGACCATCGACCTATATTCTTTATATATCGATGCCACGGACACACTGACGGAACACAGACATAATATATAAATCGATAAAAGAATAAAAGAATAAAGTAAGTAAGTAAGTAAGTTAAGTGGGATTTCGCAGCACCAGCCCATATGTGGCTGTGGAGCACACTGTAGAGGTGTGCCCCGCTTGGGCGGAGCATCGCCGTGTCCTCGTGGGGGCGATCGGCGGCAGCGATCTCTCTCGCCGGGCCTTGGTTCAGGCCATGGTCCGTAGTGAGGAGGGATGGCAGGCGGTCACCTCCTTCTGCGAAGCAGTAATGCTAGCAAAGGAGGAGGCCGACCGCATCAGGCAGAGGCAACGGGGCGCTCGCCCCAGCCGCCGCCGGGATTCTGATCCCGATTTCCGGCCACCGTAGGCGCGGGCTTGCGGACGGCGTGCAATGGGTAGCACGCTGTCCGATTGTCCGGTAACCGACCGGACCGAGCCCAAGTCGTCGACGGCGCGTTCTGTTCCCGCGCGCCTCAAGGAACTGTCAGCACACCGAAGAGGCCCATCCTGCTAACTGCAGGCAGGCAGGGTCGAAGCCTATTGGGGTCATGGGTTAACATCCGAAAGGAATGCCCGGCCCCGGCACGATAGGCTACGAAGGAACGGGGTAGGTTTTTAGTCAGTAAGAGTCTGACACTGCTTCCCGCTCCGCCCAAGGGCGGGATTTGTCATGATGATTTTACCTACCATAAAAAAGCCCATATGTGGCATTGTTCATAAAAGTTACAGCATTCTTCGCAGAGAGCAGCGATGTAAAAAAACACCTTTCGGCCAGAAGTCCTCTTTTAAGAAGGTCTGCAGATGTTGGGTTGGTACTCGTACCACGAACGACTTGAAGTTGAGTTTCGTAAACACAAGCAATTCTGAGCATAAAACAGTTAAAGTGGTAATACAACCCCGGACTAGGTCTTTCATAAGAAACATTAGTACCACTAAAAAGTTTATGTCTCCAAACTTCAAAGAAAATTTATCACCCACTTGAGTTGCGATGCACGTCCGGTACGATATATTTAATTTCAGAGCTTTAATCTTTAACTGTTAGGTCGTAAAAAGAAAATCCATTGCTTCAGCTAAGTGCTAAAATTGTCACCTTTAAAAAAAAATAGTGAGCGAACGTCTGATCAGTGTCTCATGTCCTGTCCGACCGGTAACCGTCCGGAGCGAGCCCAAGTCGTCGACGGAGCGTATTGATCCACGCGTGCCTCATGGAGATGTCAGCAAATCGTGGGGGCCCAGCAGGGTCGAAGCCTTCTGAGGCCATGACTCTGTTTCTGAAAGGAAGACTCGGCCCTGGTATGATAGGCAACGAAGGAAAAGGAGTGGATTTTTAGTAAGTAATAGTCTCGCTCCACTCAAGGGCGGGAGATATCACTGAATAATTTTCCAACCTAAAAAAAAGCTGTAGTATGCCTTGCCCCTTCAGGTTTTTTGACATCTCTTTGAGGCGCACGTGCCTACCTTCAGTTACCTTTTGGATTCCAGGACACTGGTGCCACTTTCGAACAAATTCATCCCACATTTCTTATAGGCTGCGGTAGGAATACTCCTTCATGGCCTATTTTTACGGTAGGAAATTATCAAATGACTTCTCCCGCTCTGGAGTGGAGCGAGAGGGTGTCAGATTTTTAATGACTATAACCACACCTAACTTCCTTCTTCCCTCAGCGTTTCAGGACCGCGGGTTTCCCTATTGAACCCCCATGATTTGATTATATATTTTTGTATCCTATTAATAAGTGAGAAAAAATTCCGAACATTCACGGAACAGACAGGTAAAAGCTAGCATTGAATAAGCTGCCAAAACCCAGAGAGATGTAATTATAAAACAATCAAAGAATAATTTAATCAAAATTAAATATTTATTTACTTAGCAATTAAACATAAACGTTGGTAATGGCCTCAAATCTAAATAATAAATTTAATGGAAGCTCAAAGATGAACATGAAAGTAATATTTCAAATAGTCCGAGGGTTATCAAAGTTTTGCAAAACTTGATAAAGACTTTGCGCACAAAATGTACCTACCCAAAGACCGAAATAGATTTCTACTTAGGGGCAGTTAGGTTGAAATTATTATTATGATTGATAGCTGATTACAGAAGTAATCGCTTTGGTCTAGAGATCGCAATTGCGACTGCTGAGCGTGGGTTTCTGGGTTCGATTGCCGGAATCGGGCAAAAAGTGCTACAGTACCTCTAACATGAGTTTTAAGCAATAGTATTCGTCGCTCCTCAATATCGACGCCGTAAATATTTTGTATGGCAAATTTTGGTTCTGCAAGTGACCGCTGGAGGCGCTGCAAAATTTGCCATACAAAATATTTACGGCGTTGATATCGAGTAGCGACGAATACTATTGCTTAAAACTCATGGTAGAGGTACTGATCTATTTGCCTCAGAAAGCACGTTAGTTCCGGGTGTCATTTGTAGGTAATATATCTTTTACAGGTAGGGCCGAAATACATAACCGCGTTGCGGCACCCGCCGCTATTTTTCGCGTCGCCGAAACGCAACTTTCATCGTTCATTTTCGCATTCTACAGAGATAACCAGTTTCTCGAGATTTTCGAGTGTGGATAGACGTATCCCTGCCATGGATCGTAATAAACTTATGCTTATTTGTTATTAAGAAGACATAACTCTTAATTAATGTAAATAAACGACAAAGATGATACTGGTTATATCCTTTTAATAAAGCTATGGTATTCGCGCCGCGGTGCACACCGCTAAACTTGGCGTTGCGGCGGGCGGCGCTACCGATTTTAGTTGCGCGGCGCGGCGCCGCAACGCGGTTATGTATTTCGGCCCATAATATTACGGTTAGAGCACAGATAATATGTCAAACAGTAGGTTAGAGTCATCATTATCATTATTTCAGCTGAATATTTTTCTTTCTTGATTTTTACTTACTTAAGACTCCCCAAAGTGTCTAATTTCTTGGGTATTTTTAATATCATGCGGATATCATGACGCATGTGGATTTTCTCCGCATGCGGAATATTTAAAAAGGCAAAAAAATGCGTCTCGCGTGCGTATTGCACGCATCAAAATACTTGAAAAGGACATTTGCGGAGATTACGCATGCGGAGCATATCCGCCTGTGTGATGAAATCTGCACGATATTAAAAACACCTTAAAAATACAATCTAAGTGTATTTAAATAAAATGTTAGTGCTTAATTTACGACAAGAGACTCATCTTAAATAAACCCAAAATTACTAAATAACGTTAACCAGACAAATCCTCTTAAACACAATCATTGTTCACCCTACAATACAGAAAAAAAAAAAATACACAATTCAATACAAAAAAAAAAAACTTCTGCGGAGATAAGCCGTGAACACATGATCACATGTTCCACACGAACAGAACCCACAACAAACCATATGTGGATACCCCACACACACGTACATATGTGTTAGTAATGTGTGTGTTCAACCTAGGATTACCTTAAGCCTTATTTAATTTATTTTTATCTACAATCCGCTGAGTTTTTTCTGTAGTCGGCTGGGGCACGTAAGTGTAATTTGTTTATATGTTTTTAGTTATATTCCTGGTGTTTTCTTTTGGGGTGCGATGGGAAATGAAATTGGAGAGACACTGTTTATCATCGGACAGGGATAATACGGTGAAAACCGCGGTTATTTCCATTTATTTGAGGTGGGAAATCATTCAAGGATTTTCCCGCTTTTGGGTGAACCGAGAGGCGTAGCAGACTTATACTGGCTAAAATCATTCGTAAGTTACAGTTACCCTTTGGGTCCTAGGACCAGAAGTTTCCTTTTCAGAAATTTCCCATGGCCAATGGTTTTGCTGACATTTCTTTCAGTCGTGCGTAGAATACTACGCGTCGTCGACGACTTTGGCTTGGCCCTTAATGGAAGGTAGGAAGGCGAGCTATCCATTGCTCTAAACGTACGCAAGCCCGTCGTGAGAATTCAAGTTTAAAAACATACTCAGCCAGAAATAAATACTGTGTAAATAATGATGTAGCTGGAAAGGATGGGAATACAAATTAAGGCAACGACAAATAGAGATGTAGGCATCATCGTCATCATAATCTTAATTTCAACCGAAAGACACTGTTTACTGCTGGACATGAATTCAAAACCAAAATAATTTATTGCAAATAGAGCATTTACAGGCACTTTTGAATAGTCAAAATATCGATCAGTCAAAAAAAAGTAAAGCTAAATTGCACGTTCCAAAGCGTAGATCTCTATGAAGAAGAACGTGCAAGAAACTCCATGGACCCTCTTCTGGATCTTGGTTACATATTTCTTGTTGCTTCTAATATATGAGCAAAATGTAGATAGATACTTATAAAAAAAGTAATCGCTACATAGTATAGAACAAAGTCGCTTCCCGCTGTCTGTCCCTATGTATGCTTAAATCTTTAAAACTACGCAATGGATTTTGTGCGGTTTTTTTTTTATAAATAGTGTGATTCAAGAGGAAGGTTTGTATCTATAATACCTGCAAAATATACCATTCCACCCGTGCGAAGCTGGGGCTGATCGCTAGTTTTAAATAAAATTAAAATTGATAGGCCTCCTTCAAGTGTCAACAACGATCTTTTCTTAAGAGTCATCGGATCCCTGCGATGAATTTTTCTCTCTACTGAGTATGCTTCTAAAGATATCATTCATTTTGCTTTTTTTAACCTTTAATATTAACATAGTAACGATGTTATATTTTAAGTATTTTATTTTTTTATTCTAGCTCCAAATAGAGCATATAACAGTTTTTAATTCTTAATTCTTTATTGTACACAAAAATATAACATAAAATATAGAAATACAGAAAGTTCATGTACAAAGGCCAGCTTAACTCAGCAATGAGTTTTCTCCCAGCAAACCTTTCCTTTCCTTTTTTTCCTTCCTTTTTTTGTCTTTAATAAAAAAAAATTGCCGGACAATAACAATTTGTTGTTACAACAGCCTTAAGATGACGGAACTACCTCTAAATCACAAGGTCCAAATGGCAAACACCCAAATACCAGAACACGAATCCTCTCGACATAAATTACGAAATTCCTCCTAGTACATTGACGTCGTTCACCTATGCGCTTTAATTTTCAACCCCCGAGCCATTCCTTCTAATTATACCATAGAGTACTGAGACACCTCAATGGCAACTGCTAGACGCGGCAGTGACAAAATGTTCTTCACAAATAAAATTTTATTTAAGTATGGAGGATCCAAAGTCTTAAAGTCAAAACCAAAAAAAAAAAGTCTAGAACCAAAAGTTCGAAGATATGTGACATCCACCAACCCGCACTGGGCCCGCGTGGTGAATTACGGCCCATTCACTCTCCTAGAGAAGAGGCCTGAGCCCCAGCAGTGAGAACATTATAAGGCTGATGTTATGCTATGCTATAGAGGATCAATGCCGAGGGTCGTGATCACCCTGCTTAACCGCTTATCCTTGAATGATATTTCTTCATCTGTTTCTGTCTCTGGCGGTGTGAAGGGCATCACTTGTAGTAGAGTCAAAAGCGGTACGGATCTGGTTGGACCAACGTATTGGGCTGCACCCACGAGGCCTTTTTCCATCCACTTTGCCGCCACTTTTAACAATGAGCCTTTCAAGGTTGCCGTCATTCTTATCAATGTGGCCAAAGTATTAACCACATTTTAATTTTTTTGGTTTCTGTCACGGTGGAAAACCAAAGTAGTATTTAAGTATAAAGTAAGTAAATCTACACTAATATTATAAAAAGGTAATTTTTTTTTTTCGTTTGTAGTAAGTAATCTCTAAAAGTACTGGTACGATTGCTAAATTTTTTTCCCCGGTAGAATGCTACTTTATTCCTGAGTGACATAGGCTATATTTTATGTACGTGGGCAAAGCCACGGGCAAAAGCTTGTTCAAGTAAGTAACAATAAAAGGTTTAGTGAGTATTTACTGGCCCGGGTAACTATTGTGGGGATCACACGAAGGACACGAGGAGCATACGTTGGAGGTCAACCATTTTAAAGCGGAGTGTCATAGTAGAAAGAAAGAAAGATTTGTTACTAAGTATTCCAAGTATGATATTTGGAGATCGTAAAAATATCAAATAACCTGAGGAAGTAATGAAGTGAAGTGGCGGTGACCTCTCACAGCCGGCCCTAATTCAGGCCTACGGAGCGAGAGGACATAGAAAGCAGTCACCTTAATCAGCGATATCTTTACTTTTACATACCAGAGCCACGCGTGAACACTTTTATACATTCCCGCGGTCCTAACTTGCATCCATCCATCCTTAGGGATCCAGGGTTCCCCATAGTTCGCCATCCAACCGTCCGGTAACCATCCGGAGCAAGATCCAAGTCGTCGACGGCGCGTACTGTTCCACGGACGTCTCAAAGAGTTGTCAGCAAACCATACAGGGTCGAAGCCTACTGGGGCCAAGGATCTGATTCTGTAAGGAAGACTCGGCCCTGGTATGACTCAAAAGGGCGGGAGATGTCATTGGATGATTTTCCCACTTAAGTTATTGAAAGTCTGTAATAATCCAAACTATGGTTCTGACAGCTAAAACCTTACGAAGACAATGAATATTATTACTCTTCTCACCTTTAGTCGCTGTCCGTGCAGTAGTTCCGTGCTCTGTAAATTATACCCACCTTTAATTAAATCGGGGTAGATAAATTCCCGGCTCACTAAGTGTAAGGCAGTGTGGTTAGTGTACGCTTATGGTTTAATTTGATGTTGCGAATGTTAGATTGTCATGTCGTTCCTTATGAGAAGTTTGTCTTGTCTAAGTTTTGTGTGTCTTATTGTTTCTTCTGCTGATATTATGATATGTGTAAACAGTACTGTAGGTACTTAGTTGAGCTGTGAAAATGTTTGCAAGAGTTACTGTGATCCTAGAACGCAAAGGAAAAATTAAGAAACATAAGCGGCGTTTGTTCAGTAATAGCCTAACATACTTTCTCGCTCTACTCCGGAATGGGTGAACTTTGATAGCAAAAAACGGAATTTTAAATACTTAGTTCCTATGTGGCGACATAATTGCTGAATCAGTCTCCGCTGGAGATCGAAGATAGATGGTTTTAATGTACCTCAAAAGGAAAAAAAGGAACCCAGGATCACTTGCCGCCGTAGGCACTGGCTTGCGGACAGCGTGCAATGGGTAGCACGCTGTCCGATCGTCCGGTAATCGACCGGTCCGAGTCCAAGTCGTCGACGGCGCGTACTGTTCCCGCGCGCCTCATGGAGCTGCCAGCAAACCTTAGAGGCCCAGCCTGCTAGCTGCAGGCAGGCAGGGTCGAAGCCTGCTGGGGTTATGGGTCAGCTACCGAAAGGAATACTTGGCCTCGGCACGATAGGCAACGAAGGAACGCGGTAGGTTTTTAGTCAGTAAGAGTCTGACACTACTTCCCGCTCCGCCCAAGGGAATGTACAAGTAAACCTACTTAGCTAGGTAAGAACAGAACATAAAGAAAAGCCGTAGTCACACGTTATTAAAGTGTTTTGATTGGTATCTACAACGTGTGACTGCGTCTGTTCTTTATGTTCTGTTCTTGGTTTTCCTGTTACCTTTTTTATTTCAGCATCCTAAAAATCTTGTTTCATACTTTTTAGCGTCGTTTGTTTTTTGTCGTAGTCGGGTTTTAGTTTTACTACTTATTTTTTTAAGTTGTACGGAACCCCCCAGTTTTAATTATGGTGACATAGATGTCACTATAAGTCATGATGGATGATGGTTTTGATGATTTCCGACCTCAAAAGAGGTTTTTCTCTCAAAAACCTACCAGGTTTTATCTTGGTATCCAGTCTAACCAAGTGCAATTGAATAAACAATATTTTTCATAGCATTATTAGCATTAACGTCCTTGTAATGTTCCCACTGCTGGGACTTAGGTCTCCTCTCAATACTCAATTCTTTATTGCTTTCCACAATGTAAGCTTAGGTGATAAACATTAGCATATGAATCAATCATGGACCCTGTCAGGCACAGCAAAAGAATGGTATGCGGAGATGAAGACTCTAGGAGAGGGAATGGATCGTAATCCACCACGCGGGCCCAGGGCGAATTGGTGGATATCACATGACTTCGAATTTTTGATTCTAGGACATGCCGGTTTCCTCAGGATGTTTTCCTGCACCATTTTTTTTTTTGAAGTAGCGGTGATGAAATAAATTACACAAAGTAATGCGCCTACTTGGGTTTGAACCCGCAACCTACAACTTGTAAGTTCCCACTGGGTCACCTCTGCTCTCATTTTTCATAGAATGATCACACCTTATCTGACCTCCAACCTTATCTGACATAAACTTGTTAATTTACTCTAATTTGTTAAAAATGAAAGAAGCATTTCAGTCGGATAAGATAACAAAAACTATTTAAAATACTTGAATCTGAAATTTCAAAAAGCTCATTAAAAATGTATTATTTTTTATGTAAGATTCTAATTTAATTGCCCTTTATAAATAAGATAACGTTAGAATAAACCTGGCTATTTCAGACAGTTTTAATGAAAAACCGTCATTCATAACTCGCCGCAAAAAATACTTAAAAATACGATTCAAAACGATTTAAGTAGAATTTTAATAAAATGTATAAAACCTGAGAGCAGTGGTGGCCGTGTGATAACGGCCTCGACTTACGAGTTGTTGGAAGAAAAAACGTGTTAAGACATGGTTCTAGGAACCAAAAATTCGAAAATGTGACATCTGCCGATCCACACTGGGCCCGCGTGGTGGATTACAGCCCACTCCTAGAAGAAAAGGCCTGAGACCCAGTTGTGGGAACATTAAAGGATTATTATTATTATGCTAACTCTCAAACGAACAAAAACATGGTAAGTAACTGCCAAGTAAAAACTTCAAAACCACTTACTTAAAAAGTCACGTTCTCAAGCAAAAGATTCCGTATGTGATACGACTGTGTTACATTAACATGCATAAGGCGAAACTTGTCTGTAGATAAGCTTTTACTAATTAAGTTGAGGGCGGACCCTTTTAAAGCTCATTAAAATTAAATGTTGGCTGGCAACACTGCTGCTCGATTGTTGGCAACATTGAGAGGTATATGTGACCGTGGGTATTTTGAGGTTGATTTAATTAATGTCACGTATACCTGGGTCAGGTTAGTGAGCATAAATTACTTTTCACTTTCAACATAACGGTAGAGGCTGAGACAATCTGGAAATCTCTTAAGGGCCGGTTGTACTCATTGAATATTTTGTATGAACTCTCTTTTCCTTTCTTCCAGTCCATCCAAAGGTTGTCTGTAAGAAATTTCCTTGTGCAATAAGACCGCCTATTATTGTACACTTCTTTTATAAAAATGTTTGTACTATGTTAAATTAAGGTGTGCAATAAAGTATATAATAATAATAATAATAACTTTGCCCGGGACTGCGCGGACTTCCCAGCCCCAAAACAGCGGTTTTATTTTTATAAAAAAAAACAATAACTATTCAAGATTTTTGTTTTTGCGAGGCACAGCCCTATGGCCTCTCCCACCGTTTTCTGAGAGGAAGGCTCAGCCCCGGCACTATAGGCAACGAAGGAACGGGGTAGGTTTTTAGTCAGTAAGAGTCTGACACTACTTCCCGCTCCGCCTAAGGGCGGGATTTGTCATTGGATGATTTTACCTACCAAAAAAAAAAAAAAAAAAAAAAAAAAAAAAAAAAAAAAAAAAAAAAAAAAAAAAATGGCCTCTCCCAGGTGTTCCAAGAACAACCAAACTTATGAGTCGATTCCCGTAACTCTCACTTCGCTTTCCGACGCTGTATCTTCAGGAAGCCTTCCGACGCTGGAAGATACAGCATTGGAAGGCCGAAAGGATCGGCCGAAAGGTTTTGGAAATCTTTCGGCCCCGTCAACCTATTCTATGAACCCTACCCACTGCGTACTACGTTAGTAACCTTAATTCCCCTGTAGATATCTTAATTCCAAATATAGCCCTCTTTATTGCCATATGAGTTGCTTTAAGCTTTCTGAAGCCCATTGTGAGCGACCACGTTTCAAAGCTATAAATTATAAACACAATTTGATCTTGTCTGTAAACACTGTGGTATGACGAATATTACTCTACTCTTATTCCATTTGAGCAGTTGTGGCCGAGTGAGAGCAGTGGTGGCCGAGTGGTACCGGCCTTTTCAACATCATCAGCCTTTTGTTAATGTTATCACTGCTGGGACGCAGGCCTCCTCTCTAAAAGAGTGAATAGGCCGTAATCCATCACGCGGGCCCAGTGCGGTTTGGTGAATGTCACATGTCTTCGAATTTTTGTTCTAGGACATGGCGGTTTCCTCACGATGTTTTCCTTCACCGTTTTGAGAGCAGTGGTGATGAAATAAATTACACAAAGTAATGCGCCTGGCCGTGTTTGAACCCGTGACCACTCGGCCACCACTACTCTCATAATAGGTTACACTAATAATACTGAACTTAATCTAAATAAACCGGTTTTAAACTCTAGTCTTTTTGCTTACCCTTCCTTATCTCCCTAAAAGCGATTCTAAGTGTAAGAATGTTCTATATAAACATACGCCTCTGTACCTTAATGGGTGCTTAAACCTAAGATGTGAACGAGAACAACATTGTGTAGCATAAAATGGCTCATTAACACTTGTAGGTGGTGAAATCCTTAATTTTAATTACGAAATGGTGTCGTTAATGTTACGGGTTATAGTAATATCTGCATTTGAATGAGTTTTAGGTTAAGATTTTCTTGTATTTTTGGAATTTTCTAGAGTATTTTAATGAAATTATTATTTAAAAAGCTGAAAAAATACTTTTAAAGACAAATATATATATTTCTTTAAGTTAACGTCAGCAAGGCAAGTTCAATGACCTATTAGTAGTTAGTACGCAACGACCGACAACTACCTACAAGGTCATTGACTCGTTTAGTTAAAGAAATTAATTTCGTACATGCGTATTCGAGTTTAAAAAATACTACTTTATTTTTTTATTTTATTTATACAAATCGATACTGTTTCATGTATTTGGTCGACCCTCCACGGGATTAAAACGATCAAAGTTTTCAAACAAAACAAACGAACGAATGAACGAACAAATATTTTTTCTGTGCTTCTTGAACAATGATGCAAAATGAGGCTTTTTGATATAAAAATACTATACGTATTTTAGAAGTATGTGGGAACAGTGTAAAGTCTCACCACACCTCTGTCAAAAAGGGAGAATCCTTCAACCAAATGGGTGTTTTGTCTGGTTTGGGCAACTGCCCGAAAGTTGGTTTCGGGCTGTTGAGTATATTCAAATCACGTGGTGAACTCTGATTGCACGATGCAGTATTTTGTAGTTTAGTTCATAATTATGTAGTGTCGCTACAATATAAAATTATACACCACCCAAAGATTTATCAATGTGTTCACTGTCATTTGTCAAAAACTAATACTAATAAAACGTTATGTTAAACGCTGAAACTGTTGAAGAATTCGATAAAGAAACTAAAGAAGAAGAAGATTCATTAGCACCAGTTGAATTCCACAAGTATGCTAAAGTTATTTATCTGCTCCTCAATAGCCTAGAGTTCCCCACATAGTTTGTCAAACTTAAAACTAGACGGATCATGTTAAAATTTTCCAATTAAGCAGATCATATTATTAATTCATATCGCCTGACCTGTTTGCAGAACACCAAAAGAGACCTAAATACCCCGGATTAATTGAAACTTTTATACCCTTCTACCAATTTTACTAAATCAACATCAGAATAGGGTCAAGCCTATATAATCTAATAAGTAGATCCGAAAGTATACCTACCTACGTACGAAACTACACACCAAAAAATATTTTCGTCTCCTGGTGAAAAAAAAAAAATCATGAAAAACATTGAACAAATCTGACAAAAACACGCGAATCAAACTGAGCGAGAAAATATTCTGAAATACTTTTTACAACTTGGAGTAAGTAAGTTACCTGAGATCCAAGTTTCGTCATCATTTGGTGGATATTTTTTTCATCTCAGGTTCGGAGGTTGGAAGGGACTCGTAGCTAAGTAAGAGTAGTATTTTTGGCTGATCGATCTGGGTTACAAAGCTGCCCAGTTTTTTGCGTGAATTGGTGACCATTAATTGCAAACCGAAAAACTTACAGGCCGCAGAAAGTACGTTATATCGTTACCTTTAACTCTTAAATTCAGAAGTCAGACAAATTATTTTACAAAGATAAGATTGGTTGTCATTTTGATGATAATATAGTAGTGACGTCACAGTATACATACTACCTAACAGATACATGTTTGCCAATAAATTATTAATATATTAAATACCCTATAATCCCAAGATCAACATGTCATACTAAGGTCAGTCTATAAACCCTTATATCAAATACCTTAATCCTTCTCCTTTTGGATAATATCCAGGACAGTATTAACGTATGCAAATGGCAACAGTAATACCGCCCGTGTGTCTACCGGTTATGATCATGAGGAGCAGTTCCCTTTTTATGGAGCTATCAAAATCTTAAATTTAATCAAGTTCGGATGGCTCAGCCGTTTCGACGGGCGAAGATATCGCTGAAGAAATGTTTTGAAGGAACTGGGGTCGGGAAAAATCTAGTTTTTTTTTATTTTTCTCTTACCCCGGCAAGGTAGTATAGAATTCATTTGAAAGTAGGTTTTTTTCATCAAAATATTAAGCTAGGACATCGAGTCTACCATTTTTAATTTCTACAAAATAACAATGTAAACTTAAACTCAAAATTATTTTATTTCACATACATAGTTTTACCTACGTAGGCTTATGTATCTATAAACGTACTTGAGAAATGTTAGAAGCTAGCGTATGGTTTCTATTGGCTTCCTATGGAGAAGAACCGACAAGAAACTCCATAGTTACTCTTTAAGAAAAAACCGATTGATTCAAAATACTGCAGACCCTAGATGTGATTAATCCAACCTAGTCTCCGTAAACTAATCCATTATATCCAATACATAATCATTAACACGTTTAGACAGTACCTCATTCTGATTAAATTTTGATTACACATCTTTACAGTAAATCCCCCTGGTGTAATTCCTCAGTCATTTCTTAAGACACCCATGAGAATAGACGAGAATATTTCATAAAAACCGTAAAGAAAAAGAGCTTGGCATACTGACACTGTTTTTCCCAGAGATTTTTATACTGGAGAAGAGGAAAAGTCGTGTAATAATAATTTGATTAGTCTCCTTGCTGATATACATCTTATAAGCAAAGTAAAAACTTCATTACAATATTCTGATATCAAAAATTTCTCATGAATTTTCAATCCATTCTGATCTAAATATTTTATAAGCGATGAGAATTTCTTACAACTAGATTTGTTAAATGCAAAATTCTATCCGAAAAGGGATTCTTATTAAGAATTCAACTGTTTTATTTTAATTTTTAATACTATTTTTGTAAGAATATGTTTGTTAGCAAAACGTACTTGATAACTTTGCGGTCCTTAATTTTATGTAGTTTGAAAGAACATTTTTTTTAAGAAATCAATATTTTCAATGTAATTCGAAAAGTCAATATATGCTAAAAAAAATCCAATGCTAATTAAATAATTAAGACACTGTATTTTTATATTTTTTTTACACTATTTATGTTGTTGTACACTGACAGCTCGAAATCATTGCTTTTCATTTAGTCTAGCCAAAGGTTGTCTGGCAAAAATTTCCTCGTGCAATGAGACCGCCTATTGTACACTATTTTTTATAAATGTTTGTCCTGTGATAAGCTAAGGTGTGCAATAAATAAATAATTAATACTTTTGAGCCAATGTCCGAAACAAAGACCCTTTTACACAAAACTGGTTTACAATTCTAGACAACCAGAATCCATTAATTAGATAACAAAACGAACAAAGCTTAGAAACGACATGTTACCGACACACAAGCAGAAAATAAATACGGAGGTAATCTGCCTGTAAACGTTTTCAATGAGTAAATTTGTATTTTAATCTGGGGCGAGATGGGGAAGTGGAAACGATTTCAGGCCTCGATTCCGTTGTTTTCGAGAGCGATTCCCTATCCTTCTCAAACAAATGCCAAAATAGTCTAAATGACAAAGACAGCAGATGTGTATTTCAGGATTAGGAGTTAAAGTTGTTGCTTTGTACACGGTCCCATGTATTTATATTATTCAATTGGACATGCTAGTTTAACGATCATGCTTATTGTACAAATTACAATTCGATATTTCCGTTTTCAATTTGTGCAAGTGTTAATGTTTTCCAGGTAATTTGGCTGCTTATAAATGGTACTAGTAAAGCAACTGGTGACAAAAACACTGATTGTAATATGTAATATTAGATCTAATTAACCATATTTTACTCTAATAGTTAATGGATTACCATTCTCTAGAATACGAATTTACAGGAAAACTATAAGTTAACTGTAGTATTAGGTATAGATGAATTTCTTGAATAATATAGTGAGCAGTATATAATAGGCTCCGACTTACGAGTTTTAGGACGCGGGTTCAGACTTAGTCAGGCGCATTCATCATCATCATCAGCCCAAAGACGTCCACTGCCGAATTTCGTCATAATTAACGGTCCTAGCGCATCATCACTGCTCTTGAAACGGTTAAGAAAAACATCGTGAGGAAACCAGCATATCCTAGAACAGAAAATTTGAAGACATGTGACATTCACTAACCCACATTCAGCCCGCACGGTAAATTACGGTCCATTCTCACTCCTTGAGAGGAAGCCGCAGTGCCAGCAGTGGAAAAATTATTAGGCAAATAATACGGTGTTTTTTTTAAAGTTGCACCCCACTAAGAATTACTCCTGTATTGCGAGTGCATTTACAAACATGTAATCTTACTTAAACAACATACCCAGACCTGGAACAAAAATTTCTAGGGCTTACTAATATTTTTGTTCAATCACTTCGCCAACTGGCAATTTCTAAATAAAACCAGAATCACTTATCTCACTTAGATTTTGCATCAGACAGATGACCTGTGAAAAGACCTTAAAATCTTTGCAAAGTGTTAGAGCCACTCATATGAAGTCATCAATTTTACTTTAAACCCACTTGAGATACGTGTTGGATAAAATATTTGATGTCGTCTATTAGAATTTACCAAACGTACGTGAAATTCCATGGAGAATAAGCAAAAGCTGCATATGAGACAACTTGGATGTAGCGACTGCTTTTTATCAGGTACTAGTGATCTAATTATGCTTGTGCAGAAAGATATGATTCAAGTTATATGTTTGTCTCTCTGAAATATAAGAATTTTTGGTCTAAATATTTAATGGTTTGAAACATATATAAC
The DNA here is from genome assembly GCA_958295575.1 of Leucania comma. Taxonomy (NCBI): domain Eukaryota; kingdom Metazoa; phylum Arthropoda; class Insecta; order Lepidoptera; family Noctuidae; genus Leucania; species Leucania comma. Next base: position 3,588,053 of record OY282482.1, on the reverse strand, counting down.
ATAACCTAGAAATTATTCCTAGAATGTATTTCAAAATTTCACCAAAAATAAAACATAACTGCAAACCTCGTTTATCTAGATGATTTATTTCACAATGACAGTTGCACCAAAAAAAATACTACTACTGCTGCATGATAAAACAATATTATCGCGCTATTTTATAAAGTGCCACCAGCAATAAACAAATATTATTCAGTACACCAAATTTTCCCGTTTTATTTGATTCAGTACACACCATTAAGCCGAAGATAATCAAAACATTTACCCTGCTTATAGAATTTTCCTTTTAGACAAAAACCTAAACAAAATCGAATGCCCTCCTCGCTCCGTACTCCAATGGAGTCACACCCTCGCCCAGTTTGCCTGGCACCGGTTTAAAGCCTTTTGAATATTTTAATTTAGCCGCTTTAACTGCGGCAATATTTCGTATGAAGGCATCCTTAATTATCTTTCAATCTATTCATACGTCAAATGGATTTATACTGTCGATATAGCCTTATGTAATGCTCATTATTGCAAAGATAGCAAATGGGGCCCGATTTGAATGAGATTTTATTTCAGCTATATCTTTGGGTTAATTTCGGGTTTTATCGGGCCAATTCAGGGAAGAATTTGAAGCATTATGTTCATATATTGGCTGGGATTACGTTTTTATGACAGTTTCGTAGAATTTGGAAAAGTAGGAGCGTGTTCGGTTATTGAAAATATCCTTATAATGTTTGCCATTATCTATAACGGGTCTCGATTTTGTACCATGGGTATCGTTATGGTTTTCGATATGGGAATGATGACATCTATCCTATATACGAGTGCATTATATGATCACGCTCAATGTTTAACGTTTCGTAAGTAATATCATAAGAGCAAAGAGGTATGTACACCTACTATTTTTTCATTGCTATACAATGTTCACATAATTAGTCAGTGTTACTTACCTCAATGTTTGCTTTTTTATTTTAGTAAAACCTAATGAGCAGAAAACCGCAATTTTATACTTTTAGTACATGCTACTCCATTTTACGTCATTCATTATGTGAAGAGCTTAAATATTCCACATAATAGCAACCACAGCTTCCTTAATACCTATTAGCAGATTTATTATCTCGAACAACGCTGATCTAACCCTCTAGCTTCCCATGAATATTAACGAATCAATTCGCACACGTCTGAATGAAACCAATTTCAATAATAAAGATGTTAATAAAATTCCCAACATTTTCAGTGAAGTACCCTTAGATCGTGATTTTTGATGAGATAGATTGACAGACAAATGCGTCTACATTATCAGTATGCAAAATTTTAAATGATGTTGTTCAATAAGTACTGAAATTCTGAAATTGACTTTTTTATCATTTACATTTACTTATGCGCTACTAACTTCAACACAGCAGCAAATTTACTTACTTATTTTCTATTGATAAATAAATTTTAAGTACACATATTACTTTTTATGCCCAACGTATTACAGATATATTACAAACTGAAAAAACTAGTACAGTACGAGTTTTTTTTTAGCCTTTAATAATAACATGCTATCCAATGATTACCTATCATTGATTGATCAAGATAATCGTGCATTTTAACTGCATAAGATACTGTCGCTACTCATGTTTTACGGTTCAAATAACCAATTGCAGTTGTCGTCTAACTAAGATGTTATAGAAACATAATAACACTTAAATCGCTGCTTAACGTTCGCTTTGATGAGGTTTACTTACGGACTAGTAGTACTAGCCCAATTTACATAATGAACAATAAAATTGGTCCATTATTGGCAGCAATCGGTTCAACTCCCGTATCACAGATGGTCAATGTCCTTTTAAAATATAGAATAAATATATTTATTTAAATTGAGTAGCACAATCGTGCCATCTGATCAAGAAAATTAAATAAAATTACCTTTTGGACCGAAAGTGAACGTACGCTGTAGATTATTTAATTAATTTAGTTGCCTTCACTCTGATTGTTCGGGTTTTTCTTTTCGTAAAACTGAAATAATTAAATGATTACTCTGGACTCAACATTCGGTCCGGTGTGATTGGATCATTAGTAGCAAGAGCCGTTTGGTCCTTTGGAATTAAAAATACTAATAAGCTACAAATGAAGTGGATACGAACAAAAAGTACGATTAGTATTTTAATTTTGGTTTATTTATATTGATTCCTGACAAAGCATTGATTTTTATAACAATTCTAATATAAATAAGAGCACTTAAGTGATGGCAAATATTGTAAAATTGTTTAGTATTTGTAATATTTATTTTTCATATCCATTTTTTTATAGGTGGAAACTCGTCGAAGAACTTCTCCCGGTCTTGGTGGAGTGACAGGGAGTGTAAGACTGACTCACTAAACCTACTCGTTGTCCTTTGCGTCCCTTTACGAGCCGCAGTAACCCTTTTAAACAATCACCCAACCTCTTTTATTTAGCCCTGCATCCCTAATCACTCCATTTGACGGTATTGTGCAAACTGCAAAGTTGGGACTGGTTTTATTTAGCAATCTCGATTTTTACAGTCTCTTCAGTTTTCTTTGCGTGAATATTTCCGACTCATTTGGTGAGTAGTGTCATGTGACGTCATAGGGCCTAACATAACAACAAATGTCATCCGTTAGTGTAACTCCAACCCACCTGGGTATCATTCAGTGAATATGACTACCAATATTAATGAATTGGATATTCGTAAAACATGTTCCAAGTTTATTATGAAACTGTTTGTGATGCTAACTTAAACTTTCCCCTCGAAGGCCGATTGTACAACTTGAATAACCTTGAAAATCGTTAATTATCTTACTGTTCACACAAATATAAGAAATTCATTTTTTTGAAATTTTTTGTTTCTTTATCTTTATTTTTTCCTGAAAAAAACCTCGAAAAAGTTTATTTTTAATATTTCTTTTTTTTGTATGATTTTATAAAAAAGGGGCTATTACGTAATAATAATACCCCCGGGCCGGTTGTAGTCACTTTTTTTTTTATATGAACTCCGCTCGGGACTATGTCGACTTCGCGGCCCCAAAACAGCGGTTTTATTTTTATATATGTAAAAAAAAAAAACAATAACAAGATTTTTGTTGTTGCGAAGCGCTTTTAAATAACAAGTTTTTTTTTTGTAACTTTCAAATAATTCCGTAACGTAATCCCGTAGATAAACACGTTCGAAGTCATAAATTAGGGTCAGATTCGCAATTTTTTTTTTATTGAGCCAGCTAATTTATATCATGTTTTCATTTGTGCCAAGCACTTGGTCATATAGTCAATTTAAATAAAATAAAATTTCATGGTGTTCAAAATGAGTAAAATCTGGAAACCTGGCCTTAAGTTAATTGTTGTTGGGAAACGGGATTGTTTGAAAGACTCCCGCAAATCCTTAGCTCGCCGTCCGTATGTGTAGCTCGCCGCCCGGCCGTCCGGTAACCATACAGACAGAGCCTAAGTCGCTGACGGCGCGTAGTGTTATGCGCACGCCCCAAAGAGATGTTAGCAGAATCACTGGAGGGTAACACTTTCTCCCGCTGTTCCACCCAGAGCTGTTATTTGGTGACATCCTACCCGAAAAATAAAGTTAGTAGTTGATTTTGTGGAGTAACTAGTTCCAGCAGTGAGTTATGGAAGCCGCACGCATGAGGCACGCTTTCTCGAGATAAAGGGTCTTGACAAACAGATAAACGAACAACAAAGTGATCCTATATGGGTTCCGATATTTTCTTTTGAGTTACGGAACCCTAAAAAGGTGGCGAGATGATCTGGATGCGTACCATGAGGAGTGGCTCGAGACAGCGCGGGAGAAGAATGTCAGGAAAGACTTGGGAAATGCCTTCGTCTAGCAGTCAGCAGATTAATTATGATGTCACCAAGCTAAAAAAAATATATATTTGATTATGCACATAACAAAATACAAACAAAACAAAGCATAAAAATTGAGTTTTTGAAAACATTCACGTCTAGATTCAATCTAGATCAACCCTAACCGTAACTCACATTCCTAAAAAAGAAAATACTTCCCAATCAACAGTAAAAAGAGAAATGAAACAAACTTCAATAAAGTTTATTACATGAAACAAATTAAAGGCCCCCTCGAAAGCGGGGGTTCTGTAACCCTTGGGGTCCCACTTATCTTGATTACGTAGCGTTTTGTGAACCCCACAACACGTATTGGCAGTCAAACGGCCTTTGAAAACCTTTGAAAAGAGGTTAAAAGCAATTATGCTTGAATCCGCGAATATTCGTATGTATTGATCAGCATAATAGATTTCTTAAGTCGGCTCTTTCTGAATATCCTAAATTCTTTTTCCTTGTTGCTTGAACTCGGTATATTATACACCGTTAAATTTTGGTCGTTTTAATCCCGCGGAGGGTCGATTCGTTGATCGTCCTTTTTTTAAAACTCGAATTAATTTAATCATGTACGAATTTTTTTTTTTTAAGTAAACGTGAGCTGAGCGAGGCCAATGAACTGTAGGTAGTTAAGAAATTAATTTTGTATATGCGTAAATTAATTCGAGTTTTTGAAGAAAAAAATAAAGTACTTTTTTTTTCAAAAACTCGAATTAATATACGCATGTACGAAATTAATTTCTATAAGTAAACGAGTCAATGACCTTGTAGGTAGTTGTCAGTCCTTGCGTACTAACTACCTATAGTTCATTGGCCTCGTTCAGCTGACGTTTACATAAAGATATTAATTTCGTACATGCGTATATTAATTCAAGTTTTTGAAATAAGTAATTTATTTTTTAATTCTTTCTTTACAAACCGATAGTATTTCATGTACCGAATCGACCCTCCACGGGATTAAAACAACTAAAATTTAATATATATTGTAGCATAGTGTACCAAAATTTGAATAACGACATGAAAACCCCCGTCATTGTATTTCGTAGTAAATTTTCTTAGCCTTTTTATTGGGTTGTGGGATTTTTGCTATCAAACAGATAACATAAAGGCATAGGGCAGTGTTAGGGCTACCCCGCTTCTATAGTACTTCGGGCATGTTTGCAGAAGCGTGCACCGACGGTTTTCACACCACCATGCGCAAGCGGTGCGCGTCCTTGGTGCGGAGAGTGCGGGACAGCTCCAATACAGTTCTGGCGATGATCGCCGGGAGATTGGATTGCCCTTATATCGCACATTGCTGTACCAGACATGTTGCTAGCCAGCAGCAGGACATAGCCATGTCCTATAGTACTCGTAGATGTAATAATGTTTATTTATCTGTTCTATTTTGTAGTACCTATGTATTTGTGCCTAAAATACATACTTTTTATTAACCCCCGATGGAAAAGAGAGATGTTATAAGTTTGACGTGTCTGTCTGTGTGTCTGTGCGTGGCATCGTAGCACCCAAACGAATGGACCGATTTCGATGCAATTTTTATCTTTTGAAAGCTAATTTAATCGAGATGGTTTTTAGCTATAATTTACGAAGATCTGTCCAGGTATTCAAGGTCACCAGCTCGTTTGATAGCTGCGGTAGGTATCGATAATGCGTATTTACTTTGCTTTCAAACATTTGTGTGTCCTAATATTTGAAATACTTATGAACATGATGGTGTCATGAGCTGGTCTGATGATGAAGCTCAGGCAGAAGCCGTAACTCTGGATTGCTTATTAGTAGGCCCGTCGGGTTTAGGCTCATTATAGATAGATTCGTCTTAACCAGTGCTATATATTTCTCACGATGTCAAGAACCTGATGCTAGAACTGGGAGGTGGCTGATGGAACCCTAGAATGTTTACTAGTAAACCCATCGAGTTTGGGCTTGTTAATTTTGTTCATTTCTTTTTTCTATTATTATTTTATAAAGCAATAGTCATAAGTGCCTCGACTGACGAGTTGTGTGTTAGGTATAAACCTAGGATGCTCTCAAACAGTGAAGGAGATCGTCATGAGGAAACCATCATGTCCAAGAGCTATTTGTTCCAAAAAAAAGAATACCATAAGTGCGTTGACTACCTTTAGATCTTAAAATACAATACATGGATCTTTATATTCCGCCTCATATTCAGCATGCAATTTTATGGGTGAAGTCATAAGTCCATACTATAAAACAATAATTAATTGTTTAAAAACACACCATTCTATTTATAATAAATGTCAAACAGCAATTAAATTAAAATTAGGCGTATAAAAACAAATCACCAAAATGTCAAAAAAAAAATTACACAATGTCAAAATTAATTCTAAAACAAATAAAAAAAAGAAAATCGTTATTTTTTTGTGCTGCGGGATTCTGTGATTTCTAACAAATATACTTGGAAAAATATTTTTCTACCGCTTTATCTTTTCAAACATGATAGTCTGCCGTCTAAAACTGATTTATATGAAAGAAAATACCTAGCATGTAATATTATTTCTATCTAATATTTATCGTCACGCCCTCATAAACCTTACGTAAAACAACATTCATCCATCAAAAACATGTTCTAGTGGCGTCTTGTTTGCTTTCGGTTCCATGTCAAAACCGTGTCAAATATAATATGACTAGGGGCACGAAACGTAACAAAATCCTATTAAAGGTAGAAACTTCAAAACAAATGGCCTTTATTACGTGACATTTTACATTTCACATAGTCTGAAGAATAGGCAAATTTTTATGCCGTAGGTTTGATTCCCACCTAGGACAAATGTGTGTGTGATGAGCACGATCATTTGTTCTGTGTCTGGGTGTAATCTATCTATAATTTGTATGTATTTAGAAATGTACAAGTTATCTAGTATTCATAACACAAGCTCTGTCGAGCCCAAGTCGTCGACGTTGTGTAGTGTTCCCGCGCGCCTCAAGGAGCTATCAGCAAACCGTAGAGGCCCAGCCTGCTAGCTGCAGGCAGGCAGGGTCGAAGCCTGCTGGAGTCATGGGTCAGCTTCTGAAAGGAAGGCTCGGCTCCGGCACGATAGGCAACGAAGGAACGGGGTAGGTGGTTAGTCAGTAAGAGTCTGAGACTATTTCTTGCTCAGCCCAAGGGTGTGATCTGTCATTGGATGATTTTACCTACCATAAAAAAAACACCTGAATAATAATCACATCAATCAGTATAATAAAATAGCGAGTCTTGGGAATTTTTTTTTATGCAGCTTTGTTTTTAAAATAAAGGAATGTCTCGTTTAAACAAAATGAGCCAACTTAATGATTTAATGTACTTTCCCTCCAGAGCCCGATTTATTTTCCCACACTGTATCTATATCTATGGATCGATTGACCATCTATCATTTTTAAAATAAATAAAAATCTGCTGCCAGTGAAACATTCCTATCAATAAAAAGCTCTGTGGCAACAAAAACTAATCTGTCAGCGACATACTGACACGAACTAAATTGAATTTTCTATAACAAGAGCTTATATTTATACAAGGTTGAGTTTTAGTACTAAAACGGGCGTCATGTTTGAATTTAATTATGATAATAAGATCCGAAAAACATGACCAAACATTTATATTATGTTTTTGTTTTCGTAGTAGAGAGTGAGTTTTTTTACGAGTGAGTTTGTAACGGTTTTAATATTATTAACAAATAAATATACAAAATGAAAACAAAAAAAAATACAACCGACTTCAATGTAAAAAAAAAATTGCAAAATAACATTAATTTCGGAAATCGGTGTTTCTATAATAGTTTGGTCGCTTCGTTATTTAGCACCGACTTCCGAAATTTGCTAGTTGTAGTACTTGTAGTAGGTACCAGTCAGTCAAACTTAAATAGATACCTTCCGCCATTCGGTTCCATCATCAAATCATCATGACAATTCTACTAATACCAAACACGGCTAGAATACGCGGCGATTTATTACAGAATACCGTTTACCTACCCTCCGGCTTCATCATCAGATCAGTTCTATGTATCTCCTCCCCTTCTTCCTTCAGTCAGTCACCGACTACATGTATAAACAAAGCAATTTTACTTGTTACAACAATTCTATGATTCTTTGAAGAGTTCTATTGTTCTCCGAAGTTAATCATCAGATCAAAACAAAATTTCTATGGGACAAACTCAGGACTATAACCTTTCAACCAAAATAAAATAAAAGTTTTCAAAATCGGTCCAAAATTGACCGAGATATCGCTGAACATACACATAAAAACGACAGTTCTGCTTAGATTTTTTGAAGAGTTTTGTTCTATATCTTCGAAGTTCAGATCAGATCAAAATGATATTTTTATGGGACCAATATGGAAGTATACCTAATCTTTCAATCAAAACAAAAATTTTGGAAATTGGTCCAGAATTGTCTGAGATATCGGTAAACATACATAAAAAAAAACATACAGCCGAACATAAAACCTCCTCCTTTTCGAAGTCGGTTAAAATATGTGGGTTAGAAAAAAACAGAGCATCAAATTTGTTCACATCGACGTCAATATTCTGTTGTTTGTTTTTTATCAGTTATTGTTAACTAATAACTGTTGGCTATTTTAAAACGAGGGGATTTCGCGCTGTTATAACTGAAATAAAGGCTTTTCCTAGTTCAGTTACAGATGCTTGATTCATTTGTTAGTCTATAAATATATTCGGGCAATGGGTAGCTCGCTGTCCGTTTGTCCGGTAACAGACCAGACCGAGCCCAAGTCGTTTACGGCGCGCACTGTTCCCGTGCGCCTCAAGGAGTTGTCAGCAAACCGTAGGGGCCCAGTAGGGTCGAGTCTGGGGCTCTGGGAAGGTATGAAAATGCATACCAGGGCCCTGGAACCAAGGCAGGGAAGGAACAGGGTAGGTTTTTAGTCAGTAAGAGTCTGACACTATTTCCCGCTCCGCCCAAGGGCGGGATTTGTCATTGGATGATTTTACCTACCATATAAAAGGCTATAAATTTATTGCTAAAATATTTAGTATAGTAGTAAGTTTTTTGGGATTAAATTATAGAAAAAGTGCTCAGAACGCTGGCAGCCTTGCCTGGTTGGATAGTCATGCTGATTCGTTGATTGATTGATTCCTAGTAGATATTGTTATGTAAAAATTTAACGATATGTGGCATCATAGAAACAGGCGCGATCTCGGTAAAATGAAGCTGAGAACTTTGTTGTAGTGTTAACCACCTCGGAGAATATTGCCAAGAAGGCTGACTTGATAAATTTACTGCCAAGTAGGTACTACAAAAACATTAGAAGAAGTTACATCCGTATACTAATGACAGTAAAAGAAAAATAAACAAAACAAGAATTTTGGCTTATCTACACGCCCGGGACATGTAGTCGAGTTCATTCTTATATACCTACTTACTCTGTTGTTTAATATTTATTTTTTCTGTGTAACCAAACCGTTATTTTTATCGTCCTATATTCTTCGATTGTATCACAATTTGTACGGGTTATCTAAATTAGTAAACAAGCGATAATCAGGCATCTGTGTTGTAAATGTTGTGTTTACCCGTAATTGTCATATGTATTAGAACAATACTTAAGACTTTGTTTAATGTATGTGTATATATGTGCTGTGAGTGAACCTAAATAAATAAATAAACAACTATAATAATTGGATATGAAAGACATTTTCGGAAAAAACTTATCACGCAAGAATGGACGTAAGGCTAGGCAATAGCTCTGTTGTTCTTGATTCATCGAATTGAGATCAAACCAATGCAAGTTTTGTTTTTTTTTTTTTTGCTAGCTGTACTAGATAACCCGCTGATCCCTCAAGCTTTTTCTTTTAATACTATAGACACAGATTTCATCAAAGTAATAGTATCCATGAATCTTATATAATTTAGCAACAAGGTTTTTTTTTAAAATAAATATGCAAAACTGTAGAGAATATATACGAGTATACAAAATAAAATAAATTAATAATACGAGTATAAACTAAGCAGACCTTATGCTTTGAGTACTAGACTAATGATAAACGTACTTATGTTTCTAAATACATACATAAATTAGAAATAAAATACGTCTAGAAACAAAACAAATGATCGTGCTCATCACAACCATTTTTCTTGGGTGAAAATCCGATTTCACACACGACATAGTACTCAGAGCCACTAACTATTAGTCCAAGAGACCACTCGAGCTACCACGGTGGACGCCATCATGTGCGTGCAAGCCCTCATGACGGGAGGTGTCCCAAGGCAGGTGTGTCGTGGCACTATCCTTGGACATTGCCAACACCTTTAATTCCCTGCCCTAGAGTAGCATTGGGAGAGGACTCCGGTACCACTGAGTGCTCGACTACCTCTGTCGTGTAATCGAAGTCTACCTGTCGGACAGGTACATTATCTGCCCCGGTTAGGTAGTGTAGAAACGGCGAGAGATATCGTGCGGTGTTCCGCAGGGATTGGTACTAAGACCATCCTTGTGGAACATCGGGTACGACTGCGTACTACGCGGCAATGTCCTTGACGGGGTAAGGGTGGTCTGCTACGCACGAGTGGTTCTAGCGCAAGGAAAGTCGCACCAAGTGACGGTCGAACTAGCGACACGTGGGGTTGCGATAGTCGTTGACAGGATCCAGCAATTCGGATTAGTGGTGGCACTGCACAAGTCCGAGGCCATGTGCTTGAAAGCAGCGGCCCTCGGAACGCGTCACCACTGGGATCCTAATTAACGGTAGGAGGAGTTCACATCGGCGTCGGGTTGACGATGATACCCGGGACTCGTCCTCGACAGCCGGTGAAATTTTGAGGAGCACTTCCGACGTCTGGCTTCTAAACTGAATCGGACTAGGACTGCTCTCAAGCGACTCCAACCTGGCCCAACCTGGGGGCTCCAGATGCCTCCTTCCGGAGGCTCTACGCAGGAATAGTTAGGTCCATGGCTTTTTATGGACGGCAGTGGGGCACCGCCGCTCCAAAAGCAACCGAGGGCCCAGCTGAACGCATGCCAGAAAGTCATGGCAATTCAGATGGTGCGGGTTTACCGCACGATTTCCCAGCGAAACGGCGAGCCTCCTTGCTAGTCTGCCACTATGGGATCTGGAGGTAGCATCGGTAGTAGCAAACTGTAAGGGCTCAGCAGGTTCCAAGCCTACTGGGGCGATGGACCGACTTCTAAAAAGAAGGTCCGGCCCCGGTATGTAGGGCTAAGAAGAAACTATACCGCGTTCCGCCTAAGGGCGGGAGATGTCATTAAATGATTTTAACCCACCACAAAAAAAGTCTATAAAGTAAGTTCTTCATTCTAAATTTCCTTCGATTGACCTCTGACCTTTGCGGTCGCTAAGCGCACCAGACAACCAGGATGTCAGAAAAGATTAAATGTCACAACATTCTAGCTGGTCCTTTGATCTCGATGATTTTGTAAACCTTCAATTCCAAAGACAGGCTCGTTTGATGTTGAGATTCTGTAATCGCAATTTGATTGGGTGCTTTTATTTCATTAAATTGAACAGCTGGTTGTAACAGGGGCTGAAAATGAATGGTGTGCTATGTGCCGTGAGTCAAATTCATATTGAAAGATTACATGAAATAAAAAATAATACCTTATAATTATATAGCGATATATCTTATCTCGTATTTCTTATATATGACGGCGCGTGACATTATTAAATAATGAAAATCGGTTAATTTGGAGAATCGTTATTTGTTTTGTTACTTTTTTTTCGATTTGATTTTGAGATACTGGTAAATTTAATTAAGAGCGGGTAACACCGAATGGAGTTGCGTCTGTCATGACGGGCGAACGTGATGTCAATTTTTCGTAGGGTAGTTGACAACCGTTGCATGTTTTGAGCACTCGCAAACTCATTGGCTCTAAATCGCTAATTATTGTTGTAACCGTCTATTGTTTACGTACTTTATGTGTCTTTATACTTAAAGTAGTGAACAGTCATCGCTACAGTGTATTAATTTCAAAGTTTCCTGAAGTTCAACGCCCAATATGGATTACCGCACTGACGAAGTCACGAATCAGCAATCAGATGCAACAGCCCGGTCTCCCGTTTTCCCGTTATATATTTTAATAATAAATGTGTTTCATAAAAAAAACCATACTTTAGTACGTTACTCACACTTTAGTAACAAAACAATCAGTTTTCCAACCATAAATTTTATTTGACGTCAACGCAACTTAATGAAGTTATTTTAATTAAAATACTTAAGAACAATACTTAAGATCGTATGTAAAAAATTAAAAGCATTAAGAAATACACCGGTAACTTTTGGTCGTTTTGATCCCGCGGAGGGTCGATTCGGTACATTAAATACTATTGATTTGTAAAGAGAAAATTAAAAAATAAAGTACTTTTTTTAAACCCGAATTAATTTATGCATGTTCGAAATTAATTTATTTAAGTAAACGTCAGCTGAGCGAGGCCAATGAACTGTAGGTAGTTAGTACGCAACGACCGACAAGTACCTACAAGGTCATTGATTCGTTTACTTAAAGAAATTAATTTCGTACATGACTATATTAATTCGAGGTTTTAAAAAAAGTACTTTTTTTTTAATTTCTTTACAAATCGATAGTATTTCATGTATCGAATCGACCATCCGCGAGATTAAAACGATCAAAATTTAACGGTGTATAAAACTAAATTAGCCAAGGTACTTGATACTTGTACTGCCGCACGGTATTCAGTAATAACAGGTTATAGCTTATAAGTAATAATTGTATCACGGTAGTGCAAAAAAGGTCGATTTCAGCAATAAGACTAGATAGACCATCTCACGCTAGTTTCAGATTTTGCAGGCAATTTGTTGTGGGGATCTCCAGCTGAAATAGAATCAATTTTCATCTTGCAAAAGAGAGCAATTCGGAACAATATTCAAAGAAACCGATATACTGACTCTGCCTTCACTTTTGGGTAGTTACTACGCAACGAACAACAACTACCTACAAGTCATTGACTCCCTCAGCTGATGTTTTTTTTTTTTGTTAGCCTATTGTGTGTCCCACTGCTGGGCAAAGGCCTCCCCTTTCTCCTTCCAAACTTCCCTGTTGTTGTTGTTGATGTTTACTTCAAGAAATTAATTTCGTACAAGTGTTTATTAATTCGAGTTTTAGAAAAAAAGTATTTCATTTTTTAACCGTGTATAAAAAAAAAAAAAATTAATAAGTTATTATTTTATGCTTGCTTACACGACCTAACGCCACAAAGTATAAGATCTACCCAAAACTGTACGAACCCCAGCCACAGCAAAACCATCAATCGCTCCCTGGTCTAAGTTTTATTCTCAATCCAATATTAAAAGTTCTATGATAAATTTCATGTAAAGTGATATCACACTTTTAAAGTAAATTTACATTTCCAAGTTGAACCTTTTCTAGCATAAAGTTAGCGGGTAGTTTTCACATTGATCTGGGTGTGGGGGAAAAACTTAGTGTATAAGATAGTTGTCGTGCTGTGAAATGGTGAAAGTTTCGCTGTTTATTTTTTTACTCTGTGCCTTAGAGATGGGTCCACTCTATCATTACTAGTTGTTCTATTTTATTATTATTAAAAACTCTTACACTAGCTGCTGCAAGCAAGCTAGAAAATTGTTCCCAGGAAACATACTACAAGCATAAATCAATATTGTAGCATTGTATTCAATTACATGTCGACCAGAATGCTTAATTCGTAATGTTTTTTTACCCGACTGCGACTGCGTTATATATATTTTTAAATTACTTATTTTACAAAAAAAAATAATGTTAATGATTGTTATCTAATTTATTTATTTAAATTTATATAATATGGAATTTTGCAGTAGATTTAATTTGATAATTTAATGGTTTCTTTAATAGAAATTTACATATTTTAAGTGTAATTTGATTGTTATTTATGTAATGTTTATTTGTATTTGTTTATGTACATTTTTTTATTAACATAGTTGTAAGTATATACACAAAAACACAAAATATGGGTCTTGTATCTGAAGCAATAATAATAAAAAATAATTCTATGTGTTCTGTCAGGACATGGTGAAAGACTAACACATACCAAGTTTCAAAGAGATCGGTTCAGCCGTTCGAGAGTGGAGAAGTATTTTTTTTTTTCAATTTATATAAAATAGTGCTTGACTGCGATCCCACCTAATGGTAAGCAGTGATGCAATCGTTGATGGTGAGGCGCACTAGTTTATTAAAAGCCTATTCACTTTAGCCTTGATGACACCTAAATTATAATCGGACGGGAAGATCGCAGCTCCAGTCCGTATTAGTAACAAACATACACATTCACAAACTTTTGCTTTTAACTGCTGAAGAGATTTGAATGGAATTTGACCCGGAAAAAACATGTCATAAAATAGTACAAAGGATACTTTTTATACCGGGGCCTAATTTTTCCTGGAACATCACATATAATATTTATTTTTATTCTGGGAGTATATCTCTTGGGTTAATTTACTACTAACTAGCGCGCGAAGCCGCTGGCATTATCTAGTTATAAAAAATTAAAAGGAATATCGCACATAAATTGGAATAGCGACAAGATAATGATGATGAGAATGTTACAATTACAAACGATTTTGATACTTGCAAATTGAGGAAGTTAGCGGATTGTAATAACAAACAGAACATAGAAGCTCCAGTTGCTTCGAATTTTTATTTTGCTAGTAGCTTTTAGTGGAAACTGTTAATATATGTGTTATTGTACTAACTGCAGCCCATGACTCCGCCCGTGCGATGTCATTATTCCCAACCGTTAATCCAAGATCCCACCTTGGCACCAAATCTCGTCAAAATCCGTACAGTCCCGGGAAATAAGTTTCCTATGTGCTATTCCCGGATATGGTCTACCCGTTACCCGTGTGCCAAATATCCAGATATAACTTTTTAACTGGTCGAGCGTAAACAAGTAATAAACACTCAGGGTCGTTTTTTAGGGTTCCGTATATCAAAAGGAAAAAAAACGGAACCCTTATAGTATCACTTTGTTGTCCGTCTTTCTGTCAAGACCGTTTATCTTAGGAACGTGTGGAGGAATCGAATTTAAATAAAAAACCATATACTCGTGTCCGCAGTCCCTTCAAGCTGTGAAAAAATCAAACATCTAAGCTAACGAAGAAAAAAGATATGGCCGTTTATGTCGCAAAAACGCATATTTCTCAGTCCTCCTTAGAGCAGGAGACGTAACTTAATAATTACCTACCTGAAACAAATGCGAGTCGGACTCGCACATTGAAGGTTCCGTATAAGCTAACTCAAGTCTCGAAGATTTTTCCAAATCGAGATTTTCTTTTGTGACGTAATTAAAAATTTACAGTTTTCAGATTTATTCCTATGTTGTGCAATAAAACCTTGTTTCATGCCTAATTTCAGGGTTTTAGGTCAACGAGAAGTACCCTTTGAATTTTGATTCCTTTGAGAGTGTCAAACATAAACAGCCGTATCTTTTTTTTCCGTTAACTTAGAATTTTGGTTTTTTCACAGCTTCAAGAAACCGCAGACTTGAGTATATGGTTTTAATTTCTACTCAATACCTCCACGCGTTCCCGAGACAAAGGGTCTTGACAGACAGACAGACAGACAGGCAACAAGAACCCTAAAAACGAATTAAGCAACAATAAAACAATCCCAATTGAATCCGTCTCCCCACTGCACACAATACACACTGCACTCCTATCCCCTACACGATAAAACTCCGACACTTTTTATTACACACTTTAATTCAACACTATGAAGTGGTTAAAGTAAAGCTGAGGACACACAATAACAGACAGACGTGGCACGACGTGACACGTTGAAGGTCATAGCGGTAATAAATCATTGGATAATAACTCTTCTTGTGACGTGCATAGGAAGGATAATGTGTGGGTTTTGATGATTATATCTGGAATGCTGGAAAAGAGATATATGACCGTGTTTATGTTTATTTTTAGAATAAAGTTGTAAATGGAATAGGTTCATTTTGAAATTTAAGGCCTTTAATAGTGGTAATGGTAGTAAGTTATTATGCTAAATTGGGGTGATAAGGACAAGCAAATGATAAATAATTGCAATGCTTGGAAAACGCTGTATTGTACACTTGGTTTGCAATAAACATTTTGACTTTGACTTTATCATTATACAATTTAACATTTAATATATTTCACAACTATCCCACAACGCGGTCTAGTCCCACGCTAAACAGAGCTTGTGTTATGAGTACTAGACAACTGATAAACGTACTTATATGTTTTTAATACATACATATTTTAGATAAATTTAACTCAGACACAGAGCAAATGATCGTACTCATCACACAAACCTTCTTCCTGGGTGAGAATCGACCCCCGGACCGGCATAGTAGTCAGGGCCACTAACCACTAGCCCAACTTACAGGTCAGTCAATATACATTACACTGTTTTTTTTTTATTTCTTTATATAAACTACTTACTAGTACTTGACTGCAATTGTACCTGACCACAATTCGTGTTATAATAACGTAACATCTCTTTTTAGGGTTCCGTACCTCAAAAGGAAAATATGGAACTTAATAGGATTACTTTGCTGTACGTCTGTATAAAATGTTTGTCAAAGCGCTTTATTTTACAAAAAAAAAAATGCAATTAGGATAAATATTTGTAAATCAATTCGGATATTGAACTGTTTTCATAGGTAAGTTTGTGCGGAACCCTCAGTGTGCGACTCACACTTGCCCAGTTTTTTTTTTTTAATTATAGGCAGACTTAATTTGAACATTGAATATTGTGAAAAATGAGCAATGAGATGGACATCATCTTAGAAAACGATCGTATTTTCTTTATTCCCCATCTTTTGCAAGCAAAAGCCAACAAATACTGCAAAATTATTACTTTCATATTCATTAAAAGTAACACTAAAAGATCAAAATACTTATAGTTATAATCAGCTAAAGTAAACCCGAGTTCACACAAAGGTGTCCTAGACGTGACATGTCACGTTTGTCATTTATTATCCTAATATGATGTGTAATAATTTATCATGACATTTAAGTAAATGCTGTGCTTACGTGTTTTATTACAATTGTGTGCCCGTACCTTTATAGTAGTGATGAAAAATATTACGCTCTTGGGAATGATATTGTTTAATATCAAACTTGAGAATAATGTGGTTATGAATATTTATTATTTTTTATGTGAGCAGTGATGGCTCAGTGGCAACGGCCCCGACTTGCGAGCTGCAGGTCTTGAGTTCAAGACAGACAAGATAGACCACAAAAGCCCCAACCAGTCCGCGTGGTACGCATCAAAATCACTTCACCATCTCTTTTCTTCGAGTCATTGATGGCGCGTATTGTTACAGGCGCGCCTCAAAAAGATGCCAGCCAAACCTTAGGAGCCCAGCAGGACCGAAATCCTAAAGTCACTGTTTGATATTACACCTTAAAAAACCATCAATCACGTGCATACCGATAATATTGATTTTATTTAAAATGGTATGATGCAGTTTTAATTTTTGCCAAAATCAAGTCCAGGTGTATTTTTTTTTTGTTCTCAGCTATAAATCGAAGGAATACGTTGATTTAAAAAAAAATACTTAAAATTACTGCGCCCGCGTGGTGGATTACGGCCCATTCCCTCTCCTAAAGAGGAGGCCTGAGTCCCAACAGTTAGAACATTAAAGGCTGATGCTATGCCATGCTATGCTATTGTTGACTTGATGTTTGGAAATTTGAAACAAATATTAAAACTATAGTTTTGATTTGCTATATTGATCCTGCTATTTAATTTTTTAGAGACTCATGAGCATCCACATTTTATACTATACTAGCTTTTGCCAGCGGCTTCGCTCCAGCTCTTACCCTACTCTACTGTACTCTACCCTACTCTACCTCACTCTACCCTACACTACCCTACTCTACCCTACTCGACCATACTCTACACTACTGTACCCTACTACACCCTATTCTACACTACTCTATCCTACTCTACCGTACTCTACCCTACTCTACCCTACTCTACTCCTACTCCCTCCCTAATGAGCAGGTTTTGGATTTTTAATTTTTTTATTTAACGGGATAAAAACTATCCTTTGTCCTTCTCCTGGTTTTAAGCTACCTCCCCACCAATTTCCAGCAAAATCGGTTCAGACGTTCTTTAGTTATAAATAGTGTAACTAACACGACTTTCTTTTATATATATATATAGATTTTTTTTTTTTTGGTGGCCAGTTTGATTTTTTAATTAACTTGTTTGATGCACGTGCATTTTAATTCACATAATAAGTTTTTTTTCATAATTATGATTTTTGACATTCCAATTTCAAATGTCATTATTGCCTAGGAATCGGCTATACTTCATTAGATCTTTCGAGACAGAATAACTTGCTTTAGGTGATTGTTCTATGATATATATTCAAAGGGTATTATTAAGCAGTTGGTTGTAAAAACGTAGAATGATTTTAAAAGGAAATATTCATAAATCGTTCGACTTCGATATAAGCGATAGATGGCGCTAGTGGTTACACGAACTTTAGACATTAAGCAATAATATTTATAGTATTAGAATTTATGTATTTTTTTTCTATAAATATATCAATTGTTAAAATGAAATATTTACTTACACATAGATAAACCCTAATTTATATTAGTTAGTCAATTGATGTTACGCACTATTTACTTTGCTTTGATTGGTTGGTTATTCGACCGAATTTTTGTGAAAGTTTGTGGTAGGGAAACATTGAGATTGTAACGGTTATTTATATTCAGTCAGCTTTGAGTTGTTAAACAGTGAACAAGTCTTACCAAACCATGTATTTGTAACTATGTTGATAAATATGAAATTATATTGGTCAAAGTGAATAAAATGTATATGTAACTGTAGCTTGACGTGTATCATTTCGGGATAAACGATATTTCTATACGAGAATATGTTCCCTAAGCATAGATGATAGATAATGTTATACTTTCATGCGAGTAAAGCCATAGAAGCTAGTAATAATCACATACGATAATGTAAACATATAAATCCTCCTCGAAAGCAATTTAGTTATTTACATTACATCAGAATATTAACAACAATATCACGCCTTAGCAACGAAGGGGTAGGTAAGTAAATATTAATTACCTCTCCCGTTTATGTCAATCGTTTGGGGAAGTGATATTCTTGTGGTCGGAAATGCTTAGAAATTACTTATTGTGTAAGGTGTGAGATTGCTTTCTGTTATGAGATAAATAGGAATGTAAGCAATCTTTTGTGTCATTTTCTTTTGTTAAGGCGAAATATTCTCATAGGAAAGTAGCATTTTATCAGCGACTTCGTTTGCAAAAATACGAGTATAATAGTATAATAAAAATATTTTATATTTAGCCTTTACTGTCCCACTGCTGGGAAAAGGCCTTTCTCTATTGCTTTCATTATTTTTGGCTCTGGACTCACGAAGCGGTTTTCAACTGCGCCTGCTGCGATATAAGAAACCGCTGCTTTACTTTTTAATCTACGAGACCGCAGTTTTGTGCAGTTACGCAGCCGTCGCGGTTGTGCTTTTCGCCCGCAAACCTGGCGGGTAATTATCACAAGACAGTTGCAAGATGGCCCGCCGCGCCGGTGCAACGGGAGCCGCGAACAACCGTGCGCACCGCGAGCAAAAAACGCAACGTGAAATGTGGTTTAATTTTTTACATACATATCTGTATTCTACAGAAGCTACGAGCCCCCAACAACAAGCATCAAGCATTTATTTGAAATGCTTTTCAATATCGTCATAAAATGGTGTAAGCGCCTAATCAGCGAAGCAAAAAAAAGTCCTTTATAACATTTTTAATTGCGGCTTACACACGCGTATTCCAATTCCCATCCTATTTATAACCTAAAGGTTAAGATCCTACTCAGAAACAGTCGTAAAAACAACACTTCATTTTACAGCTCAACAATTATCACCGTACCGTACCGTCACACATCAAATTCGTTCATTCCTACTTCTCAGGATTTATCTTAGTACAATCTTTGTACACTTGACATCAAATTCACCGTAAAAGCCTTTCAACGTATATTAGCGGATTTAAAGGCATGTAATTTTCTCATTGTAACGTCAAATAAATGTTAATACGACATCACAGAATCACTCTTATTTCATAAAATAGGTAGTAAGGATAAAATTGATATAAATAGAAATACAATTCTGCTGCTTCAAATGCCTAACATTTTCGGCCGAAAGTATTCTATTGCAGGATTATGTTACTGTTTACAACACTAAAGACCAACATTTTATATTTTTATTTTATATTGGTGTTATATAATTTACGTCTATTCTAGTAATTTTGTAAATAATAACAGTTTACAGTCCTTTTAAATCTATTGTTTATGGTTGCGCCGATCAGCGTCTCACTGTCAACGACGGCTAGCGCTGAAAATCAGCGCTGTGGCTCTGTCCTGACCGCGAGCTCCAGCATTTTGCAATTATGGGTTAAGCACGCCTATGTACATCCTCACCTTTTATTGTTTTGTTGAAACCGTATGTACAATAAAGAATAAAGAATAAAGAATGTACTTTTTTTTATTTTATTATATAGAGTCAGTGTGTCTAGCTGTTATTTTAAGATATGCGCCATGTTTGTAACAAATAAACTCTTTTTCTTTCTTTCTTTCTTTATTTCAATTGCATTGATAAATCCATCAGTCCATATCATGGGCAGCTCGCCGTCCGGCCGTCCTGACCGAGCTGGAATCGTCGACGGCGTGTATTATTCCACGCATGCCTCAAAGAGATGTCAGCAAAACCGTAAGAGCCCAGCAGGATCGAAGCTTACTGGAGCTATGGTTTGTACAAAAGAGAATCCCGGGGCCCTCGAACGAAGGCAAAAAAGAATTTCCGGCCACCGTAGGCGCGGGCTTGCGGACGGCGTGCAATGGGTTGCACGCTGTCCGATCGTCCGGTAACGAACCGGACCGAGCCCAAGTCGTCGACGGCGCGTTCTGTTCCCGCGCGCCTCAAGGAGCTGTCAGCACACCCAAGAGGCCCAGCCTGCTGACTGCAGGCAGGCAGGGTCGAAGCCTACTGGGGTCATAGGTTAACTTCCGAAAGGAATACCCGGCCCCGGCTCGATAGGCTACGAAGGAACGGGGTAGGTTTTTAGTCAGTAAAAGTCTGACACTACTTCCCGCTCCACCCAAGGGCGGGATTTTTCATTGGATGATTTTACCTACCATAAAAAACATAGGAGTCAGTTTTAGTCTGTAAAAGTCTGACATGCCCTTCCGCTCCACCTGGAGAAGTCATTTGATGATATCCCACATAAAAAAAATATTCCATATCAAAGCATTTAGGAAAAGGAAACAAAGGAAAATTTCTGGAGTGGCGGCCGCGTACTGGAAGACACAGTGCTGGAATGACTTCTACAAGGTGGACCGATGACCTGGTAAAGGCAGCAAAAATCCGATGGATGCGAGTCGCACAGGACCGTTCATTGTGGCGACATTTGGTGGAGGCCTATGTCCAACAGTGGACGTCTTTGGACTGAAATGATGATCATGATGATAAAAGCTTTTAGTACTTTATTTTAAAATTGATTTTACATGATGACATACAAGCTTTTCAGACCTTATCTGTTTTCAGATGAGCCATTTATTTAATATTATTTTTTACATGATCTTAATTATGATTTATTTTTTATTTTATGACATGATTTTTATTATTATTATTACATTTTTTGACGAGATTTTAATTATTATTTTCATTTTTTTTTTTTTCATTATATAAGCTTATTAATTCAGTCATCGACAGTCTATTATCCGAGACGCACGCGCAATAGCAACTTATTTTATTTAATTACCCACAGTTATATTAAGTAAATATAAATAATGTCTAAGTGCGATAACTGTAAAAAAACCATAACTAAGGCTTCGCCAGGTCTGGAGTGTAGTAAATGCGAAAGGATTGTGCATCTGAATCCAAAGTGTACAGGATTAACAAATAAGCAGATCGCTGCGCTAAAAGCTGCACCCAGTCTGGAGTGGACATGTAACGAATGCCAGCAGGAGTCCCCGAGACGTAACTCATCCATCATTACTCCTGACGACGACGATGAAGACGATGAAACACCAGTCCAAATTAATGCTAAAAAGTTACTTTCCAATATTAGTAAGGAGGTAGAGAAAGCGATCAAAAGGGAAATGACGCAAGTGAGTGATTCCTTGCAGTTCCATAGTGCAAAACTTGATGAAGCTGTAGAGTGCATCGAAGCTTTCAAGAAAACTATCAAGGCCCTTGAGCGGAGGAATATGGAGCTGATAAACAAAAACAACAATTTAGAAACCCGTGTAGGTGTACTGGAACAACGCCTGCAAGAAATAGAACAAGAGAAATTAGGAAGATATGTGGAAATTGCAAACGTGCCTAAACAAAAAGATGAAAATGTTAGACTCCTGATGAACAAAATCGCGCTTCACTTGAAACAGTCAACAGAAGAGATCAAAAGTGCACGAAGACTTTACGGACGAAACGACCAGTCGACCAACATTCTAGTGGAGTTCAACGATGAAAAAGTCGCAGGAAACTGGATTAATGTTGCAAAAAATATGAAACCTACCGTCGTACAAATCTTAACTAATGAACTAAACAACAACAAAATCATATATGTGAGGGAAGCTATGACAAAACATCACAAACAACTATTTTGGAACGCAAAACAGGAATTAAAAATCAATCATAACTTCAAGTATGTATGGTTCAAACAAGGCCTGGTAAAAGCGCGTAAGGATGACGGTGAAAAAATTCGTACCTTGCGCTCCATGAATGATTTACACGAACTTATCAACAACAAGGATTAAGATGTTTATAAAGATGTTAACTTATTACGAACTTCACACTTAAAAAGTATGGATAATTATCTCAATGATATAAGTGAGGTTAGTAACTGCTCAAACGTTAAAGATTTCCTAAACTGTATCCCTAATAGTCAATGTAACCTATTATGTCTGCATATTAATATTCGTTCCATTATTAAAAACTTCTCTGCTCTTGAACAAATGCTAAAAACTTCAAAAAAATGTATAGACGTTGTTATTCTAACTGAGAGTAATATATCAGAAAACAATAGTGTTTTGTATCATTTATGCGGGTACCGAATGTACACGGCTTTGCGAAACACCCGAAAGGGTGGTGGTATTATATTATATGTCAACAATAAACACAAATGCTGTATCAAAAATGTTAAAACCAAATTTTTTGAAAGTATTTTTTGTTCTATCACCACCCAATCGAACTATGTTGCAAATTTGTGTGCGGTATACCGACCACCAAGTTATAATAAAATCTCATTTATTGAGGAACTTCATACTGTACTTAATATGTTCACTAATACTACTGATCTATATTTATTAGGAGACACGAACATTGATCTGAAAACGAATGACCCTGTGAAGCATAAATACAACAATATGTTGCATAGTCACGGGCTTCTGTGCGGGATCACTGAACACACTAGGATAGCAATAAGTAATGGAAGATTAAGTAAATCTTGTATCGATCACATTTATGCGCGGTCCCGCACACAAGACCTATTTACGGCAACACTCGGTACCACACTGGCTGACCACCGCGCTGTCATACTCGCCTGCGTTGGAGCGCAGATACAGGTTGCTCCTAAATTTAAGACGAGCATTAATTATAATACCTTTTACAAATGTCTCGATGAAGTTCAGTGGGCAAAATGTCACGAGATGAAATGTCCTACAACCCTATATAATTATATACATAACCAGTTTAAAGAGTGCTATAAAAAATCAGAATATAAGACTAAAGTAAAATGTAGCTCAAATCGTAGTTCAAATGAATGGACAAATACTAAAACTACCAAAGCATGTGAATATAGGGACAAATTATTCCATAAATGGATAAAAGACCCTAGGAATATAATACTAAAAAATGAATATAATAAAGCGAGAAACTATGCAAATATTTTAATTCATAATACTAAAAATAATAAAATTAAATCTGATATTTTAGCAAACAAAAGTAACATGAGACTGCTATGGCAAATCCTAAATCAGATCACAGGAAGAACAAAAAAGTCAATTGATGATTCTATTCAAAATACATTCACTAAACTTAACACAAGTTCGAAAGATATCGCCAATAATTTTGCACACGCGTTTGATAAAAGCGTTAAACTTATTATTCCTAAATGTTCCCAAAAATTGCTGAACAAATCAGAGTACAAAAGTCCAGCTAATGTTACTATGCGCATAAAGCCTGCAAACCCGGCCAGTATAAAGAAAATCATTATGTCCTTGAATAATAATAAAGCCCCAGGCATTGATGGCATTAGAGCAATGGATTTAAAAAGGATTTGTGTTGCAATCACGTCGGTGATTTCTAATCTAATTAATCTAAGTATACAAAAAAGTAAATATCCAAAATTGCTAAAAACAGGGATCGTCAGACCGATCTACAAGAAGGGAACAAAGACGGACTACAATAATTATCGACCAATTACTTTATTGCCTACCATTGATAAAATTATTGAAAAATATATATGCACACAAATACATGAATTCTATAGTAAAAATAAGATAATAACGCATAAACAATATGGTTTTCAACCAAAAAAGAATACAACGCAATTGCTATCAAAGTTCACAGATAGTATTCATAAACACTTAGATGAAAAACATCACGTGTTAGTAGTGTTTATTGATTATAGTAAGGCATTCGATACTCTCAGACATGACAGACTAATTGAGTTTCTTCATGACAGCGGCATTAGGGGTAAATTACTGGACTGGTGTAAAGATTATCTAAACGAGAGAAAATACATGGTCAAAGTAAATGATGCATTGAGTGACTCAGTTAGGGTGACGGAAGGTACGGCACAAGGCTCGGTCCTCGGTCCCCTGCACTACCTTGCATATGTGAATAGCCTCGTCAATGTGATAAAACAGTGTGAGATTTATCAATTCGCTGACGATACCTGCCTTGTAGCTGCTGGCAAAAGTGTTGAAGATGCTCAACAACAGCTACAAAGCGATTTTGATCGACTCACCAAGTGGTCACATGACGCGGGTCTCGTGTTAAATGCTGGGAAGACAAAACTAATATACATCAGTTCCAGTCAAAATAGAAGTACAACCTTGCCTAAATTAATAGCCCACTCGCATGAGTGTATGCATGCTAACTGCTATAAAAAAGTTCCCAAACCTTGCAACTGCGGCTCAATAGAACTAGTGGATAAGCAAACGTACCTGGGTTTAACTATTGATAGTCGGCTCAGTTGGAAAGAACATACCGATGGGATCTGCGATAAATTGAGATGTATCCTAGCCAAATTTTCTTTAATTAAATACAAAATACCATATAAAATACTATTAATGTTGTATAAATCTCTGGCCGAGTCAATAATATCGTATGGACTGTCGAGCTATGGAAGGACATATAAGACCCACCTTGACAAAATATACACACTACAACTACGTATATTAAAAACTATCGTTCCGTACAACATTAAAATTAAATTGAAAAATGATTACCATAAGCTGTTTGAAGTCTGTAAAATTATACCCATCCATAGAAAAGTTAAATTAACACTTCTGAATGAGGAATTCTTTAATGAAAATTTTAAAATATCAAAAACCTTAAGTAATAGCCAAATAAATACCCGTAGTATCATCAACGCAAGGCTTTTACTTCCTAAGTATAACAACTTACATGGCAAAAGAACACTAAAATATATGATACCCTATCTCATAAATAGTCTACCAAAAACATTAATAAATATAATTACACATAAAAACATAAAACATAAGTTAAAACAACACTTCTTACAAAATCTGTATATCTAAAATAAACCGGAAACTAAAAAAAAAAAAACAAAAAAAAATATATTATACATTTGTGCCCATAAATCGATTATGCGATGAGCGACACACAGATAAATGTTTTGAAATAAAGGAACAACCTGTATCACTAAATAGATCTCCTACTGTATGAATGATACGCGGCTAGCTCGGTCACTGATGTTACGCCCATACCGTTCACTCGTCAATGTTGTATTTATTTATACCCTCTTCGGAGATATGTTAGTGATCTAGTAGAATGTATGGATAATAATATTTTGTTATTTTTTGCTGTGTTTTGGTTAGTCAAAATTGTGTGTCGATGATTATGATGCACGGTAAAACTCTAATGAGTTTATGATTTGCATCATCTGTAATTTAACGACTTGTATTAATGCTGAAAAAAAAAATTAAAAAAAAAAAAAAAAAAAAAAAAAATTACATTTTTAAATATATTTTTTTAAAAATTACAAAAAATAAAAAAAAACATTTAAAAATATAACAAATAGTGTCCCACCGGTATCGGGAAAGGGTCCAAGCTACCGGCGGTCAGGGCTCCAGAGAAAGGAACCTCCTAACAATACGAGCCGTGTCCAGGAGTACCGCTTTCTGAATCAAGCCCTTGATCCAGCCGCCTAATGAGAGCCTCCTAAGGTGTTGGTCGAGGCTCTTGGCTATTAAGCCATTACCCGACACGACTATCGGTACAATGATCGCCGAATCCACTTCCCACATGTCGACAACCTCGCGAGCCAAGTCAATATACTTGATTTGTTTATCTTTCTCAGCTTTCACGAGGTTCTCGTCATGCGGAACGGATATGTCAACAATCATTGCACGCCTCTCGTTTCGGTCCACCACCACTATATCAGGCTTATTGGCTACAATAGTCCTGTCAGTGATGATGGACCGATCCCAGTACAAAGTGATATGACCATTATCAAGAACTGGGTCGGGCTCATACCTGTAGTACGGCACTTCCGATCCCACAAGAGAGTATTTCAAAGCAAGTTGCTGATGGATAATCTTGGCTACAAGGTTGTGCCTATGCAAATACTCGCCGTTAGCCAGACGAGAACAACCGGAGATAATGTGACGAATTGATTCTCCCGGACGGTGACATGCCCGACAGATGTCAACCGTGCCGTCCTTCACAATAAATCTCCGGTAGTTATTCGTCATGATAACTTCGTCCATAATTGCACAGATAAAACCTTCGGTTTCCCCAAAGAGGTCACCGAAACGCAGCCAAGCTACGGACGCCAATTGGTCTACATCGGGCCCGTGAAGGGCCCGGAAAAAGCGTCCGTGAAGTTCCTTGCTCTGCCATACTTCCCTGCGATCGTTAGTGTCAAGCACTACCGGTTTGCGCCAGTTCTCATTAGCCAAGGAGAGAGGGGTGAGTCCCTTGTCCACTGCCACTACATCTCGATGCATACCCACGTCGGCAGCTAGGAAATATTCCCTGAGGCTGCATACCTCGCGGTTGTGTAGGGTCTTAGCATTTAAAAAACCTCGACCGCCACACTTCCGCGGGATATACAGTCTCATCACCGACGATCGTGGGTGATGCATTCGGTATGCAGTCAGCAGTGTTCGAACCCGCCTATCCAGGGCGTCAAGTTCCGTTTGAGTCCATCTGAGTACGCCGAAAGAGTACATCAATACCGGCATGACCCAACCGTTGAAGGCGCGCACCTTGTTTCCGCCTGAAAGAAGGCTATTGAAAACCTTCTTCAGGCGTCCAAAGAAACGCTCCTTCAACGATTGCTTCATGTCAGTGATATTGATGCCTAGGGCTTCCGACATACCCAAATACTTATAGGTTTCGGTTGGAGAGAGAGATCTCAGGTTTATGGAATCCGTGAGTTGAATGCCCACAGATTCCACAACCTCCCCTCGCTTTACATGCATGACCGCACATTTGTCCACACCAAACTCCATCCTGATGGCACTACTGAAGGTTTCAGTTACCTTCAGTAGCTCCATCAGTTGCAGGTTGTTGGGGGCAAAAAGCTTCAAGTCATCCATGTAAAGAAGGTGAGATATAACCTGACCACCTCTCTTCAACCGATAGCCT
This sequence comes from Leucania comma, assembly GCA_958295575.1. NCBI lineage: Eukaryota > Metazoa > Arthropoda > Insecta > Lepidoptera > Noctuidae > Leucania > Leucania comma. The sequence goes on along the minus strand of OY282482.1, from coordinate 3,560,394 downwards.
AGACCTGAATTCTCCAGCAGTGTGCTTAGAGGATTCAAGGCTAGGCAAAACCAAAGCGGACTCAAACTATCACCCTGGAATATACCTCGCTTTATCCTTACAGGTTCGCTATTCCTCTGGATATGTCGACATCCTGGATAGCGAAGGACCGTACTCCATTTCCTCATACACGACATCAGGAAGGTGCGTAGTGTTGTATCAATTTTATACAACTCTAGCACCCTCATGAGCCATGTATGAGGAACGGAATCATAGGCCTTCTTATAATCTATCCAACATGTCGACAGATCCTTTCGGGAACGTCGAACCTGTTGGCTAATGGTCATATCAATGAGGAGCAGCTCCTTAGTACCGCGGGACCCATTCCTACATCCATTCTGAGAAGGTGACATTATCAAATTTTTGTCAATATGGTTGTTAATTTTGCTTCTCAGTATGGATGTAAGAACTTTATAGACCGTCGGCAAACACGTGATCGGTCTATAATTTTTAGGTTCCGCAGTACTGCCTGATTTATGGAGCAGGTGGGTTATTCCTGTCGTAAAACACTCGGGCAGCGACCCTGACTCTAGGGCAGATTGGAATTGAGACGCCAAACGAGCGTGCGATCTTGTGAACCACTTTATCCAGAAATTGTGCAGTCCATCCGGCCCTGGAGATTTCCAGTTAGGCAACGGACGGACTGCACGAGCTACATCTTGGGGGCTGATGTAAATTGCCCCCATTTGTGGTATTGGATCGCACGCGCGCTCCACCTCCCGAATCCAATCACCCTCGGTGTGTCTGACAGGCACCGACCAGATGCTGCGCCAGAATGAACTCATGGCGTCATCACCCGGGAGGCGTGTGTCAGTCACACCTTGGTCCGGTCGCTCCCAAGCCCTATATACCCACCTTTCGTTGCTTCGGAATGTGCGATTCTGGGTGTATCGCTCCACTCGGCGCTTATACCTGCGGATACGGTTTGCCCATGCATACACTTTTTGCTTCAGGAAGTCGATGCGCTCTGTGACTCGGGACATGTAGTCTCGGGGGCTGATGTCTGTCCCCGAAAATGCCCGTCTCACAAAGCGCATCACTCTAGGGCGAGTGTTGCCCTCCCTGAAGCAAATTAGTTTGCCGATGAGTGCTCTGGCCCCACCAATACGACGCTCGATCCTGCACTGCCAGGCCGGTACAGCTGGTTTCGGTCGTGTAGCTACGTCACTGGTTGGAAATTTGACGTGAGCTACACGACATGCCGCTACGGCCGCGCAGTACATTATCGAGTGTGTATCGGTGAGATCTTCGCAGTCATCAAAATAGTCAGACAACTGCGAATCCAGAGCAGCCACCAGCGCCCTATTCTTGTTATGCATGGGCAAACGAGGTAAGCGAGGTCTAAGTTCGGGGGACATGTTGCGATATTCCCGAATCGCACACTCCAAAGCACTCCTCAGTTCGCTATTGCACTGGGTACTTACATGAGCAACCGTGTCAGTATCCTCCTCGTCAGCATGGTGGGATGTGTAGCTGGACGGTGGTGCCACAAGTGGAACTAAAGGTTGCGACGGAGGGGCAATGACACGGTTACTCGTTTCCGTTCGGAGGCGATCAAGTACAGCATCATCCAACATGTGATTACGCAGGATGACCCGCACCTGATCCGACAGTCGTTGGGTTGAAACGTTGACGGCTGGCTCAAGCACCTGAAACAAAGAGAGCATCCGAACACGGTACGCGGTCAGGTTGTTTCCTCCCTCTGTAGCCCCGTAGTATGCGCGCATGACGTTTTCGTTGATGGTTTGCGTCCATCGCATGCGCTGCACACTTCCGCCGGGAGCTGGGACCCTATCAGAGACCGGTGGGCCTCGAGGTCCTAAGCCGCTCGGCGGCCGGCGTCCTCTTCGTCGACGCGCAGGTGGTGGTGTCGTCGGCGGAGAGAAGAACTCGTCGCTGGAGCTCGACGCAACTGCCGCGGCCGGTGTCACAGCACTCACAGTGGGGCTGGGTTCCGGCGGCGGCGAGGCGGAGCTGAGCGACGAGGCCGGAGGTGATGGGCGTGCACGGCGTGCTGCAGCTCTCGTCAACATTTAAGTTTCGTCGTCGAATTATTTTCATTATTATTATGTTAATGTTTTTTATATGTTTTTGTGTATTGTCACTATTTATTAATGTGTGCCTATAATTTATATGTGTGGTGTGAACTGTAAGTATAAGTTGGCAATAAATAAATAAAAATAATAATAATAATATATAGCCAACAGGTTCGACGTTCCCGAAAGGATCTGTCGACATGTTGGATAGATTATAAGAAGGCCTATGACTCTGTTCCTCATACATGGCTCATGAGGGTGCTAGAGTTGTATAAAATTGATACAACACTACGCACCTTCCTGATGTCGTGTATGACGAAATGGAGTACGGTCCTTCGCTATCCAGGATGTCGACATAGCCAGAGGAATAGCGAACCTGTACGGATCGAGCGAGGTATATTCCAGAGTGATAGTTTGAGTCCGCTTTGGTTTTGCCTAGCCTTGAATCCTCTAAGCACACTGCTGGAGAATTCAGGTCTAGGCTATCGGTTGAAGAGAGGTGGTCAGGTTATATCTCACCTTCTTTACATGGATGACTTGAAGCTTTTTGCCCCCAACAACCTGCAACTGATGGAGCTACTGAAGGTAACTGAAACCTTCAGTAGTGCCATCAGGATGGAGTTTGGTGTGGACAAATGTGCGGTCATGCATGTAAAGCGAGGGGAGGTTGTGGAATCTGTGGGCATTCAACTCACGGATTCCATAAACCTGAGATCTCTCTCTCCAACCGAAACCTATAAGTATTTGGGTATGTCGGAAGCCCTAGGCATCAATATCACTGACATGAAGCAATCGTTGAAGGAGCGTTTCTTTGGACGCCTGAAGAAGGTTTTCAATAGCCTTCTTTCAGGCGGAAACAAGGTGCGCGCCTTCAACGGTTGGGTCATGCCGGTATTGATGTACTCTTTCGGCGTACTCAGATGGACTCAAACGGAACTTGACGCCCTGGATAGGCGGGTTCGAACACTGCTGACTGCATACCGAATGCATCACCCACGATCGTCGGTGATGAGACTGTATATCCCGCGGAAGTGTGGCGGTCGAGGTTTTTTAAATGCTAAGACCCTACACAACCGCGAGGTATGCAGCCTCAGGGAATATTTCCTAGCTGCCGACGTGGGTATGCATCGAGATGTAGTGGCAGTGGACAAGGGACTCACCCCTCTCTCCTTGGCTAATGAGAACTGGCGCAAACCGGTAGTGCTTGACACTAACGATCGCAGGGAAGTATGGCAGAGCAAGGAACTTCACGGACGCTTTTTCCGGGCCCTTCACGGGCCCGATGTAGACCAATTGGCGTCCGTAGCTTGGCTGCGTTTCGGTGACCTCTTTGGGGAAACCGAAGGTTTTATCTGTGCAATTATGGACGAAGTTATCATGACGAATAACTACCGGAGATTTATTGTGAAGGACGGCACGGTTGACATCTGTCGGGCATGTCACCGTCCGGGAGAATCAATTCGTCACATTATCTCCGGTTGTTCTCGTCTGGCTAACGGCGAGTATTTGCATAGGCACAACCTTGTAGCCAAGATTATCCATCAGCAACTAGCTTTGAAATACTCTCTTGTGGGATCGGAAGTGCCGTACTAACGGTATGAGCCCGACCCAGTTCTTGATAATGGTCATATCACTTTGTACTGGGATCGGTCCATCATCACTGACAGGACTATTGTAGCCAATAAGCCTGATATAGTGGTGGTGGACCGAAACGAGAGGCGTGCAATGATTGTTGACATATCCGTACCGCATGACGAGAACCTCGTGAAAGCCGAGAAAGATAAACAAATCAAGTATATTGACTTGGCTCGCGAGGTTGTCGACATGTGGGAAGTGGATTCGGCGATCATTGTACCGATAGTCGTGTCGGGTAATGGCTTAATAGCCAAGAGCCTCGACCAACACCTTAGGAGGCTCTCGTTAGGCGGCTGGATCAAGGGTTTGATTCAGAAAGCGGTACTCCTGGACACGGCTCGTATTGTTAGGAGGTTCCTTTCTCTGGAGCCCTGACCGCCGGTAGCTTGGACTCTGTTCCCGATACCGGTGGGACACTATTTTTTATATTTTTAAATGTTTTTTTTTTTTTGTAAGTTTTTTAAAAAATATTTAAAAATGTAATTAATAAGCTTATATAATGAATAAAGGAAATAATAATATTCTTAACAATCAACGAAAACAAGTTTGGCTGTATCTTTTTATGTTCAACAGTTACTGTAAGTACGGGTGTGTCTTTTTTATACTGTTTTATTATTCTATGGCAGTAGGCAGTTAAGTTTGAAAAAATGTGTGACAGTGAATCATTACGTATTTGGTAATAAAAGGTAATACATATTTATCTTCGAGACAAATTATTCTGAGTTGTAATTTAACCTGTCAATCACCTGTTATGAAATGTCAAAAAGTCGTGTTGGCACTACGCGCCATAAACAAAATGGCGGCGTAAATAATACTTTTAGAAAAAAATTAAAAACTGTTTTATAAAACTATCTTTCATTATTCTGTAAACGAGATTGTACTAATTGATATATTTTTTATCTACCAGGTATCAAAATCAAGTGATCATCGATACAGAATACTTGCTGTACAAGTTCAAAATTTAGAAACCAGGCTGTTGAGCAAATTCGATGAAATATAAGAATTGATAAACAAAAACCGAGAAACAAGGGCCTGTGTTATCTAATTATGAAAACAATTTGACGAAAGGGCTTGAGATGTTTACAATAACACCACTTGAAATTCGACCCGACTCACCATAAAAACAACTAGGGACGGTGCTCCTTCACTTTTTTGTAACTATCGATAGTTGATTTTTTTTGCAGGGGATGTTGGTATAAGTGAATAAAAATACAAACTCATGAAACATTTTCTTTTATTTTCAACTAGCGGCTTCCAGTAGCTTCGCCCGCGTCAAAATTATGAAAAATAGAAAATTAACCTAAGTGAATACAGACCTGGGATAAAAAAGTATCCTATGTGCTATTCCTAAATTTGCGTGAAAGAGTAACAAACATCCACACACTACTTTCGCTTTTATAATATTAAAAGGATTAAAAACAATCAAAATTTTAACTTTAGATTTTTTTAGACCAATAACAATAAGAGAAGTTGAACCAATCATTACGATACATACAAACAGTTTCAAAAGTTTTTTTCATATGTACACAAAATAATACAGCAAACACTATGAATCCACACAAATATATAGAGTTTTTAAGCTGAGACAGTTTAATATTTAAAACAATGTAAAATAAGTTTTTCATACACAAAACACGAAAAATAATACAACAATTACATCATGCTACCACTCATAAAACCAATTTTAAATATATTCCAGTCTAATATTTAAAATCACATTTATAAATTTAGATAAATAGAATACTTCTTATAAAATCGAAATAGTTCCACAACTCGATTTTCATATGTACACAAAACACGCAAATTATATAGTCAGAAGGCTGATCATGTAACTGTGAATAAAATCATGTAGATGAACTGAAGAAGATTACTCTCAGTTGGATTTTACTTTTATAGTACTCTGTTAGTAACTGAAGCTATGAAATCCTTCATGCGTAATCGCAAAACTATCTTGAAAGTAAGAATTTTAATATTTTCAATCGAGTATTGTTAGCAAACGAGATACGTAATCAGCCAGCAATTTTAAAGTGAAACTATCTATATTTTGTTAAATAAATCTATAAAATCCACAAATATTCTCCACATACAAAACCTTGCATTCCGTATTCATAAAATACCTATCATAACATACAGGCATTCTCTACACACAAACCTTGCACTGTTTTGCATAAAATACCTATCACAATAGCTATTTGTGAATATTTGGGAAGAATTGAAGAAAAAGCAGGAAGCATTACTACTGTGATGTATGATATGATTTAAAACAATCCGTTATACACAGTGGCACTTGGCAGGTTTCACAGCAGTACGGCGTCTTTTGTGTCTTCTTATTTCGAAGACAAACAAAACAACGCTTCCGGAAATTCCGGTTGCGTGCTGCTGTGTAATCTGACTGTTCCAGCAGAACGGGCCAATGTGTAGAACGAATTATTCTCTGCGGCTGTTGGTGCGTAGATCTACTGCTGGAAACAGTAAACTTACGACTCTGTGGACAATGTGATAGATGATTTGTGAGAATGGAATCTACAAGACGAAGACGAAAAGCTAAATGATCATGACGTTTTTGTGATGATGACTCTATAAGAATGCGAGCGTTAAGGATAGAAACATTTAGCAAGCGTTTAAAAAGCTTCATGTACCATTTGGCACAACGTTTCCGTTCTATTAAATAAGGCTCGAGCATTTGGTCCTTCATATCCACCCCCCCCATGAATTTATTATAATCCAGCACCACCTGCGGTTTAAATGGTGCTGGACGATAAGACGGACGCGACGGGACTGTAGGCAAGGCAGTAGCTGAACCATGACAAGTAGAGATCATGGTTACTCGTTTTTTGTCTTGCCACGATAATATGGAGACATCGCCGGAATGTCTCGCTATGTACTCTCCCCTTTTAAGCGGAGCCTTATTTACTACAACAGGAACGTCTCTACGAGAAGGTCTCAAGGTACCAACGCAGTCGGTACCATTGACCTTCAGAAATCTAGCTAACAGAGGCGAATTGTACCAATTATCCATAAATAGTCTATATCCTTTGTTTAGCAGGGGACTAATGAGCTTCTTCACAACAGCTGTACTTTTAAGTACACCAGGCGACTGGTCCAAGTCTGTTGCACACTGTTTACCGACATAAACAATGAAAGACCACAAATAACCTGTGGTACTTTCGCAAAGTTCAAAAGTCTTAATACCAAACTTAGCAGCTTTGTTCTGAATATACTGTCTAAATTTCAATCTTCCTTTCCATAGGGTTAAACTCTCATCAATACAAATATCTTTATGCAAAATATAATTTGCCTGAAAACTAGAATTTAAATGAGTAATTATTGGCCTCAGACGGTATAGTGGATCAGAGCTGCTAGCGGCGCTAATGTTGGAGGGATTTGGATAATTATTAACTGCGGGGTCGGAATCTACAAAATGTAATGCTCTGGATAACATTTCATACCTTCTCCGTGTGAAGATGCGCCTGAAAACTTCCGTTTTCAGAAGAGGATCAACAGAAAAGCAACTGACAACAGTTGGCATTTTGATGATCCCCAACATCATCCAAAACGAAAAAAGGCATAAAATTTCGTGAATATTAGTCGCGTACCATTCAGACTGGAAAGCAGCAGATATTTTAGTGGCATACAGGTTCGTTTCATCCACAATTCGGCCTAAGATGTCATCGCCCCAATAGGAGCGAAAAGCATCATATGGCGAATTGTAATCATGAACAGAACCCGTACGCTCTGGTTTAAAAATTTCCTCCTGGCCTTGAAAGGACTCCATAGTCGACCATTCAAAGTGGAGGTTCTGGCCTTCCAGTCTTGAGAGATTATCCGCTCCATCATTAGCGTCGAAGAATTCATCACCATTTTCGCTCCCGCTATCAACCTCTCGTTCATAATCTCTCTCGGCTCTGGCAGCAACTTGCATTCCCATCTGTCGTCTTCGTAATACATCCGTCGCCAAACTTACCAATTCAGGGGGAACGTCTTCATCATTCATCCAAATTTCATTCAGTGGGTGTCCCACCTCCCACTGATTGTTCCCCCTGCGGCCCCGGTTCGGATGCCCACGCCCACCCACATTCTGTCCTCGCACACCCCTTCGTCCACCTCTTCGCCTATTAATTCTCCTTTCACTAGCTTCCCTTTCATTTCTTTCACTATCATTCCCTTCACGCTCCTCAGGGGACACATACAAAGCGTGGGCATCCGGGGACAGAAAGACGCCAACGTCCACCTCGACCTCGACTGTATCCTGGATCTCAGCGTCCAGCGGTTGGCCATCCTCCCCGAAAATCCGTATAATCTGCGGCTGTTCACTGTAAAAATAAATACTTTTACTAAATTTACTTCACATACGTCCATATCGGTAAGATACGGGGGATGACTATTCATAAATAATATCAGTACATATAAACTTACGACTGCGACGGCAGATTAAGGAATATCGGGGATCTTGACCTGTCGCGGGACGCTGAGGGACGTGGCGACCAATCACCCTAAAATATTGAAACGTTAAACCACTGAAATCCAACTGTAATAAATACGAAATATAGCAAATCAAACAGAATAAAGAAGTATTACCGCTTGCGGCAGCCTCCTTGTAGGGCGCTCTGGTGACGTGAGAGGAGAGTAGGGTGGAGCCTCCGGTGAGGGTGAACGCTCCCATGCTTCATCCTAAACATAAAAAAAAACATGCAAATACTCCGCCACCCATAGCCAATAAATCAGCGCAAACCACAATAAACGCAATACCACTCGTGGAAGGCTCCCCATGCGTACCGGCGATGAACAGCGAGCATGCACAACTTCATCCTAAAATGTACAAAGAAGATGTCCATGCAAAAAAATCCCATCCAAATGCAATAAAAAACAGTTCACAAATTATTATTATTATAACAAATTATAAGGCAAACATAACAACCTCATCGCTGGAAAACACTTCGTGTTCATCGCCGCTCTCCTCTTCAACGTCCACATCTTCCTCGTCGTAAAGCAGATCCAGGAAGTCTGCAGGAGGCTGCTCATTTACACGCCAATTCGACATGCTTTAAAACAAAAAGAGAAAAAATATCGCCTTAGTATATAACCTATGGTCTCTTCAGTTGATTTTCTTTGGTAATAAGAAGAAAAAAAAATTATAAAGTCATGTTAGAGCTTTAGAAATAACCAATTTATCATATAAAAATAAATAAACAATATTTATAAAATACCGCTATCACTATCGATGACTACAAAATTTTATCGACACGTGTATCGACACTGCAGTTTCCCTAGTAAAAACTTGATAAAAACAAACTCCAAATAAACTTTGTCCTTAGCGTGATACAAATAAGGACCAAGATGGCTTGTTGGATTTTGAATCCCAAAATGGCCGTTACGCGTGCTTTCTTATCAAAATTATTTTTTACTACAATTGAATAGAAACGTTATTATATCGTTGGATAAACGATCCTAATTACTTTTTATAATAGTTTCATTACATTTACTGATAAACATCATCATAATTTACACGGAAATCGGAAAACATAATCACAAACTATAACGGCTTTATTTATAAGTTATAACAATGTATTTCATGCAAATTATACTCTAAATAGAATCAATATAAGCAAAATAATAACTCTATAATAACAAATAATACTTACTTGAGTAAAATCTGCTAAAAACACTAAAACAAACACACCGAAATTGTTCGCGCGTAACAAAATATGCAGTGAATGTCAAACCGAAAAAAAAAAAAACTGAGCATAGATTATGAAATATTATGCGTTCAATTTGTAGGAAATTTATCTAAGACCATAAATAATCAAACTTGTTCATACAAAAGTAGACTCTAAACATCGGTATTATGGACTATAGTGGACTGGGTGTGAGAGGACGCCGGCGTCCGCTTGGAGTTTGACGGATATCACTTGGAGTTTCATGGATAATTGGTACAATTCGCCTCTGTTAGCTAGATTTCTGAAGGTCAATGGTACCGACTGCGTTGGTACCTTGAGACCTTCTCGTAGAGACGTTCCTGTTGTAGTAAATAAGGCTCCGCTTAAAAGGGGAGAGTACATAGCGAGACATTCCGGCGATGTCTCCATATTATCGTGGCAAGACAAAAAACGAGTAACCATGATCTCTACTTGTCATGGTTCAGCTACTGCCTTGCCTACAGTCCCGTCGCGTCCGTCTTATCGTCCAGCACCATTTAAACCGCAGGTGGTGCTGGATTATAATAAATTCATGGGGGGGGTGGATATGAAGGACCAAATGCTCGAGCCTTATTTAATAGAACGGAAACGTTGTGCCAAATGGTACATGAAGCTTTTTAAACGCTTGCTAAATGTTTCTATCCTTAACGCTCGCATTCTTATAGAGTCATCATCACAAAAACGTCATGATCATTTAGCTTTTCGTCTTCGTCTTGTAGATTCCATTCTCACAAATCATCTATCACATTGTCCACAGAGTCGTAAGTTTACTGTTTCCAGCAGTAGATCTACGCACCAACAGCCGCAGAGAATAATTCGTTCTACACATTGGCCCGTTCTGCTGGAACAGTCAGATTACACAGCAGCACGCAACCGGAATTTCCGGAAGCGTTGTTTTGTTTGTCTTCGAAATAAGAAGACACAAAAGACGCCGTACTGCTGTGAAACCTGCCAAGTGCCACTGTGTATAACGGATTGTTTTAAATCATATCATACATCACAGTAGTAATGCTTCCTGCTTTTTCTTCAATTCTTCCCAAATATTCACAAATAGCTATTGTGATAGGTATTTTATGCAAAACAGTGCAAGGTTTGTGTGTAGAGAATGCCTGTATGTTATGATAGGTATTTTATGAATACGGAATGCAAGGTTTTGTATGTGGAGAATATTTGTGGATTTTATAGATTTATTTAACAAAATATAGATAGTTTCACTTTAAAATTGCTGGCTGATTACGTATCTCGTTTGCTAACAATACTCGATTGAAAATATTAAAATTCTTACTTTCAAGATAGTTTTGCGATTACGCATGAAGGATTTCATAGCTTCAGTTACTAACAGAGTACTATAAAAGTAAAATCCAACTGAGAGTAATCTTCTTCAGTTCATCTACGTGATTTTATTCACAGTTACATGATCAGCCTTCTGACTATATAATTTGCGTGTTTTGTGTACATATGAAAATCGAGTTGTGGAACTATTTCGATTTTATAAGAAGTATTCTATTTATCTAAATTTATAAATGTGATTTTAAATATTAGACTGGAATATATTTAAAATTGGTTTTATGAGTGGTAGCATGATGTAATTGTTGTATTATTTTTCGTGTTTTGTGTATGAAAAACTTATTTTACATTGTTTTAAATATTAAACTGTCTCAGCTTAAAAACTCTATATATTTGTGTGGATTCATAGTGTTTGCTGTATTATTTTGTGTACATATGAAAAAAACTTTTGAAACTGTTTGTATGTATCGTAATGATTGGTTCAACTTCTCTTATTGTTATTGGTCTAAAAAAATCTAAAGTTAAAATTTTGATTGTTTTTAATCCTTTTAATATTATAAAAGCGAAAGTAGTGTGTGGATGTTTGTTACTCTTTCACGCAAATTTAGGAATAGCACATAGGATACTTTTTTATCCCAGGTCTGTATTCACTTAGGTTAATTTTCTATTTTTCATAATTTTGACGCGGGCGAAGCTACTGGAAGCCGCTAGTTGAAAATAAAAGAAAATGTTTCATGAGTTTGTATTTTTATTCACTTATACCAACATCCCCTGCAAAAAAAATCAACTATCGATAGTTACAAAAAAGTGAAGGAGCACCGTCCCTAGTTGTTTTTATGGTGACTCGGGTCGAATTTCAAGTGGTGTTATTGTAAACATCTCAAGCCCTTTCGTCAAATTGTTTTCATAATTAGATAACACAGGCCCTTGTTTCTCGGTTTTTGTTTATCAATTCTTATATTTCATCGAATTTGCTCAACAGCCTGGTTTCTAAATTTTGAACTTGTACAGCAAGTATTCTGTATCGATGATCACTTGATTTTGATACCTGGTAGATAAAAAATATATCAATTAGTACAATCTCGTTTACAGAATAATGAAAGATAGTTTTATAAAACAGTTTTTAATTTTTTTCTAAAAGTATTATTTACGCCGCCATTTTGTTTATGGCGCGTAGTGCCAACACGACTTTTTGACATTTCATAACAGGTGATTGACAGGTTAAATTACAACTCAGAATAATTTGTCTCGAAGATAAATATGTATTACCTTTTATTACCAAATACGTAATGATTCACTGTCACACATTTTTTCAAACTTAACTGCCTACTGCCATAGAATAATAAAACAGTATAAAAAAGACACACCCGTACTTACAGTAACTGTTGAACATAAAAAGATACAGCCAAACTTGTTTTCGTTGATTGTTAAGAATATTATTATTTCCTTTATTCATTATATAAGCTTATTAATTACATTTTTAAATATTTTTTAAAAAACTTACAAAAAAAAAAAAACATTTAAAAATATAAAAAATAGTGTCCCACCGGTATCGGGAACAGAGTCCAAGCTACCGGCGGTCAGGGCTCCAGAGAAAGGAACCTCCTAACAATACGAGCCGTGTCCAGGAGTACCGCTTTCTGAATCAAACCCTTGATCCAGCCGCCTAACGAGAGCCTCCTAAGGTGTTGGTCGAGGCTCTTGGCTATTAAGCCATTACCCGACACGACTATCGGTACAATGATCGCCGAATCCACTTCCCACATGTCGACAACCTCGCGAGCCAAGTCAATATACTTGATTTGTTTATCTTTCTCGGCTTTCACGAGGTTCTCGTCATGCGGTACGGATATGTCAACAATCATTGCACGCCTCTCGTTTCGGTCCACCACCACTATATCAGGCTTATTGGCTACAATAGTCCTGTCAGTGATGATGGACCGATCCCAGTACAAAGTGATATGACCATTATCAAGAACTGGGTCGGGCTCATACCGTTAGTACGGCACTTCCGATCCCACAAGAGAGTATTTCAAAGCAAGTTGCTGATGGATAATCTTGGCTACAAGGTTGTGCCTATGCAAATACTCGCCGTTAGCCAGACGAGAACAACCGGAGATAATGTGACGAATTGATTCTCCCGGACGGTGACATGCCCGACAGATGTCAACCGTGCCGTCCTTCACAATAAATCTCCGGTAGTTATTCGTCATGATAACTTCGTCCATAATTGCACAGATAAAACCTTCGGTTTCCCCAAAGAGGTCACCGAAACGCAGCCAAGCTACGGACGCCAATTGGTCTACATCGGGCCCGTGAAGGGCCCGGAAAAAGCGTCCGTGAAGTTCCTTGCTCTGCCATACTTCCCTGCGATCGTTAGTGTCAAGCACTACCGGTTTGCGCCAGTTCTCATTAGCCAAGGAGAGAGGGGTGAGTCCCTTGTCCACTGCCACTACATCTCGATGCATACCCACGTCGGCAGCTAGGAAATATTCCCTGAGGCTGCATACCTCGCGGTTGTGTAGGGTCTTAGCATTTAAAAAACCTCGACCGCCACACTTCCGCGGGATATACAGTCTCATCACCGACGATCGTGGGTGATGCATTCGGTATGCAGTCAGCAGTGTTCGAACCCGCCTATCCAGGGCGTCAAGTTCCGTTTGAGTCCATCTGAGTACGCCGAAAGAGTACATCAATACCGGCATGACCCAACCGTTGAAGGCGCGCACCTTGTTTCCGCCTGAAAGAAGGCTATTGAAAACCTTCTTCAGGCGTCCAAAGAAACGCTCCTTCAACGATTGCTTCATGTCAGTGATATTGATGCCTAGGGCTTCCGACATACCCAAATACTTATAGGTTTCGGTTGGAGAGAGAGATCTCAGGTTTATGGAATCCGTGAGTTGAATGCCCACAGATTCCACAACCTCCCCTCGCTTTACATGCATGACCGCACATTTGTCCACACCAAACTCCATCCTGATGGCACTACTGAAGGTTTCAGTTACCTTCAGTAGCTCCATCAGTTGCAGGTTGTTGGGGGCAAAAAGCTTCAAGTCATCCATGTAAAGAAGGTGAGATATAACCTGACCACCTCTCTTCAACCGATAGCCTAGACCTGAATTCTCCAGCAGTGTGCTTAGAGGATTCAAGGCTAGGCAAAACCAAAGCGGACTCAAACTATCACCCTGGAATATACCTCGCTTTATCCTTACAGGTTCGCTATTCCTCTGGATATGTCGACATCCTGGATAGCGAAGGACCGTACTCCATTTCCTCATACACGACATCAGGAAGGTGCGTAGTGTTGTATCAATTTTATACAACTCTAGCACCCTCATGAGCCATGTATGAGGAACGGAATCATAGGCCTTCTTATAATCTATCCAACATGTCGACAGATCCTTTCGGGAACGTCGAACCTGTTGGCTATATATTATTATTATTATTTTTATTTATTTATTGCCAACTTATACTTACAGTTCACACCACACATATAAATTATAGGCACACATTAATAAATAGTGACAATACACAAAAACATATAAAAAACATTAACATAATAATAATGAAAATAATTCGACGACGAAACTTAAATGTTGACGAGAGCTGCAGCACGCCGTGCACGCCCTGAAACTGAAAAATTATCCATGAAACTCAAAATGTGTGACAGTGAATCATTACGTATTTGGTAATAAAAGGTAATACATATTTATCTTCGAGACAAATTATTCTGAGTTGTAATTTAACGCATGTAAATACATCGTTACAAATAGTTTGTCTACTTGTTGAAATTACTATTTGTGTAACTTTATGTACAGTCACTACCGTTAAAATAAAAAAATATTTCATCACGATATATTAGGGTACAAGTTCATTAATTGTATTTTTAAAGTAGTGGTGGCCGAGTGGTAACGTTCCCAGCAGTGGGAACATTAAAAGGCTGATGATGATGATGATGATGAATTGTATTTTTAATTAATATATCTTCTCCATTATGTGCCTTTTGCAATATGTAGCTTTTACTATATGTATCATTTGCGATATGTATCTTTCACAATAAGTGCCTTTTCCTATATGTGTCTTTTGCATCATGTGTTTGTTTCAATGTTTCTTTTGAAATATGTGTATTTTACACCATGTGTATTTTGCAATATGTTGGAACATAAAGGTGCAGCATTGGAAGGCCTCACACAAGGTGAAGCGATAACTTCTTGAGGGTCACGGGAATCTGATGTATGCGAGAAACACAGGAATATTCGTTGTGGTGATGTTTTAACTGTATACGTCTATATCTGGATTTTAGCCAAAAAAAAACGACTGTTCAAATATTGTAAACATATACATATATATTTAGTAATTTTCGCATATTCATCGAGAACTCAAACAAAATTAAAGTCATTTTGCATGTTAATTGTAATTTTTTAAAGTTTTTTTTTTTAAATTATCATTCTCACTTAGAATGTCATTTTGTCTATGCATGCAACATCTATTCACATATTTTCACGCCCCTCTGAGCGGCAGTTCCGCCACTTAATTGAATCGTTCCGAAGCCGGACCGGTTTCAGAGGCTTAAAGAATTCTCGCTCCAGCTCTGAACGGTTTATTAGATAGCACCAAAGGCGAAGTCGTGGCATTTATTGATGCGAGCTGTCGGGGATTCAATGATCAATTGATTGGAAATTAAATGGGGTGAGTTATTTAGTAGGTTGAAGTATTATGAAATTTTGGGAACAGTACATTTATAACTATACTATAAAAAATATTTTATGTAGTGGAAATGAGAATTTTGAGATGGATGTGGGAAATGACGAGAAAGGATAAAATGGATAATGACTGTCAGACGAATTTAAATGCGGCTTCTAGTTACTGTTCGAAAAGGAATCGTTTTCGTTTTCGAATCTTGATGTGATCATGTGAAGAGGAGGGATGAAACACATGTTACCAAAAGAGTTACGAATATGCACATAGATGGATGCAGAGGGAAGAGATTAAACAAAAGATGGATGGATTGTGTGAGGAATAATATAAAAAAGGGAGTTAGTGATTGCGTGACGGGTGACGGGACAGAATGGAAGAGACAACGTGTTACACCCACCCCAAATAAAACGTGATAAGACAGGAAGATGATGATGACTATAAACCTCATATTATAACACGATCACTCAAAATCACTCTCAACAATTAAGACGAACTAAACAGAATAAAGTTATCAAAAAATAAAAATCCCGTTTCGACTTTTGTACTCGTGTTATGACTACCTAGCGGTCCGGTGTAGTGTGGCTACTGCTGAAATAATAATTAGGAGTCCGATGTAGTAGTAGCTATTTTAGTATTAGCTACACTACACCGGACAAGTCACTAGGTAGTCAAAATTAATGTAAAAAAAGGCCTTTTATTTTTTTACAACTTTAACTACGTTGAAGACAGATCTGATTAATATAACCCTATAAAGAAATACTTGCTTTACATTCCAAAATTGAAATAATTCCAGTGAAGGTAGGAAGATGATGATGAATATTAATCTCATAACGTAACACGATATTCACTCAAGATTCCTTCTCAACAATGAAAATGGACCAAAGAGAATAACTACGTTGAAGACCTAATTTCTATAACCCTGTAAAGAAATACTTGCGTCACGTTCCAAAATCGTAACAATTCCAGTGACCATTAAATAAAAGTACCTAATAAAACATACATAAAAGAAGGAATCTTCTTAAAGGCACTAAAAAATATCGAAGACATTCTACACGGAATCTCGTGGAACAACTCACGATTGAATGAGTTGGCAACTGAACGGCCATCTTTCTTTTTCCTTTACACCTGTAAATCAGATGCTGGTTAGTGCTTGGTTTGATTTAAGACATATTTGCGTTTAGTGACAATAGTATTTTATATTTGAATTGCTTACAATAATAATTTGGTTACGTGATGATGTATTAATGTTACGGATTTTGGTGACCTACGAGTATACTCCATGAGCAGTAAAATTATACATTTACACAAACGTTTTTTACGGTCTGTTTAGTCGATTTTGATTTTTATTACGTAGGTGAAATGATAAATGGCGATTGCAGTAAATAGTTTGTATTGTAACTACTTTTTTACTTTTAATACCATCCTTATGCCAACGGAATAGAAGTCAAAATCGGTTGAACGGACAGTAAAAAAAGGTTTGTTTCAATGTCTAATCTTATTGCGCATGGAGTGTAGTATCCTGAAAGGAAAGAAGCAAGTTCTCGTACCACAAGTAAAAGAAAAAGTCTGGAAACCGTAAATTGGTAGTTACTCGTAAATAACAGAATAATTACTTTTTTGCTATTCAGAAAAATCTTCGAGAATTTATTGGAGAATCCTCTTGCGGTGAAGTTATGTAACATGTGACGTAACAGGTAAAGTCATTGCCACAGATTTTGTATTTATCGTTTGGCGGGAACGTTAACAGAAAATCATTTACTTCATACCTCAATAACAGGATAACACGAGAATCTTTGGCAAGGCTGGTATCAGATTAACTATCAGTGCTCGATTACGGAGACGCGGCGCGTTGCGCGGCGCGTCGTGCGGTCCGTCGTACATTGCCATATGTTTGTGTTTGCGCGGGTGATGACGCGGCCCGCTTCTGCAATGTACGACGAAACGCCCAACGCGCCGCGGCTCCGTAAACACGGCCTTAAAGATCTTCAGATGACCACCGAGACCAAGGCATGCTTTCTAAGATATAGAGGTATCAGTATGTTAAGATGGCCCGACCTTGAAGCGTTGCCGGACCGTGCAGCTATTATCACGTTACATTTTGGTAGTATGCTTCGGAATTGCATAGCTTAAATCCGCCAAGCCTCTTCCATCAGCGAACCACCAGGCGTACGGTAATGCGCCACCAGGTCATGTTTTTTTTTTTTTTTTTTTTTTTTTTTGGTAGGTAAAATCATCCAATGACAAATCCCGCCCTTGGGTGGAGCGGGAAGTAGTGTCAGACTCTTACTGACTAAAAACCTACCCCGTTCCATTCTTCGCCTTGGTCCCAGGGTCCCGGGTGCCATTTTCACATACCTTTTGACCCCAGTAGGCTTCGGCCCTGTCGGGCCCCTACAGACCAGGTCATGATGGACTTACCACCTACACGCACAAAATGTTTTTGAAACATTCATTGTACGTACAGCTAAGAAATTCCCTGATAATTCCCTGACGGAGTCTATGTTTCATGATAGCTACAACAGGAGAATTTTCATCAAGAATTTATAGGTTACTTCTAAGTAAGCCTGTTTCACCGACCACATCATCGCTTTCCATCAGGTGAGATAGAGGTCAAGTGCGAGCCTATCAAAAATTAAAAAAAAAAAAACGTAGCCACGACTTCATTATTCTCTACCTCTAAATGTTTCTATCTAGACGTACTAAATTATTTGCTGGCAAAGTTCTCATGTGGCCTCTCTCAACGTATCACTTGAGACCTATACATAATTATTTACGAACTGCGAAACTAAAAGCGTAAATAAGAAAATACTTGTAACCCTTAGGGTGAGACGTGTCAGCCAGTGACAAACGAATACGTTGAATTAAACACTAGTCGATCTTGAAACAGTTGCGAAGGTCTACAGCTTACGTGTTGGTTGGTTACCTACAGGTGGGTTACGAAAATGTTCGAAAGTGTTAGGCGGCTTGTATACGCTAAGAAAACTCACCGAGCCTATTCCTAAAGACAAACCATTTTTTTAAAGAGTAACGCTGGCTCTTAGCTCTGTCCTTGTCTATTAGTAACTGTAAGTTTGCGGCGTATGTGTGAGTTTTAAATCCAGGTTTTCTGTTTGCGATGATAGCGCGTAACCTCTCTTCTTTTATACATCAATGGTTACAGGAATAAGACTTATGTTCCATCAGTGGGAACATTTTAGTCTGATTATACGACAAAAATCTAGACTGACAGCATCCTATTCATCTTTGTACCTAACAGAAACTATACTTTTAGATTCCAAAACGATTTCACTTGTCAAAACGAGTCTTTTCTTTTCAAATTGTGCTCACGAACAAAAAAGCACTTTAATATTTTAGTCCCAAGGTATCAATTCGTTTGAGAGGGTAAATGACGTCACGGGCTCTTGAGGTAATATATGGGAGGTAGGTAGTACTTCTCTTAGTGTTGATGCGACCTTTTGTCAACTATTCACTTGGATATTGTGCGTCTGTTTGTCTATTTAATTCAAGTGCTTTATTTATTTTAGTTTTACTGTTTTCCTGGTAATTTGAGAGGATGGAAAGGCCGTATGTACTTTCTATGGGATTAGTTTCGTATGGTATTAGTAGTTAACAAAAGTAGAATAAATGAAGAATAAAATTTCTCCCTTTTTTGTATGCTTTGAATTTGATGGATTTAAAAGTAGTCAGGTAACAGCACTTACATGGTTCAGGAACTTTGCAGTAAGATTAATTGATCACAACAAGTTTTTTTTTCATCTCCAAGCATGTTTGCAGATTTTTTTTTGTGATAAATGCCTGGCTTGTAGAGCTCAGCGGAATACGGCAGAATTGACATAATTAGATGAGTAGATATTTTCTAGAATTATATTAGTAATAATATAATAATAATAGCCTTTATTAACAATCGAATATAAAATAGTTTAGTTATTAATGAAATGTAAAAAAATTATTTTCCGACATTGGTTTTGAAGATTATATTGCTTTAGCATAGGCCTTCCCCATATTTTTCTATAATTCCCGGTCATAGATATCTTCCTTTTCCACATGTATCTCATTTTCAAGAATTACTGCCTACAATATGACCTGCCCCCCTAGCCAAGTTACAATCGTTTCATTTTGCGTTAACGCTTGGAATTTCGCGGGAATCCGATGAATATGAAACATAAAACATAAGTTTCGTGAGTAGGCATGAGTTGTGTAGAATGGACTAATTACTGGAATGTTATGTAAGATCGATGCATGCTACCTGAAACATAGCCTCTTTTCATACCAATCTTTCTTGGGTCATTTCTGGTCAGTCACCCACGAATGATTAGATCGTCACACTACCTTTTTTATTTTTATTTTTATCTTATTTTTATACTGCTCCGTCCTTCGTCTTTCTGTCAGCACCAGCCAACGCCGAAAACCAGCGCTGTGTGCTCATCGCATTGTGTATGAGGGCACAGCTTTATGCTGAGCTTTCGGCTGTTTTACGCGTATGTGACGCATATCTTTCCTTTAAAATGATTATGCTTGTCTAGTTTTTAGTTGCGTCATTCCGTGTAAAACCTTCGCTGCGACTAATGATGGCATTTTTCTACCAATTACAATTACGAGTATAAGAACAGTTATTTAAAAAACAAATAAGCAACACCGCAGTAAAGCTCTAGTTTGCGTGATGGATAAACATATAGGCATTTAGTTGACGCCCCTAGATAGTTATAAACATTTTGATGACAAAACTTGTGCCACCAGTTTATATGAGGTTATTGTGTGCCAACATATTACTTTAAAGGACAATGAGTGTTTGCTGTTTTAAAGTTAAGAGGTAAGGAGGGCGTGGAGGTCTTCTAATGAAAATAAAGATTCCTTTTCGCAGTGATGAAGGAGTTGGTGGTTTTTCAGGTATCTCAAAGGAGTTATTGTATTCTTGAGGTTTGTAAATTAAAAAAAATATAAACACAAAGTCTTTAAGTTAGATTCAATTATCAATTTACCCGTATCTCACACACCGTGAGCTAGCTGTTTCTTTCATACCAAGGCCCGAGTCTTCCTTTCAGAAGTAGACCCTTGGCCCCAGTAGGCTTCGGCCCTGCTGAGCCCTTTCGGTTTGCTGACATCTCCTTGAGGCGCGCATAGAACAATACGTGCGGTTGACGATTTGGGTCTGATTTGGACGGTTACTGGAAGGTTAGACGGCGAGCTATCCATTGCAAGCCCGCGCTTACGGGGGCGAAAATCGGGATCGGAATCCCAGCGGCGGCTGGTGTGTAATGGCCGTTACCTCACGCGTGCGGCCTCGTCCTTTGCTCGCATTACTGCGTCACAGAAGGAGGCAACCGTCTACCACTCCTCCTCGCCTCAGACCATGGCCTGTACCAAGGTCAGGCGCGAGAGAACGATCGCAACTTTTTCTAATTGCGGTATACGAGTATGTGTATTATTCTAGTTTAAAGTTAAATTTTCACCATTATAATGTTAGTGTGATGTCCAATTTTTTTTTTTTTAGCAATATTCCGAATTTAATCCGAAAATCAGATTCACAATCATCTCGTCACATATTTCAGCTGTTACAGCAACAGATTGCCAATCACTATGGCGGCTGCATTCGGCTCGGAAGTAGTTGATTGAACAGCAATCAATGTATGCACGTTGGATCAGCTGATTGGGCTACGTTTCAACGGTCAATGTACATACTTGTAAGTTGGACATCAAAGTAATGTGTACGTGTGGTTGAAGGGCAAATACCTCACTGTCATCGCCGTACAATCCGCCAGCGGGTCATAAGTTTTCTAGTAAGGCGCTTAGATGTTGCATTGGGTACTTTCAGCAGGCCATACGGACGGCCGGTGTACCGTCGAATGGGGTAAATAGGAACGCAGGGGTGAATTGAAACAAAAGTCTGATTATGATTTTATTTTAGTCATCATCACCATCATCATCATTTCAGCCAAAAGACGTCCACTGTTGGACATAGGCCCAGGCTATTATTTATTTATACATTTATATTATGTTAAATTTTCAGTTTCAATTATAATAATAAATGGATTCAAATTAGTTCTTATTGTGTTATGAGTATTATAGACAACTGATAAACATACATATATATTTTTAAATACATACATATTTTTAAATACATACATATTTATATTATAGACAAATTACACCCAGACACAGAATAAATTTAAAAATCATGCTCATCACACAAACATTTGTCCTGGGTTGGAATCGAACCCACGACCTCCGGCATAGCAGTCAGGGTAACTAACCACTAGATCAACAGGCCAGTCAGAATACTTAAATGCTGGGAAAAATGGTTAAATTACGTGAAATTTTTCTTAAATCTTTTGTTCCTATTCGCCCCTGCGTTTCTATTTGCCTCGCTAGACTATACCGTAACTTTTGTACTAAAAATCAAAACGGCCTTTTTTCACCGTGGCTTATGCGGATGGGTCATGATGCGTCCGCCGGTGGCCCATGCGGGCTTACTAGAATTGTTAATTCTTATATATGACTGGCGGTGAGAGTGTTCAACGGTATATATGTTTTATTTATTATTAGTTTTTGTTAGCGGTATCGCTCGCGTGTATGTAGGTATTTCATAAAAACTTTGGACTTCATTTTCCCATAAGGAGGAAAAACAAATTTTTGAAAATCATTTTTTAATGTTTGTATAAATTATAAAAGGTATGCAAAAAGTCAGTGTTCTAGGTCCAAGGGTATAGGCTTTTTTTTAAGTGGGAAAGTCATCAAATGACATCTTCTGGCCGGGAGGAGCGGGACGAGAGGGTGTGTCAGACTTTTACTGACTAAAAACCAACTCCTGTTCCTTCGTTGCCTTTCATACCAGGGCCGAATCTTTCTTTCAGAAGCAGACCCTTAGCTCTAGTAGGCTTCGACCCTGCTGGGCCCCTACGGTTTGCTGACAACTCCTTGAGGCGCGCGTGGAACAGTACACACGGATGGTCGGACAGCGAGCTACCCTGATTTGGCGTAGATGTGACAGTGAGTACGTCAGGAGTTTGTGCGTTTAAATAATTATACAGATAAAGGTGAAAATTTGTGAGATATGAATTTAAAAAGAAAGAAGGAATGGGGTAGGATTTTTATTCATTAAAAGTCTGACAATATCTCCCGCTCCGCCCAAAGACTCCATGTTATTGGACGATTTTTACCCCCCGAAAAAACAAGACATATGTGTCACCCACCTACCCACACTGGGCTTGCGTGGTAGATGGCAGCCCATTCCCTCTCCTAGCGAGGAAGCCTGGGTACCAGCAGTGGGAACATTATAAGGCTGATTAATGATTAAGCTATCTGTATCTATCCGACCTGGAAGTCAAGCCAAATGCAGTCATACATAACAGTATCAAATGTGACCAATTAACCAATAAACCAATAACATCTAATTGATCCTAACTTAATTAATAACAAATTATTCCCAAGTCCTCTATCTCAATCAATAGCAATATTAGCAGGTACATACTTCAAATTAATCCCCGTTTTCCGCTAGATACATAATAAAATATGGCACCCGTCTCGATACAATACGGCGAACATCGTGAATAATAATCTCGATACATTTCCCCGCTTTCACTCCTACTTTCAGAAAGTGTACGCCGATCATTAATCTTGATACGTATCGTAGCATATTATGAATATCATATACAAAGTTTGTCAGTAATTTTTTTGTTGTTTTCTCGTTTTTTATCCTTATATTTAGGGTTATATAGCTAAGTCAGCAAAAAAACAAAACCCTTATAGGATTACTTTGCTGTCTGTCTGTCTGTCCATCTGTTTGTCTCTCCGTCTGTCCGTTTCTCCGTTTTTCCGTCAGTCCGACTGTCCGTGTCATCTATCCGTCTCTCCGTCTGTCCAGACTCATTTTCTTAGGAACGCGTGTAGGTCTAAATTTAAAATTAATATCAAATACGTCTTTATACTACCCCACATAGCAGTGAAAACTTTTAAACTTTCAATACAATCTAAAGATAAGGCCGTTTATGCACCATTTAGATTTATAATTAGACAGTTGCTAGATAATCAAGACCTACAGAGTATTTTCTGTTGACCTAGAATCTTGAAATTTACCATGATGCAAGATAATAAGTATAGAAAAAAAAAGTGAAACTGTAAATTTTTAGTTACGTCACCAAAAAAATAACTGCCTATTGTGTGATTCAGAAAAATCTTCGTGACTCAATTCGGGGATTGAACTTATTTTTTAATTATTTTTTTCTGTTAGCCTGTTCTGTCTCACTCCTGTGCAAAGGCCTCCCTCCACGCCTTCCACCTCTCGCGGGCCTGCGCTTCCTCTTGCCAGTTCTGGAGGAATCCGTCCAGCTCATCGCGCCATCTCCTTCGCGGTCTGCCGCGACCCCGTCGCACTGTCTTAGGGCAACAACTTTGTGCTATTTTTGCCCACAGTTTGTCGGGCATGCGGCAAACGTGTCCTGCCCAGTCCCATTTCAGTTGGGCAGCCTTTTGAGCCACATCAGCTATTTTGGTTTTGGAGCGCAGCGTAGTGTTTCGAACTCGATCCGTTAATTTTACACCAAGTATACTGCGCTCCATTGCTCTTAGCATACAGGTAATTTTGTACGGAACCCTCAGTGTGCGAGATCGACTTGCACTTATCCGTCCTTTTTACTTTGGGAATTTATTTTGAGGCTTTGCACAATATTGTAGTTGGGGAAACAAGGAAATGTCTAATGAATTACGAAACTTTTCCTTGAGATGGTTATGATTAAATTCATTATTAGTTCGTAACGGAAAAAAGGGGAAAAACTTTTTGAGTAATCTTTGTTGAAATTATTATTTTATCCACTTCTGGAAGTGTGTTTATTAGTGAACATAATTATTTTATCTGTCTGTGGAATTTTTATTAATTTATTGGTGTTTTAACTTTGAGTGCTAATTAATTTCATTCAAAAACTTATCGTTTAATCTTTGAATATTCTCCTGCTTTTATTTTTATTCGATATCTTTTATTAAACGACAAATAATACTATATAACATTTTTTTTTCTGATATCGGCATCAAAAAAAATCTTTAAGTAACTAAGCAATCTAGCAATTTGCATGTAAAATATTGCTAAAAGAAAGAATAGGAGAGTTTTTGGAACATCTCACTTCGTAACCTTATGGTGATGACGGTTTTTTTTTATGGTAGGTAAAATCATCCAATGACAAATCCCGCCCTTGGGAGAAGCGGGAAGTAGTGTCAGACTCTTACTAACTAGAAACCTACCCCGTTCCTTCATAGCCTATCGTGCTGATGACGTCACATTTCAGTGTTTGCATCTTTATTCAGTTACTAGACAATTTTGATGCGTAAAAGTATTTTTGACACGTAAAAGTGTATTTAAAACTTATTTGAAAATAAATATCATTTATCATCTAGTTCCCTTTTCCACTACATTTAATACAAGTAGGTTTATCACTTTCATAATTTTACCTTTGAAGATACTTTTTATTTGTGAATTTGGACAAAGACACGAATAAATATAAGACAGCTACCTTATTGTGTTTTTTATAAGACTCTTGTCAAATTGCTATTCTCAAAATCGTATTTCTCTAGTAACAAGGCATTTTATTTTTAGACCCAGTGCTTACACGAGTAGGCGATTCAATTTCCAACAAGTGTACCTACCTATTAATCGTTATGATTCGATATTAAAACATTTCAGAATTCTTTTCACTCCTGGTTAAAACACAAAAACATTATATATTTTTTTAATTTTTATAAACTAGCACTTGACTGCAATTCTACCTGATGGTAAGCAGTGATGCAATCGTTGATGGTAAAGCGCACTAGTTTATTAAGAGCCTATTCACTCTAGCCTTGAAGACGCCTAAATTAAAATTGGACGGGAAAACCGCAGCAGGCAAATTGTTCCAGTCCCTCGATGTACGCGGTATAAACGACGAGGCAAAACGCTTAGTCCGGACCGTGGAAGTTTCAACAACGTAAGGGTGGATATTCGCCGTACGCCGGGTTGTTCAATGGTAGAAAGGAGATGGCGGTATCAAGTCATGCAATTCCCGCGCACACTCTCCAAAATGCATCCTGCAAAATACCAAAAGGCTGGCTACTCTACGCCTGTGCTCAAGGCTTTGTAGATTGGACTCCACCAAATCTGGATCACCAATTAGCCTCTTCGCACGCCTTTCCACCGAGTCCAAATCTACTAGGTGGCATTTTGCAGCTCCAGCCCATATGTGGCTGCAGTACTCCACACGATCGGACTTGTGCTTTTTTTATCTTAAATCAATCAGATCGCAAAGGCAGTCATAGTATAGCAGAATCAGTGTTATCATCATCATCATTTCAGCCGAAGAACGTCCACTGTTGGACATAGGCCTCCCCCAAGTTCGCCACAACGTACGGTCCTGTGCGTCTTCCATCCATCGGATTCCCGCGACTCTCACCAGGTCATCGGTCCACATTTTGGGAGGTCTTCCGACGCTGCGTCTTTCCGTACGCGACAGCCACTCCAGAACTTCCCGGCTTCTTCGACCAATTTGTTCTGCGAGTAATGTGCCCTGCCCACTACCACTTAAGTTTGGTGATTCTTTGGGGTATACCGGTAACCTAGATTCACCTGTGGATGGTAGTTGCTCCAAGTAAAATATTGGTCAGCGGAACTCAGTTATATAGGAAACTGATACTAGAATAGTTAGAAAAAGACAAGACAAATTGATTGAAAGTTTATCCTAAATATCAGAGGGCCAAGTCTGACACACGATTCCATTGTCATTTTGGTAAAAGTTCGTAATCTGCAAAATTCATAATGACCGATCATTGGCCGGTCTGTGGTCTTTTAGCTGTCAAAGTCAAATGTGACATTACTGCTTACTGATTATTAAGAGCGGCCGTTGGCTGGCGTTTTCAGTGTTTTGTTTTTGTTATGATATAAGGTAGACACTCATTTGTCATTATGTAGGTAAGTATAAGATTACCATTCTATGCCATTTCTCTCAATAGAGTGTCGGTGGTTTATCATTGGAAAGTCATTATGACGCCAATATATTATCAAACTTGTCTAAATCAACAATTATGAAATCAATGATAGATTATTCTAATACTATTGTAATAGCAGACTTGAGGCCCAGGTTACGCACGTAAATTGGCTTACCATGCGTATATAAACTCAATCTAACTGTACGTTTATACAAGTACCTATAGGTACGTCAAGGGTGCGTCATCCAATCAGCAGCTGAACCCCAACTTACTTCCACTTGAACCACTCGCCAAAGATCGGTTGTGTGTAACCGTGAGGTGATGGTGTACGAGCAATTTTTAGGCGATTATTGATTGCCAACTGTTGCTGAAGATTGTTGACTAATTACGGCAGAAAGTGTTAAAATTATGATCAATGTTTTGACTCTTTTTTATGGTCTTTCGGCGAAGACCTCGGATTTTACGATCGCTGCTTTAATTGTAATTATATGTATTTTTAAAGTTTAATTTGTTTTTTTACACAAATGATAAGATTGTAAAAAGTACAGTTTTGTTTTTTAAATGCAAGTACAAGTATTTATATTTGTTAAGTTTGGGATTAAATAGCGTTGTGTAATAGTTGTGGTATAATATTATTATTATTTCTTACTTTTATCAACTCAGCAGTTAAAAACTGGCTTGGGCGTCGAAGTACTTCGCCACACATTTTATATTGCTAACGAATAGTATTTTTAATTTATTAATTTTTAATTATACTATTTGAAGCACTTGCTATCCTATGCTACTGGGTACTCTCTTTCCGCCCTTTTTTCGGTGCCTGTTTTATATAGTTTGAAAAAAGAAGATTAAAAAGTTACTCGATAATTATAATCCTATAAACTTACATGCCGATGGTTACTCTACTTACCAGTAAAGGCTTGATATTATCACTTTGACTAATAATATCATTCTCAGAATAAGCAAAATAAGTTGCCCGTGTAAACACAACCTATACAAAAGCGGCAACCTCGTTGGCGTACTATAACTGACCTAAATTGGCTTTGTCACTTTTTCAATACTCTAATGTGATGTTGCCAATTTACTTTTTCTAGTGAACATATATGAGTATATTGTTTTATGTCCTTGTGCTATAGTACGCGTAAAAAGATGGGGATATAGTGACAAATTACTTTTTTAGAGTTCTGTCGGCAAAAATGTAACCCTTATAGCATCACTTTGTTATTCATCTCTCAGTTTGTCAAGACCCATTTTCTCAGGAATGTGTAGAGGTTTGAAGCTGAAATAATATGAAAGACCCAAGTGTGCCTACCGCAGACAAGCAGCAGTGAAAAAAATCAAACTTGTAAGTCAACGCGATCTTAAGACAAGGCTGTTTATACACCGTTCAAGTGCATATTTAACACTCACTAGAAAATTAAAACCTGTAGGATACTTCCCATTTACCTAGAATCCTGAAATTTGGCATGAAGCAAGGTAGCTTAGCACAAGTACAGGAAAAAATCTGAAAACTGTAAATTTATAGTTACGTCACAAAAAAAAATCGTTTTTGCTATTCGGAAAAATTCGGACTCGATTCGGTAATTAAACTATTTACATGGGTAAGTTTATACGGAGCCCTGGGTGCGCGAGTCCGAGTCTTTAGTAGTAGAGTTCTTTTAGGATGAAATTACTTTAACTTTAAATCGTTTAAGGAAAACAAAAAAAAAAACAAAACCTTTTTTTTCTCGCGGGACTATTCTTGGATCAGATACCCATGTCTGTTCTATCCTGTCCATTTTGTTTAGGAAAAGCGAAGGAATATTTTATCTCTAAATAAAGGAATACCTAATAAGAATAAAATTAAACAACCTTAGAATTGTCTTAGTTTAGATGTGTCAGAGAGAGCAGTGGTGGCCAAGTGGTAACGGCCCCGACTTACGAGTTGAAGGTCGCAGGTTCAAACCCAGCACGCATATTACTTTGTGTAATTTATTTCATCACCACCGCTCTCAAAATGGTGAAGGAAAACATCGTGAGGAAACCGGCGTGTAGAACCAAAAATTCGAAGACATGTGACATCCACCAACCCGCACTGGGCCCGCGTGGTGGATTACGGCCCATTCCCTCTTCTAGAGAGGATGCCTGTGTCCCAACAGTGGGAACATGAAAAGGCTGATAATGCTAAAAAAGATGTGTCAGTATTCGTATAGCTCAACTCAGGACTACGAAGATGGATTTCGTTGAACGTTGGTACATGGGTAGAGCATACTCTGGAATACCATATAGTATATTTTTATCTCAGGACTATATTCCCTTGGGATAATTTTCTACGTTCACACAGGCGAAGAAGCCGGCAGCAGCTAGATACGTCATAAAAAATTAAACTCAAACAAGGAGCCAAAAAATGTTTGTATTTAAGTTGAGTTACTTTTTTTACCCGACTACGGCAAAGCCAAAGGAGGGTTATGATTTTGACAGGCTATATATGTTACCTGAAATCGTGAAAAAAATCTGCTGGCAATACATTAATGTTCGCCTAACTGGTCAAAATGTACTGAACTTGGCTGATTTTTTTCGCGATTTCTGGTTTGGTCCCATAGTAAATGTTGTTTGTTATCATGACTATAATCCCGTGTTTAAGTATCGGTCACTAATTACCAGTCATCCTATATATGAGTAGGTTCATCTGTTCCCTCATGGCTCCTAATCTACTTATCGGAAATTACAATAGGAGCTATGAGGGAACAGATGAACATACTCACATACATACATACATATGTACCTGTTAAAATCATAACCCTCCTTTGGCTTTGCCGTATTCGGGTAAAAATACTCACAAATTATGTGGTATCGTTAGAATCGTCTTCAACGAGTCGTGTCCGCTGAAAAAAGGCTACGTGACGGGTCAAAAACTCGATGTGGCGCCCTCTAACGTACTAAAACGAATGTGTTAAAAAATTAAAATGAAATAAATACGCCGTATTTGGTATAATTTGAAAGAAAAGCCGTAGGTACAAGTTAGGAACCACGGGCGCTCAGAGTGGGGACTCTGCCCGCCCATCGAGTGATTCCAGGGAAGACGGTGGCACAGTGATCACGTGCTGCCGTGCTCAGAAAGGTTTAGGGGAGACCGATATTTAGTCTCTTCAGGGATGTGCCGTAACAGGCGTTGCACTGAGGGGGTTCCGGAATGGTCTTTTGAGAGGTAACGGGGCCCCTTCTATGTGCTGATGGTGATCAACGGGGTGGTTTTAGTGAGGTAAAAATCCCACACTCCCCGGACTTATCCCCAAAGTCCGGGCGCCTTTTGAAGGTTTCCCCTCGACAACAAAAAGAAAAAAAAAACGTACAAGTTATTAAAGTGTTACGGTTGGTACCTATATAACGTGTGACTACGGCTTTTCTTTTTGTTTTATTCTTGTTTCTCCAGTAACCTTGTTTATTTCAGCATCCTGAAGATGTTGTTTCATACTTATTCAACGTCGTTTTTTTTTTTTGTCGTAGTCGGGTTTTAGTTTTGTTTTTTTTATTTACAATAAAATTTATTCTATTCTCTTCTAAAACGCAATAAATTCAAAACTTACATTTGAATAAATAAAAAAAAAAAACAAAAATTCTAGGAATCATAAACACTTTGTGCATACAAACATCTTCACCACAAATTATTTCGATCGGCGGGATCTCTCGCGCCGGGGCTTGGTTCAAGCCATGCTCCGGAGCGAGGAGGAGTGGCAGGCGGTCGCCTCCTACTGCGAAGCAGTAATGCTAGCAAAGGAGGAGGCCGACCGCATCAGGCAACGGCGCACGCCGCCGCCGCTGGGATTCCGATCCCGTTTTCCATCCACCGTAGGCGCGGGCTCGTGGACGGCGGGCAATGGGTAGCTCGCTGTCCGTCCGTCCGGTAACAGACCGGCCCGAGCTCAAGTCGTCTACAGCGCGCACTGTTCCCACGCGCCTCAAGAAGTTGTCAGCAAACTGTAGGGGCCCAGCAGGGCCGAAGCCTACTGGGGCCAAAGGTTATGTGAAAATATCAACAAGGGCCCTGGGACAAAGGCAATAAATGGGACAGGGTAGGTTTTTAGTCAGTAAGAGTCTGACACTATTTTCCGCCCCACCCAAGGGCGGGATCTGTCATTGGATGATTTTACCTACCATAAAAAAAAACCACAAATTATTTTGAATAAAAATGAAAAATCTACAAAGCAAAATAATGCAACCCTTTGTGTTAAAAACCAGATTCTAAACAACAGGTCCTTTCTACTATTTCATTTAAAATCTAAGTAAAAAGAAAAATAACACTGAAAACACCGCAAACAAACAAAGAACTTCACAGAAGCTTAGGAACAATTAGCTAAATGAAAAAGACTCTACAAGTTGAGAGACAACTCTTTCCTAAATTAAATTATAACATTTTTATGTAAAAGGCTAAGATTGTGTGGGGAAAATAATATTTTTTTGTGGTCTGAAAGTGTCTTTGTAAAGGGGTTCAATGACCGCTTTGTTACTTTTATGTTATGGTAGCAAATCATCCAATAATATTTTTTTAGGTGGAAAAATCATCGAATGACTGTCCCGCTCTTGGGTGGTGCGGGAGATAGTGTCAGACTTTTACTGCCTAAAAACCCACTCGTATTCTTTCTTTGCCTTCGTCCAGAACCCATGTTCCCAGTACACTTCGACCCTTCTGGGCCCCTACGGTTTGCTGATATCCTCCTGGAGGTGAACATGCAAAAATAAGCGTCGTCGACGACTTGGGCCCGGTCCGGGTGGTTACCGGAATTTCGCCCGGGCCTTTGGTGGATCTACTGACATGACTTCTCCCGCTCTCGTGGCAAAGTTTTACTGAATTATAAATAGCCTTTGTTTCTTCTTTGCCCTGCATTCCAGGATCGCGGGTTTCTCTTTCGGAAGCAAACCAACGGTTCAATAGGCTTTGGCCCTGCTGGGCCCTGTCCTAAGACATCTTTTTGAAGTATGCGTAGAACACTACGTGCCGTAGACGACTCAGGCAACCGTGACAAAATAATAGATCAGTTGTCTAAAGAATTATTGAAATTGTTGTAAGTTAATCACTATGTGAGTTGTAATCAAATAAATAGTGCTACGCCAGCTAATATGCTACAACTAGGCTACGACGTAGCAACGTCGGTGCTACGAATGCTACGCGCGTAGCCAAACCCAAAACTTGTAATATTTCTACTTACTACAGTACTGGAATCTGTTCCTCCGACAACTAATATTAGGTCACCATCCGGTCGTCTGGTAAGGACCTTGCACGCCTCAAAGATATATCAGAAAAACTAAATGGGTCCAAGTAGGGCAAATGCCTGCTAGTACTGCGGGAATGTCTGAAAGAGAGACCGTGGCCCTTCAAAGGGTAACTGAAGGGCACAATTGGATTTTAGGGAGTAGTAATTTAATTCGACGTCTAGGGTAATATAATATGATGGTTACCTAATCATTATATCATCAACATCATTTCAGCCGAAAGACGTCCATTGTTGGACATAGGCCTCCCCCAAGCGTCGCCACAACGACCGGTACTGTGTATATGTGTGTGTGTGCTGTGCGTGTGTGTGGGTTACTTACCACAAAAAAAGAGAAAATCACTTCATCTATGAGTAGAATCAAAGTACATACTTCTTTTCCCGCGCGTCTCAAGACGGCGTGCACTGCTCCCGCTCGCCTCAAGGGGCCCAGTAGGGCTGAAGCCTACTGGGGCCAAGGGTTAAGTGAAAATGAACCCCGGGGCCCTGGATCGAAGGCAATAAATGGAACAGGGTAGGTTTTTAGTCAGTAAGAGTCTGACACTATCTCCCGCCCCACCCAAGGGCGGGATTTGTCATTTGATGATTTTACCTACCACAAAAAAAAAATACTTCTTTTAACAAATGATACTTAAATAAGTCTAATCCACATCACCTTCGCACAATTTCCATACATTAAACTTAAGCACACATAATAATATCTCGTGGGATTCAAACACGGGAACAAACAAATTAGTTTGTGCGGACAAATCGCTCCAACTTTGCACTGACCGAAACAGGAATTGCGATGTTACGAACTGAGAATCTCTACTATACGTGGCAGATTCTATACCTTGGTTCAGTAGATGGTGAACTATTGGAGATTTTTGTACGGTGTCATCATAGGTCTAAGCGTTTCGGCGGCGGCGATCTCTCGCACCGGGCCTTGGTACAGACTATGGTCCAAAGCGAGGAGGAATGGCAAGCAGTCGCCTCCTTCTGCGAAGCAGTAATGCTAGCAAAGGAGGAGGCAGGTCGTCTACGGCGCGCACCGTTCCCGCGCGCCTCAAGGAGTTGTCAGCAAACTGTAGGGGTCCAGCAGGGCCGAAGCCTACTGGGGCCAAAGGTTATGTGAGACTGTCACCAAAGGCCCCAGGATAAAGGCAAGGAATGGAAAGGTAGGTTTTTAGTCAGTAAAAGTCTGACACTGTTTCCCGCCCCACCCAAGGGCGGGATTCGTCATTGGATGATTTTACCTACGTTAAAAAAAAAAAAAAAAAAGC
This sequence comes from Leucania comma, assembly GCA_958295575.1. Taxonomy (NCBI): domain Eukaryota; kingdom Metazoa; phylum Arthropoda; class Insecta; order Lepidoptera; family Noctuidae; genus Leucania; species Leucania comma. The sequence continues at coordinate 3,527,551 of OY282482.1, read as the reverse complement.
AAAGGAGGAGGCCCCACGCGTGAGGCAACGGCCCTTACGCCCCAGTCGCAGTCGGGATCTCGATCCTGATTTCCGGCCACTGTAGGCACGGGCTTGCGAACGGCGAGCAATGGGTAGCTCGACACCGGCATGAAAGGCAACGAAGGAACAGGAGTGGATTTTTTAGTCAGTAAAAGTCTGACCTTTTTCTTCTTCTTTGTCAAATCCATCCAAAGGTTGTCTGTAAGAGATCGCTTTTAGAGATAAGACCGCCCATTGTGACACCCTATTAATTTTAAGTTCTTAATGTAATTTTACTTTTTGGTGTACAATTAAGAATACATCTATCTATCTATCTATCTCTTTTGCTAGCGTTACTGCTTCGCAAAAGGATGTGACCGCTAGCTATTCCTCCTCGCTCTGGATCATGGTGTAAACCAGGATCCAGCTTGAGAGGACGCTACCGCTGAATACCATGCGATGTAGCCTGTCCTTTTATTTGATTTTCATTGTAATATTGTGATTGTTACTCTTACATGCTCAAACTTCTGATCGGATTTGAATAAAATTTAGTACAAGGATAGATTATGTCCTGGAATCTGATTTAAAAAGAGTGTCCATGGAGTTTTTTGCACGTTCTTCTCCATAGAGATCTACACTTTGGAACGTGCAATTTAGCTTCAAGTTTTTTTTATGGACTGACCGACATTTTGACAGTTCAAAAGTGCCTGTAATTGGTCTATTTGAAATAAACTATTCTGATTTCTGAATCTTTTATATCCAGGGAGATTGTTCCCTTGGGATAATTTTTTACTCGCACACAGGCGAATCTGCCGATAGAAGCTAGTTAAGCTACCCACTGTGCACTTTGACTGGCCTGTTGGTCTAATGGTTAGTGGCCCTGACTGCTATGCCGGAGGTCGTGGGTTCGATTCCCACACAGGACAAATGTTTATGTTATGAGCACTATCATTTATTCTGTGTCTTGGTGTTATTAATCTATAATATGTATGTATTTAAAAATATATAAATATGTTTATCAGCTGTCTGGTACCCATAACACAAGATCTGCTTAGCTCGGGACTAGACTGTGTTGTGTGATAGTTGTGGTAATATTATATTGTATTATATTGTGACTTAGGTTTAGCGATTCTTCAGATTATGCCCATAACCTTAGTTCCCCTATGGATAGACTATCGCTTCATGTAAAAAATTGGTATTCTGCTGAATTCAAATAGACTGGAATTCAATCTTCAGATTTATTTAAGAAAAAAAAAAACTAAACTCACAAAAAAAAAAGAGATGAAAACCAATTTTTCTCTTCTATATAGTACGTACAGAAATATTTACAAATATCTTGTTATTGACTACTGACTAGGAGTAGAGATATCAATATCCAATTTTATGGTACGATACATACATCTATCTCACAAACGTATGCAGAAAAAACATTCCACCGTAGGTAAATAATATTCAATTGCCAATAACAATATATAAGCTGCGTACTGATCTCAGAAGTAATATGTTTTCCCCATCTTTTTGACATTACATACAGTCACTGAACGCTAAAAAACGTCTCTTTCCCTCAAACGTGAATTTCATGTGTATGAAGGAGATAGAGCTATGTTTACTTCCTCTGATTCATATTTTATGTACAAACATATTTTGAATTTGGAGCACTGGTAATCGAATGATATATTGGCTCCCGGATTTATGCAGTTCTTTTGTTCTATTTTCAATTTTATTTTAAGCTACGAATTGTGGCCAGTATTCAACAACGCAACCGTTAATTGTCTATAAAAAAAAACTTTTCCAAATCAATTCATGTTATTGTTGTTGTCTATTCACTACATTCTAATTGATTGTTTTTACTTGAGTCAATAAGTTTATTGTTTCATTTTATTACTGGCTGTCTATTTATTTACTCGTAAATAAAATAAAGCCAAACCACATACATTTTACATCCATAACACGACCTTAAAACAAAATAACGAATGCACATGATAATTAAGGCGTACATAGCGCTCAGTACAATAATCTTGCTGCCCTAAAAAAAAAAACATAAAGTCACAGTACAATCAATTTCAGTTTTTCTTTAACCATTACTGTCCCTTTTCTAGGCAAAGGTAACCCCAAGTCTTTGTAGAAATTCATCTCCCGTACCGTCCCGTACCCGCGTCTACAATACGACAATCAGCATTTTTTCAAGGTCATTCAAGTTCTACAAACGTTTGTACAATCGGCGAAGGATATGGCATCTAAAGGTTAGTCTTAACTTCTTTCCGAAAATCTAAATTGTCTTCTGTTAACACCTCACTTTTCCAGCTTAAATCTCTCAAGGCTCCCCACACCACAAATGATAAATTATATCCCCCAGAACACATTAGTCTACCTTCATGATCGACCATTACGATGTCATTTCTGTCCCATTCATCCATATATCAAGCAAAAGCATTTTGGCAGAACCGCAAAACCGCAAAGTGAAACGAGAATAAATAAAATAAATTATTCGATATATAAATCGATTCTCAGTAAAAAGCATTCGGTATCGAAATCGTATAGCTTGTACCACAAATGCATGATTAAGTATTTTAACTTTTAAAATACTTTAATGGCAACTTTATTGATAGTGGACTGTCTGAATGGCCAGTGGTATTACGTTTTTATGGTTCCGTACAAAAAGGATAAAACGGGACGCTATTGCTAAGACTTCACTGTTTGCCAGTCTGTGTCCAGGCTGTATCTCATAATTTTGTATTTTTGTTGCCGTTGTATAAATTCCAATTCCACAAAGTTAAAGTGTTTTGGGAACATTTTCATTATGCGTACAGCTAAGGAGTGGAATTCCCTGCCGAAGTCTGTGTTTCCTGATGTCTACAACCCGGGAATCTTTAAGTCATGAGTGAATAGGTTTCTTCTAGGTAAGCGAGCTCCATCATCGTCCGCATCGTCGCATTCCATTAGGTGAGAAAGCGGTCAAGCGCGAACCTATCAATAATAAAAAAAAATCCTAAAAGCAGAATAAAATAAATGTTTAAATGGGGCTCAATATAATAAACGTGATTTTTTGCCATTTTTTTATATTAATATTGTAGTACAAAACCCTTCAAGTGCGAGTCCAAATCGCACTTGGCCAGTTTTGTATTTTGTTTTTCTTTTTACTAAACACGTTTAGTGCATTTAGCTAGTACCTAGGAAGGTTTTCATACAGAGTGCAGTCACTTTATTTTCCATTAAAATGTGGATAAAACATTCTAAAGTTTTTGCAGCATTTAGTAGCAAATGTATCGCTCGTGTCAGCCCTTCGGCAAGCTTCGCTACTTAGCATAGCATAGCATATTCAACCTTACAATATTACCGCTGCTGGGACTCAGGCCTCTCCTCTAAAAGAAAGAGCGGGCCGTAATCCACTACGCGGGATCAGTGCAGATTGCTAAATATCACATGTGTTCTGATTTTTGGTTCTAGGACATGCCGGTTCCATCACGATATTTTCCTTCACCATTCAGAGAGCAGTAGTGATGAAATATATTACATAAAGCAAGGCACCTGGCTGTGTTAGAACCCGTGATTTGTACAACTTTTTTTTTTATGGATTTTTTTTATATGGATTTTTTTTTTCGGAGCGGGAAGTAGTGTCAGACTCTTACTGACTAAACCTACCCCGTTCCTTTCGGAAGTTAACCCATGACCCCAGTAGGCTTCGACCCTGCCTGCCTGCAGCTAGCAGGCTGGGCCTCTTCGGTGTACTGACAGCTCCTTGAGGCGCGCGGGAACAGAACGCGCCGTCGACGACTTGGGCTCGGTCCGGTCGGTTACCGGACGATCGGACAGCGTGCTACCCATTACACGCCGTCCGCAACCCCGCGCCTACGTGACTTGTACAACTTGTAAGTTGGGGCCGTTAGTCTCAGTTTCTCTCAAAGAAAGTGTTTGAAACCTCTATGGTCTGGACGTTTCGCCTCGTCGTTTATACCTCATACATCAAAGGACTGGAACAATTTGCCTGCTGCGGTCTTCCCTTTACTGTGAAAAACAATAATTTTACCAGCGACTTTACCATGACATGTTAAAATGACAGGAGTGTGAGCAAGATAGCTGCATCCTTTTAACAGGTTTAGGTCGTAAAATGAATTGATTTAAGAGTCGTAGTGTGCTTCAGAAATCATTAACGAATAATCAAAACAGCCATTGAAGTTCACTCCAAAAAAACTGTCAAAAAACTCTTACACCCGTATATATAAACAAGTAAAACTAAATACTTGAGTAAAAGTAACTACTATTTGTATTCTATAGTTAAGAAAAATTTGAATTTTGAATGCTGATTTCAAACGTCAAGTAATGACTTAATAAGATTTTACTTAGCAACAAGTAAATACTTCTTTAAATACGGGTGTAAAAGCTTTTTAATGGCATCTATTTATTTGTATAGACAATCTTAGCGGCCAGTGTTATCACATCTTTCCATATTTATGAGTGGCAAGTAAAAATTAAGGTATATTTTTAAGTGTGGTCGTAAATGAGATGTCAGTTACAGATTATTTTCAGTGTACCATGGCTTCATAATAATAGATACTTTAAATAAAATACGTTTTATCGGATCCTGTGGTTTTCAAGTGAATTTCAGTGGCTATTTTAATTATTTGCAATTTAACTGCTCGCGATAAACTCAAAACAGACTAAACCAATTTTCATGCAGTATACACCAACAGATAAAAAAAGAAGGATTCAAGAGTATGGTTTGAGAGTATAAAACATGCTTACTTACGCTACTTTTGAAGCTGAGGCGGGTTGCAAATGCGGAATAATATCCGGGATAAAAATTCATCCACTACATTCTGATAGTATGAATGTTATGTATACACATACACATGTATAGAACGGTTGCATCTCGGATAAAGTAAGAATATAAAATTCTTATTTTTATGTCCCCTTCCATCCCTCTCAGTAGATAAAAGCGTAAGTGGACCAATTTATAAGGTTTTCTTGCTCATTCCTTTAAGCTCATTCTTTCTTATCCGATGAGTGCTTTCCTACTTACTATTGTAGGTACGTAATGTATTAGGGTGATAAATTGCAATAGGGTGTTATTGTTATAATACCTATTTTTGAAAAGTATACTTTTTTATATATATTTTATAAACTAGCACTTGACTGCAATCCTACCTGATGCAGTGATGCAATCGTCGGTGGTAAAGCGCACTAGTACTAACTTAAACTACTAAAAAAACACACCAAAATTTATATTTTTGCTGACATCTCCTTGGGCTCGGCCTGGACGGCTACCCAACGGCCAGACGGCGAGTTATCAATGTTGACCCGCGCCTATGGTGGCTGGAAATCGGGATTGGAAGCGGCTGGAGCGTGAGAGCCTTTCCCTCACACATGCGTCCACTTCCTTCGCTAGCATTACTGCTTCGCAGGAAGAGGCGACCGCCAGCCATTCCTCCTTGCTCCGGACCATGAACTGTACCTACCAGGACCCGGTGCAAGAGGTCATTACCGCCGTTCGTCCCCACGAGGACACTGCGGTGCAGCGGGGCTCACCTCTAACTGTATACTCCACCTTTAAAGTTAATTTAATTTTTTTTGCTTGAAATGCGCTCGAAAGAGTTTCAAGCCCCTAAAGATATTTAATTATTTCTTCGAAAATTCCTCATAATCTTGTAGAGAGACCATTCAGTACTTTAAATTATTTGCTAGACATTAAATTACTTTTAAATCACTGACCCTCGTCTACAAAGAAATATTATACACTATACATTATGTGTAGACTATTATACACAATGTATTATTCTCTACTACACTTGCACTTTTGGCTTCAGACTATTTATAAATTCATGTTTGCCTTAATAATAATTTATTAGTGTGATGACTTAAAACATTATGTTTACTGTTCAGGACAACTGATTAAGAAGAATTTTACACAGAAAAGAGCAGTAAGGACACATCAATAACTCAATGAGCAGGGTTTGAAATTACGACCTTATCCCTTTACCATAAGGACCATTGAAATATATCTAAGTAATTACTACTCGGAAGTACATGTATGGAGCGATCTACCAAAAACTTTAGTAAAGACTGTTCTACGACATTACCCCAATAATCCCACCACCACATAACTTGCTGAACCACCTAATTATCTTCTTAAGCACAAAACTTTGTCATCTAACTTCGTATCCTGGCTATTTGGGAGTAAATCTCAAAGTACAGTCGACAAAGAAGATTTGTGTGCAGGCTATAGTTAGGTATAGTGCGACATACATAACTGAACTGCTGACTGCAAATGAGACTTAAGTCATAACTTAAAAAAAGACAGGGTGAAAGAGTTTCTTACATTATCCTGACAGACTGCGTTTGTCATCACCATCCAAAATGGGTTTGTGAAGCTGTACCACATTGAAACCTATGTTGTTATTTACTAAGTAGCTAAGTTTTTGAAATCGCTTGACTACGTGAATTATCTAATTCTACTCGATTTTGACTTGTCGTTAAGTTTTATGCATTTTCACTATAAAATACATTTGATTATATACTACAATAAAAACGGGTAAGCATACGTTAACGTGTACGTGTGCGAAAGTGTGCAGTCCCAAAACTTAAATATTAATCGACCTAATTCACAGTTATTGCTCTCTAAATAAACTTTTATAAATAAAAGGCACTCTATAGGTCTAACTACGTAACACATGAACAAAACGAAATAATTACCCCGCTCTTGGGTCTCGACACATTGGGGTAAAAAAGGTGTATTTAGCAGCCTGCATACTGATCTCTTTTGTCTTCAGTACCAGGATCACAACAGTAATCCTCTTATAAATACAGCCGGCGTCGCCTAAAGAGTGGAAAATCCAAGATAATCTCTTGATGACATGATTTCCAAATTAGGAACCCAAGTTTTTACATTTAAATGAGTTTTTGTTGGGCCCTGATATTATTGTTGTTAGAACAAAATCGGCAGTTTTGTATATGGATTTTCCGTCTTGTTTTGTTTTCTCTGTTTTTGTGTAAAGTTGGATGACTTTCTATAGCCTCTTTGGGAAAATAGGCGTTGTTTACTAGTATTAAAATTTGTCGGAGTATGAGTTTCTCTGCGGCATTAGAACTCAAGACTCTCTATGATATTGTAATAATATTATACTATACAAATTTATACAAAAGTTTTTGTAATTACATGTTAATTACTTCTTCACGCTTGAATGGCTGAATTGGTTTAATGAAACTTATTGCACAGGTAGACCATGCCCTAGAATCGCACAGTCATGTATTTTTATCCCGATAGTTTGTTTACTTGAGATAATTTTCTATTATCACGTAGGCAAAACTACTAGCAGCAGCTAGTCAATAATAAAATAAAATATTTATTTCAAATCCAGTTCAAACCGCATTACTTTGTGTAATTTATTTCATCACTACTACTCTCAAAAACGGAGGTAAACATCGTGAGGAAAGCGGCATGTCCTAGAACCAAAACTTCGAAGACATGTGACATCCACCAATCCGCACTGGGCCCGCGTGGTTGATTACGGCCCATTTCCCTCTCCTAGAGAGGAGGCCTGTGTCCCAGCAGTGGGAACATTATAAGGCTAATGTGGGCTAATGCAATGCAATTTATTTATTTAAAACTAGCTTGTGCCAGTGGCGTCGCCCGCGTGTAAGTCAGTTTTCCATACAAACTTCCAACTCCCGTTTTACCCTCTTATGGGTGGACTTTCGTAAAATCCGTTCGTAGCGGATGTTTACACCTTATACGGAACCTACCTACCAAATTTTAAGTTTGTAGGTGTTATAGTTTCTGAGATTTGGTGATTAATCAGTGAGTGGTATTTCGCTTATATACAAATAGATATAATTTATGATACACCTCATAATGTGGATAGGATAAACATTAAAAAAAAACTATGTGTACAATAGGCGGTCTTATCGCACAACGCAATCTCTTACAGACAACCGTAAGATGAACTGAACGAAAGGGGATAGATAAATATTATTCTAATTCCATTCATAATTATTTACCGGTAAAATAATACCGGTAAGCTTACATAAAATCCGTTTCAAAATTCGAATCATGTTCCAACATTAAAACCTCTTTTCTCCAGCCATAATTCTATGCAAAGATAAAACGACCACATCCCTGGCTTAGAAAAAAACTTTCTAACATTTTGTGGCATACGTCGCCACCTTAAGCCGGTAATAACTTACATGTTGTGGCTCAAGGCCCGGAATAGTTATTTAAGGGCCCACCCACGTTAACTCCGCTCCAAAAAGGTCCAAAATGTATTTATAAACTAATTTTAGTTGCTTTGATGTTTAAAAGTGGATTGACCGCTTTGTTCTATGTTTAAATTGAATGTTAATGTTTTTAATTGTTTTGTTAGCTTTTCTGATATTTGTTTGATCTTTTTTCTTTGGTAATAAACCAAAAAGAAATCTTTGAAATACTTTGTTTCCATTAAATGCTCCTCTAGCCTAGTTACAATCGTTTCATTTAGCGTCAACGGTTGCTGTTGGCCACGCCCCCAATTTCCTTGTTCTGACGTCATTTCAACGCTCAGTCACGGTCAAAACAAAGGAATTGGAGGCATAGCAAACTCCAAGCGTTCACACTAAACGAAACGATTGTAACTTGGCTAGGGGTTCTGTTTACATATTTTGTTGCAACGATAACGGCGTCCACTAGATCCTTTAAGGATAATAAAATCAATAATTATATCATATCGTGGATGGGTTCACAAATTCACTAGTGAGGTGAATTCTCTCAGGTTGTAGCTATCTGGAAATACAGCAAAGAATTCCACTCTTTATATTAGCTGTACGCACATCTACGCATTTACGAGCGTAGATTATATATTTTTAAATTGCACAAAACCGAATTGTAAGTTCCCCACTTTGTACAAAGTCTATTTGGTCGCAAATACTTGACATTTTTATAAGTCAATCCCTTGATTGACACTTTTTAAATTGCTCTCTAAACTTTCAACCGAAAAAAGTATAAAAATCCAGTTTGTCGCAATGCTTGAACAAACAGCCAGACAAAAACCGTACTATTGGTTTTTATTCGAAGTGCAAATAGGCCGAAGAGTTTAAAAAAATAGTTGTCACTGTATATGGGAGCTCTGTAAACATTCTGTAGGGCACGAATTAAAAACATGACGGTTTTTAGCCATTATTCCAAATATCAATTGTTCAAATTCTTTTTAATGATATAAACTAGTGCTTGACGCAATCCTACCAGATAGTAACTAGTGATGCAATCGTTGATTGTGAAGCGCACTAGTTTCTTAAGAGACTATTCACTGTAGCCTTGAAGAGACCTAAATTATAATCGGACGGGAAGACAGCTGCAGGTAAATTGTTCTAGTCCTGCAATGTACGCGGCATAATGGCGTGGTGCAACGATTTGTTTGAACCTTAGAGATGTTAACAATGTAAGGGTGGATATTCGCCGTACGTTTTCTCTATAATATTTGCAGCCACTAATTTAACATACTTATGAGGAAAACTTTGTAGTATCTGAAAGTACTGAACCGATTCCTATGTTTTTATTCTTTTTTTTTTCGAATTTTATGAAGCCTTTGCTATCCGTCCATCTATCTGTACTATCCGTCGATCTGTCTGTCTGTCCGTCCGTCTGGCCTGTAAGTGGTAGAGAGTTGAAATGAATTTGAAAATTAATGAGGTTCCCATACAATTTATGGAACGTTATTTTGACGGCGATTTTTTTTCTCGATTTTTCTATCGCAGTACAGAACTGTTCATGTGCAAATTTGACTCGCACTTGGCCAGTTTTTAAATACTCGTATTTCACTTTCTTTAGTTATATTAAGAAAAAATGTACAGTTCTTTAAAAAATAGACCACAGGAGCTTTGTTTTGTTTGTTAGTGTTAAACGGAATGCAGTTTACATTTAATCATAATTAGCAACAGATTAGGACTATGCTAATATTCTGTCCATCAGTCAGCATGCATGTCAATATGATGTGAATTAATTTGCATAACATAACTAATTATTGTGCTACAAATGCTGGGACTCAGATCCCCCCGGTCCTCAATATCAGTCGCACATTTTTTTAGATGGGAAATCATCCAATGATATCTCCCGCCCTTGGGCAGAGCGGGAGTGTCAGACTTCTACTGACTAAAACCAACTCTTGTTCCTTCGTTATCTTTTATATCAGGGCCGGGTTTTCCTTTCAGAAGCGAACCCATAGTCCCTGTAGGCTTCGACCCTTCTGGGCCCTCAAGAGGCTCTACTGGGGCTAAAGGGCACTATCACGACAAATCATGCCATGGCGTACAAGTTCCGGTGGGATGGAGATGCAATCTAGCGCTGGGCACGCCAATAGTCTAGTGACAAGTTCCCTCTTTAGAAAAACAGAAAGGAAGTATTTAGAAAAACGACACGGCGTCCGCAATACGCAGCTCGTCGACATGGCCAGTTTAAGAGGTGTCTGTTTTAGATTCAAGCGAAAAAAAAAGACGTTTGGGTGTCACCATATTGCAGTCCATATGGAAGACATGGTGAAGAGTACCACCGTATCCTCATCGAGGTGATAAGTGGCGGCGACCTGTAGCATCCGGCCCTGGTATATGCCATTGTCTAGAGAGAGAGAGAGAATGGGATGCACTCATCTCTTTCTGCAAAGCAGGACCTAATACGAGCGAATAAAGTGACCAAAATCGTGAGGAAGAGAAAATTCTCACGCTAAAGTTACAAAAAAATAAATAAGATCACTTTATTTAGAGCTGCCTGAACTATTCTTGGAAAGCTAGTTTCGAAAATTAAATACAGCAATTTTACATACCATTCCAAGTATTTATTTAAGTTCTTAAAATAATATTATCATAGTTCAACACGGAAAAATCTTGGCTCTTCTGTAATTTCATGAAACTAGTTCTTTCCTGCGAAGTAACCTTAGTAAATGGGCAGTTGTTTTTTGAGCGGAACGAGCGAAAAAAGCGAGGGCTAAGATAAATGAGCGTTGGCTAGTGAGACGTGTTGTAAGCGTGTATTGTGTTCGGCTCAGTTCAGTTACTATCTTAGCGTTGAAAGGACTTCATTTTATAGGGGGTTCTGAGTGGACTTGTAAAGAGGTTTGTTTCTGGTAAGCGACCTATGATTTCTTTGAAATAAACTTTTGTCGATGTCTCGCATATTTTGAATAAAATATTTTTTATATCAATTTTTTTTTTCGGTGTGTTAAAATCATCCAACGAACTTTATTATTTATTTCAAACCACCATATTTATTCGTCAGATAAAAATCTCTAACTATTAAAAAAAATTGCCCTTAACACAAAAAAAAATGTTTGTTTGAGAATAAAGTCTATAATTTTTAAGTTTTTGTCTAGTATATGAAGATCATAAAACTCAAACACACGCTGAAAGTATTAAAAATCAAATTCTTGTATATAAAAATGTCTTACTTCTTAATTTATTTTCTAGTTTCTTACTTATTTTCTTAGTCTTCAGTTGTACGCTTCAAAAGTTCAGATGTTTACCTGCAACAAAACAACAACCAATTAGATCATTGTAATTCAATCACTTAATAACAACAAGATCCATTTCTAAATAGGTACAAACAAAACGGTTTTATCTCGGTATCACACTTATTTTTTTTTTAAATAACATAATGATATTCAAGGACATGTGACATTCATCAACCCGCACTGGGCCCGCGTGGTGTATTACGGCCCATTCTCTCTCTCTCCTAGAGAGGAGGCCTGAGTCCCAGCAGTGGGAACATTAAAAAGGCTGATGCTATGCTAATAACATAAACTAGTGATTGACTCTAAGCCTACTTGATAATAAGCAGTAATGCAATTGTTGATGGTGAGGCCCAGTTTATTAGTCCCTATATATAGTGCCCATAGAGTCCTAGTTTATTAAGAGCCTATTCACTCTAGCCTTGAAGACAACTACATTAAAATCGGACGAGAGACACAGCAAGCAAATTGTTCCAGTCCTTCGATGCACGCGTTGTAAACGACGAAGTAGACCATAGAGGTTTTAACAGAGGCGTCACTACCGCCGCATCTGCCGTATCATTTATACGGGGCCCACGCGCTACATGGGCCCCTACGTAGGCAAAAAATTCCCTACATGTTATCCACAACCGTTTCGTAGGGTAAACCAAGATAGATAGATAATATATTCTTCATTGTACATCAAAAATAAAATTACAGTATGAACTTGAAATTAATAAGGTGTTACAATGAGCGGTCTTATCGCTTAAAGCGATTTTTACAGACAACTAAGCATCTGTAAAAAAGCACCTTTTTTTAACCTGTGCGACTGACTACGCCACTGGGTTTTAACAATGTAAGGGTGGATTTATGCATTGCATTGGTGCATTCATCTCAAGAACCTGAGGTTCTGGACCTTTGAAGATACGAGAGGTGAAACCGACTCGCTTCCCCCTAGAAACTTTCAATGAAACGTGTGACAAACGTACGATTATTCCTGCACCCTCCCGCACCACCCTAAGGCGGAAAATATCATTAATTCGGCTGAAATGTAATGATGATAGGATAACCTACGTGGGTGAAGTCGTCGCCTCCTTCTGCGAAGGTCGCCTCCTTCTGCGAAGCAGTAATGAGGAGGCCGACCGCATCAGGCAAAGGCAACGGGGCGCTCGCCCCAGCCGCCGCCGGGATTCCGATCCCGATTTCCGGCCACCGTAGGCGCGGGCTTGCGGACGGCGTGCAATGGGTAGCACGCTGTCCGACCGTCCGGTAACCGGCGGCGCTTACTGTTCATGCGCGCCTCAAGGAGCTGTCAGCAAACCATATAAGCCCAGCCTGCTAGCTGCAGGCAGGCAGGGTCGAAGCCTGCTGGGGTCATGGGTCAACTTCCGAAAGGAATACCCGGCCCGGCACGATGATAGGCAACGAAGGAACGGGGTACGTTTTTAGTCAGTAAGAGTCTGACACTACTTCCCGCTCCGCCCAAAGGCGGGATTTGTCATTGGATGATTTTACGTACCATAAAAAAAAAACATGGGTGAAGTCTTTGACAGAAGCTAGTTTAATATAGAAATGCTTAACCAATAAACTCGACAGCTGAAGAAATATCCGAACACTACAGCCTACAAATTAAATAAAACACTCACTTATTCCCAAAAGGGCCTTTAACCGACCCCCACTATCAAATAGAATAGCGAGTTCCCTTAATAGCCGCTATTTTAATTATACGTGAGAAGGACGAAAGGCTTTCATCTGTTTTAGGGTTCCGTCCCAAATTGTATACATCGAACCCTTATGGTTCAACTTTCTTTAATTATTTATTTATTGGACACTTTATGCACTAAAGTACAGAGGCGGACTGCCTTAATGCTTTTGGTTTATGCCTTTGCCTTCTTTCAATATTTATTTATTAAAATTTTATTTCGGTTGTGAGTAAACATGTAGAGGAATGAGGAAGAAGAAGGAATCTAAATAAAAAATAGATGGATTGTTTGAGGAGTGATGTAAGAGAAAAGACAGGACAGAAAGGACAAAAAAGACGTGTAGCGCTTGCCCCAAGTTCTCATAATATGGAACAAGGACAGGAAGATCATGATGATGAACATTATCCACTAAGTGAAGAGGATGTTGCAATATTATGTAAAATATATATTATATTTATTGTTAATTCACACTTAGTCCAATAAAAATTATGTAATTTATGCAAACAATAACGCACGTGTCGCGAAGAAGACGTATTCGGTAGGTAATGATAATGACAGAGAGCCGGCTGGGGTTGCGGGAGATGCAGGTGGGGCAAATGCGCGTAAGCAAGTTGCGACTTGTCCTAACCTATCGCTCCCTAGAAAGCGCGCCAAAAATATAACCGCAGGTCGGCCAAATTTCGGCTGAATTTTAAAATTTTAACGAATGTTCGATCGAAGTTCGTATTCGGTACAAACCACATTCGGCCCAACTCTAGATATCATCCAATGAGTTTTCCCGCTCTGGGCGAATGCGAGAGCGTGTCAGACTTTTAATGACTAAAAACCCATCCCTGTTCCTGTAAAAAAAAAACAAGTTCACAATGTATTTACCTCTATTATACAATATAACAATGTGTAACTAAAACAATGTGTTTAAACAACAGCCCCCCCTAGACAAGTTATAATCATTTCGTTAAGTGTGAACGCTTGGAGTTCGCCACGCCCCCAATTCCTTTGTTTTGGCCAGATCATGTGACTGAACGTTGAGATGACGTATACACAGGAATTGGGGACGTGGCCAACTCCAAGCGTTCACACTATACGAAACGATTTTAACTTGGAAATAAAACAGCCCCCGGCTGTTTTCTTTTAGATATGAAACTTAGTATAGATGTCACTAAAAACGACAATTTAATTTTACAAACAGTGAAAAGTTTGATTAATCCCCGTATGCTCTAGTTTCATTATGTTTGACTAGTAAATTACCTACTAAAAAGTTTAGTTATGTACGAAATCACATTTGCAGGCAGTAATAAGAAGACTGTTTACAGTGTAAAAGGTACGGAACCTTCAGAATCCGGCTCACTCTTTGCCAGATTTTTTAATAAACCATCGTCGGCGTCGGCTTGTGATTACTGAAATGCTCTCAGCTTTTTTTAAGGTGAATAACCTGTGGTGCACTGGATTCTGTTACGAGATCTGATTGTATCACTAAGACTCGTTTTTTTGTGTTAATAATAATAAATCATTTATTAATAAGCATCTTGGCCTATAAGCACCTTACAGACTAAAATATATACAGAGTAAATAAAACTTATTGTTAGTTTTCTATGACTTTTTTTTATGGTAGGTAAAATCTTCCAATGACAAATCCCGCCCTTGGGCAGAGCGGGAAGTAGTGTCAGACTCTTACTGACTAAAAAACTACCCCGTTCCTTCGTTGCCTATCGTGCCGGGGCCGGGTATTCCTTTCGAAAGCTGATCCATGACCCCGGCAGGCTTCGACCCTACCTGCCTGCAGCTAGCAGGCTGGGCCTCTACGGTTTGCTGACAGCTCCTTGAAGCGCGCGGGAACAGTACGCGCCGTCGACGATTTGGGCTCGGTCTGGTCGGCTACCGGACGATCATACAGCTTGCTACCCATTGCATGCCGTCCGCAAGCCCGCGCCTACGGTGGCCGGAAATCGTTATCGGAATCCCGGCGGCGGCTGGGGCGAGCGCCCCGTTGCTTCTACCTGATGCGGTCGGCCTCCTCCTTTGCTAGCATTACTGCTTCGCAGAACGAGGCGAAAGCCTGGAGTTTTCTATGCCTTAGAACTATGTTAGTGAGAGCAGTGACGGCGGAGTGGTAACGGCCCCGACTAACGAGTTGTAGGTCGCGGGTCCAAACCCAGCCAGGCGCATTACTTTGTGTAATTTAATTCACCACTGCTCTCAAAACGGTGAAGGAAAACATCGTGAGGAAACTGTCCTAGAACTAAACATTCGAAGACATGTGACATTCACAAACCCGCACTGGACCCGCGTGGCGCATTACCTACAGCCCATTCCCTAACCTACAGAGGAAGCCTGTATCCCAATAGTGGGAACATTAAAAGGATGATGATGAAGGTGATAATGATTATGTTAGTAACACTTCACTTCAAAGCTGTGATCTCCTGATCGAAACACACAACGCGACGATACGCGGCATCGAACACAGAATCGTTTGAAACACGATAATAATGATATCTTGTTCCGTCGCAGTATGCATCAGCTAATCATCAAATGAGATTAATATCTCACCTGAGGGTGAGCTTTGACTACTGTCCAGCGCGAACCTGTTAATATTAATTGAGAAAATTTGAATAGAAATATAGAATCATAATTATTATTTGTTGGTTTGTTTTTAAGTTTGTAGGATATAATCTCTGAGGGCCAATTACAGACAATTTTCTTACAGAGAATCCGGGTGCCGTAGGCTATGTTTCAAAGGAGTTCAAAAGGAACAGGTTCTCAATATTCTATTAAATGTATTTTGAAAAGAAATATCTTTGCCCTCATTTCACTAAATATGTTGAAATTACATGTTATATTGGAGTTATCAATACTTATAATACCCGATGTATTATGTTTTAGTTTATAGACCGATTTTAACGATTGTGTAGGGTTAGGTTTTAAATAGTCCCTCCCATTCACTTTTATTTCATACTAGCTTTTTTTTTTTGCGGGATGTAGTCTCAGACTCTTACTGACTAAAAACCTACCCCGTTCCATTCTTCGCCTTTGTCCCAGGGCCCCGGGTGCCATTTTCACATACCCTTTGACCCCAGTAGGCTTCGGCCCTGTTAGGCCCCTACAGTTTGCTGACAACTCCTTGAGGCGCGCGGGAACAGTGCGCGCCATAAATGACTTGGGCTCGGACCGGTCTGTTACCGGACGGACGGACAGCGAGCTACCCATTGCCCGCCGGACGGCGGGGGCCCAGTAGGGTCTAAGCCTAATCTGGGGCTCTGGGGAGGTATGAAAATGCATAGCAGGGCCCTGGAACCAAAGCAAAGCAGGAACGGGGTAGGTTTTTAGTCAGTAAGAGTCTGACAGTATCTCCCACTCCGCCCAAGGGCGGGGGATGTCAGTGGATGATTATACCTACTCAAAAAAAAAAACAGGTAAACACTAAACCAAACTATAAACTGAAAAATCATCATCATCGTAGAACGTTGACTATATCAACTAATTAATCTTTGCCATTGCCTACTTGATAAGCATACAGCTTCGACACAGTTCGACACAAATATAACTATATAGATACAACTATGTATATAGAAATATGTTCGTTGATTTCAAAATCCTACCCAAATCTAGGCGACAGATTGGCTTTACAAATTCAAATACGTTATGATTTGTGGATCCAACGAGCTTCATCTGAGATTCTCTGTGTCATCGTAACTAACGATTCGTCTTATACAATGAAAATAAACAATATTTATTATGCAAATTCGAACATAAATTAAACTTTTTACGCATCAAATTTTCTGGTTCTCATTTTACGTTTTGTGCTTATGGGTTCCAACATATTAATGGTGGCAAAAACCCGTACGTCTAGTGGTCCGATGATGGAACGGACTTGACGGAATTAAACTGTGCAATAACGATGCACAGTCCCCGAAGTGCAAACGATTGAAAACCGACGGGCTAGCAACTCGGCGCTAATGCTCAAGACTTTGGGGTGTTTGACTCGACGAGTCTGATTTCTTTCTTCTCTATTTTTGATGATAATACCCAACAGATCGAAACTTCACCAAGGTAGAAATCTTTGTGACGTGTCAATCTTCATGATTTATTTACATGATATTAAACTAAATCTTGTTTTCCGTGTCTCTCTCTTTATCCATTAATTCTTCTAAAACCTCGCAACGGTTTTCATAAATAAAAAAAGCAATTAATAAATAGAATAATCTTCAATTCGGATTAATGACATCCTCATCATCAGAAGGCTTGAAGTCACTCAAAGACCAATGGAATGGATTATGCTCGGAGTTTCCTTGCGGCAAGGAATCTGACATAGCCCGAAAATTTGCCAAACTTAAGTGGCAGTGGGCAGGATATATCATTCACAAAACAGATGGATGATGGGGTCAAAAGATTCTGGAGGGTCAACCACATCCAATAGACGCAACGTTATTGCAAGGCCTCCTAGAAGGTGAACCGATGACTTTTTGAGAGTCGCGGGAATCCTATGATTACGAGACGCATAGGCCCATCGTTGTGGTGGCACTTGGGTGAGGCCTATGTCCAACAGTGGACGTCTTTGGACAGCATTTGTTTTTTTCCACAGCACTCAACGCCGTGTAGTCCCAAGCTAAGCAGAGCTTGTGTTATGAGCACTAGAAAACTGATAAACATACCATACCATACCATCAGCCTTATAATGTGCCTACTACTGGGACTCAGGCCTCCTCTCTAGGAGAGGGAATGGACCGTAATCCACCACGCGGGCCCGCTGCTGGTTGGTGGATGTTACATGTCTTCGAATTTTTGGTTCTATGACATACCGGTTTCCTCACCGTTTTGAGAGCATACTTATATATTTCTAAATAAATTACACACAGATACAGAACAAATGATCGTATTCATCACACAAACATTTTTCCTGAATGGGAATCGAACCCATGACCTCCGGCATAACAGTCAAGGCCACTAACCACTAGACCAACAGGCCAGTTAAAAGATAAAGAAATAATGATGATGAATGTCTAACCTGAAAATTGCCACACAAAACCTACGATAACGGTAAAATCACAGAAATCCCACAAAAATCGAATGATCTGTAACAGAACTACAGTGAATCCGTACAAACGTAGTCGGAGAGCCAGTAGATAATCCTGTTACCTCGCAAGAGGAAGTTTTAAGAGCAGCACGCACCATCACTTAACTTGTTAGCTTGGCTCCTGTACTATAAATTTCACTACACCTAACTTAATTTAGTCGCAGTGGGACGCTGGTTGGAGATGAATTCACAAGTTTTAGAGTTTCGAGTTCGTTTTATTTATGGATTTGAAGTTGGGGATGTGGGTTCCTAAAGGGCTGGCTTGATTAGTTTTACTTAAGGGGTATTGATTGGTTTGAAAATAGTCCTTGATTACATTATTCTTGCTTCGCTAGGTGTGAGGGACTTTATTAGAATTGCGTATTTCCAGGATAGCATGCTCTTTGGTCAACCGTGAAGATGACATGACAAAATTTTCCGTATTTCTCAATTTAAATCATTTTCCTTTAAAAACTTTAAGATCAAAAAAATGTGTTCTCTATGGAATTTGGTACATGTGGAATCCTGGAGGAGTGCTAGCCTGATGTTGCGTGAGCGAGCGTACGTGACCCACCAAAGCGCCCGGGCCGCTCTTTCGATGACTACCACTCCACCGCGCGCATGACGTTAGAAAATAGCAGATTCTGAACTGATTGCGCTCCATTGCTGTTATTGCTGTAAGGCGTTCCGATGTGAAGATAAACAAATAAATAAATAAAATTATCAGGGTTGCAGAATTATTAGAAAGAGTCACCTTGGAATGCGTCCGGCCGTCCGGTAACCATCCGGACCGAGAACAAGTCGTCGACATCGCATAGTACTCCTCATAAGTTTCAGAGAGATATCAGCAAAATCGTGGGGCCCGGTAGGGCCGAAGCCTTCTGAGGTCATGGGTTGACTTTTGAAAGTAAAACCTTGGTCCAAGAATAATAATAATAATATTTATTTAACATAAAGTTGGCCGAGGACAGGCGTGTATGGAAAAGGGAGAGGGAGGCCTTCGCCCAGCAGTGTGACATAATAGGCTAAACTAACTAACTAACTAACATAAAGTTGTTGCCCTGAAATCGCACGACCAGGTCGTGGCAGACCAAGAAGGAGATGGCGGGATGACTAAGATGCCTTCTTTAGGAATTGGCAAGAAGTGACTCAAATCCGAGAACACTGGAAGAAATAGAGGGAGGCCTTTGCCCAGCAGTGAGACAATATAGGCTAGATTTAGTTAATAATGTATATTTCATAATATAGGAACTCATTGCACTATATACATAGTAGAGTATCAATATTAACATTAGCACAATATTACTGACTGTATCACTTATCAAGGTCTAGCCTGTATCCTAAGAGATAGAAGAAACGCAAGAGCAAAGAAGAAACGACACGAAACAGGTACGTGTCTTCAAGCCGTAGACGGCGTGTAGCGTTTAATCTGTAGGAGCCCAGCAGGCCCAATACCTGCTGGGCCAGGAGAAACTGAAAAGGAAGGAGAAATCATAGGATGATTCCCCGCCACAAAAAGGAACCTTCAGCTTGCTATCTACTACGTTCATACCACAGCCTCATAGTCCCAGTAAATCATAACACGTAGTTTCAAACCACAACTATTCCCCACAATATTCTAACTACTAGTTAACGTACGAATAAGATTACTACTAACTGTCTTACTTACAAATTTCTGAGTAGATTAATAGTTGGAGCTTGTTACTAGAGTTAATTTTGCATTCCTATTAAAATTGACGATTTGCGTCCAATTGTGCTCGCCATCCGGTAAAGTTGATCCTGGTTGACCGGGGTAAACGGGGCTTTGTGTTCACTGGCAAAAGACTAGTAGAATGGTTTACCCGTGAGCCAAATATTATCCAAATCCTTAGCCGTTTGAGTGAGTGGCGCATACAGTATTATTCGGATACATTATCGGAATTGGCACATATTTATTTTAATATTTTTTTCACTGACCATTCGTACACAAACAGTTTATTAAATTAAAAAAATCTATAATATAAAAGCGAAATACCACTTATTAATCACGAAATCTCAGAAAATAAAACACCTACAAGCTTAAATTTTTGCAGGTAGGTCCCTTATACGGTGTAGACATCCGCAAAGAACGGATTTTACGAAACGCTACCCATAAGAGGGTAAAATGGGGGTTGAAAGTTTGCATGGAGAAACCGAAATAACGGGGGCGAAGCTGTTGGCAGAAGTTAGAATGCTATATGGGGAAAAAAAGCGTTACTAAAACTATTTTAGGGTGAATTTAAGGAAAGAAAGAAAGAAAAATATTTTAGTGGGCATAGAAACACACAATGCTGGAACTACATATAGACACTTAAAATTAAAAAAAAAAGAGAACTAACATTGTAAAGCGATAACTTTGGGTATTTTTTCTATATACCTTTTTTATCTAACTGTACTAAACAGGGACTGCATACCAAAAAAATATCGGTTATAAAGGTTAACGGTATGACGTCATACCTTTTTATTTCGATACCTCAAAATAACGGTACCGTTATTTTTCACTACCGAAAAATTACAATACCTAAATTTTTCACTACCGAAAAATAACGGTACCGTTATTTTTTACGATACCTAAACCTCTAACATTAAGGTATCCTTTGAAACCCCTACTCCCACGCTTTTTCGTCGTGCCAATCGCAATACACTTGTCACGATAGCTGGCAACGTCGCATTTATCGTAGGTACTCGCACGAGAAATAATTTCGGTACCGGAATTATTTCGGTTAAATAAAGGTATAGCAGTACCTATAAAAACAGCGCTATCGTTATTTTATACCGATAGCGTAACCGCAAATCTTAACCGGTTTCGGTCTACCTTTAAAATAAAGCGGTACCGTATTTTAATACCGGTAGCGTAACCGTATACCTTAACCGAAAACGGTCCCTGGTACTAAACAGCTTCAATGAATTTGGTGGTGTCCTAAGCGTCAGTGAAAAAATATTAAAAATAAAATGTGTCCAAATTATATTAAGTCCAAATCGTCAGCAACTCGTTTGAGCGGGGCAGTAACAAACATACACATCATCATCATCATCATTTCAGCCGAAAGACATCCACTGATGGACATAAGCCTCCCCCAAGTGTCGCCACAATGAACAGCCCTGTGCGTCTCGCATCCATCGGATTCCCGCAACCCTTACCAAGTCATCGGTCCACCTTGTAGGAGGCCTTCCATTGCTACGTCTTCTGGTACGTGGCCGCCATTGTAGAACCTTTCGGCCTCAACGGCCATCCGTTCTACGAGCAATGTGCCCTGCACTGCCACTTAAGTTTGGCAATTCTTCGTGCTACGTCGGTAACCTTGGTTCTCCTGCGGATATCCTCATTCGTGATTCGATCACGCAAGGAAACTCCGAGCATAGCCTTTTCCATTGAACATACACACAAACTTACAAAGACGTAAGTATGTATGTTGGTGTCACCTAGTATGGAGTTAGAAACATTAATCCACTTTCAAATAAACCAATTACTGGATCCCTTATTTCTATAATCCAAAACCCGTACGTCCTCTTATACCTACTTAACTTCGTAAATGATCGGAATGCCGACCAAGGCCGAAAGGGATTAAAACTCGACATTTTTGCAAATTCCCACCTCGTGAAGAAGGTCCCTGAGATTCATTTGGCCAAATATGTGGTATATAAATAACCCTTTTAGGTTTTCTAGTTATTTAGGGTTAGATTAATTTTAGACAGAAAGGGATTAGATGCTGGTCTGAAGTTTTAGGCAAAGGAATGTCTGAGTAAAGAATTTATGGATTCTTAATAATTAAATTTTATATTAGAACAGTCTGGTTTCCGTCCCTTCGTCCTGCAACCGTTCGGCCCGAGCCCGAGTCGTCGACGGTACGTAGAGTTTCACGCATGCTTCAACAAGATATCAGCGAATTCGTAGAGGGCCAGCTAGGGCCACGGGGTATTTCTGAAAAGCGACTCCATGGTCTTAAAGGGCAACAAAAAATATTCGAATATCAAATCTAAATGTTTTTGGTTTGATTAAGAATTCTAATTTTAAATTAGTTTTATTTATAAAACATGGTATCCTTTTTTAAAAAAAGAGTAATTACTTGTTTATTATTTAAAGTAACATTTTAATTTGTGGCCTGTTGGTCTAGTGGTCAGTGGCCCTGACTGCTATGACGGAGGTTGTGGGTTCGATTCTCACCAAGGACAAATGTTTGTGTGATGAGCATGATCATTTGTTCTGTGTCTGGGTGTAATTTATCTATAATATGTATGTATTTAGAAATATATAAGTATGTTTATCAGCTGTCTGGTACCCATAACACAAGCTCTGCTTAGCTTGGGACTAGACGACGTTTGTGTGATAGTTGTTGAATAAAAAAAAAAAACATTTTTATCATCATGAATACGTTAGAAAATCGAATTATTATGGTATAACTAAAATACCATCCGAAACAAAACTTTTTGAGAAAATTGCGGGCATACCATCACACATACTGTATGCGAATCGAATACAGAACTACTAGCAATGGGCGAGTCGACTTATATTAATAGAATCAAACAACAAACAAATCAATTCAAGTTGCTTTTTTCTTTAATTCGAAGTGCTTCGCAAGTCGACGTCGACGACGCAACGCGAGTCACAACATCCTGCGCGAATCAACTCAGTAGAACGCGATTCAAATTAACTCGCAAGTCGACGCCGGCGCGACGCAAGTCGCGACACCCCGCGTAAATCAACTCAGTAGAATGTGAGTTGATTCGAAGTGAGTCGCGACGCAAAACGATTTAGGGACAGTTAAGTTTTTACAAATTAATCTTATTCCTTGTGTTTATAAACTTAACATAAATACAGTAAAGTGCTAATTTAACATAAAACAATAGAAAACAGAACGCTTGGTAGACTTACGAATCAAGAGTTGACTCGTAAGAACAAGTTGAGTCGGCGGATCGAATTGACTCAGAGTAAAACGAATTGAATCGGCGGATCGAGTTGACTCGGCAGAATGAGTTGAATCGGCAAACCGAGTTGATTCGGAGGACCGACTTGATTCGGCGAACCGAGTTGACTCAGCCAACCAAACTGGACTTTTTGTCCACCAAATCGAGTTGATTAGAATCGCAATTCGAATCAGCCACAATTCCTATTCAATTAACTCGAGTTGTTGAAAAAGCTAGTTTGCCCATCACTAAGAACTAATCATTTTGAGTTTAGTTAGAACTGGTTCTTAATAATACTAATACTAACTTTCGCACAACAATAATTCTATGACACACGATACCTATTCAAATTCCCTTCCAATTAGCAACATACGCTTACAAGTATTAACTTCATAGGACTTGTGTCACACCAAGTTAGTATTACAGTACCACAGTGACCGAATTCTAAACGGAGGTGAAGTAGACTAATGAGTTAAATGCGTGGCCAACGTAACTGAAAGTCGTAGAGAACATTGAGTGCTAGACTACAAAGGTGTACGTGGTCTATAGTACTTAATGTACACTAGGATTTGTTGTGAGAGTTCCTTATTGAATATACATACATAAGTCAAGCCCGTCCCATCATCGGACCACCAGACGTACGGCGATGCCTCACCGGTACATGATAGACATCCCACCCACGTGTACAAAACACATTAAAGGTCACAGCTCATTAGAGCCACCCGGCCCCCACTCCGCACCGTATCGCCTCTTGCAGATAATATTCTTTATATGGACTTGTATGGATATGCACTCACTACATCCACTCCGTAACGTCACTGGATCGCCTCGGTCGTGAGTTCAGTGGTCAAAATGCAACCAGCGGAAAACCGACTGGAAAACTTGACGTCGATCTTCAATTTTGAGGCTATGTGACATGTTTCACCCGTCTCATTGAAATCTGTTCAGCCATTCGAACGTAAAAGGTAACATATACACTCACTTTTCGCTTTTTTAGTATTAATGCGATTTGGTAGCAAATGTATCTAATTTGCCTTCTCAGCAAGCTTCATTGAGATCATTTATAATAAAATACTGAAATCCATTTCTTGTATCAATAACTATATATACATCTAATCTAACAAATATTACAACTTAACATGTATATATACAAATCAAAAATAATAATATATAATAATAATATATACAAACGGGTAGAAAAAGAGTTCATAGGGCATCAAAAAATTCATCCGCATCGATGTCAATGGGACAAGTGCCCAGAACGCTGGCAGCATTGCCACGTTGAATGGCAATGCTGATTCGTTGACCGAAGAAAATCCCAGCCCTCTGGTCACGCGAAGAGTCAACCAACCGTTTGCTGATATCTCGAAAGACTCGATGAGCGCTCGGACCCCATAGCCCTAGCGTTTCAACCCCAAACGGCTCAAACATATAACTTCCGATGAGGTTATTATATTTACGCCGTTTGAGGTTTTCTGCACCTGCAGCAGCCGCCCCAGCACAGCCCGTTGTACTCAGAAGATGGGATGGCGCAAGGGTGTCGACGCATGTTGCATCCCACACCAAAGGCCTACCCAACTTCCAAGGCATACATTTTATAAATATCGTGCCTGTTGCAATGTTTCTACATAGCATAATTTTTGAGACATAAAACTACAAAAAATTTACAATATCCACTCATTTCAGCCGAAGGATGATCACTGTAGTTGAAAATAGGTCTCCCCTAGTGTCACCACAATGAACGGTCATGTGTATGCGGTGAATGTGTCTCGCATTCACCGCATTTCCGCGACTCTTACCAGGTGAGACCAGGTCATCGGTCCACCTTGTAGAAGGTCTTCCAACGCTGCGTCTTCCAGTGTGCGGTTGCCACTCAAGAACCTTTCGGCCCCATCGACCATCAATATCTTCTTGACTTACTTGACATAAGTTCCAGTGTCCCCTAGATGGAGCAGAGGAGATCCACAGTGCGCTGCCATCCTATTCGGTCTTGAGCATCGCATTTTATTTCGCTCCAGGTCTTCCCTATATTCTTCGCCTCTGCGATGACCGTTCGTCACTAAGTCTACTTAGGGTGACCATGATCCACGATCAATATCTACTAGGAGTCAATAGCCTCTGAACTTCATTCGGAGTAATTCAGCCAGAACATTTCAAACCTTGCTTTCAAAGGCTCTTTTAATGAACCTCTATAGAAGGGCATAATAAGGTGCAAAATAACAATAAAAAGAAAATCTCACTATAGTGTTAGGGGTCGTAAAAAGTGGGGAAATAAAAATGTGTAAGGAGCCACAATTTCCCTAGTATAACGCGGGACATATTAATTTTATGAGGGATAATAATAGAAGCTTTTATGTGCAATAATATGATCTACAAAGTTTTATTGACTACTTTTGTGATGTTCCAGAGGGCGAGAGGTTGCGTAAGGCATATTTCCTCATGTTCTTATGTTATTTTGAAAGCAGGTCAAAGTTCTACCTGTGGAAATATTCGAAAGACTCATCACGGTCCGAGAACGCAAAAGGCAACTAAAAGTACAAGTAACACCTGTGCTTTTAGTCAGTAATATTTTGACACGCTCTCTCTTTCTTCTCCCAAAGCGGGAGAAGGCATTTGAAAGAGTTAAATGCGGTTCTGATCTTCAGTTTTTGTGCGGCGTCTCTCCGCAAACCATGCCCCACCTTCCATCCTGCACCACGTGCCCTGTTACCTGGGCACGTAGGGACCTAATGGATGGCATTGCCGTGGCCGAAACTGGGCCAGGCAAGGAATTTAATTAATTTTGCCATCGACACGCGAAATACCATTCACTGATTAAACACGAAATCTCAGAAACTATAACACACACAAACTTAAAATTTGGCCGGTAGGTTCCTTACTGGGTGTTGACGTCCGATAAAAACGGATTTTATGAAACTTCACCCCTAAGGGGGTTGCGCTGGCAAAGGCTAGTTATCTAAAGCAATTTGTGCTTCTTTTTATGACGTTGGCGAGCACTGAAAGAGATTTTTCCAAAATTCACCCCCTAAAGGGATGAAACAGGGGTGTAAAGTTTGTGTTGAGAAAGAAACGTATTTTCATGCGAACGAAGCCGCTGGCAGAAACTAGGTGCGTTATAAATACATGAAATTTATTTATTTCAAGCTATGAAAACCCATATTATAAATGACATCACATTACAATTGCATTAATCAGCATTCATATTAAATTTTAAATTAAATTACACATATTAATTCATTTCACTATTTGAATAAAAATTTAATAAAGTTATATAATTGACTTTGAATAAAATATTTATATTCTGTCAGGGAATAATGATAAGTATTTATTTTCATCGCAATACAAATAAATTATAACAAAATGTCAATTATTGAATTGAAAAATATTTACACAAAACGTTCGAAAAATCGTGAACCTTAGAGGCCCAGCCTGCTAGCTGCAGGCAGGCAGGGTCGAGGCCTGCTGGGGTCATGGGTCGGCTTCTGAAAGGAAGGCTCGGCCCCGACACAATACGTAACGAAGGAACGGGGTAGGTTTTTAGTCAGTAAGAGTCTGATACTATTTCCCGCTCCGCCCAAGGGCGGGATCTGTCATCGGATGATTTTACCTACCATAAAAAAACGACTGTTTTGTGCTGTGGTTTCGATTACCCCACGAATTTGTCTGGACTCGTAGTCGTTTCTGGGTATCTTGTGTGTATGAAATTATATTTTCGTTCACCCAGGAATAATTTTTAGTATAGGGCATCGTTTAAATTATAAAACAACGAAAGAATTCTTAATGCTACACCTTTTTTATTATAGATAGGCTCTCGTTTGACCACCATCTCACCTGATGGTAGCGATGATGTGGCCGACGATAGAGCTCGCTTGCCTTAAAGACCCCTAAGTTGTGGCTATCAGGAAACACATACTCCAGCCAAACACTACCTTGCCGCAGGGATTCTGATCCCGATTCCCGGGTACCGTAAACGCGAACTTGAGCAATAGATGGCTTGCCGTCCGATCGTCCGGTAACCGTACGGACCGGGCCCAAGTTATCAACGGTGACGCAACGTAACGTTCCACGCGCGCCTCAAGGAGATGTCAACAAACCGTAGGGGCCAGCAGGGTCTAAGCCTAGTGGGACCATGGGTAATGTGAAAGTGTACCCCGGGGCCCCGGAACGATGGCATTTTTTTATTATTATTGATAGGTTCGCGCTTGACCGCTAGCTCACCTGATGAAAAGCGATGATACGGTCGACGATGGAGCGCGCTTACCTAGAAGAAACCTATTCACTCTTGACTTAAAGATTCCCGGGTTGTAGCCATCGGGAAACACAGACTCCGGCAGGGAATTCCACTCCTTAGCTGTACGCATAATGAAAGTGTTCCCAAAACGCTTTGTGCGTATAGGTGGGATGTCCACCATGTACCGGTGGCGCAATGCCGTACGTCTGGTAGTCCGATTATGGAACGGGCTAGGCGGAATTAGGCTATGCAATTCCGACGCACACTCCCCGAAATGTAACCGGAAGAAAACCGGGCTAGCAACTCGGCATCGATGCTCAAGAAGAAACAGGAGCTTTGCTGGCATAGAAGAAACAGAAGCGGGGGAGGGCGCGAGAATGTCATTGGATGATTTTCCCACCCAAAAAAAAAGCCAAACGCTAAATTTTCTTGGATAGGTACATAAAATAAGTTTTGTTGTTACTAAATACTTAAAAGACATGACATCCTTTCCATAAGAGCTATCCAAAATCTTTCCATGACACTCAACAACTTTCTGACACTATCACTTTCAAAGTGACGTAAAAACTTGTTCCTCCCGATACGAGGTTTATACCGCCTCGCAAACTTTATCACTGTATGGCCCATAAAATGGAGCCTATATAATTTATAACTATATTAGAATTACACTCGCGTACAGAACTGTGTGAAGTTTTGGAGAAGGGAACGTGGATGCAATATGTTTTTGTCATTTCGAAAAGTTGTTTAGGGTTCCGTATCCAAAAAGTAAACGACCCGAACAAAGATTCCGCTGTCCGTCCGCCTGTCTGTCACCAGGCTTTATCTCATGAACCATGATAGCTAGAGAGTTTTTTTTTTATGGTAAGTAAAATCATCCAATGACAAATCCCGCCCTTGGGCGGAGCGGGAAGTAGTGTCAGACTCTTACTGACTAAAAACCTACCCCGTTCCTTCATTGCCTATAGTGCCGGGGCTGAGCCTTCCTCTCAAAAAACGGCCCTTGACCCCAGCAGGCTTCGGCCCTGCCTATGATAGCTAGAGAGTTGAAATTTTCAAAGATGATGTACTTATTTCTGTTGCCAGTATAATAACAAACTAAAACGGAATATCACAAATATTTAAGTGGGGTAAAAAATTGGGATCGTGGGACTTTTTTGCGTTTTTGCTTCATGCGTATATCCGAATCGCTCTTGGCTGGTTTTATTTTTGTAGGTACTGTCGAACCCTGGATACTAAGGGCTCGACTACCGGGATCAATTATCTATAAAATTAAACTTCTTGAAGGTTTTCACGATGATATATTTTAAAAATACTTCTTCACGCTTTGAACGACTACATGGAACTGGATCAAACAACAAAACAATCTACTCTTACAAATATTCAAATTAAATCTAGAATACTAACAATCTTCGAACCCTTATACAGCCAGTATGCTAACTTATGAGGATACGCATGAGTTTGCATATAATCTTATGCAAACTCATTACGCAGACGTAACATCAGCTACGCCCCAAAGAATATAAATGTGTATATAACACAGTTATATTCTAAAAACTTTCGAAGGGTGTTAGTATGACCTACCTAATCCTAACACCGAGATCCCTACCTTTGTAAGGAAGAAACTTTATTTTTGGCCTACGGCTTTAGAAAGCGAGCTTAAGTCAGAGTCAACGATCACTACTGATTGTCATAAAATTCATCTATTATTACTGTGTGTTAATCCACACTCATCAATTAACGTTGCTCTGCTTAAACCCCACTGCAGCAAAACCTTACTAAAAGCCACAGCGCACAGCCCTAATTGAACCTAGGATGCCCAAGTGACATCCACCCAGACTGGGAATACATGCTAAGATTCAACACCTTTATGACTGTAATTCCTTCAGACGCTTATCGGGTCAGAGGTCAGAGAGCCATAATTGCATTGGACCACCTATAACTTCTCATTGCCTGTATTTACTCCAGAGGGATTAATAAAAAAAAAAAATAACAAGAATTACTCATCTAATAACTCTTAACCATTGAAGAGTTTCAATTATCATAGCTAAATCAACAGAGTCAACCTGACTCCCTTTGCGAAGACTATGCTCCATATAGCAAAGTTGATATTAGCTCAAATTGAACACTAAGTGACCCTCTCATAACTCTATGGGAGGTCCGGAGGAGAATCTAACATTATACTCTGGAGCAAAAACACGTCTACCACTACATCTTGTATATAAACGTTTTTCTGGGTTGTATGGCTCTGTCCTCTGTAACACCCGGCTGCGTCTGCATTCAGCTCATGGGGCGCGTTCCGCCCGGCAGCATATTATGAAACAAAAATCACAAATTAATTACAATTTCCATCACAATAATAAACATAACAATGATTGACAATGACATAATGACATGACAGACTACAGATATTTTTCTAAGTTTATTCTACCCTGGATACTAAACTTTTGAGCCTAAACCTATTTACATCCTCATATGAAAAGGTTATGAAAAATTTCTTTTTATAAAATTTCCAAAATTTATATTTAAATAAAAATGTTTGTTTTATAAAATTGTTATAACAATGGTAAAAATTTAATGAATATGATTTCATTTTATTTAAATGAAGGTAATGGGGGAACTTTCTTATTGCCATACATTTTCGTGCCATGCATCTTTTATTTTTAATTTGGGCATAACGACTCAACTTAACATGGTAGAACTTCCTTGATGCCATACCTATTTTAGCTTGACATGAGGCTCGATGAGAAACTTCAACATGGAAATTAATAAAACCAAACCTATTATTTTTTATTGTTATCAACGAAGTATGGACGTCATCCTCAACACCAGATTGGACCATCTTCTTTTCTAAATTGTGATCACTAGCGATGTGGTATTTATACGTATTTTCATCGTGATCACATTGTGATTCTTTAAAAAACACATCTTTATTTTCTGAAAATAAAACGGATGAAATAATAATTGGATTGGACACACCCGGGTTTTTCTCTTCATCCGTACATTCAACTTCGGATTCGTCATCGTTCTGACTGCTTACGTCGCAGCTCTGGTCATCATCGATATGAATTATCTCCTCAATATGTGGGTCGTCCATTATCATGCTAGAACATAAAACAGTATTATCATCTTGGTTCATGTCATCCGGCGATCCATTTTCTTCATATACATCTGCAGTTTCTTCTTCATCAACACATGCTTCCATTGCTGCAATTGCTGCACGTTGTTTACAGACATAACATCGACAAGGGAACTCGTTCCTCAATTCCTCGCACAACGTTGCAAACTCCATATCCTCATGGTAAGTATAATTATAAAAATACAAGGCTGGACCCTGAAGATATGCGCCTAATATGAGAGCATAATCTTTCTCAAACCACTCATAGCTTCTGGCGATTCGCCTGAACTCGGTGATAAACTCCTCTAGGCAGACCTCATCAATGCCCGAGAAATACATCATCATCATCTCTCCTTTAACACTAATTACAAAATATAAAAACCACTTAGCATTTCTATTTTCTTCGCTGCGAGAGCACACAACACAACATGGGGCTGTACTAGTCGTCTTTCTCAAATATCTCCGTACATGCAATTTCTTTCGGCTCCGTGCATGCAATTATAGCTCCGTACATGCAATTTACTGCTTATTAATACTTCTATTTATGCTTCTACCCGGCGCCTCCACCACTATGTCGAACCCTGGATACTAAGGGCTCGACTACCGGGATCAATTATCTATAAAATTAAACTTCTTGAAGGTTTTCACGATGATATATTTTAAAAATACTTCTTCACGCTTTGAACGACTACATGGAACTGGATCAAACAACAAAACAATCTACTCTTACAAATATTCAAATTAAATCTAGAATACTAACAATCTTCGAACCCTTATACAGCCAGTATGCTAACTTATGAGGATACGCATGAGTTTGCATATAATCTTATGCAAACTCATTACGCAGACGTAACAGTACTTAGACAAGGCACGCTACAATCTGGGTAATAAGTCTTTGAAAAGTGGCTGAAGAGGCGCCACGGCGTCTTCTCAACGCCGAAAAATTTTAAAATATCTCGAGAAATTTTAAACAATTTTTTTAACATAAGGCACGGTTATGTTGGAAAGTAATGAATTTGAATGTGATTTTTCGTATACAAACGATTTTTTCTCATAATACATATATTATATAAGTAGCGAAATTATAATAGGTATAATAAAGATAATCTAATACAATCTTACGGAGTCTGCAATTTTCCAGTGACAGATAAAATATGATATCTTAATTAATATGTTTTATTTATAACTAGCGACCAGCCCCAGCTTCACACGGGTGCAATGGTGATATTAAATATATTATGCATGTATTATATATATATATTATAAACCTTTCTCTTGAATCACTCTATCTTTTAATAAAAACCGCATCAAAATCCGTTGCGCAGTTTTAAAGATCTAAGCATACATAGGCACAGACAGCGGGACGCGACATTGTTTTCTATGTAGTGATAATGTAGTGATTTTAATTAATAAGAATGATTGGAACAATTGGAATGATGAATTTCAAAGAACCATTCTTGTTATTTTATGTTACCGAATTAATTGTAGAAATGGTTTACGCAACTAAGTACTTTATTTAAAAAAAAAAAAAATTGTGAGTTGCAAATGTGTTTTTTACCAATAAATATGTTTATCTGTTCATCCTAGTAGACCTATTTTAGCTTGGTATCATTTCCGATTAACATTTCTGAAACCGCTTTATGGGATCGTTTTTAAGTTCGCGGAATCGGAGGTAAAAACTTTTCAATGTAAATGTACCTGCTACCCTAACATATTTTTCAGATTGTTCAGTTACCTCATACCTTCGCAAAAAACATGTTTTATCGTCACTAATAAAAATAATATTTATGCGGCAAAATCGACGTGAACAAAAAAGAGAAATACCAATAAATTACCATAATAACCAATACCATGTATAGACTCTTTCGTCAGGACCTCATTAGAGGGTTTAAATACTCTTTATCCCAGGAGTTTAAACGTTCGGGAGATTTTTTACTTTCATACGGGCAAGCAGTGATACCTTTTATCACTTAGGGAGAGAACTCACGAAGCTGTTTTTTTCCG
The DNA here is from genome assembly GCA_958295575.1 of Leucania comma. Classification (NCBI taxonomy): domain Eukaryota; kingdom Metazoa; phylum Arthropoda; class Insecta; order Lepidoptera; family Noctuidae; genus Leucania; species Leucania comma. Next base: position 3,495,081 of record OY282482.1, on the reverse strand, counting down.
CGGCTGCCACGGCAGAGGAAATGGCTATTTTATTTTAAAACTCACGAGGCGGTTGAATCGCCGCCGCCGCGACAACTGCGATTTTCGACCGCAAGCCCATAGGACGCGGTCGCCGCCAACCGACCGCAGAGGCAGCGGCGCAAACCGCCGAGGCAGCGGCAGCCTCGAACAACCGCTCATACCGCGGCAGTAAACCGCGTCGTGAAAACTAATTTAATTTTTTACGCATTCTACAGAAGCTGCGGGCCCGCTACCGTGGCGGCAGCGGGAGAAAACCGCTTCGTGAGTTCTCTCCCTTAGTAAGAATCTGAAAAGGTAATTAATAAAAATAAACCCTACATCTCTCGAAATAACCTCTTATTATCACCGACCCTTACAGTATTATACACGAATATGGAATTTAGAGCATAGATTAATCGAATGTCAATCATCGTGTATGCCAGGCACTCGACTACATAGCCGATCTAGAATTATTGCATGAATGTACGCCGGAGGCGTTGAACTAAGCACGAGCTCGCATTATTGGTAACCAATACAATACTTTGTTCGTATATATTGATTGTAATTGATGTAATGACTTATAGCTAAAACCTAGCGGTCTTTAAGTCAAGAGTGAATAGGTTACCTCTAGGTAAGCGTGCTCCATCGTCTGCCAAATCATCGCTTACCATCAGGTGAGATAGTACATAGCAAAAAAAAAAACACAACACTATCTTCTGCGAGTGGCTTTGCTAGCGTGAAAACAGAAAATTTACCTATAGCTTTTGTCACTCAGTGGTAAAACAGCATTCTACCATTCATTACAAATAGAAAACACCATCATCATCATTTCAATCGACACTTGGGGGAGACTTTGTCCAACACTGACAACTGTTGCACAAAGGCCTCCCCCAAGGGTCACGTCAACGGCCATCTGTTCTACTAGCAATGTGCCCTGCGCATTGCCGCTTAAGTTTGGCGATTCTTCGTGCTATGTCAGCAGACTTTGTTCTCCTACGATGATATTTTCATTTCAGATGCCATCACGCAAGGAAACTCCGAGCAAAACCCTTTCCATTACCCCTTTAGATGACGCTAAGCCATAATGTCATAAGTAACACGCACACGTCATAGACATTCGTCTTAAGACACTATGGTATGTTGGACAAGAAGATAGCGCTCAACTTCCGAACGCTGCCCAGGCGATTCAGTTCCGACGATTGACCTCTTCCTCGAAGTGAGATCTAACCAACTGGACTGTCGGTCCGAGGTAAACAACTATTATGTAGCACCCACTCCTAATAAAAAATACAAATCTTTCATAATAGCATAGCATCATTCAACAAATCTTTTATAATGTTCTCACAGTTGGGACTCAGGCCCCTCTCTAGAAGAGGGAATGGGCTGTAATCCACCACGCGGGCCCAGTGAGAGTTTTTTTATGGTAGGTAAAATCATCCAATGATAAATTCCGCCCTTGGGCGGAGCGGGAAGAAGTGTCAGACTCTTACTAAAAGCCTACCCCGTTCTTTCGTAGCCTATCGTGCCGGGGCCGGGTATTCCTTTCGGAAGCTGACCCATGACCCCAGCAGGCTACGACCCTACCTGCCTGCAGCTAGCAGGCTGGGCCTCTACGGTTTGCTATGTAGTATCGTAAATACTATTCCAAGACATGAATCAAGTATCATCGGAATCCATTCACGTATTTTTACCGCGTACATCAAAGGATTGGAAACAATTTTCTTGCTGCAATCTTCCCGTCTGATTATAATTAAGGTGTTTTCAAGGCTAGAGTGAATAGCCTCAGTTACAAAACTGTCTAATCTTCAAATTCTTCAAAACAACATTTTTAATTGAGTACCACCTAATCAATGTGGAAATTAATCACAGTTTTATAATTGAGGTCCGTTAAACTTAGAATCTGCGAAAATTTAGATTTTTTATACACTTGGGCGTTTCACCATCCTCGATTGCTTCACTGCTTACCATCAAGATCGCTGTCAAGCACTAGTTTATTGTGGTTTATGTCATTAAAAAAAGCGTGAAGAAATAACAAATACACACTCATAAACATTCACCAGTGGAATATTAATGTGATAAATGATACATATTAGTGTGGAATCTATTGTATGGTATAAATACAGCACCTTAAAAATCGTACCATCTCACACTCCAAAAACAAAAATCTTCTCCCATCATATTTTATTCCGAATCTCACTGACGGTTTTAAAGAACACTTGTCAAGTAATCCGACTGACAACCGGCAGTACTGTAGTGGGTATTAACCGTCTTTCCGACACGGTTCCGACACGTTTCCCGGACCGGCCGGATTAGTTAGTGTGGGGATTCTTCATTCCCGTTTGGTACTTTTATTGCGGGTGCTGACTTGAACAAAATCTTAGGCTACGATGTCGTATGATAGGGGAGAGAGAAAAGGTCAAGTTTGTTTGTATTTAAATTCAAGTTAGTTTATTTCAATTAAACTATTTACGGTTGATTTAATAAAATACATATGTGTACAACAATTATTAATTCCATGAATTATTACTAAATAATTTGCATCTAATTTCATTGCTATATTTTAATGTAATATTATGTTGTCATCAGTGTTTAAAACCATCTTAAAAACTTTGAAAGGTAAATTTATTATGTTAATGTATCTTAGGGTAAGTACAGTTTTGCAAACTTTTCTGTTTAATAAAGATATTTGAAAATGAATTCCATGAATTGCTACTTAGCCTTCATACTCTTTCCTAACTTTGCTGTGCCTGACAGGGTCACAGCAAGATGTCACATATCTTCGAATTTTTGGTTCTAGGACATGCCGGTTTCCTCACGATGTTTTCCTTCACCGTTTTTGAGAGCAGTGGCCATGAAATAAATTACACAGAGTAATGCGCTTGGCTGGGTATGAAGCCGCGACCTAAGACTCGTAAATTGGGGCCACCACTGGTCATCAAAAAAGCATATTATACTAATTAACCTGGAATGCAGGATTTTTCGGAAAGTCATCGCAGTCCTGAAGCGCAAAGGGCAATTGAAGAAACACTGGTGAGTTTTAGTCAGTAAAAGTCTGACAATCCCAAGTAACCTAACGCAAACACTACTAACCTAACCTTACATGTAAGTGAAGGTTGTAAAAACAAATTCGACGAAGGAAACGCATGATTGATTTTCATAGGTATTACAGCTTCAATCATTCAACTGCTGGACATAGATTTATTTAGGTGTAACTCATGTCAACCGAAAGACATCCACCGTTGGAGATAGGCCTACCGTAAGTGTCGCCACAATGAACGCTCCTGTGCGTCTTGCATCCACCGCGATTCCCGCAACTTTTACCAGGTCATCGGTCCACCTTCCAACGCTACGTCTTCTGGTACCACCTGGTCACCATTCTAGAATCTTTCGGCCCCAACGGCTATCCGTTCTGCGAGCAATGTGCCCTGCCCATTGCCACTTTAGTTTGGCAATTCTTCGTGCTATGTCAATAACCTTGGTTCGCCTGCGGATATCCTCATTCCTGATTCGATCACGCAAGGAAACTCCGAGCAGAGCCCTTTCCATTGCCCTGTGGGTGACTTAGGTGTAAATTGCGGCGTATTATAAATAATTATAAAATATAAAAAGAGTATTTTAGCCTTTGTATGTGATTATAACATTTTCAACAAGGCATTAAAAATAAATCCGGCTCGAAGGACCAAGTAATGAAGGTAAAATAAAATACGAGTCCTTCATTTTAGAGGTTTCATTTCTTCATGACTGTCTTCAAAACAAAATGATAAAAAATCAGTTTTTCTCATCAATATCACGACCCATTTTTCTTTCAACCTTCTGTCTATCCTCCATCTTAACCTTGACCCCAACATATTACACTGCGAGCAGAAATTCGGACCTCAAAGCATAAGCAACCACATAAATCTTAGTTACGTGACCTCCCGGAGGTTCCTCGGAGGTACGGAGGCAATTACACAGTGTAGCAGTCCCGCGGGAGTGAGATATGAGAGTTTAAGACTAACTTGTACAGAGCATTGCGCTTTGTAGTAAATGTTAAGGTGTAATGTAACTGAAGGATTCAGGTGTAGATTTAATCAGTAAAAGTTTGACACGCCTTCCCGCTCCACACAGAGCGAGAGAAGTGATTGGATTCACCTTTAAACAAAAACACTCTAACATACAAACTTTGTAAAGAGTGACATGACATGAAATTAACATCAGATGTCGAAAAATAATGCACTTTTTCACTCACAGTATTGCCTAGGATCCCGTTCAATGCTTCCATTACACGATTAAAGCACAAACGTAAAACACATAATTTAATATTAAATATATTCGTTGCCGAAATATGATAACTTTGAACGCGATTGCCGTATGAAAAATATCCATTATGCTGATTATCATCTGTCGATAATATCTGGGCGGACTGCTATAAATAATTCAGAGTTGCAGCGGCATTTAAAATTAATATTGGTTCCGTGTGCATTTTTATTGTTTAATTATTCTTTTCAATTAGAGAGTAAGATTCGGACGTAAAGTGTTCACGTATGCAAGTGGGTCACTTGGGAATAAAATAATAGGACATTTTGATAAAAATGCAGAAAGTTTTCCATTGCGACCGAGGCGGAATCCGCACGAGCCGTAAGCGAGTGTGTTATGAAGCCGCGAGGGCTGCAGTGACATTGCACGCGTATCAAACGACGTTTTTCAATACACTTACGACTCGTGTGGGTTGACCCGTGCCTCGTGGGGGACGACGGGCGCCCAGCCTGATACTATAAACAATTTTATTATAATAAAATTGTGGCCAATGAGAGCTCGTGTTGTTTTCTTCACTAGTGCGGAAAACCGATCATTGTGTGCCTAGAAGCGGTGGTATAAAAGCAGTTTTCAAGTAAGTGTATTGAAAAAGCTTTTTCGAAATTCAAAACCATAGATCTGGGTACTGAGAAGTGAAAAGGAAAGGTTTTGCTTACTTTTTATCCAACTGGATAAAAAGTTTTCTTTTTTTTGAGGTAAGATATTATCTAATGACTTTCCCGCTCCGTGGAACGGCAGGAAGTGTCTCTCGCTCCGCCCAAGGGCGGAGGAGGTCATAGGACGATTTTACTATGCGTTCCAAATAAGAATAGGAAAGCCAATAACCTCGATCTGTCAAATGTTGAGTGAAAAGTACGGTTTGCAAAAAAAAACTTATTTGCATATCAATAAAGGTTTTTTTTTGCTTTACGTATTACAAAGTCTTAATTAAGTCTAGGTGAAGTAAAAACGTTATTGTTTAATAATAAATTGTTATAAGTCAAAATTAGTTATAAGAAAAACTATTTTCTTTCTTATTTTCATTGTTAGGAACAAATCGCCTTCTTCTTCCATTTGCCACTAATCAGTCACTTCACACAGTGATGCAGAGAAGAGCAAAATTGTAGAACTGGAGTCTGATAAAAAAAATTTCGTTCACGATTCGTAAATAAATTAAATTTAACCCGACAACCCGGCTTCCCAGAGACGGTGGGATGAGCCACTCTGCAAAGTAGTCCAGGAACACCTAATAGTAACATCTGCTACTACTGCGGAGCGTGCGCGCCTGCTGGCTGTGGGAAATTGGGAGTCAGGTCTTTGGCTTCACGCACTGCCGTCGTCGAATATTGGCACCTTGTTCGACGATACTACTTTCCGCCTAGCTGTTACCCTACGCCTTGGCGCTCCTTGCTGTTTTCCTCATCGCTGCCACTGTGGCGAAGTTGTCAACAGCCTCGGTCACCACGGCCTGTCATGCTGTCGAAGCGCGGGACGCATACCGCGGCACGCGAATATTAACGACATTATCCGACGAGCCCTTGTCACCGTCGGCGTCCCGGCTGTTTTGGAACCTCATGGCCTGACACGCGACGATGGTAAGAGACCGGACGGTATGTCTTTATTTCCGTGGAAGATGGGTAGACCTTTAGTGTGGGACGCTACCTGTGTCGACACTCTTGCGCCATCCCATCTTCCTAGCTCATCGTGCTGTGCTGGTGCTGCCGCTGCGGCAGCGGAGAACCTCAAGCGGCGGAAATATAACAACCTCGTCGGCAGTTATATTTTTGAGCCGTTTGGGGTTGAAACTCTTGGGCCGTGGGGTCCGAGTGCACATTCACTTTTTAAAGAACTTTCCAAACGATTAGTTGACACTTCGCGTGACCCAAGGGCTGGCTTTTACCTCGGTCAGAGATTAAGCATTGCCATACAACGTGGCAATGCCGCCAGCCTTTTGGGCACACTTCCAGTCGACAGCGATGCGGAGAAGTTTTTTGACGCTATATTCTAGTTAGGAGTAGCCTTTAGTGTATATATTTATGTTTTTGTGTAATGTTTTTAGGTTTAAGTGTATATATAGTTTTAATAAATTAAAAAAAAAAAAAAAAAAAACTTTTTTATTCGCCGTACCCAATTTCTTTAATTTGACAGTTCGACGTAACGTCACAACATGGCAATCGATCCTATTCTCATTTGGACCGCATTGTACCTACCGTAAAAAACCCTTGGCAATAGGCTTCGACCCTGCTGGGCCTCTACGGTTTGCTGACATCTCCTTGAGATTTTACATGATAAATAGTAGTAGTAAGTAGAATTTGTTTTTTTTTTTTTTAATTGATGCAAACTAGCGCTTGACTGTGATCCCACCTGATTATAAGTGACTGTGATACCACCTGATGGTAAGCAGTGATGCAATCATTGATGATGAAGCGCACTGGTTTATTAAGAGCCTATTCACTCTAGTCTCTTTGATAACAATACAGGTACGATACCTACAATGTGACTCCAATTCATCCAATTAAATTTTTCCAATCCTTTTCAAAAAACTTCATAGAAAATTGAATAACTATTTAGTCAATCAGGCTCCCACAAAACATTTGTTCGAGTTGCATCGCCGAGCTGAAATCGAAATAACTTCATCCTAGTTAGTGCACGCGCCACACTCTGGGGAGGCCGTTGTTTTAAAACACATTTTATATTCGTATACCATTGTGCGAAACTCGATGAGCTTTTGCATATGAAATAGTTAAGTTATCAAATGGACAATATTATATTGTATACTAGCTGTCGCCCGCGGCTCTACCCCCGTGAAATTAGTTCTTCCGACCTTTATGAACGATTATATAATTCATATTTTATTATGATTGTGTTTTCTGTTTACTTTTTTTATTGTGGATTAGTTCACCCTTGACCACTATCTCACCTGATGGAAAATGACGATGCGGTCGACGATGGAGCACCCTTACTTAGAAGTAACATATTCACTCTTGACTTAGATTCCCGGGTTGTAGCCATCAGGAAACAGACTCCGGCAGGGAATTCCACTCCTTAGCTGTACGCACAATGAATGTGTTCCAAAAACTCTTTGTGCGTATAGGTGGGATGTCCACCATGTACCGGTGGCACAACGCCGTGCGTCTGGTAGTCCGATGATGGAACAGGCTAGGAGAAATTAGGCTATGCAATTGCGATGCTCACTCCCCAAAACTAAAACTACTGCCCCTCATCATCCTCATCATTTCAGCCAAAAGGCGTCCACTGTTGGACATAGGCCTCCCCCAAGCGTCGCCACAATGGCCGGTCCTGTGCGTCTCGCATCCATCGGACTCCAGCGACCCTGACCAGGTCATCGGTCCACCTTGTGGGAGGCCTTCCAACGCTGCGTCTTCCGGTACGCGGCCGCCACTCCAGAACCTTTCGGCCCCAACGGCCATCTACACCTACTTTGTCATAAAAATTAAATGTATTTTTATTTATTTTCATTCAAATCTATTGGCGCACGATACCATTGCCGATGTCTGTTGGTCGACACCATCACCGGCCAACGCTGAAAACCAGCGCTGTGACCACTCGTCGCATTTCGCGGGTGGACACGGCATTACGCTGAGCGTTCGGCCGTTTTGCGTGGACGTGGCGCATACATACATTTTTTTCCAAAATGTATATAATTTGTTATGCGAGTATGTTAGTCTTAAGTATGAGTCTATTCCGACGAATAAAACGTTTTTCTTTCTTTTACCCCCATTCAAAACATGAGTTACGCGTTAGAGTACCCCTAGTGCCCATTCGCCTGCACTTTGAAGGATTTAATTAATACCACCGATGCTGCAGTTAATATAGCTACCTACTGGGCCCCAACAGTTTAATGAATTTACCATCGATTCGAAAAGAAGAAAAGGCGACCTGTTTTGAAAGCAGTTGCCAAGAAATAAAATGCACAAAGTAATACGTACCTGACTGGGTTTCAAACGCAAATGGCAATTCTCGGAGTTTCCTTGCGTGATCGTATCAGAAATGAAGATATGCAAAGGAGAACCAAGGTTGCCGATATAACACGAAGAATCACCAAACTTAAGTGGCAATGGGCAAAGCACATTGCTCGCAGAACAGATGGCCGTTGGGGTCGAAAAGTTGTGGAGTAGCGATCGCTTACTGGAAGACGCAGTGTTGGAAGGCCTCCTTCAAGCAGGACCGATAACCTATCAAGGGTTGCGGGAATCCAATGTATGCAAGACGCTCAAGACTGGTCATTTAGGCTACGCTAGGGGGAGGCCTATGTCCAACAGTGGACAACTTTCAGCTGAAATGATGATGATGATAATGGCTGGGTATGAACCCGCGACCTACTGCTCGTGAATCCGGGCTGTTACCACTGGGCCACTGCTAGAATATATCTCACTCAATCAGTCCACAGTAAATTATTTACTTAATGATGTCCGTCAATAAATTACAAATTTAATTTACAGAAAATAATCAAAAAGTTAAAACAGAAAATGAACTCTATTTCAATTAAAATTGTATGAAGCATTTAAACCACTGTAACAGTACTGTGTACACTTGTCGACACATCTAGCTATACAAACCAGTGAACACTGACCGCGTGTTTTTTTACGCTTTCCGTACAATGAGAGGTCAAGTTATGCTGGTGTTCGAGTTAACCCATTTTGACGTTCGGAAAGTTAATGGGGTCGTTTAAAACTATTTTAAAGCCAGTTGATTGTCTATTACTAAACATAGTAGACAGGAAACCTTATACACCGTTAAATTTTGATCGTTTTAATCCCGCGGAGGGTCGATCCGGTATATGAAACCTTATCAATTTGTAAAGATAAAAATGAAAAATGAAGTACTTTTTTTAAACTCGAATTAATTTACGCATGTACGAAATTGATTTCTTTAAGTAAACGTCAGTTGATCGAGGCCAATGAACTTTAGGTAGTTAGTACGCAACGACCGACAACTCCCTACAAGGTCATTGACTCGTTTACTTCATCATCATCATCATCATCAGCCTTTTAATGTTCCCACTGTTGGGACACAGGCCTCCTCTCTAAGAGAGGGAATGGGGCCGTAATCCACCACTCGTTTACTTAAACAAAATTAATCTCGTACATGTGTAGGTATATTAATTCGAGTTTGAGAAAAAAAGTACTTTATTTTTTAATTTTATCTTTATAAATCGATGGTGTTTCATGTTCCAAATCGACCCTCCACGGCATTAAAACGACCACAATTTAACGATGTATATGGAATGCTAAAACAATTTAAGTCTAAAAGAAATTTATTTGTTACGCTGTATGCAGTTGAAACTACTAATTAAGTAATAAAAGCTGCTTGAGTCGTTCTCCCAGGTTAAGCAAAACTAGGCGAGGTTGGTTTGTGGATGGGTGACCATCGTAAACTAGTGCGCCTCACTATCAACGATTGCATCACTGCTTGTCATCAGGATTTTGTTTTTATGGTAGGTGTTCTTCAGTATACTGGCTACAAACCTGTGTTCCTTCATTGCCTTCGTTCCAGGGTCCCGGGATTCAATTTCGCACAACCCTTGGCCCCTGTAGGATTCGACCCTGCTGGGCCCCTACAATATGCTGACAACTCCTTGAGGCGCGCGGGAACAGTGCGCGACGTCAACGACTGGGGTTCCATCCGGACTGTCACCGGACGGACGGACAGCGAGCTACTCATTGCTCGCCGTCCGTAATCCGGCGCCTACCGGTGGCTGGAAATCGGGATCGGAATCCCAGCGGCGGCGGTGGCGTGTGCGCCGTTGCCTGATGCGGTCAGCCCCCACAAGAATGCTTGTCATCAAATGGGATTGCTTTCAAGCTCTAGTTAATATTATTTAAAAAAACTTACGTGCAGTGGTCCTAAATTGTCTACCTTTTTCATGGGATGTCATCAAATTACTAAACGCGGTGTAAAGTTTATGTATCTAGTTTGCACCCGTGCAAAATACCTATAGTATAATACAAGCTACAAATAGCTAACAACATAACCATAACTTCATCGCCAACATGTCATAAACTACACGCTATTAGCCGTTGATTACCGACTAATTGATCTCAAGGGGTTCCATCAGAGGACTATTGTAATACCACCTTCAAACTAATGTTCTAATATGTTCTGGCAACAAAGTTGAATAGATCTTACCTTATACTGGATCATATGGATGGATCTTACCTAAAGGCCAATTTAGACGGAGCGACTTTCGAGAAATAGTACACAATAATCGCAAGCAATAATCGACATAACATTATCGTATCAAAGTGTTTTTTGCATTGATTGCATTGCATTGCATCAGCCTTATAATGTTCCCACTGTTGGGACTCAGGCCTCCTCTCTAGGCGAGGGAATGGGCCGTAATCCACCACGCGGGCCCAGTACGGATTGGTGGATGTCACATGTCTTCGAATTTTTTGATCTAGGACATGCCGGTTTCCTCACGATGTTTTCCTTCACCGTTTTTGAGAGCAGAGGTGATGAAATAAATTACACAAAGTAACCTACAACTCGTAGGTTGGGGCCGTTACCACTCGGCCACCGCTGCTCTCTCAAAGTGTTTACACACAGGTAAGAAATAAATTCTCGCCTACGATTATGTCATACGAGACTCGTAAATTATTGCTTACGCCAGGCGATATTGTCCTGCGACTGTTTTGACGGCAAAATGATAAGAACATTCCTGCTTACGAGAATCTTGACTTGTCTATACTCGACCTCACATCACATTTTTTGTTGCTCATACGAGTATCGTACAAATAGCGAGAGGTAAGTTATACCTTTCGCTCGTCCAGTCTGGCGAGAATCGTATGTTCGAGGCGAGAAACTCATACCGTCTAAATAAGCCTTTACTTACACTGGACCTTACCTTCTATGTGATCACTCAATGGTTTGCTGGAAGAAAACTCAACTTTTAGCTAAGCTCACCTATGCATATGAACTTTTTTTTTTATTTTTTTCTTTGACATATTTTGTTGTTTCTGTACAAAATTTCCTCGCCAAACTTTACAGTCCACCTGTATTATAAGATGTTAAAGTGTACAATAAAGAATTTAAAATGATAAGTTAAGCGACTTAAATAGAAAAAAAATACGAATTGCATTTGATAACCGTTTTTTTAGTGTGGAAAATCGTTGACTCCCGAGTGAAGTGATTTTTACTAACTAAAATCAACCTTTGTTTTTAGTTAGTAAAAATCACTTCTTTTGAACAATCTCGCTGCCCTGGCAGGCATCGGCCTTAGCGTAGCGATGGCTGAAACAGTGCTGGCCATCGCAAGACGGCGCGACGTGATGTAGCGATGAACATCGCAAGTCGGCGCGGACCACGGTGTAGCGATAGATAATAATAATAATATAATAATAATAATAATTTTATTCCATAGTAGTTTGTACAAGGCATACAGAGTAGTCTTAAACACTAAGAAAAGAAAACTACACTCAGTATAAAGTTGGTCATAGGACTCCCCTTCCTAAACTAGGCAGAAATTCTGTCTGTATCTTAGGAAAGAGTTTCCAATTATAGGGGGTCGTATTACAGTTGCACAATAAAAACATTGGTACATGCAGTGGGTGAACAAAGTACAAGCTATGTTAACTATGTGTATAGTGTGTGTGCGTGGATGTGTGCAAGTGTGTGTGTATCAGAGTGAGTATGTGTGTGTTAATTAGTAAATGTATAGTAATTGTAGGCCTATCTCATTTAATGCATTGTAGATAGAAGCTCCTCAGTATCATTATATGTTAGTGTCTGAAGCCAGGAATTTAATTTCTTCTTTACCTCACACTTAGTCAAAACATATATATTAAGTAATTTGTGAGCTTTATTATATAGCCTAGCACTTAGACCATTGAACTGTCGTCTTACGAAAGCAGTCCTGCAAGAGACGGTAGGGCATAATGGGAAGCCACAGCGCCGTTGACTCAAGAGCTCCTTATTATAGGAAATCATAGAGTGTTTGTAAAGGATGGTTCTTAAAATATACAATTTTCTAACAGAAAGGACATTGCATTCTGTATATAGCATAGATGTGGGATAGTCACGTGGTTTGAAGTTTATTACTTTTAGCACAGCCCTTTGAGCTCTTTCAAGCTATAGTAGCTCAGTTTTATAAGTTCCTCCCCACACAGGGATACAATACGTCAAAATTGATTGACACAGGGCCAAGTACACCATACGGAGAGTATCTTTATCCGCTGAGAACCTCAGATTTTTAAAAATGTATATGAGTCTCCTGCATCGAGATGTTAATGACTCCAATTGAGTGGTCCAGTCTAGTTTCTCGTCGACGAAAAACTCCGAGATATTTTACAGATTTTACCATCGTCAACGACAGACAGGTACAAACTGTATTGCTTTGCGGACAATTGTGGGCTATTAGGTTTCCGGTTTCTTTGGCCGGTTTTGGTGAGTTCGGTAAAATAAAGCGTAAAAATTTGGTTTTTGTAACGTTTAAAGTTAATAAATTACTTGCTAGCCAATCCATTACTCTCCGTAATGCGTTTTCTGAATGCAATTTAGCGTCAACCCAACTCTTACCATATGCCACTAGTGCAGTGTCGTCTGCGTAAGTAAAAATGTCACAGTTGACGAGAGGCAATTTACATAGGTCGTTTATATAGATTTGGAAGAGAGTTGGGGCCAAAATACTTCCCTGGGGAACTCCAAAGGTTATTTGTTCCTCTGCGCTAATTATATTATCTATCTTGACCAATTGTCTACGGTCACAGAGATAGTCTTTAAAGATGTTAAGAGCAATACCACGTATACCCACATTTTCCATTTTTTCTATTAATTTGGAAATACAGACAGTGTCGAATGCCTTACTGAGATCTAGGAAAATACCATAGCATTTCAATTTTTTATCTAGCTTGTCAGCAACTGATTGTACTAGGTCCACAACGGCATCTTCCGTAGAAATACCTTGTCGGAAACCATATTGGTTATTGGCGAGGATGTGGAATTTGCCCAAATACTCTGATAGACAGTTATTAAGAACTCGTTCCATGATTTTAGATAAGGCGCTCAAAACGGAGATGGGACGATAGTTAGAGATCTGATCCTTATCTCCGGATTTGTAGACAGGGGTAACTAACGCCGTTTTAAAGGCCCTTGGGAATACCCCTTGTGTTATGGCAAGGTTGCAGATATGGGTAATGGGAGCCACAAGAACGTTTCGAGCCATTTTGATTAATTTGGCTGGTATGTTGTCCCATCCCGTGGCAACGTCATCCCGGAGGCTTTTTATAATTGTCTCGATATCACTTTCACTAACCGGGAGAAGCGCGATTGAATTTACTGTACTGTGTTTGTGTGTCTGATAACGGTCAGAAGAGAGGGTGGTTATTTTAGATGCCAAGTTCTTACCTACATTAGCAAAAAAGTCGTTGATTATGTTAACAGAGGACAGAGGGTCCGTAGATAATGTTAAAAGATTCGTGGATGGCTGATTATTTATTTCTGTAAAAGTGAGGTTTTTAACGACCTTCCAAGTTGCCTTGCTATTATTTTGAGCTTTAACAAATTGAGATACCTAGTGTAAGTTATTTTGAGAACGGTGTTTTGCGGATCTAAATTTAGCTTTAAATGCATGCTGTCTCGGTTTTTGATGCACTGGATAAGACCGGGTGTCATCCAAGGCTTGATAACTCTAGCCTTTCTCGAAATTTTGATATTTGTGGTATGTGTCAGAACAATACCTTTGAGAATAGTAATTAAATTATCTGCAGCATTATTAACATCTGTAGCGTCCATCACCAGAGCAAAATCAGCGCTTTCCACATCTTTTACGGCATTAGTATAATTTATACGTGTGGTTATCTGTTGGTTAGATTTACGGTTTACTTTGATTCTATTCACACATAAGGCCGTAGCATAATGATCTGTAATGCTCGTTTCTAGTACGAATGAATTTGATGGGGATTTGGTTTTTAGTAGAATATGGTCTAGACAAGAATTTGAATTTGGTCTAGTGGGGTATAAAAAAGCCGGTAAAAAGCCTAATGTTGCTGTATGTAGAAGATATTCGTGCGAGTGTGGATCCTTGTTGTCATGTTTAATATCAACGTTCAAGTCCCCCATTACTATGACAGATTTGCTGCTTTTCAAAGCAGAGACAACTGTGTCCAGACTATTATAGAAATTAGATAAGTTAGTATACGAAGGTGAACGATATATGCCGATGATTGCAGTGTCCTGAAAACGACAGATTAAGCAATTTGCGTCATTAAAGATAGATGGTTCTGTTACTGTACATTGTAGGTTATTCTTAACGTAGATTACCACTCCATCATTTTGAATTGTGTTTTTTACTGTCGAATACGCGGTATAACCGTCTATGGTTGGAGTTGAACCAGCATTTTTCAGCCAGCATTCCGTCAGTATGACAAGGTCGAATTCTATAGGCATCTGCGAAAGAACAACCAAAAAACTGTCAAGATTTTTGTGAATACTACGAATATTAATGTGAATAATTTTAATCGATGATTGCGCTATATTTTGTAAAGAAGTGTATGTGTGTGGGGCACAGACTTCAAAAGTAGCTACCCTGTGTTGATCAATTTCATCAAGAATATTATTTAAACAAGCCATTTATAATTTATATTTAATGATTTTAGAGATAGGTAAAAAAGAAAAACTATTTTATATTTTGTTATAATTGGGAAGCATATGTTTGTCTTGGTGTAGTATGGAAGTAATTGCTTCAGTTTCTGTAATAAGGAGTTATCAGAAAAGGTGAGATAGGGCTTCATGTGAGATACATTGTACGTGTAGGAAGAGCGGTGTGTGAAAAGAAAAATGTAAATATATATCGCGAGAAAAATAGATATCGCGAGACGGCGTGGACCACGGTGTAGCAATGGATATCGCGAGACGGCGCGGACCGCCGTATAACAAATGGATAGTGAGACAGCACGGTATCACCGATAGACACTCGCCCACCCCATCCACACATACCCACGCCGGTGTAAAACCACATTTTTTCAATTAGAAATAATTTACTAATCCAACAATCACATTGTTCAACTCTGCTGCCACAGGTCTGCTGGAAGAAATTTTACTTGAAATAAGCAGTACCTTTGTGCTCTTCTATCTGTGTTTGTTATTTTTTTTATTTAAGTGTTTGTGTGTACATAAATCAATAAATAAATGGTTCCAAAGCGTCTAAATCAAATAGCAAAAATGAAAGTGTCACTCATTCTATACATAGTAGTTACGTTTGAACTAAATATGGTCCCGCATAGCACAGTTCATCCTAAAAATCAAAGCTAAATACAAAGCGAACGGCTCGGCCCGATGACGCGCGACGATTGTCGATTCAACTCACGTTGGAGTTCGAACGTCAATTCCAGTGATACCCGCATTAACTGGATCCATGACAAAGTTGCAATCGTATTCCATTTTGTTAGTTACCTATTGTTTTACGAATGGAGTTTGGATTTATTGTGTTCTAAATCCTGGATTTCGAATTCCAATATTTTGTTGCACTTAGTGTTTGTGAAAATAAAAGCAGGTAGGTATATCTATTACATTTAATTTTAGGGTTCAGTACCTCAAAAGGAAAAAACGAAACTCTTATAGGACGGACGGCGTGCAATGGGTAGCACGCTGTCCGATCGTCCGGTAACCGACCGGACCGAGCCCAAGTCGTTGACGGCGCGTACTGTACCCGCGCGCCTCAAGGAGCTGTCAGCAAACCATAGAGGCCCAGCCTGCTAGCTGCATGCAGGCAGGGTTGAAGCCTGCTGGGGTGATAGTTCAGCTTCCGAAAGGAATACCCGGCCCCGGCACAATAGGCAACGAAGGAATGGGGTAGGTTTTTAGTCAGTAAGAGTCTGACACTACTTCCCGCTCCGCCTAAGGGCGGGATTTCTCATTGGATGATTTTACCTACCATAAAAAAATCCTTTGTTGTTCGTCTGTCTGTCTGTCAAGACCGTTTATTTCGGGGACGTGTGGAGGGACCGAGGTGAAATTAAAACCATATACTGAGGTCTGTGGTCCCTTGAAGTTGTGAAAAAATTAAACTTCTAAATTAACCTAGAATCCTGAAATTTTGCATGAAGCAAGGTCTTATAGCACAAAGAAAGGGAAAAATCTGGAAACTGTAAATTTGTAGTTATGTCACCAAACGAAACTTTTGTTGCGATCCGGAAAAATCTTCGAGAATTGATTAGGGAATTAAACTGCTTTGTTGTTTAGGTATAATAAGTTTGTGTGGAACCCTCAGAGCTCGAATCCGATTCGCACATGCCCAGTTTTTTATTACGATTGATAGGCTCGCGCTGGCCATCTATGTCAGCGACGATGTGGTCGACGATGGAGCACGCTTGCCTAGAAGTAACCTATTCAATTTTGACCTAAAGGCCCCCATAGCTACAAGCTATCAGGAAACAGACTCCGGCAGAGAATACCACTCATTAGTTGTACATACAATGAATGTATTCCCAAAACATTTTGTGCTTATGAACAATGTACTTGTGACGCATCGACGTACGTCTGTTTTTTTTGCTTGTGTTTGTAGGGGCAGAAGAAAGAAAAGTATAATATTTTGCGTAAATCTCGAGAAAGGCTGGATCGAATTCGCTAATTTTTTTGGTTGTTGCGTTTTTTATTGTCAGGAGAAGGTTTTTAGGTAGGGAGAGCGAAGCTACGGGCAAAAGTTAGTAAATAAATAAATAAAACATTTTACTAAAACCTACAAACTTATCTTCCTGTACGATAAAACATTTATCAAAAAATCGCGCACATCTCAAGCATCCGAGTTATCCCGATCACGACTCGCTAAATCCTGCACCTATATAACTCACACATACATTCCTGACGCCTGAACGAATAATCGCATTCAGAATAAGAATTCCTTGCACGGAATAGGGACGTAAGTTAGTACTTATTGTAAGTATTGAATACGCATAATAATCATATTGCTTTGAGGAAGCAATCGCTCAATATCCGCGATGTTCTGATGTACTTGTATGGTATTATTTGCGAAGTGAATGGTTATTAAGCAAATGTCAATAGGATATGATATTGAAGTGGTTTTTGATCATAAATTGTTGTTGATCGTATGGTTTTGTCTTTGGATATATTATTCTATTAGCTGCTATCAACGGTTTTGTCCGCGTGATGTTTTTTTTTTTTTTAACGTAGGTAAAATCATCCATCGAAATCGGGATCGGAAACCCGGCGGCGGCGGCGGCGTGTGCGCCTTTGTCTAATGCGGTCGGCCTCCTCCTTTGCTAGCATTACTGCTTCGCAAGAGGAAGCGACCGCCTGCCACTCCTCCTCGCTCCGGAGCATGGCTTGAAACAAGCCCCGGCGCGAGAGATCGCCGCCGATCGCCCCCACGAGGACACGGCGATGCTCTTCCCAAGTGGGGCACACCTCGACTGTGTGCTCCACCGTGTCCACCGGGCGGTCCGCACAGTGGCGACACCCGGGCGTCCGCGTGATGATAGAAAATTATCCCAAGTGAACATACTTGCACGATAAAAGTTTTGATAAAACCAATAAATGTCTAAATTCGAGAAGGATAATGTACCATTTATTTGAACTTATCATTCTAAGTCAATCCAAAGATATAACACTTCAAAGCAACCCGTTTTTAAAAACGGCAATCTCATAGGTAAAGTCCTAAAAGCTCATTGAAAGGTTCGCCCTTGAGCACTTTTTTTTATGGTAGGTAAAATCATCCAATGACAAATCCCGCCCTTGGGCGGAGCGGGAAGTAGTGACAGACTCTTACTGACTAAAAACCTACCCCGTTCCTTCGTAGCCTATCGTGCCGGGGCCGGATATTCGGAAATTAACCCATGACCCCAGTAGGCTTCGACCCTGCCTGCCTGCAGTTAACAGGCTGGGCCTCTTCGGTGTGCTGACAGCTCCTTGAGGCGCGCGGGAACAGAACGCGCCGTCGACGACTTGGGCTCGGTCCGGTCGGTTACCAGACAATCGGACAGCGTGCTACCCATTGCACGCCGTCCGCAAGCCCGCACCAACGGTGACCCGTTGCCTCTGCCTGATGCGGTCGGCCTCCTCCTTTGCTAGCATTACTGCTTCGCAGAAGGAGGCGACTGCCTGCCATCCCTCCTCAATTCGGACCATGGCCTGAACCAAGGCCCGGCGAGAGAGATCGCTGCCGCCGATCGCCCCCACGAGGACACGGTGATGCTCCGCCCAGGCGGGGCATACTTCTACAGTATGCTCCACCGTGTCCTCCGGATATTCCGCACAGTGGCGACACCCAGACGAATCCTCCGCACGAATACGGAACAGGTACTTAGCGAGCTTTCCGTGTTCGGTAAGCACCTGCGTCGTGCGGAAGTTGAGAACGCCATGAGGTCTTTCCAGCCACGCCTCAAGGATGGGCCTTATCGCCCCAATTGTGGCGCGCCCCGAACGAGGTTGCGATAGTCGCTGACGCCATTTCGCCATGAGATCCCGCCGGAGCTCTGTCCGCCATGCCTCGACTTGTCGTGGCAGCGGAGTTTCGCCCCGGCGTTGCATCTCCATGCGCTTATCGTGCATGGCCCTTGAGCACTATGTCACTCAGTAAGCAATGATGTGGTGTGGCTCCACACTAGGAAATTATCTATTAAGGGGGTTTCACAAACATGAAACTCTCGTCACAAAACATTCAAACTCGGAACAACTAGCCCCAGCTTGTAGCTATGAGGAAACGCAGATTTAGGCAGCCTCTTAAACCACAGAATAAAAGTATTTTCAAAACATTTTGAGCGTATTGATATGTGGGACGTTAACCATTTTACCTGCGGCATATAGCCGTAAGTCTAATTGTCTAGTAGTCCGACGATGGAACGGACTTGGCTGAATTAAACTATGTAATTCCGACGATAGACTAGCAATTCGGCATCGATGCTCAAGACTGGAAATTTGGCTAGACGAGTGAATTATTCATGTGTAACTAAGACATTCACAATTATATTTAACTTATCAAATTAAATACAATTGTAAGCAGAATTTGATTCTTTGCCGTGGCTGACATTATATAACGATACGTATAGTACTTTAGGGGCAGAGTTTAAAGTCCTGCAAATTTCCTTTGAAAAGAGAGGATTCTTCGACCTGTGCTCCGCCCAGACAGGTATTTTGTCTGCTCCGGGCAACTACCAGATGTTCCTGTGTAACGTCATATAAATTGCTACAGTATTATGGCTCTAGAAGAGTCACCACATATCTCAATTTTTTTGCGGTTTTAGTCTGTAACACACCCTCAGAGCGGGGGAAAACATTTGGTGATATCTCAATCTTATAAAAAAAAAGATTTTCAGCACTATGCCACCAGATTGCGATTGAGCGTTTTTACTATGCATAAACATAATAGCATAATCAGCCTTTCAATGATCCCACTGCAAGGACTTAGGCCTCCTTTCTAGGAGAGTGAATGGGCCGTAATCCACCACGTGGGCCTAGTGCGGGTTGGTCAATATCTTCGAATTTTTGGTTCTAGGACATGCCGGTTTCCTCACGATGTTTTCCTTCACCGTTTTGAGAGCAGTGGTGATGAAATAAATTACACAAAGTAATGCGCCTGGCTGGGCTTGAACCCACCACGGCCTAAAACTTGTAAATCTGGGCTATTACCACATAGTCACTACAGCTTTTCCATGAAATACTATGACATGAGTAATTATTTAATCATTTTCCTATATCATAATTACAGTAACTTGGACACCATGGATATGAGAGGAAACAGCAAGACCCAGGTCTTGACCCTATGAATTTTGATTCCCTGGAGAATGTCGAAATATACTTTTTTTTTTTGGAAACTTATAAATTTGATTTTTTTAAATCTTCAAGGGGACCACAGACTTGAATATAAGGTTTAAATGTCGACTTGATGCCTCCTCGCGCTCCCTAGATTAAAGGTCAAATAGACTAACAGACAACATAATGATCCTTATGGATTCCCTTTTTTTCCTTTTGAGGCACAGAACCTTAAAAACAGAGACAGATGACCGTTATTCTAAATTAAGCCCTAAAATCAACAAGCTACACCAAATGATAGGCTCTCCATTCAGCATAGCTTAAACGCTCAAAAAATCTGCCGGAATACCGTTCACCCATCGTATTTACGTAGCACAGTTTTTCCGCAAGCGGTTTTTCATGCAAACTGTCATATGGTACCAAGCATCAGAGCCCTGGATTTTTATTTTAGCGATTCGGACGGTGAAAAGTGACGCCTATGAAAAATTGATACGCAACTATTGATTTCAGAGCCGTGTTTTTTCAAATGTATTTTCATTTGAATATTTGGAATGATATTGGAAGCTGAACGATAAGTTTTCAATAGGGTTTTTATATTTGAAGTTTCTAAGCTGTAGAATACACGAATGTTTATTGAAATTGTATATTTTTCGATCATACAGCCATTTTTATCTATTCGTTTAGCTAGTTATAACGTATTAACGTAGTCCAAAAAGAATACAGCAAGCAAAAACGCAACTTAAGTGAGAAAGCGTATTATGAGAGATAGGACAAATAAAACATTTATTTATTTATTTGTTTATCCTCACTTCGGAAATCCCTTACAGCAATTACATCAATGGAGCACAATTAGTTCAGAATCTGCTGCGCTGTGGAGAAGTCGTCAACATGCTATTATCATGTATTTTATTCTACTTTCGTATATAAATTACGTCAAATGCATAGTTTAATTATAATTCATCCTAATTAACATGCAATAAACATTATTAGATATTACTTAATCATTATTATCAATTCATTGAATAATTACAGTTATGTCAAAAACTTTAACGTTAATAATAATGAATTTAATATAATATTGATGTCAAATACCGTCAATTCAATTTAGAAAGTTATGTCAGAAAATTAAATGTCAACAATAATGAATTTCATACTCTTGTAATGTCAATAATATCAGTTCAATTGAAAAATTCGTATTATGTCTAAAATTTAAGTGTCAATAATATTTAATTTAATTTAACTATTTCATTGCGTCTTCGCTTTGATTCAAAGAAGCTACATAGCGTTTTATGATATGTTGGCGTATTAGCCATATTAAACGGGATGACAAATCGTATTAAGCTTTAGCATGTTTATCAGTTGTTTAGTACTCTTAGCATACGCTCTGGTTAGTTTGGGACTAGATGGTGTAGTGTAAAAGTTAAAATAATAATAAATATAAATAATAATAATAATATTCCACAACTATCACACAACGTCGTCTAGTCCCAAGCTAAGCAGAGCTTGTGTTATGGGTACTAGACAACTGATAAACTTACTTATATATTACTAAATACATACATAATATAGATAAATTACACCCAGACACAGAACAAATGATCGTGCTCATCACACAAACATTTGTCCTGGGTGGGAATCGAACACACGAATAATATTACTATTATTGAAATAAAAAACTGATAAACAAACTATTACTCTTATGTAAACGTCTATCATTAAAAGCGATTAAACACTTTAATGTTTTGTGTAAATAACTGAACCCAAAAGTTATCACTTTAAGCGGTCAAAACTGAATTAATATAAATTTTAAAGGGCTTTCGCATTTGCGCTTTATTCAAATTAATTGTAAATTGACAGAAAAGTAACTTTGAAGGCGATTAGAATTATTAAAGTTTTGCGTTAATTGATAATCTATTTAGTCACTAACTATATTGAATTAAATTACAATATACATCTAATAAATTAAAAAATAACTAACTATATAGGTATTATACATCTAAAAACTTCTTAAACTTATTTTTTTTTTTTTTTGTATATCTCAGGACCCTGAAGTCCCGGAGCTACCGACGAGGAGTCGAAGCCAACTCGCAGAGGCTCTATAGATACTTTTATTGGAACGTGATGCCAACCAACGAATATCCCTGTACGCGCAATGCTAGTGCATCCAAGGACAACCGCCAGTTGCTGAAAACTATTGTGATACATGGAAAACAAAGACAAATAGGACTATGGTTTTTGGAGTCTTAAATAGACTGGTTACTAGGAACTATGTTAAAACTATGGCCCCTGCGTAAACAATGTTATTAATATCCATCGGTAAAAAGGCACGGGGCACTTGCACACTCAATAAATGGGCCCCCGAAAACGGCCGCTAGCACGAAGTGACGTAACAACAAGAGGGCATATTATTATTATTATGAACCTGTTGTGTCCCACTGCAGGGCAAAGGCCTCCCTTCCATTCTTCCACTCTTTTCTCTCTTTAGAAAGGAGTCTATTTCGACACGCAAGCAATTTCCTTCTGAGCCTACCGCGTCGCCGGTTCCTGTTGTTCGGGATCTAGGTTGCCTTTTCCCAATTTTGTTGCGACATTTTGTCCAATTTTGTGACCTGCCCAGCCTCATTTTTTAGTTTAGCGGCTGAGTATATCCTATATATAACGAAATACACTGTTCCTTACGCGGTCTGTCCTTACGCTTTCTTAAAATATGGCGTCAAAAAATTCATACATATCGCTGTCGACTGGAAATGTATCCAAAAGACTGGCGGCATTGTCACGCTGTGTGGCTATGCTTATCTTCTGTCCAAGGTAAAAATCAGCCCTTCGATGATTTCGTGCGGAGGATTCGCCCGGGTGTCGCCACTGTGCAGAACACCCGGAGGACACGGTGGAGCACACTGTAGAGGTGTGCCTGTGCTTGGTCCGTAGTGAGGAGGGATGGCTGGCGGTCACCTCCTTCTGCGAAACAGTAATGCTAGCAAAGTAGGAGGCCGACCGCATCAGGCAGAGGCAACGGGGCGCTCGCCCCAGCCGCCGCCGGGATTCTGATCTCGATTTCCGGCCACCGGAGGCGCGGGCTTGCGGACGGCGTGCAATGGGTAGCACGCTGTTCGATTGTCCGGTAACCGACCGGACCGAGCCCAAGTCGTCGACGGCGCGTTCTGTTCCCGCGCGCCTCATGGAGCTGTCAGCACACCGAAGAGGCCCAGCCTGCTAACTGCACGCAGGCAGGGTCGAAGCCTACTGGGGTCATGGGTTAATTTCCGAAAGGAATGCCCGGCCCCGGCACGATAGGCTACGAAGGAACGGGGTAGTTTTTTAGTCAGCAAGAGTCTGCCACTACTTCCCGCTCCGCCCAAGGGCGGGATTTGTCATTGGATGATTTTACCTACCATAAAAAAAGCCCTTCGATGATAGAAAGTGTCACCAAGGAGTTTACAACAGGTAGTGATATTCCAGGACATGGTCATAAACTAACAAACGGATTTCGATGAAACTCGGTGCACTTGGCCGTGTACAAAGTTTCATCGAAATCTGAAAATTGATGATATTAGTATTGTTGTACAGTTAGAGACCTATCTCAGGACTGTTAGTAGTTACTCATTCCCCAAGCGAACGCCGGCGTTCGTACACCTATTGTCTTTCTATTGTGTCTCTGATTACGGTATTCAAAAGATCAAAAGGCGCCCGAACAATTGTCATACCGATAACAGCCCCATTTAATGCCTAGGCCTATTAGGGTCTAATTCAGGTTGCCTGGAAGAGATCACAGAATACGATAAGCCCCATTGTATGTATGTTTTGCTTCTTTTCTATATGTTTGTAATTATGTAGAATAAAACATGTTAAGACATGTCTCAACCTCAAATCACAGTCACGCTTATTACTAAGGTTTACAATATTTTCTAGTTTCTTACTTATTTACGTAATCTTCAGTTCTACTCTTCAAAAGTTTCAGATGTTACCTGTAACAAAATAAACAACAAATTAGTTAGTTGTTTTCCAGTCAGTGACAATAAGATTCACTGCGTGAACAGATGTCATGGTTTCAGCCACGGCAAAAGAAGCTCAACTTCAAATCTTCATTAATGGCCTTTTTGGAAGAGACACCACAATTAAAACCATAGATATCTTATTGGAAAAATACACGACGACTTATTTTACAATACTCATTTACACATTCACATTTACATTTTTTCATTTTACGTTACGACTTATTTTTACGACACTCATTTAGATTAGATGTGCGAACACGCAAAGTGTCGATCAGACGGTGTGAAATTTCCTTGAAAAGGAGACGCGCTCTCATATCCCATGACCCTAGCGTTTCGACCCCAAACGATAAATAACTGTAAATTACTTATCAATAATAATTGCATTAACTCTACCTATTATTCAATGTAGCAATGCTGCCAGTCTTCTGGGCACATTTTCGGATGACAACGATGTGGAGGAGTACTTAGAGGTATCAAGTTAAAATTAAAATGCTCAAGTTTCCGGTCCCTTGAAGCGTGAAAAAAACAAACTTCTAAGTTAACCGAAAAAAAGACACGGCTGTTTATATCGCAAAAAACCATCGATCACTAACAAAAAACGTATATTTCGACTTCCCGTTGACTTAAGATCCTGTTTGATATAAAGCAAGTACCCGTAGCACAAATATCGGGGAAAATCTGAAAACTGATTTGTTGATACGTCACAAAAAAAAATTGCGATTCGGATTCGGAAAATGAATTGTTTTAGGTAAGTTTTTACGGATCTCTCAGTGCACTTGCCCGGTTTTTTTTATTATATGTATATAGATTTAAAGATTCAAACCATTTCCATTAAACCATTTACAGGCACTTTTAAAAAGTCAAGAAGTCGGTCTGTCAGAAAAAATGATGCTAATTGCACATTCCAAAGCGTAGATCTCTATGGAGAAGAATGTGCAAGAAACTCCATAAAATATAGTTAGGTTTAGGTTTAGTTTAGTTTATGTCCCACTGCTGGACGAAGGCCTCCCTCTCCTTTTCCGCACACGTCTGTCCTCGGCCATTATAGTTAGGTTTATTATAAATAAATAATTAGTTTTGTTATTATTAAAAATCACGTAAGAAGCATTACAAAACCATTTCCTTTGTCAGAGGATATTGACCTTACAGTAGCATAGCACACGCTCCTGTCCGATAGCATCTGCGACGTATCATCGATCATACGAGTAACATCACAAGTTTATTCGTAACTTAGAGTCGTGTCTATAAATCACCTAGCTTTGACGTACAGTTCGTAGTAACTGTTAGTGCTTGCGAGGCAGTTATATACAGTATTGTGGTTACGATAATTTTGATGCTGATTATGCGAGAATGTGGGCTAACTACGCCTATTGTGACCTTTTTTTCGGTGGGTTTAAATCATCCAATAACATCTTCTGCCCTTGGGCAAAGCGGGAGATATTGCCCGTATTTTACTGACTAAAAAACCCACCCCAATCCTTCTTTGCCTTAGGCAGAGCCTTTCTTTCAGAAGTTGACCCTTGGCTCCAGTAAGCATTGACCCTGCATGCTAACAGGCTGGGCCCCTAGGGTTTGTAATTATTCATCATCATCATCATTATTTTAGCCGAAAAACCTCTACTGCAGGATATAGACCTTGCAGGTTTTGTTAAGAGACACCTCCCGTCCAGATTAACTATATTATTTTGGCTTATTATTTTTGCAGTGAATATCAACTTATTAGAACAGTGGTGGCCGAGTGGTAACGGTAGCGGCTTACAAGTTGTAGGTCGCGGGTTCAATCCCGGCCAGGCGCATTACTTTGTGTAATATATTTCATCACCACTGCACTCAAAGATGGTGGAGGAAAACATCGTGAGCAAACCGGCATGTCTTAGAACCAAAAATTCGAAGACATGTAACATCTACCAATCCGCACTGACACCGCGTGGTGGATTACGGTCCTTTCCTTCTCCTAAAGAGGAGGTCTGAATCCCAGCAGTGGGAAAATTAAAAGGCTGATGCTATGCAACAACTTATTAGGCGAACTACTTGGTTCCAAAAAAAAAATGGTAGCGACCGAATATATTTAGTACAATTATATTATTTGAGCTACAAAAGGCAAGAATCTATAAACCAAAAAATGGCTGCTACCATAAGATATCAAATATATTACACAGAGCCAATGAAATAACAGGTGAGGTATTAAAAATAATCATTTTGAACTGAGTGAATTAGGCCGGCGAGCGCTATTTCTCAAAATATAATAGATCAAAATTGTTTTTGATATTTTAACGAATTGCAACACTAAAAAATCACTGCTAATTTAATTTTAAACAAAACTTACAACTCAAAATAAAGCTGCTACTTTATACCTAAAATGTTACTTCACCGTAGCTGCCAACGTATTATATTTGCTACCTAATTTAATTATTTTTAAAACCATAAATCATTTGATGATAAGTTTGTCGACGCGTTAAACATGCCTATTGTTTTTATTTAATTCTAATTTGACTAAATCATAGAATTCTGTTTGCGTAAGTCTTGTGATAAGATCACACGTCAAAATGAATGAAAGAAAAAGCTAGTCACAAAAAACTCAGACGACTTTACTTTCTTTCTATCATTTCTATCATTTGGAGGTCGTTTAATTTTTTGCGAAATGCTTTGTATTTTTTTCTTTTTTTACTGTGGTAGGTACCTCATAGATAAAGCTTAACAACAAGAAAATTGGTCTCAACTCAAAGAAAAAAAATAACTGATCAGTAGGTTTACATTCCTATAATTCAGCTAAAGGTAAAATTTATATTTTTTCGCAATTACATGGTAGGTCAAAAAATATTCCTTCAGATAAAAAAAAATTCATTACATTACTGCTACACCCCTGGTTGTGGGAGCCTTTACTATCCATACCTATAGCTATACAACTTTCTCCAGACCAAAGTCAGTCCAAACTCAAGTTAGACGAAGAGGCAGCTTCAAAGATATGACACCAATTAACAACTTTGTTCCAATAATCAAATGGACCAATTAAAACTCGAAGGTAGGGTCGCCATGTCGGAATTTTAGACTGGACTATGTCCTGTCTAAAATTAGTACAAATTAGCATAGTATAGTAAAGCATCAGCCTTGTAATGTTCCCACTGCTGGGACTCAGGCCTCCTCTCTAGGAAAGAGAATCCACCACGCGGGCCTAGGACGGGATTTGTCATTGGTTGACATTACCTACCATAAAAAAAAACCACGCGGGCCTGGTGAGGGTTGGTTGATATCACATGTCTTCGAATTTTTGGTTCTAGGACATGCCGGTTTCCTTACGATGTTTGCCTTCTCGTTTTGAGAGCAGTGATGTTGAAACAAATCACACAGAGTAATGCGCCTGGCAGGGTTTGAACCTGCGACCTACAACTTGTAAGTCGGAGCCGTTACCACTCGGCCACCACTGCTCTTTAGATGTATGTTTAGTTTGTTCTGTTCTGTTCTGTTCCCATTGCTGAGTTAAGCTCGCCTTTGTACATGAATTGTCAAATCATTGCATTATTGTTAAGTTTTGTGTACAATAAAGAATTAAAGAGGAAAGATTTGTATTCTATATCTGGACCGATTTTAAAATTCCTTCACCAACACAATGCTACCTAGGTGTCTTGTATATTATGAGTTTATATTTTTGTAAACACACCCAGAATACAGGAATAAATCTTAGTATCGGGTAAAGTTCTATAAAAAATAACGTAACAGGGTATTCTTTTTATTTTTTTTTAAAAACAAAACAAAATAAAAAAAAAAAACAAAAAATGTAAACGTCATGTTATATTATAGATATGCAAAAAAGGTCAGATCATCTAGTTCTACATCTGTGTCTGTACCTTTCTCTTCTTAAGCTGAAAACCAAAAACAAGCAAATCAAAAGTTCATGAACAAAAAAAAATCCGAACAAATCCCGACGGTTGGAAACCCTACTCAGAGGATCGTAATTTTTCGGTAGGGCCACGAAAATGGCGGTAACGGTAGCACAGTTGGGGACTATGACAAGCCAATTAGCGTGTCTTGATTTTCCTGTCGGTTTTATGAAGAGGAAAAAACTTGGTGCTAATTGGGTATCGGTATCGGTATTGGTATCGGTGTTCGTTTGATTGAGTGTTCTTTGGTAAAGATCTATTGAAAGGAAATTGGTTACAATTTAGCAACTTTAATGCTGTTATATCTATGCTAGTGTTAAGTTCTTTTGATGTCGATTTTTTTCAGGGATTTTATCTAGGAACCTGGATGAATGTATTGAAGCTTTTTTGTACCGTAAAATTAACTTACTAAAAACACATAATAGAAAAGAAAAATAAAAATCTATGCGATGCCAAAAAGGCGGCTAACTTAGCATATTATGCTGCAATATTTAAACCAAAAAATAACGCAGCGCTGGTATTCAAAAATTATGTGTACAGGCGAACATAGCATATCATCAGCCTTATAATGTTCCCACTGCTGGGACTCAGGCCTCCTGTTTAGGAGAGGGAATGAGCGAACATAATATATTATAACCAATGATTTCGAAAGGAAGGATGCGCCCAACTGAACATTTCTTATAAACTTTCATAATACAAGCAAAAATAGTGACATCTGTGATAACTCATTCGAATTACGTGACTGCCGCACTGCACAGGTGATCGACGTAACCTTGTTCGCGCGTATGGGTTTTTTATTTCGTATTTTAGCAGTCAGTAGGTACAATTAAATCAATTGCATGCCAATAAAGGTAGGTACAGTTCGGTTGTTGTTCCCGAATAATGCGACTCCAAATCTCTTTACGCTTTGCATCATTTGGAAATCTGTAATTGAAAAAAAATCATCGTCATCGGAAGTTGGTCCATATATCCATACTTTTACTTATATTATAAATACGAAAATAACTGTCTAAGTACCGCGTTTTCAAAGTTAAACTACTGAACCGTTTTCGATGATAATTATGTGGTACGGACTACGGACTAAGATTGAGAGAAAGCATGTAGGTAAGCTACATTATTATTATTTTTTCGTAATTTACGCCGAAGTAGTCGTGGGCGAAAGCTAGGTAGTTTAAATGTCATCTCAGCGTGAAGAAAATAAAACTATATTTAAAAATATATCAAGAATAAAATATTAAATTTAAATTAGGTAGGTATCGTTTCTAAGATTCTTATTTCTTTTAAATATATTTTTGTTTTATCCTTATTGAATATAAAACACATTAGATACTAAAATTCAAAATTACAAGTACTAAGTACAACAATGAAATAAAAATTACGTCCGTACAAGTTTACTTCGTGCACTTCCCGCGTGTAGTACCGGCCACACAATGGCTGCCATTGTGGTATTCGGTAGTAAAATATTTATCGCTATAAAATGTGTTTATTTAATAACTTAATGGTAACAAAATTAATGTAAGGTTACTTATCGATGATACGATATCCCATGTTCCTTTTTAACCTTTGTATCATAATTTTTGCAGCCTTTTACCACACAAATAGGCATTTTTATGACAAGCAAATATTCGTCCACTCCCGCACACGGGCCACTGTCAACTGAGACGCGTTGGCCCTAAACTGTAATTTTAGGGCCAGCGCGCTAGTGCCATTTAATCGCGCGGTTGGCCTGGTCCTTACGCTAGTAATATATATGTCAATGATTATAACCTCTTCTTTTTTGAAGTCGGATTAACTTTGGCAGAAACTGTAAGGCTCCTCGCCCACGGTGACTTTTTGTAGCGATGCAGTAGCGCATTCGCATCGATACTATCGCGATGCGGTAGTGCGTTAGTTACGAGTTAGCATGTCTTCTATAGAGAACTCGTCAGTCAGCAGCATCAGTCAGTAGCGTCAGTAGCAACGCTGTCGAGCGCTTATGAAAAGCGGACAGGATCGCTACAAATAGTTACCGTAAGCGAAGAGCCTAAAGCAAATACATTTTTTTTTTTTTATAGGAAAATCATCCAATGATATTTCCGCGCTCTTGGGTGGGGCGAGATAGTGTCAGAATTTTATCGATTAAAAACTCACTCCTGTTCTTTCTTTGTTTTTGTTCCTGAGCTCCAGGTTTGGCTTCGATCTCTGAGTTTAACGTAAACACATAGTGCAACTCACTCTCACTCTTTCTCATCAAATTTATATGTAACTAATCAAATCTTATACTGCCGTATTGAAGGCTTCACCGCAATTACATCTTCTATAGGTTTCACATAACTTGCACGTCTCAACTTTACCTAGGCCCAAGTATGAGACGCTATTGCAGCGAAACTTTGAACCTAGGCAGTTGTTACAGGTAGATAGACTTTAATATTAGTTGTGTGGCATTGTTAGACTGAGGACAGTATTAAGTTTAAGTATGGATTAGGTTGGGAGTTACATTTACTATGTAATGGCTGGTTAGGTTTGAAAAATCTACATACAAAGGAACCGACCGGACCGAGCCCAAGTCGTCGACGGCGCGTACTGTTTCCGCGCGCCTCAAGGAGCTGTCAGCGAACCGTAGAGGCCCAGCCTGCTAGCTGCAGGCAGGCAGGGTCGAAGCCTACTGGGGTCAAGGGCCGTTTTCTGAGAGGAAGGCTCAGCCCCGGTATGATAGGCAAAGAGAAAAACGGGGTGGGCATTTAGTCAGTAAGAGTCTGACACTATTTCCTGCTCCGCCCAAGGGAGGTATTTGTCATTGGATGATTTTACCGACCATAAAAAAAACATACATAAAAGGAGAAACTGACTGACTGACATATAAACGCACAGCAGAAACTACAGGGCCCAAAAGCATGAAAATTTGCAACAAGATTTCCTTCTGTGTCGTAGGAGATCAGTAAAAAAGAATTTTCCAAAATTAACCCCCTAAGGGGATGAAACTGAGGTCCAAAGTTGGTTTAGAAAAAAACGAATTCAACGTGAGCCAAGCCGCTGGCAGAAGCTAGTCATTCAAATAAATCCTCCATCGCGGTATTATTAATATTATTTTTATGAATTTATTTATCTCAGGACCCTGAGGTCCTGGACCTTTGGAAGGCGTACGATTAGCCGAAACCAACTCGCAGAAGCCCTTTAGGTACTTTTAATGGAACGTGATGCCAACCGACGATTGCCCCTGTACGCGCAATGCTAGTGCATCCAAGGACAACCCCCGGTTGGTGAAAACTATTGTGACATATGGAAAATAAAGACAATAGGGCTATGGTTTTTGGAGTCTTAAGTGGACTGGTTACCAAGAACTATTTGAAAACTATGGCCCCTGCGTAAACAATGTTATTAATATCCATCGATAAACAGGCAGGGGGTGACTTGCATACTCAATAAATGGGCCCCCAAAAACGGCCGCTAGCACGAAGTGACGTAGCAACAAGAGGGCAACATATCCTGAGATGCTTGAGGCGTGGAGAGGTATACCACGGCTATAAGGACAATCCCGGAAGTGCGGTCAAGATCCCTACCAGCACCTTACTGGATTATACATCCTTCTCCCGAGCACGATTGCTCTTGCGAATCTCTACTCAAACCAGCCAATAAAGGCAAGAGAGAGGTAGGAGCTCTGTTCCTCGTCAGTGTTCACTACGGCCGGCCAATAACGGCAAGCCGGAGATGAAGAACGAGAATTCTCCCGGGAGAATTCTCCCGGGGGATCTGGTCCGTGGGGCCGCAAATGCCCAACAGTTCGCCACAAAACTGCCCTGCGGATTATATCTCTCTTAGGCCGGCCCCTCACCCTAGGCGAGTTACAACCTAGGTTATTAATATTATTATTAATATATTCCACAACTATCACACAACACCGTCTAGTCTCAAGCTAAGCAGAGCTTGTGTTATGAGTACTAGACAACTGATAAACATACTTACATATTTCTAAATACAAAAATGTTATACTCGTAGATAAATTACACCCAGACACAGAACAAATGATTGTGCTCATCACACAAACATTTGTCCTGGGTGGAAATCGAACCCACAACCTCCAGCATAGCAGTCAGGGCCACTAACCACTAGACCAACAGGGCAGTCAAAGTTCTACGCGCGATTTGCGCATATACAACAGTTACCCGGATCAGACAAGTCATCTATCTGGTTGGAAGATCCTCTATTTTCAATTGAGGCTGTTTATATCAAAACATAAAAAATATGACATTTTAAATAGAGAAAATTTGTCATTGCGATCGAAGCAGCATTTGCCTGGGTCATGAGCGAGGGTATTGTGGGCATATTATATAGATTTTTTTAATATATTTCCACGCGTATTAAACGTTTTTCAATATGTACATTTACGAAGACATAAAATTAACGGAGTTAGACACGCGATTGGTGGAGGTCGCTTAGCTTCCAGCCAGATACAATAAATAGAATAAAATTGTGGTGAGGGCGAGTTCATGTACTTTTCCGCACTAGTGCGAAAAACACCAAATTGCATGCCTAAAAACAGTAGGGATAACAGCGGATTTTCGAGTATGTGCATTGAATAAAATTGGCATTCTGTTCAAAATGCAACACAAGCTTTTTCAAACAAGCATACAAACAAAAGTTATCAAAACAACATATATGCTTGCCAAAGTTTACTCTCCAAAAACCCTTTTAGAATAAAACTAAAACCGATTACAATCTCTAAAACGTCGACAAGCATTATTAAAACAAACACAATAACGATATTCGCATAACTAGTCGATTTTCCCGATTAGCATTCGCACCACGTACCCAATATTCAAATATTCATGTATTTAGTATTCTAAACTAGGTGGTCAAACGAAAAGTGAGTGGTTTTTTATCGATATTAAGGATGCGTTTTTACTAGAGATGTGCAAAGCAGCTGGCCGGTGTGAACGAAAATGTGTGATTGCTTATAAGTAAAGAGTTTTTCAATACGGAACTAGGGGCTTTTTTTTCGGTGGATAAAAATGATCCCCTTTGGCGGAGCGGAAAATAGTGCCAGATTTTTACTGACTAAAAAAACCCACCCCGTTCTTTCGTTGCCTATCACACCAGGGCCGAGCCTTCTTTTCAGAAACAGACCCTTGGCGCCAGTAAGCTGCGGCCCTGCCTGCTGCATTACTGCTTCGCAGAAGGAGGCGACCGCCTGCCACTTCTCCTTGCTTCGGACCTTGGGCTGTACCAAGGCCCGGGGCGAGAGATCACCGCCGCCGAAGGAAACTAGGGGCTCGAATATTGACAGCGCATAGCAGCTATCTTGATAAAGCGATTGCTGTCTTTTACATAAATATACACATTTAGTCGTGACATTTCACATTGGAAAGCTACACGCTTCAACAACGCGTAGAAATTGTTATTTATTATCAAAATCTGCTCTATTCGCCTAACGTTTCGTGTGTTGCCTCCAATTTATGGTGTCCTGCAGCGTTTATAATTCGTCGTTTAGTAGAAAAAATTGAGACAACCGATTCGGGGAACGATGAAGCAGATCCTGTAGGCACGTAAGTCAAGATTGTTGGAGACTATTCGGGACAGTGTACGAGAAAACTCAAACAGTCCATTACGCATCCTGTGCAAGAACTGGGGATACGAGGTGATTACACGGTGCAAGAATGCGTCGCAAATCAATCGTCGTTAATCATAGCTTAATTCATATATGTTCTAAAGGAGTACTTCAAATATGTAAAGTTCGTACTGGTACACCCAGACTTTTTTTTTACTAAATCAGAATAACATTGTAGCCGGTGGGCCGTGCAGAGGAGAGTCAGCTAACTTATGTCCTAATGGATCTATGTTTGCTGTGTATTTATTCGCAATATGTTAGAATATACAGACAGATTACGTGTTTTATTTATGTTGTTGTGTGATTACTATTATTATTTTCCTTTTTTTTTACTGCATAGCATAGCATCAGCCTTAAAATGGTTCCACTGAAACTCTTTCTCTCTAGAAGAGCGAACGGGCTGTAATACACCAAGCTGGCCCAGTGTTGTGGATGACAAATGTTTTCGAATTTTTGGTTCTATGACATGCTGGTTTCCTCACGATATTTTCCTTCACCGTTTTGAGAGCAGTGGTGATGAAATAAATTACACGAAGTAATGCGCCGGACTGGTAAATCCGCGACCGTAAGATCCTGCTTCATATGACAGGTCATAATTACTCCCATACTAAAACCCTAAGGCTAATTATATAACTATTACGTGCCCAAACCATTAATTAACAGAAACTGGCCTCAATTATCCAGAAAACACGTATACCACATCCATATTAAACAGCGTACAGTCAGGGTCAGAAATAACGATGAAAACATAAATATTTATCAACTCTCATGAAGTGACACCGACACCTCTAAAACACAAAGGTCAAACGTCAACCCTGACCTAAATCGATTCTCGCCTAATCGAATACTCGAATAAAACTGAATCGATGTCCCATATCAAGTGGAATCGATAAAAGTCGGACGGACGACGCGATTTTGCGATGTAGAATTGATAAAGAGCTTCAGTCGGTGCTGTGAAATTGTATTTTTAGTTCTTTGATAGTACGGTACGTTGGCGCAATTGGCGAATGGTTGTTACGCTGTGTGTTGGGTTCGCTTCCCGCACGCAATAAATATTCGTGAGGCCTGCTTAGAAAGTTTTTCTGAGTCTGGGTGTCTTGCGTATGTAGGTCTAACACCCGTATTTATAAAGAAGTAATTAATTGTTGCTAAGTAATATTTTAATAAGTCAATACTTGAGGCTTGAAATATGTTCCTAGCACACAATATATAAACATACTATATACAATAAATAAAACCTATACAGACATACATACGTATTTCTGCTACATTTTACCGTATGCAACACCAAATCCTTGGTAACTAAGAGCCCCTAAATATGACCTTTAAAATCTTCACCTTCTTATATATGCCTATCTATTAGCCTTACAAAGGTCGAATGAGATTTCTACGATTGAGTTACGTTTACAAAAAATCATCCATTACTTGAACGCGGCTCACATTTTCTTTCAGGATTATGTAGGTGCAAAAAAGATAACCTAATTTTGTATTAAATGATTAAAAAACAAATGCGAACAGTGCCAAGGGATTGAAATAGTCACATGAAAATGTGTTAGAAAAATTGACTAAATAGGTTTGACCACGGAGAAATGCTATCGCTTGCATATATTTGTGGCTTTTCAGAAAAGAAAAGAAAAATAGAAGATATGTGACATACACCAATCCGCACTAGGCCCGCGTGATAGATACGCGTGGCCCAAGTGGTTCAATCCCTCTCTTAAAGAGGACGCCTGTGTCCCAGCAGTGGGAACATTATAAGGCTGATAATGCTATGCTTATGCTTTACAGAATACGTCAAAGCGTGAAAACGATCGTTACAAATATTTCTAAAAAAACGCATAGTATCTTCCATGTTTTTTTTTTTAGAAACAACTGTACATTCTATTCACATACCAAACCTCTTACACCATCACCACCACCACAACCACCATTGGTTATTTATATGTATGTATATAAGTATGTATTTATTTTTTCTTTTCTGTTTGTCTATTTATTAGTTGCACCTACCATGTTAAGTTTCTGCACCACCCTAAGGTTGACTGGTAGAAAACGCCTAAGGCATTAAGTCCGGCTTTGTACAGTGCCGCGCCGGGGCTTGGTTCAAGCCATGCTCCGGAGCGAGAAGGAGTGACAGGCGGTCGCCTCCTTCTGCGAAGAATGCTAACGAAGGAGGAGGCCGACCGCATCAGACAACAGTACACACGACGCCGCCGCCGCCGGGATTCCGATCCCGATTTCCGGCCACCGTTGGCGCGGGCTCGCGGACGGCGGGCAATGGGTAGCTCGCTGTCCGTCCGTCCGGTAACAGACCGGTCCGAGGTCAAGTCGTTTACGGCGCGCACTGTTACGCGTACACGCGTACCGCACCCGCGCGCCTCAAGGAGTTGTCAGCAAACTGTAGGGATAGCAGGGCCGAAGCCTACTGGGACCAAAGGTTATGTGAAAATGTCACCCGGGGCCTTGAGACAAAGGCAAGGAATGGAGCAGGGTAGGTTTTTAGTCAGTAAGAGTCTCACACTATTTCCCGCCCCACCCAAGGGCGGGATTTGTCATTGGATGATTTTACCTAACATAAAAAAAAACCGACTGGTAGAAAATGCCTAAGGCATTAAGTCCGCCTTTGTACAGTATTATGTGCATAAAGTTTGTATAAATAAATAAATATCCCATACAGCCCATCGCAGCCAATGTAAAGGCCAATCAAGATAACTGCGCGTCAATACATTCAAAACAAATGGTCTGTAAACACGTAAGCTACCGCTGGTTGGATGCGCGTCACACGCACGTCTGGTACGTCTCTAAGGTCCTGTTCACACCATATTTGAAATAGGTAGCTAGTGCTGCCTGATGGCTAATGGGACTCGATGCCAAATTAGTTAAATCCGACGTTTTTAGAGCTTGAAAGTACATGTTCGCACTGTTGGCGTTCGACACTCGAAATGGTGGTGCGTATTATTCTACGCGTGCCTCTCAGACGTATAGGGGACTGCGAGGTGCCAGTTAAAAAACAGCGCTGGGTGTCTGACACCCAGTTATTGCTGAGATGGCAACCCTTTCGGTTCGGGCACGCTGATCATCATCATCATTATCATCAACCTTTTAATGTTCCCACTGCTGGGACTCAGGCCTCCTCTCTAGGAGAGAGAATAGGCCGTAATCCACCACGCGGGCCCAGTGCGGGTTGGTGGATTGACATCCACCAACCCGCACTGGGCCAAAAATTCGAAGACATGTGACCATGTCTTCGAATTTTTGGTTCTAGGACATGCCGTCGGCAGCATCATTGCTTACTTTCGTGAGAGCATATCAAATGTAATTTTTATTAAAATGTAGTAGAAAGTACTAAGGGTACGTAACAAGCCAAGATTCCTACGTGCTTCGGAAACAACGGTACGTCGTTGATTCCAGCTGTCATTCGTAAATCTTTTGCAGTTGTTACTGCAAATCAGGAATCTACAAGAAAGTCGGTCAAATCATGTAAAATACTGGTAATATCTGTAGTCGGTTGATTACTTTTATTAGCTAAATACCAGTTAAGTCTGTTTGGTTTGGTTGAAATGTGATATCAACATTGTTGGAAAAGATAACCTACACATTTATTTAAATTTAACCTTTTGAATACCGTAATTAGATACACAATAGAAAGGCAATAGGTGTGCAGGCACCGGTATCCTCTTGGAGCTTCACAGTTTAAATAGAGTGAACAGTTTATTTTTAGGCAAGCGTACTCTAGAAGTCGCAGCGTAGGAAGGCCTCCTACAAGGCGGACTGATGATCTGGTAAAGGCTGCGAGAATCCGGTAGATGCGAGACGCACAGGACCGTTCATTATGGTGGCATTTAGGGGAGGCATCATCATCATTTGGGCTGAAATGATTTATTTATATATTTATTTATTAGGAAACTCAACATCTTATTAATTAAGGTACATGAGTTAAGAGTACACACCACCCTTTCAGTGTACATCCCAATGCAGTTGCGCGAAAGTTACTAACATGTAAAAGTGAGATCTGCACACGCTGCACACCGATAGCGAGATGATGATGATGAAGCCGGTCAAGTGACAGCATATAATTTTTTTTTTTAATTTGTCTGTCATAAGGTTGATTATGTTGCATGCATCGGAACATTACTTTCTGCATTATGCATTTCGATCAAGATACCCAGGCCTTTTCTACAAAATACGTTTCGACGTGAACGCAGCCTTACTTCGGCTAATGACACGTGAAGGACGCAGCCAATTAAATAAAAGTTAATTGGGGCTGTTTATCTTGATGATAAGGGAGGCTGTGAGTGAAGGTTTAGGGATTTGGTTCATGAGGATGAGGTTGCGGATCTGAATCTGGCTATGTTTGTCTCTTTTTTTTACCTAAAGAATTTTATACATTAAAAATAATAAACCGTTAAATTTTGATCATTTTAATCCCGTGGAGAGTTGATCCGATACATGAAAAACTATCGATTTGTAAAGATAAAATAAAAAAATATATAGGACTTCTTTTCTTAAACTCGAAAACGTATGCACAAAAATAATTTCTTTAAGTTAGCGAGTCAATGACCTTTTAGGTAGTTGTCAGTCGTTGCGTACTAACTACCTACAGGTCATTGGATTCGCCCAGCTGACTTATACTTAAAAAAAAATTCGTACATGCGTAAATTAATTCGAGTTTAAAAAAAGTCCTTAATTTTTTATGTTATCTTTACAAATCGATAGTGTTTCATGTACCGAATCGACCCTCCACGGGATTAAAACGATCAAAATTTAACTGTGTATATGAATTTGATGATGAACTCTGTCGAAGCTGTAGTTACGCAGTTGGATCAAAGGCTTGATACAGAAGGCAGTACCCTTCAACACGGCTCTCATTGTAAGGAAGCTCTGGTCTCTGGAGCCTCAACCACTGGTAGTTTGGACCCTGCTCCTGACACCGGCAGACTACTATATTTATATTTTTAAATGTTTTTTTTTATATTAAAAAATGTAATTATATATGTAAATAAAATAAATAAAGAGATAATATATAAATTATTATCTATATACAATTGTTTTCCTATGCTCTGAATTACTCATGTATTGTAGAAGAGTTTACAAAAATGTAGACACACATACACGAGACATCTAAACCTGGAACATCTCCTACCAGCCCACGATACAGGACGGATGGCTATTGAGGGGCATTTTATTTAAGCTGAAAAATCATCCAATGACCTCTCCCGTTATAGGGCAGAGCAGAGCTCCTATATTCCTTCTTTGCCTAACGCTTCAAGACTTTAGGGTTTGGTTCATGGCAAAGCATTAATTTCTACAGCAAGTTTTTTTTTATGGTAGGTAAAATCATCCAATGACATCCCCCACCCTTGGGCGGAGCGGGAGATAGTATCAGACTCTTACAGACTAAAACCTATCCTGTTCCTACAGCAGGTTAAAGTTTCTTTTACAGAATTCTGACCTATAACTCTTCACCCGGAGGACACGATGGAGCACACTGTAGAGGTATGCCCCGCCTGGGCAGAGCAACGCCGTGTCCTTGTGGCGGCAATCGGCGGCAGCAATCTGTCTCGCCGGGTCTTGGTTCAGGCCATGGTCCGGAGTGAGGAGGGATGGCAGGCGGTCGCCTCCTTCTGAAAAGCAGTAATGCTAGCAAAGGAGAAAGCCGACCGCATCAGGCAAAGGCAACGGGGCGCTCACCCCAGACGCAGCCGGGATTCGATCCCGATTTCCGACCACCGAAGGCGCGGGCTTGCGGACGGCGAGCTATGGGTAGCTCGCTGTCCGATCGTCTGGTAACCGACCGGACCGAGCCTAAGTCATCGACGGCGCGTACTGTTCCCGCGGGCCTCAAGGAGCTGTCTGCAAACCGTAGAAGCCCAGCTTGCTAGCTGCAGGCAGGCATGGTCGAAGCCTGCTGGAGTCATGGGTCAGCTTCTGAAATGAAAGCTCCGCCCCGGTACGATAGGCAACGAAGGAACGGGGTGAGTTTTTAGTCAGTAAGAGTCTGACACTATTTCCCGCTCCGCCCAAGGCCGGGATCTGTCATTGGATGATTTTACCTACCATAAAAAAAACCTATAACTCTTAAAATAGGAGTAAATAGAAAATATAATAAACAAGCACAGTTTATTCTTGATGGCCGTCAAACGGTGACCTGAATAAAAGTTAATTGAAATACCAAATACCGGTCGTGTGTATGACAAGCCAATGTTAGCGGCACAGTTGAAATTATAGCGCTTTTGTTTCCAAATATTACTCAAAATTTTTCAAAAATAATTCAAGTTTTTGTGAACAAAATAGGGAAAATTTAGAAGTATTTTATTGATTTATGTTAAAATAGGGATTTTTTTGTGTGTTTGTACAAGTTCGGTGCTGTGGAGCTGTGTCGTGATTAGGGTTGCCACCCGTACTTTGTAATAAAATATTGTACTTTATTTCAGTTAATTGTACTCTATACTTTATGAGAACAATAAAGTACTCGAAAATATCTTTATTTCGCATGATTAGATTGCTTTGGAATTTTTAAAAGTGTAGTCGGGAGTATTTTTCGTTAAACGAAATTTATCGATTGGTGCTGAATCTAATAAAATATTGTCTATTCCCGCCAGTTCAGTTAATTGTACTCTATACTTTATGAGAACAATAAAGTACTTGAAAATATCTTTATTTCGCATGATTAGATTGCTTTGGAATTTTTTAAAGTGTAATCGCGAGTATTTTTGGTTAAACGAAATTTATCGATTGGTGCTGAATCTAATAAAATATTGTCTATTCCCGCCAGGTCAGTTAATTGTATTCTATACTTTATGAGAACAATAAAGTACTTGAAAATACCTTTATTTCGCATGATTTGATTTCTTTGGGATTTAGAAAAGTTTCATCTTAAGTATTTTTCACTAAACAAAATTTATCGATTGGTGTTGAATCTAAAAAAAAGGTTGTCTATTCCTGCCACTTCAGCATTCAGAGAAAGAGTTTTTTCTGTGATAGATAAAGAAAAACAAAGCGTCTCTGAATTTGATAAAAAATGAATTACTTATTAAATTTAATCTAAATATAGATTATAAAGTTAGTTACTGTGCAATTGTTTAATACAGATACTAATTTGATACAAACTGAAAAAAAAGCAATAAAAACATGTTTTTAAACAGAAAAAAAAAGATTTTATACTTTATTTTGATACTACGTACTTTTTTTTCTTACCTATGATAACAATGCACTTTATCTCCAAAAAAAAATAGGTGGCAACCCTAGTCGTAGTGGCCCAGTAGTTAAGGCACCCGCCTCTCAGGTTGCGATTTCTAATCC
The DNA here is from genome assembly GCA_958295575.1 of Leucania comma. NCBI lineage: Eukaryota > Metazoa > Arthropoda > Insecta > Lepidoptera > Noctuidae > Leucania > Leucania comma. Next base: position 3,454,324 of record OY282482.1, on the reverse strand, counting down.
GGGCAAGTACCAACGTAAATTTTTCATTTCATACACTTTTTATCTCACATTTTACTGAGACCCCGTGCCTTGGAAAGAACGTAAACCCGTTAGTCACTGCCCCCTAGTCAAGTTACGATCGTTTCGTTAAGCGTGAACGCTTGGATTTGGCCACGCCCTCCTTTGATCTAAGAAAGAAAGAAAAGAAAGAAAGAAAAGAAAGAAAAAAAAGAAAGAAAGAAAAGAAAGAAAGAAAAGAAAGAAAGAAAAGAAAGAAAAGAAAAAATATTTTATTTGGCACGCATGGATACACACACTGTAAAACCAAATTTATAAAACTTAAGATAAGTTAAGATATAGACACACTGTGTGCCTCACGGCGACGCCAAATAGGTCCAGTTGATCTGACCAAGTGACTGAGATGACGTCAGAACCTATCTGACTACATAGACGCCAGAAAGTCTGACCATCAGTCTATGCAGTATGTATCGTGTTACCCATTAACTGGGTTGTAGAGGTCTGATTGGCAGTCGCTCAGGTAATACACGGGTATGAAGCCACATCTGGTTAGAATGAAAGCCGGCCCCAAGCTGGTTGGGAAAGGGACAGAGAGACATTATGATGATTTGTTCTGTCTATAATATGACTAGTAGTGCCACGCGGTTTCACTCGCGTCTTTGGTTACTGCTTTGATTTCTTGGGTGGTAGCGTTTGAAAACGCTGGCACAAGCTAATTTTAAATATGTCAGTAGTAGAGCGAGCAATTGTGAAAAAAAAAAACAATTCACTATGTATAATTGTGGATACAAACATAATCCGCCTTATTCTAAAACACGATCTAAAATAGTTCCGGGACTATTACTAGGTTTAATCTCAATTAAACGCTATTTAAATATAGTTTTCGGGATTATTACCAAATACCAATTAAAAGCGATCTTTTTAGGTTTAATGCCAATTAAAACTAGTATAGTTCCGGTACTATACCGGAACTATTTTAGATCGCGTTTTGGAATAAGTCGGTCCAAGTTTGTATAAATAATGTCGTACCATGACAATTTCACCACATTACTTTCGTACTGAGTGCTACGGCGTAGCATCTGCTACGTCGTAGCATCTGTTGCGTAGCCATCGCAAGCACTCAACAAATTAATTTTCAACGGCCTTAAACCATACTGTACGTAACATTGCTCTGGTCAGAGTGTATCTGGTTTAACATTGTATTTGGTCAAATATTATGTAAAGGGCAAATGGAGGATATAGTTGGGTTTTAGCAAGTGAAAGCCTGACAGTCTCATTCTCTCAAAATGTTCTTTCAGTTGCATTTTAATAACTCCTTCTAACAATACACGCCTTGGCAAACTTTGGCCCTAACTGGCCCCTACAATGTTACTGACTTCTCTTTGAGGCGCTCGTGGAACAGAAAGCGCCGTCAACCCGGACTTGGTCCTTACTGGACGGCCAGACGGCGAGCTATTCATGGCTCGTCGTTCGCAAATTGGCGCCTGCAGTAGCTGGTAATCATCCTTCTGAGGCGTCTCTGGTGAGGCGCAAGGCGTGAGGCTTGTCTTCGCCACACATTTTCAGCCACCTCCTTTGCTTACATTACTGCTTCGTAGAAAGAGGTGACCGCCTCTGATTCCTTCTCATTACCTACCAAGGTTTGAACAAGACGTGGGAGTTCTCGCTCTCCCCCAAGATCAAATATTATTCACCATTTCTTCTGCTATTACAACTTCTTTATCTTACCTCTATGGGCGCATAATTAGTCGCAAAGAGCTGCCGGTCTGCTTTGTTATTTCATTTAAATAAAAAACGCGCGACCGCAGCGCGACTGTAGCGCGGCAGTCGCAAGGCAGTAGCGTGGCAGTAGCGCGTTTGGTTTATATGGAATAACAAAACAGCACGATGGCTCTTTGCAGCTAATTTGAAGACGCTTTCTGAGTAAATACAAGATATCAAAAATAACCATGAAAATTGATAATGTTTTTAATATAAAAGGATACTTAGTTTCTTGCACATTCTCCTCCATAGAGATCTGCGCTTTAGAATGTGAAATTAACATCATTTGACTGACTTGAAATTTCGAAAGTAAATTCATGTAAATAAAATGCTTTAAATTGTTAGTAACATTTTAAGTCGTATTTACTTGCAAAACAAATATAAATAAATAGGAACCAAAAAGACGAACAAGTCTTTAGACTAATAATAATTATTATAATTAGGAAGAAACACAACACCAGTGCTTTCATTCCCTGAAGTGTCTCGATGGTAAATTAATTTAGAAAACTAATTTCATTTTCGACCCTCTCAAGCGTTATTTGCATTTTAATTTTACGATTACTTAAACTTTTCGTTAAGAAAATTATTATTTGAAAATGGTAACAGAACTGCTGGTCATGAAAATGATATTTTTCAGTATTGTAATCTTCTTCTTATATTATATGTCACCTTAATATTGTGCGATATTAAGGTGACATATAATATAAGAAGTCTCTCCGTTTAATTACAATATTTTTTTATTATGACAGATCCCACGCATAAGGTCATAAGGACTTGAACAATTCATTCTCTATCACCTTTGCATTCAGAAAGACAACACACACACACACCATCACATACAGAAGGACACACACACACACCATCAGACAGAAGGATAGAACAGGAGAAGGGTTTTTATAATTGTTAATTATGAATTCTAATTTGTGAAAATTCTTTATACCAACCCTCTCTTAGAGAGGAGGCCTGAGTCCCAGCAGTGGGAACATTATAAGGCTGATGCCATGCTATGCTTTCTACCAATATATTTAAAACTATGTAATCAATAATCGGTTTAATATCAGCAGTACCAGACGCTGGATGTAAAAAGAAATAATTATATTATTTTAAACTATTATAAGTTTACTCGAAACTCTACATTGCGTTTCAAAACTAAAACGTGGTTGTAGCCTATAAAGGCTGCCCAACTGAAAATGGGACTGGGCAGGACACGTCTACGCTTGCCCGACAAACTGTGGGCCAAAGCAGCATAAAGTTAGTGCCCTGAAACAGTGCGACGTGGTCGCGACAGACCACGAAGGAGATGGCGCGATGGCCTAGACAGAATCCTCAAGAACTGGCAAGAGGAAGCGCGGGCCCGCGAAAGATGGAAAGAGTGGAGAGAGGCCTTTGCCCAGGAGTGGGACAGAACAGGCTACCAAAAAAGCTTACTCAAAAAATATTTTTTTATATTATATTTTATTACTTCTTTTTTTTTCAAACTACCCTCAAAATAAAAAAATAAAGCATTCTCGTGGACAAAGTCGCGGGAAAAGTGTTATTCATCATACAGTTATAAACTAAAATATATGAAAGTGCTCTCAAACAAGAAACCTGTAGAAAAACTAAAACTGGCATGTAGAAAAATGTAGGTTCTCCAAATATTGTCGTCGAGAAATAGAACTACTTGATTTTTTCAGCTGTCATCAACTAACCGTGATCAGAGACTGTAAATTCAGCAAGATAGAAATCAATTTTCAAGACAATAAATTAGATTTAAGAAATTCTTGATATAATAGGATCACGTCCTTATCACAGAGAAAGGTCGCACTCAATAAAAATCGCTGAAATAAAATCTCTAAAACCAAAAGCGTGTTTCATTCCAAATTTTCTATGACGCATAAGTAAGACAAAGGCCTCGTTCATATTGAATACGCGGTCACCAGGCGGGAGCGGGCGCGATTTGAGTCTTGAAAACTCTGCTTTCTTTTCTGCAAAAGTTACATTCATTTTATTTAGCCTGAACGCTTGGAGTTGTTGGAGTATCTACACCACCAATTCATTTGTTCTGACCACGTGACTAAGCATTGCGATTACGTCAAAACAAAGGAATTGGGGGCGTGGGCATCTCCAAGCGTTCACGCTAAACGAAACGAATGTAACTTGGCTAGGAGGGCTGGATTTTTTTTATTATTGATAGGCTCGTTCTTGACCACTATCTCACCTAATAAAAAGCGACAATAGACGACTCTACGACTAGTAGTACTAGTTTTTTTTTTTTTTAGTCTAAGTTAGGGAGCTTGGTCACTATAATGACTATGACGCTCCATCAAAGCCAAACTTTGAATTTTAACTTATTTAAAATGATTATAATATATTTTATATAAAATTATTGCCTCGTCTGACGTAGGTTTCGATATAATACTGTTGCAGATACCGATATCTAACTTTAAAGTGCTAAACAAATTTCTCCTGAGACAGTAGACAACTTCAAATATCAATATTTAGTTCAATTATATATTTTATTTACCAATGTCCGTGCGTCACTGCAGGGTGCCAGCTGAAAACCAGCGCTGGGTGTCTGACACCCAGTAAATGCTGAGGTGGTCACCCTTTTGGCACGGTCGGCGCATTCTGTACTTTTTTTCTTTTTACAACTCTTGTGCTATGTTTGTCCTGAATAAAAGTATTTCCACTCTTCTATTCTATTCTTCTACGCGATGTGGTCGACAATGGAGCGCGCTTGTCTAGAAATAACCAATTTACTCTTGAGTTAAAGATCCCCAGATTGCAGTTATGAGGTAATACAGACTGGCAGGGAATTCCACCCCTTGGCTGTAGGCTTCTATAAACCTTCACCTCCTGCCTCCTTCTGCGAAGCAGTAATGCTAGCAAAGGAAGAGGCTGATGTCCCTCACATCGCTCCGAGTTTACCTAGTCCAGGCTATCTGTCTTCGGAATGCGCTCCCGCTGAACATCAGGACGGCATCCAGTCGGTTCTCTTTTAAGGTGAAAGCGCGTGAACATATTCACAAGAAGTTGGTGGAATCGTCGCGAAATTTATTTGTTGGATTCGTTTTTCATAATAACATTGTGAATTTGTGATAAATATATTGAAGTATATATATTTAGGATTGTGTTTCTTTTATATTTTGTACCATTAAGTTGCCCCTACCATGTTATATTTCTGCACTACCCTAAGGTCAACTGGTAGAAAATGCCTAAGGCATTAAATCTGCCTTTGTACAATGATTCTTAGTTTGAATAAATAAATTTGCTGGCCATAGTACAACATTTAAATACAACATATTGCCCTGGGCGTCGCAGGACGATACCCGGCAATTTCACGCAGACCATGCTGACGATAAACAGTGGGTAGCATATCGTCCGGCCGTCCAGAAACCGTCTGTAGCGGATAATAATATTTGATACACCGCGCCCGCCTAAGCTCCTCACTCTGGTTGGACCTTAAGTCAATGACCCAACCTCTTTCCTCAGCCAACACTTCTTTTTTACCCTCAATTGCTCAGCTCTAAGATAACAAGCTCCAAGCTATTTTGTCCATCGCCAAAAATGGGGTCATCTATAAAATCTACTTACATGGAAAAAATAGTTTTTGAAGGTCGAGGTCATTGAAACTGTCCTCTGGGCTCGCTAAGCCTCTTTGTATGCAACCATCGAAGCAAAATGATTTATAAAGATAAGAAAAAACGAAGAAAAAATGTGCCGTCAATTTAATAAAAATGGTCAAGTGTACTTTCGTTTGGAGCTTTGGGTTCTGTAGTCGTGATTGGTTGTTTGAAAACAGGGATTATCTAAACGAATATTATAACAGAGACTTAGAATGGTTTTGGAAGTACTGATCACGTACTATAAAATAATTAATTTATTGTCCTTTGTGAATTAGTAATAATTAATATTATGTTCCTCTCTTAGGGAGGAGGTCTGTGTCCCAGCAGTGGGAATATTAAAAGGCTGATGATGATGGTGATGAATATTATGTTGCCTTGATTATTTTGTGTAATATGAAGGTTTTTTATCCTTTTTAATAAAAAAAAATCAATTTTGTACATGTACACCCTAATGTATAATAAATTGTAGCCATTAAAGAACCATTATTCTATATAAACAAGACCAAATATAATTAAGAACCCTTCCTATTTGAAAGCGGAACCCTAAAAAAATATTCGAAGGAATCATCTTATTTTTATAACCGTTTGGTATGAAATGAGGAATGAATGTTTAAGTCTGTTCCTTTTGTCTATTTTATGTTTACTTAAAATAATGAACAAGCCTCGGAACAAAATAATTATTTATTGAAGTTCCTCTTTCGTGACTTTTAGATGATGTAGGTCCTTGTATCGTTTATTTGTCTGGCATGTTTTTTTTTTTTAGTTATACAATTATGCTAGATTGGAAGGATATTTTTGTGTGTTTATCCTGTTTTGATGTAATGAAAACGTTGAAAGGTTAATCAAATCAGCTTTCTTGTCTGCCTTGTCTGTACTTGACGTTTTTATATTTTGTTTTTTTTTTACCCGACTGCAGCAGAACTTTTTTTTTTCCACAACTATCACACAACGCTGTCTAGTCCCAAACTAAGCAGAGCTTGTGTTATGGGTACTAGACAACTGATAAACATACTTAAATATTTTTAAATACATACATATTGTATATAAATTACAACCAGATACAGAACAAATGATCATGCTCCTCGCACAAACTTTTTGTCCTGGGTGGGAATCGAAACCACGACCTCCGGCATAGCAGTCAGGGCCTCTGAAGACTAGACCAACAGGCCAATCTAACTAGGTTTCGAACTAGGTTAATGTTATTGACAGATTTCAAAAAAAGAAGGAGATATCAAAACTTGTTGCCATATTGCTTGTGAAGAACACCACGCAAGCTAGAATCGTCTTAATGTGATACTGGAAAAACTTTTTTTTAAATATTTCATATAAGCCTACATACTACTACTACTATACTATACTATTTTCACAACTACCACACAACACTATCTAGTCCCAAGCTAAGCAGAGCTTGTGTTATGGGTACCAGACAGCTGATAAACATACTTATATATTTCTAAATACATACATATTATAGATAAATAACACCCAGACACAGAACAATTGATCGTGCTCATCACACAAACATTTGTTCTAGGTGGGAATCGAACCCACGACCTCCGGCATAGCAGTCAGGGCCACTAACCACTAGACCAACAGGCCAGTCATTTATAAAACGTCAGAAGCGAGTGCACGGTTCGAAATTGGTCGGAGTGGGATGTGAAGTGCATACCATACTAAATAAAGACCTTCTGGAGATGGTTTAATGATAAATGATATTTATTTTGTAAGTAGGTTTTAAAAACACTTTTACACGTCAATTTTTTTTTTGGCATTTTAGACTAGATGAGGCCGGTGTTTCCTAGATGACTACCCTGAGAAGAAACACCGAAACAAACTCAGGGGTCAGACTATCTAATAACTATCACTCACTAAAATGCATGAAGTAAAAGAGTTAACAGTGCCCTAAAATCCATTCGCAAGAAACAACTAAAACAATTCGAAGAAAGTCCCATTAAACATACATCTATAAATGAACTAAAATAAATTCCACCTCCTGTAGAAATCGGTAGGTTTTTATTTTGTTGTATATAATTTTTCGTAAATACTAACACACAACTCGCATTCTACCATCGTACTTTATCAGACAAGTCCTAAATGCTGGTCTCACATTTACATATAAAGTAAAACATACGACCATCCCTTTTCCAATCAATCCTGCCACCGTCCGATAATGTTATCAAGCGAATCTGGCTAATGGTTTAATTGCTTTTACTAAGTAAGGCCGTGTTTACAGAGACGCGGCGCGTTGTGCGTTTCATCGTCCATTGCAGCAGCGGGCCGCGTCATCGCTCGCGCAAAGACAAACATATGGCAATGTACGACGGACCGCCCTACACGCCGCTCAACGCGCCGCGTCTCCGTAATCGGGCACTAAATAATTTACTGTCATCCCATTTTAAATGAAATCATGAATAACGGAGGAATATATTTTATATTCATAAATATATTCAGAAATCATGAAACCGAGCCCGATTTAATCAATTTAATATAAATAAGTAACATAATTATGTTATTAAATCTATCAAAAATCTGATATACTCGTAACTAAAAGCATTTCATAATGCTTTTATTATAATCTGTATACGACTTTATTTTTAGAATATGTGAAACCCGTAATACGTGTATTTATTTAAAGAATCTATGTAAAAAAATTCATAACTGTATCATGAAATTTCACAAAGTTATAAACTTGTTATGTGATCTGGTCGTTCACACAAATATATGGTCACCGGACCGTCCGGGTGACTGAGGGGTTGTTTTGCTCCCGCACCCAGCTGTGCGCTGGCACCTCATGCCCGCAATGACAGACCAGTGTTGTACTTAGTGTCGGTGATGTCGAATTTGTGATCTTCTTTAAATATTTTTGAGAGAAAATATAAAATGGTGTAAAAATTATTGGAATCGATTCAGTTACTGATTCTGAACATATCAAATTCAGGTTTCGCATATACTAAAAATACTGTTGTATATTAAAGGCAAAATCTTGACTATTTAACGCCCAGGCTTAGACCTTGAACCTAGGATGCTGTCATTTTACTGCAGAGGTTCCTTTTATGACATAAACAAAGAATAAGAAAGAATTTATCAGAATTCAGCCCCTAAAGTAATGAAACGATGGTCCAAAGTTTGTTTGAAGAAACATTCTTTCACACAGAGGCCAGCTTAACCACTATCTGACCTGATGGTAAGCGATGATGTGATCCACGACGAAACACATCATCATCATCATCATTTCAGCCAAAAGATGTCCACTGTTGTACATAAGGCTCCCTAAGCGTCGCCACAATGACCGGTCCTGTGCGTCTCTCATTCATCGGACTCCAGAGACCCTGACCATGTCATCGGTCCACCTTGTTCTAACGCTGCGTCTTCCGGTACGTGGTCGCTACTCATCTCCGACGAAACACGCTTGCCTAGAAGTATCCTATAGATTCTTGACTTAAAAACCCCTAGGTTGTAACTGTCAGGGAAACACAGACTCCGGCAAGAAAATTCCACTACTTAACTGTATACACAATGTGGAGGTAGTAATTTCCTTAACTTTTCTGATGCACTTTAGCAGATCTCAGGAAACAAAGACTCCAGCAGGAAATTTCTCTCCTTTGCAGTACGCATAATGAATATTAATATCTATTACAACAAATGTACACATGGGATTCAATCACACCATTTATATGGGTGTCGCCACTGTGCGGAACACCCGGAGGACACGGTGAAGCACACTGTAGAGGTCTCTCTGAGAGACATCTCAGGCGGTCGCCTCCTTCTGCGAAGCAGTAATGCTAGCAAAGGAGGAGGCCGACCGCATCAGGCAACGGGGCGCACGCCCCAGCCGCCGCCGGGAATCCGATCCCGATTTCCCGGTAGCTCGCTGTCCGATCGTCCGGTAACTGACCGGACCGAGCCCCCGTCGACGGCGCGTACTGTTTCCGCGCGCCTCGAGGAGCTGCCAGCAAACCGTAGAGGCACAGCCTGCTAGCTGCAGGCTGCAGCTGGTAGGCAGGGTTGAAGGCCGTTTTCTGAAAAGAAGGCTCGGCCCCGGTATGATGATAGGCAACGAAGAAACTGGGTAGGTTTTCAGTCAGTAAGAAGCTGACACTATCACCCGCTCCGCCCAAGTCCGGGATTTGTCATTGGATGATTTTACCTACCATAAAAAAAGTACCATTTATGTCAGAAGCAATATTTTCCCTGACTTTTCTGATGCTCTATTGCAGTTTCCCTCTTTTGATAGAAAGGCTATCAAAAAAGGCTGCCTTGCTATCAAAAAACGGGAACTGCACAGACCTAACTGAAATCGCATTTTATTGAAACTACACAGGAAATACTCACTACGGACCAGGCTATTTCTTCTTTGAATCGGCGATTTTTCCTGCAAGGATAGCACGCCAAAGTGTTTCGTTGTTAAGTTGAATGCGAATATTTTAATAAAAGGATACCAAAGGCAATTAGAGCGATTTTCAAAAGTATGCTTAAAATGTTAATTAAGCATTAGCTCGCTTTACTTCGATATTTGAGCAGAATTTTTCGCTATTCTTGTTACGTTGACCTATTTTGCATTTTTATGTTGGGTTTTTATCTATTTAATTTTGCTGAGCTTCCATTTTCAGTCCGTCTGTTTGTCTGTTCATCCGTATTTTATCTGTCAGCAAGTTGTAACTCTAGAACCATCATGAGTAGACAGTCAATTGTCTTTCATAGAGTACAGGTGAAATTGGGATAGATGACTCAAGGGCTCATACGTTGGGCATGCCATAATTATTGCGGTAAGTCCCCTCTTGGAGGCGTGGCTGGAAAGACCTTGCGGCGTCCTCACCTTCCGCATGACGCAGGTTCTCTCCGAACACGGTCAGTTCGGGAAATTCCTACACCGGATTCGTGCGGAAGTAACGCCCAGGTGTCACCACTGTGTGGATCGCCCGAGGAAAACGATGGAGCACACGGTAGTAGTGTGCCCCGCTTGGGCAGAGCACCACCGTATACTCGTGGGGGCGATCGGTGGTAGCGATCTCTCGCACTGGGCCTTCGTACAAGCCATGGTCTGAAGCGAGGAGGAGTGACAGGTGGTCACCTCGTTTTGCGAAGCAGTAATAAAAGGAGTAAGCAAAGGAGGAGACCACATGCGTGAGGTAACGGCACTCACGCCCCAGCCGCCGCCGGGATTCCGATCTCGATTTTCGTCCACCATAAGCGCGAGCTTGCGGACGGCAAGCAATGGGTACTCTTGGCCTTCGTTTCAAGGCCCCGGCCACATAACCCATGGCCTGCCAGGGCTCTGAATTCTTGGAAGAGTTACCAACTGAAGAAGATCTGTGAGTTTTAGTGAGTGAAAGTGTGAAACTCTCTCCACCCAGATTGAGAAAAGTCATTTGATGATTTCTCACGTAAAAAATCTTTGGACGTATGGGATGTACTTGAGAATACTTTCAATATATTCCTTAGTGCTCGATTACGGAGACGCGGCGCGTTGGGCAGTCCGTCGTACCTTGCCATATGTTCGTGTTTGCGTGAGCGATGTACGACAAACTTCCAACGCGCCGCGTCTCTGTAAACAAGGCCTTAATGGCCCATCTTTCTACTTATTTGTCTTGCTTATTTTTTAAAAGACCCTAAATTCTCCATTAAAATCCTTTAACGTCTACAGAGGCTTTTTCAAACCAATGACACGAAAACAAAAGGCCATATTATCAGAAAGCTCTCGAGCAAGTACTTGTTCCTTATCAACACTTATTTCTCGGAGTAGCGCATATCGTCTTAGGAAATCCGTAGCCGGATTGCCCGTACTAAGGCTGGGTGTATACTATAGAAAATCAGTAAGTTACTTGTTTTGTGATAGGAAGATTTTGTTCAAATTTTAATTATGTATTTGTCGGTGAGGTCACACATCACAGTACCAACGGACCAGCTTGACAACAAGACGAAGTATTGTCTGACATATAGACACTTTGACAGCGTTTTTCATGAAGTCCACAGTGAATCCGGCTGTAAAAGAGTTTAGAAGTTAGTTAGCTTTCTTGATCTTTGGGCTTCGTGCGGACAATAGTGCCTAAAAACTCCTAGCTCTCTTGGTTTGTTGTGAACTAAATACAAAATATAAATTGTTAGCTGCGTGGTCTGGAACAGTTTGTTTATAGCTCATCGCCCACAAAAAAAGGGTCATTAGAAAGGTTTCCCAATCTAATCCGCATTCTGAACCAACATACTCTATCAGTCTTTTTTAGGTGGAAATCTTCAAATGGATTCTGCCGTTCTGAGTGGAATAGTCAGATTATTAATATCAAAATTCACCAGTCTTCATCCAATTAGTTTTTACATTCTATGCCGCGGTAATTCTTTCCGTAGCTTCGGCAGGCACAGTCCTTATCATGCCTTGACAAGTTTGCTGACAACTGTTTGTGCCAGTGGAACAAAACGCAAATACAACACATGAATATACCAGCACAATATAATATCTAACGTAGAGCTGTTGGAGAATACCGTGAGTGCCAAATGAAGCGTTGCAAGTGGAGATGGTTCAGCCACAAGCTCCAAAAAAAATTCGATCATATACACAAGCAACCGATGAACTGGAATCCTCAGGGGAAAAGAAAGCGTGACCGACCCCGTCAAACCTAGCATCGCACTGTTTTGACAGAAGCGACAAGCAATGGAATGATGTGGAGCAAGAGTGTGAAGTTCAAACCGTACGCAATGAAGGACTACTTAACTGTGGACATCCTCAGCCCCGTTTAGTGAACATAGGACATTAAGTCAAGATGAGTGAAGACGACGACAATGTAGCGACATCTATGTCGTCACAAATGAACTAACCCTGCATCGCGCAAGTAAGATTCGCGGCGCGATTGGAACATATACAAACCCGAAATCATCTATCGGGCAGTAGCCCACCAGGCATAACACCTGTCTGGTCGGAGGATCCTCCCTTTTCAACGGAGGTATGTGGGGCTTTACTCTCTGTTCCATTACCTCCAAAAACTCATTCTGGTCTTAAACACAGATCGAAGCTATTGGTTCTCTTTAAAAGGTATCGTTGCTTATTTACCCGAAAAAGCAACAATTCCGTTTACAGAAAATCAACTCCGCAAATCAAAAGTTGTAAATTGCCTTCAGTGAGCAACCCGCTTTACGCTCTTCGCGGAAGGAAGAACCGATAGTCTTTTTTTACGCTCAAAATTGTAAGTCCTGCTATCTTTTTTTAGAAATAAGTTTACATAACAGATGAATGGAAAGAATAAATCTCTGAACATTGATTTGTAGAAACAGGTGAGCATCGATGTTTTGTGAAGATTTTTTTACAGTTGCTATAGGGGTTGAACATTGCGAAAGTGTTTTTTTTTTTGTTTATTCTGAAGTGGAATTGGTTCATATTGAGCTACAGACAGTAAATAAAGGTCGAGCCTTTTTTGGTTCGCATAACATCAAATAACTTTTTCACCTCTTTTTCGAGCAAAGTGTTGTTTTTTTTTTTTATGTAAGGTAAAATCATCCAATGACAAATCCCGCCCTTGGGCGGAGCTGGAAGTAGTGTCAGACTCTTACTGACTAAAAACCTACCCCGTTCCTTCGTAGCCTATTGTGGCGGTGCAGGGTATACCTTTCGGAAGTTAATCCATGACCCCAGTAGGCTTCGACCCTGCCTGCCTGCAATTAGCAGGCTGGGCCTCTTCGGTTCGAGCAAAGTGTCAATTTTTTACTGACTAAAACACATCCGTTCCCTGTTTAGATACATTTTGTTTCAGAACTAGACACTGAACAACTTTACCCACTCTTTTCAAGGAATCCTTAACTGACCTTTAACTACGGCGTGTAGAACTTTAGAAAGGTAGAAAATTATTGCACAATATGTATTTTTTTCGTGGAAAAGTTAATAATAATATAATAATATTTCCACAACTATCACACAACACCGTCTAGTCCCAAACTAAGCAGAGCTTGTGTTTTGGGTACCAGACAGCTGATAGACATACTTTAGATATTTCTAAATACATACATATCTACATATTATTATAGATAAATAACACCAAGACACAGAACAAATGGTTGTGCTCATCACACAAACATTTGTTCTGGGTGGGAATCGAACCCACGACCTCCGGCATAGCAGTCACGGCCACTATAAACTAAACCAACAGGCCAGTCAAAATCATCAGTGGGAATCGGTTCTGGGTAAAGCGTGAGGGAATGTTCGACTTTTACCCACATTGTCCCTTTAGTTGGCTTTAGCGAGGGCTATAATAACTCTTTCAAACAACCTACAGCCCTGGCACACATCAGCCCTAACTATGCTTATCGCAATATTATTCCATTACCAGATTTTAAAATGGTCGATTAGGCTGAAAGCTTCTGTAGTAGTGATTGCGCGCCAGAAGACACAGCCTTGGACCTATAAGTTGGTCCCATGACCGCGGGAATCTGTCGTATGCGAGACCCACAGGACCGGTCGTTGTGGTGACACTTGGGCTCCCCCAAGTGTCCCCGGCCTCCTTCAATATCCAGCAGTGGACGTCCTTCGGCTGAAATGATGATTTTATAACATCACGGATTTCAATGAGACTTAAATCGCTGCTTATCAACAAAATATTTATACTTTACGGTCTGAATGGGAACAAATCTTTCATTTTTATACAAGGATATCGCAGCATCGAGACATATCCGTACAGTCTAAATCCAAAGCCGGCTTAATGTTCTCAGATGCCTGGATAGCTTCCAAAGATTTGTACTAAAGAAAAGTTAAAAGATTTGGAGTATTTTTTTCAGTGATATGTGAGAAATTGGATTTGGAATAAAGTTGGACGAAAGATAAAGATGGAAAGCTGTGTAACTTGCTGCGAGATCAAAATGAAACTGAAGAGGTTGTAGTAGCAGTAACAGTTGTAGTCTGAGGACAAACGATGCGCCGGCGGTCCCATACTAGAGTACCCCGTCGCGGGCTGCCGCGCCCTGCGCCCCTTTTGCTACGTAATAATACATTAAAGTTCTCCATCGACACGACTACATGCACACAGTTATAGTTAAACTAGCGACACTGTGCTGGTAATAATCCGGGGACCTCCGCACGCGACACACGCGCATAGTCACGCGACGAGTGACCGAGCGTGCTCCCAGTTAACGCAACATTAGCTCTAACACTCTCTTTCGCTTCACAGAGAAAGGATAAACTGGTTAACAACTTCTCAGCCTCAAATATAAAGACGTACAGCTGCCAAGGTGAGCAACATAATCCAAAGAATCTCCAAACTTAAGTGGCAGTAGGCAGGAAAAATTGCTCGCAGATGGTTGACGGGCCGAAAGGATCTGAAGTGGTGACCAGGTACCGGAAGACGCAGCGTTGGAAGACTCACAAGGTGAGTCGATGACCTGACGAGGGTCGCAGGGGTCACCATCAATTGAGTTATGTGACAAAATATAATCTTAATTGATTTTGGATTGGATTCATGAATTTTTTTTTTTTTTTTTTTTGCATACAAACCTTTGATGAGCAAAAAATATCATGAGAAAATACTTGAAATACTCTCTTATAAAATCATGATTTTTTACCGACTTCTTGAGTTATGACATCATTATCGCAAACGAGCGATTTGTTGATATTTGATAACTGTTACGGATAGTCAGGAAATCTGATACCAGTTTTCCCAAAGGTTGTCATGTTACTGAATTAATATGTTGTGGAGGTCAGATAGACAGTTAGTTTAGATTGAAATCCAATGGTACCTTCCCTAACATTGTTGAAAATAATCTTGTCTGATTTTGATTGACGACAAATAAATTTAAATAAAAATATAGGTAACCGTTTTTTTATGGTAGATAAAATCATCCAATGACAGATCCCGCCTTTGGGCGGAGCGGTAAATAGTGTCAGATTCTTACTGACTAAAAACCTACCCCGTTCCTTCGTTGCCTATCATACCGGGGCTGAGCCTTCCTCTCATAAAACGGCCCTTGACCCTAGCAGGCTTCGACCCTGCCTACCTGCAGCTAGCAAGCTGGGCCTCTACGGTTGCTGACAGCTCCTTGAAGCGCGCGGGAACAGTACGCGCCGTCGTAGACTTGGGCTCGGTCCGGTCGGTTACCGGACGATTGGACAGCGTGCTACCCATTGCACGCCGTCCGCAAGCCCGCATATGTAACCGTTATTATTTTTATCAAATATGAGTAGGTATGCTTTGGTCATAATGAAAATGTAGAAGCATTACCACTAAGCAGCAGTTATACGAGTATAAGCAGCCTTTTTACGAGTATGTATTCATTATTTCACAATGGTTACCTTGCGTCTTCTTCTTTTCGAATCGATGTTAAACTCGTCTAACAGATTAGGCTCAGTAGGTGGCTACGTTTACTGCAACGGTGGCAGTCATTAAATCCTCCAAAGTGCAGGAGTATGGGCATTATTGGCTCGCTAAAATGTGGCTCATGTTTTGAACAGGGGCACCACACTGACATTGAAATCTTCTGAATCTGCAGTTTCGGTCCTTATAATTTGCCCGCTGCTGAGTCTCAGGCTTCCTTTCTAGGAGACATAATGAACTGTAGTTGACAAGGGACAAAAACTAAAACTCAAAAACATAACACTTTCGTATAATTTAATCTTGAAGAAACTCTCTATTGATTTAATACTACACAAAACAGAAACCAAGCCGTACGAACAAATTAAAAAGTGTTCCATCAAAGAGACACCCTCAAGGTGTCGGTAACAGTGCCTTGTACTTTACAAATCCAATTAACTTCATTTGAGAAAGGAACCGTTCTATGTTAAGTTAAGGAAGGATTCAAAGAAGCATCGGCCGAATGTTAGCAGCGTAGTTTACGTAACTATAATTTATAATAAGTCACCGAAACTACGCATACAATCATACTGTGGGTTATTTGGACTGGTATAGTATAGAATGTAAAATGAGTGCAAGTTAATACTAAGCCCACACATGTCCGACGGCATTATTTCGCCATTGACGTTAGATGACGAAATTATCGCAGTCTTAGAATTAACTCAAAAATTTCTATTTGTGCGGAAAGAGCATAAAAGTTTTTAGAATACAAGTAAATTGCAATGAAATGTAATGAGTAGGCTTATAAAGGTCACTTTAGAACAAAATCATTTATAAGAATTTTGATTTAAGTCATTTTCATTTTGAAGATGCGTTTTAAGTAGGTACTTTTTAAATAAATCTAAATTACCTGTTATCTAAAAAATATGTAAAATATAATGTCTCGTTTCTGATGGAGTGCCATCAAGTAATAAGTTGAAAACTAATTTATTGGGAACTAAATACAGCAACTCATTTTTTGAGACTCAAATTGCGCCTCCTCATTTTTTGAGCCACTGATTTCAAAGTCTTACACCCGTATTTACAAAGAAGTAAATACTTGTTGCTAAGTAAACTCTTATTAAGTCATTACTTGAAGCTAGAAATCTTCATGAAAAATTTCATTTTTTTCACAATATGTTACTTAAGTAGTTACTTTTACTCAAGTAATTAGTTGTACTTGTTATAACTTCCTAACTCAGAGGAGTTCATTACAAAATTGTCCTTTGATCCCAAACAAAACAAATTCCAATTATAATTTTACAAGCCAGTATTATTACCTGTCTGAACTCTAAACTCAATACGACATATCAAAGGAGGAAGATTCTTTTGAACCTCTTTGGACACTGTTGATTTCGTTCGAGACTTATTGTCTTTGCTCACCACAGACGCTGCTTTCATTTTTCAAAGGCGCCCTGATTCAATATGGCGGACAATGGAGTCTGGGTTTGAAATAGTGAAGCGGGAAAATGGTCTGTTAGCTGAGATGGTGTGAGTTAAAACAGTAAGAAGCGTATTTATAATTGGTTTAATTTAAAATGTAATTTAAATATAGTTTTCATGGACCCCTTTTTCACGTGATATTACTATAATATAGTTTGAGTTAAATCAATATCTTTTTTTTATTTTATGAATTATAGAACTGTCAAATTGTAATAACCTAAAAATCGAACGTGATTTTAGCGAGAGTTTTTCGAGAGAATATAAAATTGCTGTTGTTCTGAATCTTAAGTATTTACACAACTGAACAATATGCGTATTAATTGAAACAGACGTGATAACAGTTAAAAGGAGCTGAGAATTTTATTACAGTAGTGACAACCTCAACGAAGTTTACCGGGAAGGAATGCCATCAGTTGTTCTTTGCGCTTTAGGGCCACGAAGGTACTCTTTACGTTTCTGCAGTCTTAGCAGGCATCGACACTACTGGGCTCCTTCAGATTTACTGTCATCTCTATGAGGCACGCGTGGAACTAGTCTAGCTGCCCATTGCTCGATGTCCCCCGATTCCTGACGACATGTGCTTCGGCAGTAGCTGAGGAGTGATGATCTCCATTCTCACACGGTTACGAGCATCTTCTTCACTTGAGGCGACCGCATCCTATTCCTTTTCACACTTGTACAGTGTTTGTATACTTATCTCGAGTCACGGGTAGGCAGAGTCAGCTGCTTTCGGACGGTTGACTAAGACGGATGTCTTGAACGTAAGTGTTGGTGACTTAACTAGCCAATGTGTTTACCCTCTGTGTCAATGCGTCCTCTACACCCTGAACCAACGCTTAGCGCGCTTAGTCACAGCCATTGAAGCACCACTAGACTAAGTTTGTTAACAACTAAAAACTTAAAGTAAGTACTTCTATTTCTTAAGCCAAAAATATAATACCAGTCTTTACCCGACACCGTGTCTCGAAATATTAAATATCTAAACTTTAAGTTTGACTGTAAATTAATGTTCTTATAATAAAATACAAACTCTTAGGCCCTGAAATTTAATTTCCTTTTTGTTAAAATTTAAGAAGTGAAATAGTGGCCAGTAATTTCTCAAATACCAAGTGTTTACCTATTTAAAAATGTTTTTAGAGCCTCTTTTGCAGAATTACTTTAAAATTCACTGCCCGCGGTTTCGTCCGCGTGAATGTTGGTCATCAAATTATTATTATTAAAAAAATGTTATTATTATTCCATTTATTCATTATATAAGCTTATTAATTACATTTTTAAATATTTTTTAAAAAACTTACAAAAAATAAAAAAAATAAACATTTAAAAATATAAAAATTATTATTTATTATTATTATTATTGCGGACGCGAAATCTAAGACGGATAAAAAGTAGTCAATGTCTATTCTTACAGTTCAAGGATCCTCCGTACCAACTTTCATCAAAATCGATTCAGTAATTAAACCGTGCAAGCAAAAAAAAGTCAAAAGTATTTTATTTCAAATAAACCATTTACAGGAACTTTTAAAAGGTCAAGAAGTCAGTCTGAAAAAAGTGATGCAATTGCACATTCCAAAGCGTAGATCTCTATGGTAAAGAAAGTGCAGGAAACTCCATGGACACTCTTGTCAACCATGTTATGTATTACAAATATCTCGGTTACATGTTTCTTGTCGCTATTATTATATGAGACAGATGAGACAGGCAGATACAGAGTTAAGCTAGAACCACAGATCAGCGCGTGTGGCACACTGGTAGTTCTAGAATTAGTTTCACATTTATTATTATACATAATATTACTAAGTATTAAGGACTAGCTACTGCCAGCGGCATATTTATTACTGTACAAAAGATGGTAGTCTATTTGCTCGTGCTTTGTGACTTCTTGTCAATATCAGATGCTTACAGCTATGTACAATACATTCCAATGGATAAACAAAGACTGAAATGTCACATTCGCCCTGTAATTACAAAGGCACATATACCTCTCAAACTGGAACACAGCAACGCAGCTTGAAGGCTGAAACTGGTATGGCAAATAGGACTGTTCCCATTTTCTGGTAACCATTGTTACATTGAAACTGAATACCAATTTTCATTGCAATGTATCTGGCATGTCTATTATCTATTTAATCTTGCTTTTGTATCGAGCAAACTTTGATGCAATTTTGTAAAGGATAGTTCCTTGTGAAATAATAATAATAAAACATTTATTTATTACGGAGTTTTTTTTTAGAGCAGTGGTGGCCGAGTAATAACGGCCCCGACGAGTTGTAGGTCACGGGTTCAAACCCAGCCAGGCGCATTACTTTATGCAATTTTTTTCGTCACCACTGCTCTCAAAATGGTGAAGGAAAACATCGTGAGGAAACCGGCATGTCTTAGAGCCAAAAAATCGAAGACATGTGACATCCACCAACCCGCACTGGGCTCGCGTGGTGGATTACCGCCCATTTCCTCTCCTAGAGAGGAGGCCTGAGTCCCAACAGTGGGAACATTATAAGGCTGATGCTATGCTATGCTATGCTATTTATTTCGGACGTGGTCCATATTTTGTTAGTAACAATTATCTTATTAATTCGGAAGTAGTGTTAAATAAGAAACCAACAATACTGAGAAACACCGACTTCCGCAATTAGTTATTTTAATCCATTTAGTGTTTTTTTTTTTAATCAAGTCGGTTTTTTTTTTTTTTTTGTAAAAAGTCTTTTTCACGTCGCGGTGCACACCGCGAAATTCCGCGGCGCGAATGCCATAGCTTTACTAAATTGATATAACCAGTATCTTCTTTATCATAGAGTAATGTCTTCTTCAGTATGCCTTTTGGCAAAGGCACACTGTTTCATATATCTAAAGAAATATATGCTCATAAAATCAACATGGTAAAGTCAAAGGGAGTCTTCAGGATACGAAGGCTATTGATATTGATATTGAATGTCTTCTTAATAACAATTAAGCTTATGGTTATCAATTCAAAATCTCGAGAAACTGGGTATCCCTGTAGGATACGAAAATAAACGCTAAATGTTGCGTTGTGGCGACGCAAAAAATAGCGGCGGGCACCACTGCCGATTTCAGGTGCGCGACGCTGCAACGAGGCTTTGTGTTTCGGTCCTCAACCTCCACCTCAGCAAATATCCCAGACACACTGCAACGCCACGGCAGCCCCAACAATACCCTGAGTTTGCATTGTTATATTGAACACAACAACCAAAGGTTTAAATTGATTTCGACTAAGTTTGTAGAAACCTCATTGCCTGCCTTGGTTTACATACTAGGTTTTTTTAAGATGTAAAATTATGTTATGACTTTCCTTGCTTTAGGGTGGCCTAGAGCGGGAGAAGTTATAAGATGATTTCCAGGCTTAATTTAAAAGCAAAAGTTTGCATTTTTTTTAAAGTGGCAAATCATTCAAGAGTTTTCTCGCTCTGGGTGGAGTGATAATGCCAGATTTTTACTGACTAAATCCGCACCTATGTTTGTTCCTCTAGGACCATAAGTACATACGTTTTAGAATCAATCCCTCTACGGTTTGGCTGACATCTCTTTGTGGTGCGCGTTGGACTCTACGCGCCGTCAACAAATGGGCTTGGTCCTTACCGGACGGTTAGACAGTGCTACCCATTGGTCGCCGTCCGCAAGCCCGCCCCTACGGTGGAAGATCGACCTTCACCATTGTTATTTCTGAGCCACAAACTCCATTGACTACGTTTAAAATATCGAAGAAAAAATATCTTAAGTAAATGTCCTGTAGAATTAGGTTACAAAGTTTTCTCGAACCATTTTGACCTTTACAATTTAAGATCAAATTGATCCTCCATGGATAATTTTAGGTTGTATTTTTAGAGCACAGGTGGACTATGTGCCTTTATATCCCTCTGGAGAGGACCCTAGTCTGTATATAAATGAAGACCACACTTCGTAAAACTTAAGGCAGTGATAGGAGACAGACACAATATTTTGTTTTTTTTTATTGTATTTAGTTGAGGCCGTAAAAATATTGTATAAGTTTTTTGTTTCTTTTGAAATAATAAGTAAGTATAAGAAAGACATAGTTTTTGACCACAAATATTTTGGTATTTTTATAAAATAAACAGTAGATTTGTTTTATTATTAGTATAGGTTAGTTTACACTCTATAATTTAACCTATACTAATAATAAAAAAACATGTCTGACTAACTCTGACTAGTTAGTCAGACATGTTTTTTTTATTGTGCAATTTTAACATATAAGCAATCGAGCAAGCGCAAGCGATATGTAAATCATGAAAATACCTATTTTTTAGGTGGACTTGCAAACGACGAGCAGGACAATCCGGTAACTCCCAGGATACTGCATTCCATGGCTCGCTGATAAACCTCGGGCCTGGACCTCTGCTGAAGTGTCAAGGACCATGTTTGCAATCAATATGTGAGTCCATAAATTTCCATTTCTCCTGTGAGAAGATCTATAGTACACATAACTAATTAAATCTTTACGTTTTCTTGTTACGTCACCAAATCTGTACTTCCATAGAGTATGTTTTGTTTTTCTTTGTGCATTTTGACAGTAATCGCGCTTGAGATGTTTATATAAAAAAATAAAAAATATTCCACAAGAAAATTTTATACAAAAACTTGAGTAGGTGTTTAATCAAAAGTTTCCAGACCTTTTAGTAAAATGCATTTGTCTAAACCCTTGTGTGAACTTGTTGACGAATCCCATTTAAAACTAAACGTACAGCTGTTTTCTTGAAACTTTACTTAAGCAAATAAGTGGTTTATGCTGAACGTTTTTCAGCACTTTAACTTGAATGTTTACGTTTATAAGTTAACATTTTAAGCTAGATGTCTTTCACACTTTTGGTGCCAAGAAAAAGTGTAATAATTCGTGTGTTCACAACCCGCCTGCCGCGTCGTGGTTAGGTACAAGTAATTATTGTTGACTTATGTTCATGGCTAGGACTCGACTATTGAGTGAAAATCTCATTGAACACACTTAGATTTATTTAGATTAAGAGCCAAATACCCACCGTGCCACACTCATTTTTAGCACCTTGAGGCCAGGTTCTACTGAACATACATTTTGAACTTTTTTAAACCTCTGGAAATCCAAAAATTTTGAATAGTTGTTCTTTTTTTATATAAAAATAAAGAAAACGACATAATGCCGAGCGAAGTTCATACAAAAAAAAAACATTGACTAAAACCGTGCCCTTAAGTGGTAATGACGCTAAGAGGCTCAACTCAATGCTCGAATATGACTTAAATCAGCAGGAAGTAGTCATGTGTAATTTTGTTCTTGCAAGTCCTCTATCGAAAGAAGCAAAGATTAATTATCTATAAATTATTTAAATCAGCAATTGAACGTAGAAAGTAACTTAATTTTTTTATTGCGTTGCCTATGAGGGTGGCATGGTAATGTCTGATCAAACCCTCTTTAAAATAAATAAATATTAAAAAAGAAAGTGGTAAAGTGATCCATGTATTTCATCATTTAGTCCACAGATAACCATATACATACTAGTCAGGGAAGTTTTGCGTCGTCGCGTCCATTCATAGTATAGACGGGACGTAATGTTGCCACGTCATACAAATGTAATTATATCTATTTCATCTTTCTTTACTTACTAATATATGTTTTTCATTATATTGCTCAAACTGATAGCACACAATACGGTTCCGACGTCCTTGTGTCGACACCGTCACCAGCCCATGATGAAAATCAAAGGCCATAGACAAACTTGACCGACCTTTGGTCTAGTAGTTAATGGTCCTGACTGCAATACCGGAGGTCGTGGGTTCGATTTCCACCTAGGAAAAATCTTTGTGTGATGAGTATAATCATTTGTTCTGTGCCTGGTTGTAATTTAACTTTAATATAGTACGTATGCATTTAGAAATATGTAAGTATGTTTATCAGTTGTCTAGTACCCATAACACAAGCTCTGCTTAGCTTGTGACTAGACGACGTTGTGTGATAGTGTGTGTGATATATATATAAACTAGGTATGTGTTTGGTCACGGCATCATGCTGAGCATTCAGCCGTTTTGCGCAGACGTGGCGCATATTTTCCACAATGTTGATAATTAATTTGTAAGCTAGTCCTAAGATTGCGTTTTTTCCGTAATTATGATGATTTTTCTTCCTTTTTTTCTTTCTTTTGATAATTATGTACCTATATGCCTGGTTCAACATAATGGAAGATGTTTATTCGTAAGTATATGAAATAAAATCACACTAATATTATACAGACGAATGTTTGTGTGTATGTTTGTTACTACTTCTTCAAGGCTGAACGGATTTCGATAAAACTTGGCACACGATCAGACCATGTCTTGGAATAGCATATAAGACTTTTACTACACATAAGCGTAGGCTGTAGCTATGTACTTCAAGAAATTAGTTTCGTACATGCGTAAATTAATTCAAGTTTAAAAAAAGTATTTGCTTTATTTTTTAATTTTCTCTTTACAAATCGATAGTGTTCATGTACCGAATCGACCCTCCGGTGGATTAAAACGACCAAAATTTAACGGCGTAAAGAAGAAATAAAAAGCAAATGTACCTAAATAAAAGTGTTCGAAAGAAATTAGATAGGTAAAATGTTTAGTTATAAAATTTTAGACACAGCTTTTATCATTTTTTTTTAAAGATATTTGTACTTTTTACATTAATCATATCGTCCGGTAATTTATTATATAACACCGCTCCCTCGTATAAAATATTTTTCTTACCGTAATTGGTTTTGGGTGGTCTAAGTTCTATCTTGTTACGGTTTCAGGTGTGGTATCCATGATTACTTATTTTAAAACATTATCCTAAGTGTAGTGCATTAGGGCCGTAACCGCGTAGCGTGGCCGCAACGCTAAAATCGGCGGTGCCACCCGACGCAACGCAGAATTATGCGGTATGCAACGTGACGCAAATTCCAGCGTTATAACGTCGTACTTGGTGACAATGATGCAGATTGTTTCTAGGCAATTATTTAAATCCCAAACAAGAATGTTATGAATGTTAAATATTAGCATCAAATTACCTCCGAAATTTGAATATTGCGCTGGCTATTTGTATAATTCTTGAACACGCAGTGTTTGTTTTGTGCATTTTCGCGTGCTAATGTTGGCTACTATTGGACCACACTGACTTCAAATATCACCCCACAATAATGTGTTGTGATATTTGTCGGGCCGTTTTCGAAATAGTAACCTAGTACATGTTTCATCGAAGATCCATTCTAAAAAATCACGAGGTTTAGTTACCCTACAGAACGCTCTTATGCGCGGTTATATGTTTCGGCTCTTAGTGATGCGGGTAGTCACATAATGTATTTGACTCAGGTCAGTAGTCATTCAGCAATTGACTGGAGTGGTTGTGTTGTGCGCATAAATGTGTGTGTCATTCTGTTGGTGAGCCGTCTGAACGCTGTAAAATACACCAAGGGAATACACCCCCAGGATAAAAAGTTCTATTTGCTATTCCATGACATTATTTGGAATACGCGTAGACCATCTACAAGCCGTAAAGCTGTTTAGGCATTTGAGGGTGAGGATGTATCAAACGAGCACTCAGACATCATCACCATCATCATCATCATTTCAGTCAAAAGACGTCCACTGTTAGACGTAGGCCTCCACAAACCTCGCCACAACGACCGATCCTGTGCGTCTCGCATCCTTCTGTTCCATCAGGTCATCGGTACGTCACCACTCCAGAACCTTTTGTCCCTATCGACCATATGTATGTAAATAGTACACCATAAACTACCTGAGTATCTTTTTCTCCATCTCTGTGAAATCCATCCAAAGGTTGTCTGTAAGAGATCGCTTTTAGCGATAAGACCGCCTATTGTGACAACCTATTAATTTTTTATTTTATTTTTGGTGTACAATAAAGAATATATCTGTCTATCTATGTACTGAATGTAATGTGCTCTGCCTATTGCCATTTAAGTTTGGAGATTCTTCGAGCTATGTCAGTTAACTTGGTTCTCCAGCGAATATCTTCATTTCTGATATGATCACGCTACGAAACACCGAGCATAGCCCTTTCCAGTGCCCTTTGGGTGACTTTAAGTCTGCTTATGAGGCCCATTTTAAGCGACCACGTTTCATCACTGGCAACACGCACACATACATACAAAAGAAAAAAAAGTAAAGAAAGAAAAACAATTTATTTGCGTGAAATGGCAACTTTCACCTTTATTATCTTAGCGTGTTTTCGAGTTAAATTATTTTATTTTACTTGAAGAAAAATGAAAATATCGGACAATGCTCCCTTCGGAATTAGATTTTTAGAATTTCAAACATTTATAAAAACTTTTCTTGTACAAAGCCGTTGAATGAACAAAATCTTTGGCTCTTACAAATTGAAATCCAATGAAGAATTCATTCAAGATGAATTAAACTCAAAAAAAAATATTATTCACTAAAATAAATTTTCTAACTAAGCTGTTTGATATTTTTCTTCAATGCCCGACGTATTGTGAATTCGCTGGGCACAGAGTGGTCACCCATCTATGAACTGATTACAGAAAACCCAGACTAAACTTAAGTCCCTACCAAAGTCTGAAAAAGTGTACCTACAATAGCTGTTTCTTTTTTAAGGTTTCGTAACTAAAGGGTAAAAATGGGACCCTATTACTAAGACTTTACTGTCTGTTCATCTATCTGTCTGCATCTCAAGAACCGCGGTAGATAGAGAGTTGAAATTTTCACAAATTATGTATTTCTGTTATCGCTATAACTAAAAATACTAAACACAAAATAAAACAAATATTTAAGTGGAGCTCCGATACAACTAACGCAATTTTTTTGCCCTTTTTTGCTCGATATCAATAAAGGCAACAGGTAGGTACTTGAAATATTCACAAAATACTCAATTGTATTTCCACTTTAATAATTAATAATAAATATATAAGTATTTGATATTTATTAGTATATTAATTGATATTGCATATATGTATTTTTATTATTATATGTATTTAATATTATTTATGATTTTTGTACACTGATCGCCCCATATCAATCTCCTCTTGTTTCAGTCCATCCTAAGGTTGTCTGTAAGAGATTGCCCTGTGCGATAAGACCCATTGTACACTTAGTTTATTACTATTTATCCTGTGTTCATTATGAGGTGTACAATAAAGTATATAATAAATAAATAAATAAAATAAATATTTAACCCATATAAAAAACGCCATTATTAATAAGCTTGCGCTTGACCACTAATCATTATCTCACCTGATGGAAAGCTACAATATGGTCGACAATGAAAAGCGCTTGCCTTGAAGTGAGCTATTCACTTTTGACTTAAATATCCCCAGATTGTAGCTAACAGGAAACACAGACTCCGGCTCCTTAGCAGCTGTACGCACAATGAATGCGTTCCCAAGACGTAACAATGTATGGTGTTTAACATGTCATGTAATTAAAATCCATTAAATAATTTTTTTACGTAAACAAAACCGGTGGTGTAGAATATAATACGATATATTATATATATACACTATATTATAAATATACAGATACTGTAATACTTATCGTAAAATATATATAGATACTTTATATGGCTATGTATATAAAAGCGAAATACCACTGACTGATTAATCACGAAATCTCAAAAACTATAACACTTACAAACTTCAAATTTGGCAGGTAGGTTCCTTATAGGGTGTAGACATCTACTAAGAACGGGTTTTTACTAAACTCCACTCCTAAGGGGGTAAACGGGTGTTGGAAGTTTGTATGGAGAAATCGATTTTCACGCGAGCGAAGCCAATGGCAAAAGCTAGTATTTTATATAGTCAAAACCCATACAATAAATAAACTATTTAAATAAAGCTGGAGGCGTGGGGTATAATAAATTCATTCGATTAGCACTATACACATAGTACATAGTATAAAACAAAGTCGCTTTCCGCTATCTGTTCCTATGTATGCCTAGATCTTTAAAACTACGCAACGAATTTTGATTTTTTTTAATAGATAGAGCAATTCAAGAGGAAGGTTTATATGTATAATGCATGCGTAATATATTTAATATCACCATTGCACCCGTGCGAAGCTGGGTGGGTCGCTAGTATACTTAAATAGTACAACATTATTTTAGCTATGATTTGTGACCGCATCACCCATTCAACAGGTTGCCACGAAGGATGATACATGGGGAGCTCATAATTGAGATGGATTAGCAAAATATTACGGGAACTATGTTATGGTTCAACGTATTGCAGGAAACAACGTCAGTGATATGATAAATAATTAAAGTTGTATCCGCAACAAAGACACAAGAAACACTATAATCTAGGTTAAAAATATCTTTTTCAATACACTTACTCGGAAACCCGTAATTATCACACCGCTTTTAGACATGCAATGGACTGTTTTCCGCACTAGTGCAGAAAAAGATCTTGCTTGCCCCCCGCCACCATTTTATTGTAATAAAATTGTTTACGGCATCAGGCGCGCGTCGACCCCCACGAGGCTCGGGTCAACCCCCACGAGTCGTGTGTATTGACAAACCTCGTTTGTTACGCGTTCAAATTTGTCATTGCGACCGAGGCGGAATTCGAACGAGCCGTAGGTGAGTGTGTTATGGAGACGAGAGCTGCAGTGACAAACTTTCTGCACTTGTATCAAAATGTACAATTTCAATACCTAATTGAAAAACCGCTCCTACCCCGCTGCTCTTAGGCAGGCAATTTACTGTTTTCCGTATTAGTGCGGATAAGTGTGCCAACTTGCCCCAACACAATTTATAACATTCATCGTATCAGGTTGGGCGCTTTGTGACCCTCATGAGTCGCTGGTCAACCCTCGTTTATGTATACTTCGTATTGAAAAACTTACTTTGAGATTTATGAGGCATTTAAATTAAACATTACACTAGTACTGAACAAAATCAAGCCACGTGTTAAATGTGTTGCGTTAAACAGTGAAACAAAGACCCCTTTGCTTCCAATAAAAGGCGGCTCAGATACATAAACATGGCCATTGATTCTTTTCTGTAAGTTAAGGAAGGGTTTCAACACAATATGCGAACATGAGCAGAAGGTTTAGTCCGTAAAACAACTTTGACATGCAGTCTATGAAACTAAAGGTCACATCATTAGAGTGACCCGGTACCTACTCCGTACCGCCTCGCCTCCTAAGGCTTCTTTTCGCAACTTACGACCGAGGCAATCCGGTGACGCTACGGAGTTGATGTAATGAGCGCATGCCCTTACAAGTCCTTATAAAGAATATTAGCCGCAACTGCGAGGCGGCGCGGAGTGGTTGCCGGGTGGCTCTAATGAGCTGTGAACTTAAAATTGGTAACCCTTTTTTGAGGCGATGGTTGGGGTAAAATAGTGTCAGACGTTTGTGTTTCTTCATTGTCTTTTTTTGCATTCCAAGGCCTCTTTCGAACAATTCCCCAGCCCTAGCAGGCATTGGGCACTCCTCGATTGCAGCGGTAAGTCCTCTCTTTGAGAAGTGGCCACAGAGTCCTCACCTTCCGCACAATACCGGTCCTCACTTGACATGGTAAATTCGGGACCATTAAACAGTCAGCAAACGGTCTAAGCCCAGCTGGGCCGATGCCTGAAGGCACCTGAAGGAGGCCACCCTAAAGGAGAAGAAGTCATAAGACGATTTCCCAGGTCACAAAAAATCCCCAGCAGTCGTCGACCCTAACTGGCTCCGACAATCTTTCTGACAGCGCACCATCGACCCAAGCATGTTCTTTACTAGACACCTGGATGATAAACTACCCATTGCTTGCCGCAAATCTACGGCCAATCATCCGATGCGCGACAAAGCGATTCCTGACAAGCCTAAGGTAACCTACACACGGCCGTTATGGACAGGCCTTTGTTTTTCAATGGACTTTCGGCTGTCAGAAAGAGAGAGGTATAAATCTTCTGTCTCCCTCACTTGGTGTGTTACATCAATCACGGCTGATTGACGTTTCTCTCGTACCTACATACATCACGGAATGTATATAAATGTTTTGTTCAGCGGATCAAATGATACATGTCGGTGGAAGTTCAATCCGATGCGAGCGGTGGATCAAATCTGAGCTTCTTGTTTGAAAGGGACTTTGCAAAGAAATAGCCGATTTTATAAGATTTGTGTTGGTAGAAGGTATTAGAGTGGTGGCTTAGTTTGTTTGGACTTATATTCTGTAATATATAACATTATATTACAGAATATAGTTTGTTCAGAGTCAGTAATTGAATCGATTCCAATCATTTTTACACTATGTTATATATTTTTTTCTAAAATATTTTAAGAAGCTCACAATTTGGACACTCCTTACCTATGGACACCACCGAAAATAAGTACAACAGAGGTCACGGCAGATCATAGCGAGCAATAGGCGCCAACACCAGCAATACGATCCCTTAGTCGCCCGAAACGCCTGGTGACCATGTGTTTGTGTGAACAACTAAGTAACATAACAAGCTATAACTTTGTACGTAGATTCTTTACATAAAAATACTAGACTCGTGTTTCGGATTTTGCATATACTAAAAATAAGGTTGTATAAAAGGCACAATTTTGACTCTCACTATCTTTTGTTCGATTCAACCTGTGCCTTGCTGGCTCCACCAGGGATGCCCTCAAACGAAGTCTGTCACAAGGTCACAAGGGGTTTTGTTTTTATGGTAGGTAAAATCATCCAATGACAAATCCCGCCCTTGGGCGGAGCGGGAAGTAGTGTCAGACTCTTACTGACTAAAAACCCTACCCCGTTCCTTCGTAGCCTATCGTGCCGGGGCCGGGTATTCCTTTCGGAAATTAACCCATGACCCCAGTAGGCTTCGACCCTGCCTGCAGTTAGCAGGCTAGGCCTCTTCGGTGTGCTGACAGCTCCTTGAGGCGCGCGGGAACAGAACGCGCCGTCGACGACTTGGGCTCGGTCCGTTCAGTTACCGGACGATCGGACAGCGTGCTACCCATTGCACGCCGTCCGCAAGCCCGCGCCTACCCCACAAGGGGTGCCCTTGGCGGGTGTTTGCTTAATTTTAGGTTAATTATGTAAGTCCTGGCTGGTGGCTTTGATTTTCGAATTAGGCCCGCACAGGAGATTAGACAACCTCTTTGGTTGACCTGCATGAGGCCACACAGAAAAAGAAATCTCCCCCTATAATAATAATAAATTTTACTCAAATAACAATGTTTACTAACTCAACAACGCCCAACCCAAGGCCTTGGACTTATAATTGAATTGTTTGGGAAGGCGTAAACAATTCACTTGTTTTAAACAACCTAAAACTTAGGAGAAATCTTGGGCTGTGGAATTATTCTAAAGAGTTATCGTGGCCCCAGAACAACTGAAGTACACAGGTGCTTTATTAAAAAGTTTTATTAGGAGTCTCACATATCCTCTCACATAGCCCAACCGGAGTGGAAGAAATGATTCGTTGATTTTCCACCACAATCAGGAGCCTACTGGGGCCAAAGGTTATGTGAGACTGTCACCAAAAGCCCCAGGATAAAGGCAAGGAATGGAAAGGTAGGTTTTTAGTCAGTAAAAGTCTGACACTGTTTCCCGCCCCACCCAAGGGCGGGATTCGTCATTGGATGATTTTACCTACCCAAAAAAAAAAAAAAAAAAAACCACAATCAGGAGAACCAAAGGACCAAAGGGAGAAAAGACCTGGTAGTACAAGGTTCTACGTCACCAAAACCATCATGTCACAGTAAGCACATGGAAACCCTGTTGCCTTTTCAAAGACCTCACCAGAACCCCCTTTGATCAGTGCCTGTTAGGGCACATCCCTGAGGAGACTATGAAGACATATCTTCTTCTTCATAATGTATCAGTGATAAAAATAGTTTATATTCTCAATAAAATTCAGTGCTGCATTGCCGTCCGCTGACGCTGTAACTATGTCTTTACATGAACAAGGCACGTAATGCAACGTGAAAGATAGGACATGGTCTTTGCAGTGATACCACAAAAACGCTAGATGGGAAATACCGTCTGAGAACTCCGACCTGTCAAGAGTGACTTTGCTGAGGTTGACTTGAATCAAGTCTGTTTAAAGTTTATCAGGTTGGCCATGGAAACGCGTGCCCAGGCAAGAGGCTTTCTAATAGCTCGATGAAATCATCAGTTCACCTTTGAGTCTCGTTTAGTATTAAGGTACTCTAGAGACACTCAAGACAGTAACTAGTAGCAATCTACAATCGACGACAGCGGTGACAGTGTCTAGAATGACGTTCGCAGTAAATCTGGCATTAAAAGAAGTCATCAAGACCCCTAGAGCTCTCTTGATCTTTGGACTTCTATACAGTTTCTAAGCACGCCCACATATAGTGCCTAGAACCTGTCTGTCTGCTCGTTGTGAATTAAATACCTAAAGCTTACGTCATAATAAATGAGTTGCGTGGTCTTAAGTTATTTATTTCACGTTAGAAACTATACAGATGCCAGAAAAGCAAGACAAGAAAACAAAAGAAAACGCAAGCATTCAGCTGCATCTGGTTACACTTGAAGCCAATCCCAAGCTAGTTGGAAAAAGGCTAGGGAGATGGTTATGACCCATTCATCAACCAAACAATGTAGTCTCTGAAGGTGATTCCCATTCTGATCGCCGTTTGTTTTATAAGGTGGGAAAACATCAAATTACTTGTCGCTAGAGTGGGATACCTAGAAGGTGGAATGGGAGGGCGTGTCCGACTTTTACCGACTAACCACACCTATGTACTTTCTTTGCCTTGTGTTCTATGACACCAGAGTTTCTTTTCGGAAGTCAACCTATGGCCTCAGTAGACTCTGCTGACACCTCTTTGAAGCGCACGTAGAACCCTACGTGCCATTAACGACTCTGGTTCAGTCTGGACCTACATATTGTTCGTTGTCCGCAAGCCCACACCTATGGTGGCTAAAAGTCGGGGTAGGGATCACGGTGGCTATGGGTGAGGATTTCCGCTCCCTCACGCGTGCGGCCACCTCCATTGCAAGAATTATTGCTTCGCAAAAAGAAGCCTGCCATGATCAGCGTCCCGAACCAACACATTTATAACTACAAAATTTTCGTCCATTAAAAAGCAAATGTTGATATTTCTACAGAAAAAACAATTCATTTTGTGCATAAAGAAATTTCTGCTCGCCGTCAAATGAATGCTTAATCAGTTCCCTCCATCAAAACAGACCTTGGCCATAATCCCGGAAAATGCCAGAAACGTTGAAAAAAGGAAAAAATTTCATACAATTACTTCTTCTATACTTTTCACGTCAGCAGCATTTTAATTTTCCTTAGACGTTCACCCCTCGACTTCATTTTGAACGAAATTATTCAATTAGATACTTAAGCGTGGTATTCGAGATTAATTCCACCCTTTTTTTCATTTACGTTGTCGTTCAAATCGAAATTGGTAAGAGGTCGTTTTAAAATATGGATGGAAGAAATTTTATTGTAATATTGATTAGTTGAGAATACGGTCTGAATCTATACACGAGTATAGGTATAAAAGCGAAATACCACTCACTGATTAATCACGAAATCTCAGAAACTATAACACCTACAAACTTAAAATTTGGCAGGTACGTTTCATATAGGGTGTAAACATCCGCTAAGAACGGACTTTATGAAACTCAACCCCTTAAGGGGTAAAACGAGGGTTGATAAATAACATAGCACTGGTATTCTGTTAAGGCCCACTGTGATGCCATGGCCACGCCTGCGTAGAAATTGTAAATTATCTCAAAGGGATCTACTTTTGAGATAAAAAAGATTTCAGGACACGGTCACTTCTGTCTGGTACGAAATCCATTCTGTTTCATCATGCAAGAGCCACTAACATACACACATGCACATAGAAAAATATATACAACATTATTTTTAGTATATGCGAAACCTGAATATAGTTTCTTCAGAATTAGTAACTGAATCGATTCCAGTCATTTTTACACCATGATAAATTTTTTCCCAAAAATATTTAAAGAAGCTCACTAGTTGGACACCACCGACACTAAATGCAACATAGGTCACGGCAGATCACTGCAGGCATTAGGCGCCAGCGCCCAGCTGGGTACGAGAGCAAAACAATCCCATAGTCGCCCGGATGGCCTGGTGACCATGTGTTTATGTGAACAACCAGGTAACATAACAAGTTTACTAAAATACTAGTCACGTGTTTTGGTTTCGCATGTACTAAAAAAGGTTATAGATAGAAACATTCGCCTTTATAATATTAGGATGATATTGGGTCACTTTCCTCTGAAACTTAAGTATTTTGTCCAACTAATCCTCATTTGCCAAAACATTGTCGTTTTCCCAAATTGCTAAGACCCCATTAAAACTTCTAATTGGCTTTTTTGACAGTCCGTATCCTAATACTAAGGAAAAGTTAGTTGGTTTAACAAGGAAAACGAAGAAGGTGTAGGTAAAAAAATTCTCGATAACTGTCTATCATATAACACTAAGAGAATTCTTCAATTCAAATTTCAAAGTAGTCCTGAGTTGAGCTACACGAATACTGACAAATGCTGACACAGATTGGACAGGTCCACTCAGAACTTTGTGGTTCTTTCTTCAAAAGACCATCTCACACTCCAATCTCCATGGTTCTTATATGATTTCACCATTACATGTTTGTGTATGGACTGAGAAACTGTGACACCTAAGTTTTTTTTTTTGGTGTTTCTTTTTAGGGTAGTCAGCTAGGAAACGCCGGCCTTAAATAGTTTAAACAGACAAAAAAAATTACGTATAAAAGTATTTTTAAAAACCTATTTGCAAAATAAATATCATTTATTTATTATCAATTAAAACCAATAGTTCTTGAGATTATTGCGTACAACCAAACCAACAAACTCTTCGGCTTCATAATATTAATATACTAACCACTAATGTTCTTTAAATGGCCCTTTGTGTTTAGTCCCACGGATTTCCTTTTCAGAAATTCTATAGATACAGTTTTTTTTTTGTTAATGTTTTTGGCTTGGACACTAAGTCTTTTAAGCAATGTCTTCGTATGAATTGTTAATTTGTTTACCATTAGTATACGGACGTACATGTATATGTCACGACCAGATCATAAAAATTGATCACTTCATGATATGGCCAAGTTAAACTGGCCAGATCATTTTAAACGTTAGAGTTAAGTGATATTTCAATTATCGTTTGGCCTACTTTCTTTAATTAGTACCAGAAATCCTACATAAATGATGTGGCCAAACGAGGATTGACATATCATCAAAATATGTTAACGTTTAAACTATTTGGCCAATTTTAGTTGGCCATATCATGAAGTGATCAATTTCTATGATCTGGCCACGACATATGCATTCCAAAGTTTTTGTAGTATTTAACAGCAAATGTATCAAGTTCTACAAATCCCGGATAAAACCTTGTAGATATGCTAATTCTTATTTACCACAGATCACAGCAGACCTTGACACCACGAAAGGACGTTCAGCTTAAGATGAAAGCACGTTTAGTGGCTTATAAAACATTTTATGGAAAACCTTTCATCCATTCTTTCAACACACGGTACTAATTCTTATTAACTTTTTTGCTCTGCTCAATCCTCACATTTCTTTTTAACAAATTCTCGTAACAATCCTCATTTCGTTTGTCAAAAGCTTTTTTCTTTGTCAAGTGTATGAAAAGAAAGATGTATGTGTATTGATTTTCTCATAAATTGGTGTAGCTCATTATCCTTGTTCTCGTAAATTCGCGTATCGAGAATTTATTAGCAGGAGGTACAGTACTAAATGTGCTTAGTTTATTATGCTTAGCGGGGAGTTTCCGATAAAGCTGTGCTTTGTTTGAACTGCTGATAAAGAAAGGAAAGGGTGATCATACCAAAATCATAGAGGCGAATGTTTGTATGTATGTGTGTGTTCCCGTGTGTTCGTTACTCTTTCATGCTCAAACGTCTGATCGGTTCTGAACTTAATTTGGTTTATTCATTTTTTTTTTTTATGCAATGACCTCCCCTTTCTCCTTTCAATCCTCTTTGCCGCTGGTATTCTGATGGGGCCCGCTGTGACACCACAGACACCCAGAACATTTGATAGGGCTCCCTGTTGCCCTTTGCATCCTTAGATCACAGGATTCCTTTACAGAAATTTCACATGGCCTTTGCAGAGATCGGCCCTGCTGAGCCCATACAGTTTAGCTGATATTTCTTGGAGCACTACAAGCCGTCAACTACTCGGACTCAGTCCTTACCGACGGACGGTGAGGACGGCAAGCTACCCTTTGCTCGTCAATCACTCGTCTCCCGTTGCGACCGCTGGGCTGTGGGTAAGTCCGTTCTATAAGACGTGCGGCTGCCTCCTTCATTAGCATTACTGCTTCATAAAAAGAAGCGATCTCAAGAGTGTAGAAGGGTGTGCCTTATACCAGTTGTACCACCTCTTCAATTCAAACGCACAGACACGGTTAGCGCAGTGGGTGAGCAATGGGCTACCGCTCTGCGTGTCATGAGTTCGATTACCGCACAGAACAAATATTTGTATGGCTTATAGTGTTCTGGGTCCGGGTTTACTAGTAATTTATTATTGTATACATCTTTAATTTATTGACAGGTTTATTTTTATTTTTGTAAAGCTTCTTTTATAATGTGAAACACCAACTCCGTAGATTCAAGGATTACAATTTTTATCGTGCCTTTGGGTACAAAGCTGACCGGTCTACATTGTCCTCTCATATCTATTAATATTGTACGAGTAGTATGAAAATATTGTAGAAACAATCACTTTTTTAAAAGAGTAACCATGGAGTTTCTTGCCGGTTCTTCTCCATAGGAAACGACCAATTGGAACCGTGCGCTAGCTTCTGGCGTTTTATTAGTGCCCATATAGGCCTATACAAAATAAACGATTTTGAGTTTGAGTTTCAGTTTGGGTATCTTGTGTATGTGAGTTTATATTTTTGTGAACGCAGCCACGATACAGGAGTTATTCCTAGTGTGCGACAATGTCTTTTAAAAAAAATGCAACATAGCAAGTTGCGAATAGTTGTGATAAGACCTAGCAAAGACACTGTATCCCCACAGCACTGACATGTCAATACCTTCACAGTCCTGTTGTGAGCTTTAGCTCAACACTTACAAAACTTACTCTAGTTTTGAAACGTGTCCAAGTATTGTTGTGTTGTTCTCTTGAGAATAAATAACTTTGTGTTCTCTTTGAAGACGTAAAAGGTGCGGTTTCTTTTGTTTGCGTTTGTTTTTTAATCAAAACAATGAACTCACTGTTTTAGTTATGAAAGTTAAGGCCATGTTCTACTCATTTTAAACTTTTTTCAACCTCTGGAAATCCACAAACTTTAAAAAAAAAAACAGCATGAAAATTTATTTCATTAAAATTGATCATATGATCAACAGTCGGACAAAAATCAAAACATGATATAAGTTAGATGGCTTGATAAAAAATAATCGCGAATCTGACTCTAATTCACGATTTCAAACGTCTTTATCTACGAGATTACGTCACGGCAATATTTGAAAGTTACATAAAATAATGAAGCTTATTGTTTAAAAGGTCACAAAAACAAAAATCTTAAATAAATTAGTTTATTAGGCACAGTCGTTCAAACGTGAAGGAGTAACAAACACACACACTTTCAAAATTTTGCCTTTACAATATTAGTGTCTTTGACAAAATGGCGTTAAGAGTCAGTTGTACAAACTATTTTGAATGAACTCCGCCCGTATGTCGACTTCACGGCCCCGTAATAGAGGTTTTTTTTTTTAAAAAAAAAACCCTAATCTATCGCCAACTACTGTGGCAGTTAAAAAAACTAAGCTTTAAGCTAAAGAGTGGAAAATATTGTCCAAGCTAATGGAGGCTAGAGGAGTAAAACAAAGAGACCGAGGGCTAATGAAGTGGTCTTGACTTGCCTCTTCCTCTGAATGACTCTCCGTTATAAGTATGAAAAAAAAAACCTACAAAGCCTGGAGTATTTTAGCGGTGTTGCATAATTTTAATGGCATTTTTTCGTGAAAAATTTCGCTGTAGGAAATTAAGTTCATAATTGCATGCCTGGCTTTTTCTGAACTATGCTAAGGCTGGCTGAATACAAGTACATTACATGAACCAGCTGCCTATCTGACCTACACAAATTTGGTCAAGAAGTTTTATTTTTAAATTGCTATTAACTATAGTGCTTGACTGCGATAAGCAGTGATGCAATCGTTGATGGTGAAGTGCACTAGTTTCATATTTCGCTCTAGCCTTGAAGACGCCACTGCCGGCAAAAATAATTCGTTGAAGTTTAAATTTTTCAGAACCACTACTTTTTTTAAACTCGAATAAATTTACGCATGTACGAAATTAATTTCTTCAAGTAAACGTCAGCTGAGTGAGGCCAAAGAACTGTAGGTAGTTAGTACGCAACGAACGACAACTACCTACAAGATCATTGACTCGTTTACTCAAAGAAATTAATTTCGAACTTGAGTTAACTCGACTCGTTTTGTTAAATCGAGTTTTAGAAAAAAAAAACACTTTATTTTTTAATTTTATCTTTACAAATCGATAGTGTTTCATTTACTGAATCGACCCTCCACGGGATTAAAACGACCAAAATTTAACGGTGTATAGAAGGCGTACATATTAATAAAACAATAATATAAAGAGCATAATATGAACAAATTATTATTTTTTTTAGCCTACACAAATAGATTAAAAAAATCTAGAAATAGAAAGTATATACAAGTAATAGTTATAAGAAAAGTTAACTTTAAAAAAAGTTAATTGAAAAATGTCTGTGCCATTTGTTGTCGTAAAGCCGCCATACTAACGCAGAACAAGTCGATTATTAAGTCCCTAGGAAGTCTATTAAAATGGACTGCACTTTTTATTGAAAAAAAAAAATCCTCGTATAATAAAACAATGTGGTAGGTACACTTCATAATGGTCACTGACGTAATCCCATTGAATTCATGCGTAATGATGCGTAATTTCATATTAGCAAGAAGTACAGGACAGTCTATTTGGCTATTACCGATACCTATCAGCAGACTTACCTATGTCTCCAATATGGCGCCTCATCTCCAAAGGAAACCTATATAGCCTACTTATAACCTTCCTCAATAGATCCAACTCTAAAATAATGTTTGAAAATGGGGGCCTATTGCCATCAACCGAGCACACCAGAGGCCCAGCCTACTAGCTGCAGGCAGGCAGGGTCGAAGCCTGCTTGGGTCATGGGTCAGCTTCCAAAAGGAAGGCCCGGGCCCGGCACGATAGGCAACGAAGGAACGAGGTAAGTTTGTAGTCAGTAAGAGTATGACACTACTTCCCGCTCCGCCCAAGAGTGGGATTTGTCATTGGATGATTTTACCTAACATAAAAAAACCCTAGGTTAAGCAACAAGGGTAAAATCAGCCAATCAGTTTTTCTTCACCGTTTTCCGAGCAGTGGTGATAAAAAAAAATACACAAAGTAATGTGCCTGGCTGGGTTTGAACTCGCGACCTAGAACCTGGCCATTGCCACTCGGCCACCCCTGCTCCCACTGCTCCCAATTTTTTACATGAAACAAAACATCTCAGTTTGGTGTTTTAAAGATGTCTTATGTAAGATACTTTTGGACTAGGGCAGCGATATGCGTAACCCGAAATACGTGTCTAGTATTTGTATGTAAAGATTCTATGACTGTATCATGAAAAATGACAAAGTTATGAGTTATGTTACTACCTGATTGTCCGCACAATTGCACGGTCATGGGGCTATCCGGGCGACTGAGAGGTTGTTTTGCTCTCGCACTATGACCTGCCGTGGCTTATGTTGTACTTAGTATCGCATAGAATCCAACTTGTGCCTTTTAATTTAATTTTTGGAAAAAATACAACATGGTGTTTTTTTTTATGGTAGGTAAAATCATCCAATGACAAATCCCGCCTTTGGGCGGAGCGGGAAGTAGTGTCAGACTCTTACTGACTAAAAACCTACCCCGTTCCTTCGTTGCCTCAACATGGTGTAAAAAATAATGTGATTCAATTACATGTATGTTGATTCAATTACTGATTATAAACAAACTATATCAGGTTTCTCATATACTAAAAACACTTGTAATATTTTACAAGGCTGACTAAAAATGGATCTTGAAGACAATAATAACTGTTTGAACAAAATAAGAGCAGTGAATTGACGGACTCGATAACCCGTGAGTCGTGACAGTTAATCGAATTCAGTTCGATAGATATCGGAGGCTAGATGGCAGATTGGATATCCTCCGGACCCGCATCGATGATATGCCTATCGATATAGACGTAATATTATTGCATATCTAAGTAACTAATCTAGTTTTTCACTATGTAGAGCTGTTGCTATATCGATATTATTAGTAAAATATCATTTAGATGCCAATGTATACACTTCTATTATATAATAAACTTCCTAGTCATATGATGTACACTCTGTGTCATCGTAGACTTTAAAAGAGACTTTGACCCCTGAGTTTGTTTCGGTGTTTCTTCTCAGGGTAGTTAGCTGACTACCCTGAGAAGAAACACCGAAACAAACTCCATGCCGGCAAAACCGGCACCTCCATGGTTACTCTTTTAAAAAAGTGATTGTTTCTACAATATTTTCATATTACAATATTAATATATATGAGAGGACAATGTAGACTGGTCAGCTTCGTACCCAAAAGCACGATAAAAATTGTAATCCTTGAATTTATAGAGTCTACTGTGTTCTCACATTCACATAGCTTAATATTTAAGCCAAGTTTCCTTTACCCAACTTTTGCATATAACTTTATAGTATTAACAAAGAAAGTAATGTACTTTGCCTAATAATAAAGACTGACTATGCAACATGCAGCTTTCATGTAAGTTTACTTTTAAACTTCATACATCCATCTTGCACCAGGCATGCACAATAGAATCACAGCTTAGGGCGTTAGCTACCTAAAGTAATTATTTCGTTTTCCTCCTTAATCTTTGTTGAAATTACGAAATGAACTAGGCCGCAAAAGTTCCTGGTCGCTAATATAAAATATGATAGTGAAATTTTTTATTTTATTTACAGGATACTTCCTCAAATTGAGCGATTTTGTCATAAGGATTTCAAATAAAGTTTTTATGAAAACTGAGTTTATTTATTTTTTGACATAATGACAGCCAATTTAAATTATGAAATTTGATACTTTTGTGCCATCTTTTATTAAAAAGAAAATGTAAAGTAGTGGAAAAAGAAGGAGTAAAAGTAGTAGTAAAGTAAAGTATTTTTTATTCATTACTAGTTTATGTTAGCAGCTTCACAAGAGTAATAGTAAAAAATATATATAATAACTATAGCCTATGCCATTCATGATAAAGCAGCGTTCTTCTGGTGATTTTTTTTTTAAATCAGTACAGTAATTTTTGAGTTTATATTAATTACAACCAAAAACACAAATCTTTCCTCTTTACATTAGTACTCTCGAAATTCCGCCCGAAATATAGATAATTGGGATTGGTTCGTTTCGTAACTGAGCCTTATGTATCTGCACATGTACATACCACCGGACTGTTCGGAACCCAAAACACGTGTGGAAAAGCGAACTCAAACGATGCAGTCAAAGTTAAGTCTTCAGCAAGCCAGATATTTCTAGGTGATTTCCTTACAGCTTCCCGAACACTTTGTTTTGAATGTAAACTAGTGTTGCGAACCGGCTCTGCTCTTGTATTCTGAACGTTGTTTGATATTTTAGCTGTTGGATTTAGCTTTTTAGTTGTAAAAGTATGTTTGGTTTGAAGCTGAACATACAATACTACTTCAGTAGCTTAAAGTTAGAGGCCACGTATCGTTGGGTGCTGTGTTGCCAGGTTCTATTAAATTAAAATCAGGGCAGATGTTAAAACAAAACGGGATTTAGGTTTTTGGCATAAAAAATATTATTTTTGAGGTAGGAAATTTTTCAATAACTTCTCCCGCTCTAGGGTGGAACGAGACGGCGTGTAAGATTTTCAAAGGTTCCCACCGTCCGAATATTTTTAGTTATATTTTTTTTTGGGGTATAAATTATGCTAAATGAAAAAACCGGGCAAGTGCGAGTCGAACTCACGCACTGAGGGTTCTGTACAAACTTACCTATGAAAACAATTCAATTTCTGAATTGAATTGAATATAAGAATCGCTCGGGTGTCAACGGATGTTAAGAAAATTTCAGAGTGTCAATAGCAACTATGACCACAAGTATAGCCTCCTTCTGGCCGGCTCCCATCCTGCCAAAGTTTCATAATAACGATTCCTGAATTGAGTTACAATGGTTTTTTCGAATCGCTATTTTGTTTCTGTTTTGTGACGTAGGTAACTACAAATATACAGCTTTCAGATCTTTTCCTAAACCTTGTTTCATGCCAAATTTCAGGATTTGGGACCGCTGACTTAGTCAGCGGGACTTTCCGCTTTCCCTATGAATTTTGTTTACCTAGAGAGTGTCGAAATATACGATTTTTGCGATATAAACGGCCGTATCTTTTTTTTTCGTTAACTTAGAGATTCGATTTTTTCACAGTTTCAAGGAACCGCAGATTTGAGTATATGGTTTTAAATTCAACTCGATAGCTTCACGCGTTCCCAAGATAAAGGGTCTTCACAGACAGACAGACAGACAAACAGATGGATAACAAAGTTAGCCTACAAGGGTTTTTTTATGGTAGGTATCCAATGCCAATCCCGCCCTTGGACGGAGCGGGAAGTAGTGTCAGACTCTTACTGACTAAAAACCTACCCCGTTCTTTCGTTGCCTATCGTGCCGGGGCCGGGTATACCTTTCGGAAGCTGACCCATGACCCCAGCAGGCTTCGACCCTGCCTGCCTGCGGCTAGCAAGCAGGGCCTCTACGGTTTGCTGACAGCTCCTTGAGGCGCGCGGTAACAGAACGCGCCGTCGACGACTTGGGCTCGGTCCGGTCGGTTACCGGACGATCGGACAGCGTAGCACGCTGCACGCCCATCTTACAAGGGTTCTGTTTTTTTCTTTTGAGGTACGGAACCCCAAAAATGAACATTTTAACAAGTAAGCTATTTTTCGCTCCCAGTCCTTTGATGATTCTCCAACAAATACCTAAACGGTGTCATTGATCCTAACTCGACTTTGAAAATAAGATCTTTTTAATATCAGTGTTAGCTAAAAGCTGTGCTTACTCAAACAAAATGACACAAAAACACAAAGCCTTCACGAACTCACTAAGCACGTTTTTAACGATACGTGACGAATCCTACAAAGTCTGTTTTTGACTAAATATGAATACATTAAACTAACTTTTTCTCTCCGTTTCACTCAACTATAACCTCTATAATAAATCACACTAATTTTATGACGGCGAAAGTTTTTGTCACGTATTTTTATATTTTGTAGTTTTGTTACTTCTTCACTCTCAGTATATGGATAGACCATGTACGTAGCTTATCTTAATCATTATTTATTACATATATTATTACAGATGAAGGACGTCCACTGTTGGACATAGGCCTCCTCCAATGATTGCCACAACAAACGATCCTGTGCGTCTCGCATCCACCGCATTTAGTCACGACTCTCACCAGGTCATTGGTCCACCTTGTGGAATGCGCTCCAACGCTGCGTTTTCCTACACCTACGTTTGGTATGCTGGTTTTCCTACAGATGCCTACACCAGACATAACACTCTGTATCTACCTCCAAATATTTTATTTTTATTATTATTTATAGGTTCGCGTTTGACCGCTATCTCACCCCGATACGGTCGACGATGGAGCGCGCTTACCTAGAAGAAACCTATTCACTCTTGACTTTAAGATTCCCGGGTTATAGCCATCAGGAAATACAGACTAC
This sequence comes from Leucania comma, assembly GCA_958295575.1. Classification (NCBI taxonomy): domain Eukaryota; kingdom Metazoa; phylum Arthropoda; class Insecta; order Lepidoptera; family Noctuidae; genus Leucania; species Leucania comma. The sequence goes on along the minus strand of OY282482.1, from coordinate 3,411,480 downwards.
GGCAGGGAATTCCACTCCTTAGCTGTACGCATAATGAAAGCAATAAGCAAGCATTATTAATTAATAAGTTTACTTTTAACTAATTTATGAGTTACATTTATATAAAATAAAAACTAAAATAAATTGAAATGTATTCGTAGCTTGAAAGCGTATGTAGACGTTTTTTGAACCTGGTTTTATTTTTTTCCAACGGTCAAAAGTTTATGGCCAGCATGATATTTCCATTACGATTTTACGATGTATCTTTTTCCAGTTTATTGCATGGTACCTGCAAGTGAAAAGCAAATAATCAAGGATGAATGTTGTATTTTGATACAGCAATAAAAAATTTACGTGGCAAACGTAAAATGGGGCAATGATGACGTTAAAGAGAGAAATTGTACCTTATAGTAGTGTCATTCAGTTGTATGAAAAATAATGGCTATTATTGGCATTATATTTTGAAATATTTGTTATTTATTTATTGTGCAAACCTACCACAGTGTTTTCTTTTTACCCGACTGCGCCAGAAGGAGGGTTATTTAACCCAAAGGTTGACTGGTAGAGAATGCCTTGTTGCATAAAGTCTGCCTATGTACCACTACTGTATATGAAGTTTAAATAAATAAATAAAAACAAAAGAATAAATAATCATCATCATACTTAATAAATTAAGGGCACCTTCAAATGAGCCGAAACGTACATAAAAACCTGCGACTGCCGTGCTACAACAGCGCTGCGGCTGCGCTGCCGTCGCTCGAAACTGCGACTAATTTGAATAAATAATACTTAATGCTATTATTTATTGTTATACTAACAAAGAAATATTATGGATTTATAAAGTTTTCAAAATCACAAATACAGGATAGTATTTGTGTTTTTGCTAACTTTTATTTCCTTATTATCATATATGTATATACTCAGAGTTGCGGACGTCGAGCTACCCATGCAGACGATTTGAGCTCGACAAGGCCGAACCCAAGTTGTTGACCGCACATAGTGATCCTTGCGCTCCTCAAATGTCAGCAAACCGTAGGGGCCCAGCAGGGCCGATGCCCGCTAGGGCTTAGGGATTTTCTGAAAAGAAAACCTTTGAACGCAAAGGCACCTAAAGGACACAGGTAGAGCGAGATTGGATGATTTCTCACCTTAAAAAAAACCTTTTACATACATTTGAAAAGTAATCTAAAAATACGCTTTCTAATTTTCCATAATTAAATGACAGTTTAAAAAAAAGACAAGCCAAACAAATAACAATAAAACATCAATGCATTACCACACTATAGAACCATAAACAAACTACGATTACAGGCCTGTTTGAATTTGTGTAGTTAACTTGGCTGTACGCGTCGATTCCTTTGTCATCCAAAATGGCTGACACCTGTCAAAGCCATTGGCGCCAATTCAATTGATTACTAAAAGCAGGAAAATCACGTTGAACTCATTGTAATATTACAAAATGGTATTGGCAAATCAATTTACGGAAACATCGTCCATTGTTGCATAGTATTTTTGTGAATAATATTGTTATTTAAATTTTGTAGACGGCTTTCTTGGAGGTTTGGTTATATCAAAACGCGTAACTTGCACTTATAAAAATTGAAAGTTAATCAATGAAACCAAAGGTACGTCGTGTATAATGTTATGTATTTTTCAAAATCCATTAATCCGTTGAGGCGTGATTGATTTACAAACATTTTAGGATACACTTAAGAATTATTTTCACGCTCGCGCTGGACCACTATGTACTCGTAGCTTGATAGTAGCGTAGCGAGTACTGTTGCCCAGAGGTAACCTATTCAGACCCCCACGTTGTAGGTAATATTTTGTAATATTTTAGCTCATAATTTTTAATTTCCTTACATAATTATGAAACAAAGTCCCCAGAGCGTCTGTCTGTCTATTCATCTGTTCCCAATCTTATCAATGTTCACAATAGAAATTAATTAGAGAGTTGAATCTAAAAAATCTATAAAAATCTTAATTCAATTATTATTTTTACAGACATCTGCAATTTAAACTATAATATATCATAATGTAACCTTTTTAATATTTGTACGCCTATTTGGTAGTCATATTCTGACAAATAAATGAATTTTAAATGATATTTATTTTGCCAATTATTTAAAATAACACTTTTACACGTCAATCTTTTTTTTTCGTCAGTTTACACTAGATGAGGCCTGTGTTTCCTAGCTGACTACCCTGAGAAGAAACACCGAAACAAACTCAGGAGTCAAAGTCTCTTTTAAAGCCCATACAGTAAACATATAATGGTCAAATAATATGAGAACCAGATTAGTGTCTGAGATGGTCATTTGAAAAAAGAACCATACAAATTTGAGTGGACCTGTCCAGTTAGTGCAGGCATTTGTCAGTATTCGTGTAGCTCAAACTCAGGACTACTAAGGAACTCAACGACTTGACGAACAATACCAAAGAAAGGACATTTGGGTAGGCCGCATCAAATACTCAAAACTGCCAGACATCATGTTAAAAATTACAGAAAAGAAAAGTGCAAGCCGTAAAATATGCAGCTTATTGCAAGCCGTAAAATATAAATAATTAAAAAAAAATATCAATGTCAAATGGTAAAATACAGTAAAGAACCATCTAAGTTCTAAGTCAAATTGTAAAATAAAATTAAAAAAATAGATAGAAAAAATCCAAGTCAAAAAATAAAACAAAAATAATCATCAATGACAAATTTGAGAAAGAAAGAAAAACAAAAATAAAAAAGCTTTAAATATAATATTTAATATACACGCATTTTTTCAGTGAACACCCGTGTGAAACCAAGGCGCGTCGCCAGTTAAATTATATTTATTTATTTAAACTTCATGTACAGTAGTGGTACATAGGATGACTTAATGCAACAAGGCATTCTCTACCAGTCAACCTTTGGGTTAAAACAGAAAACACTGTCGTAGGTGTGATATTTCAAGTCTACATAATTATAATACGCAAAATACAAGTTAAAACAAAATGGCGATCGAACTTGAATAATATAATAATGATAATAATAAAATGATATAATGGTGATAGATTTTCGGGTCTCAATTGAAGTTTTGGGCTGCGCGTAATCCATAGAAATGCGTAATCATAGCAACGGGTTCAACTTATCTGCCGCATACTACACTTGCTCATGTATTGATTTCGTTATAGAAATTCTGATACTAAGAAGCTTTGCCTTTGATATTACTAGAGCTGCTGCATTTACAAGGCTTTCGCAGTCGCCTTCTCACAATAACCTATTTCCAGCTACATTTTACTTGTAGCTAAACACCGAATTGTACTTTTACAGTAACGATACCTACGAATTTTACAAGGCAGAGTGATATTTTTTTCTATTTGAGACTTTGCCCTACACAAAAAATCACTCCTGTATCTTTTTTTTTTATCCAGCCCTTGGGTGGAGCGGGAAATAGTGTCAGACTCTTACTGACTAAAAACCTACCCTGTTCCATTCATTGCCTTTGATCCAGGGCCCCGGGGTTCATTTTCACCTAACCCTCGGCCCCAGTAGGCTTCGGCCCTGCTGGGCCCCTACAGTTTGCTGACAACTCCTTGAGACTCCTGTATCGTGAGTGCGTTCACAAACATGTAAACTCACATACATCAGTTGTGGTCTCGAATGCGACTACTGACTTAAATTCTCAGTTCAAGTGAATTGGTTTTTTTAGTTATCATAATTTTCTCAGTAACAGCAACCTTAAATGTGGTAATGCACTTTTTGTCACTATTCGCTTCCCTACGCATGGTACTTTCATTTATTTATCTATCCCCTTTAACATAACTGGGTCCTTTTGTATGTGCATACAAAGAAAGCCAGTTAACTAACTATATACCTCCGCCTATTTAAAAAATAAAAAAACACACACATACATAAGACGCCTTTAAAATACCTATAGACATTTATTACATGCTTACATCACGGTATAATTTAATGGTCAGCAGCTGATATCCTCAATTTTACCTATTCACCATGCCAATACTTCAAAATAACGCATGAGGTACACTGCATTCCATATTGCACTCCACAGCCCAAACTCACAACGATATTGCCCCCCACACTACTTCAACCTACATACTGACGATACATCAGTACATTCAGTTGAAAGCTAGACAAAAGAGCAAACAGGCAGTGACACCTTCACGCCGTGTCGCCGACACAAACGGCGCTGGCAGACACAGAAGTCAATGGACACAAGTAGGTCACGAGGTTAGGGTTGTCAAAGGGAGGAATTTAGAAAAATACACTTCACATTGTTTATTTTGGACGCGTACAATACGGTTGTTATGTGCGGTTATTTCTAGGTTTTTATTTCAGAAAAAGATTTGGAGTAGGAGCGACAGTCGTGCCCACTGCCATGGACTATGCTATACGCGGACGACATTGTTCTGACCGCTGATAATGCAGAACATATACAAGACCTTCTAAATACGTGGACACAGTCCCTGGAACGGTTTGGCCTGAGGGTTAGCAGGAGCAAAACCGAATACCTGAAGTGGAATCACGGTACCAGAGACTATTTGCATTGGGTCGACTCCTATTCCCACGGTGGATAAGTTTAAATACCTTAACTCCATGCTATAACAGACGCTAACGTCGACGCCGATGAGACTCATCGAATTAGTCGCCTGGCGGAAATGGAGGTCACTAACAGCTGTGCTGTGCGACCCACGTATCCCAATAAAAACCAAGGGGAAGTTATACAAAACAGCAGTCCGTCCAGCGCTACTGTATGGGTCCGAATGTTGGACAGCAAAAAAGATGCCTGAACAGAAGGTCCATACCAATGAAATGAAGATGCGAAGATGGGCGGGAAGTGTGACTAGGCTTGACAGAGTGCGAAATGAACACTTTCGAGGAAGCTTCAAAGTCTCACCAATCTCCGAAAAGATGACCGAAAATCGCCTTCGTTGGTATGGACACGTCCAAAGACGCAGTGAGGACCACGTAGTTCAAATCGCCTTACGCCCTCCAGAACAAAAAAGAGGTAGAGGCCGCCCGCCATTGACCTGATGGTCAAATATAGAGAGGGACCTCAAGAAAGCCCAGTTGCCAAAATTGACAACCCAAGATAGAGCCACTTGGCGCAGGAAAGTGAGGAGACCTGACCCCAAATAATGGGACCAGGGAAGGAAGAAAAAGAAGAGTGGGAGTGACAATCATCATAGTGGTTCTTGTACCTGGATGCAAGAAGGTGAGTCTTGTTTGTCATTACTAGGTTCGTTAGTACTATGTGGTTTCGTTGAATCTAGACAAAGACTCCATTCAGCACTGGACGACTTTGATTTTTTGTCTATGACGTCAAAAATCGTATTGGGACGTTTGAAATCAAAACATCATCTACGAACATGTACATTGGTATATGGACGTCCTATCAAAATATAATGAGGAACATTTGTTTCCTTGGTCCACGTCTGACTGTTTGATATGCAAAAAAAAAAAAAATCTAGTAATATTCAAAAGACGTTTGTCATAACTTGATACAAAAACGGTACTGAGTCCATACAAAAGTGCCCATTGTCTTCGTAATTGATATTCACCGTACCAATAACATTCAGCGAATACAGACCTACAGCGTATTCGTACATTGTTTCAAGTATGAATCATATTATTACCCAGTATAGAAACTATTCGCTCTTTCGAGAAAGGCAAACAGAAAAGGCCAGAGGCTTAAATAAATATGAAGAAAATTAACGGTCTATTATTCTAACATCCACGCAAGCTACCACCGTCATCGAATTATTACACAAAACCTTATTTATAACGGAACTGTAGCATATTTTTCTTCGCTTGTTCCATTTGGTAAACAAACACTACACGAAAATAAGGACAATGGACATTAATGTCTGACCTTTGGAACCCGTGGACAACATAATACCTTCGAATGACATCCTAGACAACACTTTTTTTAGGTGGGAAATGATCAAATGACTTCTTACGCCTAACTAAAATGCTAAAATGTATGTAAATGACTATGTTCAGTATGTTCCTTCTTTGCCTTGCGTTCCAGGACTCCAGGTGTTCCTTTCAGAAGCGCACCCATGGCCCCAGTAGGCTTAGACCCAGCTGGGCCCCTACGGTTTTCTGACATCTCCTTGAGGCACGCGTGGAACAATATGCGCCGTCGAGGACTTGTGCTCGGTCCGGACGGCTACTGGACGGTTGAACGACGAGCTATGATTTTGCTCTAATACCTCTATAAGATGCTCGTGCAACACCAGCCGTAGACAACTCGGGCTCGGTCCGGAAGGAGTTTCTATATGTAATAGATGGTTTCCCATCGACCTACCTTATCAAGTATTGCTCAACCTCAAAGATAGACACCTTCACATGTGGTTTTAGCCAAAAGCTCTACTTTAAAAAAAATACAACGCAGTATGACTGACATGAAGCGCTGCTTCGAATCTGCTGCTCACAAAAGGTGGACCAATGACCTAGTGAGGGTCATGTGAGACCTCTATCCAGTAGAGGACGTCTTAAAGCTGAAATTATGATGATGGTAGCTTCAAATAAAACATTTCCCCATCATAGTTACAAAATCAAAATCTCTGTGTGCTCAGTCAGCCATATTTGTTTACGAAATGGGACAAGTGAAGAGAAATACGGTTTATAGGTTACGCCATATTTTCTTTTATCGATGCTGTTGATAAATTATGTACATCTATCTCCCTGGAAGCGCTTTTCTTACACGCCCTACATCGCGCCTCTAAGCCCGGGTTCTTCGCGTTATTTATATTTTTACCGACTTACAATAAGTTTTGCCTTGCTATAGCAAGATGGTGTGCTTGTATTTGCTTGCTTTAACATAAATCTGAATGCCAAAGCTTTATCCCAACTTTGTTCAGGTTTGCTTCTAAAATAACCGGATACAGCTGAGTAATATAAGTTGAACAAAAATGGCGATTGACCTTTAGTATGTAGTAACAGATTTTCGGGTCTCAATTGAAGTGCGACACAGTGAGGGCTGCGCGTAACCAAGCAACGACGGCCATTTTAGTTCAACTTATTCGTCGCGTACTATACCAAGATTTTATATGGAGCGACTGCCGTCTGGTTTTCAAAACCCAGTCATTGGGTAAGATGATATCCCAAACTTATGATACTCTAGTTGATTTGTAGACTATTAACTGACTGAATTCTTGATGGTTTCCTTTTCTTTACCTTTAACTGATATATTTGAAAAAAAAAAATTGATTTCTCTGTTTCCATACCGTTTCCATACCGACTATCAAAGTTCAATAAATTTTAATGGTAGCCGGGAACAAAAAGATTGCTTTCCAAGGTACAGAACGGCCGGCGGATCTTGGCCAGTCTGAAGTTAGGCTCTATTAGCGCTTGTGCACTCGTAAAAAAAATAAGACATATTTTTTTACAAGTTGTTGCGATTTATTTTTTTAGTCCTTTTAATGGTTTAAATAAATAAGTGCCAATAACAGCAATAACAACTGTTACAGAGAAATTTTTTCGAGCGAATTTCACTGGTGATTTTAATAATTCACTAGTTTAATTCTAGTGGATATTGTAATGTAAAATTGGTGTAGTTTTCTGTCTCAGTGCCAACACATCTGGTATTATTGGAATAATACGGAAAAATGGAACTGCGAATTTTATTGTACTTGACGACAGAGAGACAAAATAAAACGATAAGCATTTATTAAAATGGCACATTGTAGCTCTATTTTAAAGTTAGAGAGTTACGTAAAACGTTTTAAGTGAGTTTAATTGTATTGCACTGCATGGCATCAAACTTACAATGTTCCCAATGCTGAAACTCAGGCCTCCTCTTAGGGAGAGGGTATGGGCCATAATCCACCACGCGGGCCCAGTGCGGATTGGCGGATGTCACCATCCGCCAATCCGCACTGGGCCCGCGACATGTGAATGTCTTCGTATTTTTGGTTCTAGGACATGCCGGTTTCCTCACGATGTTTTCCTTCACCGTTTTTGAGAGCAATGGTGATGAAATAAATAAATAAATTAATTAATTATCATTCATAATAATCATCGACATTTTCTTTTCAGCTGAAATACATCTACGGCTGGACATAGGCCTCCTCCAATCGTCGCCACAAAGACCGATCCTGTGCGTCTCATATCTATTAGATTGCTGCAATCACAAGGTCATCGGTTTACCTTGTGGGTGGACTACATGTGACTACAGTTAATATATTTTTTATTATATCTACAAATTGCAAAAAACCTACGAAAAAAATTTGAATTTACCCTGGACCACAAAAGAGAGATAGTACAGAAGATAATATACATTCAAAGCGCGCTCGAGCAACGCACACATAGACACCGCTCACGGACACGATATCTTGTACGTGACTAAACCGTGCTAAACCAGTGCTAGATCACAGGGTACTTTTTCTAGCGACCGCCGAGCGTAGGTAAAAAAAGTGAAGTACATGACTTGACTTCTGTCTATCTATTTTGTGCCTGGACCGTTACCTTCATAATGTAAGTATGTGTAAAGCCATTACACGCATCGTCAAAACTAAGTACGTTTCCAGACTTTAAAATTAAAATCGCGCTGTCTAACGTGACTAATGTATTTTAAAGTCAGGGCTTCAGTCCTGCTTGGTCAGCGTGACACGACTGACTTTTGTAAAATCACGATATTAAAAGTCACCTTAGTCAAGCAGATCGAAGCATTCATAATAAAAACTTAGCTATGATTTTTGTCATTAATTAGGAGATCAGATTTATTTTCGATCGTGTGTGGAGTACTGCAGCCACATATGGGCTGGTGCTGCAAAATGACTCGGTGGAAAGGCGTGCGAATAGGTTAATTAGTGATCCAGATTTGGGTAGGTCCAATCTTCAAAGCTCAAGCTCAGGCATAGAGTAACCAGTTTTTCGGTTTTTTGCAGGATACATTTTGGGAGAGTGTGCGCAGGAATTGCAGACTTTATTCAGTCACCTCCGTTCTGCCATCAGACAACCCGACGTACGGTGAATATCCACCCTTACTGGGACCTGCTGGGGTCATGGGTCAGCTTCCGAAAGGAATACCCGGCCCCGGCACGATAGGCTACGAAGGAACGGGGTAGGTTTTTAGTCAGTAAGAGTCTGACACTATCTCCCGCTCCGCCAAAAGGCGGGATTTGTTATTGGATGATTTTACCTACCATAAAAAAAAAACTAACAAATTAATTTGTATAAAACCATTTCAATACAACGTCAGCCCTATGTGTCGTCACCGTGACCCAACAAAATGGCGACAAGTCACGTAACGAAATAGTTGCCCAAAGTTTAATCGATACTTTAATACTGATTGTATTACATATTTAATGTTGTAAACTTGTTAGTGATTTTGTTTTTAGCGTTTCGTACAACGTTCTCCCTCGTACAAAGTCCCTCATCGTGTCAGTCCTGCGATGCTCCTGACTAAACAATGGCCCACTTATTGAAGTGTTCAAAATGTCTTCGTTTCAGGGTCCTAATGTTCACTTTCACATGAGTCATGCTCTAGTAACTAGGCTTCAACCCTGCTGGTTCCCTACAATTTGCTGATATCCCCTTGAGACGCAAGTGGAACACTATGCGCCGTCGACGACTTCGGCTCAGATCGGACGGTTACCGGACGGCCGGACAGCGACCTACCCATTGCTCGCCATCCGCAAGCCCACGCTTACAGTGACAGGAAATCGCGATTGGGATCCCGGTGGCTGGGTATTTAGGGGTATAATTGGACAGTCGATATCATACGCATTACGGATATAAATGTCCCACACCAAATCCCTTTCCTTCTTTCCCTGCCAGTGGTTTATTTTAATATTATAATAAGAACATTTTTTTTTACTCTTTTTCTTATTTACATTGTTCTCACATAATAGCAGCGACAAGAAACATGTAACCGAGATATTTGTAATACAAAACCAGTTTAAAAAGAGTGTCCATGGAGTTTTTTGCACATTCTTCTCCATAGAGATCTGCGCTTTGGAATGTGCAATTAGCATCACTTGCTATCAACAACTGCTATCTGTTTACCATCTCCCTAGCCTAGCCTGTAAAAAAAAACTCACTGAGTGGCTCCTTTCCTTGACCTATCGGGAAACAGAGAGTCTTTTAAGTTCTACGGAATGGCTACAAACAACCCATACAAAACATATATCCTCACAATAAACACACATCACTACCACACACAAAACGTCACCATAATGGAATGTTTTCTTTAATTTTATTTTTTCAATTGTTTTACATTATTATTTATTATAAAAAAAAAACCGTGCTTTATTAATTTATGAAATTTATGATTATTTATATTATTTTAATCAAATTTAAATGGAAATATACCTTGTTTCTTTAGCATTAATTTCAAAATTTTTATGATTGCCTAAACCAAATTAATTCTATTTCCTGTATTATAACAAATGTAAGAAAATGTAGCCCTGTGGGAAATGGCACTGGTGTCTTTAACACAGGTTACCATGTAACCTAGCTAAGACGCCAGTTGCGATCTTTACTATTCTGTGTCGATGCCAATTTTTTAATCACCTAATATTTTTGTAAACTTTTCACTATTTTTGAGACAATAAAGCATTATTATTATTATTATTATTTTCTGACAGACCGACTTCTTGACTTTTCAAAAGTGCCTTTAAATGGTTTATTTGAAATAAAATTCTTTGAATCTTTAAATTATAGTGGTAGGTACCTTTCCCAACAAATCAGGGTCAGATTCTAGGTCGAATGTAGCTGAATACCATTATTTTACAGCGAGCGACTGTCTTTGTGACCCTCACAACACAGCTATTGACTAACACAATACCCTTTGGCAAGACTGGTGTTAGATTTCCTAGTTTCTGATTGTCCGTAATGGCTGTAAGAGGTCTAAGAATGACAGTCGACACCAATGGGCTTAACTTGATTTCCGAGGCACGGAGGAATACGGGTATATTAAGATAGGGTCACCCACCCATCGACTGACCTCGGCCATTGTTGCTCTCTTGCAGCTGTTTCAGTTTAAGCCATTAAAAATGAATTTAAAAAATATACAAAATTATTTAATAAGCGAAATCTGAATATAGTTTGTTCAGTATCAGTAACTGAATCGATTCCAACAGCAACAATTATTGGCTGATTTACTCCACACACGATTGTATCTGTACTTTGTATAACATTAAAGTCCGATGTGAAGTACCGCCGACCGATAAGAATGCTGATTTTCTTACCAGCCACCTTGGCTTTAGGCTTTTGAGCTCAAAAAAATATGAATATAAACGTGCTCTACAAAATTGCTAAAGACACTACTTTTTTTTAACAAAATACTGCATTTTCTGTTACAAAACGTCCTGCCAAATACACCGTTAAATTTTGGTCGTTTTAATCCCGTGGAGGATCGATTCGGTACATGAAATACTATCGATTTGTAAAGAGAAAAGTAAAAATTAAATTACTTTTTTTAACTCGAATTAATTTACGCTTGTACGTAATTAATTTCTGTAAGTAAACCTCAGCTGAGCAAGGTCAATGAACTGTAAGTAGTTAGTACGCAACGACCGACAACTACCTACAAGGTCCCTTGTGGGGGCGATCGGCGGCAGCGATCTCTCGCGCCGGGGTTTGGTTCAAGCCATGCTCCGGAGCGAGGAGGAGTGGCAGGCGGTCGCCTCCTTCTGCGAAGCAGTAATGCTAGCAAAGGAGGAGGCCGACCGCATCAGGCAACGGCGTACACGCCGCCGCCGCCGCCGGGTTTCCGATCCCGATTTCCGGCCACCGTAGGCGCGGGCTCGCGGACGGCGGGCAATGGGTAGCTCGCTGTCCGTCCGTCCGGTAACAGACCGGTCCGAGCTCAAGTCGTTTACGGCGCGCACTGTAACCGCGCGCCTCAAGGAGTTGTCAGCAAACTGAAGGGGCCCGATAGGGCCGAAGCCTACTGGGGTCAAAGGGTATGTGAAAATGGCACCCGGGGCCCTGGGACCAAGGCGAAGAATGGAACGGGGTAGGTTTTTAGTCAGTAAGAGTCTGACACTACTTCCCGCTCCACCCAAGGGCGGGATTTGTCATTGGATGATTTTACCGGAAAAAAAAAAAAACCTACAAGGTCATTGACTCTTACTTAAAGAAATTAATTTCATATATGCGTATATTAATTCGAATTTTCGAAAAAAAGTACTTTATTTTTTAATTTTTTCTTTACAAAGCGATAGAATTTCATGTACCGAATCGACCATCCGTGGGATTAAAACGACCAAAATTTAACGGTGTATTTTGTACATATGATTTTCTTCCCAAAATATGATTTAACATTTTAAAGCCGGCGTGCAGCGTGCCACCCCTAGCAGCGCCGTGACCCGGGTGACTTTGAACAGCGTGGAGTCACGACACTGTAAAGAATCGCCTTCACTAAAATCGATACTCGAATAAAAGTATACACTGCTACTAAACATGCAGAGATTTTTAGAAGTTCTGGTAGATTTTTATACAGGATGAATGGTAATTTATGAACGAAACTTAAACACGTGATTGTAGTCATGATAACAAACAACTTTTACTATGGGATCAAAGCTGAAATCACGAAAAAAATCTGCCATGTTCAGTACATTTAGACCATTTAGGTGAACATAAATGTATTAAACTTTGCTGATTTTTTCGCGATTTCAGCTTTGGTCCTATAGTAAAAGTTGTTTGTTATCATGACTTCAATCACGTGTTTAAGTATTGTTCACTATTTACCAGTCACCCTATATATTATAAGCTTTTATTTAGTTTCAGCTGTCCCGATGTTTGTCTGTGATCAAATCTTGCAAATTAAATTTGATCCACTTCCCGGTTACTGATTGAGCTGATATTTTGCATGCATGTGTAAATCAGATGACAATGCTAAATTATTATGACATAGAGCTGATCTGGGGATGAAACCGAAGGTGGCTATAGGAATTTGGTAAGCTCGAATGATACATCTTGACGAGTAGGGTCAAAATATAACCAGGTGCTAGATATAGTAACCAAGGTTTGATGAAGGAGCTGGAAGATGGCCATAGGAACTCGGTATTAAGTGCAATAAAATAACCCTAACCTTCTAGCACGCTGTCCGATCGTCCGGTAACCGACCGGACCGAGCCCAAGTCGTCGACGGCGCGTTCTGTTCCCGCGCACCTCAAGGAGCTGTCAGCAAACCGTAGAGGCCCAGCCTGCTAACTGCAGGCAGGCAGGGTCGAAGCCTGCTGGGGTCAAGGGCCGTTCTCTGAGAGGAAGGCTCAGCCCCGGCACTATAGGCAACGAAGGAACGAGGTAGGTTTTTAGTCAGTAAGAGTCTGACACTATTTCCCGCTCCACCCAAGGGCGGGATTTGTCATTGGATGATTTTACCTACCATAAAAAAACCCTAACCTTCTGTTTGAGCTTTTTAGAATAGTCTTGATAAATATATTCATAAAGTTGATGATGATTATGACAAAACTCGACGAAAGGGGACAATTAAGAGAGCCTTTTTCCCACTCGCCTATCGTCAAGTCGACCATGGTTTACAAGCTTATTGCTTCATCTAACGTAATTCAACGCGATGTGTGATAAAGAGGCAACGCGAAAAAAGAAATAACGCCGGAAAACTCTGTAGCATTTAGTAATTCCGTCGAATCGAATATTTCACAAAACCTGTTGTAGGAAATACGTGTTTTTTTTAAACCCTTAAAATGTCATCATTCAGAATCTTGATTACATGTGCAAGGCTTCTTACAGGTGTATTTTTTTAAAATACGAGTACATTATAGAGGGCCAAAGTTCACGTAAAATAGCAGATTTTCAAAGGTATTTGAAAATCTTCTGGACTGGTTTTACACATATTTTGATTTCTATAGAAGCCTAGATAATACGAGTATCCACAAGATATGTGTGTATCCAAAATATCTGGAGAAAGAGGTGTTATAACGTCATAATCACGTAAGAGTGGTTGTATGAAAATGTACCTCAGGTTGGCCCCTCTTAAATGACTTAACTGACCAGCCAATATTTTTACTGTCACCTAAGTTATTCTAATAGAGAAGATGAAACGTATATTTTAACGAGAAAGACATGCCCCACTTTTAGTTTTACTGCTCCGGTAAGAGTGGTCCAGTTTATTGATAAGACGCGATATCCATATATATTATAGTCTTCAAATAGCACATAATGTTTTACGGTTAGTCCTTGTGCTAAACTTTATGGTTGTGTTATGATCTATTGACCAGTTTCGTTATATTATTATGAGTTATGGATAATTTTCATAATTTCTCTTAGCGTTACCCTTATCTTGAGTCTACTGCAGTGGACCCCCGGTAATCCGACAAACTTTTGCAGGGCAGTGTTGGACTATCGAATTTCGATTTTGTCAGATTATAGCCAAGACCGGAATTCCTATAGTCCGGATTTTTTTACAAAATAGTACCTTTTAATCCGAAATCCTTTATATATATATATATATATACATATATAAGTTCGAAGTCGAAGATTATCAAAAAAATATTCAATAATAAATAATAGACCATGTCGGATTACGGGAACAGGGGCCGGATCACCGGAGGTCCACTGCATTTTGTTCACCAAATATCTTCTGTATCAATCTCATCATTTCAGCCGAAAGACGTCCACTGCTGGACTTACACCTCCCCTAAGTGTGGCCACAATTAACGGTCTTGTCCTGCGAGCATTGTGCCTTGCTCATTGCCACTTAAATTTGGCAATAGCGGATATCTTCGTTTCTGATACGATCAGGAAGCTCAGAGAGTTTCCTTGCGTGCTATGCTCTGACATAGGCCTTTCTACTATCCTTTGGGTGACTTTAAGCATTCTGATGAGACCCATTGTGAACGACCACGTTTCGGAGCAATATGTGATGACATAAATGTATAAATCTACATCATAACATTTCTTATATTCAATGACCGCCGAGAATTCGAAACAATAACAATAACAGTTTCTACGTTTTTCAACTTCCTTTGACCTCTGAGTTTGTTTCGGTGTTTCTTCTCAGGATAGTCAGCTAGGAAACACCGGCCTCATCTCGTTTAAACTACCGAAAAAATGTACGTATAGTAGTATTTTTTTTTTAACTCATTTAGAAAATAAATATCATTTATCATTATCGGTTTTCTTTCGTCACACCTTTTTTATGTTGGAAATGAAAAAACCCTTGTGCTATTTCGGTCGGCCAATACTCCTACTATAACTTATCAATTTTAATCAGTGAATTTCAATGATAATTTAATTAGTTTCAATAATAATTCAAATAATTTAAATGTCAATTTATTTATTTATCAAAGTTCAATATATGTACTATTATTGTTTGTGTTTCTCTATGATTTAATTAATTTCAATGAAATGATGAATTTTCAAAATTCAGTTATTGTAATTTTTATATTATTGTTTAATGATTCTATTTATTTAATAAATTAATTGTAGTAATCGTTTACACAAATACGTTCTTTTTTATCATTATTGATAGGCTCACGTTTGACTACTATCTCACCTGATGGTAAGCAATGATATGGCCGACGATGGAGCACGCTTGCCTAGAAGTAACCTCTTACTCTTGAAGTAACTCTTGATTTGAAGACCCCTAGGTTGTAGCTATCAGGAAACACTGACTCCGCCAGGGAATTCTTTAATTAAAAGGTATAGTGAGTTGTAAATGTAATTTTTACCAATAAATATGTTTATCTGTTTATAGATACTCCACAGCAATAGTTACCAGAATACGTATTCGAGCAATCAAGTAGGTAATTTAAAAACAAATAACCCTAGTGAATACAGAACCTGAATTGGAATGAATCATAAAACTGCATTGAATCGATAAATATTATGAAAGAGCTCAGATAATATTTGCCAAAGATTTAAGTTTACAGTAGGTACTCAAGTTTTTATTACATTGCCCTGATTCACTTTACTTCCAGAAAATTCATTATTTATTATTATAATTTGGAGAAAACTTGGCTCTTTTATCTTGAATTGGATCAAAAAGAACAATCAAACCTTCTACATTTTTCCTGCTAAAATAAAGCTACCCAGCATTTTCTTTCGGCGCTATAAAAACCGAATTCCTAGAGTCAAACTTTATAGTTGTTATTTGGATGGCACACGGTTTGGTGACCCCAATCTAAATCAATTATTTAAAAAAATACTATCGTAATTTCAGCCGCAAATCGTTCACTTCTTCGTCGCCACATCAACTGGTCCTGAAATTGTAGACGACGAACAATGGGCAGTTTGCCGTCCGGCCGAGTCGAGATGTCAGCAAAACCGTAGGAGTCCGAAAGTGAACCCTGGGGTCCTGAGACGCAAGGCAAAGAGGAAACATAGAAATGGGCTTTAGTCAGTAAAAGTTTGACACGCTCTCATTCTCCGCCCAATAGCGGGAGAAATCATTTCTTACATAAAATAAGAAAATACAGTTCTGAACTTTTTTTCTTCCACTGAACTCCACTGTTATCACCAGGTTATCAGCCCAGCTTCTTCGATCCAATACTGAGTCGCCACTCCAAAAATTTTCAGCCCAACTGGCCATTAGAAAAATCTCAGTCTGAAGTGCTACCTCGAAGATAACCAACAGCATCCATTTTAATTCTTACAGTACCTATAAACAGTTCCAACTCAACCTTTAAAAACTGAAACTTAAACCCAAAACGCAAACTTAAAACGTGAACGTAATAAAAAGAAGCCAAATTCAAATGAATGAGAAGCCTCGGCGAGGTCTCACGGGCAGCGAGTGGAGGGAAGCATAATTGAATTATTTCGTTAACGTAATGAAACTGGATCCTGAGACGATTCCGAGGGTAGATGCATAAAGAATTTTATCGCAACCGACGCGCGCCACAGATAAGTTTGAATCGCATTACTGGATGGGGCTTAGTAAAAGGGTTTAATTTTCGGTTTGTCATT
Organism: Leucania comma; assembly: GCA_958295575.1. Classification (NCBI taxonomy): domain Eukaryota; kingdom Metazoa; phylum Arthropoda; class Insecta; order Lepidoptera; family Noctuidae; genus Leucania; species Leucania comma. The sequence goes on along the minus strand of OY282482.1, from coordinate 3,394,628 downwards.
TTGTAAGCTATATTTTTTTCTAGTTCAAAAATACACATATGCGAATTAGAGTGTAGTTATCCAAATTTAAGTTGAAAAGGTCCTTCGACCAGACAAATTTTATGTCTGATGTAGGCAACTACCCGATAGGTGATATTGCGCTACTGTACTCTTAGATTAAATCAAAACAGCGGAAGATAGAAAACTATTTCACATCCATCGCGACGATCACACACATTCGGCGGCTAACGCTATTACTTCGCTCACATGACAACTCCGGCTCTTATCTCCGTTCTTGTCTAGGTTTTCTTATTGCGATGTTAGCGCGTAACGTGTGTGGAGTTCAAATCACGTAGAGAACTCTAATTGCACGATGCAGAATTTTGTTTTTTTTTTTTTTTTTGCTACAAATTCTTTAGATTGTCAAATCGGGTGATATTTTCTTTTAAGTAAATGGTATTTATGTGACAGTTGCTATATAAAACCTCAAAGTAACCTGTCTGTGTGTAGGTCAACAAAAACAAACCAGTGCTTAACCAAAGCAATACATTAAACTAGTCTTGTAGATCTTTAGAAATAAAACTACATAGAAAAAATAGTCTTTTATGCGAAACATTTTATACAAATAACGATATATCGCCGTAAATAAACAACAAAATAGAGTAAATAGCAAAATCACTATTACTGACCCTCTTTACATCATATCTATAGCTTAGGATAGTCATGACAAATACGATATGAGCGATATTTGCAAAGTCTAGGCTTTCTTCAGATCAGACGCTTTCAAAAATGCTATTCATATATCTGTCTACTGCAATATATTTATCAGAAACCCTTGGGCCGTATTGAAAGACCGAATTCTTGTGTTTGTTCTAGTTTACATTTTATTTGGGATATTTGTAGTAAAATTTTGTTTAATCTGATAGTTTAAGGACATCTAAAATGAAATGGTATTTATCTACCCGATTTTCGGCCACCGTAGGAGCGTTAAGGTCACAGCTCATTAGAGCCACCCGGCAACCCACTCCGCACCGCCTACTGCTGATGTAGTGAGCGCATACCTATACAAATCTATACAAAAAGTACTAGCCGCAGAGGCGAGGCGGTCTGTAATGGATCCCGGGTGGCTCTAATGAGCTGTGGCCGTTATTTTATTCTATTTTGAGTATTTTTTATTATAGTGGCAACAAATAAATCGTTTGCGAATATTTCAACGGTCTTCTAGTAACAGACAGATGGATAACAAAGCCATAGCAACAGCGTCCCTTTTGGGTGAGTATTGAAAACCCCTTTTGGGTAACCGGTAAAACAGGTCTTGTTTTTCTTTATATTTCATGAATTTAACATTATTTAAAGTTTCTTCTATTGTGTACTTTATTTTTTGTAGGTAAAATCATCCAATGACAAATCCCACCCTTGGGCGGAGTGGGAAGTAGTATCAGACTCTTACTGACTAAAAACCTACCCCGTTCCTTCGTAGCCTATCGTGCTGGGGACGGGTATTCCTTTCGGAAGTTAACCCATGACCCCAGTAGGCTTCGGCCCTGCCTGCCTGCAGCTAACAGGCTGGGCCCTTTCGGTGTGCTAACAGCTCCTTGAGGCGCGTGGGAACAGAACGCGCCGTCGACGACTTGGGCTCGGTCCGGTCGGTTACCGGACGATCGGACAGCGTGCTACCCATTGCACGCCGTCCGCAAGCCCGCGCCTACGGTTCTATTGTGTACTGACTTTAGTTCCAGGAGCTCTATCAACATACACGTTTACGTAGAATAATGGAGCAAATAATTTACTTCTCCGAACATAAATGTTTAGTATCAAACAATATCATATGACAATTATAACCTAAAAGTCTCATTTCGATGATAACGACCAAAATACCTTTGATTTACATTAATTACTATTACCAAGTGTCGAATACATTCTCAAATTAATTATAAGAGAATAATATTATTATGGTATCGATAATATTACAAAGGATAATTATATTAGGTTATGTTTCTGCACCTTTATCAGTGTTTCTTACTAGTGCACAAAGTTTTAATAAATAAATAAATAATTTAACTTCGCTATTATTAAGAAAATCATCACTACTTGCCCTCAGGTGTGAACGCAGTCAAGAACTAGTTTATATCAATAAAAAAAAAGTATCGTAATAAAACCGAACTAGTACTAGTCGGACTCGAGCACGGAAGGTTCCGTACCATTATCTCAACAAACTATTGGGCTCCAGCAAGGTCGAAGTTTACTGAGAGCAGCCTTAGAACGAAGGCAAAACAGGAACAGGAGTGGGTTTTTGTCAATAAAAATCTGACACGTCCCCGATACATCCAAGAGCAGGAAAAGTCATTGCATGAGTTCCCACCGAAAAGACCACTAACTATACGACATTAGACACTATAACATTTTTTTTAGTTAAATAAATCACGTTTGTTGTATGGGATGAAAATAGAATAAATATTTGTGTGGGACACACAACAGAAATACATTATCTGTGAAAATTTCAACTGTCTATCTATCACGGTTTACCTATGAGATATAGCCAGACAGACAGACGGACAGTAGAGTCTCAATAATGGGGTCCCGTTTTTACCCTTTGAGTACAGAACCCCAAAAACAATATTTCTATATTTCGTGATGTTAATTGTATTTTCACTGTCATAACTGTTTACATTTTATTTGAAAGCTGAAATATAAGACCCAATAAATTTATTAAAACTGACGGTTTAATTTCTTATATATATTAAGGTTGCGGGGAAAACCATACGATATTTGAAAAGAATATCTAATTACATCTGACACGAGGATAAACCTAGCACGTTATTTGGTGTATCCTTAACTTTGTTTTGAAGGTAAAATATCATCAAAATATCCTCTCTCGAAAAGAAGTGTCAGACTTTTACTGACTAAAACCAACTAGTGTTACTACTGTTGCTGTTTTCAATTCTAGAGGCCACGGTCACTCCTTTGAAAAATTATACTGACCCCTCTTTGAGGCACGTATGGAACTCGACACACATCGCGCCGTCGATGTGAGCCTGTTCTTTTGTGGACGGTGAGCTAATGCTTGTTTGCCGTCCACAAGCTCGCGCCTGCCGTAACCGAGATCACCTTGCGGTTCTAGACACCCAGTGCGGTTATCGTGAAATGAAAATCGAAACAAGAAATCCCATACTTTGTAGCCATATGAACAAAACACATTCGTAGTCGAATTATACACAAATAGAACGAATGTAGACAAAACAAAAATAATTTAAATAGTAAATTTTTACTCACAAAGATACGAAGTCCTAGTTTCTTGGTCAAAGAAGGTCTCATATAATGTGATACACTATCAAATTGATAGTATCTGTGTGTGTTTGTGTTGTGTGTTTGTGTGTGTGTGTGTGTTTGTGTGTGTGTGTGTGTTGTAGTGTGTGTGTGTGTTGTAGTGTGTGTGTATTTGATAGTATCAACCGCCTTTTAGCTGCTGTTGATTGGTCAAATGAATACTCTACAGCCAATCGCATAACTTTCTTTAACTAATTTGTGACGCATCTCTAATTTCTTTTCAGCAACCGGAGCTTACAAGTTTGTTTTGAACAGTACACCTACAGGAGCGTCTAACTTAATAACTTAGTAGTCATCAGTAATTCTCTTAGATGATAGATACAGTAAGTAACTTCGTGTGTTCCCTTAAGTTATACCCACTAACTAAGGTTTACTCAATACGGTAATATTTGCTTACATCGGATCTAGTTTCCTTTGATCAGGCCCTAACAGGTTCTATTAACTTATACTAAGTTAAAGTTAAATTGGGTTCTTCATATATAGTTCTAATATGCTTAGTTCAGTTTAAGTCAATTATGAGGAACTTGTAAAGATTATATCTAGTTTTAGAAGTATAAAACTATGTTATTTAATCGTGATAATATGATTTGTGGTAATTTTGTTAGATGTTATTATAGACAAAATTCTAAGAACGGTGAATTAAGACACTAATGGCAAAAGCAGTTTTAGAAAATGTTCTAAAGTTTCGTCGTTGTCAAAGTCTTGAACATCGATGCTGAGTTAGCCTGTCGGTTGCATTTCGGGGAGTGTGTTTTGGAATTGCATAACCTAATTCCGCCAAGCCCGCACAAAACGTTTTTATTGTAGGTAAAATCATCAAATGACAAATCCCGCTCTTGGGTGGGGCGGGAGATAGTGTCAGACTCTTACTGACTAAAAACCTACCCTGCTCCTTTCATTGCCTTTGTCCCAGGGCCCCGGGGTTCATTTTCACATAACCCTTGGCCCCAGTAGGCTTCGGTCCTGCTGGGCCCTAATTCCGCCAAGCTCGCACAAAACGTTTGGGGAATAAATTTATTGTGCGTACAGCTAAGGGCTTGTTTAAGGAGACGCGGCGGGTTGCGCGATGCCTTGGGCGATCGTCGTACATTGCCATATGTTTGTGTTTGCGCGTGCGATGACAGCGACAGCTTGGGAATCTTTAAGCCTAGAGTGATTAGGTTACTTCTACTAGGCAACCTTCATCGTCGACCACATCTTCACTCAGGTGAGATAGGTGTCAAGCGCGAGCCTATCAACAAATAAATTAAAAAAAAAGTCTTAAGTCTTTGGTTTGGTACTGTAATAGGATTGAGATGCAAAATGCATGTCAAAACTAAAGTTATAAAAATATATCGCAGCGCATTGTCAGTCCATTGAACTAATTTTAACATTGCGTCTGACAACAAAATCTCTTAAAGAGCTGTCAAAATAATTCACTATTCACGACAAAAAACAAATAAACAAAAAGTTTGGGAGACACAAAAAAAGATACAATTTGTTCAATCACCATCCTGGCGCATCTTTTGCGCTTGAAGCAATTTTCGTCTCACAAACTACCTATCTGTAGCAACCCTATTACGTGATATCATCGCAAACAAAATGATGGCTGTACAACTATTCACCTATAACCTTGTCCCTTGGGAATGTATTCCTATCCGTATATTCCATTGTATGCAGTAAAATCAACATAAAATCATTCTCGTGAACTGTAAACTGCTCAAATAACAACATCAAATATGAGCAGTGTGATTAAACCAGGTGTAACAGAATAGAAACGTACAGAAGGTTAGCTCATACTATGTACTAAAAATAGTCGCAAGACGGCCTTGAACTTTTCCAGTCTTTCTTCTTTAATGCTTTTGGCTGAATTATTTTAAGCCGTATTTTCTATACCTAAAGTTAACTATTTCATACAAAAAATATATTGAATTAACAATCATGTAAATATAGTTTTTTAGATTGTTTAAACAAAAAATACGTTTAAATATAAATTTTAGGTCACTGGACTGCCCATAGGTTGTGCGAAAGTGAATCTGAGGCCCAGAAACGAAGGCAAAGAAGGAACAGGAGTAGGTTCTTAGTAAAAATCTGACACACCGCTTCACCCAAGAGCAAACGATGTCATTGAGTGATTTTCCTACCTAAACAAAAGGTCACTTGACTGTAATTTTTCCATTTTAACCTCTCACGCACCAGTGTACTAAATATAGTACACCTAACCTTAATATGTAAAAATAAGGCTGACGTTAGCTCGTACCGAGGTGTACCGAATGCGGTACACTTGGGCCTGAAAGGTTAAAAAGTATCTCGGGCCGGAATGTCTTAATATTTTTGTCATTAAATTAGGTCGTTAGGCCTTACGAGGGTATGGAACCGATTTTCTGTATCTATTCTATGTTGTGGTGCCTTTCGTGCCTCAGCTCGTGTAATTATAACTTGCAAACTACTAATGCGATCTATTTTAATAAATTATGGTTATTAACAGGGATTCTGGGGACGTTCTGTGTGCGCTAAATTGGATAGTTAGCAAATGGAATATTTTACTACATTTTAGCAGGTAGGCTATTTGTTTTAAAATCTAGGTTGGACATTCCACTAATGCTTTTTATACGTTATTGTTCACTGTTCAACTCTGATACTGTATTATCTCTATACTCAAAATAACGGTTTTATTTAGGACAGACACTTTTGATTTTATTTTATTATTCAGCTTTACGAAACATAATTTTATTTTTCTGACATTACGCTGGAAAAAAATCGATTAGTTAGACCTAGAGATTTTTTTAAGTCGTAAGTTATTTTCATTTGACACAATCTGCAGGAATACATTTACACATATATATATCTAACTACAAACAACAATTTAACTCCAAAACCACGCTCACCCTAAACAAATCTAAAACGCCAACCACGCTCACCACCAACCAATCTTAAACGCCAACCACGCTCACCCTTTCTAGCCACATCTAGTTACTCGACTCTGTATAATTTCATCGCGGTAAGTATGGCGCTCAAATTACAAGACGAACGTTGCAAATTGAAATGAGCCGACGAGGAATGCTTGAGAATTTCCACTTTTATATTTAGCTGGCCTACTATCTGGTTAAGTGCATAGGGATTTTATTTATGAATCATATCTAGGGGAATTGTGCTTGAGGTTTTTAACTGTAAGTTTTAATTGGCTTTAGATGAAAGAAATAAGGAATTGAAAGAAGTAAGTGCACTTCTTTCAATTTCTTATCACCATCATCATCATAAGGATTGTCCAAATGTCGTCACAATGAACGGTCTCTTCAGCTTATTTTCATTTTTATTTTTTTTATTTAATATAAATCTATTTCAGGGCTTTTTAAAAAAAAAAAAACACTTTTTTTGACGGATAGGCACTTAATTATCTAACACAGAAGTTATAAAAAAAAAAAAAAAAAAAATAGTATTTAAGCGATTTTCTTTACTTTTCAAACATAGATTAATATTTCTGTAAATTGGTGGATATTGCTCAGTATATTTTTGAAATGTTACAACTCGCCATTTTTTTTTTTACTTTTTTAGAAACCTTATATCTATACTTTTTATGGGAACCTTTTAGTTTTATTTTATTCCTCGAACTCCAGTTACAAATTCAAAGCAAATTTATTTTTGCACTCAGTAACTTTCCATTCGAATCCGCGCCATGGAAATCGCATTCAATTTACGTAACAAAAAAAAAAACAGTCTTTTTCCCGCCAAAAAAAATAGCAGTGCCCAGTCGTAAGTACTGGCAAAAGGATCAATTTGAGAAATAAATTGGTCCTGACATTGAGCCCACAATATCGGATTATTAGTCATCGCTTCCTAGAAGAAATGTAATAAATAAATAAAGTCTTCATTGATAACATTACTGGTGAGCCGAAGATAGGAAGAGCCTTTAACCTAATAAAGAGAGTAGTGTTACCGAAGGAGCTCAAAGGAATCGGAAATTTTCGGAATCAAAGCGTTTTGGGTTGTTTTAGAGAATTGATATAACTGCGTGATTTTTTGTAAAAGTATCGTTTGATTTTATTCCACAGTTTTTTTTTTTTTTTTTGAGGGGGAGGTGGGTGGAGCATATCAGAGACTTTTACTGCCTAAAACCCATCCCTATTTTCCTTCTTTACCTTTGTTTCAGGTCCCGAGGTTCTCTTTCGCACAACCCATGGCCCCAGTAGGCTTCCGCCCTGCTAGGCCACTACGTTTTTGCTGACATCAACTTCGTGGCACGCGTTGAATACTACGCGCCATTGATGACTCCAGCTCCGTCCGGACGGTTACCGAGCGGCTGGTCGGCAAGCTATCTATGCTCGCCATCCGAGGGAATTGATCTAATGTTGCATGTTTTTTCTTGAAAGGAACGTTTGATTTTGTTCCACAGTCAGGACTCCAATTTTTTCTCTTCTTCTTCTTCTCGATTTTATTGAACCAAAAATCACTTCTCCAGCTCTGGGACCTATGGAATCGGTGTTCCTTTTGCTGCCTTTTTATTCGGTTGGAAAATCCAATGACATCTCCGCGCCCTTGAGAGGGGTGGAAGAGCGTTCCAGGTGCTGTCATCTTTTTATTCCTTATAGCAACCCGGAACCCTAACTTGAGTTCAATTAATGGCAATAGAATTGTTCCTACTTTCTTTTTATTTACAGTTATGTATCGACTAGATTAAAACACTACAACTTATGTAGATTATTATTTTTACATAAGCCTGAAGCAAAACTCAAAACAGAGCATGAAATCATCAAATATTTATCATTATTTAAAACAGAACGAGGTTACTGACATAGTTTGAAAAATCGCCAAGCTTAAGTGGGCAGGGCGCATTGCTCGCAGAGCAGATGACCGATGGTGACGAAAGGTTCTGGAGTGGCGACCACGTACCGGAAGACGCAGCGTACCTTCCAAAAAGTAGACCGATGACCTGGTGAGGATCGTGGGAATCCGATGGATGCGAGACACACAAGACTGGTCATTATGGCGATACTTGGGGGAGGCCTATGTCAAACAGTGGACGTCTTTTGGCTGAAATGATGATGATGAGATGATAAAATAGACGATACATATTACTTATATATTTACAAACCTTTCCTTTATAAAATGAATGGTAAATACTTATATTTTTTGAGTTGTTGACACATGAATGTTTCGGCTTATGCTAATTTGTGCCGTAACCATGGGCCGACCATTTTGACGCAGCTTTCCCGGTTACCCACTTTCGGTTAACCGCTCCATTAGTCAAATGGTTAAGTGGGTTCGGTTTCCGGGTCTACAAAATATTACCTATGATGTTTATTTTTTATGATGGGCTTTTTTATGCAGAAATACGTATTTTATTCAGGGTGTAAAGGATATATGTTAGACTAGCTGTTACCCGCGAATTCGTTCACGTGGAAGTTTTCATTACGAATGTTTTTAATAAAAACTTTAACACTTGCACTGTAAATAAATTTTAAATATCGATTATTGAATCTTCAAACATTGATTACTGCTTTTTTTTTATTCCTTCTCCACTGCTCTCAAAAACGATGAAGGAAAACATCGTGAGGAAACCAGCACGTCCTAGAACCAAAAATTCGGAGACATGTGTCATTCACCAATCTGCACTGGGTCCACGTGGTGGATTACGGCCCATTCCCTCTCTTAAAAAGTTAGAGAGGAGGCCTGTGTCCTGTGTGCCAGCAGTGGAAACATTAAAAGGCTGGTGATGATGATGATGATGATGAATTTTCAAAAACTCTTTCTTAGTGTTCGCTTACATCATCAAAAGAAGCCTTGTGAAAAAAACAAATATGTTTGTAGCTCCAGTAGTTTTGCCGTGCGTTGATATATCAGTCAGGCAGTTTCTCCTTTTATATATTCAGCTACAGAATAATTAATTACAGCACTATACATTGATTAACAGTTAAATTACCTACATAACGGAGTCTAATTATGCCATTTTAATTAGCAGTTAGCTTTGATTGGTAACAATATAACTATGTTTGTTTATCTTCGGTATAGTTGAAATTAACACTGTTAATTAATACCTGGATTGTTTAGTTACTGTTATTTTCTAAATTAAATATTTGTTTTTTGTGCTACTAATCTTCTATAAGTGTAAAAGCGAAATAGCACTCACTGATGAAAGACCTACAAACTTAAAATTTGGCAGGTAGGTTCCTTATAGGGTGTAGACGTCCACTAAGAACAAGTTAAGTAAGGAAGAGAGAAGAAAGATATAGGTAAAAGCGCAGTGAATTCGCGTTAGCCGTAATTTAGCGATGGGCAAGATTTCAAAAGTCCACGCACTAGAGGCAAGTCACCTATCTTCGGCTATTTTGATTTAAAGCGACATTAAATGCCATTGACCTTGAACAAATAAAAGAGGAACTAGCATTTGCCAGATCTGGACGCACCATAAGGTCAACTGGGGCCCAAGTCCGCTATTTTTATAAATTCGTCATACCAACACGATTCCATTGTCATATTGCTAAAAGTTCGTAATCTGCAAATCCAATCATTGGTCGGTCTGTGGTTTTTTAGCTGTCAAAGTCAAAGTGACATTACTGCTTACTGTTTATTTAGAGCGGACGCCGGCCGGCATTTTCAATGTTTTGTTGTTGTTATTGTATCAGTGTTTGGTTTTTGATATGTTTTTTTTATGATATAAGGCAGACATTCAAATATCATTATGTAGGTGAGTACGAGATTACCATTCTATGCCATTTCTCTCAATGAAGTGTCGGTGGTTGATCATTGGACTGGTCGAAAACAACAATTATGAAATCAATAATAGACCTTTCTGACACAATTGTAATTATAGCAGACTTGAGGCCCTGGTAGAAAATGCTTAAAGCATTAAGTCGGCCTTTGTACAATGTTTCTTACTAGTGCATAATGTAAATAAACAAAGAACAAAATAACATACTTACAGTCTACAGATTTTTTCCACTACATTAAATGTATGTAAATAAAAAGGTAACAGATACTTAAGGATCCCGTCGAACTGGCAATGACATTAGGCGTTATCTGAACAAATAACGTGCCACGACTAGTTATGTTATGTCGACGCCGATATGAGACATGTCACATTGAGGTTACTATGACATACTAATTGGAATTCCCTGACGGAGTCTGTGTTTCCTGATAGCTACAACCTAGGTGTGTTTAAGTCAAGAGTGAACGGGCAATCGTGCTTCATCGTGGGGCACTATCAATACTTACCATCAGGTGAGATAGTGGTCAAATGTAAGATAGTACATTTTGATACAAGTGCAGAAAGTTAGTTATTGCTGCAGAGGCGAAATTCGAGTGTTATGGAGCCGAGGACTACAGTGACAAATTTTCAACGAAGTTGTTCAATACAATTACGACTCGTAGGGGTGGACGCGCGCCCAGCCTGATACGATAAACAATTTCAGTACAATAAAATTGTGGTGGGGGCACGCTCACTTTTCCGCACTAGCGTGAAAAACAGTCCATTGCGTGCCTAAAAGCAGTGGGATAAGAACGGGTTTTCGAGTAAGTATTAAAAAAAATATATATCCTACATAAAATGGTATTCAAAATACCCAGAAAAATAAACTAATAATACCAGCTATCTCTTACTTGCACTTGTGAGTTATTTTTTAAAGGCTGTCTAGATTAGAAAGGGTACTTTAGTATGTATAGAAATTGATATAAAAGGGTTGGTAGAATTCCTAAAACGAGCTTTTTAGTTAGGGTTACATAATAAAGGTTTTTGACCTGGGGTTATTTATGTTAGAAATATGAAGAAAAGTCTTCCTTATACGAGTATATTTTTCTCTTTGATGGAATATGTATTATTGAAAACTTTTATTATATATTTCGAAGTGAGAAAATTATTGTGAATAATGGCTTACCGACTGTTTATTCATTTGCCTTAGTGGGGGCTGCCACGCCACTACCGAAATATAATAACTGTGGCGGAGCTCGACGACGCACTTTTCCGCACTAGTGGACAATTTTTTTTAATGTTTTACAACTATTTGAGTACTTACTGTGTTAAATTGGCCGTTGTTATTTAAATATCAGAGTAATTTATAAAAGCTTAACATACCTGATCCAATAGTTTTCTTAGATGTGACCTGTTAACAAAAATGAAAGTTTGTAATATATGCTCTAATAATATATTAACATGTTATAATATGTTATGCTGTGTTCCTATAGGTTAACGGCTTGGGCTAAATGATCAAAAAAAAAACTTATCAAAAATAAAAATAAAAAAATTTGTCATTTTCTATCTTAAAGAGCCGGCCAGAAACTTCACTATTACGTTTCAAAAAAAAAAAAATTACAATAATAGGCATAAGAAAGCAGTGCAGACCATTCAACATTCTATCATTTGGATAGAATATTGAATGGTCTGTAATGCCCACAAAATAAAAGTTGATAAATAATGTGGATTCGTATAGAAAAACTCCGTAAAATCTACAGTGTTCTCACAATCATATTATAAAAAAAGAGACTATATAAAAATACACATACAAATTTCATGTTTACAATAATAAATCACTGATTAAGTTTCAGAGAAAAGAAGATATAGCTGTAGTCTTTATGTAGTAAAATATTATAAAAACGACGTCATAAAAATGCATTAAATTAAATTAAAACAAAGATGGAGCAGTTAACAGACGTTTGCACGTTACTGTAGTTGAAGAACTACCCAGGAAGCCGCATGTACAGAAATAGTCCTAACCAAACATACGTGTCTTCAACATAGTCTCAATAAGTAAAAGACTGCGTTGAAGACACGCTTATCAATTAAACGCTTTTTTGTTGAAAACACGTATCAAAGTGTTTTGAATTTTCCTTCGCTAAGTTCTCTTATTTATGTTCTATGCTAAGTTCTGTAACCGATTAGTTAAGCTGCCATGTTGGCAGCTGACCTGACTTTCGGGTATACTATGATTTTACTTCGTGTAGAGACCCTAGTGATCTCTAACAAGATCTCAACACTATATCAAAAATACATTATTTCCTTTGGCGATGTTCCTTTCACGAAATTAGACGATAAGACGCTCGAAAATACTTTACACAGGAGCCTCATTGTCCGGAAATTACTGATTTTCTCAGGTTTCGTAATTTTCTATTTTAATATTATCCTTAGAAAGTGATGAATTAAAATAATTAATCAGAGTTTATATGTCAGTTTAAATCTTTTGTAATTAATTCTGTGCTCTTTTTTGAGATGTTATCTGTAAAAGCTGCTATTCGTAAGTGAGATTGGGCCGAATATGTCTTCCTCATGTCAGATGACCAGCGGGCTGAAGGAGCCTTTTACTGGGTCCCTTTAAACACAAGGCAACATCATAGCAGACCAAGACGATGGTTGGGCAACGAGAGCTGATTTATTCCTCCCGGAAGGACCGGCTTGCAGTGACCGAAAACAGACGTGTGTGGAAAAAGGAGAGGGTAGCCTTTGCCCAGCAGTGCGACAGAAAGGTCAAACTACAACGATAAATGGGTCCAATACGAAACGAATGAGCCCTGAAAATGCATTTTAGGGTTCCGTACCTCAAAAGAAAAACGGAACTCTTATAGGATCACTTTGTTGTCTGTCTGTCTATCTGTCTGTCAAGATCCTTTATCTTGGGAACGCGTGAAGCTATTGAGTTGAAATTTATACCAAATACACAAATCTGTGGTCCCTTGAAGCTGTAAAAAAATAAACTTCTAAGTTAAAGACAAAAAAAAAGATATCCATGGCCATTTGTGTATTTCGCAAAAAAAATATATTTCGACACTCTCTAAGAAATCAAAAGTCATAGGGTACTTCCCGTTGACTTAGAACTCTAAAATTTGGTATAAAGCAAAGTCTTATAGTACAAGAATAGGAATAAATCCAACCATTGTACATGGGCCATGGCGGTCATAATTTTTTGATGGGTTTATTCGAACCATCCCACCCCTCTCCAAAACTGATTAGGGCTCTCAGATTTTTCAGGGTATCAATAAGGCACATCCGGAGGTCTTTTTATTCGTTCTGCAAAGGTCCAACGAGTTTCAAAGCTAGGAGAAGTTGATGTTCTCGTACATTGTGCATGACTTGAGCACATCAAAAATATTCCAATCAAAATATATATTACCGGAAAAATTCCTGACCCTTGAAAAAAGTCGCCTTACAAAAACAAATTTTGATATTCCGAAAAAATCATAAAACTGAACTTTTACACTTCAAACAGTAATTTCCTTAAAAACCATAATTTATATTAAAAACCTCAACACTCATTAAAAGATCTAAATTAAGTACCTTTGCTTCTTGTTAAGCGCCTTATTCTAATAAAAATCAAGCATAATTACATCAATCAAAATACGCTTAAATAAAGATTTAAGGCCGCAATCAAATTAGCGACTTCACGATGGCTAAATCGCTGACGTTTACCGGCCTTTATAATCGAATATTTGAAAAAAGCCTAACGACTTGTAGGAGGGACATTAAGAAGATCGGGGCGGAAAAAAACGGGGCATTTTTCTGCCATTGAACGCCTTGACCTGCTCATGTTTCATACAAATTGTAGATAAGGAGTGGGATAACTTCAAAAAGTATAAAAATAAGACTGTATGTTTTCAGCCAATGAAGCGAATGACAAATTTATTTATTTATTCAAACTATATACTAGTACATAAAAGACACAAAACAAAGGTAGACTCAATGCCTTAGGCATTTTCTACCAGTCGACCTTTTTTTCGGTGGGAAAATCATTCAATGACATCTCCGCGCCAATGGGCGGGGCGCGAAAAAGTGTCAGACTTTTACTGACTAAAAACCAACTCCTGTTTTTTCTTTGCCTTTCATAACGGGGCCGAACCTTCCTTTTAGAAAACGACCCGTGGCCCCAGTAGGCTTCGACCATATTGGGCCCCTACGGTTTGCTGGCAACTCTTTGAAGTGCACGTGGAACTATTCGCGCCGTCGAAGACTTGGGCTCGGTCTAGTGAGCTACCCATTGCTCGCCGTCCGCAAGCCTGCGTCTACGGTGGAAAGGCGGACTTAATGCCTGAGGTATTTTATACCGGTTGCGGATGATAGAGGCAATTTAAATAGACAAACAGAAAATCACCATCATCATTTCAGCCGAAAGACGTCCACTATTGGAAATAGGCCTCCCCTAAGTGTACCCAAACAGAAAATAAATAAGAAAAATAATAAATACATACTTAGATTATAATACAGGGTGGACCAGAAAGAATTGCGAATTTAAAAAAATCATAAAAAAAAAACTAAGTACAATTCACATACAAATTTTTATTTCTATAAAAGATAACATCTGGGAAATTCATTTCTTAAAAATAACGTCATCCAGGTGTGCACCATCGCGCTGCAAACATTCTTCGAATCTGAACCTCAAATTGGTAAAAACTCGCTGGCACATTGCACGGGGAATACCTGCCATTTCTTCCTGGATATTGGTCTTCAACTGGTTAATCGTGGCTGGGTTATTGGAGTAGACTCTACTTTTTAGGTATCCCCACAAAAAAAAGTCCAGTGGCGTTAGATCCGGACTTCTAGGAGGCCATGCAATGTCACCTCGGCGCGATATCAGTTTCCCAGCAAACATCTCGTTTACGACCGCCAAAGAGACATTAGATGTATGGCATGTCGCGCCATCTTGTTGAAACCATGTCGCACGATTATAGGCTTCAAATTGTTGCAGTTGTGGAAAGAAAAAATCCCTTAACATGGCTATGTATCGGTCAGAATTTACAGTGACAGATTGGCCTTGTCGATTTTCGAAGAAGTAGGGTCCGATAATTCCGTGCGCTGACATGGCCGCCCAAACGGTTACTTTCGGCGAATGCAGAGGCTTTTGATGTTTTGCACGTGGGTTCTCTGCAGCCCAGTAACGGCAATTCTGTTTATTCACATGCCCATTTATGTGAAAATGGGCTTCGTCTGAGAACAGAATATTGTTGAAACTCCGAAAGCGTTCTAACATTGTTTCAACAAAAGCTCGTCGTAAAATTGGATCATTCGGCTGTAATTCCTGCACAAGTTGAATTTTGTAGGGGTGCAATTTCAAATCTTTCAACAAAATGCGACGCAAAGATGTTCTGGATACCACAAGTTCGGCTGAACGCTTTCGAGTTGATAGAGCAGGATTACGTTGAACTGAAACTCTAACTTGTTCAATTGTGTCTTCCGTTCTTGTTGACCTTGGGCGTCCCGCAGGCTTCTGTTTGAGAGTCGAACCAGTAGCTTCGAACTTTCTGACCCACGATCGAATCACACTTTCCTTCGGACACTGATTTAGGTCATGTAATCCAAACTCACGCCGAAATAAACGCCGAACAATAGCGCACGAATCGCGATTTTTGTAATAATGTTTAACGCAGAATGCACGTTGCGCTCCGGTGAAGTGATTCATCGCGACTAAATTTCCGAGAACCGAGCTACTTAACCCCACCACCCGCGCAGTCCCCTCACTAAAGCTTCAAACGCAAGAGTGTTTTTAAAATCGTACGCCCTTCTGGCCCACCCTGTACAATGGAATAGAATAACCTTTATTGTACACCAAAATAGTAACAATTCACAGGAGCTTAATCTTTGGATACAATGGCGACTTTATAGCTGACAGCGATATCTACCAGACATCCTTAGGATGGATAAGAACATAAACTAAAAAAAAAAGTACAAATAATGTACGTGATATAAATAAGGAATGTTACTGTGAACAAATAATTCCAGCCAATCAATGCGGTGATGATTCTACCAATGCTAGGAAAACACTTACAATTTACCTACTATGAAATATTGCAGTCTTTAATTTTTTTTTAATTTAATCTGTCCTAGCTCAGAGGACACCGGTGTCCTCTCACATCCACGCCACTATAGGCCTTAATTCCGATGTTTAGAGTCTACTTTTGTATGAACAAGTTGGGTAGTTGTGGATCGAAGTGTTAAACAAATTCAAATAATCTTGTTAATGCAGTAATCATGTTTGGTGAGAAACTTAGTCATTACCTGTCGCTGTGAATGTTGTTAGTCGTCATGTAAATTTCTGTATTGTTATCAATATGTATGTATTTATTATAAAATATGGGAGGAAGTGGGAGGCCGAAGAAGAGATGGATGGATTGTGTGAGGAGTGATATGAAAGAAAAGGAAGTTAGTGATAGTGTGACGGCTGATAGGATAGAGTGGAAGAAAAAAACGTGTTGCGCCGACCCCAAGTAATATGGGACAAGGGCAGGAAGAAGAAGAAGATATGTATATATCTATGTATCTATTGTAATATAAATATGTATATCACTGTTATTGTCACACCAATGACAGCCCCATTTCTTGTCCAGGCAATTGCTGTCCATTCCAGGTTGCCTGGAAGAGATCGCAGAGTGCGATAAGGCCGCCCATAGTATATGTTTGTTTTAGTTTTAGTTCCTTGTTTTTGTTTATTTAATGGTGTACAATAAAGCATATAATAAATAAATAAATAAGTAAGCATCAGTTAACAATGAAGTAAAGCATATTGTTCTTTCCTGTAAGGAATTGGCACTCTCACCGCCTTATTTCAAAACTTAGTCCGGGACTATTACTAGGTTTAATACCAATTAAACGCGATCTAAATGTTGTTCCCGGACTAATACTACGGGACTACTTAAGATCGCGTTTTGGCATAAAGCGGTAAAAATTTATTTGATGTATTTCCTATCTTTATTTACGCGTAGTCAATTGTTGGTAAGCCAAATAAGTAAAATAAAATAAACTAGTGCATAATTGGTTTCAAAATTAAAAATTTTAGGACGAAAAACAAGATTGCAGAATTTTTTGGAAGATTAACCGCGGCTCTGGAATGTTAGAGTGTCTTTAATACCATGCGGATTTTCTCCACAAGCAAAAAATTCAAAAGGAAAAAAACGTGTCCCGCATGCGTACTGCACGCATTACAATAAATACTTTATGTAAAGGACATTTGCGAAGGTTACGCATGTGGGGTGTTTTTAACACCCTTGGCTGTTTTTTTTTTTTAATTTTTTCGGTAATACCTACATCCCTATTAACTGAACCTATATTCAGGCGAGCGTTTTGCGAACCCGAATACAGGTTTGTTTTTCAAAATTTCCGTTTTCGACATAAACTCTGGTTTTTCTTTGAAAAACCAAAATTTTTATTTGGCAAAAAATCTAGATTCTTTTTAGTTAGCTAGAGCTCGCGAAGACGCTTCTTTTGACACCGTGCACGCGAGTCTAGCTCACAAAAAAAATTTTCATCACACATGCGGCATTGCCCTGCCCCGCACGCGTACTGCGTGCGTATTCCCCGCATTACAATAAATACTTGATAATACCCCACCCGACCGAATTTCGATGACGGTGGCCAATTTAAAATGCGCAAGTAAGCAAACACAGGTGCACTCTCTATTCCATAAATTTCATAGTCCAACGGGATGGCAATCCGACATGACGCCAGAGAGATCAAGTGCAGGACCAGCGGCTTTACGAGCTGTCCGAGGTACGGGGGTTTATATCACCAATTTCAAATCCGGGCTGCTACAAAGTAATGTTTAACCTTTCAAATGCCGTAATTAGAGAGACATGAAAAAGACATTGTGTTTCATGTAGATCTGCGCTTCGGTATTCAAAGGGTTAGTAGAAAAAAAACTCAATAGCACTTTTTTCCCGACCCAGGAATCGACCCCGGGACCCTTGGCTCAACGGCCGCGTTTGCGATCACGAGGCCAACGACGCAATTAACCTAAACTAATCAGACTTTCATAGCACCAAACTTGACTAATATTACAAACGAAACCATAAGGAAATAATTTATTACTTGAACTAAAAACTTTTTCACTTAATCCATAATATTGTACAAGAAACACTTGAGTAATTTCCTTATCGTATTTCTTTTTTTGTTACCTCCGTAACTTAATGCTTTGGTCCACTAAACTCCTTATTTAATGTCTTGTAACGTTTCTTGCTAACAATATTCGTGAAACCAACTCTGAAGTGTTTCTACTTCGAAACGCCTGCGAATTGTGAATATTGAAAATGTACCAATATTATATACACCGTTAAATTCTGGTCGTTTTAATCCCTTGGAGTATCGATTCGGTACATGAAACACTATCGATATATAAAGATAAAATTAAAAAATAAAGTACTTTTTTTCTAAAACTTGTATACGCATGAACGAAATTAATTTCTTTAAGTAAACGAGTCAATGACCTTGTAGGGAGTTGTCGGTCATTGCGTACTAACTACCTACAGTTCATTGGCCTCGATCAGCTGACGGTTACTTAAAGCAATCAATTTTGTGCATGCGTAAATTATTTCGAGTTTAAAAAAAAAGTACTTTATTTTTCATTTTTATCTTTACAAATCGATATGTACCTAATCGACCCTCCGCGGGATTAAAACGACCAAAATTTAACGGTGTTTATAGGTTGACTGGTAATTTGTGAACAATACTTAAACACGTTATTGTAGTCATGATAACAAACAACTTTTACTATGAAACCAAACCTGAAATCACGAAAAAAATCAGCCAAATTCAATACATTTTGATCAGTTAGGCAAACACAAATGTACTGTCCAGCAGATATTTTCCTCGCGATTTCAGGTTTGGTCCCATAGTAAAAATTGTTTGTTATCATGACTATAATCTCGAGTTTAAGTATCATTCACTAATTACCAGTCACCCTATATAAAAGTGGACCCCTATTTCTCCTGGTCACGCTACCAACATAAGAACGGCTGGACCAATTTTAATAATTAGTTTTTAGTTTTATTCACCAGCATACAGGGATGGTTTAAAAGTAGCTATCACGATTCATGAGATACAGTCTGGTGGAAAACCAACAGACGGACCAGTGGAGTTTTTGCAACAGGGTTCCGTTTTTACTTTTCTAGAAAGTCAGCCGTCTAGTCAATAGATTGGAGTAATCTGCAATGTAATATAGGTATGTGCTCTCAATTCTAGAATGGGTCCCGACTGCCAGTATTTAAAATATTATATAGTTAAGTGCAATCGGGTACAACGACTTACTTGTTTTAGGGCTTTTTCATGAATGCTCAGAAAAGCAGTCGGGTATTTTAGTTTTTTAAATTACCGTTTTTTATTTTTTTAGTTTTATTTTATTACGATATCACTTTCAAAGTAAATACGAATCTAAAGAACCTCTCAAACTAAAATCCATCGAGCCGTTCAGGTCGCAGAGCGTGCCAAACATTTGAATTGGGCGCAAAAAATCCGCCATTTTGTTTTTTTTTATTTTGATATACCCAGTGTCACTCTCACAGTAAATACGAATCTAACGACACCTCTCAAGCTAAAATCCATCGAGCCGTTCAGGCTGCAGAGCGTGCCAAACAATTATACATACATACATACATACATACATACTCTCGAAAAACATAACCCTCTTTCTGGCGCAGTCGGGTAAAAAAACCCCTTACGCAATGGAACTCCAAAAACAATTTCGTAATATCGCGTAAAGTTACATAAATTATTATTCTACACAAATGTACATGTACTTGGCCAAGCTTCCAATAAATTGGATTCCATATTTGAAAACATCAATTTAAAAATATGTTCGTGGTCAGAGCAAGAAGTATTGATATAATAAAACAATTACGATATATTTACTTTACGACCGTCGTAAATTTTATCATAAATAATATTGTTTTGTTTGTACACTTAATGGCTTATTCGGACTGGACGAAGTTTGACTTATAACGGCCGACCGTGGGCGGGAACGAGAAAAAGAGAAAAATAAAATCAGATTTTTGCAGCTGGTAATAATTTAGAAGTTAAATTTGTACGTGGAACTGAACTTCATGGCCAATTTTTCATCTCTAGTTTTACTCCCACCATACTTTGGCCACCAAACACCATGGACTTATAAATGGTAAATGTGCTCGTTAAAATTTCAAATTAATTTATTTAGTATAATTTATTGTACACCTCATATTAACACAGAATATAATATATTTTGATATAAGTGGAGAAAGGTTGTCATCGGGATTGAGGCAGTGCTATGAAGCCGGGTACTGCAATGACGTTTCATGTGTATCAAACGATGTTTTTCAATACACTAACGAAGATATAAGTAGGTAAATAGGGTTTGAGGGACTCGTAGGGGTCGCTTAGCGCCCAGCCTGATACGATAAATACAATAAATTGTGACGTGGCACAATTTATTAGGCTCGCTCTTGAGCAAACCTCCGCACTTTTCCGCACTAGTGCCGAAAACAACAAATTGCATGCCTATCAGCAGTAGGGATAGAAGCGAGGTTTTAATGAAGTGTATTGAAAAATATTTATAAAAACAAGTGTGCAAAAGGCGGTCTTATTGAATAGGAAAATTTCGTACAGACAACCTTTAGATGTACTGAACAAAAGGAGATAGATTTAAATAAAAAATATATAAATTCAGTACTAAATAATATAATAATAAATGTGTGTATGGGTTGTGTGTATGTTTGTGTTCAATTTGTTTTTACAGACTCCGTTAAAGTCAGCAACATTGCTATCATAATCAGCCTTTTAATGTTCCCACTGCTGGACACAGGTCTCCTCTCTAAGAGAGGGAATAGGCCTTAATCCTCCACGCAGGCCCAGTGCGAGTTAGTGAATGTCACTTGTCTTCAAATTTTTTGTTCAAGAATATGTCGGTTTCCTCACGAATCTTTCTCGACCTTCACCGTTTTGAGAGCAGTGGTGATGAAACAAATTACACAAAATAATGCGCCTGGCCTGGTTTGAACCATTCGGCCACGACTGCTCTCTTGGTATCATCCAAATCAATGAATGAAATGATAAAGCTGTCTTGGTACCTGGTAAAACACTGGCTGAATAAAATTTGAGTCAACAGTCACTCGATAGGCTACTGAGCTGTATGTCGAAGGTTCGATTCCCACACAGAACAAATATTTGTATCTATAGCCTACAGATAGTTGTACCGGTTGAGGGTGTCTTGTGTATGTGAGTGTTATGTTTGTGGACACACCCTAAGGTATAAGTAAATTCCAAGAGCGGAGAAATGCAAAAAAAAACGTAGTGGGTTCCGTAATAGTTCAATTCTAGAATCGAGTCTCGAAAATTATTTCGAATCGATAAAAGGTTTTTTTTTTATAACATAATTACAAGCTTTCAGATTTTTTTCCTATTTTTGTGCTACGAGACCCTGCTTCATGCAAAATTTTAGAGTTCTAGGTCAACGAAAAGTACCCTATAAATTTTGATTCCCTTGAGAGTATCGTTGAGAAATGTACGTTTTTTGCGACGTAAACGGCCGTATCTTTTTTTGTCGTTTACTTAGAAGTATCATTGTTTCACAGCTTCAAGGGACCACATACCTAAGTATATGTTTTAAATTTCAACTCGATACCTCCACGCGTTCCTGAGATAAAGGGTTTTGACAGACAGACCGACGAACAACAAAATGACCCTATATGGGTTCCATTTTTTCCTTTTGAGGCACAAAGCACCAAAAATGGACACGACGAATTAACATTATTTTACGCCATTTTTTTCTTACTATCCTATCATTTCTCTTGGCAACACTTTGGTACAAGCCATCACTCTAATTGCTACCAAAAAAGGCCCACAAAAATGGTCCATCCTTCATTCATTTGCCAGCATGGTCACGTCACAAAACCAATGTACTGACATGTCAACACAATGCCCACCGCACAAGTCACCGTTTGATGACACTTCTATCCTCAATACTTTTTACCTACGTCACTTCATTGTGTGCATTGTCACAATGTCTATTGATAAATGTACAAAGAAGGGGCTTAAAGGTCATGACATGTTGACGCTGTGAACCGGTGTTTCCGTTTTTTTTGTGAGTGGGATGTGAATTCATCGTGGAGCTTTATAAATATGTGTAAGAACAGAAACGGATATACGGATATAGAAATAATTTTATACTGGTTTAAAATAGGATTACGGATAATAAATTTAATTCAATTCTTTAATGCTATATCACATATTGTGTTTTATAAGGTCTTAAAAATAGTTATACAAGTGCACATGGACCCTGTCGGGCACATTAATGTCACAAAAGTAAGTAGGTAAAATTATAAATTAAAGGAAAAAAAAAATTAGGGAAAAGAAAGAAATGAAATGAACCGGATATCCAAATCAAATTAATAACATATTTGATAAAAACAGTAAATGTCAAAAGTCGAAATAAAGTAATAATAATCGGAAGTGCGGGGGTCGCGGCTTCTTAAATGCTAAGACCCTACACAACCGCGAGGTGTGCAGTCTCAGGGAATACTTCCTGGAAACCGACGTGGGCATGCACCGAGATGTGGTAGCGGTGGACAAGGGCCTCACTCCGCTCTCCTTGGCTAACGAGAACTGGCGCAAACCTATAATACTGGACACTAATGACCGCAGGGAAGTATGGCAGAGCAAGGAGCTTCACGGACGCTTTTACCGGGCCTTACATGGGCCCTCTGTAGACCTATTAGCGTCCGTATCTTGGCTCCGTTTTGGTGACCTCTTCGGGGAAACCGAAGGTTTTGTCTGTGCGATAATGGACGAAGTTATGATGACGAACAACTACCGGAAATATATTGTGAAGGACGGTACGGTTGACATCTGTCGGGCATGCCACCGGCCCGGGGAATCAATCCGACACATTATTTCTGGATGTTCTCATCTAGCTAACGGAGACTATTTGCATAGGCACAACCTCGTAGCCAGGATTATCCACCAGCAACTTGCTCTTAAATACAATCTTGTGGAAACAGAAGTACCGTACTATAGGTATGTGCCCGACCCAGTTCTCGACAATGGCAATATCTCATTGTATTGGGATCGATCTATAATCACTGACAGGACTATTGTTGCCAATAAGCCTGATATAGTGGTCATAGATCGACTAGAGCGTCGCACAATGATTATTGATATAGCGGTCCCTCATGACGAGAACCTCGTGAAAGCTGAGAAGGAAAAACAAACTAAGTATCTTGACTTGGCTCGCGAGGTTGTCGACATGTGGGAAGTGGACACAGCAGTCATTGTGCCGATAGTCGTTACGGCCAATGGCTTAATAGCCAAGAGCCTCGACCAACATCTGCGGAGGCTCTCGTTAGGCAGTTGGATCAAGGGTCTGATTCAGAAGGCAGTACTCCTGGACACGGCGCGTATTGTCCGGAGGTTTCTCTCTCAGGAGCCCTGACCACCGGTAGCTTGGACCCTGTTCCCGATGCCGGTGGGCTACTATTTTTTATATTTTTAAATGTTTTTTTTTTGTATAACCTTCTATAGAAAATATTTAAA
This sequence comes from Leucania comma, assembly GCA_958295575.1. NCBI lineage: Eukaryota > Metazoa > Arthropoda > Insecta > Lepidoptera > Noctuidae > Leucania > Leucania comma. The sequence continues at coordinate 3,371,098 of OY282482.1, read as the reverse complement.
AATGTAATTTATATGTATATACAAATAATAAAAGGAAATAATAATAATAATAATATTTCCACAACTATCACACAACACCGTCTAGTCCCAAGCTAAGCAGAGCTTGTGTTATGGGTACCAGGCAGCTGATAAACATACTTATATATTTCTAAACACATACATATTAAAGATAAATAACACCCAGACACAGAACAAATGATCGTGATCATCACACAAACATTTGTCCTGGGTGGGAATCGAACCCACGACCTCCGGCATAGCAGTCAGGGCCACTAACCACCATACCAACAGGCCAGTCAAAAGTAATTAGTAATGTCAAAAAAAAAATTACAAATGTCAAAATAAATTATTTGAGAATGTCAATAAAGAAATATTTCGGAATTCGCAGATAATCTGCTAGTTTCGGATAGTATCGTTTACGGATATTACAATTTTAAAATTTATATATAAATTTTCTATTCTTTTTGTATTAGTCAAAACATATAAAACTTTAGATAACTCATAGCGTTTTTAAAAAAAAAAATTGCAAAATAAATTCATTAGGTAATCATTAATCATCTTTTCACAACATCACATCATCACAGGATCACACAATAGAAAAAGCTAGCTAATAGCATCAACTATATGGTAGATAATAACTTAAAAACAACACGTAACATCAGTACACTAAAATATGCTACCGACTTTCATTAAACCAAACCGCTTATAGCGATAGACTTTTACATGCAGATTTATAATTATCTAGAACGAATAATCCGCCCACAAAAATAAAACGAATAGGTGGTTTTAATACAAAATTTTCCACAAAATGAACACGTAATTAATACAGCACCCTGTATAAAATTGCTTCATAGGAGATGCTATCGCAGCGGATGCATTGATCCGGAAAATGAGCCTGTTTAACTAGTAAATTATCCCGCGTGAAACAGGTTAACTGGAAAATTATGGCATAGTTTGGCTTATAAGCTGTGTAGATGATGTAGGTGATGATGTTTTAATAACACAATGGATGGGATTTGAATTCAGAAGTGTTTTATAGGAAAGTCTAAAAGAGCCACATGTACAAGTATTTTATTGCTTAGTTTACGCGTCGGCCCATCCTCGGCCAATCGCCATTGTGTAACAATGGTTACACAATGGTGATTGGCCAAGGTATGGGCCCACATCTAAACTAGGCATAACAGTATAGTAAGGGAACTCGCTGATAGAATGAATGCTACCAGTACCTACAAACGTTGGCTGGAAACAGCTGCATAAGTGTCTGATATTCATTTTTCTTTTTTTTATATTATGATAATCATTTTATTGACACATCAAGACACTACAGACGATTTATGTATTTGTATTATCTTCTTTAAAATAAAAATGAATAGCTGTTCGTTAGTCTCGCTAAAACTCGAAAACAGCTAGATTAATTTGGCCAATTTTGATCAAGAAATATTTGTACTAGTCCAGGGAAGGTTTAAAAGGTAAGAAAAAAAGTATTCATTGACTATTAGGCTGTACGAAGTTTGCCCGGTCAGCTAGCTACCTAATTCGCTATCCCATAATCTATACTTATAATAAATCTGTATAAATAAAAATTCTGTACATTGAAAATATCAAAAAAATAAATGGCAGGGGGTGTTACTAGACCGATACCGAACCCAAAAATGTGATTAAAAAAATTTTGTCTGTCTGTCTGTTTGTTTGTTCAGGCATCACGCAAAAACTACCGGTTGGATTACGATGAAACTTGGTATAATTAATTATTCTTTAATATCCTGGGCACCACACTGGGTACTTTTATCCCGGAAAAGTATATACAATAAAAAACAAACTTAATTTTGCGGTTTGACCCCTAAGCCCGATTACTGTACCAATCGCAAATAATAAGTTTGTCGCAGGTTTCTATTGTAATTAGCCACAAAAGGCCCGCGCCGAGACAGAAGTATTAATACCGGTAAGTATGCTCGATAGATAACGTTCTACACAAATAGCACTTTACACAAAAAACTCATTGATAAGTTTCGTCGTTCACGCGAACGAAGTTGCGGGCTCAGCTAGTATTATAATACGTAAAGATTTGAAAAAAGCTAACATAATGAAACGACTGGACAGCGACAAACAAGGAACTGAAAAATCACGAAACAATCTCATCTAAAATCATATCCTGAAATGATTTCCAAGACTGAGAATAAATTCAGCTAGTATTGCGCAATACAATTGGATCTGGAATGGTCTCAAACAAAACGATACCACCTAATTCATTACTGGGTATTTAGATAAAATAATCGCTGTACTTATTCACGGATATTATTACAATGGTTAGGAGAATAGATAGAACCAGTATCCATCATCATAATACCAGCATTTGTCTTGGCTCTCATAATGACCGCAATAAAAAATATTCAGTCTGTTTTTCTGCTGTTATTATTGACTGCCTCAAGGCAGAGGTTATTGAACTTCAGCCCCTGATTCAGAACTTTTCGATAACGAACCGATTCGATAGCACATCATCGGCGTGGTGATATATTGCGTGGTTTTCGGGTGATTTGTGGACGAATTCAGAAAAGATTACTATAAGTGTAAATGTTATTATGTAGTTACGTAATCAGCCAATCTTGCTACGAGTATGATTGTCATATGACATAATGAATAGATATTCTCTTTATTGTACTCTTTACAAAAATACAGTAGGAGACAATCGTTTGTCTTGGTAGTGATAGTTGTATGGTATTTTCTTTTCTTGTTTTTTTTTTTTATTTTACATAGCTCTAAATAAAAAATACTACACCTAATTTGAGTTTAACAGTAAGTAATATTAATAGATAAGATTTTGTAAGACTGTCAGGGTGAAAGATGTGACTGATTTTTTATACTTTATAAGTCATAGGAATAAACAGTGAATTATTTAATTTTTTAATAGAATATTAATTATATATTAATATAGAGAGTTGTGGTAGCCGAGTGGTAACAGCCCCGGCTTACAAGTTGTAAGTCGCGGGTTCAAACCCAGCCAGTGTTCTCAAAACGGTGAAGGAAAACATCGTGAGGAAACCGGCATGTCCCAGAACCAAAAATTCGAAACGTGAGACATCCACCAACCCGCACTGAGCTAGCGTGGTGGATTACGGCCCACTCCCTCTCGCAGAGAGGAAGCCTGAGTCCCAGCAGTGGGAACATAATAAGGCCGACACTAGAAAAGACCCCTCATCTGAAGCAAGAACATACTGGCCTTCTCTAAATTTCAGAACACAGCATGTATTTAAATTTCCTACCACTATAAAAATATGTCGAGGCAATATCAAGAAATATTCAGGAGACATTAAACTCCTAAAATACAGCCCAAGAACTAGGTTAAAATATTTAGGCAACACTACATGAAAGTAATCTTCCAAAATATTCATACGTACATACATTACGACAGTATATTCCGTTTTCTTATCCAGCAGTTCTTTTCCTTCCTAGTTGGCAACCATCCAGCTGATATAAACGGTGGATGCATCAGCAAAAGAATATTTACCTTATGGGAGAAACTAGTTAGAATTTGTTAGTTGAAAACGTTGAAATTGTCACACAAAGCTTGTAGTCTCTTTTTTTTTTAATTTTTATATAGCATTAACTGACTGATTGTATCGCTTATAGCTTGCTCACACGAACTGTAGCAATCCAGCGAGATAGTGCTCTCGGTCGAATACTCGGTACGTATGAACGTAGCGCCAAGTGCTCGGCCGAGCGCTTATCTTTACAACTCGCTTACATTACTGTCTCAGCCGAGCAACATTTCTCTCACGTGTGGTCAAGGCAATGGGCCTCATCAGAAAGAAGGCTTAAAGTCACTCAAAGGGCAATATTAAGGGCTATACTCGGAGTTTCCTTGCGTGATCGCAGGAGAGCCCAAGTTGCTGACATAGCCCAAAGTTGGTTTGGTAGTCGTTGAGCTGCTTAGTAGTCCTGAATCAAGCTACACGATTACTGACAAATGCTTGCACTGACTGGACAGCTTCACTCAGTACTGTGTGGTTTTTTCCTCAAAAGACCATCTCAGACTCAATCAGCATAGTTCTCATATGATTTGACCATTACAAGTTTGTGTAGTTGAGTTTGTTTCGATGTTTTTTCTCAGGGTAGTCAGCTAGGAAACACCGGCCTCATCTAGTTTAAACTAACGAAAAAAAAAATTACGTGTAAAAGTGTTTTTAAAAACCTATTTGCAAAAATAAATATTATTTATCATCATCATTTATCATTTAAAAAAAGAATCTTCAAATTTAAGTGGCAGTGAGCACATTGTTCGTAGAACGGATGCTCGATGCGGCTGAAAGGTTCGAGAGTGGCGACCGCGCACTAGAAAATAGCGCGGAAGGCCTGACAAGAAGGACCGATAATCTGCTGAGGGTTACGGGAATCCAATAGATGCGAAACGCACAGGACCGTTCATTGCAGCAATACTTAGGGGTAGCCTATGTCAACCAGTGGACATCTTTCGCGACGATAGTGGACAAGCTTTTAAATTGTAATATAATGTATGTATGTTTATTTGTTTAAGGCAAATCTTGCAAACGAATTTATAAACAGTTACTCCAAACCGATTGAGCTTTAATTTTGCAATTATGTTTTTACATGATAAGCTAAGTGACGTCATTCGAAATCCAATATGGCGGACTCTTAACGATGGGTAGTTACTTTTTTAATGCACACCCTTGATATGAATATCAATTGAAAGGGTAAAACAAAACATACACAACGACAAAAAAAAATATGAAAAAACTTTTTTTAATTCCTTCTTAAAAGAACAAACAATCTCGTGACAAGCTTTTACATTATTTAAAATATATAATATATTTTGTTTCTTTTTTGTTTTGCCATACATTTATTTTATTTTAAATACTAATAGTTAGGGCTGGACTTGTGCTAAATGGGCTCGGCGATCATTGCATACCGAGTCGTGTCAGTTAATGGCTTAATAGCCAAGAATCCTGACAAACCCCATTTTTTTATATTGACTTGGCCCGCTCTTAGGTTTTTTTTTTATGGTAGGTAAAATCATCCAATGACAAATCCCGCCCTTGGGCGGAGCGGGTAGTAGTTTCAGACTCTTACTGACTAAAAACCTACCCCGTTCCTTCGTTGCCTATCGTGCCAAGACCGGGTATTCCTTTCGGAAGCTGACCCATGAACCCAGCAGGCTTCGGCCCTGCCTGCCTGCAGCTAGCAGGCTGGGCCTCTACGGTTTGCTGACAGCTCCTTGAGGCGCGCGGGAACAGTACGCGCCGTCGATGACTTGGGCTCGGTCCGGTCGATTACCGGACGATCGGACAGCGAGAGAACCCATTGCCCATTATCATGCGCAAGCCCGCGCCTACGGTGTGCCCGCTCTTAGGTGAAACATAGCCCTTTTCATAGCCTTTCGGATGCCTTTCTTTGTCTTCTGATAAAGCTCATTGTGACCGACCACGTTTATCACATATTATGATCGCAGTTATATCGATTAATACGAGAATTCCTCGAAAAGTTTTTAGTGAAAATTCAAACGTTAGTGGCTGAAGCGAACCGACCCAAAACACGAGCGGATGGTGAAACTATGTTGATTGTTTTGTGTAAATATTTTGTTTAGAACTGCTGTAAACTGACCTCCACAATGCTTAGAGAATCGGTTTGGCCGTATATCGGACTTCAGGTTTCTGAAAACCTGGACCGACTACAATTACGAAATATAGCTGCTACAAGCAGTTTTGCTTTCATTGGCTTATCCACATACCGTATATGTTCTGGGTTACAAAGTAAGAGTTACTTAGTGATTTATTTCTTATGCTGACTAAAAAAAAACAAAGTTTGATTCTCGGTAACAAAAAAGCTTGGAAACCACAGACCTAGTTTATACATTATCATTGGCTAAGTGTTCATGGAGTCTTAATGTAGGCATCTTGCCCTTTTTCTCCGCAAAAGTCTTTGCTTTGGCATCCGAAAACCGATTACTGATATAGACTGATTGTCTATAAGACAATCCAAAAGAACTTGTCCACCGCTATTTTCCCACAGCTGGGAATCAGGCTTATTCTCTAGGAGAAGGTATAGACCATAATCCACCACGCGGGCCCAGTGCGGGTTGGTGGATGTCACATGTCTTCAAATTTTTGATTCTAGAACTTTCCTCGCTAAGTTTTTCGTTACTGTTTCTAGAGCACTGGTGATGAAATAAATTCACAAAGTACAGCGCCTACCTAGGCTTGAGCATGTGACCTAACTACTCATAAGTTGGGACCGTTAGTACTGGTCATCCACCGAATTTCTATCTATTTTCCCGTTTCCTTTTTCTTCTCTTTTCATTATGGGGGTATTAGATTAAATTAAAACAGCAGGAGTTAGGTGACTCTCCTCTAGCGCGTGGACCGTGCAATTTCATATCGGTCGCGACAATCACTCAAATTTGGCAGTTAACGCTATTTCGCTCACATGACAGCGCCGGTTTTTTACTCTGTCCTTGTCTATCAGTGACTATAGGTTTGCAACCGTGATGACACTGACCATAGATGTGTGAGTTTCGAGTCCAGGTTTTTCAGATTGCGATATTAGCGCGTAACGTATCTTCCTTTATGATATAGCAATGATGTGGGTACATGAATTATTAAAGAAATCAAGTGCCTACAACTTGAAATAAATCCTTTGAATTTCAAGACGCTAAAAAGCCACAATGCCTCACCAAGAAACAGATCCTCCTCGAAAATGAAATAGGTAATAATCATGTATCATAACAGAATATCATAAAGAAGAGACTACCCTCGCTAACAAATTCCCCAGTGGGCATAGTGTTTCTCCAGTAAGTCATCTCGGGCCATAATTCCCGCCCCGCCTACGCAATGCGATGACCCTTACTGTCTTAACGATTCATGTCCCGGTAATTTATATTTTCTACGTTTTAGTTTTGTTGAGAGAAATGGGGAATTATTATCTGGATGGTTAGCGTTGATATTACTGAAATTTATACTTAAACGATACTAATTTATTATTCTTTCTAAACAAGACAAGGAAATAACACTCCGAACAGAAAACACCTGGAAGAGCTTTTTTGCCTATGTCACAGTGTAAGCTGAAGGGCATGTGTATTCTCCTCATTCTGACCTTATGGTCAACAGACTTGGTCTTTGATTAACATTCAGAAGTCCAAACTTAAAGTTTACCAACGTACTACGGGGTGCAATATACTTGATGCTAAACTAAAATAATCATGTATGAAACACCATAGCATAGCACCAGCCTTATAATGTTCCCACGGCTGGGACTCAGGCCTCCTGTCTAAGAGAGTGAATGGGCCGGCCCGCGTGGTGGATGCGCGGGCCGGGTGCAGATCTTCGAATTTTTGGTTCTAGGACATGCCGGTTTTCTCACGATGTTTTCTGTCACCGTTTTGAGAGCAAAGATGATGAAATAAATAACACAAAGTAATGCGCCTGGCTGAGTTTGAACTCGTAAGTCGGGGCCGTTACCTCTCGGCCACCACTACTCTATAAACACCATACTGTACCCCAAAACACAAATTTTTGACGATGCTGAGAAGGTTGCCCACTTACTCAGCTTAAGTGATACTAGACTGGACATGTATGCCGTATGCCAATCGAGCAGAGGTCCAGTAAAATTAAAATTGGTGCCTTGAAATTGTTAGACAGAGTTGTGGCATACCGTGAAGAAGATGTCTGGACGACGTACATGTCTTCCATAGGAATTGGCAAGAAATATTTCAGAACCAGAAACAATGGAAGATGTGGTTGAAAGCCTTTACCCAGCTATGAGACAGTTCAGGCTACATTTTATAATAAGCTAGAAGAAACCGGCCATTTAAAATCTTTTGCTGTGAGCCCCGCATTAAATCAAAAGAGGCTCTGAACAAAATGGCAATTTATCAGTGAAAACCATTATCAAAATGACGCTACCTGCTTGCGGAATTTTTTCAAGTGAATTTCGGTGGCTGGTTTAATTATGAGCTGATTGATTCCAAGTTTATATTTTAATGTGAAATTAGTGTGCTGCTTTATCTCAATTGTCTATAGAACTGGAGCATTGTAGAATTATAGAAAGATACGATACCGGGAAAGTGAAGGAAGATGTGGCAATAGTTTACCCTTATAGAATGCCAGTTTGTCTAGTCTCATCCAAGTTCTACCCACAATGATAACAACGTTATCTGGCTACCACCGTAGTCTTGGGCTTGCGGACGGCAAGCAATAGGTAACTCACCATCCAGCCGTCTGGTAACGGTCCGAACCGAGCACGAATCGTCGACATCGCGTACTGTTCCACGCACACTTCAAGGACATGTCAGCGAATCCAAGGGGCTTTTTGTTTTTGGTGGTTGGTAAAATCATCCACAAGAACACGGCTCTGCCCAAGCGGGGCACACTTCGACCGTGTGCTCCACCGTGTCCTTCAGGCGGTCCAAACATTGGTGACACCCGGGCGTCAGTTCCGCACGAATCCGGAACAGGAACCTCCCGAACTTGCCATGTCCGGTGAGAACCTGCGTCATGCGGAAGGTTAGGACGCCGTGTGGTCTTTTCAGCCACGCCTCAAGAGGGGCTTTACCGCCATAATTAAGGCGTGCCCAGCACTGGGTTGCGACAGTCGCAGTCGTCATTTCACCATGAGATCGCGCCGGAACTCTTTCCGCCATACCTCGACTTGTCGTGGAAGCGGACTTTCACCCCGGAAAATCCATAGGGGCTCAGCTATGTCGAAGCCTACTGGGGCCATGGATTGTGCAAAAGAGAAGAACATAGGTGTAGGGTTTAGTCAGTAAAAGTCTGACACGCCCTCCCGCTCCGCCCAAGTGCGGGAGAAATCACTGAATGATTTTCCACCAAAAAATCATGTGGCCTACTCGCCCCCAGACGATCAGCATGTCTGCATTCGGTCCTTAATAGCCACTCGCTGAATTCTCTTACCCTTCTTTAAAGACAAAATTTGACAGATATAAAGAAAAAAATAATAAAATCTGAACTTTAAATTTTTCATTCTGACTTCGAGCTTAAAACAACTAATCTTTAAATTATCAATCTGACTTTTAGTACATTTAAGAGCCATATTTATTTACTTTTAGATAATACCACAGTAAAGTTGTTTATTATTTTCAAAGTAACATCAATATGTTATATATGTTATGTAACATGAATATTTTACTTTGAAAATGTATAAATGGGAAAACTTCTTTACAAATATAATAATAATTTGGACTACATTATGGTAACTCAAATATAGTCATCATCTTATACGTACAGAGGTTCCATTGCACCAGTATTAAAACAGCAAATGATTTTATATGTATAATAATACTCGTATATATTCTTCTCTGAAACGGCCAAACAGATTTGAATGAAATTTACTGTTTATTCTTACTCTGACTGGCCTGTTGGTCTAGTGGTTAGTGTCCCTGATTGCTATGCCGGAGGTCGTGAGTTCGATTCACACCCAGGACAAATGTTTGTGTGATGAGCACGATCATTTGTTCTGTGTCTGGGTGTAATTTATCTATAATATGTGTGTCTCTTCTTCTTCCTGCCCTTGTCCCATATTACTTGGGGTCGGTGCAACACGTTTTTTTCTATTTAGAAATATATAAGTATGCTTATCAGTTGTCTAGTACTCATAACACAAGCTCTGCTTAGCTTGAGACTAAACAGCGTTGTGTGATAGTTGTGGAATATTATTCCGTGTATAATGTTTCCTTGGAATAATAAAATAAAACTACTTACTTCTAAGTGAAATTTAATAGTCATCAACTAATTCCAGCTCAATGTCACGACAAATAAGATTGTCCTTTCAATAGTCTATCAAATATTGCCCTCGGCCCAAATCTAATATTATATTTCTAAATAAACGATATGATATTATTTTCCGTCTCCTTATTATATAGACGACAATACTAAGGTAAAATCCATCAGCAAGATTGATTTATTATTTAGGCTATAGAAACAGCTTTTAAGATATATAAATACCAGTGAATTATATTTATACTCCTACCAGCGACTTTGCCCGAATCGAAATAAAAAAATATCCGAAGGAAGCATTATACTCAGAATAAAATATTATCAATGTTACTATTCAGTACATCGTCTACTCGTGTGCCAAATTTCACACAAATACGTTTAGACTTTTGAGCTTTAAGGAGTTACAAACATACAAGCACACATAAATACAAACTTTTGCTTTTATGACCGTTATCTCAACTAATGAAAAGTGTCAATTTTAATACATACATAGTTGGCCTGTATTTGGACTATGGTTTAAGTTCCATTCAATAGAAACTGATTCTATCGAAAATTAATCCCAATAACTCAAAATCAACAACAGCGTTTACAACAACTTTACCAACAAGACTATCAACATAGAAAATATACATTAGCACGCTGTCCGATCATCCGGTAACCGACCGGACCGAGCCCAAGTCGTCGACGGCGCATACTGTTCACGCGCGCCTCAAGGAGCTGGCAGCAAACCGTAGAGGCCCAGCATGTTAGCTACAGGCAGGCACGGCCGAAGCCTGCTGGGGTCATGGGTCACCTTCCGAAAGGAATACCCAGCCCCGGCACGATAGGCAACGAAGGAACGGGGTAAATTTTTAGTCAGTAAGAGTCTGACACTACTTCCCGCTCTGCCCAACAGCGGGATTTGTCATTGGATGACCTACCTACCATGTTTTTTTTTTACCTACAATAAAAAAAAAACATGACTTACAAAAAACCACAGCCTATAAGCCAGTTACCCGCCTAATCCATTTACTCCAGTAAATAGGTCAACGGCCCGATAAATAAAACGAAAATGCCTCCGAATGAAATATTTAAAACAACAAACCTTTTGATAAATGTCCGTGTAACATGAAAATTTCAAACGTGAAATATGTATTACTATGAAGGATATTTTGTAGGCTGTTGATGTGTTTGATGTATCGTGATGGACCAGCGGTTCAGGTACCTGTCTCTCATACAATGTGATTTTTTCAAGTCATATGTACTTTTCTAAGTTTCTCTAGGACATTACTGACACGGGGCACGGGGTCCTCGAAAAGAACGTAAAGCCGTTGGTCCCGATCTATCTATCTATCTTCTGAGTATGGTTTCCGCACTCAGTCCTCTGCGGACCATAGTACGTGGGCCATGGCGGCCATAATCTCAGGTGGGCTTATTCCAACCAGCCCACCTCTCTCCAAAAACTGATCAGGCCTCTCAGGTTCTTCAGAGCGTCAATAAGGGACTTCGGAGATCCCAAGGTCCGTGTGCGTGTATCAGTGATCCCCGTGCAGTCCAGGAGCACATGCGAAACTGTCTCCTCCCCCTCCAAACACGCTCTGCACAGGGTTGGTCCCGATTGTCATTCGTCAATATTTAGCAGACGTTACAGATATTCATACGCCAGAAAGTCTGACCATTAGACTATCCAAGGAGCCCATTAAATGAGTTGTAGACGTCAGATCGGTATTGACGGCGCGCACTGTTCCCGCGCGCCTCAAGGAGTTGTCAGCAAACCGTAGAGACCCAGCCTGCTAGCTGCAGGCAGGCAGGGTCGAAGCCTACTGGGGCCAAGGGTTTGCTTCTGAAAGGAAAGCTCGGCCCTGTTATCTAAGGCAACGAAGCAACGGGGTGGGTTTTTAGTCAGTAAGAGTCTGACACTATCTCTCGCTCCGCCCAAGGGCGGGAAATGACATTGGATGATTTTCTCCAGCACCAAAAAATAAAGAAAGATTGGTAATCGTGGGTTAAATCCCAAGTCATAATATGATCTTCCACCTTAAAATAAAGCTAAGTGTATTATTTTGTGTAATTTGTTTCATCACTACTGCTCATAAGACGGTGATGAAAACGTTCTATATCGTACGGAAAACGGTATGTCCTAGAACCAAAAAATTCGAAGTCATGTGACATCATCCAATCTGCACTGGGATCGCGTTATAGATCGGTCTATTCCCTCTCCTAAAGAGGAGGTCTGAGTCCCAGCAATGGCAACTTTATAAGGCTGATAAGTGATTATACTTATGCTAGTCTTTGAAACACCGTAAGTGTGTCGAATGCATCACATTAGACCCTATCAGAATAAAGAAGCAGGCTGAAAAAACACTGTTTTTTTTTTAATTTTTTCTACACCTTTTGGCTTCGAGTTCGGGCCTCGAATTCAAGGAATTGGAACATTATAAGGCTTGTTATGCTAAGCTATGTTATTTTACTTACAACATGATTCATTATTCCAAAATAAAACCCATTTTAATGTAACAAATGCCCCTCATTCTCACAACATGTGGATTGTGGAATGCTGAGCGTTTCATCTCACACACGAACAAAGCCAACTTCATGCATTTCACATAATAGTCTGAATTCTGTTTCGAGACTGTTCTGTAATACTTTGACCGAGTAATGCCTTAGTTTTGCTTTTAATGTGTTTTGTATTTATTTTGAATTATTTTTCCTTCTATGAATTACGTACTCTTTTGTTCAAAAATTTAAATGTCATTACAAAAAATGGACGGCGGTTGTCTCCTTCTGCGAAGCAGTAATGCTAGCGAAGGTAGCGGCTGCACGCGTGAGGAAACGGTCTTCCTCACGCCTTAGCAACTGCCGAGACCCTGATTTACAGCCACCGTGGGCGTGGGCTTGCGAAAAACAAGCAATGGGTACCTCGCCGTTCAGCAGTCTGGTAACCGTCTGGAGTCCGAGACGTCGGCGACCCGTAATTTCCACGCGTACCTCAAAGAGATATCAGCAAAACCGTAGTGGCCCAGCAAGGCCGAAGCCTACTGGAGCCATCAGTTGGCTTCGCACAGGGAAACCCGGGGTCCTGGGACGCAAGCCAAAGGAGGAATATAGCTGTAGGATTTAGTCAATAAAATCATCCTCCCGCCCCGCCCTAAAGCTGGAGAAGTCATTGCGTCATTTCCCACCTAAAAAAACAAAAGGTACAGAATTTCAGACCTAGAATACGTTGGTCGTCATCCTCAAGCCCGCGCTGAATTGAAAATACATGGATCCTATGTAATAAGCCTCGAGAGAAACACATCTGTAGAAAAAAAAAAATATCACATCACACTATAAATGATGAAATTCAGCACGCCAGTAAACCATCTCTTTGATCAGTACATAGATAGGTGATACTCTTTACCCCGGGATTATGGTATAATTTTATATTTTTACGCGGGTGAGACTACAGACGGAAACTAGGGTTTTATATTTTATTAGTTATAAAATTAGTTTTTTAACTTTTTGCATAGATACCTAATTATAACAATTTGTTAAACCAAAAATAAATATTACACAATTTTTCAGTGCTCTTTTCCTACTATTTTAGTAGGTTTTTTTTACTATTGATAGTTTTGCTTGAGGAAGTGACAATTTGGTCGACGATGGAGCACGTTTGTCTAGAGTAAGCTTTTCAGATACGATTCTTTTTAACTGTACGCAAAATGAATTTATTCTCAAAAAGTTTTGTACCTATCAATGGGTGAAAATTACATTTATTGGCCTATTTCTAGACCAAAACCCAGTCATTAATCTCTATTCTAAGATAGACTTGGGTTAAGATAATAACATAAAACACATTGGATTTAGGCTCTATTGAGACAATAAGATTTATGGCTAGAAATGAGATTATTTGGGTTATTAATGTTGCTCGATACAAAACATTTGTTCATGAAACAAATGGCCGATATCAGGCACAATAAACTTACATCATTAATTGCTTGTAAACCTGTTTACCTAACTATGGATCTTGTTGTTATTTTAGTACCTACATATATGTATCTGAATCTAGTGATTACCCGATTATTATATCAGACGGCTAGAGAACCTCCTACTTTTTGGAAGTCGGTTCTCTGTTCCCGATACCGGTGGGACACTATTTTTATATTTTTAAATGTTTTTTTTTTATGTGTTTGTTTTAAAGAAATATTTAAAAATATAATTTATATGTACATGAATGAATAAAGAGAATAATAATAATATTCCACAACTATCACACAACACCGTCTAGTCCCAAGCTAAGCAGAGCTTGTGTTATGGGTACCAGACAGCTGATAAACATACTTATATATTTTTAAATACATACATATTATAGATAAATAACACCCAGACACAGAACAAATGATCGTGCTCATCACACAAACATTTGTCCTGGGTGGGAATCGAACCCACGACCTCTGGCATAGCAGTCAGGGCCACTAACCACTAGACCAACAGGCCAGTTAGTACATTTTACCAGTAAAGCGAACACAAATGTACTGACCAGCAGATTTTTTTGCGATTTCAGGTTTGGTCCCATAGTAAAAGTTGTTTGTTATCATGACTGCAATCACGTGTTTAAGTATAGTTCACTAATTATCAGTCATACTATATTCTATACAAAATATCTGTTATTTATTTATTGTGCACTCCTACCAGTGTTTTATTTTTTAACCCAAAGGTTGACTGGTAGAGAATGCCTTGTTGCATTAAGTCCGCCTATGTACCACTACTGTAAATGAAGTCTAAATAAATAAATAGTTATATTTCATGGTTCCTTACAAGTACTGCGATATTACAAAAAAAAAACACAAAGAAACCAATAAATAGGTACCTATTATAAAAACCTTATTGATAAAAAGACACGGTAATATTATTTTACTATACTTTCGCCCGATATTGTTTGGAACAAAATATCGTTTCACCAAATACTTTAGTCCAACAACTTGCAGGAAATCGATTCTCCAAGGCCTCGAACTTCAAAAAGGTCGAATCTAACGACGTGTCCTAACTATACAAGTTATTAGCTGGCGCCTTCCTTAACGAAAGTTTAATCTGGGTTTAGCTAAATGGTGTTAGGTTAAACTCAGTTTGTAATAGGTTCGGCACTTGCTTGTTGAGGTGCGTGACATTTTGATTTTAGGGATCAATCGCTGTAATTAATATCACCTTTAGTGAGGTTATTTAGTAAAGCCTGGCCCACTAGCCAAGTTACAATCGTTTCGTTTAGGTTGAAAGCTTAGAATTGGCCACGCTCCCAATTCCTTTGTTCTGATCACGTGACTGATCACTGAGATAACATCAAAACAAAAAAAGGGGGGCGTAGCCAACTCTAAGTGTTCACGCTAAATGAAACGATTGTAGCTTGGCTAGGGGGCAGGTGCGTAGAACTCTGCCGCAAAAGGCACCCGGGGCTTTGGAAATCCCAGAGCAATTCACTGCTCTGTAGGCACGGGTAGGCGCCGAGCAATGGGTAGCTCGCCGTTCGTTCGTCCTGTAGAACCAAGCCCAAATTGATGTCGTGTAGTGTTCTGCGTGTAACTCAAAAAGATGTCAGCAAAATCGAAAGGAACGATGCGATGGGACCTTTTGAAGGAATTACTTTGACCCTCGAAAGCACAGGGTCACAGCGTCGCTGTGTTGCTCCACCATAGAGCGAAAGAAGTCATTTGATTATTTGTCACATTGCAGTGTGAAATCACGTACATTAACACATCACGTTAGAGCACGTAGTTTAAGTTAAGATAGATAAGATATGTTCGTAGCTCATAAGCATATTGTCACATACAAACCATATATATATGTCACTAATTAAAGGAGGATCATGCAGTTGACCTATGGAGAAGTACACCGTACGTCGGTTACTTAACCCAAGCCCAGGTCGTCAACGGCGCGCACTGTTCCCGCGCGCCTCAAGGAGTTGTCAGCAAACCGTAGAGACCCAGCCTGCTAGCTGCAGGCAGGCAGGGTCGAAGCCTACTGGGGCCAAGGGTTTGCTTCCGAAAGGAAAGCACGGAAAGTGGTGGGTTTTTAGTCAGTAAGAGTCTGACACTATCTCCCGCTCCGCCCAAGAGCGGGAGATGTCATTGGATGATTTTACCCACCACCAAAAAAAAAAAAGTCGGTTACTTAACACCTCGCCTTCCCACATCGTATGGCGACCCTGCCAGTCGGCTGGAACCTACCAGTCGACGGGCTCAGGGCCGAAGCCTACTGGGGTCATGGGTTAACTTCCGAAAGGAATACCCGGCCCCGGCACGATAGGCTACGAAGGAACGGGGTAGGTTTTTAGTCAGTAAGAGTCTGACACTACTTCCCGCTCCGCCCAAGGGCGGGATTTGTCATTGGATGATTACCTACCATAAAAAAAAACCAGTCGACGGGCAGACGGTAAAAAGTTAACACTAGTGAGCACTAGTTTAACTTCTTCCTGCTCTTATTCCGTCACCCCTCACGCTATCACTAACTCCCTTTTCTTTCATATCACTTCTCACACAATCCATCCATCTCTTCTTATTTCATAACAATTTAAAAAAAAAGTTCGTGATACCTTCTCTCAACAGGTGTTCATTATATCTAGTCTAATGTATACAGACAGACGCAGTGAAGAAATGCAATTTACAATAAGTATTGACGGCTAAATTTTGATCGTTTTAATGCCGTGGAGGGTCGATACGGTACATTAAACACTATCGATTGTAAACATAAAACAAAAAAATATAGTACTTTTTTTCTAAAACTCGAATTAATATACGCATGTACGAAATTAGTTTCTTTAAGTAAACATCAGCTGATCGAGTGCAATGACCTGTAGGTAGTTAGTACGCGACGACCGACAATACAGGTTATAAGGAAATACAAAGATTGTCCTGATTCTATTAGTGTATTTACTTGCACAATTTCATAGATCACTAACTCTAGAACGCCATTTAAGATCTCATTTTGTCAGCAAGAAAACATAGCTAACAGTAAACTCCGTAATATTCAACAACAAAGCGAGTTACTCCACTATCATCGGCTGAACACTACTATATATTCAACAAATTGCAGCACTAATCTTAAATCTTCGCTGAAATTTAATACACTAGCGCTTGTTTGTTCCTACTCTTCAAATATAAAGTTATGTTCAGACGGTAATAGTGTTTCGAGCGAGGAGCGTGAGTAAGTGTCAATTGACTGGAATGGTGATTGTGTCTTTGAATATAAAGGTATATTCAAACGACGATAGTGTTTAAGCGAGTAGTAAACTTTACTTACTTAACTCTCTCTTTACTGTCTTCTAATACGAGTATTAAGGTATTTTCAAACGATGATGGTAGAAAAGTTAGTATGAAATTAAGAGGGTGTGTTCCACTGGCAAGTAATAGGGTTTAGTAAGTGTCTATATAGTGAAATGGTGATTATGTGTTGGAATATAAAGGTGTGTTCAAACGCTGATAGTGTTTTAGGAAGTAGTAAAAGCTAGTTCCTGTCAGTGAATAGCATTTAAGTATTTTCAAGCGATGATATTGGACAGGTAATTAAAGAGAAAGGATTACGACAATATATTAAGATCGTGTATTCAAATGTAAGCGAGTAGTAACATTGAGTACATACTTTATTCCAACGATGACAATGTTTCAGGAAGTAGTTCGCATTAGTTACTGTAACTTAAAATAAAGGTGGGTTTAAACTACGACAGTAGTTAGGCAAGTATACATTTTTGTACTAGTAGTTTTTAGTACTGATTACTAGTAATAGTAGATATACTCGTATTAATACATGTAGTAGACATATTAATATTATATTTAGATCATGATTTAAATCTAAATTTCTTAATTATTTGATATATTTTATTTATAGTTTGATAATATGGTATTAATTAATTTCAGTTTAAATTTCTGTTTTAGTATTTTTATTTCAATATTTATTTTTTACTTCCTATTTTTTTTTGCTCTTAGCATAGATTTTGTTCATTTTGTATTCAAGTAAGTACTCGTTGCATATAGTTTTTACTTTTATGAGCCATGCGGTGCTAACCTATAAGAAATTGTTGTTTTAGTGTATACAATTGTTGGTTGACCAATAAAAATAAATAAATAAGCGAGTGACGGGAGTTACTTACAGTCGGATAATAAGATCGGTGAATACATCGACCTATGCATAGGAGTTTCAGAACAGTGACTAACAAGGAGTAAGCTACTCTTCAGATTGTGAAACTAGGATTATAACTGTTTTTATATAAGTGTTCAAGCAGATAAGTCTCTGAATGAACAAAGGTGGTTTTAATCAGTATAAGTCACAAACCTTCTCTTACTCTACTCAGAGCAGAAGAAGATATTTCATGATTTCCCACCTCAAGACGCGCTTGAGACCAACCCTCACGCCCCAACCGCACGGGCTTGTGGACGCCTAACACTGGGTAGCTCACCGTCGCTAGCTTGTGGAAGGAAAAATCTAGGCCCTGGAATGCAAGGCAACGAAGGAACATAGGAGTAGGTTTTAGTCAGAAAAAGTCTGACACGAAAGGGCGCGAGATGTCATTGGATGATTTCCCACCTAGAAAAAGGGGGAGGAAATTATTGTCAATTGCGTAAGTTACTAATAAAATTATACTTTTTGTCTGATTCTGTCTTTGAATCTAAAGATATGTTCAAACGACGATAGTGTTTAAGCAAGTATCTGTACGTTAGTTACTGTCTCAATAAATTGTAATTCAAAGTCACCTTGTCCCGTTTATTAATAACTATAGTTTACAATAGCTTAACGTCTCTGTAATTAAACATGAAGCTTTGAGCTAATAATATTCTAAAACTATCACTCAAAGCTATCTAGTCCCTAACTAGGCAGAACTTGTGGTATGAGCACTAGACAACTGACAAATACACTTATATATATCTAACTAGCTTTTGCCCGCGGCTTCGCTTCCGCTCTATCTTACTCTACCCTACCCTACTCTATCCTACTCTACTCAACTTCAGCCTACTCTACCCAACTCTACCTTATTCCGATAAATGAGTATGTTACGGTTTTTTATTATTTAACGAGATAAAAATCCATTTTATGTCCTTGTCCTGGTTCTAAGCTACCTCTCCCCCAATTTTCAGCCAAATCGGTTCAGCCATTCTTGAGATATAAATAGTGTAACTAATACGACTGTATTTTATATAGATATAGATTTAATATATTATAGACAAATTACACCCAGACACAGAACAAATGCTCGTCCACAATACACAAACATTTATCTTGGGTTGGTATCGAACCTACGAACTATAAGCGTCAGCAGAGCCATTAACCGCTACACTAACAGGCCAGTCGAAATTATTTAACGATGTATGCTGTAAGCTCACAAATCAATCTAGACAAATCAAATATTTTTTGTAACAAATTGTGTTCAAGCATCCGAGACCTGGTAGCGGCCATTATTTTATACAATTTGCAAAAAGCTGACTTTATGGAGAGTATGTTGCTGCCAGCTTGATTTGTAAATAAAAGAGGAAAATCTGAACCTAGAAATATATCAAAAGCTAATCGAATGAGCAGTTAGAGAGGCCCGATTTTTTTTTATTTGTGCCATGTTTATTTTGTACATTTAACACACACAGTAATACATGATTATACATCATTGTACAAACACTGAACACTTAAAAATGTTATAAGTTTAACGCTTTTGTGTAAACCACTTTTAATGTTGTGCTTAATGTAAATAATAAACTAATTATAACACATGCCTATAATATTTAAGGAGTTCCCTCAATTGTTCACACATCATCAGAACTAGTTTTTCGATAAAATTAAAGACAATGTGGTTGTTTATCTTTTGAAGTAGAAAAAAAATCTAATCGGTGATTTTTCTTTAAATAGGTTTAAAATTTTAAATGCTTATTAAGCCAGTAATATCACTTTTTGAGATATTCAGGTTTCGCTCTATTGCAATTCTTCAATTAATTTATTATTTCTTCGATTTTCTTTAACGGTCACTGTCAACGATAATACCGCCATTGTTCCTATATATTTAAGTTTATACTATATACCCGACTTACGAGTTGTAGGTCGCGGGTTCAAATCCAGCCTGGCGTATTACTTTGTGTAATTTATTTCCTCAAAACGGTAAAGGAAAACATCGTGAGGAAACCGGCATGTCCTAGAACCAAACATTCGAAGACATGTGACATCTACCAAACCACACTGGGCCCGAGTGGTGGATTAGAAAGAAGAAGAAAGAAAGAAAGAAAGAAAAACAGTTTATTCGCGTGAAATGACGCAAAACTTAAAACTACTTGACAAACACAAATACTATATATAAGGAAGATATGCGTCACATTCACGCAAAACGGCCGAACGCTCAGCATAAAGCTGTGGCCTCATGCTTAGAGCGATGAGCTCACAGCGCTGATTTTCAGCGAAGGCCGGTGGCGGTGTCGACATAAAGACGCCGAACGGTGCAGAATGTAGTGTGTGAGTGATTTGAATAAAATGAATAAATAAAAAAGGAAATAAAAAGTACGAATAAGTTTAAAACAAGATAATAACAAAAAATAAATAAAAAATAAGTTGACAGATACAATTATATATAGTTGCAACACCACGACGCGCCCTCAACACAATTTTTGTAAACTCGTCTTCGTAGTCTGTGGCGAATTGGATAGACGCGATACGTGATTGGACGCGACCGCGATGCTGTTGAACTGGTGTTGACAACAAAAGGATATGACCAAATGTGACGACATGTTAGGATGGTATTGGAAAATTCAAAAAATAAGCTACTTGATATAATGTGTTTAGTGTTTGTGACTAAGTGTAAAATTAGAGAAATGCGACTACACGAACAGGTAAGGTTGATCAAACGATATTCTGTACCCGCAATTCAAACCAAAAGCGTCGACATTTTTTGTAATGTACGTTGATAAATAATTATATAGACTGGCACTTTGTCGCCAATAACATTTTTCTTTTCTTTAAAGGTGTACTTTATAGATGTACGTTTTGCTGCGCTACTGAACACGTAAACTGAGAAAGCTCGTGACCTCAGCACGCAACTGATCAATTGTTCACTCAATGCTTTGTGGAAAATTCCACGAACATATTGCTAGGAGAAACAAGCGGGACCATGTATAGAATTGGCATCTAAAATTCGAATAGGTAACAATGGATTGCTAAGTCAGGTGAGACCCAGAGTAAAAAATTTTTAGATATATGCATTATAATTATATGTGAATTAAGTAATATAAAAATAATAAGTATATTTAATTAATATTGATTTTGTTTGCAGGTTCCTAGAGTGATGTAAAAAAGTTAGTGGCTATGCACACCGGCACAGAATGCCAAACCACAGCACCGCTGCTGATCCAAACCAACCAAAGGAGGTCATAACCCATAAGGTGACAAAAAGTTTATTGAAGTGAAAGTTGCGCTTGCAAGAGTAGGCTTTTATGGTTATTTTTAAAGGATTGTAATGATTTTAGGCCTCGCAGTGGCGGTGGAATATCATTCCATATATGCGCAGCAGCATACTTAAAAGAACCCCTGATAGCTGCGGTTCTGTGCCGCGGTGCTGATAGTGGACCCACCACAGAGCGAAGACCATACTTGTAGTGCGTCTGTCGCCAAGTAAGTTTTTCAAATAGGTAACGTGGCTTTTGAGTATTTATAACGCCAAACAGTAAACTGGCTAAATGCTGCTTACGCCTAGCAGCCATTTTCAAGATCTTCAATTGATTTATGTATGGAGTGACATGACTTCTACGTGGAACATACACACAAAAGCGAATACATGCATTCTGGATGCGCTGAATCATTCTGTCTGTCCTAGCAAGTAAGCATGGCCCATAAACAGTGTCACAATAATTTAGTTTAGATAAAATTAGGCTGTCAACAAGTAGTTTACGGAGTGGGATGCTAAGATATTGCCGTATAGCATATAAAACCTTAAGCCTGTAAAAACAATGTCTTAGTGCACTTTTTATATGGGCCTCAAAGCGCAGCCCTGGATCCAGAATCAGCCCCAGGCTGCATGCTTGCTCTACACGCTCAATTTCCTCTCCTCTAATCTGGACCTCAGGTTTAGCCAAAAGAATTGCAGACACTTGCTTCTTTGTGCCCAGCACCATGAATTTTGACTTTAGTGGATTCAAGACCAGAGAGTTCTCCTCAGACCAGGCCACAACCCGAGCCAGGTCCTCATTCAACTTCTGCACAGCCTGTGAAGCATCGCACCCTTTAAAGGATATGTATAATTGGATGTCATCAGCGTACATATGATACTTACAGTTTATAAGCGATTCGGTTACATCAGCGCTGTATAAAATGTAAAGCAGAGGGCCCAAAATTGATCCCTGTGGGACTCCTCTTGTCACAGGAACGGGGAGGGATGATGTGGTTGATCCATCTTCCCTATGGATTTGCACATACTGAGACCTATCGGTTAGGTAGCTACTAAACCAATCCACAGCCTCTTTGTCAAAGCCATAGTATGCTAATTTAGAAAGCAGCAAATTTGTATTAATAGCGTCGAAAGCTCGTGAGAAATCCAATAGGACCAGGATTGATCCCTCCCCCTGATCACGCGACTCCAGGATATTGCCCACAACGTCAGCCAGCGCTGTTGCAGTACCTCTGCCCTTTCGAAAACCGGACTGGAGGTCTGGTAGAATGTTATTACTCTCCAGATACTCAATAACTTGTGAGGAGCGAATTCTGAGAGTGGCGTCTCCCGGCTTCCTTCTGGCAAGAATGCGGCCCCGCTTAATCCACACAAACCTCCAGTCAGCGAGACCAGCAGCGTCACGCGCCCTACGGAACAGCAGGCGGTTGGTCCTCGTGAGCCGCTCGTTGAGAAAGAACCGCCGGGCGGGGCCGGGCATGTCAAGGTCAGCTGTGGTTGCACCGCGCCGCACGCGTGCGCTTGCCAGCAGCTTGTCGCGCAGATCCCGTCTAGCCAGGCGCACGACGATGGCCCGCGGCCGAGATTCTGTCGCCCCTGCTGAGCCTGTCGCGTTGAGCTGCCTACCGCCGACCCGCTCTGCGCTCACAATATCGCGCTCATCGAGTGTGACACCCAGCTTCAGGCTGATGACCTGTACAATATGAACTGGGTTGTCAGCTGTGGTCTCCGGTATATTAGAGACCTCAATGTCATTGCCCAGAAGTTCTTGGTCTCTGTCGTTGAGTTCCCGTTTTAAATCCTCAATGATAGTCCCATCGACCACTCCAGGCTCAGGAGGGTCAGAAGCTCGCCGCTCCAGAACCTCCAGTCGCACCTCTAAGTGGTCGATACGCGCACTGCAGGCGCTCATAGAGGCTTTTAGTCCCGCCATTTCGAGCTCCATCTCCTTCCTAAATATTTGAATATCGGCTCGCATTGCTCGCAATTCCTCAATAATCAAGCCAGCTTCGGGGGCTGTGGGTACGGGAAAGTTTTGGCAGCCGATGTCGGTAGAGGAGGTGTCACGCGGCGGAGTGTCATACCTGGCAGGGCTGACAGGTTTGGAGCCGACCGCAGTGATCACTGGAGTGCAAACTTGCTCCGCCGATTTCTTCACGGTACTCTCCGATGCACCTCTGACGGGGGTATCAGCCCTGTTATCACGCACGACACCCTTTGTGCATTCAGGGCAGCGCCAGCCAGCAGATAAAGCCGCCTTAGAAGGAATGCCTACACAAGCACGATGGTAGTGAGCCTGACATTTACCACACTTAACGCCCTCTAGCGCCGAGGTGAAGCGACCGCAACCACCGCATTTAAGACCAGGCATGATGATGGTGCGAAGACTAAACTTGATGCCAACTTGATACAAAGTCAACGCTCTAGATGGCGCCAGTGGGGATCCAGGATCGATAGTCCACCAAGTAAGATAGATGGCTCTGGAGCAAATTAGGCAGCTCACTCTATTAGTTAAAATAGAGGGTACCGAATTCTTTGGCCAAAATCTATTTCGTTTTTCTATGGTTTTATGTCCCTTAAACTCACTAGATATAGTTCACTCCAATATATGTCACTTAACTTTAAACTGTGTTTATTTTTATAAAACTTTAAAGCAGTAAACCGAGTTATTTTATTTATTTACTTAGACACAAGCAATACGATGCTACACCGTCACAGACGTCAAACGTCGACTCCGATTACGGTCCCTCTTCTGAGGAGGCCTGAGTCCCAGCAGTGGGAACATTAAAAGGCTGATGATAATGATATATATCAGTGGCGACCGCGTACTGGAAGACGCAGCGTTGGAAGGCCTCCCACAAGGTGGACCGATGACCTGGTCAGGGTCACTGGAGTCTGATGGATACGGGACGCACGGGACCGGTCGTTGTGGCGACGTTTGGGGGAGGCCTATGTCCAACAGTGGACATCTTTCGGCTGTAATGATGATGATGATTTAAGTTTATGTAACATTTTTATTATTATTCTGGTATACGGTAATGTCACAGTAAATTCTATTAAATAATAGTTAATCATTATCATATAATAGTGTCAATGGCTACATTTTTATCAGAACTAAAATACCTACTCACTTATTTATTTTATCGAAAGTATTTTTTTATTTTTATACATACATTTATTTAATACCTGTAATAAGTTATGTTTGAAACCGCTTGATCCGTCACTCATCACTGAAGGTTCATTGGAAGACCAGCGTCAGATAGTATTTTTCTGTTTGGCAACATTGCTGAAATGAATCTTTTTTGGCGCAGCCATGAGGCACACATAGTGTTGCAGTTTTTATTTATTTATCTTACGAGTATTTAAGGGTGTTATTCTGGTGACTGTCGCCAAATAAATATTTTTTCTTTCTTTCTAATTTTCATTGTAATAGCATTAAAACTAACTCACTCTTTCCCTTCCAATTCCATTCAAATACGTTAAAACAAGACACTGTCGACACATGTCATGGCCGACAGCGCAACTTCCAGCAGTCGAAACTAAAGTTCGGTTCAAACGGCGACAGTAATTTCGCGGTGGCGGATGTAACTTCATCTTGTCAATTGAGGTGAACATGTTTCGTTAAACTTGTATCGTTTAATAGCTTGATAGTGGGTTTGGCATTGACTTCCGGTGTGGTAAAAGGGTTGAGAAAACCATTAAAGATACATACAACGTGTTTTTCTATATTCCATAATTCTAAGGTTTTTTTTCGGAGGATAAAAATCGCGGAAGATAGTTTCAGACTTTTACTTACTAAAAACCCACTCCATTCCTTCGTAGCCTTC
Source organism: Leucania comma (assembly GCA_958295575.1). NCBI lineage: Eukaryota > Metazoa > Arthropoda > Insecta > Lepidoptera > Noctuidae > Leucania > Leucania comma. The sequence continues at coordinate 3,346,169 of OY282482.1, read as the reverse complement.
GTACCAGGGCCCTAGTGTACACTTTCACATTTACCCATGGCTCCAGAGTATGCTTCGACCCTGCTGGGCGCCTACAGTTTGCAGACAACTCCTTGAGGCACGCGGGTACAGTACGCGCCGTCAACGACTTGGGCTCGGTCCGGACAGTTACCGGATGGTTGGACAGCGAGCTACCCATTGCTGGCCGTCCGCAAGCCCGCGCCTGCGGTGACCGGAAATTGGGATCGGAATTCCGACGGCAGGCGGCTGCGGCGTGAGCGCCATTGCCTGATGCGGTCGGCCTCCTCCTTTGCTAGCATTACTGCTTCGCAGGAAACAACCGCCTGCCACTCCTCCTCACTCCGGATCAGGGTATGAATGAGACCATATCAAAGAATCGACTAGCTTATGAATTTTCATAATTCGATTACTGAAATATGAAATATGAAAATGTAAATATGTAATTTGTTTGTCTGTAAACTATTTTAGATTTTATCGATGACGACGAGGTCGCATAAGTAAAGATTTGTCTTCTTATGGGTTTTTTTATGGTAGATAAAATCATCCAATGACAAATCCAGCCCTTGGATGGAGCGGGAGATAGTGTCAGACTCTTAATGACTAAAAACCTACCCCATTCTTTCGTTGCCTATGTAATATAATCGGGATCGGAATCCCGGCGGCGGCTGGGGCGTGAGCGCCGTTGCCTTTGCCTGATGCGGTCGGCCTCCTCCTTTGCTAGCATGAAATTAATTTCTTTAAATAAACATCAGCTGAGCGAGTCCAATGACCTGTAGGTAGTTATCGGTCATTGCATACTAGCTATGTACAGGTCATTGGACTCCGGCTGGAATTTAGCCGTGTATATAAATAATAAAGCCACTGGCAGAAGCTAGTTCTATTATCGTATCTTCCTACCTTTGTCTCTGGCGTGTGATTCATCAAAAAACTATGGCAACTAATCAGTTTCACTCTAGCTGTGCCATAAATTGCTACAAGTTTGAAAGTGGCACCAGTGGCAACAATTGAAAAGGAAAAGTTTGTATTGGATAGTTCATGGCCTTGGTAAAGAGAGCCAATGAAATGAGGGGCAATAAATAAATAGTAAAAAGGTTTATTACATACCATTTTCTCATACACTGCCTGTCGAGGAGTCTCCAGTTAGACATAGAAATGCCTGTATTTGAAGACTCCGCTCTTCCCTTACGTCATAAATATATAACTAGGCAAAAAAAGAACAAAACTAAAAAAGAAAGAAAGAAAATACGATAAATTGTATATGTGCGTGAGTGTGTTAAGTGTGAGTGTGTTTGTGTTATGGTGTATAGGAATAATTCATAAGAAAAAAAGTTAAAAAATAACGAGTAATTATTTGATAATATCCCTTCTTTATTCTCTAATGTACACAAAACATTTGATATAGGTAGTACACAGTAGTTGGACAATGCATGAACAAAGGCGAGCTTAACTCGACAATGAGTTTTCTCCCAAAAAATCCTTGACTGACAGAGAAATAAAATAATCAAGGGTAGACTCAAGTGTACAATATAAACCTTCACATATGAACCTACATAAATAAATATTTAAAATATACGTACATACTAGTAAATACAAATATTATGTCAGTTGTGAAAAGAAGTGCTCTTTAATCCCTTAATGAGAGCAGTACCTCTACCATGAGTTTTAAGCAATAGTATTCGTCGCTACTCGATATCGACGCCGTAAATATTTTGTATGGCAAATTTTGGTTCTGCAAGTGACCGCTAGAGGCGCTGCCAAATTTGCCATACAAAATATTTACGGCGTCGATATCGAGTAGCGACGAATACTATTGCTTAAAACTCATGGTAGAGGTACAGTGGTGGCCGAGTGGTAACGGCATCGACTTACGAGTTGTAGGTCGCGAGTTTAAACCCAGCCAGCATTACTTTGTGTAATTCGTTTCATTGCTACTGCTCTCAAAAACGGTGAAAGAGAATATCGTAAGGAAACCAGAACCTAGAATCTAAAATTCGATTCCTCTCCTAGAGAGGAGGCCTGAGTCCCAGAAGTGGAGACATTAAAAGGCTAATTATGCTACGAGTATTATACTATATCATATTAAAAAGACGGAACGGGGGTCCAAAGTTTGAAGTTTTTATAAATAAAAGCCAAAGATAATATGATATACCTTGGCATGAATATGAACATAACATCTAACGATACTCAAATTTTATGAGCAAAAAGTAATTGCGTTTCAATATAAAATCTTACTACAAAGCAACCTTCTGTACTACTCTCTGTTGTGACGAAATAGCAGGAAAAAAACATAGTATATTGTAAACATAGTATGTTGTTATTTTGAATATGTTAACGTGGAGGGTGATATCTCGTGCGTGGTTTGTTATTTTTTTATTATTCGCTATTTGAATTGTAGGAGCGTGTTTCGATTTCAGAGGGATCATGTCGGATTCGTACACGTGTTATGAATTATCCGACTATCCGATATAATTCGTGACACATTCCTATCGATACAAGGCGGAAAATGCAGCGATAGAAGCAACACTACAAGGTGAACATATAACCCATAATAGTCTAACAGCGTTTTACGCGATGCGGACCAAAACGGTTCATGCGAATTCAACGTGATGCGGCAGCATATAAAACAAATCACCGCATTGCAAGAGTTCATGCAAAAACTTCTACTAATTTCGACCGCTTTGCTTCACTCAGCGCCTCACCACACTGAAATCAAATTTTCCATATTGTGGTGAGTCTCATGGGTGTCTTGAGTTCGGCTACTATGGAGACGTTGGTCAGATGCTGTCTAATGGACTCTGAACATTTACCTTCAACACCACACCTCAAAAGCATCAATCTGATGGCGGTCAGCTTTTTTTAGGGCCAACGCTGCGTAAAGCGATGGAAAATATGAGATGGAGAACCAGTTTTTTGTTTTTAAGTCTGAATAAAAATCGCCCAGTTACTTTCATCAACCTTGCCAAACGCTGTGCTTAATAAACTGTTCGTGTTCATTAGCAGCGTGCCCATCGCGGTTCAGTGGTCCGTGAAGTGTTCCTTATTATATAAGAAATGTAGCTACTATCAATTTATACTGCACTCCATCAATTTAAACTTTGTCGGTACATTTTATATTTTTAACAAGAAATTTTATGCAGATTTAGAACAAAAAAATGGATCAATCTGCCAATCATTTTGCCAACCATGTTAGGGAGGCTGAAAAGACCTCACGGCGTCGTTTTCTTCCGTATGACGCAGGTTCTTATCTGACATGCTAAGTCCGGGAGGTACGTGCAACGGATTCGTGCGGTAGTGATGCTCGGGTGTCGTCACTGTGTGGACCGCCCGGAGGACACCGTGGAGCACACGGTAGCGGTGTGCCCCGCTTGGGTAGAGCATCGCCGTGTCCTTGTAGTGATCCGGGGCGGCCGGTCAGGAGCAAGGACGAGTGCCTACCACTCGTCATGGTCACGTCCTTCTGCGAAGCAGTTATGCTCCCAAAGGAGGAGGCCGACCACATGAGGCAAAGGCGCTCACGCTCCAGCTGCCCCAGCTACCGCCGGGATTCCGGTCCCGATTTCCGGGCACTGCAGGCGCGGGCTTGCGGATGGCGAGCACTGGGTAGGCGACCATCCGGCAACAGTCCGGACCGAGCCCAAGTCGTCGACGGCGCGTACTGTTCCCGCGCGCCTCAAGGAGTAGTCAGCAAACCGTAGGGGCCCAGCCGGGTCGAAGCCTACTGGGGCCATGGCAAATGTGAAAGTGAACACCAGAGCCCTGGAACGAAGGCAAAGGAACGGGATGGGTTTTTTAGTCATTAAACGTCTGACACTATGTCCACCAAAAAAAAGACCATGTTAGGCTTTGAGTGGCTGGAAGGCTGGAGAAGTGCCAAGGCGTCCTCACCTTCCACTTAAGAGAGCAGGAGAAGTTATTTGCGTGGTCCTGGAGTGTAAACGGTAACTGAAGGTGTACGTTTTTTTTTTTATTTAGCCTATATTTTGCCACAACAGGGCAAACGGCTGGTCCAATTTTTTCGAGGTGGCTTTTTCTCGAGCCACTTTAAACCAACAATTACGTTAGGCGTCTAGGTCATTTCACCACATCTTTTCGCCCATCCTCAGTCCCAAGGCCCATCATCTGAAGACATGTGACATCCAACAAACCGCACTGAACCTGCGTGGTGGATTACGGCCCATTTCCTCTAATAGAGAGGAGGTCTGAGTCCCAGCAGTGGGAAAATTATAAGGCTGATGCTATGCTATGCTACACAGGTAGACCTCGTCCTAGAATAGCACATACGATACTTTTTATCCACAGAATACACCTATTCCTTTAGGATAGTTTTATACTACATCGCAAGCGGAACCACTTTCAGTAACTAGTTTGAAAAGAAAGGAAGAAAGATAAAATAGTGCCAAGTAAAAAGATATTAATAAGCCATTAACCCTAGATAATGTGAAATTAATACCGACAGGGTCTCGTCGCCTGCATAATCAGTTCCAACGTGCTTATTAAGATGCCGAGCCTTGGCCGGCGGCCTAAAGGATTTTAATCTCCGCTGATTGGAGTTAAAATCGGTGTCAGGCCACTTTTTCTTTAGTTAAAAAAGGCTAATTGATTCTGTTAACGTGATCTGCGGTTTGTTTCTTTTTGTTTTGGTCGACCTTATTTTGTATTGACATTCTTTATTAATTTATTTTGACATTTGCAATTAATTTATTTTGACATTTGCAATTAATTTATTTTGACATTTGCAATTAATTTATTTTGACATTTCCTACTTTATCAGGTGATCAGCGGTTTGTTTCTTTTTATTTTTTCGACCTTATTTTCTATTGACATTCTTAATTATTTAATTTTGACATTTACTACTTTATATAGTGTGTTATTGTCATGTGTTTTTTTATTTCATTTGACTTTATTTTTATTGACATTTTAAATTATTTTTATACATAATATAATTCTGGTATTCTATACAATACCGAATGCGCAGCCGGTAATGTGTTTAAAAGACGTTATTTTTTAATCACCACCTGAAAATAAAAGCCGTAGTTTAAGCCGTATTTTATACATTGCCTAGGTATGGTATAGAATGGCCGATTATATAGATAGCCGGTAACATATACAAATAAAAAAAAGATTTTTTCAAAATTCATCCTATAAAGGGGTTTCAAAATTTGTATGGAGAAACTTACAGGTTTCACACGGGCGAAGCTGCAGGCAAAAGCATACTTACTGTCATTATCATCATAATTTCTGCGGATTTATTTTCTGTTTTTATAAACAAATGCTGAAACGAGACCGATAAACAGTATTTAATAGACATTTAAATAAAAAGACCGAAAAATATAATATAAAGAAACCTCGTCCATTCACATTCCAATTATTGGCGTCTAATCTTTCCCTGAAGCCGTCTTTAGAATTCATTCAAATACAAGTAGGAATCTCTATACATACACGATTCCCTTTTCAAATCACCATGAAAAAGTCGTCGAATTTCATCCGAAGCACCGCCGTTGGGGCACTAAAGACCCTTAGATCGCCCTGTTTTACGATAATAAGAGAGAACAGATTGGGCCATCCCTAAGGTATAACCCGAACCATTTTTTATTCACAATTAGGTACCTGCTTTCTTGATGACTCTCATAAAATATAGGGTCGGCACGCAATTTTAAATGTGAAAATGATATGTTTATTTCCCTATATAAATAGTTTATAGAATAAGGTTTTATGTTAGCGAAGGGTTTATTAACCTTTAAGTTCTTTTAGAGGCTATGATTGAATAGAGATGGCTTGATTTTATTAGGGTTGACTTTTTATGTCGACTTGAGGTTTATTTTTATGTATTTAACATTCAGTTGAGGTATTGCTGACGGAAAAAATAGATGGAAAAATACACAGAGGCAAAATCTGTAGAATAATTTTCTTTTTCTTAACGTGTTGATTTAAAAAATAGAAAAGAAATCTTAATAAAATCCCTTGAAAGGCCCAATCTTCGACCACGATAATGCCATCCGTTGACACTGTTATTAGATCATAGTCTGAACAGGTTAAAGGAGTATATGGTGAAAGAGGGAAGGTGGGACTTGGTATGCGAAGAGATGCCGCATAAATCTTGAAGACTGAAACAGTACGAGAACCACATTGGTACAGATTGCCTTTGCTGCCGTCGAAATTATGTACGTCGACAAAGTCAATACTACGGAAGTCAGTTTGACAACGGCACGAAGCTATGATGACGTCATATGACTTGACAGAGTCTAGATAACAGTTTGCGCGTACATAGATGAAAGTTCCAATCACATGGACGTATTCCTCTTTTCTCTGTTGGTAGCCACGTGGCAAAAACTAGTCTAAAAATTGTCCTACGCCTCGTTGTAACATACAATTTGTACTCTGGAGAAAATTCCTATTCTGACCCGATTCATCTCGAACCAATAGGTATGTATACACCGTTAAATTTTGGTCGTTTTATTCCCGTGGAGGGTCGATTCGATACATGAAACACTATCGCCTTGTAAGGATAAAATTAAAATATTAAGTATTTTTTTCCTAAAACTCGAATTAATATACGCATGTACGAAATTAATTTCTTTAAATAAACGAGTCAATAACCTTGTAGATAGCTGTCGGTCGTTGCGTACTAACTACCTACAGTTCATTGGCCTCGCTCATCTGACGTTTATTTAAAGAAAGGAAAACTAGTTTGTTTGTCACAAAAACTAAATAAGGAATTTATATTCACAACGTTGCGTTAAATTATCATAGTTATAGAACTTTCACAACAGACCAAAACTTTAGAAAACAACTAAATAATTACGGAACACTAATTAAAAGGCCCCTAATTTGCATCTAAATAATTAGTACCCGCACATCTCACATTCCACTTTTAAATAATAAATTATTCGACTACCCTCCAATCTGCCGAAATTAGACAACCACATCGACATCTGATCGATCCCCATTACATCGTTCATTCGTTCAAATATTCATTCGGTCTCGAACGAAGTTATTTCTCTTGGGTAAGTTTTTTTTTAATACTTATGCCATTTACGGGTAGGTACACATCGGGATTTTACGTGAATTGTCAATATTTGACAATAACATTTTTAAATGAAATCGAAATGAATCGTAATAATATCCGTTGGGAATTCAATCTTTCCGTATTTTATATATTTCCGGAATATTTAACGCCTATTGTCAAAAACAGTCAGTTGGGTATTAAAAGTATAACAAATGATTTTACATTGAGTTTTTTGTAATTGGGCTTTTTTGTCAGATGATGAAATATTGATTTGTAGATAAGATAGCTATGAATGACCGATTTTAGGAAGAAATATTGATGACTGCGCTTGTTCATACAATAATAAAGTATATTTATTTTGTCATAAAACATTGTTACCGCCACAGATTTCGGAGCGAGAGGTAATGGGAAACGAACACCTCCTTCTGGGAAGCAAATAAGCTCTTAATAAACTAATGCGCCTCACCATCAACGATTGCATCACTGCTTACCATCAGATGGAATCGCAGATCAAACACTGGTTTATATAAATTTAAAAAAAGCAGTAAAACTTTAAAGTTGATGGCCGCAACCGTGAGGAAACGGACGACGTCACGCCCCAGTCGCTACTTCAGGAGACATCTCGGGTATCAGGACTGGTCCCTGCTCATCAAACCGCCCGGGACCCCTGCTGAGCCCTACGGTTTTGCCCGCTAGGGCTATGGCGCGTTCCTAAAAATGAAACCCGTGGTCTTAGAACGCAAAGTGTCTTAAAACGTAAGTAAAAATCTGACGGGTATACTAGTGCTCCTCACCATCAACGATTGCATCACTGCTTACCATCAGGTGGGATCGCATTCAAGCACATATAAAAAAAAAACACGTCCTCTAGCTCCACCCTGGAGCGGTAAAAGTTATCATGCCACACTTACCAAAAAAACTAGGCAAGTGCGAGCCGGACTCGCGCACCGAGGGTTCCGTACAAATTTACAGTTTTGAGATTTATTTCTATACTTGTGCTATGAGACCTTGCTTCATGCCGAATTTCAATGTTATTGGTCAATGTTAATGCTCCATTAATTTTGATTCCATTGAGAGTGTAGAAATGTAGGTTTTTTCGCCATAAACGGCCGTATTATTGTTTTGTCGTTGACTTAGGAGTTTGATTTCGAAGGGACTGCAAACCTGAATATACAGTTTTAATTTCAACTCGATACCTCCACGCGTTCCCGAGTAAAGGATCTTGACAAATAGACAGACGAACAACAAAGTGATACTATAAGGATTCCTTTTAAACTGAAACTATAATATCCAACAGCAGAGTATCTAATAGCTTATGGCCAGCACTCACTTGTGGTTACTTTATGAGTTTAGTTTTTGCATAGAAATTACTTCATCGTATCGATAATTAAGCCTTATTCTTCAAAGTATGGCTCCTGAACAAAGGCACGATTTTATAAAAGAAATCGATTCCTTTCGCATGAAAAGAATTTTTCTTAAATGCTGTTAGATTTATGAATAAGTTTTAGGCCCTTGGTGTAAGGTCTTTGGTCTCTTACGGGTTTTGAGTTTTGGTGGAGACTGAATAATTTGAATGGTCTCACAATCCAGTTACTGGGTAACATAATACCCCTTAGTGACAGTACTGGTGTAAATTTTTTCAGGCTTTTGACTATTCGTAACGACTATCAAAAATCTACAAATGATATTCGGGATGACTGTAAAAGATCTACAAATGACACCCGGAACAACTGTCAAAGATCTAAAAATAATACCTGGGACGGCTGTAAAAGATTTACAAATAACAACAGAGACTGCTTTCAAGGATTTACAAATAACAACGCAGACTGCTATCAAAGATTTACAAATAACAACACAGACTGCTATCAAAGATTTACAAATAATACCCGAAACTACTGTCAAAGATCCACAAATAACAATAGGGACAACTGACAAAAATCTACAAATGACAACCGTAACGACTGTGAAAGGTCTACGAATGACAAAAGAGATGACTGTCAAAGATCTACAAATGACACGCCAGATGACTATCAAAAACTTACATATGACACCTAAAACGACTGTTAAAGATCTACAAATGGAACCCAAGACTACTGTCAAAGATTTATAAATGACAACAGGAACCAACAGCTTCTAAATCTCCATATCTATGTACGAACATAAAATTACAAATTCAAAAAAAATAAACACGAGAGGACGCAGAAAGTCTCTCGACTTTCCAACTTATTCTCAACTTTGATCATTTAAAGCCGCAGCGAACAGTCGTAATCAACTGTCTTGTTTACGTTCTACTGTTAACAGCCAAACTTCCTTTAACGATGCTTTATAACAGCGGGATACAATGTCTTTTGATGGTAGGAATAGAGAAAACTGCATTTTGTTTGATAAAAAGTTTGTTTTTAAGTGATTTTTGCTGTGTTTTCTTGAAGAAACCTCTTGTTTTCTGTGTGTAAGTTTTCATACGTTTCTTCCCGTGGTTTTCATTCACTGTTTTGAGAGCAATGATGGTCAAAATTTGCCTGGCAGAGATCTTATTGTTAAGTCTCAGCGACTGGCTGATACCGTGACGCGTGGCCAGGGGGCTAGTTCATCATTCGTTGTTAAAAAAAATAGCATTGTCTTATAGAACGATGAAGGCAAACATCATGAGGAAACTGGCACGTCCTAGAACCAAAAAATTCGAAAACATGAGATACACCAACCCGCATCATCATCATCATGACAATTCTAAAAACTGATAACTTTCTTTTTTTTAAGTCTGCTAGAATACAAAAACCTTCTTCTAAATGTGACAAATATTCTTTTGAATACCGCATCAATATCGGATAATCGCGGATAAACATACAAACATACCTGCATATATACAGGTCCAACTGAGAACCTCTTTTTTTTGAAGTCGGTTACTAAACAGTAAGTCAATAGTTAAGTTTCTTACGTATTTCTAGTTATTAAATCCCCCTTATCGATTTAACGGGAGAATCTTACTTCACAGATGGATATTTTCCGCGTTTGTTCCCTATCATACAACGACGGCATTTACTTAGAGAATATCGACTCTCTATGCTTTTCCTCAATCTCATTACCATTCAAATATCACAGTGGTACCGATAACAAACCCACAGCGATACTTATCGGTACCAAACAGCACTTATTGGCACCAAACGGTACTTCAAAGTGGTGAAAGTAACGAGAACGTTGCATACGAGACAATATTACCTAATTTTCGTATTAAAATTCACGAAGAAAAAACAACAAGAAGAACCGAAAATAACTTTGATAACCTTGTTCCTATTTTGGGGTATGCAGGCTGTGTGGTTTTTTTTTATGGTAGGTAAAATCATCCAATGACAAATCCCGCCCTTGGGTGGAGCGGGAAGTAGTGTCAGACTCTTACTGACTTAAAACCTACCCCGTTCCTTCGTTGCCTATAGTGCCGGGGCTGAGCCTTCCTCTCAGAAAACGGCCCTTGACCCCAGCAGGTTTCGACTCTGCCTGCCTGCAGTTAGCAGGCTGGGCCTCTTCGGTGTGCTGACAGCTCCTTGAGGCGCGCGGGAACAGAACGCGCCGTGGACGACTTGGGATCGGTCCGGTCTGTTACCGGACTATCGGACAGCGTGCTACCCATTGCACGCCGTCCGCAAGTCCGTGACTACGGTGGCCGGAAATCGGGATCGGAATCCCGGCGGCGGCTGGGGTGAGCGCCCCGTTTTCTCTGCCTGATGCGTTCGGCCTCCTCCTTTGCTAGCATTACTGCTTCGCAGAAGAAGGCGACCGCCTGCCATCCCTCCTCACTCCGGACTATGGCCTGAACCAAGGCCCGGCGAGAGAGATCGCTGCCGCCGATTGCCCCCACGAGGAAACAGCGATGCTCCGTCCAGTGGTTGTAAGTGAGATAATGTATCGATCGTGTGGGTAACAAGTAAAAGAAGTGAACTGCATTGTTTAAAATTATAATACTCTAGCTGACCCGGCTTTGTACCGCCTTATTATTGTCAATGAATATTATTTTTTCTCACCTTTTAAACCTTCCCTGAACTATTACGAAAATTTCAAGGCCAAAATGAAACAAATCGGTCCAGCCGTTCTTGAGTTTTAGCAAGACTAACAAACAGCTATTCATTTTTATATATAAGAAGATATATAAAAGAAAGTCTTACTAACAAGACTTCCTTTTATATAATCTTCTAATACATTATTTTCATTATCTTATACATTATTTTCATTATTACACTATTTATGACTCAAGAATGGCTGAACCGATTTGGCTGAAAATTGGTAGGAAGGTAGCTTAGAACCAGGAGACGGACATAGGTTATTTTTATCCTGTTAAATAGAAAAAAAAATAAAGCCTGCTCGGGTAGAGTAGCCTAGAGTAGGGTAGACCAGGGTAGAGTAGGGTAGAGTGGGATAGAGTAGGTTAGAGCGGGAGTGAAGCCGCGTGTAAAAGCTAGTTTGATATAGAACCTTTTCAAATTGAATTAGACCTATTTTGAGGCAGCCAAGAAGCACACAATTGTATTTTGTGCATCTTTTTTAGGATTCCATACCTCAAAAGAAAAAACCGTACCCTTATAAGTACATTTTGTTGTCCGTCTGTCTGTCTGCCAAGACCCTTTATCTCAAGAACGCGTGGAGGTATCGAGTTTTTTAAATCGCAAAAAACGTATATTTTGCCCCCTCGAAGGAATCAAAATTCATAGGGTACTTCCCGTTGGCCTAGAATCGTGTAATTTGGCATGAAGCAAGGTCTTATAGAACAAAAAATAAACTAAAAACTGAAACTTGAACTGAAAAATCTAAAAACTGTACTATTAATTTATTCGGAAATTTCATCGAAACTCGATTCGGATTGAACTGTTTTCATAAGTAAATTTGTACGGAACCCTCAGTGGGCGAGCCTTCATAGATAGATAGACAGACAATAAAGTAATCCTATAAAGAAGGGATGGCGGACCACTACTGGAGAACGTGCCAATAAATATTAAAAAAAAAAGGAAAATCTTGACTTGTAATTTAAAATTTGCATCTTTGCAACCCTAAATTCGTGGAGTGTCATGTCTATAATGTTTTATATATTAAATTAAATAATAGAGAAAAATATAAGTGTTATTAAATTACCGTTGTTTTGAATTTGATGACATATTACACTGACGTGTAAAAAATTTCGCCGAGTGCACACGTGTCTTAAGTTCACCATCCCCGCTATAAAGGTTTCGTTTTTGCCGACTGTGGTACCCTTAAAATGCTGAAAACCTAGGAAGAATATCTATAGAAATAACCAAATCTTCCGGATCAACTAACAATACGTCTTTGATCCGAGTTAGGTAACTGCCCTAAAACTAGCCTGGAGACAAAATGGTCTTGTGACATCGATATCTAACACGTAGGGTCAATTCTCACTCAGTTGACTTACTAGCCTCATTTCCTTAAGGAAGGAGGGACGGACGGCCATTGTTCAGCAACCGTCCGTGGTACTTTGACGATTTACTATAAGTCTTATTGATTGGCTTTTTTTGTGAAGATTTTATTTTACAAGAAAATGGTGACGAGCATTGTTGGGAGATTTTGTGAAGTGACTTTTTCGTTTCGTCTTTTCTTGTTATCTTGGCACACTTCAGTTGTTTCTGAAGAGGCCGTCGATTAAGCGTAATTTAGACGGTACGAGTTTCTCGAACGTTTTGTTCGAGAAAATCGTACGCAATAATCGTAAGCAATAATCGCCATGACATTATCGTATCAAAGTGTTTAGACACAGGTAAGAAATAAATTCTCACCTACGATTATGTCATACGAGACTCGTAAGCAATAATTACTAGGCGATAATGTCCTGCGTCTGTTTAGACAGCAAAAATATAATGAGAAGATTCTTGCTTTCGAGAATCTCGACTTGTCTATACCTACCAAAGATCTTATATATTTTGGGGACAATCTGGATTGATTACGGAGCAATATTACACACTCTAAAGTGTACTATATTTTCATGTTTATTAGGTTCATATGTTTCATTGACAAGTAAAAGAAGAAAAAACGTTCCAAGCAAGACAACAAGAAAGAGGTTTTTTTTTTTTGGTATAAAGAGAGTTTTAGTAATCTTACTTGAGACGCGCCAGTTTAGAACAATTTCGTCCAATTATCATCATCATTTCAGTCCAAACACGTCCACGGTTGGACACAGGCCTTTCCCAAATGTCGCCACAATGAGCGGTTCTAAGCGTTTCGCATCCATCGGATTTCCGCAACCTTTACCAGGTCATCGGTCCACCTTGTAGGCCTTCCGCGTTTCACACTGTCACCACTCCAAAACCTTTCGGCCCCAATGGCCATTTGGTCTGCGAGCAATGTGCCCAATTGGGACAATTCTATTCTAAAGAAGTCCAAGATGTTGTTATAGTACGTTGCAAATAAGCTCTAAACATATCAATACAATTAATAAATACCTACATGTGTTTTTTTTTTTGTTTTTAACTGCATATTAATTTTGCTCCGGAATCAATCCAGTTTGTCCCTAGGATATTATATGATCCTTGTTCTCGCCAGAGTGGACGAGCGAGAGGTAAGTCATAGTACCTCTCGCTCGTCCACTCTAGCGAGAATCGTATGTTCGAGTCGAGGAACTCGAACCGTCTAGGTATGAATGTTTAGACGGAGATGCTTTTTTGTTCTTACGATTATCGTACGTTCGAGACGAGAAACTCGCACCACCTAGGTATGTGTTTAGACGATGACATTTTTTCTATGCTCTTACGATTCTCGTATGTTCGAGGCGAGAAACTCGTACCGTCTAAATTGCGCTTTAGAGTAGTCAACAGTTTTAACTTTTTTAGGATTCTGTACCTCAAAAGGAACCCTTGTATTCCTACAAGGGTTCCTTTTGAGGTACAGAATCCATACACTTTGTTGTCTGTTTGTCCGTCTGTCTTCTTTTTTTTTTTATAAACTATCACTTGACTGCAATCCTACCTGATGGTAAGCAGTGATGCAATCGTTGATGGTAAAGCGCACTAGTTTATTAAGAGCCTATTCACTCTAGCCTTGAAGACGCCTAAATTATAATTGAACGGGAAAACCGCAGCGGGCAAATTGTTCCAGTCCCTCGATGTACGCGGTATAAACGACGAGGCAAAACGCTTAGTCCGGACCGTGGAAGTTTCAACAACGGAAGGGTGGATATTCGCCGTACGCGATTGTTCGATGGTAGAAAGGAGATGGCGGTATCAAGACATGCAATTCCCGCGTACACTCTCCAAAATGCATCCTGTCTATCAAGACGCTTTACTTTGGGAACACGTGGAGGTATAGAGTTGAAATTAAAACCATATATTTAAGTCTGCGGTCTCTTGAAGCTGTGAAAAAATCAAACTTCTAAGTTAACGAAAAAAAAGATACGGCCGTTTATATCGCAAAAAATGTATATTTGGACAATCTCAAGGGAATCAAAATTCATAGGGTACTTCCCGTTAGCCTAGAATCCTGAAATTTGGCATGAAGTAAGATGACAAGTATAGGAAAAAACTCTAAAAACTGTAAATTTGTCGTTACGTCACAAACATGTTTTTTAAGTATTTTAAATTAGATTCAGGACAAAAAGTAGGTAGATGTCCTATCTACAATTCCAAGACATTCATCCAAATCTGTTCAGTCGTTTGAGTATGAATAAATAACAAACATACACAAACATTTCAGTTTTATAATATTAGTGTGATAAAACACGTTGAGTTAGTCGCCTCTATATCGTGGGTGCGTTCAAAAACATGTAATCTCACATACCTACACAAGACACACAGACCCGGAACACTTATCTGTAGACCATACAAATATTTGTGCCGTGCGGGAATCTCAACCACTGCGTAAACTATACCATTTAATTACGCTATTATTTACCACTACATAATTTCCGCACAAATATGTCAATCTTACCCGAATAAACATCAACCGCCTTATTCCAAAAAGCGATCTAACATAGTTCCGGGACTATTAATAGGTTTCATCCCGATTATACGATATCTAAATGTAGATTTCGGGATTATTACTAAATTTAATACCAATTAAAAGCAATCTAAATGTATTTCCGGGACTATTATTAGGTTTAATGTCAATTAAAACTAGTAATAGTCCCGGAACTATTTTAGAAAAAGGCGGCAAGACTTGACTGTCAAGTATCTGAATGTGCAGAATATTAAAGATTTTTTGTTTTCGCTACATAGCCAGTAAAACTGGTGATGTGTTCATGCCATATGCTGTACCAAATAAATTCTTTATCTTTCTTTCTTTTTTTTTAACCTTGAACAGCTCATCGAAACTGACTTGGTTGATGGTAAAAGACCAAGAGACCGCAGCACAAAAAGATGGGCAGATCACACCTTGATACCCAGATAGAAAGTGTGACTAACAGTCTATACAAGTCGTATCGTGTTGCCTAACTGGATTGTCTAGAGGTCGGGTTTTCAGCCGCATTCCGCAAGATGTCGCAGAAGTCTGAAAACACTGACACTGATGTCGAAACACCATCAATAAGAGGCTGATCCAACGTGACCTTCACGACCCTCAGTAATGAGCGATACAACGCAAAGAGGAAGAATACGTGTTAAATACTTTCTAAACTTAACACTGGCTGGCTAAAAACACAAACCGTATAAAACCAAAAGAAAAAAAAATATTATTCCTCATTTAAAAAGGTTGGTAGCCAAAGACCCGAGTTATCGAAATTCAAAAAGGGAAACAAAAAAAAAACAAAACACAATCTCTAAACGGCTATAAAACAAAATCTTCGGGAATAAATACATTGACTTTGAAGCTTATCCTTATTTGTGCCATAAATGATCTTAACTTTGGGGCCAGGAGACTCGTTAGGGCAATTTGTTTAAACATGCTCCTCACAAGACTTGTGGAATAGGGCCCTATGGAGCTATCGGAGGACATTAAAATTACTTATCTTTTGGCTTGGTCTCTGAGGCAGGGAGTCAAAGATCTTTTAATGGCTAGGTCCTAAGATTTGCTTGCTAAGTAGGCGATTAATCTCCGGATATGTGAGGTTAGTGTGATTTATGTCTTCAAGTATTAATTTTGTGGGCTTTCTATCAAGATTGTTTTTTAGGACTCCGAGCCTTAGTTGGCAAAAACGGTACCCTTATTGGTTCACATGGTTGTCCGTCTGTCAAGACCCTTTTTCTTAGGAATGTGTGAAGGTATGAAGCTGAAATTAACGTCTTCTTCCTAGTCGGGCACTCTTGTCAGAATAGTCGTGGGTGTTGATGATAGACAGGTTTGCGGCACGCCTCGCCATTTGCCTCCAAGGCTGCGTCATGTCGAACGATATCTCTCCATTTCTGGTGATTGTTGGCATTACGCGCACACTGTACTGTGGTCGATTGCGAAGCCCTGGTAATTAGATCGATTCAACACGTCAGAGATTGACCGCGGGCTCTTTTGCCTTCAACGCGGCCGTGAACCATGTTTTTCCACCGAATCCTCATTTCTGGAGATGTGCCCAAAGAACTTCAGTATTCGTAACTACACAATCGACGAAAGTCTGTCCCGTATTTAAAGCTCTTTGAGAATGGAGTTATTGATGCGGAATGCTGTCTATATCAAATTAACATCAAAGATTCAAAGCTCTTAGAGTAGTAAAAAAATCAAGCTTCTGAATGAACAAAATCTTAAGATGAAGCAGTTTAGAATTGAATAGAATAAACTTTATTGTACACCAAAATATGTAGTAACAATTTACAGGAACTTAAATCTATGGGTACAATGGCGGTCTTATCGCTGACAGCAATATCTACCAGACAGCCTTAGGATGGATTATAAGAACTTATAACACATATGTTGACAATCGCTAGGAAATCCAAACCTAACTGTTGAAGTGTTGACCAAGAAGTGGGTTTTAGTCAGTAAAAGTTTGACACGCCCTCACGCTCCATCCTAAAACGGGAGAAGTCGTTGGATGATTTCCCATGTAACAAAATAGCATTGAACAAAAATTTTAAAATTTGGCAAGAGGCAAGATTTCATAACACTATTAAAGGAAAATGAAAACGGTATATTTATAGTTCCATCGCAAAATTCAACCAGTCCACAGTACTGCTCCTACCACGAGCGCTTACCGCGATCCATTTCATGACCTAAACTAAACTGTTTAAGGGATGGAGCTATATAGGGTGTATTGCTCCATCTCTTGTCGCTTGCATACCCGACATTTTAACACGCCTTTGTTTTTCAGTGTAGGTGTTTCAGATTCAATCGACATTTATGTCAATTTTCGACTCACTTCAACCTTATACAACTTCTAAAAGATTTCCCAAATTACTATACGTCTGTTTCAAATCCATAAGTACTAGGCACACAGGAACAGAAACGTCAATACATTCTGTTTGATAATAGTGAAAAGCAAGCGATATTTCCGTCAAGAATAAGACAGTGTGCAACCATTGTCTTTTGGAGCTAATAATGTACTGCCTAGATACGACTGTGTCCCTGGTACTTTATCGGCAATCAAGCTATCAAGAAACATTGACTACGGAAATTTTGAAAATTGATTACTAGTTGGTGAATACATTTCGTGACCATTAAAAATTCTGTCCTTACTTTCTCTTCATTTTAATAGTCTTTGAACATGTCCCGACCTTTACTTTGCCTGAAAACATACTACCTTGACGTAAAAACACGGCCTCAGTGAATAGGCTTCTTACACAAAAGGGGCACTGCGATGATGCTCATGTAACTCCCTAGTCTAGTCCACGAAGTTTCTGCAAACGAATGTTCGAGAATCTTTTGAAGAATATACCGTCTTTTTTTTAATAATACTACCTTTTTTACCCAACCTTTTTTTTGTACTAGTGAAAAAAACGAGTGAATTGTGTTTTTAAACACAAAAATGCTGATTCATTAGGACTTTCACATTAAAATTTTCCGTTTTTAGGGTTTCGTATCTAAATGAAAGAACCCTATTACTAAGCCACTGTTTTCCATCTGTCTGTTTGTCTATTCGTCTGTCAGCGGAATGTATCTCATAAACTGTAAGAGGTAGATTTTTATAAGAGTTAAAAAATTTCATCAGAATATTTTCTTTTTTAGTTTGATATAAACTAGTGCTTGACTGCGATCCCACCTGATGGTAAGAAGAGGTGCAATCGTTGATGGTGATGCGCACTACTTTATTACGAGCCTATTCACTCTAGCCTTGAAGACACCCAAATTATAATCGGTATTTCTATTGCTACCACAACAAAAAATCTGCACTATGTTACTTCTAGACAAGGACGCTCCATCATCGACCACATCGTCACTTTCAATCAGTTGAAATAGTGGTCAAGCGCGAGCCTAACCACAACAAAAAAAAAAAGAAAAGTAAAATTATTTTATTTATTTATTTTATTTTGTTTGGGTGGCTTACAGCTGATAATACAAAATATAACGATAAGGTAGATAGCGATGAACCATTTACAAGCCTTCAAATCATAATAGGAGAGTATTTTTTGAAAATAATAGTAACAGAAGTAGTTGAGATAAGTACCTATACATAGTTTTGTGTCTGGGGCTCTGGGAAGGTATGAAAATGCATACCAGGGCCCTGGAACCAAGGCAGGGAAGGAACAGGGTAGGTTTTTAGTCAGTAAAAGTCTGACACTATTTCCCGCTCCGCCCAAGGGCGGGATTTGTCATTGGATGATTTTACCTAACGTAAAAAAAAAAAAAAAAAAAAAAAAACCTATACAAAGTTTTGTAGAAATATAATATAAAGGAAAATAATGTAGAATAGAAAAAAAAATGCTTTTGGACTAAACAGTATTTATGGATGTCAAGCTGGTAAATAAATCAATAGATAAAATCTTACAAGAGACATTATTTTATCGGCGTTTTTAGGTCAATTTGTACGGAACCCTTCGAGTATGAGTCCAGCTTTCATTTTTTTTACCATAAATTAGCGAATAAGAAAGCGAGAAGGTCATGAAAGGGGTCTTTTCAGTAACATGAAGTTCATGAATAGTTTACCTGCCGCCGGCGAAAGTTAGAAGCGACTATGAGTTACTATATCTCCTGGCGGTGGCTTCGCCCGCCTAAATATAGAAAATTACCTCAAAAGAAAATACTTCCGAGATATACGATCGTTTCGTTAAGCGTAAAGGAATTGGGGGCGTGGCAAACGCGCTTGGAGTTTGCCACGCCCCCAATTCCTTTGTTCTGTCGACATCGTCATGTAGTCTCAAAACATCACGTTTATACTATACTTATCCACGAGCTTAAAACTAACTACATGACATTTCAACCCAAAGTTAATTTCGCAGTCGTCTTTTGTTTAAATTCATTCCCTCCTTGCATGCAGTTGTTTATTCCGTGCGTGTCATAAAATTGCTTGTAGAAAGAGCTAGTTGGCAGCCGGCACATATTCCTAAACTTTTTTGGCTAACTTCCAATATATGGCCGTGTGAGTTTATCAATGTTCCATTGTGTACCAGTTTTACTGATAATTTATTATAGACAATTTTTTTTATAGAGTATATTACAGCATCATATTGTTACATTCTTGGGTGTGTTACACCCGATTTCAAACTAACAACAACCGACGGCGCAAACAACAAACAACTCAGACCTGAGTATATAGTTTTAATTTCATCTCGATACCTCCTCGCGTTCCCGAGAAAAAGGTTCTTGACAAACAGTCAGACGGACAACAAAGTGATCTTATAAGGGTTCTACTTTTCCCTTTTGAGGTACAGAACCCTAAAAATGCAATCGAACCAGGTAAGTAGCATTGCTATCGGGTTCTCAATTTTATTTTCTGTCGAAAAGCTAGATTTCGAGCAGGACAACGTTTATCGGAACCGCTAGTGGAAGTATAAATATCACACCGTTAAATTTTAGTCATTTTAATCCACCGGAGGGTCGATTCGGTGCATGAAATACTATCGATTTTTAAAGAAAAAAATAAAGTACTTTTTTTCAATAACTCGAATTAATATACGCATGTACGAAATTAATTTGTTTAAGTAAACGAGTCAATGACCTTATAGATAGTTGACGGTCGTTGCGTACTAACTACCTTCAGTTCATTCGCCTTGCTCAGCTGACGTTTCATGTACCGAATCAAACCTCCGCGGGATTAAAACGACCAAAATTTATCGCTGTAGATAAGTACCTGTACAATTTCAACAGCCATTCCCATGCTCCAAACAAAAAAAATAACTAAGCTGAACTGAGCAAACATTAGCCTCTCAACTGGATCTCGTATGAATGGCGTCTGAAGCGACAACCTACACAGAGTAGTCGAGCACTGCTTTGACTTGGCAGCTCTGAATGGGAGGCCAGTTGACGGTCGTGACTAATGTGCATTTAAGGGCCGGTTCTAGTCACTGTTTTTTTTTTGTATGAACTTCGCTCGGGACTATGTTGACTTCGCGGGCCCAAAACAGCGGTTTTATTTTTTTATATAAAAAAAAACAATAACTTTTCAAGATTTTTGTTTTTGCGAAGCGCTTTTAAATAACAAGCTTTTTTTTTGTAACTTTCAAATATTTCCGTAACGTAATCTCGTAGATAAATACGTTTAAAATCGTAAATTAGAGTCAGATTTGCGTTTTTTTTTTATCAAGCCAACTAATTTATGTCATGTTTTCATTTTTGCCAAGCGCTTGGTCATATAGTCAATTTTAATCAAATAAATTTTCATAGTGTTCTCTTCTATACTTGTGGATTTCCAGTGGTTCAAAAAAGTTCAAAATTGTAAACTTGAACCTGGCCTTAAAGTTTAAAGTGAATGCTTCAGGGTAAGTTGTAACCCGCGTAATCATTTATTGATTCTGAACAAACTATATTCAGGTTTCGCATATACTAAAAATAATCTACTAATAGACTGGCCTGTTGGTCTAATGGTTAGTGGCCCTGACTGCTATGCCGGAGGTCGTGGGTTCGATTCCCACCCAGGACAAATGTTTGTGTGATGAGCACGATCATTTGTTCTGTGTCTGGGTGTTATTTATCTATAATATGTATGTATTTAGAAATATATAAGTATGTTTACCAGCTGTCTGGTACTCATAACACAAGCTCTGCTTAGCTTGGGACTAGACGGTGTTGTGTGATAGTTGTGGAAATATTAAAATATTAAATTAAAAAAATATTAAATATTGTATAGCTAAACTACTACTACTACTACTACTACACACTACTACCACTCCACGCCACACGCTACCACGCTACTACTTGCACTAATATTTATTATGTGTTGTCTTTTTTTTGTTATATTGTGTGTACATAAATTGTGAAATAAATAAATAAATAAATATAAAGCTTTAACAACATTGTCTCAACGTCATAGAATAGAATAAACTTTATTGTACACCAAAATATATAGTAACAAACCAACACCAACGAAATCCAAACCAAAACCAACGTATTATTAACCGATTTCAAAAAGGAAGAGGTTCTATGTTCATAATCCAAAACGACATGCCATTAACAAAATAACACACACACACCTACTGACGTAGTTACAGAAATACTACAACTAAGGATTCTTGTTATTGGATCCACGACGAATCTATCAATTACTGCGCTAATTGACGTCTGGCAGACGAAACCTTCTGAATACAAACAGATCGTGTGACGGTCGATACTTAGTTATTTATGTACATCCTTATTAGTTATGGAGTTGTTAACTTGAGGGGACGTAATTTGAGATGTGAATGGTTAATAGATTAAGACTATAGGACTGATGTACACCAACTATAGTATACTGATATTTAATACAAGTGTCCTTTTTTAGCGGGAGATAGTGTCAGACTTTTACTGACTAAATACTCAATCCTGTTTCTTCGTTGTTTTTTAAACCAGGGCCGAATTTTTCTTTTAGAAGCAAGTGAGCTTGAAAAGTTATTGAATTCATTTGTTTCCTGTTAAACAAACCACACTACACAAATTACCCATCTTTGATATGTACAAAATGTTTAGGATGTCTGTGTTTCCTAACAGCTACAACCTGAGGGTGTTTAAGTCAATAATGAATAGATTACTTTTAGGCAATCGTGCTCCATTTTTAGGATTCCGTACCTCAAAAGAAAAAACTGAACCCGTATAGGAATGCGTGGAGTTATCGAGTTGAAATTAAAACCATATACGCAAGTCTGCGGTTCTTTCAAGCAGTGAAAAAATCAAACTTCTACGTTAACGATAAAAAAAGATACGGCCGTTTAAGTCTCAAAAAATGTACATTTAATTTAGAAGTTTGATATTTTCACAGCTTCAATGGACTGCAGACTCGAGTATATAGTTTAAATTTCAACTTGATACCTCCATGCATTCCCGAGATATATAGACATACAGATAGACAGAAAACAAAGTGATTCTGTAAGGGTTCCGATTTTTTTCCTTTTGAAGTATGGTACCCTAAAAACAGACGAAGAGCGTCTCCTCTTGTTTTTAATTCTAAAAATACACCATCAACGACTCCCGAAAGGTCCCTTAATAATTTAACAGAATCTTGCATAATCTTCAGGCCTTCCTGTCCAAAATGTGAGACTACTTCTAAATGGGGTACAAAAAGCGTCCATTCCCAAAACACTAAATTACGTTTTCCAATAATATATTCTGATAAACGTCTTTTCGTTGCTGATTGATACTTCAGGCCGGTCCCATTTATCAATAAAAAAGTGCTGGGATTTAGTCATACTTAAAAGGAGGCCTTTCAAGTTGAGGTGGAGACGCCGCTGTAATGGGCTTTTTGTCGGCTATCAGTAGGATTTAATCGTGCAACTTTTCGGCTTAAATTGTGTTTATTGTATGCGTGTATTCTTCCGAATGGGTGTGTATTGGCCGATGACAAGGCGTTTGAAATAAGAATAGAATCGATTCTGCGCCATATTGTGACGTCATATCTGTCAAACCGAAGAAATTGGGTAGAGTGAGCAAAACAAAAATGTAAAAAAATTAAAATTGATTTCCGAATCACGAACGAAAAATGTTTTATCTGAATCGAGTTCTTCAATTCTGCTCATCTTTGCGTTACTGTGTGAAGTATCTGACTAATGACAAATGGAAAAAGGTGAATTGTTACTAGCAATAAAAAAAGACAAGATTTTTCTTGAAAATTAATTATGATTTTAACAATATATTTAGTTAATTTAGATTAAACGTTTTTTTTTTTTCATTTAGATTTAACCAAGACTCAGTAAAATAAACTAATATAAGTTTTCTTTGTTAACCGTACTTTTCAATCAACATTTGACTTACCTATCGAGATCATTGACTTTCCTATTCTTATTTGAATCGCATTGTACGTAGGCGTAGGCCATATTTTTTGGCTGGCCTGTTGGTCTAGTGGTTAGTGCCCCTGACTGATATGCTCGAGGTCGTAGGTTCTATTTCCACGACAAACGTTTGTGTGATGAGCACGATAATTTTTTCTGGGTCTGGGTGTAATTTCTCTATAATATGTATGTATTTAGAAATATATAAGTATGTTTATCAGTTGTCTAGTACTTATAGCACAAGCTCTGCTTAGCTTGAGACTAGACGTCGTTGTGTGATAGTTGCAGTCTCTGATCTTTTACTCTAGTCCGATGGGACGGCAAACTAACCCAAGATATATCAAGCGTAAGACCAACAACGTGCTTCCGAAGCAGTCCTATACTCTTCGATCTTCAATCGCATGAAAAAAAAATACGACGCTAGTATCGAATTCAAGAGTAACTAACATCACAATTCCAATGTCGGGCGATCGGAATTATACTCGAGTGTAAGCCCCCTGGCCTTAAAATTATGCCTACGTATATTACTGTGTGTGAATCCGAATTCTGATTTCTATGTTTCATTACATGATGATTATTTCTATCAAATAAACCAACCAACACACTGTCAAATTGTTCAATGGCTATCCTATCTCTCAATTTATTCACTTCCCACCAATCAAATAAACCTCAAATCTTGATCAAACAAAACATCAATCGACACAATTTTAACCAGAAATGTCAACAGAACTCCCTTAATTTCCTCTCACCACACGACAAGCTATTCTGAGCTAATTACCAACATTCACGAAGCCAATAGCCCTTTGTTCATAAATCTCCGACGTTACATTATATACAAGACAGAAAACCAACTCTATACTACTTGAGAATAGACTAAGGCCTACTGTCAATGGACGCGTAGCTTCATAGACTCGTATTCATCATTATACGCTTAGTGTACCCGTGGCCTGCTCACAGCTTTTATACAAACCTGTGAAACTTTGTCGACGGAGCGGCATAGTTGTGTTAGCGTCGCTATATGCAGGGGCCTAATCTGCTATTTTCATAATATCGTAATTCCAACACGATCCCATTGTCATTTTGCTAAAAGTTCGTTATTGGTTAATTCACAATGGCTGATCATTCACGGTCAGTGGTCTCGTAATAGTAGTACGAGCTGTCTTGTAATGAATTAAAAGCAATAAACTGTACAATGACGTTATGGCGCTCTCGTGGTAGGTCACTGATCAAAGGAACTGTAACAATTTTAACAGATTACCTCGTAAGTCATAAGTTCCTTGCATACGTCAGACATTCATTTGTCATTATGTACGAGATTGCCATTCTATGCCATTTCTTTCAATGGAGTATCAGTAGTTGATCATTGGAAAGCCATAATGACGCCATTACATTAGTAAATCAGCAAACTTGTCAAAATCAACAATTATGAAATCAATGATAGATGATTCTGACACTATTTTAGTAGCAGACTTGAGGACTAGGCTTCATGACGCAACCATACGTCGGAGCATATATAAAAAGTTTTTATTTTTTACAAAAAAGGCGGGAACGTCTTCGTTACCCGATTGCTTTGTCACAAATGATTGAAAACGTACGTGTGTAATTCGCCTCGTGGACAGGGTGCCTATTTAGTTATGCGACCTTAGACTGTAGCCCTCAGGCGTTGTCCTAATCTTCATCATCATTTCAACCAGAAACATCCACTACTAGAAATAGGCCTCGCTTGCCCAAGTGTCGCCACAACGCCCGTCCCTCACCGGCTCCACCTTGTAGGAGACGTTCGAATAATGTGACTTCTGATACACAGTCGCCACTGTAGAATCTTTCGATCGCATCGACCATCAGTTCTGCGAGTTCTTTTCTTTGAAATCGTAACTTTAAATCCTCATTCGATAACAGCCTTAAAAATCGTCACAAGAACTTAACACAGAGGTGAAATAGACATAGTGTCGCATCGAGGGGTCTTTCGAGGGTGTTGATCGGCAGTCAAGCGCCAAAACAAAATACGACTCAGTAGTGTGCCATAGTATTTTTAATTTATGCTCTGACACTATGACTGGCCTGTTGGTTTAGTAGTTAGTGACCCTGACTGCTATGCCGGAGGTCGTGGGTTCGATTCCCACCCAGGACAAATGTTTGTGTGATGATCACGATCATTTGTTCTGTGTCTGGGTGTAATTTCATAAACTAGTGAGCTGTTTACCATCAGGTAGGATTGCAGTCAAGTACTAATTTATGGAAATAAAAAAAAAACTATAATATACATATATTTAAAAATATATATGTATGTTTATCAGTCGTCTATTACTCATAAGCTCTGCTTAGCTTGGGACTAGACGGCGTTGTGTGATAGTTGTGAAATATTAGTCCCGTAAACCTCATTGAATTGTCGGTCCACTTTGTTGTAGGTCTTCCGACACGCGGTTGCAATTCTAGAAGTTTCAGAAACTAGCTGTACGTGAAAGCGTCTATAAGCGCGTACGTTTCCACTCATTTTATGAAGCAGTTCTTCTGTTACCTAACCATATAGTGGCTCTATGTACCCGTGTCAATAAAGCGCTCAATCCTCCATTATTTGACAAGATACCGCACTTGTGTGGCATATATCTTCAAACATGGCTGTTTGACAACGTGCCTACTTTTACAATGTAAGATATAAGGTGCGAAAATGTAAGGTGGTTCGTGTTTGACTTTCTGGGTTGTGTTCAGGGGTTTTATTTCGAGTTGTGACTGGTTTCTGGATGCGTGAGCTGGGAAATATAATATAATATCCCACAACTATTACACAACGCCGTCTAGCCCCAAGCTAAGCAGAGCTTGTGTATGAGTACTAGACAACTGATAAACATTCTTATATATTTCTAAATACATACATATTATAGATAAATTACACCCAGCCACAGAACAAAACAAAACTCATCACATAAACATTTTTGTCCTAATTGGGGATCGAACGCACGACCTCCAGCATAGCTGTCAGGGCCACCAACTACTACACCAACAGACCAGTCTAGTCACCTTATCACGACCTTCTCGAAAATGAAAAACCAGTTTTCCTTATTGTGAACAGTTTTTCTTCGAAACCGTTACTTTGAATCCTCATTCGATGACAGCCTTCAAAAATCGTCACAAAAACTTAGAACAGAAATAATTAAGATGAGACGTCGACTCGAAGGCGCCCTTCAACAGTTTTTAAACTCAAAAATGAAACAGGAGATGAGAAGTTGAAATAAAAAGGCGACCGGATTTCGTTCAATGGATTAACTAACCTCAGCCAACGACTTAGCCTGTGCCAAAGTAGAAAAAAGTCCCATAGCATAGCTTAGCACCAGCCGTATAAAGTTCCCACTGCTGGGATTCAGGCCTCCTCTCCAGGAGAGGGAATAGGCCGTAATCCACCACGCGGGCCCAGTGTACCCACACTGGGCCCGCGTGGTGAAAAATGTCCCAAGGTAACATAACCGTATTTAAGTAATTAAATAATAAATTATGTGACTAAAGGACTATGACTGTTTTTCGCACTAGTGCGGAAAAACGTGCGTGCTCTCCCCCGCCACAATTTTATTGTAATAAAATTGTTTATCGTATCAAGCGCGCGGCGATCCCCTCGAATCGTAAACTTAACAAATTTTTAATGAAAATATTTTTTTTCATAGCAAACTTTTATAGCACGTTTTTTTTTTTTTTTTTTCTATGGCCATCTTCCAGTTCCATCATCAGACCCTGGTTACCATCTAGCACCTAAATACTTGTCATTACAAATCAAAAGAGCCCAAACATCCCACCATTAACACATAACCAACCGTTGTCTTAAGATTCACAAAATGCTTTATTAACAAACAAAACCATTAATTTATACCATTGGACAACCCGACGTACGGCGAGTACCCAAGTCGTTTACGGCGCGCACTGTTCCCGTGCGCCTCAAGGAGTTGTCAGCAAACCGTAGGGGCCCAGTAGGGTCGAGGCCTAGTCTGGGGCTCTGGGGAGGTATGAAAATGCATACCAGGGCCCTGGATCCAAGGCAGGGAAGGAACAGGGTAGGTTTTTAGTCAGTAAGAGTCTGACACTATTTCCCGCTCCGCCTAAGGGCGGGATTTGTCATTGGATGATTTTACCTACCATAAAAAAACCCTTACGTTGTTGAAACATCTACGGTCCGGACTAGGCGTTTCGCCTCGTCATTTATACCGAGTACATCGAAGGACTGGAATAATTTGCCTGCTGCGGTCTTCCCATCCGATTATAATTTGGGTGTCTTCAATGCTAGAGTGAATAGGAACTTAATAAACTAGTGCGTTTCACCATCAACGATTGCATCATTGCTTATCAGGTGGCATCGTAGTCAAGCACTAGTTTATAACAATTTCAAACAAAAATGATTAACTGACACACGTGACGTAGTATTATGATTTCCTCAAAGTCAAGGTTAAACGGGGTTAAACCCGAAAACGTTCCAATTAACCCGACCTTGTCTAAACCAGCGCTAAACGCTTGTATAAATTAAGAACTTACCTCTTGAACCTTGTATTTTCTGATAGAAGTCAAGCGTGAATAGGTTATTTCTAGACAAGTCGACCACATCATTGCTTACCATCAGGTGAGTATAGTTTAGTGTATAGTGGTCAAGCTAACCTACCAATAACTAGCTGTCGCTGTTAAAATTTTGTCCCAAGGGATCATACTCCCGAGGTAAAAATAAGTAGGTATCCTATGAGCCATTCCATAGCCACAACCTAGGGGTCTTTAAATCAAGAGTGAATAGGTTACTTCTAGGCAAGCATGCTCCATCGGTGGTGGTGGTAGTGTCCATGGTAAGCGATGATGTGGTATCATTGCTTACCATCAGGTGAGATAGTGGGCCAACGCGAATCTATCAATAATAAAAAAATGAAATAATATTTTTTTCCCTGAAATATAGAACTCTAAGAACTAGCTTTTAAATTATGAAAATTTAGAAATAAAATATACATTTATTTCCTTGGGAACGCCCATAAGTACTACATAAGATCTTTGAGGACAAAATGGCGGTAAGGATAGCATGGCATATAAAAGCGCATTATCGAGCAGGTGGTATAAGTATCACGTCCTATTCCAGGACATGGTTTACCTATGTACAAAGTTTCATGGAAATCTGTTCAGACATTCGAGCGTAAAAAAAATAATAAACACACACACACCAACTCTCTCACACACACACTCACTCTCAAACTTACGCCTTTATAACACTAATGTAATAAAAAGAACCTTACCAAAACTAAGGCCAGATGAAATTTTCCCCTTCGGTCCAATTATATCTGTCGATATCAGCTTTGATTTTTACCTTTCTCGGCATTAATTTATTCGAATCCCTCCACGAAATTATTTACAAGGATGGAAAAGGAATTACAGAGATTTCCACGTAAGGATATTTATAATCCTGATAGGATGATATTAGGATTTCTTCAAACATCAATAATCACAGTCATACACAGGAAAATACGGAAAATGAGCCCTGTCGAAAGAGGAGCGATGATTTAAAAAACACCGCAGGTGTATTGTAACCCGCTAGCGCCACAGGGAATTTGTAAAAGGGATACAGTGCTCCAGAAACTGAAATGTCAACTGAAGAGCCGAGATGGATTTTAGTCAGTCAAAGTATGCAAGTTCTTGCAACGTTGCAAGAGAATAAAACAATAAAACACGTTTACTTGGCCCACAGGTACACACAATGAAATAACAATTATAATTATAGAATCTTAAATACTTAAAGCTAAATACTTCAACATTGATTGTCTTACATCTGTGCCAAATAGGGGAAAAGAGAAGAGAAGAAGAAGAGAAAAAGTGATGACAGGTGGATGTTAGTCAAAAAAAAGTCTCCCCCCCGACAGTCTAGCCGCACGACGGGCTCCCGTCACGGGACCTACGCAGTGTCGTCAAAGTTGACACTGTGACGATGTGCATGTAGTTGTGTAGATGAAGAAATTAATATTTATTACGTAACAAACAAAGGGCACGGGGCCCGGCTGTCCGTGGCGGACGTCCGCACGGGTCCCCGCAACAGAGCACTTTCGTATGGAACCGCGCCGACGCCCGCTTTACACAGTTTTGGCCCTTTTACTGATCCGCCGTGATTTTCAATTACCCTTAGCGTTCCAGGGCCGCATTGGTTTCTTTCGATAAATACCCCAGCTTTTAAACTACATGTTTTGAATGGACTACTACTGAACTCTGAGTCAATACTTGTCCCACTTTCTCCTCATTCCGAGAACGAATCCAGAAACAATACCCACATTACCCACCAATCGATTTCACCTCCTGACCTTACAAAGACATAAGCCCATTAAACAAATAGAATACAATTCCCGCGCCGCAATTCTCAAAATCATAGTATCATAACGTATCCATTTTTAGACCGCATCCCTAATACCCAACGACGGGTAAGGGTCGGTTCACACCGAGATGCGATGCGACGCAACGATATAGCATTACCTTTAAAGGCAAGTTTTTTGTGCGCTACTCGCTAAGCCTAACAGCGAATTCACGACTTTGGTCTTAGCGGCGAGCGCCATATCGGCAGGCGATTGGTCGAGCGCGCGCCACTATGGCGGCTATGTGCGGCGTCGACCAATCGCCTACCGATACGCCCCGCTACCCACGCCGCTCGCCGCTAAGACCGAAGTCGTGAATGCGCTCTAACACGGTCGTTTAACTTAAATGGCAGTGGCTAGGGCACATTTCCCACAGAACAGATGCTCAATCGGTCCAAAAGGTGACTGGAGTGGCGACCACGTATCGGAAGGTGCAGCGTTGGAAGGGCTCCCACAAGGTGGACAAACACCTGGTGAATGAAGTGAGACGCACAGGAATGGTTGTTATGGTGACACTTGGGGGAGGCCTATGCCCAACAGTGGACGTCTTTCGACTGAAATGATGATGAAAACGGTCTGATGCCTCAGTCTTTTGACTGCAACGCTACGATAGCAATCACTTATCCAATCTTCCTCACTGTGGTGCCAATTTGTTACTACTTTTTCCTTCACTGTTTTGAGAGCAAATCGTTGATGTAACTAGAAACTGTTAATTAAGACCAGGCAGAACATATCTGGTACATGGCTGACCAACTATGTGCTCGTAAAATACAGGATTGGTGCTCCAATACAGCGGACACTGAGCTACGGTAGGCCACGTAGGAGATGGCAGGACGACTTGAATATTGGAAAAAAAGAAGCGAAAAATCTTGATCGTTGGAAGAAATGGAATGAGGCCTTTGCCCAGTTGTAGGCAGCAATAAACACATACCGTCCTTTGCATCACGCAACACAGTAAAAGTTCGCGTAACGCAGCGTCACATCTCTGTGTGAACTGGCCCTAAAATTCTGTAATATTAAACAGGTGGGGAGGTAGTTGGATAAATAAGTAATGGACGCGGTAGGCTTTTGTTTCGCTCTGCCACCGGAGGATTCGCTGGTGTCTGTTGCGATTAATGATTCAAATATCGGTAGTACTTAGAATTAGATGGGTTGATAAGACAATGGATAAGAACGTGGGAGGCCGGGAACACGTTTTGATGTGACCATGGAGATTTATTCCTTGAATAACATTTATATGTTATAAGGGAACATAAGTTACGCACTAATATCGCATGAAAATCTGTACTCAAAACTCACACATCTATGATCAGTGTCATTACAATTACAAAACTACCGTCACTGATAGACAAGGAATGACTGACACGGTTCTTTTAGGAGGTTCCTGTTCCAATTTCGACATTGTGCAGATCGCTCGGAGAATATGGTGGAGCATACAGCGGAGGCCTACCTCGCTTGGGTAAAGCACCGCAATGTCCTTGTAGAGGCGATCGGAAGCAGAGACCTTTCGTCTCCGACCCGGACCCTGTAGGAGACCCCTGAGCGTAATCTAAAGCGAAATGCCACTCACTGATTAATCACGAAATCTCAGAAACTAGTTATAGTTTCTACCTACTAAGCTGCTAAGTTTTATGTTTGTAGGTGTTAACCTACAAACATAAAACTTAGCAGGTAGGTTCCTTATAGGTTGTAGACAGAGATAGAGAAAGAAAATAAAACGGGGGTTGGAAGTTTGTATGGAGAAAGTGACTCTCACGCCGGCAAAACCCCTGGCAGAAGCTAGAAAGATAATAATTTAAGGATAAAATATTAAGTACTGTTGTAAGAATATTGGTCAAACTACTTGGCTACTAATGTGTTTTCAGTCATATTTATAAAAAAAAAAACTCATAAACCATAAATAATTAGTTTGAAAAACAATGATTGACAAATTCTAAACTCAATCATTGTACATAGAAGAACTGGAACAATTTGACTGGTTCGGTCTTCCCGTCTGATTATAATCTGAGTGCCTTCAAGGTTAGAGTGAATAGGCTCTTAATAAACTAGTGCGCATCAGGTGGGATCGCAGTCAAGTACTAGTTTATCATCATCATCTTCCTGCCCTTTTTCCATTTTATTTGCGGGTCGGCGCAACACGTTTTCTTCTTCCTTTCTGCCCTGTCACCTGATATGCTATCACTAACTACTAGTTTACTACATTCTCTATGGAATACAACATTTGTTAATTTTTTTTTTAATATGTTTTTTTATTGTTAGAGTCTGCTTTGATTGCAATATAGCAAAACTTTTACTATATAACGTAAAAAGCATATAATTCAAAAGAATTAGTAGTCTGCAATACAGCAATAAGGCGTAACAAAGCGGATTCCCAAATCCTGCTAACAACAGAATTCCGAATCGGATGCTAGATAAATGTTTGGGAATCGTAGGCGTATATCTGTGCTTCCTTTTGATCATACAAAATGTTAGAAGCAGAAGGTTTAATTGGTTGATTTATCGTTCGTTTTGGTTTTTTTTTAAGGTTTAAAAACCCGCAGACGTCCATTAAAGGGGCCAAGCATCGATTTCTGTAAGAAAAGTTCGGCCCCGGTATAAAAAGCAGCGAAGGAACAGGAGTGGGTGATGTCATTGAATGATTTTCCCACCGACAAAAAAAGACGTCCATTAATATGGGAGGATACTCCGATTATACAGATTTTGTGTCTGGTCCAGGCAACTGTCTATAAGTTGAATTTGGACTAATGTATATGTCGCGCAGATAACTCTAATACCACGATGCAGGATCTTGAATTATAGTGCCTAAGTGGCGTCATAGATGTCGCTACAATGTAAGGTATCTATTGGCGTACTTTAGCAATAAAACTAACTCGAATGCTGTGACGGTAAATGGCATGACGCTGTCATGTCGTGATACCCCCACTACGGCACCGATCTCGACTTATTGCGTGTGCACATACATAAAACATAGATGATACATATCTGACGGGCGTTTCGCGACAGTCAACATTTTTGTCTTTATTTATTGCAACTAACTGCGGAAATATACAATTTTTCTTTGTAATCATAATTTTAGTGGTACCGATATTTTAACCGCATATTCGCATTCCAACAACAATAAATTTGGTAATAATGGCCTCTGAATGAGCGTTATTATTTATATGTAATTAATTAATTACAAAATTATCATATAAATCACACTAAAAATATGAAAACAAAGCTTTGTGATATAATGCGTGTTTGTGTGTATGTTTAATATTTCACCACATTCAAACGCCTGAACGGATTTAAATGAAATTTAGTACACAGGTAGACTATATTATCCTCGAATCGAGGAAATAAAATATTATTTATTAGGACTGATTATGGAGGAATATGTTTGCTTAGGATTGTTTTGTCCTTTCTCGCGCATAAAGCCCCTGGCTGAAGCTAGTTAAAATTAATTCATTCATATATCACAAGACAGTCAATACTTAAAAAAAAACGAAAAAAAATATAAGTACCAACGTTTACATGTACTACTAGGAGTGGAGTCCTGAATAATTCAAATTCAAATGTTTATTTTTCGGACATCATGGTCCAACGGTTAGTATACATGAGACTTAAACACTATTGTTAGTAATAAATATAAACACACTTTCTAACTAATATCTCCTCATGGCCAGGAAATAGTAATAAAAATAGCCCCATGAGATTCGTAAAAAAAGAATGAATAAGTTCCACCTCGTGTAGTTTAAGAAAGCACAGCCACAGTCACACCATACGCTTGTAATCAGCAACGACTATAATACCTCTTTACGACACTTTAGTCATTGCTTGCAGAACAGATGGTCAATGGGGCAGAATGGTTCTACAGTGACGACCGCGTACCGGCAGACGAAGTGTTGGAAGGCTCCTACAAGGTGGACCAATGACCTGATGAGAGTCATGGGATTGCGATGGATACAAGACGCATAGGACACTGCGTTGTTGTGACATTTGGGGAATGCCTCTATCTAGCAGTGGATGACGATATTTTTTTTATTTTAAATTGATATAAACTAGTGCTTGACTGCAATCCCACCTGATGGTAAGCAGTGATTCAACCAGATGTAATCGTTGATGGTGAGGCGCACTAGTTTATTAAAAGGCTCACTTTAACCTTGAAGATACCTAAATTATAATCAGACGGGAACCAGCAGCAGGGAAACTGTTCCAGTCCTTCGATGTCCGCGGTATAAATGGCGAGGCAAAACGTTTAGTCCGGACAGTAGAAGTTTCAACAACGTACATGGGTTGATATTCGCCGTACGCCGCCGCCGGGTTGTCCGATGGTAGAAATTAAGCACTTTCGCTCCTTCGTTATTCTAGTCTCACCTATTTGTCCTTCTTTGTTCTCCTGCCTACTGATTTTAGAGACTTGTTTCGTAAACAAACACTGGCAAGTTTTCCTCGGCATAGTTTAGTTACAAGTGTTGGGAATTCCTGAGCTTCGAACCCGTAATTTAGTAATGTCTGTTTGAAAGGACCGTCTTTAGCGATAACACAATGTTGGGCGAAATTATTTGGAAATGCCAATGTGCGTAATCGTGGACAGAGGAAGGATCTTACCATGACGTGTTAAAATATCAGGCGTGCGATCGAAAATCTTCTCTTGGGTCATATACAGTCAGGGGTCAAAAGTGCAGTTGCACTTTAACAATGCTAAATTGTCTAAAATTTCTTTGTAGTAGAAGTCCAGTTTTCTACAACTATTTTATTCAATATTTTAGATTCTATGCTACAAAATAAATCGATCATAATCCATTGACCCTCTTTTAAAAAGAAAATTAACTTACTTTAGTATCGGTAGAGTGCAACTGCATTTTTTAGCCCTGACTGTACAAACAAACTTATGTAAATAGTTCAATTTCGGAATCGATTCTCGAAGATTTTTCCGAATCGAAAGAAATATATTTTTTGTGACGTAAAAAAAAATTACAGATTTCAGATTTATTCCTATACTTGTGCTATAAGGCCCTGCTTCATGGCAAAATTCATGGTTCTAGGTCAACGAAAAGTATCTATGTATTTTGATTCCCTTGAGAGTGTCGAAATGTATGTTTTTTGCGACATAAAATACCGTAAGATACGGTTTTTTTTGCGTAAACATAGAAGCTTGACTTTTTCGCAGCTTAAAGGGACTGCAGACTTGAGTATATGATTATAATTTCAACTCGATACCTCCATGCGTTCTCGAGTTAAAGGATAAGACAGACTAACAGACTGCTATAAGGGTTCCGTTTTTTCCTTTTGAGGTATTAAAAACTAGTTACGTTACCAATTATTTACTGCAGCCAACACTTATCATGCCTCCAACGCATAATAGTCAAAATCGATTGAACGGATTCATTGCGAGTGGAGTAGATTCAATTATGAGTCCGGCGAAATTGTTAGACGCATTAAAGGTTCTATTCATTCAAAAACAAACACATCTACCATCAATACAGTACAAATACTCCCATACAAATTAATAACACACTCGAGCCCCCCTTCAGCCATTTGTTTCATCCACCTCGGTAACACTGACAGCGTTCATAGAAACATAATGTGTATGATTTATTTGACGGTGTGAGAGCCTAAAAGCATTCTGTTACAAGTAAGTTATGGTTAGCTATGGTGGCTGGGATTTGTGCCCATTGATTGATTAATCGTATTTTTTATGGTTGTAATTCATTGATAGGCTCGCGACTGACCACTATCTCACCTAATGGTAAGCGATGATGTGGTCATCGGTGGAGCACGCTTGCCTAAAAGTACTATTCACTCATAACATAAAAATCCCCATATCGTAGTTATCAGAAACCACAGACTCCGGTAGGGAGTTTCCTATTCTTCTCCATAACTGTGGGTACAAATTCTCTTTGTGTGTCCGATGGCAGAAAGGTGATGGCGGAATATGGCGTAGAATTTTTTTTTTATTGTAGGTAAAATCATCCAATGACAAATCCCGCCCTTGGGTGGAGCGGGAAGTAGTGTCAGACTCTTACTGACTACAAACCTACCCCGTTCCATTCTTTGCCTTGGTCCCAGGGCCCCGGGTGCCATTTTCACATACCCTTTGACCCCAGTAGGCTTCGGCCCTGTTGGGCCCCTACAGTTTGCTGACAACTCCTTGAGGCGCGCGGGTTATGCAATTCCTGCGCACACTCTCCAAAATGCATCCTGTAAAATACTGAAAGTCTGGCTACCCTACGCCTGTTTTCCAGGCTTTAGTTTGCATACTACATTATTTTTAGTATATGCAAAACCTGAATATAGTTTGTTCAGAATCAGTAACTGAATCGATTCCAATAATTTTTGCACCATGTTATATTTTTCCCAAAACAAAAACCTTTAAAAAGGGTGACAAGTTGGACACCACGGACACTAATTGCAACACAAATCACGGCAGCTAATTGCGAGCATTAAGCGCCAGCGCACAGCTGAGTGCGGGAGCAAAGCAACCTCTCAGTCACCCGGATGGCACGGTGACCATGTGTTTGTGTGAACAACCAGGTAACTAACAAGGTTATAACTTTGTGTTTTTTTTTTACATAGATTCGTTACATAAAAATACTAGACACATGTTTCGGGTTTCGCATATACTAAAAATAATGTTATATAAATACTATGTTCACATTGTGTTGTGTGGTCATTATAATGTGGTCGATTATTTTAATAGGCTGTCATTCAGTCAAATTGAAGTATTCGCAACAATAAATATTTGTCAAAAGCGATTTTCATAATTAAAGTGGTTGAGAGTATTGTTGGTTTTATATTTTGCTTTTGCACTTTGAATTCTATATTCATCATCATAATTTCATCCGAAAGACTACCACTGTTTGGACATAGGCCTCCCCCAAGTGTCACAACGACAAGTCTCGCATCCATCAAACTCCAGCGACCCTGACTAGGTCATCGGTCCACCTTGTGGGAGATTTGTTGGGCTCAATTTGTCGTAAAAAGTTGGTGACACGGTTGGCGCAGTAGTTCACCGATTTACTGCTGCACCCTGAGTCGCGAGTTTGATTCCTGCGTGTAATAAACATATCAACTTGTTCGCGCCTTTGCAGATTGGCTGTCTTGTGTATGAGAGTTTATAATTATATTTGTGAGCGCATCCACGATACAGGAGTCGGTCCTAGTGTGGCTCAAAGTTTAAAAAAACCTCCCTTGATAAATTGGGCTATCTAATCATAAAACAAACTTCTTCAAAGGGGCATCTATCCTAAATATAATTTACATGGATTAGGCAACTATCCCCTATAGGATATGGGATAGTTGTCCCAAAATTTAGAGGTCCGCAAAAAATCGCCAATACACTGAAAGTATCAAAGATAATCCTTTCATAAATCTGAAGATAATAAACCAAATTACCAACCCATTTTTACAAATAATGAATCTTGCTGTTTCTACAAAGAGATATAATTATGGTAATTTTAAAAAGTGGCGCAACTATCCTGGTTTTGCCCTATTGAAAAACATCGTTTGATACATGTGCAAATTTGTCACTGCAGCCCTCGGCTCCTTAACGCCTACGGCTCAAGCGAATTCCGCCTCGGTCGCAATAATATTTAAAGACCTAATGCAATAAAACATTCTCTACCAAAAAAGATAACACTACTAGTGTGATTTCCAAAATAGTTCGTACAGACACGAGAGAAAACCGATCTTATTCTCTTAAGGTGGGCCTTCGCCACTCGCCGCGTCAACATCGAGCATAGTTTAAAAGATTGTTACTTCGCAATTGCACGCAATCCAACGCAATGTTTGATGAAAAGGCAACGCAAAAAAAGAGTCGGTATTTCACAAAACTTGTTCCAGGAATTATAGTTTTTTTTTTAAACCATTTTTGACATCATTTAGAATCTCGATAAATGTGCAAGATTTTCAGAGGTCTTTACTGGATTAGTTTTACACAATTTTATGTTTTTATTTCTATAGAAGCCTAGTATTCTATATGGAGAGCAGTGGTGGCCGAGTAGTAACGGCCCCGACTTACGAGTCACAGGTTCAAACCCAGCCAGGCGCATTACTTTGTGTAATTTATTTCATCACCACTGCTCCCAAAACATTGAAGGAAAACATTGTGAGGAAACTGGCATGTCCTAGAACCAAAAATGCGAAGACATGTGACATCCACCAACCCGCACTGGGCCCGCGTGGTGGACGTGGTGATGGTTACGGCCCATTCCCTCTCCTAGAGAGGAGGCCTGTGTCCCAGCAGTGGGAACATTAAAAGGCTGATATCTGTTTATCCAAAATATCTGAAAAAATATGTCTATTAATATTATAATTACGTAAGAGCGGTTGTATGAAAATGTACCTCGTGTTGGCCACTCTTAATTACAACAGTCAAACAAATGAATGTCAAATAAAACAAATGAGAACTACTAAGTACATATAAAGCGCTTAGCAACCTACATAATGAGTAGGTACGTATGTTTGTGGAGCAATAGAAAACTGGTACGTAACGTACTCCGGGGTACAAAGCCTTGGCAGCATGCCAGCTTCTCTCTACCTGGGTTATAACAGCTCGAACTCATATCTTTACGCCATTTTTTTTTTCTTGGAGCAGAATAAGTTGTCGTTAATTATGGGTGGGACATGTGTTTTTTTTTTTCAGCTAACTTGACTTTCAAGAAGGTATTAAATATCTTTTAGAATTGTGATACTCGTAGGAGGTGAAATTTTTATGTTATTGACTGTAATATCCGATGTTTGCTAATAGGGTAACAGAAGAAATACATAATATATTGGTTTAATTGTTGGACAAACTGTAATAACGTTAAAATATCTGTTTACTTTGACGGCACGATTGATGCAGTGATTTATCAATTCACTGCTGGGCTGCGTGTCGTTCGATTCCCGCGCGGAATAAATATTTGTATGACATACACAAATACATGGTCACCGAGCCATCCGGATGACTGAGGAGTTTTTTTTACTCCCGTTGCCAGCTATGCGCTGGCTCCTAATGCACGTTATGATCTGACGTAACCTGTGTTGTACTTAGTGTCGGTAGTGTCCAAAGTTTGACCTTTTTAAAATATTTTTGGGCAAAAATCTAACATGGTGTAAAAAAAATATTGGAATCGATTCAGTTACTGATTTTGAACAAACTATGTTCTGGTTTCGCATATAATTTTAAAGGTATGTATGGCTTGCGGATTGTATGTGAACGCATCCACGATACAGCAGTAATTCTACTCGTAAGTGTCTGTGTGTTTTTGCAACACTAGAAAGGACAAAATAAAAAAAAAACTATTTCTTTTTAGCATACACACGATGGATATCCTCCAGTTATTCATATATAAAACTCTCCATTCGTTAGTAGTGTATATGTTACTCCTATTGACTAATTGCCCATATTATTGTATTGTATACTGCTATTTGTGATCCCTATAAAATAAAATCAAAAGTTTTCCAACCAATTTCGTTTCTACAACACAGATTAGATCCAAGAAATCAAACATAAACAACAGTAAAACATCGCCGAACACAGAACACTATCGCCTCTAACCCAAATAGTAATTGGTGTTACGCCAAAGTAATTTAATTCCCTTATCGGTAGCTGTTATCAGTAGCTTATCCTTAAGGCCAGCAATCTGGAAGAGTGGTTCTTTCTGAGTTCGTCCCTATTGGGAGGAGTTCGAGGGAAATAATTGTAACATCTTGGTTGTAATTAAGTGTGATTGTTATGTGTTTCGTTGAGGCTCTTGTGGCTAAGTAGTCGACGGTCTTCAAGGTCAGAGTGAAGATTGGTGATCGACCATTACGTATCGAAACCACTTTACGCCTTCTTTTTATTGTAGGACGGAAAATCATCCAATGACATCTCGCCCTTGAGCGGGGCGGGATTTATTTTCAGATTTTACTGACCAAAAATCCACTCCTGTTCCTTTGTTGCCTTTTATACCGGGGCTGAACCTTCCTTTTAGAAACCGATCCTTGGCTCCAGTAAGCTTCGATCCTGCTGGGTTCCTACGGAACCACTTTACGGTTTAGAAAGCAGGCTATACCTATTTTTTTTAAGGTGAGAAATAACCCAATGATTTCTCAATTTCTAGGGTGGAGCGGGAAGGCGTGTCTTTTACTGACTAAAACCCAATCTTATGTTCCTTCTTTGCTTTGCGTTCCAGGTCCCCAGGGTTTCCCTACGGATATGCTGACATCTCACCACGCGGCGTCGACGACTCGAGCTCGGTCCGGACGCAAGTATACGCCTACAGTGGCTGGAAATTGGAATCGGAATCTCGGCGCCTGGGGCGTGAGGGCCGTACCCTGGTGAGTGCAGTCGCCTTCTTTACTACCATAACTGCTTCGCAGAAGGAGGCGACCGCCTGCCATTCCTCCTCGCTTCGGACCAGAACCGGGGGCAGGCGCGAGAGGTCGCTGCTGCCGATTGCCTCCACAAGGACACGGCGGTGCTCCGCCCAAACAGGGCACACCTCTACTGTGTGAACCACTTTACACCCTGGAAAACAAATTAAGAGGTTAACAAACTCCATGGATTGTCTGAAACGGAAACCCGGGGTCCTGCATGCAAGGCGAAGGACTAGCATAGGAGTCGGTTTTAGTCAGTAAAAATCTGACACGCCCTTCTAGTCCACCCTAGAGTGGGGGAAGTCATTGCATGATTCCCACCCTTAGTTCCTACCTAAAAAAAAGTCTGCAACTTAAGTTGGACTGGCCAGTTGGTCTAGCGGTTAGTGGCCCTGACTGCTAGGCCGGAGGTCGTGGGTTCAATTCCCACCCAGGACAAATGTTTGTGTGATGAGCACTATCATTTGTTTCGTCTGGGTGTAATTTATCTATAATGAGTATGTATTTAGAAATATATAAGTACGTTTATCAGTTGTCTAGTACCCATAAGACAAGCTCTGCTTAGCTAGGGATTAGACGGCGTTGTGTAATAGTTGTGGCATTTAAAAAAAAAAACTATCGGGCACTTCTTCTCGGAGAAGTTTCTAGATGGCATCTAACTAAAATGCAAGAAAATAGACCTGATTCCAATCTCTTGCATTTTATAAACTACTTAAGCACTCAGCAGTTGTAAGCCCATTACTTGTGAATGCACATAAAACTTTTCCTGTCCCTGACAGCCAAACTCGACTAGAATTTATTACTGAATATTATGTTCCTTTTACGAAATAAGTTTCCCTTTTCCTCATGGCTTGTACGGTCTCATATCTGTTACATACGAGTATTTTAAGGGTTTCTATATAAAATAACGTGGCGGAAATGGTTCGCTGGTCTCGTGGTCAGCGTGGGATCCTCGGTACGATACCCTAGATCGAGCTTTTAAAAAGGTTTTTTTATGATATGTTAAATCATCCAATGACAAATCCCGCCCTTAGGCGGAGCGGGAAGTAGTGCCAGACTCTTACTGACTAAAAACCTACCCCGTTCCTTCGTTGCCTATCGTGCCGGGGCCGGGTATTCCTTTCGGAAGCTGACCCATGACCCCAGCAGGCTTCGACCCTGCCTGCCTGCAGCTAACAGGCTGGGCCTCTACGGGGCTTTTAATAGGTTTGTTTTTGAATGCCCTCTTTTTATAATGTGAATACTGTAAACTTCGTGGATTCATAGATTACTATTTTTATCGTATCACAAAGTTGACCAGTCTACACTACGAGTTTATTCCCATACCTACTAATATTGTAACATGAAAATATTGTAGAACTAATCATGCTTTTATAAAGAGTAGCCATGTAGTTTCTTAGGAAACGACCAATTGGAGCCGTGCACTAGCTTTTGACTTTTTATAAGTGCCTATGTAGGCCTATGTGAAATAAAATTATAATCAACCTTATAATGTTCCCACTGCTGGGAAACAGGCCTCCTCTCTAAGAGAGGTAATGGGCCATAATCCACCACGCGGGCCCAGTGCGGATTG
This sequence comes from Leucania comma, assembly GCA_958295575.1. Classification (NCBI taxonomy): domain Eukaryota; kingdom Metazoa; phylum Arthropoda; class Insecta; order Lepidoptera; family Noctuidae; genus Leucania; species Leucania comma. The sequence goes on along the minus strand of OY282482.1, from coordinate 3,304,670 downwards.
ATGAATGTCTCATTTTTTAATTCGAATTTTTGGTTCTAGGACATGCCGGTTTCCTCACGACATTTTCCTTCACCGTTTTGAGAGCAGTGGTGACGAAATAAATTACACAAAGTAATGCGCCTGGCTGGGTTTGAACCCGCGACTTACAACTCGTAAGTCGAGGCCATTACCACTCAGCACTGAAATAAAATTATATGTATTGAATTGAAGAGAGTAAAAGAATAGAGAGAAAAATAATCTCTGCCATTATAAATTAATAATATAATTTAGTTTCAAATAGGTACAAACACCGGAACGCTGCAACGCGGTTTTATGACAGAACCAGGTTGGGTAGTAAAATGAAACGGTTATAAAATATAATGAGGGGAACGGAGTATTGGTCTGGCCTTAAAATAAAACGGCTCAATTGAAGAGACTGCCTGGAAACCTTCCTCCCGATCGATTGGTCTACATTGTTGAACAACTTTTCCTCTTGAAGACTTCGTGCGGAGTGGGTTCTTTAGATTCTTAATCACTTGGTACCTATTCCAGTTGAAGTTATTAAGAAAAGTTATCGATATAATTTTGAATCGATAATTTAAACCATCATTTTCCTGGCCTTGTCACGTTTCTTTCTTCTATTCTGTCATGTTAACAGTTATTCTTTTGTTCTGACGTCATCTTAACGCTCAGTCGTAAGTTGATGTAGTGAGCGCATACCCATACAAGTCCATATAAAGAATACAAGCCGCAGGAGGCGAGGCGGTGCGGAGTGGGAGCCGGGTGGCTCTAATGAGCTGTGACCTTTATTCAATATCAACAAAAGATGAATGCCATTTAAAACGTTGAATTTAAAATCTACATGAAACAAACGGACTACAGTTCAGTTATACGCATAGAGTAACTTCTTTGTAACACAAAGACACTATAAAATCGATACGAAAGCCCAACCAGCATGGGCCATCGTGTACCCGGGATCTATCAGACCCGTCAGTCACTTCAAGTATTCCAATAGAACGGAACATAAACCAATTCGTCGGATACGAATACAAATTTGAATTTGCAACGAATGCTTTGTAACGTTAGAAAGTTTTTCGTTCAAAAATATTGATGGCCGCGATCTAAATTCAAATATGTATGTACAGTCGTGACGTCTATATCTTCGTCAGTTTATAAATTCAACATCAAGGCTTTTGAAGTTAAGGCATTCAGACGATTTTCTACGGCAAAAAAACACTATGATTTTAATCTCTTGAAAAAAAAAACAAAACAAAATAGTATAAACATTTTACCAATGACTAATAAAATCGTTTTACGAAAGTCCGTTTTACGAAAAAATAGTATTTTATTGAGAGTGTCTTTTTACTTTATGTCAATATTAACTTGATAACTGAGTTAACAACCCGCACTCTGTGGAAACCTTTGAAAGAGAGACTATGGTTCTAGAACGCAAAAAGCAACTAAAGAACACTCATTCAGTCACACTCATTCAGGTTTTAATCAATAAAATTATGACACAACCTCTCGTTTTACCCTAGAGTGGTAGAAGTAATTTATGAAGTACCAACTCAAAAAAAAAAAAAAAAACTGAACCGCACTGGATCCACGTAGTGCACAGCCCATTCCCTTTCTTAAAGAGGAGGCCTAAGACATTAAGTTATGTATGTGAAAGAGATAAGCCAAATCTGTCACATATAAAACAAACAAAAAGGAACATTAAGCCGACGAACCTATTTTTATCGCGACTGTACCATTCCAGTCATACATTGTATTTTATTCTACTGTTATAAAGTTGGTTTTATATATCCGTATGTTGGTAGTTTTATAATGTTTGACAGTAAACTCTGAACTCTGAAGAGTTCCTCTGACTTAGTTTCATTGTAGTTCAGGTATAAAAAATCTTTTCTTCGCTTTGCTATACCAATCTATTTTCATTTAACTTTCTTTTTTCTGCCTAATAAATTCATCCACATCGTCGTCAATGGGAAAAGTGGCCAGAACGTTGGCGGCGTTGCCAAGTTGAACAGCAATGCCTAATCGTTGATCACAGAAAAGCCCAGCCCTCTGGTCACGTCGATAAGATGTTTGCTGATTTCCCAAAATACTCAATGAGCATAAAGACTCCATGGCCCAGTGTTTCATCCTCAAACGGCTCAAACATAATATATCAAGTCGTCGACCGTGTTCGAAGTGCGCCTCAAGGAGATATTAACAAATCGTAGGGGCCCAGCAGGGTCAAAGCCTACTGGGGCCATGGGTTATGTGAAAATGAACCCCGGGTCCTGGAACGAAGGCGAAGAAGAAACAGGAGTGGGTTTTAGTTAAGGTAAATGATAGCGTGAGAGGTGACGGACAGAAAGGAAGAAAAAATAATGTTGCACCGACACCAAATAACACGACACAAGAACGGTAGATGATATGGTTTTCTGCGCCTACAGCAGCCCACTCAATACATCATCTCGCATATTTTTCAGAATATTTGCACATAAAATCACTAGTTACTAATGGCAGAATAAGGAGCATTGAAAAAAAAACATTCCTTTAAAAATACATGATTCAAGAATCAAGAAATCCATAATAACATAAAATAAAAGAATCATTATAATACATCGGAAAAGTAAACTGAAAGGGCAAGACACCATTTTGAAATCCACAAAAGCTAACCCGCGCGCAAAAATATCGAATTCAATAAACAGTAAATTTCAAATTTTAAATTTCGAATTTTAGAATTCGAATTTCGAATGGGAGGCGTTTAACTCATTGGTTCCGGTTTTCTAGGTGGTTTATCTTTATGGTCTGTTCCTTTTAGAATGTCAGCAAAGTTTGTGCCCATATCATATTGTTGGCCAAAAAGATGAGGCGGTCCGGTGAAACCGTAAAAAGGCATTTGTTTGCTGAATCGTCCATTCTGAAAATTTATGTATATAAGATATGTATGTACGAGTAGGTAGGCACGTACATAAACTGCTAAATTCAAAACCATATTTTTACAGCTTTGCTATAGTCAGTTGTAGTCGAATAAAAAACAAACATAGCTCGATTGCAAATGTCATGCCTATCTTCTACTCGAGCTTTCTTTTTTTCATCAGTTTTCGGTTACAAGTCTCCCTTTGACAGTGAAAAGTGCCGGTGGACCGATGATCGAATGGGAAACAAAAAGTCGATGGCGTGCTGAACTTGGAACCGCGCGTTCGAGTCCAAATAGAGGGATTTTTAATCGAAATGTGATTGGTGAGAGAGTTCCATAGAGCATGGAATGACAGTACTGGCAGCGACTGGAGATGACATTTTATGTTTATTAGCTGATACCCACATCAAAGTAAATTAAAGAGCTTTTTTTTTGTGCAGATCCTTAATTATTTTTTTAAATAAAAGTAGTCTTTTACAAAATTTCGAAGACATATGACACATGTATATATCAACCCGGACTTCCCACTAAAAGGAGGTCTGAGTCCCAGATGTGGAAACGTTTATAAGGCTGATTATGGTTATGGTTTAATTATATTTACATTACTTTTATTGTTCATGCTTTAACTTTTTTTTTAAGTAAACATGGGCGACAACAAAAGAATTGAAACTGAGTTTAGCGTAAACTAGGTTCAAGTCATCGCGGTGAAACGCAAAATGAAGCTATAATCTCGATTAGGCGCTCAAACTGCGTTTTGTTTGATCGAATCGCTATTAGTTTATTGGTGAATTTGGCTCTTAGTAATATTAGGAGTGTAGGTATGTGAATGTTAAGAAGAACGTTAGAAGAGTGTAGCTAAAGTCATTAGATTGAGGAGTGTTATGAGAGATAGGAGTGGTGTTAATATAAAAGACGGAGAGGATAGAGTGGTGTAAAGTTAAGAGGGAAAGAAGCAGTTAAAACAATTTCGACAATCTCTGTCAGCGGCCGTTCTTTAAGCTCTGTGGAGAATACGATCGGATTTGCAGCTAGTTGCCAAGAATTATTCGTATCGGGATTAATAGTCTTGTGTTTCGAGCTGAAATCGTTCAAAGTTTTTACTTTGAGTATAGTATTGATTGAAAAGTGCTAGTTCTACAGTTGTTAATCTTTCACGAAATACATGTACGATTCACGATTTACGATATGATTAATGTCCATGCTTCAGAAAGTACACGTCGAAAGTTTTTATGTGATGCCATTCATTGAGTAAACAGCTAAGGAGTTGAATTCCCGGCCGGAGTCTATGTTTCCTGACAGATATCACTAGGGTGTTTTTAAGTTAAGATTTAAGAAGCTACTTCTAGGCAAGCGTGTCTATCGTCGTCCACATCGTTGCTTTCCATCAGGTAAAAAAGTGGTCAAGCGTGAACCTATCAATAAAAAAAAAATATGTGTGTATGTTTGCTACTCCTTCACTCTCAAACGGTTGAACAAATTTGGATGATATTTCATACCAGGATAGCCTATATCTAGGACTAACTTATAGGCTATCTATACTTATGCATACATTATATTTATAAAGCTGAAGAATTTATTTGTTTTTTTGAAGGCCATAATCTCAAGGACTGTGTACTTTAAATTGAAAATGTATTTTCGGAGCGGAGTTGCCAGGCAGCATTTCCTGCCTGCCTGGCAACTCCGCTCCGATGGGTCATAGTGGGATGATAGGCTTCATCGATAAATAGACTAATCCACATTAAAATTTGACTGGCCTGTTGGTCTAGTGGTTAGAATATTTGTCCGGGGAAGCAGAACAACTTCTTCGATGAATTCAAAAGTAAAATAAAATGGGTTAGTGGCCCTGACTGCTATGCAGGAGGTCGTAGATTCCCACCCAGGACAAATGTTTGTGTGATGAGCACGATCATTTGTTCTGTGTCTGGGTGTAGGTAATTTATCTAGAATATGACTGTATTTATATCAGTTCTCTAGTACTCATAACACAAGCTCTGCTTAGCTTGGGACTAGACGGCGTCGTGAGTTCGTTTTGGAATATCATATTATATTATTATTAATTAGTCTTATAATGTTTCTACTGCTAAAGCCTAAGAGGCCACAAGATCTTCTAGAGAAGAGGTCTCAGAAGCCGCGGAATATAAAGTATTGATATAAAGTAGTAGTAGTATTTATATAAAGTATTACACATCTTAACATTTCAGCCGAAAGACGTCCGCTGTTGGACATTGGCCTCCCCCAAGTGTCGCCGCAATGAACGGTCCTGTGCATCTTGCCTTTTTAGCATGATAATACAAGTTTACACTTTATGTATTACAATTTAGTTTTGTTGACTATTACTCGTACAACCCGACTTTGTTTCTTACTTAGAACGTGCAATTTTTCAAAAGCGTTGCCATTTTTCCCCCTGCCATCGCGTCATTGCAGCTAGTGATGGCTGCTCGATACTTCGATAGAAATATGACGAAACTAACAAACAAGCTACGAACATTGTTACAGTATAGAAACAATGTATTTTAATACTATTAGAAAATTGATGTTGGTTCATGTTTTGTTTTCGTACGAAGCAGATATAATGCTTCTATTTCTTGACTTGATCGAAGGTACTCGAATGTTACTATGTATACATTTATGAATTAAATAGCGATGCTATCCTTCTAGTTTATTACAAAATGCATAACATATATTTATGACAGTAGTAAAATTCTATTTTAAACTAGCTTTTCTTTTAAACTACTAGAGGTTGTCTATAAGAGATCGCTTTTAGCGATAAGACCGCCCATTGTGATACCTTATCAATTTTAAGCTCCTACTTCAATTGTATTTATGGTGTACCTACAGTAAAGAGTATATCTATTTATTTAGCTGTTTGCGGCGACTGCGCTCTCGTGGAGATTCTTTTTTTTTTTACGTGGAGTTTAAGAATATTACTCATCTTTCTTGGAGCAATCGTGTTAAAAAAAAACTGTCCATCTCGGAGATCACCTTGGGAATGAAATTCTATTCCTAGAGGCAAATAGTTTAAATTACTTCTTAAAACATCAGTTAAAACCGGTGCAACCGTTTCGGACATTAGCTGGAACAAACAAACAGATGAACAACTACTTTATGTTATATATGTCGAATATAATTCCACATATAAAGCTATACCGTCGATCTGTCACCAAGTTGTATCCCATGAACCGTGATAGCTAGGCTATTTTTTACCGTATATTGCTACGGACAGAACGGAACCCGTCTTTCGCGACTGGTTTTTAATATAAAGCTTACAGATATTCGTAATTTTTGTATATTTTTTTATTGTAATAACGTCTGAACAAATAAAGATACTTATTATTAACAATATTCCTACCGAAATTCGATGTTTAATAAACTATAGGTACCAAACGTGATTACAACACTATTGTTATGAAGGCGAAAGTTTGTATGTAAAGTCACACTGCAACAGCTGAACGGAAAATGCAAATTACCAGAAAATACCCAGGAATAGGACATGGGATAGAAAAGTATGTATTTTTTCACAACTGTCACGTAAGGCCATCTAGTCTCGAAACTAAATAGAGCTTATGCTATGAGTAGTAGACAACTGATAAACATACTTATAAATATATTTCTAAATGCATACATATTATGAATAAATTAAACCCAGACACAGAACAAATGATCGTGATGATCACACAAACATTTATCCTGGGTGGAAGGAATCGAACCCACGACCTCCGGCTTAGCAGTCAAGACCACTAACCACTAGACCAACAGTGAACAGGCCAGTCAAAAGTAGTTAAGTAAAGTAAAAGTAGGTAAGTAAAGTAATTGTAGGTAAGTAAAGTAAAAGTAGGTAAGTAAAGTAAAAGTAGGTAAGTAAAGTAAAAGTAGGTAAGTAAAGTAAAAGTAGGTAAGTGAATTAAAAAAGGGACTTAAGTACCTATGTTCCGTTGAGATAATTTCCGACTTTTATGAGGACAAAAACACTGACAGAAACCGGTAGCTAAAAAATAAAAACTAATCCAATATATAAGCATAAGATATCTGTTATGTAGATGTTTATGAATGAAGTCTGTCCATATTAAGATATTCCGTGACGATGAATATACTAAAATAGGACACAGACGATTGCACAGATCTACCTACACATGTTAGTACCTACTATCATGAATCCGCTGGGAAATAAATATAATGCTAGTAATCCTGTATACAAAGTAAGTAAAAATAAATGAAGGTATCTTTCTTTCCCCCGTTTATAAAATTATGAGAAAAAAAAGGTACTAAGTATTTTTTACGGTAAGTAAAAATCATCCAATGACATCTCCCGCCTTTGCGCGGAGCGGGAGATAGTGTCAAACTTTTTTGGACGTCACCTCAACAAAGAAATTGGGGGCGTGGCCAACTCCAAGCGCTCACGCTAAACGAAACAATTTTAACTTGGCTAGGGGGGCAGTATATCCAAAATATCTGAAGAAAGAGGTGTAATAACATCTTAATGACGTAAGAGCGGTTGTATGAAAAAGAAAGAAAGAAAACACGTTTATTTGGCTTGCAATGAAGCACAATACAAGTTTTAAAACTTAAACATAACTAAAATAAAACAATAAAAAAAAAAACAACAGCAACAAGAATATGCCTCACGGCTGCGCCAAATAGGAAAAAAAAAATGTACATACCTCGGCTTGGCCGTTCTTAAATCCTTTCTACTTACCCATCGCTAAACCTATCAGGTGTCAAATATTATAACACAAATATGTGATGCTTTGACTTTCAAACCTATGAAGCGTTTAATGTCAAACCACTATTTACTCACCCTCTACATACGTCGCATACTCCGTGACCTACTTCCATAAGTTGGGTCATGTAACTATATTTACCGCTAAAGGGGATTAGGAAGTATACTTTATATATTATCTAATGGCATATCGTGAGCCTCAATATCAGTTATATTAAAAGCAAGGCTGGGTAAGAGCTGCACATAAACCTGGAATGGTCCATTCGCTCTTTTCTCTCGTATGGATATTTTTTTTTTTTGTTGGTGACAAAATCAGCCAATGACACCTCCGCGTCCTTGGATGGGAACGGAGATAGTGTCAGACTGTTCATCACACAAACATTTTTCCTGGGTGGGAATCGAGCCTATGGCCTCTGGCTTAGCAGCCAGGGTCACTAACTACTACACCCACAGGCCAGTCGAATGAAAATTATAGATAAACTAGCTTCGCCTAGCTTCGCCTATATATCGACGGTCCCTACGTATATAAAGACATGTCGAAAATGGCTTTTTTTTTTTATTGCATCATTGGCTTTAGATTATCTATGCGCACATACTGACAACGATTTTTTTTTTTAATTTTATTTATTTACCTTGTTTTACAAATCGTATAAGAGAACAAGTATTATATATACAACGAATAAGTGTCGTAGATGCGGACATCTGTACATATCTTTTTGTACGGTGTTTTAAAATGCGCGCCGCTCGGTGCCAACGCGGTCTTGTCAGACATGTCCGCTTATACTATGACTTAACAATTGCGACAATTTTTTTTCACAAATAACAATAATAAATTGTAGGCTTCTTTCTAATTTGATTTCCTAAATAATTGTTACAAAGAAAACAACTTCTTGTTGTTATCAAAGTAAATGAAGTTATGTCCTACATGTTTGTTTTTACGCGTAACTCTTAAGATTTTTATGGACTTGTTATTATTTACGGTTAGTTACTCTAAAACATTAAACATTTTTTTACTGACAATAAACATTTTTTTAGAGAATATATTTGTGTTCCTCGGTGTAAATGATTATAGCTTGATTTTTTTTAGACTCACGTCATGTTTATACCGAAAATAGTAAATTTTAATGGATCTTGAGGAAGTTTCTAACGATGAAAATCAATCGGCTAATATGTTATCGCAAATTGATTTAAATTATATAATTTACACCTATTTGTGAAAATGAAACACCACGACAAGTACCTGAAAATGATAATGAAGAATTTTTGATTACAACACCAATGCCAAGTCCATGCAGGACCTTTGGGGACACCGTAAGTGAGTACTATTTGAGTGAGAGTAGCGTTATTCCTTAAGATCAAGCCCTTTAGGCCCGAAATTGCCACGTTGGATGGCAATGCTGATTCGTTGACCGAAGTAAAGCCCAGACCAGTTTTCTGATACCACGCATAACTCGATGAGCGCTCGGACGGCTCAAACATATAACTTCCGATAAATTTATTATAATTACGACTTTTGAGGTTTTCTGCACTTGCAGCAGCCGCCCCAGCGGAGCCTGCCGTACTCAGAAGATGAGATGGCGCAAGGGTGTCGACACATGTTGCATTCCACACCAAAGGCCTACCCAACGCTTCTACTGCAAGATAGGCCATGGTATCCGAGGCGGTCGACAGCTTCAGCGCATTGACACCGATATGGAGCTCCGCTAAGAGAACCTATCGCATTCTGTACCAACCTGCAGAGCGGCTCATCCCACTGTTTCTGGGAAGATGAATTCTCGGGCAACACCTTATCCGGTCAAGCCATTTTCCAGGCGTTCACGGCATCGGCTAAGCACGGCAACTCACAGCTAACCAGTGATGAAGTCAAAATTCTATTGGTCAACTGTTGAGTACTGTGGACCGAAACCAGGAACGCCAGTAGGCTTACATTAGAAATTTTGAGGATACCGAGCCCACCAAGACGAATGGGTAGCGTGGCTTGTAGCCATGCTCGATCATCCAGGGTCACATTAAATATGGAAGTTAGAGTATACCAAATGGTCTGATCAATTTTGTCCAAGAGATGTGGCTGCTTTCATAAAGGGGAAGAGCGGAGAAAATACATGAAATTTGGTGCAAAACAACAATACCGTCTGGGGGTGAAAGCCGAATGTAGGTTAATTTTGGAAAGTCTTACCGAAATGTTAAAACGTTCAATTTTGTCGTCAATGAATAAAAAAAAAATTATCTTCCAAAATTGGAGAATCTAGGAGGTGCAGTACTGAGATTTTTAATGTTCAGTTCCTACTTCAGTGTGACTATACCTAGTTACCTATTATTTAGATGCTAAGAAGATTGTTTTTTAATAATAAATAATGTTGAGTTTATAATATAAACCTTGTTTAATTAATAAAACACAAACCTGACAATTTTATTAAAGACATGTCTTTGTTTACATTACAGGAACTATAGTCCTACCCCGAATGACTGTAACCACGTATAAAGTGATATGTCTTCATTGAAGTACTTTTTATATCCATGGGTTACGATTTTAGGATGTTTAACGTATTGATTTAAAAACAGTAACATAATCCTACATTTTCATAAAACATTTTATTTAAAATCTATATCAGACACTGTTTTTTTGTTTCCTGCGTATAAAAAGGTATCATAGACATGACTGACACACTTCTATTTTACCATCGGCGTAGAAACGGTCATCTATCAGTTTTTTCCAAGAAAACGTAAAAAAATTAAATATGTGTAAATAGCATTATAAAGCTCTTAAAACTGTTAAAATATTGTAGAAAGAAAATATTTATTATTGGTCATAGAATTATTTCTAGGGCGTGTTGAACACAAATTTCGCTCTCCTGTAAACCTCGGTTTTTGACTTGTCCTTTTGTACGTAGGGACCGTCGATATGTAAGCAGACAATAATTGTGCTAAATGAAAAAGTAATTAGACTTCGGAGTAATATTTCAAGAGAATACCCCATGGTTTATAAGATTGGTTGAAAGAGTCACAATAACACTGCAACACAAAGGGCATCTAAAGGAACACAGATGACTTATAGTCAGTAAAAGTCTGACATTCCTTCTCGCTACCCAGAACTGGAAAAGTTACTAAATAATCTTTCACCCCAAATCAAACCCTTCCAACAAAACCAATTCTACCCTTTCAAAATATTAGTCGAGAATTTTAGTTTATCAAAGTCAAAATCTACAGAATTCTTAATTAAAAATACCGCAAACTAGAATTTCAATATTCTAGCTACTATCGTAATAGAACATTGTAGGTATATCTAATACTATCTATTATATGTGTGAGATCATAATTTTCATTTACCTCCCCGTCGTAGTTAATCCTATGACCCCGGACAGGGTGAGGAGCTTACGCGGGTGCTAAGGACCGAAACACATAACCGCGTTGCGGCGCCGCATCGCTAAAATCGGAGGTGCCGCCCGCCGCAACGCAATATTTTGCGGTGTGCACCGCGGCGCGAATACAATAGCTTTTATTAAATGGATATAACCAGTATCTTCTTTGTCGTTTATTTAAAATAGAGTAATGTCTCAATAACAAATAAACAAATTTATTACGATCCATGGCAGAAAAACGTCTACCCACACTCAAAACTGGTTATCCCTGTAGAAAACGACAATGAACGTTAAAAGTTGCGTTGCAACGACGCCAAAAAGAGCGGCGAATGGCACTGCCGATTTTAGCTTGTCTAGACATTTTGCTACCTTGAAAAGACACGTCAAGCCTCATAGTTTTTAGTTGTAAAGATTAATCGTACTAGAAACACGTGTGAAACACATGTTTTTAATGTCCTGCGCTTCTCTTACTATGTGGTCCGTTCTTCAAAAAACCACCCTTAACAATAAGACATGGTTCTACAGTAAATCAACAACTATTTGTTCTAAAAGTGACTTTAACCTCTGAGCAAAAAAACAGAGACTTAACTCTGCTTTTTTTTCATGTATTTAGAAAACATAGGCCCAATATAGTTTAATTACCGAATAAAAAGTGTAACTTATAACCAAATTTCAAAGCAACAAATTGCGGCATATTGGCTACAAAATCGCGTCCGCTACCGCTCTAGTCACCGCGCGTCCACTCTGCACAAGGTCTTTGTGTGGAATGAGAGGCGCGGTTTGGTGATTATAATATTACTAGATATGCTTCAGGCTTCGCCGGAGTGTCGTATGTTTAATTATTTTCTGTTATTATAGCTTTAACCTGGAATTCTTCGGGTCACGAGTGGAAAAGGTGCTTCTAGATAAGCATATATCATTGTTTAGCTCGTCAGAATTCTTCGCTCTTGATTTTGATTTCGTTTGTTGGAATGCAAAGGATGAAATCTACGATGGAGCAAGTGAGTCTAGAAGAGGTCTGTTTATGGTGAGAAGGCCTAAATTATTAAATAAGCTATTTCTTGCCGGAGAGATAAAGAAATGTAGCCTATACCTATAAATTCCCTCGTCGAAAACGATCTGCTGTCGAAACGCGTGCTTACGGACGGTGAGCAATGAGTTGCTCGCTGTCTGACCGTCCGGTAAAGACTAATCCCGGAGCACGTTGCGCTCCACGCGCACTTCAAATAAATGTCAGCAAGATCTTCAGGAGGATTTGTTTCAAAGAATTACTATGGCCCTCGTAAAGGTCAACAGGAATTGTGTAAGAAATAATATGTATGTTTATATATATAATAATTGTCATATAATGTAATTTTATGTCTATGTTTTTAATGTAAAATTTAATCCTTCTTCAATTTGCAGTACACCGCAGACTACCCCCTTTTTATTCTATTTTAAGTTCTTACAGTTCACCTCAAGGTTGTCTAGTAGATATCGCCGTTAGCGATAAGACCGCCATTGTACCCATAGACTTAAGTTAGTTTAAAAGTTTTTGTTACTTTTTGGTGTACAATATAGATTATTCTATTCTATTATATAGATTTAGTCAGTTAAAGAATGATACCCCCTGTCTAATACCCTCCCACCCTACAAAGAATTGTAAAAGTCCTTTTTTCCCCACGTAGGTGGTATCTGCCTAAAATTATTATTAAAGATGGCTCTTTCAACCTCTAAAATCTTTTGATTAGTTTAGTCACGAATCTAGATAATCCAAAATATTTGTGTACATTACACTAATATTATAAAGGATAAAGTTTGTAAATATGTGTTGTTGTATTGTGTGAGGAGTGATATGAAAGAATAGGAAGTTAGTGATAGTGTGACGGCTGACAGGATAGAGTGGAAGAAAAAAACGTGTTGCGCCGACCCCAAGTAATATGGGACAAGGGCAGGAAGAAGAAGAGTGTTGTTGTATTTATTTAGTCTTTTTACTCCTCTACTGCTGTCAAACGGTGAAGGAAAACATCGTGAGGAAACCGGCATGTCCTAGAACCAAAAATTCAAAGATATGTGACATCCACCAACCCGCACTGGGCCCGCGTGGTGGATTACGGTCCATTCCCTCTCTTAGAGAGGAGGCCGGTGTCCCAGCAATGGGAACATTAAAAGGCTGATGATGATGATGATGATGATACTCCTTAACACTCAATATCTGGACAGATTTGGATGAAACGTAATGAAATACATATTATTATTCTTTTTATTACGAGAATGTTCCTTTGGATAATTTTCGACAAATATTTTAAAGAAGAAAAATTTATGTTTTGATTGATGTAGTTTTATATATTTTTTTTATTACTGATAGGCTCGCGTATGGATAATAACTCACCCGATGAAAAGCAATGCTATGATAGACGAAACTTCACGCTTGATTCACTCTTGAGTGAATAGATTACTTTTTGGCAAGTGAAGTGAAAAACTTTAATTACAGTTAAAAAAAGCACTTTATTTTTTATTTTATTTTTTTACATATCTATAGTGTTTCATGTACTGAATCGACCCTCCACGGGATTAAAACGACTAGAATTTAACGGTGTATTTTCGCGCGAGTGAAACCGCTGGCTGTGTGTAGTCTTAAATAAATAAGCTTATTGTGAAGTAAATTATTATTAATTTTGACGTGTATGTCACTCTATATGGTAATGTTTATAATATTGTATGTATATTATGGTTAAATTATGTCTGTAGTTATTGAACCAGGGCTATGACGTCACCAGACTAGAATAGTTGATTACAGTGGTTTTTGTTGAACAGAGTACGTTTTTGGTGATATGACACTAAGTTGTCCTTGGCAAAGTAGTGTATTAATTAAACACACTACGTTTAATTATACTCATATGATATTGAAGGAGATCGGATAAAAAATAAGACTACGACACTTTATACGGTACACAGGCCTCCTCTTTGAGAGAGGGAATGGGCAGTAATCCACCACGCGGGCCCAGTGCGGGTTGGTGAATGTCACATGTCTTCGAATTTTTGGTTCTAGGACATGCCGGTTTCCTCACGACGTTTTCCTTCACCGTTTCGAGAGCAGTGGTGATGAAATAAATTACTCAAAGTAATGCGCCTGGCTGGCTTTGAACCCGTGACCTACAACTCGTAAATCGGGGCCTTTACCACTTGGCCACCACTGCTCTCAACAAAATCTATAACAAATTAAAATATTAATTGCACAAATGGCACAAAGTTGTACTTGAAAACTATCTCCTACTCTCAGCAAACTGTAACCGGCATCCAGCAGCCTCCGGTACCGTCAGCATACAAACGAATGCATCAGTAATGCCGTCACGTCCCCTGCAATGTTGTGAATGAGCTGTTTTTGTGTACCGTCCACAAGAAGTGGGACGGATGCTTATTAAAGTTATGAAATATGACTTGTAAGAAGAAAAATAAAATGGTCTTGTACAATGGGTTGTTTATTAGAAATGTTGTGCTTGTACCTAATTTCATTGTGTTCGTTTTTTTTTACACATAAAATTGTGAGCGACTGATGGAGGCTTAAAGTCACCCAAAGGGCAATGGAACGGGCTGTGCTCGGAGTTTCCTTGCGTGATCATATCAGAAATAAAGATATCCGCAGGAAAACCAAGGTTGCCAACATAGCACGAAGAATAGCCAAACTGAAGTGGCAATGGGTAGTGCACATTAGTCGCAGTACAGTTGGCCGTTAAAAGGCCTCCTACAAGGTGGACCGATGACCTTGCAAGGGTGGCGGGAATCTGATGGATGCGAGATGCACTGGATCGTTCATTGTGGAGACACTTGGGGAAGTCTATGGCCTACAGTGGACGTGTTACGGCCGAAATGATGATGATGACATTGAAATTAATTACAGCATTGTATCAAGCCTCATATACACTGTCAAATTGTCCGACAACATTTCTTGCGTCGAAGACGCACCGTTGGACGATCTCCGACAAGTTGGACCGATGACCTGGTGACGGTCGAGGGAATCGGATAGATGCGAGACGCACAGGGCCGGCCGTTATGGTGACACTTGGGGGAGGCCTATTTCCAACAGTAGACGTCTTTCAGCTGAAATGAGAATGATGAAGCGCAACACAGTCAACTTCAAAGTTAGTAAGATTTGATCGCCAGCACTGGATCACCTCACAGGGTTTTTTCTACATTTAACAACTTTCACACAACGCCTTCTAGTCCCAAAGTAAGCAGATCTTGTGGTATGAGTTCTAGACAAACTGATAAACATACTTCTATATTTCTAAAAACATACATGTCATACATGACACAAAACAAATGATCATGCTCATCGCACATACATTTGTCTTGGGTGGAAATTGAACCCACGACCTCATAGCAGTTAGGGCCACTAACCACTAGACCAACAGGCCAGTCAACCCCGGGCTTGCTGACCATGTAAAGTAGTGACCTAGTATTAATGTTTAAGTTATGTTTTATTGTCAGAAACGTGCTAAGAATCTTTCCAAGTTAGTAACGTTTAGTGAGTTTTAATAAGATCCATGTTCGTGACGACAGGCCTTGTATTAAAGTTCACACAATTAGTATGCACATTGCATGACTTAACGTTCAACTGCAGTAAAAGTTTTTTTCAAGTTGAACAACTGTAACAAGTAAATACTTTTTTTAAAGAACTGTAAGAACTTGTTGGAACTGGATGTAGAAAGCGTGGATCTGCGAAAAATTAAAAGAGCGTGGGGAAACCTTTACAAAGGAGTGGACAGAACAGTGCCGTCAGTGAAACGACGCGTCTGTAAAGCTAGGCGCATGTGAAGCTACGCGTCTGTGAAGCTACGCATCTGTGAAGCTACGCGTTGGTGAAACTATGCATCCGTGGTCAGTAGGCCATTATTGAATTCCGACGCACACTTCCTGAAATGCAACCGGTTGAAAACCGACAATCTAAGGCTAAGAACTCATGAAGCAGTTTTCACCCGCGGCCGTCGCAGTTGCGGGCCCGCAACTTCTGTAGAATGCAGATATATATGTAGAAATTAAAGCACATTTCACGTCACGTTTTACGCCCGCGGCGCGGTTGTTCGCGGCCCCTGTTCCACCAGCGGGCCATTTTGCAACCGCACCCGTTAGGTTTACGGGCGAAAATCGCAACCGCGACGAATCGCCCAAAACTGTGGCAGTTTAGAAATAAAGCAGCGGTTTTCTCTACCGAGGCGGGCGCGATTGAAAATCGCTTCGTAAGTTCTTAGTGCTCGATTACGGAGACGCGGCGCGTTGGGCGGTCTGTCGTCCATAGCCATTATGTTTGTGTTTGCATGAGCGATGACGCTGCCCGCTACTGTAATGAACGATGAACGCCCAACGCGCCGCGTCTCCGCAAACAAGGCCTTAGCCTAACACCTCGTGCGTCGACGCTTAAGACAATGATCCTCTCGCCTCGTTTCTCTTTTGACACAAGCGCATAAAGAAAAAACAAAAAACAGAAAGAGATAAGTCAGTTAGGTATTTAATTCACTAAACATAAATACTTTACAAGCTCTCAACTGCCCAAGTTTCAACAACATTTAATCAAGCTTATCACACCGAAGGCAGAATTCCAAGAAATTCTCAAGTAAAAGCTAAAACTATTCGCTAAAATAAATTAGCACTAACCCAAGTGCGATATCAGAAAGATAAAAGTGACGTTTTAAAAGATAAAAAGAATTAATTAACACAATTTTAGTGTCGACTGGATCATTTGGCACAATTTTAAGTCTAGTCTGGGTCAGGGAGTGAATTTATTATGTGTTTTATAATGGTGTTGCTATTTCATTATGACAGAGGTCGTGAGTTCAATTCCAACCCAGGACAAATGTTTATGTGATGAGCACGATCATTTGTTCTGTGTATGGGTGTAATTTATCTATAATATGTATGTATTTAGAAATATATAAGTATGTTTATCAGTTGTCTAGTACTCGTAACACAAGCTCTGCTTAGCTTGGGACAAGACGGCGTTGTGTGATAGTTGTGGAATATTATTATTATTATTTTAAACTAGCAAACCGTCACGGGTGCTAGAAACCTATAAAATTCTCGGCATTTATTTACTATAATATTAAACCTTTCTCATAAATCACTGTGTATTAATGAAAACTGCATATTAAACGATAAATAGTAATAATTTATTTTGCAAATAGGTTTTTAAAAAACACTTTTATGTGTCTATTCAAATAAGATAAAGGTGTTCCCTTGCTGACTACCCTGAGTAGAAACACCGAAACAAACAGGTCTTTCCAGTCAGTGCAAATATTTGTCAGTATTCGTTTACCTCAACTCAGGACTACAAAGGAGCTCTAGGACTTGACGAACAATACCAAAGAAATGACATTTGAGTAAGCCGCATAAAGTACTTAAAACTGCCAGACATTGTGTTAAAATTACAGAAAAGGAAAAAGTAATCCACATAGTAGTAATCTACATATTCACAAAATAATATATTTGTTTTTTTAATTGTATTTTGATCTTGATGAATTTGTTTTTTTTTTTTTTTGTTAACTTAACAATATAATTTTAATTTTATTTCAATGTAATCGAACTTATTTTATTTTAGTGTAATTTTTGAATTAGTTTGAATATAATTTAATTTTATTATTTTTATATGATCACAACTTTCTCTTATATATAAATAGTGCTGTGCACGCCTGTATGCCATTTGCAAATTGTCTTTTTTATAATGTTACACCAGTGAAGGAGTCGTTGGTGTGTCGATATAAAAATAAAATAAAATTTATAATGAAAATTCGGTCAGTAGTTTTTTGCGTTTATCACGTACATATTAACAGCCAGACAAGGCGGAGATCTTTATTTTAAAATATAAGTAATGATGTTCGGAATTTAATTAAGTTACGTCAACTCATTTCTCTGATAATTTTTATTTTCTTTTGTAATAAATGTTGCCCCATACTAGGGATTACTCCAGTTTCGTAAATGTATTACACATAGATACCGACCCGGTACAACTGTTTACAGGCCGTACAAGTATTAGTCCCTTGCTAGAATAGAACCTGCAATAGGTAACGCAGCGTCCAATCGCTCAACCAATGCACCAACGGTGTCATAATTTTCTTTTATTACTGTTAACAAAAAGCAAACAAGCTTTGCAAGAAGCTTTGCATCAGTCAAAGAGTTTACTAAATCGAGCTACTAACCAACAAGAACCAAAGCCGTTACTTGATAGATACGACTGTACTAAACTAAACTGAACTAAAACTACGAAATCCTGCATAACATAATCAGTTATCTGCGTGACTTGAACACATGTATACAAAAACCCGAAATCATCTCTCGGGCAGTTGCCCAGACCAGACATAAAACTCGTCTGGTTGGATGATCCTACCTTTTCAAAGGAGGTATGTGGGAATTCACACTCTGCCCCACATGCATCTAAACGGCCGTTAACCATTTTATTTATTTATTGAAACTTCATGTACCTATGTATTAAGGCTAGTTTAATGTAACCAGGCATTCTCTACCAGTCAAACTTTGGGTTAAAAGAGAAAATGCTGTCATAGGTGTACACAATAAATAAATAACAAATAGAATGATGTATCAATAAATTAAGCGGCTTACAATATAATAATACACATATATACTCGATTACTCGTTTAAAAAGCTAAAATTACAAACTAATAAATAGTATGATTTTTTATTTTTTTTGGTAGGTAAAATCATCCAATGACAAATCCCGCCCTTGAGTGGAGCGGGAAGTAGTGTCAGACTCTTACTGACTAAAAACCTATCCCGTTCCTTCGTTGCCTATAGTCCCGGGGCTGAGCCTTCCTCTCAGAAAACGGCCCTTGACCCCAGCAGGCTTCAACCCTACCTGCCTGCAGTTAGCAGGCTGGGTCTCTTCGGAATAAATAGTATAATAAATTTTCTGTGTGTTATAAAATTAAGTATCAATTATAACTGTTCTGTTGACGCTACAACCGTCCAAGTACAGTGAAGTGACAAACGCGGCGGTCTTCAGCCGTAACTTGCACGCTTCCAATAAGTTTATTGTTTTGAGAATCTTATACGCTAAAATTACATTTATTTATTTATTTTATAATTTATGTTCACACATACAAAAGAGGAGATAAAGTATTATAAAAAATTGTACAATCGTTCAATACGGTACGAGGTCTTATACGCCTCATATGTGGCTTCCTTAAGCCGCGGTGCAGCTAAGAAAAATCTAGTCTTCTCTACCGTGCGGGTTTCTTGGTTTAGAGAAGAGATGAATACCTAAGATGTCCTGTTAAAACAGAATGCATCGGTGTATCTACTTAAATACGGGCTCAATTTGACCTCACTTAGCCCAAAAAAATAATAAGCCTCATACTGTCATAATGATATTTTTTTAGCGGGGTCTTAAACGCTCCGTACCTCAGTAGTCAGTAAAAGTCGGACACTACATCCCGCTCCGCCCAAGGGCGGGAGTTGTCATTGGATGATTTTTGCCCACCGAAAAAAATATCCTCAGGAATGGAAAATAATACAAAAATGAGTGCGTTAATCAGACTGTTACAAATGATACCCCTTTTTTGGATTTGAAAGAGTTATCACTGCCCTGGAACAAAGGGCAGCTGAAGGAAGACTCTTAATCAGTAAAACTCTGACACTATGACTTCACCTACAGAGGGAAAAGTTGTCCCAGAAAATTTTTATATAGACAGACATAATTCCTAAAAAAATTGTTTAAATTTTTTTCACAATATTAAAAAAACACTGTTATCAAATTTCCATATCACTGTTAATAATTATTTTGAACAAAAAATTCAATTACTTAATTTTCGATTCCGATTCGATCTTTCGTCTTATTTTTATAACATACTAAAATACCTTACGTCTGAAAAGAATTAAATATTTTCATGAAATGCAAAAACAGAAGCAGAAGTGAACAAAACTTGTCTAAAAAATAAAATAAACCATTTATTTATGAATAAATGATTAAAATAACAATCATAACTTGTATTTTAAATAAATAGCAAATAAATTTTACCTATGTAGCTTCATCATTTTTATTTAGAATACTTTAAAAAATTGCCATTCAACGTGGCAATGCTGCCAGTCTTCTGGGTACGTTTCCGGATGACAGCGATGTGGAGGAGTACTTCGACGCCTGAGTGTATTTGGTGTTTTTGTATTATATTTGTACTAAGTTATGTCTAGTTTACATTCTTAGTTTAGTTTTTGTGTACATAGGTTTAGTATAAATTTTTAAGTAGATTTAATAATATGATTTAATGATTAAAGAATAATGTACATGAAAAAGTAAATTTATTAGAAAAAAATAAATTGTACTTAACTTTAAAAAATATATATAAATTATGTTTATGAAATATTTCACATACAATTGAGATGTCGCTCAGGCTTTTATTATTGAATCAATCTCATTTGGAAACTCCCCTTCAAATGTCATTTGATATCTCCAGGGAGACTGGCTTCAAAATAAACATAAAAACGTAATTTGATATTGTCAATTGAATAAACAAATGACATTTACAATTTAGACATCTGTTTTCGCGCGCAGACGCCATTTTGAGAGTCATTGACATCGGTTTGTTTCTTTTTCTTGCCATAGAGTTCCAAACTTAAAACCTGCCTTTATTGAGCCAGAACTGTATAATTGTTCGACAGATTTACCGCAGTCCTCGAAAGCACAGGTCAACTGTAGGAAAACAGGTAGGTTTTAGTCAGTAAAAGTGTAACATTCCCTCTCGCCCAAGCGTGAGTGGGAAAAGTTATTTGATAATTTCGATCCCAAAGATAAAAAAAAACCTTATTGAGCCACTCGACCTCTAATCTTATCACTAACGAAGCAAACAAAGCTGTGGCATTAGCCAGAAAGTTGGAGAGAAACTCATTAGTACAAGACTTTAATCTTTCATCACGTCCATACATTGGGCTGGCATGTCTTATTAAGACTATCTCTTCACAAATCATTGATTGGAAACCAATAATAAGGTCTAACAAACAGTCTTTGAAAGGGCTAATGAGTAGGTAGCCTAGAATAGTGATGTATAATTTAGGTGTCTTTAAGGCTAGAGTGAATAGGCACTTAATAAAATATTGTGCCTCACCATCAATGATTGTATCACTGCTTTCTATCAGGTGGGGTCGCAGTTAAGCGCTAATTTATATCAATTTAAAAAGTAAGTAGCTATCAGTGACTTCGCCCACGTGACACTTAGTACAATTCTTTTTTTTTATGACATTTACAATTATGACATCGGTTTTCGCGCGCAAACGCTATTTTGTGAACCATAGACATCGGTTCATTTCTTTTTTTCTTGCCATAGAGTTCCAAACTTAAAACCTGCCTTATTGAGCCTGCCAGGACTGTAGAATTGTTCGATAGATTAACCGCAGTGAGCACCTTCAAAGCACGAATGTCATCTCAATTGTATGTGAAATATTTCATAAACATAATTTATATATTTAAAAAAAGTATTAAATTTCCCAAGGGAACATACTTTCAGGATATAAAGTAGTTCCTATGTGCTAAAGTAACTTCTATGTGCTAATATAAGTCATGATCTACCACTGAGTCAAATTTCATACAAATCGAACCTATAGACCTGGCTCAACAATCAGTAATAGTTAGGTACGTTATACGTTTATAGGTAGGTAGAACCGACTCAGAGGAGGAGGAGGTTGTGTCTGGTACGGGCACTGCCCGTTAGATGATTTTGGACTGTCGCTTATTTTCTAATCGTGTGGAGTACAATATAGTACGCGACAAATAAATTGAACTAAAATGGCCGTCATTGCTATGGTTACGCGCAGCCCCCCATTGTGCCGCACTTCCATTATGACCCCAAAATCTGTTACTATTTTGGTTCAATTATTAGCCGCATATTGTGACGCGAAGTACCATTTTGAAGTTTTAGTTCTTACGTGGCTATACAGATGTCGCTTCATACGATTTGATTGAGAGTCGATATATCACACTTTATTTAATGACGCCACAAAAAATACTAGCTTTATACTATATAATCATGTATATACTATATATATATGTATCGTATTAATATAAAAACATCAATAAATAACATCGGCATGTACTGGAACGATCGCTAATTGAATTAGCCGACGCCTGATATACGTTAGTTTCATTTATCTTTACGCACACTCGTCGACGAAATTACTTACGTTATATAGTTGTGTATAGGTGTCATGTGGTATAAGGTGAGCCGTGGTCCAGGCCATGAATCGAAATTCTGTTATTCTAGAATAGAATAGAATAGAATAAACTTTATTGTACACCAAAATATGTAGTAACAATTCACAGGGACTTAAATCTATGGGTACAATGGCGGTCTTATCGCTGACAGCGACATCTACCAGACAAACTTAGGATGGATTATAAGAAATTTAAAAAGAGGGGTAGTGTGCTGTCTGTCTGTGGGAGTGTTCTAGCATTTTTTAAGACGGAAAAATAAAGAATGAAAAATCTTTCACAAGTGCAGAAAGGAGGTTATTACTATTTTTTTTTAAGATTAAATAAATATACAGAGCTTAATTTTTCAAAAATCCTTCCTTATACCGTTTTTAATTAGTGCGGCAGAATTATAAATATTGTATAGAGAAAATATGCGTGACATCCGCACAAAATGCAATCTCAGCATAATGCTGTGCCCATATGTATAATGCGATGAGTAGTTCTTGTTGATATGAAAACCAGCGCTGTGTGCTCATCGCATTGTGCATGAGGGCACAGCTTTATGCTGAGCGTACGGCCGTTTTCCTTTAAAATTATTATAATTTATTGTCTAGTTTTTAGTTGCGGCATTCCGTGTAAATGAACTGTTTTTCTTCTTTCTTATATATTTTTTTTTATGGTAGGTAAAATCATCCAATGACAAATCCCGCCCTTGGGTGGAGTGGGAAATAGTGTCAGACTCTTACTGACTAAAAACCTACCGTTCCATTCATTTTCTTTGTCCCAGGGCCCGTGGTGACATTCTCACATAATCTTTGGCCCCAGTAGGCTTCGGCCCTGCTGGACCCCTACAGTTTGCTGACAACTCCTTGAGGCGCGCGGGAACAGTGCGCGCCGTAGACGACTTGAGCTCGGACCGCTCTGTTACCGGACGGACGGACAGCGAGCTACCCATTGCCCGCCATCCGTGAGCCCGCGCCTACGGTGGTGGCGGTGGTGGTGGTTCTTTCTTATAGGTGAATTTATATTTGTGAACGCACCCACGATGCACTCTGGGTAATAATCTGGGGCCATGAGTAAATTACTCTAAGGCCATAGGTAATGTAAAAGTGAACACTAGGGCCCTGGAACGAAGCCAACGAAGGAACAGGGCGGTTTTTTTAGTCAGTAAAAGTCTGACACTATCTCCCGCTGCACCCAAGGGCGGGAGATGTCAATGGATGGTTTTTTACCCACAAAAAAAAACCCGCGATGCAGGACTAAGTCTTAGTGTTGGACAACTCTTTTTATTTTAAAAAATCGTGAATCAGGACCGTCGATACAAGTTCACCAGTTCACAATAATAATCAATCATGTAATTAACACAATTGATTTATTATTGACGTAAATCGGACTCAACATGATTTATTTCCGTAAGAATTTTCGTTAATTTTATTTTCTTTATCATCTTATCTTAGCAGACAATGACAAATCCCCCTCTAGGGAGACAATGTCTAAACGAAACTCGTATTAAAAACTCACCCTACTGTTCACAACTCCTGCTAAATATCACCCTAGAAGTTGTAACGAGTCACCCACACATGGGACCAGGGGTTGACAACTCTGCCGCAAAATGTTGGAGTTTCGGCTTTCCAGACTTTCATAGACAAGTTAGTTTTAGTTTTAAGTAATCTGCCGCTCGCTTGACATTACCTGTTGACGTAATGGGGTCATTGTACTGCTAGTGTTGTCTTTGGGGATGTTATGCGTACTTATAGGGCTGAGTGGGGGTGGAATAGTGATGTGGGGGCTCATTTTAAGGCTAAGTTGCGTTTTATGAGAGTTGTGAAAGATGAAACGTCTTTATTAAAGGAGATATTGTGACTAAGGGAGTTAATATGAATCATTAATTTGTCTGTAAGGAAAGTAATGGGTTCGTTGAACTGTTTATTTTAGAGCTTGCTATGATATTTATTAATTCAAAGTTGTTAACCTATTCGACAGTATCGATGTTTTATTAATATAATATTTTAAGTAAAGTAATAAAGTTTACCTGGTTTTTTTTTTCATTTTAAACTAGCATATGTGAATGGCTTCGCCCGCATGAAAATAAAAAATATATAGCATATATCACTAACTGATAAAGTAACATTCTAATGATTCGATTTCCGGCCACCGTAGGCGCGGGCTTGCGGACGGTGTGCAATGGGTAGCACGCTGTCCGATTGTCTGGTAACCGACCGGACCGAGCCCAAGTCGTCGACGGCGCGTTCTGTTCCCGCGCGCCTCAAGGAGCTGTCAGCATACCGAAGAGGCCCAGCCTTCTAACTGCAGGCAGGCAGGGTCGAAGCCTGCTGGGGTCAAGGGCCGTTTTCTGAGAGGAAGGCTCAGCCCCGGCACTATAGGCAACGAAGGAACGGGGTAGGTTTTTAGTCAGTAAGAGTCTGACACTACTTCCCGCTCCACCCAAGGGCGGGATTTGTCATTGGATGATTTTACCTACCATAAAAAAAAAAAAAAAAAAAAACATTCTAATGATGAAAGAATTTTAGATGTCTGAAAAGTCGGTCCAGTAATTTTTGAGTTTATTCGTTACAAACAAAAATGCAAATCTCTCCCATCTATAATAACATTATATACTATATCTATATATATAAAAGCGAAATACTACTCACTGATTAATCACGAAATCTCAGAAACTATAACACCTACAAACTTCAAATTTGGCACGTAGGTTCCTTATATGGTGTAGAGACTAAGAACGGATTTTACGAAACTAAAACCATCCCTAAGGAGGTAAAAAGAAGGTTGGAAGTTTGTATGGAGAAACCGACTTTCACGCGGTTCGTAATCAAAACTGAAGCATTAAAGTACTACGATTTTTTTAAATTAATTTTACAAAATTTTATAAGTACGGTGACTTCTAGTCTTGTATTAACCCATAACACTCAATTATGAGCAGTGGTGGCCGAGTGGAACGGCCCGACTACGAGTTGTAGGTCGCGGGTTCAATCCCAGCCAGGCACATTACTTTGTTTAATTTATTTCATCATCACTGGTCTCAAAATGGTGAAGAAACCGGCATGTCCTAGAACCAAAAATTCGAAGACATGTGACATCCACCAACTCGTACTGGGCTCGAGTGGTGGAATACGGCCCATTCCCTCTCCTAGAGAGGAAGCCTGAGTCCCAGCACTGGGAACATTATAAGACTGATTGTGTTACTGCTGCTTACTCAATTGTGTTCAGAAAACTGCCATAGGTTTTTTTAATATTGTTATTTGAAACGCAAACATTTCAGACATTAATTTCTTCGTCGCAGTTAAAAGTAAAGGAAGGCTGTATTCAGTGCACGCAACTCGCTTTGTTACAACATAACCTAATTACACGAAAAACTCCACAAAGACCGTGTGTTTTGTTTTAAATAAGAGTAAACAAAATGGCGACTCATAAATTAACACAACACAGAATCTTAAATGCGATAAAAGAAAAGTAGTTTGGAACACGGTTTTAAGAACAGAATTTTACAATGTCATGAATAATTAATTCAGTGAAATATTTTGGCAGAATTTAATTAGAATAGTGTTACAATATCTTCGTAAATTTTATTTTATTCTTTGCCTACCAAAAACCAATGCAAACTTTTGTCATCATCTACTTATTTCTTTTTGAAATATTGATATGAAAAGGACATTTGCGGGGGCTATGCGTGCGGAAAAATCCCGCATGCGTGCTGAATTCCGCACGGTATTTAAATACCCTTATAATATTAGGATCGGACGGGGCTCATTAGGGCCGACACCTACTAGTGCTTATCCGTAAGAATCATTGCTGCCCTGAAACGGTAAGGGCAGCTGAAGAGACATATTTGAGTTTTAGTCAGTGAAAGCCTGACACACAGGTGAAGCAAGAGGCTCCACCCAGCGTAGAAGATATTTGATAATTTACCACCTCAGGGGCGCCGATTCTGTGGGTGCTCGGGTGTTCGAGTACCCATGAGAAATAAACAGTGGGTACCGAGGCCCCAAAAATAGACATCAAGAAACAGACAAAATCGTATAAATTATAACATTTCTTAATAATAAAACCTAGTTTCATTTTTATATATATATTTTATTATTTGCCTACCAAAAACCAGTGGAAACTTTTGGCATCATCTACTTATTTCTTTCTGAAATATTTATATGAAAAGGACATTTGCAGGGGCTACAAGAGGCTCCACCCAGCGTAGAAGAAGATATTTGATAATTTACCACCTCAGGGGCGCCGATTCCATGGGTGCTCGGGTGCTCCAGCACCTATGAGAAATAAACAGTGGGTGCCGAGGCCCCAAAAATAGACATCAAGAAACAGATAAATACGTATAAATTATAACATTTCTTGATAATAAAATCTAGTTTCATTTTTATACACATATTGGTTTCATTTTATATTTTTATCAAACACTAGCGACCCGCCCCAGCATCGCACGGGTGCAATGGTGATATTAAATATACATATTATGCATGTACTATACATATAAACCTTTCTTTTGAATCACTCTTATCTATGAAAAACATCGCATCAAAATCCGTTGCGTAGTTTTAAAGATCTAAGCATACATAGGGACAGACAGCAGAAAGTGACTTTGTCTTTGTATAGTAGTAGTGATAATTAGTAATTCAGTACGCAGTATGTAAGTAGGACATTTATTTATTTGTCAAACGATCAGTATTATATAATTACGCATTTCTCTTCTTTCACTTCGCCACTTTTTGAAATTCAAATGAGCATGAGCACCCAAGGATTGTCAGCGAACTGTAAGGGCCCAACAGGGCCGAAGCCTACTGGGGTCAAAGGGTATGTGAAAATGGCACCCGGGCCCTGGGACCAAGGCAAAAAATGGAACGGGGTAGGTTTTTAGTCAGTAAGAGTCTGACACTACTTCCCGCTCCACCCAAGGGCGGGATTTGTCATTGGATGATTTTACCTGCCATAAAAAAAAACCATGAAGTTTTCTAAAATCTGGCGCCCCTGTACCACCTCAAAAAATAATAAATAAAACGAATCTTTAAACTGACGCAAAATAAATCAAAGCTTGAAATATTAAATATTAAAAGTTCATTCATCATGTGATTTGTTTAAAAATATTCCGATACATTTAGCTTCAGTCAAATTTAAATAATGATAAATAATGAGCTGCTGGCCGTCAATTAATCATGTCGTTTCAAACAGTATACAGGTGTGTTCGTGCGTTACGAGTGCGACATTGTTATTTAGAATTTTAACGTAAGCTTATGTGTTTGGCTTGAGTGATGTTAAAATATGTAATCTATACTTATTGTGATTAATATTGTATGTAAAGCTGAGGAGTTTGTTTGTTTGTTTATGTGCGCTTTTCGCAGAAACTACTAGAATAGAATAAAACTTTATTGTACACCAAAAAGTTACAAAAACTGTACATAGATATAAATCTACTATTAATAAATAAATCCAGACAACCTTAGGATGGATCGTAAGGACTTAAAAATTACAGGGTAGTATGTGGTATACTACTTACAAAATACTATATAATAATATACACTATAAATAAGCAAATGAAGATATTAATTACTTTTATTTATCTCATATACTATTTACATCATATAAAATACTAATTAAAACTATATATACACTTAAACCTACTCCTAACTAAAAAATGGCGTCATAAAACTCATACGCATCGCTGTCGACTGGAAGTGTGCCCAAAAAGGCTGGCGGCATTGCCACGTTGTATGGCAATGCTTAATCTCTGACCGAGGTAAAAGCCAGCCCTTGGGTCACGCAAAGTATAAATAAATAAGCAAAATAAGCAAATATATTTATAGAGAGAGATATGTATGTACATACATATTGTAATAAGTTACACAATTTCATTAAAAAAAGGGAAAAGAGAAAAGAAAAAAGTACTAGTTCGATTATATTAAACTAAGTTCTGCCGGCGGCTTAGCCCGCATGAAAATAGGTTTCTCCATATAAACTTTGGTCCTTCCTTTCATCCTCTTTGTTATTCAATTCCGGAATCAAACTGTTTTCA
This sequence comes from Leucania comma, assembly GCA_958295575.1. Lineage (NCBI taxonomy): Eukaryota > Metazoa > Arthropoda > Insecta > Lepidoptera > Noctuidae > Leucania > Leucania comma. The sequence goes on along the minus strand of OY282482.1, from coordinate 3,276,503 downwards.
TGGGTAATATTGTTCGGAACCTTCAGTGCGCGAGTCCGACTCACACTTGCCCAGTTTTTTTTATATTATTCATAAGTATTATATAATACACCACTATTTTTTAATTATGGCAAATACTTAAAGGGCTTATTAGAAAAGGTATTGTTATTATTTAAGTAAATTCTCAATGCATAATATTCATAAACAGAAAAGTTATGAGCGTTTGTATAGATCTCAAAATCTCACTCAATTTATGGAAACATTGTACAGGTTATTGTTTATGAATGAAAGAATGTCAATAAAAATGGAAAAACACTGCGCTTAGTATTATCTAGTAGTAGTTGTTATGAATGATGATTCAATTATGAATTTACCAATAATGTCAAATTTTCGTGGACAATTTTGGGATTTCGTTTTTTGTACTTTTGAGTACACAAATATGATCAGTAACGGGTACTGATTGAGCCCCATTTTTTTGTACACTAATTAAAAAATAGGGGTTTATATTCCAAAACTATCACACAACGTCGTCTAGTCCCAAGCTAAGCAGGGCTTGTAATATGAGTACTAGAAAACTGATAAACATAGTTATATATTTCTAAATATATACATATTATAGAAAAATTACACGCAAGAACAAATGATCATGTTCATCACACAAACATTTGTCCTGGGTGGAAATCAATCCCACGACCTGCGGCATAGCAGTCAGGGCCACTAACCACTAGACCAACAGGCCAGTCAAATATACCTACAGACAGGTATTATTGACTTATTATACGTAATCTCACTAATTTTCAAACGACCATATCTCTACTCGTGCCACTAAAACCGCAAGCGTGATAGTACATATCTTCCACAAACGCCTAATAGGCATATACCGCTGAACTAATAGCCTTTTCCCCGCTCCAAGCGATTATAACCCCCAGCCGTTACGAAATGACCCGTCGTAGCACTTTCGTAGACGTGCTACGAAAGCGTAGCGCTACTTTATCGCTACGTCAATTTAGTAGGCAAGTGATTGCTACGAGATTTTGAAATCGCTTGGCCTTTTTTTGTATTTGAAATATGGTTTTTACTGTCCTTATGATATTGATATTAGATTTAGAGAGGATTTTAAATATTTATAGGGAAATGAATTCCAGACTAGAAACATGAAATTTAACACTAAGACGGGGTTCTTAAAAATTCTACCTATGAAGGGATAATTTCGCTTGTACTGACTATCAATTTTAATTTTTTTTAAACTGCCCTAAAAATTTGATATAAGATTTTTTTTACGGTAGGTTAAATCGAGGAGTAATAACCGGTGTTAAAAATTTTTGCTCTTATTTAAAAACAAATTAAAAATTGAATTTATAATTAATGAACTATTTAATGTATACATATACATGTTAATATAGCATACCTACCAGTACAGTGTTATCTCCTAGAAATAACTTCTCTAAACAACCAAATCAACAATTTGTGAACATGGAAGCACTCAGGATCTCACTGACTGAAATGATGACACTTTTCGAAGATAGAATGTCAAACTTTGAGGCAGAGTTGCATAAGAATCCTTCAAGCTCTTCAAGCAGCACTGACACTTTGGTGGAGGACTTTTCATCTTTCAAAAAGTTTATTCTGGGGGCACTGGGTTGTCTACAGAAACAGATGGATGTGCTGGCACTTGGGCTGGATAACCTGGAGATGCGTGGACGGCGGAAGATGGTGTTGCTTCATGGTGTCACGGAGCAGGCTAAAGAGGATACAGCGCAGGTAGTTGCTGAAGTGGTGAGGTGTCACCTGAAGCTTACAGACTTCACAATTGCGGATATAAGGCGGTGCCATCGGATGGGGAGACAGACAGGTGCCAGCAAGCCCAGGCCTATACTTTGTAAGCTGCGGGATGTGAATCTGAGAGACAGCATCTGGTTTGCCAAGACAAGATTGAAGGGCACTGGCATAACGGTGTCTGAGTTTTTGACAAAATCGCGGCATGTACTGTTCATGTCTGCGCGTGAAAAGCTTGGCGTAAGCAATTGCTGGACGAAGCAGGGCCTTGTTTATGTTCTCGGCTCCGACGGTTCCCGGCATCGAGTCCAGTCTCTGGATGACCTCAGCAAAATCGAGCCGGTCTGTGATAAGGTCTTGTCGCCCGTTGCATCGGCCCTGTCGTCATCGCCGTCCCCATCACCAGCACCTAAGAAGGCCCGACGTGCTGCTGCGAGGAAGAACTGATTTTTGCACATAATTTACTAACACCGTCCGGGTAACGTTATTTAGTTTATATCATGTATAACTCGGTATACCCTTCCATGCAGTACTTTAATTCCACTACCCTTTATGTTTCGTGGAGTATTTTTAGTTTTGTTTTAAAGTTTTGTTAGTCTCTTCAGTTCTGTCAACAAACCATTCCGTATTTCGGTGTCATTTTTGTGTCATGTGAATGACATTTACATTTCGTTCAGAAATTAGTTCAGACAGTATATTTTATACTCTAAGAACAGTATGCCCAGTATATTTTGTAAATACACTAATATCTTTCTGTTGCCCGCAGGAGAAAGTAAATCTTTTTTTTTTTTTTGTTGTTTGAAAGTTTAAAAAGCCTGATTATTAATGTAAGCACTCAACTGGCAGGTGGATTTATTTAATTGCCCTTATATATTATTTTATTTTATTTTATTTTTTATTTTATTTTTTACACAAAGTATTTATCTATTTATTTATTAGTATAATTTTATTATTGATGTCTATAATCAATGACAGTGACACTGAAAGTCTTGTGTCGCTTTGTAGTAATGATAGCTTTGTTAGTTTACCGTCTCTTGCTGACACACTTGAGTCTCATTTTTCTGATGTACCTAAGAATTTTAATGTAGTCCATATAAATGCCCAAAGTGTTCCGGCTCATTATTCTGACATGCTAGCTACTTTTGACTGTAAGAACATCCACGCCATCCTTATTTCAGAGTCTTGGCTAAAACCATGTCTCCCTTCAACTTCCTATTCCTTACCAGGTTTCCAACTAATAAGAAATGACCGTGCGCGCGGTGGCGGGGGTGGTGTTGCCATATACCTTCGTCCGCAAATTCCTTTTTCAATTGTCGATATGTCAGCACAACCTCCTCCGCAGGACGCGGGTGAGCATCTCTTTTTGGAAGTAAACCTGAATCATGTGAAAGTTCTTCTAGGTGTTTATTATAGCCCTTCGTCTCGTGTAAATTTCTTTTCATCCTTTGATAAAATCCTTGAAAATCTTACCCCCTCTTACAGTCATACAATCATCATGGGGGATTTCAATACTTGTCTACTGAAAAATGATTCTCGCTCTTCCCTACTTCAATCAATATTTCAGTCATCAAACCTGTCCATTCTTCCATCAAGTGCCACACACCACTTTCCAAACTGTAATCCCTCACTTTTGGACCTAGCCATTATCTCCTCTCCCCAACGACATGTTTTCCTATCACGATTTAATATACCTCTCTTACAAGGTTCGTCCACCTAAACTCAAACCTAAAACTCTCCTACTACGCAATTTTAGTGCTATGAATGTTGAAAATCTCCTTAGGGATGCCAGCAGCATCGATTGGGCCCCTCTCATAAATACTGAGTCAATCGATGATAAAGTAAACCTGCTCACGGATAATCTGGTTCAGCTGTACGATATTCATGCTCCCATCCGTACAGTGAGGCTCAAGCATCTTCCAGCGCCATGGCTAACGGAGGACGTAAGAGCTGTCATGCACGAGAAGGCACGGTGTAAAGCGAAATTTAAATGTCGGCCCTCACCAACAAACCGTGAGCTTTATGTCAAAGCACGCAATCGCAGAAATAGAGTGTGTAGGGATGCACTACGCCATCATGTTCATGATTCTGTTGAGAACGGTGATCCAGCTAAAGTCTGGAAATTTCTGAAATCCATGGGAGTTGGAAAATCACGCCAAGAGTCAATTCCTAAAGACTTAGACTTAGATCTACTGAATCAACACTTCTCATCTTCGTCCTACTATAATGGGACCACTAAGGCAGCTACATTAAATTACCTTTCGAACCTTCCAACTCCGGATCATTCACCATTTAATTTTAGTCAATTCTCTGATTGTGATGTTAAGAAGAGCATAGTTTCAATCGCGTCGAACGCAGTTGGCAGTGATTGTGTCAGTCGGAAGATGATTCTCCCTGTCCTCGACGAAATCCTTCCTATACTGTGTCATATCCTTAACTATTCCATTTCCAAAGGCGTCTTTCCATCAACATGGAAAGAGGCCAAAATTATTCCTTTGCCCAAAAAATCAAATCCTACTTCCTTTTCAGAATATCGACCAATCTCCATCCTGCCTTTCCTCTCTAAAGTCCTAGAACGCCTTGTCCACAATCAGCTTAGCGCTTTTCTTTGCAAGAATAGTCTGCTGAATCCATTCCAATCCGGTTTTCGTCCAGGTCATAGCACCACTACAGCCCTAGTAAACATTTCTGATGACATAAGACTAGGTATGGATAAAGGAAATATGACGGTACTCTGCTTGCTAGATTTTAGCAACGCCTTCAACACCGTCGATTTCGATATCCTGCTCGCCATTCTTTGCTCTCTTAACATATCTCCAACGGTGATTGACTGGTTTCGTAGTTACCTGTATGGCCGCCGGCAACGTATTTCCATAGATGAGTCTTGTTCTTCTTGGTGTTATACTTCTGCCGGTGTACCTCAGGGTGGCGTCTTATCTCCTTTACTCTTCGCAATATTTATAAATTCTATTTCCAAAAAACTTCTTTCCTCCTACCACCTCTATGCTGATGATTTGCAAATTTACAGACAATCTCCCCTTACGGATTTGGATGCTGCTATTAACATCATTAACCAGGACTTGTCCTCAATCTGTGAGTGGAGTGAGGCACACGGACTAAGGGTAAATCCATCGAAGACTCAAGTCATTGTTATTGGCAGCTCTAGGTTGATGCCCAAGGTAAACTGGTCCCAGCTTCCTCAGGTTTTATTCAACGGCACTGCTATTTCAATAAGCGAGAAAGTTAAGAACTTAGGGGTTTGGATAGACAAACATCTTTCTTGGGGTCCCCAATTACAAGAAGTAAGTCGCAAAATATTTGCTTCTGCCAAGTCCCTGAGACGGTTGCGTAACTTTCTGCCAACTGCCACTAAAATTGCTCTTGCTCAGTCCCTTTTACTCTCCATCCTTGATTACGCTGATGTCAGTTATCTCGATCTCACTGAGGCACAATTAGATAAACTTGAGCGACTTCAAAATGTTTGCATACGATTTATATTTGGCTTGCGCAAGTATGATCATATTTCCGATTTTCGTACAAAACTCAAGTGGCTTCCAATACGTCTTCGCCGGAACTTACACATATTGTCTCTGCTCTACAGTGTTCTGTTCAATCCTAAAACCCCCGCTTATCTTAAAGAACGTTTCATGTTCCTTCATGACTCACATACTAGATATCTTAGGTCATCGGAAAACTTGGGGCTAGAGATGCCTAGCCACTCCACCAATTTTTATGGCAAGTCCTTTACAGTACAAGCGGTGCGGCTGTGGAATGCTTTACCCGTGTCGATAAGGCAAGCTCAAACACTTACTATTTTTAAAAATATGGTTAAGGATCACTACCTCTCCTCTTGAACATCATTAAGTAAATTATTTCGCTGCTTTTATTCATATATATATATTATATTGATTGTACTACATGTATTTTTATTAATTATGTATTGTATATATGTAAATAGTACACCACAAACTACCTGCGTATCTTTTTCTCCGCCAAATCCATCCAAAGGTTGTCTGTAAAAAATCGCTTTTAGCGATAAGACCGCCCATTGTGACACCCTATTAATTTTAAGTTCCTATTGTAATTTTATCTTTGGTGTACAATAAAGAATATATCTATCTATCTATCTATCTATCTAAATCATCCAATGACAAATCCCGCCCTTGGGCGGAGCGGGAAATAGTGTCAGACTTTTACTGACTAAAAAGCTACCCTGTTCCTTCTTTACCTATCGACTTGTAAAGATAAAAATGAAATATAAACTTTTTTTCAAACTCGAATTAATTTACGCATGTACGAAATTAATTTCTTTATGTAAACGAGTCACTTCACTGGTAACTTATACTATATATTTTCTGCTTAAACGCGAGTAAAGCCGCTATCAGAAGTATTAGTTACATCCATAAGATAACTATTGATATTTGAGATTATTTGCTCTCTGTATATTTCCTGTTTTATTTACATTGTTCTCACATAATAACAGCAACAAGAAACATGTAACCGAGATATTTGTAATGCAAAACATGATTGAAATGAGTGTCTATGTAGTTTTTTACACATTCTTCTCCATATAGATCTAAGCTTTGTAATGTGCAATCAGCATCATTTTTTCTGACAGACCAACTTCTGGACTTTTCAAAATGCCTCATCATCATCATCAGCCTTTTTAGTGTTCCCACTGCTGGGACTCAGGCCTTCTCTCTAGGAGAGGGAATGGGCCGTAATCCACCACGCGGGCCCAGTGCAGGTTGGTGGATGTCACATGTCTTCGAATTTTTGGTTCTAGAACAAGCCGGTTTCCTCACGATGTTTTCCTATTTTCCTTCACCGTTTTGAGAGCAGTGGTGTTGAAATAAATTACACAAAGTAATGCGCCAGGCTGGGTTTGAACCCACGACCTACAACTCGTAAGTCGGGGCTGTTACCACTCGGCCACCACTGCTCAAAAGTGCCTGTAAATGGTTTATTTGAAATAAATGCTTTGAATCTTTTGAATCTTTAAATCCAAAGCTGCGATATTATAACATAACAACAAGAATGTTTGTAAAGCCTTATATGTAGGTATGTTCGTGGTTTAACAGCACTCCTCGACTAAAATAAAACAATTAACAAAAATATCTCATACCACTTAGTATTTTGTTTCAAGCCCATCATCTTCAATCCCACTCTCATACCCTTCCAATTTATCCCGAAAACATTGCAATTATACTTTGTAGACACATCTTACCCGACGTAACAGAGACAAACGATGTGTTAATGTATTCACCGCTGTGACTGGTTCACATTAATTCGCGTTTGACTCCCACCGTCTAACATGGCTATATGGCTGTTATTAATTACGAAACCTCGTTATCTCGAGATTTCAGGACTTGAGATAATATATTTTAAAAGAAATACACGTTTTTCCATGAATATTAAATGCAGGCAAACACAAACTGACGCTTTATCAGCGATAAAATATAATCTAGCAGCCTTTTCTTTATGTATTACTGACTTTGCATATTAAGCAATCTTATTTGTTAATTTCGTTGGTGTTTTTTCACATTTTCTTTTTACTAACATAGGTTTTAAGAAATTTGTAGTTGGTACTAACCGAATAGGGACATTTCCCCAAAAAAAATGTGATTTGACCTGTCTGTCTGTGTGTCTTTCCGTGGCATCGTAGCACCCAAACGAATGGACCGATTTTGATGCGGTTTTTTTGTATGAAAGCTGGCTTAATCGACACGGTTCTTAGCTACAATTTATGAAGATCTGTGCAAGTTTTCAAGGTCATCAGCTCGTTTGTTAACTGCGGTAGGGTTTTTAAACACTTAACGGGTGTTAACTTTATTTTAAACATATGTGTGACCTAATATTTATAAAACTCGTGTACAATCTGGTGCGATTGAGCTGGTCTGATGATGGAGCGCGAAGGTTATAACCCTGGATTGCTTATTAACATAGTAAACCTATCGAGTTCGGGCTAATTAGATTCGCCTTGTGAACTAGTGTTGTGAACTTGCGTGAACAAGTGCTATACATTTCTCATGAAAACAAGGACCTGATGCAAGAACTGGGAGCTGGCTGATGGAACTTTGGAATGCCTATTAGTTAACCCATCGAGTTTGGGCTCATTAGATTCATCTTGACCAGTCCTAAACATTTCATACTGATGACAAGGACTGTCAGTGGTTTTCTTAAATTTTAAATTTATATTATTTATATATATATAATTATTAAATATTTCAATAGGTACAAAATAAAACAAAACATTCAAAAATATAAATACAGTATCCCACCGGTATCAAAAACAGGGTCCAAGCTCGCCGGTAGCTTCAGTCAGGGCTCTAGAGAAAGGAACCTCTTAACTATTTGAGCTATGTCCAAGAGTAAGCCATTGGCTGACAAGACTATCGGTACAATGATCGCCGAGTCCACATCCCACATGTCGACAACCTCGCAAACCAAGTCAATATACTTTATTTGTTTATCTTTCTCGGCTTTCAAGAGATTCTCGACAGTTGTTACTATTATTATTTTCTCATCATAGGGCATTACTTTGTGTAATTCATTTCATCACCTCTGTTCTCAAAACGGTAAAGGGAAATATCGTGAGGAAGCAAGAATCCACCAACTGGCCCCGCGTGGTTGATTACGGCCCATTCCTTCTCCTAGAGAGGAGACCTGGGTCCCAGCAGTGGAAACAATATAAGGCTGATTATACTATTTCTGTACCATTTTCTTTGGACGCTTGTCAGTTTTACAGTCCACTTCTGACTTCAGATCTTAACGGTAGAAAAAACCGTGTTGTACTAACCCCAGGTACCATAGGAGACGAGCAGGAATAATAATATGATGATAATCATTACCATTGACTGGCCTCTTGGTTTAGTGTTTAGTGGCTCTGACGGCTATGCCTGAGTTCGTGGATTCCATTCCCACCCAAGACAAATGTTTGTGTAACTTCAATCATTTGTTCTGTGTCTGATTTTAATTTATATGTAATATATATGTACTGATAGCAGTGGTGACCGAGTGGTAACGGCCACGACTTACGAGTTCTAGGTCGCAGATACAAACCCAGCCAGCGGTATTACTTTGTGTAATTTATTTCATCACCACTGCTCTCGAAACCGTGAAGGACCACATCGTGAGGAAACCAGCATGTCTTAGAACCAAAAATTCGCCCGCACTGAGCCTGCGTGGTGTATTACGACCCATTCTCTTTCCTAGAGAGGAGGCCTAAGTCCCAAAAAAAAAAAAAAAAAAAATACTAATATAATATATAAGTATGTTCATCAGTTGTCTAGATGTGAGCAGAAGGCCTACTCCTACAAGGTGGACCGATGACCTGGCAAGAGTTGCGGGAATCCGATAGATGCGAGATGCACAGGACCGTTCATTGTGGCGACACTTGGGGGAGGCTTATGTCCAACAATGGATAGCTTTCGGCTGATATAATGATGATGAGCAGAAGGCATTGTGTGAAAATTGAAGAATAATATTAATAAAGAGATAGTAAACCATGAAATGAAGGTACAAACACAAAATGAACATGTAATATTGTATCACAGTGTAATATCGTTATACAAGGTAACGTGCCTCAGGAGACGCGCCGTATATCGGAGATTAATCTTAATTTGTATTGTCATGTGTGCTGGGTTGCTAAGCTGAGTACATTGACTTGTAACCTAGATAAATAGATTAAATACACTTTATTGTACGTCGAAAATTGGCCTCAGGACTTTTATAATCAGCTAGCTTTTGTCATCGGCACCACTAGCGTGAAATTAGAAAATTTTGGGATTGAACCTGTTTTGGGGTTCCGTAACTAAAAAGGAAAAAACGGAACCCTTATAGAATCCGGCCACCGTAGGCGCGGGCTTGCGGACGGCGTGCAATTGGTAGCACGCTGTCCGATCGTCCGGTAACCGACCGGACCGAGCCCAAGTCGTCGACAGCGCGTTCTGTTCCCGCGCGCCTCTAGGAGCTGTCAGCACACCGAAGAGGCCCAGCCTGCTAACTGCAGGCAGGCAGGGTCGAAGCCTACTGGGATCCTGGGTTAACTTCCGAAAGGAATACCCGGCCCCGGCTCGATAGGCTACGAAGGAACGGGGTAGGTTTTTAGTCAGTAAGAGCCTGACACTACTTCCCGCTCCGCCCAAGGCCGGATTTGTCATTGGATGATTTTACCTAACATAAAAAAAACCCTTATAGGATCACATTGTTGTCCGTCTGTCTGTCAAGACCCTTTATATCGGGAATGCGTGGGGGTATCAAGTTGAAATTAAAACCATATATTCAGGTCTGCGGTCCCTTGAAGCTGTGAAAAAATCAAACTTCTATGTTAAGGAATAAAAAGATGCGAACGTTTATGTCGCAAAACACGTATATTTCGACACTCTCAAGAGAATGAAAATTCATAGGGTACTTCCCGTTGACCTAGAATCCTGAAATTTGGCATGAAGCAAGGTATCATAGCACAAATATATGGGTGGTTATGTCACAAAAAAAAACTGTTTTTTATTCTGAAAAATTCCTCTCCAGAAGAGAGAATGCCTGAGTCCTAGCAGTGGGAACATTATAAAGCTGATGCTATGCTATGCATTGTATGTCCTATTCTAGGACATAGTCTACCCGTGTGCCAAATTTTATCCAAATGCATTCAGCCGTTCGAGCGTAAGGATGTAACAAACATACAAACTTTCGCCTATAAAATATTAGTGAAAGATATCTACCTACAGACAAACTTCTAAGTGGAATAAATGTCCTCCACTCGAATAAATCATATTGACAGCTTTATCGAGTTATTTTCTTTTTATCTTGAGTTCTTTTAGTTCATCGAAAGATTATCTTGTAGGTATCGCGTTCAGCCATAAGACCATCAATGTAAACATACAATTCAGAATATCATAAAAGATTGGTGATTGATATCATTTTGGTACAGTCTCAAGCAATAAGATAGCCGGCCAACCCGAGCTACATTTTCATACAACCGCTCTTACGTGATTATAATGTTATTACACATCTTTGGATACACAGATTTTCTGTGGGTTAAATTTTAGTCGTTTTAATCCCGTGGAGGGTCGATCAGGTAAATGAAACACTATCGATTTGTAAAGATAAAATAAAAAAATAAAGAACTTTTTTCCTAAAACTCGAAGTAATATACGCACGTACGAAATTAATTTCTTTAAGTAAACGAGTTATTGACCTTGTAGGTAGTTGTCGGTCGTTTTACGTTTACTTAAAGAAATTAATTTCGTAAATACGTAAATTAATTCAAGTATTAAAAAAAATTACTTTATTTTTTGTTGTAGTGTTTCATGTACCAAATCAACCCACCACGGGATTAAAACGACAAAAATATAACGGTGTATAAGAAATATAAAAAAATCTATAGAAACCTTGCATATTTAATCGAGATTCTAAATGATGGCAATTTTTCTCTAAAACTTTTAAGGGTAAAATAAACAGGTTACAATTTCCTGGAACAAGTTTTGTGAAATATTCGAGTAAATCACGGAATTACCGAGAGCCAACAGAGTTTTCAGGCGTTATCTCTCTTTTTTCGTGTTGCTTCTCCATCAATCGCGATAGATATATTTGTCAGAATATTGTACAAAGTTGTTATATGTATTAATTAATTATTATGATCATAATATTCTGCCGTTGCTGGCTTACAAAATATGATTTATACAAATACGGATCATTGAGGCGTTGACCTCAAAATACTCAATTCAAAAATACACCACTGTCACATTTTCAATGTATTTTAACTTCTATTATTCAAGACACAATTGTAGAACCAATTGATTCTTAATTACTTTTCTATCAAATAGATAATTTATAACCTTGTAGCGCTTGTGTATGGAACCCTCATGAGGTTACATATACACTTATGCTGGAGAAAGTTCAAAAAGCTTTTCTCAGGTACCTATACAAGCGTCTATTTGGATATTATCCATACATGTATCCTACGAAGTTTATCCTCGGATGCTTAAATTACAACTCATTGAAGGTAAGACGGGCTGTTGACCAAATTACAACAGCCTTTAAAATTATCAATGGTTACACTGACGCATCCGACTTACATGCGGAGTTGTGTCAATTATTTGTTCCAAATAATTACAATCGCTCTAGAAAGCATAAATTATTTAATGTCCCATTTTGTCGCACTGTAGCTCGATCCACCTCTCCTATACCGCGTATGCTAACGATGTTCAACGCGCTCGTGGAGACCAACCCTGGATTGGATTTGTTTGCTGATGAATGGAAGACGATATTACTAGAAAGTTTAAGGTTCTGTGAGAAGACAGAGTGAAAGGTTTAATTTAATTTAGTATTAATGGCTATTTTGCTGTACTGAATAAATAAATAAATAAATAAATAAATAATAACCTATTGTTGTACATTTACGTCTTGAATGGCAGCAAATTAAAAAAGAAAATGTATACTTATAGCTCGTGATTGTACAAGAAAATAAATTCAATTGAAAGTAATCGTGGGGTATTTTTTGTAATCAAGTGGAGTTCTTGCAAACGCATGAAGAATAAAGGTATTTACCTGATAGTGGGTGGTCATCAAATGACTCGACTCGATCTAAATACAGCGAGATGGAGTAATTTATACTAACAAGCAAAAAATTACTTTAGCATTTAAAATGTATTTTAGGACACATTTAACTTGCATTTGAAACAGTTATATTACTGGTTAAAACCTACCGATAGCTTTTCAATTGCTTTTTGCCTTCCCGTGGCCCAAAAATAAATGCTTTAGTAAACTAAAGCATGTATTTAGAGTTTCTTTTACTTGTATACAAGCAAAAGAAAGTCTAACACCCGTATTAATAAAGAATTAATTACTTGTTGCTAAGTAATGTCTTGTTAAGTATTTATTTGAGGCTAGAAATCTTCATAAAAAATATCAATTTAGCTCAACTATAGAATACAAATTGTTACTTTAGTAGATACTTTTACTCAAGTATTTAGTTTTACTAGTTTATAAATACGGACGTTACACTCGTATTTATAAACAAGTAAAACTAATTACTTGAGTAAAACACTTATTTTCCTTTCTTTCTTTCTAATTTATTAGTTTTGATTGAACTGGTTCAATCTAAAGGTAGCTCTACAGGTAAAGGCAGCTGTTTTTCATTAAATTATTCTCTCGGAGACGACGAATTATAACACGAAGTGCCTTCTAAGACAGATAGGACGTTTAACAGATTTTTTGTAGAGGGAAATATTTTAATGAAACGCGTGCTCTATAGTCGAATAGGTACATCGTTACTTTCCATTAGGTGAGGTAGTAGTCAAGCACGAACCTATCAACAAATTAAAAAAAAATAATAATAATAAGCAAGTGTATTTAATTTTCAATTTGAGACTAGATTTTATCGGCGACCATGCCCGTGTAAAAGTTATGAATTATCTAGGAACGTATTCTAGGAATGAAAAGTATTATTGAACTGTACGTACTATCTGCTTAGTTATAGTTAACATAGCATAGCATCCGCCTTATAATGTTCCCACTGCTGTGACTCAGGCCTACTCTCTAGGAGAGGGAATGGGCCGGAATCCACCACGCGGGCCCAGTGCGGGTTGATGAATATCACATGTATTCGAATTTTTGGTTCTAACTTTTAGGGCATGCTGGTTTCCTCATGATGTTTTCCTTCACCTTTTTGAGAGCAATAGTGATGAAATAAATTACACAAAGTAATGCGCCAAGCTGGGTTTGAAGCCGCAACCTACAACTACCAGTCGCCGTTACCGACTGGCCACCACTAGTTATAGTTAAATTATATTATCATGTGGGTATCTGGGTAATAAACTAGTTATCGAGCAAGACGGTTATTTCATTACTACGCACCGCGACACACTAATTATTCGTCCTATTTGAGGACATGGGCTGCCGCGTGCTAGCAACGTATAAAGTAGCTCCATCTAGCGGCCTAAAGCAATTGTAAGTGTCTAAAGTTATTATTATTTCTCTCGAGGACAGTAGTTTTTTCGTGGGTGATAGTGGTAGGTACCCTGGTTCCTTTTCTATGGCCTTGAAAAAGTATTACTTATACATTTTTTAGAGTACACACCGTTAAATTTTGGTCGTTTTAATCCGGTGGAGGGTCGATTCGGTACATGAAGTACTATTTTTAAAGATAAAATTAAAAAGTAAAGTACTTTTTTTAAACTCGAATTAATTTACGCATGTACGAAATTAATTTCTTTAAGAAAACGTCAGCTGATCGAGGCCAAAGAAGTATAGGTAGTTAGTACGCAACAACCGACAACTCCCTACAAGGTCATTGACTCGTTTCATATCTTTATAAATCGATAGTGTTTCGTGTCCCCAATTCGACCCTCTACGGGATTAAAACGACCAAAATTTAACGGTCTATATACCGGGAGAAGTCATTGAATGATTAGTTACCTCAAATAAAAAACCCTTTGCATTCCAGGAGTACGGGTGACTCTTCAAAACATTCCCGCACTAGTATTAATAAAGACAACATTTGTTTAATCTCTTGAATACCGTAATTAGAGACACAATAGAAAGACAATAGATGTGCGAACGCTTGAATAAAAACAACAACATACGACCAATCACTTAAAGATCTTTCTTTTATACTCGAACGAAGAAAATTTCTATTTATATAAATAAACTAACACAACGTAAATACTGTAGTACATAGTTCTGACCAAAGAAATTGTTTTATATAATGTAGGCACAACAGAAACTGTGACCTCGTTAAGAAAGAAATAATTGTACTCATCAAAATATACAGGTTCCATGATATTACTTCGTTGAAAATTTGTTTCCAGCAAAATATTTTGTAGGTGATAGAAAAATCTATCTTTCAGTGTATTACTTGTAAGTAGGTGATAAAAACAATTGCTGTAACAGACATATTGCTGGCTGTGCCCCATAGTATTAGGACTGTTTTTTTTTTTTTGTTTGTGTTATGTTTTGTAAAAAAAATTCAGCTCCATTTCTACGAAATCGCATATTTTTCAATAATTCCACATATTTTCTAACTGTGTAGACAATTGAGATACAAAGCTACACCAATTTTGCATGACAATATCCACTAAGAATCAATTTTCGAACAATTAAAATAGCCACTGAACTGTACTCGATAAAATGGCGCCAAAAATTCCTAGGAAAGAATTAAAGACGATTCCAATTTCAAAATACGTTTTATTTTCTTCTTAATAACTAGATATATTCAGCGTGTTATTCACATAATTAATCATCGTTTGCCGATCGTTTTTCTTAGCCAAGTAAAATATTTTCACAAAAAATAAATATCTAGGTTTGATAAAATATTGGTCTAGCACAAACCAGAATAAAATTAACAAGTCAAAACACGAATGAAGCTGGTTCACTGACATTTTTGTACTTTTATTTTGTGCTTAATCCACAGATTACAGACACAGTGTATGATGTCGTTTTTCTTTTAAAATAAACCTAACTAGTGAATTCAAATCAAAGTTATTCTTTAGAAAAATTGACCCATATAATGTGAATCTTGAACAAAAGTATATCTTACGAACCAAAGCAAAAGCTCATAATTACTAAGATTCTTTTTTCAATCATAAGTCTTCAAATTTAACTTAATTTCTCTTTTCTGTCATTAATTTTGTTTTAATCAAACATAATTTACGTCTCGTTTCTCAATTTACAAGTCTTTTTATTCAAAGTAGTTTGTAATCAATTAAAACGTCTGTAAAAGGCATTAGCACTGGCCATTGTCAGGCGAAAAAAGAAAAAATATATTCACGTTCTTTTTTTAAATTTTCAATCTTTGATGAAAGGAGCTTTCGTTCTGATTTTAAAATAAAACAGAATGAGTATTTATTTTAAAGTAAGTAATTTCTTAATAGCTGAACTGACAGACGCTACCATGACCAATTGTCTAAGTACCTACATATATTATAAAGTTCCATAGGATATTTCCTCACTAATTTTCTTCCGGATTCCTCAATATCCCGAGATGCTCATTATTAGAAGATCCGTAAAATTCATAAGTGATTAATTCCAAACATTTCAAAGTTACAGTTAGTCAAACAAGTCGAGTCGTTCTCAAGAAATATGAGATTAGCCATTTTACTAAAATCCTTTCAATTAGCTTACGGAATATGGCAGATCCCTTCATATATTTTGTCAACCTATTTTATTCGTATTATTTCAAATAAAAATGTATTCTATTAAAGATTTCACGTTTATTTATATAGCCACAGATTAAGATGTCATGAGACATAAATATTTATATCCTAATTAATCTTATATTAATAACAAAACTAATGTGCTCACGAAACTTGGCCCTAATTTGAAGATAACGCCTTAATCGTGGAGTAACATCGCTCAGTCAGTTTCACAGATCGCCAGTCATCGTACTTGACACATTCTATTAATTACTTTGCCGCACAAAAAAACCTTTTTATTTTTCTTTTTTTTTTCTTTTTCACCAGCCTTTGGAAAGCGCGAAGGTTTTAATCAAAGTGCTCTTTTATATTTTTATGCAAATGTTTAAAACAGAATAAAAGGTTATTGAAGTGTTTTTATCGCTGGTTTTAAAAAGTTAGTGTTAATGTTATTGGATTGTAAAATATAATTAAATTGTGGGGCGCTTGTAATTAAATGCTATTATGTTAAGTATGGACCCGGTATTATTAATTGTATTTCATGATTATTTGATATGAATAGGTAATTTCATTAAAGACTTTCATTTCACTCCTACCGCAATATTAAAAAAAAACATTGCCATGCCTAACACAAGTTCAATTTCAAAACAACTTTTACAAAATAACATCACACATCAAAATCGCATGAGACCTCTAAAAATGTCGTTTTCAGACATTCATGTCGACCTTCCATTCTATATTTAAATCACTGTGTACCTTTACATTCCTGACATATCTAAACGGTAAAAACGGCCTTGCCTTACCTGCTATAAGACGTAACAACACGAATCTACACACACCAAACTTTACACTAATAAAAAGTTAAACACTAAAAAGTATTCACTTACGAGTATTTACACGAAATTGAAAAGTTTAAAATACAATCACAACCACTTTTTATTTTTATTTTTAATCTGTACACTACACAGTACACTCACACAATCACTTCGAATTTCGAAATAGTCGGGATTTTTTATCTGTCGCGGCGCGCGTTCGCTCATACAGCCTGAAGGCGGCACACTGGCTGAAATCCACGAAGTTTCCCGACAGACAGAGATGACGCTGTCTCTTTCTACCGCGAAGGAACTCGGGGGTTGAAGAATTTCGCAATTAAAAATCGTTAATAAACACGATTATATGACGTAGTGATAAAGTGAGGAGCGAGAATGTGTTAGATACAGATAGGGGATGAGTTAGCGGGGGTGTGTGCTGTTCATTTTATTATTTATTTCTGTGTTTTGTATGTTTTTTCTGTAGGAATATGTTCGTTTGTACGGAGCGCGGCTTGTTACAGTTAGTTACTTGTTTGGGGGAATTATTCGTGTTGTATTTTCCGTAGTTTGGTTGAACTTTTAAACATTTTCCATAGCAAAACTATAGTGATTGGTAGTGTAGGTAGAAACGTTAGAAAGATATACCGGTTCTACGCAATAGGAAAAATCGCGTGCAGGTGTAGCGTGGCGTGAATGACGTGTAGCTCTACAAGTCTAGTTCCCACTTAAAATGTATGGAGACTGACGCGCCCAAATCGGCATGTGTGGCACAATGTAGGTCTACCTTAAATGTCTGTAAAAGTCTCCTCTCGCTACAAGCAGAGCGAAAGAAGTTATTTACTATAACTAAACAATTTACAATTAGTGAATCGGTATTATTATTTCTAAGGTCAGCAACGTTTGTATGAATTATTCCATTAATTGATTCCAAATCCCAAAAAAAAAAGAAAAACTATCATAGTGCTCGATGGGGACGAAAGGTATAGAGTGGCGACCACGTACCTTCCACAAGATGTACCGATGACCTAGTGAGGGTCACGGGAATCCTAAAGAAGCGAGACGCACAGGAGGACCGGTCGTTAAGGTGCCATTCTAACCTCGGCTGCAGGCAGCACATACGGTAGCAGCACGAGAAGCCGTATCTGCTCTGCTTTGTTCCGAATGTTTTCACAGAAATCCATTCTACTACATAAAAAACATAACACTCCTTTTTTGGGGCAGTCGTGTAAAAACTAGTCGTGCTACCGAGCCTCGGCTGCGTGTGCTGCCGCGACCTGCAACCGCAGTCGCGTTCGGAATTGTTTTCACAGAAATCTAGAATAGAAAAATCAGTCATGTAGCTGCAGCCGCCGCATGTACTGCCTGCATCCGCAGCCTGCAGCCGCGAATGGCACCTTTATGGTGACACTTCGGGGTGGCCTACGTCTAACAATGGGACTTTTCGGCTAAAATGATGATGAGTGATTGCATAGCGAACAATAGTAAGACTTCTGTACTCGTATATCACAAGAAGCCTTGTCTCAAAGAGTGTCACAATATTACCTATATTAATTTAAAATGTGTATTTTTTCCCCAAGTGTCGCCACAATGAACGGGCTTGTGCGTCTCGCCTCCATCGGATTCCCGCAACCCTTGCCAGGTCATCAGTTCACCTTGTAGGAGGCCTTCCAACAGTTTTGCAGAAATAAAATTTATCGTGACAAATATTTTTGTTTTTATTCTATCAATAAAAAAAGCTCGCAATCGCAAAACAGTACGTACAGAAATTAACTTGAAATCATTTTACCATTCTTATTATTTTACGTTTGAAAAGTAAATAAATGTACTGAAGCACTGTTGCAATACGCATAATAAACCATCTATTACATACTCCCACACACACAGACACGCACCATCACACACATGTCGAAACACGTAGCTCGAATGAATTTTCCGTTCAATCTTAGATGCGCCTCGATTACCACATCACAGAGATTCTCGACACCGCGGGATTTCCAAAAAGACAGCTCAAATCACAAACTATTGTTAAAATATTTAATCATCATCATCATCATTACAGTCGAAAGACGTCCACTGTTGGACATAGGCCTCCCCTAAGCGTCGTCACAACGACCGGTCCTGTGCGTCTCGCATCGATGGATGCTCCAGCGACCCTGACCAGGTCATCGCTCCACCTTATGGGAGGCCGATGATGTAAAGGGTTCACCACGTGTTGGACATCGTGGATTGAATCACTTCTGAAAGAAAAACCCGGGGCCTTGGAATGCAAGGCATCGAAACATAGGAATGAGTTTTAGTCAGTAAAAGTCTGACATGCCCTCTCGCTCCGCCCTAGAGCGAGAGAAATCATAAATGATTTCCCACCTAAAATAAAAAAGATATATGTTTTACTTTGAGTAATTTATTTCATCATAAAGAAACATGTTCTAGAACCAATTAATATTCGAATGAAGAATTTGGATTATGGCCCCTTATCTCTCCTTGATAGGAGGCCTGAGAACATTCAAAAGCTTATAAGAATGTTTTCAGAGATGAAATACATGTATAATCCTCTAACTACACAAAGTTCATTGATCCTATCTTTAAGTACATTCATCAAACAAGCAAATATTTCTTCAGCGCACTCGTAAACCAAGTTGTCACATAAGTCACAGTGCCTTTGACTTTCATGTAAACTTGACATGTTGACGACTTTCAACTTACATTATATAGGTACTTATTAAGTAGAGATGGGCCGACTCTAGTCGGGAATCCGACTATTCGGCTACGGCAACTAGTTGGCGATTAATTGGCACTTAATGAGTTACAAAAAAACAAGAACTAAAATATTGTATGTACCATAAGTTTCTTTAAGAATGAAATTAGTCTTACAAACTAGTTCGTTCGTGCTCCATTGTTTTGTTTTTGTATCGATTGATTAGATTTACATTTTTGTCGAACCAATTTGAGGCTATTTGGACAGGTCTTTCTTTTGCCACATTCAGATACTGAAAAGTGCAAGTAGTTAGATAAGAAGGGCAGGAAAACAGGTGGGGCAAATAAATGGGTTATATACGGAAATAACACTCTTGACTAAATTTCAATATCAGTGGGTAATCTTGATATACATAGTACATACTAGCTTTTGCCCGCGGCATCGTCCGAATTCATAAAATAATAAAACATCTTTCTATCAATGAAAAAGTTATAGCAATCAGACCAGTACTTTCAGAGATATCATTCTACAAACAAAAAACTAATTTTACCTCTTTATAATTTTAGGGTTGATTTTATAGGGGTTGACCGGACCGTCACCAACTAGTTGGGAGAGCCGACTATTTGACCACTTTATTTTATAGTAGGCGAAAATTCGTCTGGCCATTTCAGCACAGCGATGTGAATAAATGTTTTTATGCCTAATGAGTATTTTTTATATGCTTTATTATTATCAGTCTGTAACTTATTAAGTTATTTATTATCTTAGTTGTTATAACTATATACGTTGGAAGGCCTCCCACAAGGTGAACTTATGACCTGGTCAGGGTCGCTGGAGTCCGATGGATACGAGATGCACAGGACGGGCCATTGTGGTGACGCTTAGGCGAGGCCTATGTCCAGCAGTGGACGTCTTTTGGCTGAAATGATGATGATGATGATGATGAACTATACCAGCTGCTGCCAGCGGCTTCGCTTGCTTGACTGTATAAAATTGTCTTAAGGGAACCTTCTCTCAGAATAAAAAGTTCTATGTGCTATTCCAAGTCATCGTCTACCCATGGGCCAAATTTCATCCATATTCGTTCTGCTGTTCGAGTGTGAATAATTACCAAACAAACATACACACAAACTTTCGCCCTTATAAGAATAGTGTGATTTTACTCAAGCTATAGGTACTTATATCTTGTTCTTCCTGCCCTTATCCCATATTACTTGGGGTTGGCGCAACACGTTTTATCTGCCACTCTGTCCTGTCACCCGTTACACCATCACTAACTCCCTTTTCTTTCATATCACTCCTCACACAGTCCATCCATCTCTTCTTCGGCCTCCCTCTTCCTCTCCATCCATTTACGTGGAAACTCAGAACTCTTTTAGTAACATGCGTTTCATCCCTCCTCTTCACATGACCATACCAAGACAAACGATGTCCTTTCAACTTTTCAGTCACTGGTGCCACTTTCAAACTTCCTCTAATAATACTAATTTTTTACTTTATCCATTCTCGTCACATCACACATCCATCTCAACATTCTCATCTCCGCTACATGCAATAATTTTTCATCCATCTTTTTCACAGCCTAAAATTCTGATCCTAGCATCTATAGATACTTATATATAGATAGGTATATAGTTTCTTATTAGTTAAATTGAATATAAATCACTTATCGACATCTTTAAGTACAGTGTAATTTATTAAAGTGATTTCGTAGAAATCTTTTGCGTGTTACGAAATAAGATTAATCAGGTTTGTACTTAACACATTTTTAGAAGTTGTTGGTTCATTGATGTATCTCTACTATTCAAAAAAACATTATCATTATTTATTCAGTAAATAATGAGTAAACAATGATAATGTTTTTTTTTATGACTTCTCCCTCTCCTTCCCTTTCCTTCTTTACCTTCGTCCCCGGAGTACACTTACGCACAACCCATAGCACCAGTAGGCTTCGACCCTACTGGGTTGGGAAGCGTGCATGGAACATTACGCGCCGACGACGACTCGAGCTCGTTCCGGATATTTACCGGACGACCAAACGGCGAGCTACACATTGCTCACCGTCCGCAAGCCTACGCCTGCGATGGCTGGAAATCGGAGTCGGAATCGGGCGGCTGGAGCGTGCGGCCGCCTCCTTCGCTAACATTACTACTTCGCAGAAGGAGGCAATCGCCTGCCATTCCTCCTCGGTCCAGACCATGGCCCGTACCCGGGCCCGGCGGGAGAGGTCGTTGCCGCCGCTTGCCCCTCGAGGTCACGGCGGTGATCTGCCCAAGTGGGGCACACCTCTACCGTGTGTCCTACCGTGTCCTCCGAGTGGTCCAAATGATGATAATGATATTTATGTCCATTATTTTGAAACACAACTATATTTATCTACATGGTAGACATAGACAAGCGTACTCCATCGTCGACCGCATCATCGCTCACCGTTAGATGGTAGTGGTCAAACGCGAGACTAACAAAAAAAAAACACTTAAGTTTTAAATGTAATCGTAAAAATCTTTAAATCTTTCCTTGGCCAGCATATGCCATTGTGTAAGCAATGTCACCATGTTGGATCGTCCCTGCGATAGTGTTGCCCGTTCGAAAACCCATGTGATTTGAATAATCCGCTGCGACAAGCTAAGTAACTTATAGTGCTGAAACTTGCAAGATGTTTTTTTTGTTGATGCTGTTTGCGCATGTAGTTGTTATGAGTTCATTGTGCAGCAAATATTTTTTTTAATCTACCAATAATGTCTAGTCTTTTTAAGGCTGTAACTAGGGCCGTGCCAACGGTGCCTAGACACAGGGCGTAAAAATTAGATATTTAGTCCTTTTTGTTTGAACTGTACTTTTTTCTATGGGCGCAGTTATAGAATCTCGCACCGGGCGTATAAAGACTAGTTACCGTACTTTCGCCAGATAAATGATATTTATTTTGCAAATAGGTTCTTAAAAACACTTTTACATGTCAATTTTTTTTTTTTCGTCAATTTTAACTAGATGAGGCCGGTGTTTCCTAGCTGACTACCCTGAGAAGAAAAACCGAAACAAACTCAGGGGTCAAAGTCTCTCTTAAAGTCCATACAGCAAACATATAATGGTCAAAATATATGAGGACCATGCAGATTGGTGTCTGGGATGGTCTTTTGAAGAAAGAACCACACAGTTCTGAGTGGACCTGTCCAGTCAGTGCAAGCTCAACTCAGGACTATTAAGGAGCTCAACTACTTGACGAACAATACCAAAAAAAGGACATTTGGGTAGGCCGCAAAAAGTACTCCTAACTGTCAGACATTAATTAAAATTAGAGAAAAGGAAAAAATAATCCAGAAGGAAAGTTGTCGTATCCGGCAGTTAATTTATTGACAACAAAACAAGCCACGCCATCTAGTGGCAACTAGAAGAACTAGAGTCGAACTACAGTCGTTATAGGTGTTTCTGTTTGGCTAAGAGGTTGAGGAGAACGTGCCGAGGATAGCGGTCATTTTTAACCAGGCCCTCGTAGCATAATGACGTACTGGAACTGTCCAACGGTTTGTTTGTACCTACCTACCTAATTATAGTAAACTTGTTCAATTCAAGTCATTCTTATTTATTGCACAATACCTGCATAGGTCTTCCTGGTGACCGATCGTAGCTCGAACCTATTTTTTTTTTAATAGTTTATCAAAATAAATGTCTCAAAGAGACGATTTCAAGCATTACTTCCTAAAATGTAGGAAATAGAAAACTTAGGCACGTCAAAAGCCGACCACAAAAACATCTGAAAAGTTCGATACAGGACACTAATGCAGTTGATGACGTCAAATCTATCATTGAATTAAAAATAAATTCCACCAACTGCATTAAAGTGACTTGTTTCGAACTTTGCATTTATTTTTACAGTCGGGTTTTTTATTAGACGACTCAGTAGCGCCATCTATGCTGCCACATAGGAACTGCCTACGTACAAATCAGCGTAATAATGTTCAGGCCATGGCCCAAAGCGAGTAGGAGTGGCAGGTGGTCGCCTCCTTCTGCGAAGCAGTAATGCTAGCAAAGGAGGAGGCCACACGCGTGAGGCAATATCCCTCACGCCTCAGCCTCGCCGCCGAGATTCCGATCCCGATTTCCGGCCACCGTAGGCTTGCGGACGGCGAGCAATAGGTAGCTCGCCGTCCGACTGTCCGATAACCATCCGAACCGGGCCCAAGTCGTCGACATCCAAGCGCGCCTCAAGGATATGTCCGCAAACCGTGGATATTCATCGTACATAGGGTTGTCCGATGGTAAAACGGAGATGGCGGAATCAAGTCATGCAATTCTCGCGCGCACTCTCTTTGGAAGCATCCTTTAAAAAACCGAAAGGCTGGCTACTCTCTGCCTGACATTCACATTTCACTCTATTGACATACTAAAACACAACATCCATACTACATACTAACCCTAACGTGCTCCATTAACATAACATTGAAGGGTTCACGAACCACCACAACTACACGTTTCCACGTTTTCCACCTACAAAAATAACTTATATTTTACTATGACTGGCACGTCCAACATTGCGCGTCTACATACCAAATCGACAGTAATTTTATCTATCCAGCAATTTCTCAGCTAACTTTCACTAAATTACTATCTTTTGACGTCCAAATGTCATCAATAAAACTGACATCTGAAATCGAAATAGTGGTTGTAAAATATGGAATTTATTTTAGATGGTGACACGTATTGAGCGACCAATAAAAGTTTGAAATGACAATAGTTTTTAGAGCCGACTAGTTTGAAACTGAATGAATAAGCTAAATTTTTTTATGAAATTTCATTCTTTAATCAATTTTATTTTGATCTATGACATCTCGGAGCCATCTGCAGAGACTACGAGTTCTTAACGCAATCAATTTGACGACCAGAACTCTATGATTTTTTATTAGATGGACTAAAGTGACAGCTATAACAATGGTTGTTTGACAGTTGGGCATTGTTATTTGACAGTTGAGCATTGTCCACTACTGTCACTTTGGTTCATCTAATTAAAAATCGGTGAAGCATACGGTAGAGGTGTGCCCATGTTGGGCAGAGCACCGCCGTGTTCTCGAGGGGGCAATCGGCTGTAACGACCTCCACCTGAACGGCCGGGCCTTGGTACAGGCCATAGTCCGGAGCAAGGAGGAATGGCATGCGGTCGCCTTCTTCTGCGAAGTAGTACCAGTAACACACGCGCCTTAGAGAGATGTCAGCAAAACAGCAGGGCCGAAGGCTATTGGCGCCATGGGTTCGCTTCTGAAAGAGAAGCCCGGGGTCCACAAACGTGTGACATCTCTCGCTCCGCCGTAGCGCGGGAGAAGTCATTAAACAAACCACTTGATCTCCATAATAACCATGCCAAATCACACTGCTATTTTCGTAAAATATACTGAAAAACGGTTACAAAATATACTCTGATCTACTAATTTAGGTTTAATGTGTTTTTGTTTCTCTAAATCGAATTCTATAATACGTTATGTACGTGTTTGTCATACGTTGTGTTACGTTGTCACTAGAATAAAGAATATAGTATGTAATATAAAAGCTAAGTACCTTCACTGTACCCGTAGTAGAAGAGCGGAATTATCTAACACAAGCATATTTTAGCTTGAAAATGTGGATGAAATAAATATTTTTGATTTATTATTTTCAATACACTTACTCGAAAACTGCCTCTTATCGCACTACGATTAGGTTCAATATGGCATGTTTATCACCCGGGTGCTTTTTTTGAATTTATCAAAACAAGGGCTTTTTTCATTCCTATTTAGTCACTGTCAAGGATGATTATTAGTTTTTTTTTTAAAGCAAAGAGGCGGATATTTTAAAGGTATTTAATATTTAATGAAAATTTAAATATTTAATGAAAATTTAAATTGTGTTTTATAACAGAATATAATAAATAAACATGATTACGTAAACAATAATTTGTTAATACCAACAAATTAACAATTTTCTGTGTTCTAAATTCAAAAACATTTGATTTTTTATATTTTTAATATTAGGATGAATACGGTTTGATACCCTTGCTTCTCCTTCAACCTGCAAAGGTTATGCGCGGGAAAAAAAATTACACCTAATATTAACTAACTTATTCATTTGTGATAGTTGTGAAAAAGAAGATTTGAAATCCTTTAGATACTAAGCCGCCAGATTATGTGATTGAGGTAAAAAAATACTCGCGATAGCCTGCTGCCATCAAATCAAAAATAAATTGTAAGGTAACTTTGGAAAATTTTCTTCAGTAGGTACAAAATGAACAAAAATGCGTCGTAATTTTCCAATAAAAGATAGATTATTTGTGGATTTTTTTTATCGTATTTCTTCGTAAGTGTATTGAAAAACGTCGTTTTTTATACACGTGGAGATTTGTCACTGCAGCGCTCAGCTCCATAACACCCTCGCCTGTACGGCTTGGATATTTGGAATTTCGCCTCGGCTGCAATGACAAACTTTCCCCACTTGTATCAAAATGTACTATTTATTTGGTTATGTTTGGTTACCAAATAAGCTAAGAAAAACACGATATAATACAAAATATTGTGAGAAAAAAATCCACAATCACCTTACTAGGTAATCAGTTTTGTGATATCATTTTGCTTTTATTTAGCACTTTAGCACAAAAACGGTGTTTTACATAAAAAGTTCTCGTTCATAAACATCAAGTTATGTTGTATGATTAAATTATGCAACATGTTTTTGATGCAAACGCACGGACCAACACACAAACAGTGTTTACAACCTTGTTTTTATGTTAACGTTTTGTGTAAAACGACAGTTAGCCGTGTTTTACGACAAACGTACGGAAGGATATAATATTAATTAAATTGTTTGTTTGATGTGGACAAAACAAACGTTCACTGTAACTGTTTATACTAGTTTTATCCCGCGGTTTCTGTCATTGAAGGATTTACATAGACAAATACAATATATACAACTAAGTTCTGTCAGCGGCTTCGCCCTCGTAAACGTCGGTTTCTCCATACAAACTTCCAACCCCTGTTTTACTCCCATAGGGATGGAGTTTCGTAAAATCCGTTCTTATCAGATATCCACACTCAATAAGGAACCTACCTGGTCTGCCACTCGCTGTCCGTCCGTCCGGTAACAGACCGGTCCGAGCTCAAGTCGTCTACGGCGCGCACTGTTCCCGCGCGCCTCAAGGAGTTGTCAGCAAACTGTACGGGTCCAGCATTGCCGAAGCCTACTGGGGCCAAAGGTTATGTAAGAATGTCACCACGGGCCCCGGGACACAGGCAATGAATGGAAGGGTAGGTTTTTAGTCAGTAAGAGTCTGACACTATTTCCCGCCCCGCCCAAGGGCGGGATTTGTCATTGGATGATTTTACATACCAAAAAAAAAAAAAAACCTGGTCTGCCAAATTTTAAGTTTTGTAGGGTTATAGTTTCTGAGATTTCGGGTTTCATGAGTTTCGCTTTTATACACAATTAAATTTTAGTCGTTTTAATCCCGCGGAGGATCGATTCGGTACATGAAACACTATCGATTTGTAAAGAGAAAATTAAAAAATAAAGTGCTTTTTTTTAAAACTCGAATTAATTTCGCATGCACGAAATTAATTTCTTCCAGTAAACGTCAGCTGAGTGAGGCCAATGAACTGCAGGTAGTTAGTACGCAACGACCGATAACTACCTACAAGGTCATTGACTCGTTTACTTAAAGAAATTAATTTCATACATGCGTATATTAACTCGAGTTTTCGAGAAAAAAAGTACTTTATTTTTTAAATTTATCTTTTCAAATCGATAGTGTTTCATGTACTGTATCGGCCCTCCACTGGATTAAAACAAACAAAATTTAACGATGTATACACAGATGTTTATTGATTTTATATTTACAATTTAAAATAAAATATTTACAACAAAAAAAATATCATCTTCCTGGCCTTTTCATGACCAACTTGGAGTTGACTTCCAGTCTAACCAGATGCAGCTAAATACCCGTGTTTTAAATGGAGCGACTGTCTATCAGGCCTCCACGACCTATTTACTGGGTAACACGATACTCCTGGAATAGGTTGATGGTCAGACTTTCTGGCGACTGACTAGTAACAACTCTCGAAGATGTACGAACAACCGGGACGAACGGCTTTAAGTGGTTTTTGAGGCACGGAATGTTCTAGGTAAACTCAGAAAATGCCACCTGATGGTAAGCACCAAGTCGTCGACGGCGCGTTCTGTTCCCGCGCGCCTCAAGGAGCTGTCAGCACACCGAAGAGGCCCAGCCTGCTAACTGCAGGCAGGCAGGGTCGAAGCCTACTGGGGTCATGGGTTAAATTCCGAAAGGAATGCTCGGCCCCAGCACGATAGGCTACGAAGGAACGGGGTAGGTTTTTAGTCAGTAAGAGTGTGACACGACTTCCCGCTCCGCCCAAGGGCGGGATTTGTCATTGGATGATTTTACCTACCATAAAAAAAAACCTGATGGTAAGCAGTGATGCATTCGTTGATAGTGAAGCACACTAGTTTCGTAAGAGCCTAATCACTATAGCCTTGACGACACCTAAATTGTTATAGGACGGGGAACACGCAGCAAGCAAATTGTTCTAGTTCTTCGCTATACAGAGATATTTTTTTCAAAAATAATAATAGACAGTACAATAGACAGGACATATCGACAATAGACAGGACATAGCGAACAAAATCGTGATCCGATAGTTGTTACCTAGGAGCAATAAGTCACTCAGTCTAGTGTAGACGGCTGGACCTAACTTCAGTTAATTTTCGTAAATATTTTTCGTATAAATTACTCTGTAATTAATTAGAATACAATAATTTTAAAATAGCGTAAAGATTTAAAATATAAATTTAATTCGCATGTTTACTATTAAAAGCTAGCTGACATAGGATGACAGTTTTTCTAAGACATTTCTTCTGATGTCCGCTCTATAGTATCTCTTTTATAAAAACGCAAGCAAAGCCACGAACAAGAGCTAGTTTTTAATAATGATTCAATATTGTTAGACACCGTGCACACCGCCTTACTCACTTTTGCATGTCTGTAGCGTAAAAATAGTGCGACTGTGAAAATAGTGGGAATCCGTCACGTCCCCGTGACGTCTTGACGTGACGATGCCTTGCACATAAATTATGGACACTCTACTGCCTTTGGCACCGAACTGGTGAGAATATTGTCGCTGGGAGACTTTTGCAAGCTTTTTGAAACTGGTGTTAGAAGGAAACGTGTAAGGAGGTTCTTTTAGGAAGGTACTTGTAGGTCGTGGGTTCAAACCCAGCCAGGCACATTACTTTGTACAATTCATATCATAACCACTGCTCTCAAAACGGTGAAGGAAAACATCGTGAGTAAAACTGGCATGTCATAGAACCAAAAATTCGAAGACGTGATTTTCACCAACCCGCTCTGGGCTCGCGTGGTCAATTATGGCCCATTCCCTCTTAAAGAGGAGGCATTAGTCCCAGCTGTGGGAACATTAAAAGGCTGATTATGCTATGCTATTAAATTAAGACCTCCTACAAGGAAGACCTGGTAAGAGTTGCGGGAAAAGCACAGGACCGTTCATTGTGGTGACACTTGGAGGTAACCTATGTCCAGCAGTGGACATCTTTTCACTGAATGTTAATGATGATGATCATAATACTGATTTTCACGAGAATATGTTTCCTCGGGACAATTTTCAACTACCATGCGGTCGAAGCCGCGGGCAGCAGCTAGTCCTATACGACCATTTGTTTAATTAAAGTGTATTAACGCTGCACAAACCACACGCTGGTAATAACAAGGGTACATATATTTATGCCCTTATAATTGACGTGTGGTTTGTCTGGTTATCCAGCCATAAATTGTAGAGGAAACAGTGAAGTCAATTTATAGCTTTATTTTTTTTGTTCGGGATTACAAATAATTACATAAAAATCTTAATAAATAATAGTTGAATGTGGCGTTATTTTGCGACTGGTCCTGGTTCAGGCATGGTCCGGATTGAGAGGGAATGGAATGCGGTCATTTCTTTCTGCGAAGCAATAATGCAAGCAAAGTAGATGACTGCAACCGTGAGGGAACAAACCCTGGGCGTCGGGAGTTGCAAAGTGTTTACAACGACAAGCAATAGGCTGTCCAGCCGACGACATGAGCTCTGGTAATGGCAGAGCTCGAGTCGTCGGTAGCGCGTACAGAAGGCGTCAAATGACTCGAGATTTTGTAGTGGGGAAGTACCAACCACCATAATAATTCCATACATTTCGTCATGCTCGAGCTACCCCCAACACGATAATCTCTAGTCAAGTTATTTTCCACCTACTGTAGTATTCCACGCGCGATTCAAAGAGATCTCAGCAAATCTGCACCTTGCATCTGTGCTGATGCCCGCTAAAGCCGCGCGTAAATTTTCACTTACAAATTACGCTATTTTGCACTTACAAATTAATATACCAATGAGATAACCTCTCGGATCTTTCGAGACTTAAACTTCACCAATGATAGAGCAGCTCTGAGCCCAGATACTCTAGACAAGCGGTCAATTGTTCCATCGTTATCGCTGATAAAATGTCAGTATATCTAGAGCCTTTCGTAGCTAGATACTGATCAGAGTCAACCGTCAATCGACGTGGAAAGAAGGGTAATAAGTTTTTAATACACTGCCTTTACAGACTAGGAAAGACAGTAGCAACCATGAAAGGCTTATTGTGACGGGCAAAGTGGATGGGAAAAGATCTCGTGGGTACAGCCCAATACGTTGGTCCGACCAGATCTGCACCGCTCTTGACTCTACGATATACAATGACCTTCACACCGCCAAGGACAGGAAAAGATGAAGGAACATCATTTACGGAAAAGTGATGAAGCACAGGGGTCACGACCCTCAGCATTAAGGACTACGACGCAAGGAGGAGGAGGTTACCAGTTACCGGATAGTTTAACAGAACAATTAATCACGGCGGTACGCAATCTTTTTAAGGAGTGGCAGGAGAGGCGTCACGGTGTCCTTACCTTCTGCATGACACAGATCTTCACCGGGCATGGAAAAGTTTGGGAGGTTCTTGCACCTGATGCACACGGCAGACACGCCCGGGTGTGATTTTGGCTCACCTTTGGCCTAATGGCTAGTGGTGCTGACTGTTATGCCGTAGATCGTGGGTCCGATTCCCACCCAAGACACCACCCTGTTTGTGTGATGAGCACGATCATTTGTTCCGTGTTTGGGTGTAATTTATCTCCAATAAATATGTAAGTAAGTATTTAGAAATATTTAAGTATGTTTATCAATTGTCTAGTATTCATAGCACAAGCTCTGCTTAGTGTGTGGCTGATGGCGTTGTAGAATATACCGCACCTTTAAAACATAAGTGGCACCATACTAAACTTGTGTTTTTAATTGCCATTTTTATGTAAACTCTTAACTTATTAGTCTAACTAACACAACCCGTTTGTAATCTGATTGTGAAAGTCTTGGGTTCCAATAGTTGATGTTCTTCAGTAATTGATTCGCGACGTCTTATCGAGTGTGCATTGAATACTTTATGATTGCTGATAAATCAGCTTTTTATTATAGTGCCACTTTTGTTTTAAAAGTGCGTATTATTATTCTCAGTATTTACTGATCAGAGTCAGTCAACAAGAAAAATACTAATAAGTTATTGATACACTGCCTTACACGACAGTTTAACGGAACAGTAAGTGGTTATCATATACAACAGTAAATAACTCAACATGACGCAATATTTTAGTGTATCATAAATATCACAACATGAGCATAAAGCATGAGCATAAAGAAATATAATATAATGTCAGATAATGATGCGAACTTGGCCCATTTTGCGCCGCATCCATGAAGTGCGGGAGTCATCACATTTATCATTTGGCACAGGGGTCGTAAACCTTTTATATGCGAAGAACATTTCTTAAATACACCGTTAAATTTTGGTCGTTTCAATCCCGCGGAGGGTCGATTCGGTACATGAAATACTATTGATTTGTAAAGAGAAAATTAAAAAATAAAGTACTTTTTTTCAAACTCGGATTAATTTACGCAATGTACGAAATGATTTTTTTAAGTAATCGTCAGCTGAGCGAGGCCAATGAACTGTAGGTAGTTAGTACGCAACAACCAACAACTACCTACAAGGTCATTGACTCGTTTATCTAAAGAAATTAATTTCATATATGCGTATATTAATTCGAGTTTTTGAAAAAAAAGTACCTACTTTATTTTTTAATTTTTTTTTACAAATCGATAGTATTTCATGTACCGAATCGACCCTCCACGGGATTAAAACGACTAAAATTTAACGGTGTATATATTTATTATTGTATAACATTGATTTATTATAAAGGAAGATACGTTACGCGCTAACATCACAATCAGAAAACCTGGACTCGAAACACATATCTTTGATAAGAGTTATCACAGTCGCGGCAAACCTATAGTCACTGATATACAAGGACAGAGATAAGAGCCGGCGCTGTCGTGCGAGCGAAATAGCGTTAGCCGCCAGATGTGTGTGATCGTTGCGACCGATGTGAAATCTAGCCTCAGAATTTCAGCGGTCCACGCGCTGGAAACGAGTGAGTCACCTATCTTCCGTAGTTTTGATTTAATCTAAGTTTTATACACATAACTCAAGCAAAAAGTGTATGTAAGGGTTGTAACATCGTGGGCTCTGAGACTATTTGAAGGAGTTTCCATTGCCCTGGTACACAAAGGCCAACTAAATAAGCACAGGCAGGTTTTGTATCAAAGGCACTCGTTTGCGCCCAGTGGCTTAAATTACTACACAAAATAGATAGGTATGAAAACGTAGGCCAGATGATTGAGGCTTTCGGTTTCAAAGAATCAATCCACTATGCGGAATAGTGGATTCCCCTTCCGCACTAAAGTTAAAGAGAGTGAATTGGTAAGTTTTAAGCAAGCGAGCTCCATCGTCGACTACATTGCCACTTACCATTAGTTGCGCTGGCTTCTGACGTTTTATAAGGGCCCTATGTAAAATAAACAGTGCGAGTCGGATTCGCGCACTCACGGTTCCGTATAAGTTTACCTATGAAAACAGTTCAATTACCGAATTGAGTTAAGAAGTTTTTTCCGAATCGCGAAAAACAATTTTATTTCCATGCCGTAACTACTTTACAGGTTTCAGATTTTTTCCTATACATGTGCTGTAAGACCTTGCTTAATTTTTCCACAACTTCAAGGGACCGCAGACCTGTATATAAGGTTTTAATTTCAACTGGATACCTTCACGCATTTCCTAGATAAAGGGTCTTGACAGACAGACAGACAGGCGGACATTGATCCTATAAGGATTCCGTGTTTTTCCTTTTACTTTAAATTACGTTTACGATATTATTTCCATGAATATCACGTGCAAACAATCTGGTCGCGTCCCATTAGTTCGCCACCCCTGGCGCAGGCGGTAGATATGTTTTATTTCTCTCCGAACGTCGTCTGTCGCGAGAGAGGATAATGCATAAAATATTATTGCTATTGCTTCCATTTTGGCCGGAGTCGGGGAAATATAGCGTGTCAGTATCCATTGATATTATTGTCTGTAGTGCCACTGAGATTAGGCTACTTATTTGTGTCGATAGTGTTTTAAGTTGCAATAAAAGTTATGGATTTCCGAAAGACAGGTCTTTTTCATTCAAAAAATAATTTCGTACATGCGTATATTAATTCGAGTTTTAGAAAAAAAGTACTTTATTTTTTTAATTTTATCTTTACAAATCGATAGTGTTTCATGTACCGAATCGACCCTCCACGGGATTAAAACGACCAAATTATTTTGATTTAACGGTATATATTTAATATCATACTTTAGGAGGTTAATAGCAGGTCGATATGCCTTAACACCGAGAGCATTTTAAGAAATGGCTACTACGAACACCCAAAAATACACAAAAAAAAATATGTTTACCATACTCGGGTTCAACAGCCTCGTGCGTTCATTGCCCTTCAACGTTCAACCATCCAGCCCTTCTGCTGCTCATAATAATTCCCTTTTTAATATATTTATAAGGGATAGCTTCAGCCGCAATCTGTTTCCAGAAATTGGAATATTTTTTACTTTATCCCAAGCGCTGCGTCCCTGCAAAGTTACTTTTGCGGTCGCGAAAAAAAATCTGCCTCTTTTCCATCATATTTAAGGTGTATAACCCTTTGTGTTAGGTGCTTTAGTAATTTTGTAAGTGTTGGAAAAAGAATGTGTACTGCGTTATGTTATACAACGGATGCCGATAGAGTGTATACTCAAATGTATTGTGTATATTATTTATGATACGTTTGTTTACTTTTCCTGGGGTCAGTGTGTCGACGTCCGTATTTGGCTCTCGGAATGTTTCCGCATTTGTAACCTCTATGGTGGTTGAGGTAACATGAAATATAAAAATGCTTATTTCCTTTCATGGGGCTTGATTAGCAGGGTGAATGCTTAGTTTCTGCGCTATGAGTCGCATATTGGATTTCGGAATAACACTTCTTGCTCAGTGTTTCCCTACGGAATAAGCAGAGAAGTTAGGTTTGGCTTTCTTTTTTTATACACCGTTAAATTTTGGTCGTTTTAATCCTGCGGAGGGTCAATTCGGTACATGAAACACTATCGACTTGTAAAGAGAAAATAAAAAAAAATTGTATTTTTTTTAAACTCGTAGTAATTTACGCATGTATGAAATTAATTTCTTTAAGTAAGCAACAGCTGAGCGAGGCCAATGAACTATAGGTAGTTAGTACGCAACAACTAACAACTACCTACAAGGTTATTGACTCGTTTACTTAAAGAAAATGTAAGTAGGACTTTTTTTATGTTGGTCGATCTGTGAGCATTTCTCTTCTAATACTTGGCCATTTTTTCGAGACATCAAATGAGCATGAGCCCATGAGGTTTAATAACACCCGTATTTATAAAGAAGTAATTACTTGTTACTAAGTAAAATCTTATTAAGTCATTACTTAACGTTTGAAATCTTCATTCAAAATTTGAATTTTTCTTAACTATAGAATAGAATTTGTTACTTAAGTAGTTACTTTTACTCAAGAATTTAGTTTTACTTGTTTATAAATACGGGTGTAAAAGCCGGCGCCTCTGGTCCTAAAGAAACAAAATATTATTAAAAAAAAATTCTAGCCATTACTGTCCCACTGCTGGGCATAGGCCTCCCCCAAATCCTTCTAGATATTCTTATCCCGCGCCGTCTCGAACCAGTCCTTATGGTACGCGTCCAGGTCATCTCGCTACCTCTTTCTAGGCCGGCCTCGACGGCGCTTACCCTCTGCAGGAACCCACCGCGTGGCAACACTTGCCCAGCGGCCACTCATGCGACCTACGTGGCCTGCTACTACACAAAAATAAAATACAATTAAGGATACCAGTTTTTTTTTATTTACTAAACTGTACGAACAATATATTATTTGTTGAAACAGCCTCCCCAACGTACTGAAACGGTACAGCTTCTCTAATCTAATAACTTTGGAAACAATACGTACTTACGCAATTTAATATAATTTCGAATGCCGTGGGACTTGAAAAATATAACAATGCTGTAGAGCTCAGCATTATGAATAATTTATTTTTGAAATAACTGCCTTTTGTACTGTTATTGATGTTTTGTTTTTACCTCTTTTCAGTTTGGCTCGTGTGTGAGTGTTCTATGATGTGCTTGTATCTCTGTCCTAGGTCGAGAGGACACCGGTGTCCACTCACATTCACTCCACTATAGGCCATAATTCCGATGTTTAGAGTCTACTTTTGTATGAACAAGTTTGGTAGTAGTGGATCTACATGTTAATTTTTAAGATGGTAACTCTTCTAATAACTGGGTGGAGAGTGGAGCGAGACGAGGATTGCGTAGCTCACCGTCCGGCTGTCCGGTAAGGACTGAGCCCGAGTCGTCAACGGCCTTGCCTTGGCATCAGGAAATTGCTGAAAAGGAAACATATGGTCCTAGAAAGCAAAAAGCAACTAAAGGCCCACAGGTGTGATTTTACTTTGTCTAACACGACTTTTCGCTACACCCTAGGGTGGAAGAAGTCATTTCTAACTTCAAAAAAGTGCTGGTTCTTATTGAAAACATCAAACACAACAAAACTAGCTTCTGGACAAAATGGCATACGGGAGACAGTAATAAAACGCAAAATGTTTGGGTTTGATAGACGGCATGACAATCCTGTAGCTCACCTGGTCAATACAAACGTTGTCAGCGATAAGACAAACATAGGCATATATTTTTTAATATTACGTGAGCGAAGACACTGGTACAAACTAGTATGTTTTATAACGAGGCAATGCGGTCAGTCTTTTGGGCACATTACCAGTCGACAGCGATGTGGAGGAGTTTTTTGACGCCATATTTTTTTAGTTAGTTTAATTCGTTTTAATTAATAAAGTATTTTTAAATGTAATTTATATGTATAAGGAAATAAACAAATTCATCTATTCAAGAGGATTTTACCTGTCCAAACGAAATAGGTAAAATCCTTATTTCCTCAATCTCAAAATTACAAAACCTCTTTTGCCCCACTCAGCGCTAATCACATCGAGAGGCAGAAATTTCCAGCCATTTTTTTTTTTAAGTTGGGTCGTACCGGCAACGCGGAATGATTGCCAATTAACAGGTACAATTAGGACAGGCCCCTGTGATTGATTTTTGGCGTTTCAACAACCCTGAGAGTGGTGAAATGTCCGTGTCTACACTTGATTTTATTTTATTTTATTCGTGCTCTTTTTGTTTTTTGGCAGATTGTTAATTTGATAACCCGTTAACATTCGTATGTCTAATTTATAATATTATACACCACTAGTTTTTTAATTAGTACAAAATACTTAAAGGGCTTATTAGAAAAGATCTTATTATCATTTAACCTGTTGAATAGCGTAATTTGAGACACAATAGAAAGACAATAGGTGTGCGGACGCCGGCGTACTCTCGGGGAATAATGAATTAAGTAAAGTCTCAATAAATAATATTCATAAACAGAAAAGTTATGAGCATTTATAAATACCCCAAAATGTCACTCATTATGGAAATATTGTGCAGGTTATTGTTTATGAATGAAAGAATGGCAATAAAAATGGAAAACACTGCGCTTAGTATTTTCTAGTAATAGTTGTTATGAATGATTGATTCAATTATGAATTTACCAATTATGTAAAATTTTCGTGGACAATTTTCGGATTTTGTTTTTTTTTTTTACTTTTGACTACACAAACATGATCAGTAACGGGTACTGATTGAGCCCCATTGTTTTTTGTGCACTAATTAAAAAATAGGGGTGTATATTCCACAACTATCACACAACGCCGTCTAGTTCCAAGCTAAGCAGAGCTTGTGTTATGAGTACTAGACAACTGCATACTTATATATTTCTAAATACTACATACATATTACAGATAACTTACTCCCAGATATAGAACAAATGATCGTGCTCATCACACAAACATTCATCCTGAGTGGGAATTGAACCCATGACCTCCGGCATGGCAGTCAGGGTCACTAACTGGTAGACCAACAGGCCATTCAAATGCTAATGCAAGTTGAGCTTCAATTAGAATTACTGTTAAGCTAAAGGCAGAATAAGCCCACGTATGCTACGCAATATGACATCTGGGTGTTGTATTTATTTGTAAAAGACTTATACGAAATGTTTTGGAGTGGTGATCATATACCGGAAGACACAGCGTTGGAAGGCCTCCCAGAAGGTGGACCAATGACCTGGTGAGGGTCGCAGGAACCTGATGGATGCGAGACGCACAGGACCGGTCATTACGTTGACACTTGGGGGAGGCCTATTTCCAACAGCACACGTCTTTCGGCTGAAATGATGATGACAAGGACTTAGGTGGGACGCGTGTGATAGCGTTGCGTGTGCGAAGTAAGTTTCCACACCATGTTTTTAAGCAAATTCAAGAGTCTAAATGTCATAAAGCGTAGCATACGTGGCATACGTGGGCACAGCTTGCTTGCTTTTTATTATCTTAGTGACCAGTAACACAAGTTATTGTCCAAAAACCTACATCGAGAGCCGTTCTCTCTTTCTTAGAAAAACAGTATCCATATAGTAGAGGATATAGTCTGTATGCAGGTATGTGTTTATGTGTGTGCACACACAAATACCTGCTATTTGTTCGTTTGTCACTCTCTCACGCTTAAAAGTCTTTTATTAACGGAAATGAATGAAATATACACAAGTGTAGACCATATCCTGAACTAGACATAGATTAATTCGTGTCATGCTCTGCCGCTCAAATGGTGGCTCTCATTTTAAAAGTCGATCAATTATATCTTAAAATGATGTACGTCAAACGAACATAATATACGCACACCGTCATTACTGTACGCGCAATACGTAATGATAAAATAGACATTGATTGTGGCTCTGCTGCAGAGCATACTCTCTAGCAGAGCCACATAGAACTTAAACTCAGGAAAAACAAACGCTATTGTGTTTTGATAAAAACTGTTGTACGAACAGTGTTTATTGCGTACGTGTTGAAAAATATCATAATACGTAAACTTGATTGCAGTGATGGCAGGCGGTCGCCTCCTTCTGCGAAGCAGTAATGCTAGCAAAGGAGGAGGCCGATCGCATCAGGCAGAGGCAACGGGGCGCTCGCCCCAGCCGCCGCCGGGATTCCGATCCCGATTTCCGGCCACCGTAGGCGCGGGCTTGCGGACGGCGTGCAATGGGTAGCACGCTGTCCGATCGTCTGGTAACCGACCGGACCGAGCCCAAGTCGTCGACGGCGCGTTCTGTTCCCGCGCACCTCAATGAGCTGTCAGCAAACCGTAGAGGCCCAGCCTGCTAGCTGCAGGCAGGTAGGGTCGAAGCCTGCTGGGGTCAAGGGCCGTTTTCTGAGAGGAAGGAACGGGGTAGCTTTTTAGTCAGTAAGAGTCTGATACTACTTCCCGCTCCGCCCAAGGGCGGGATTTGTCATTGGATGATTTTACCTACCATAAAAAAAAAACTTGATTGCAGTGGTCCTGACTTACGGACCACTGCAGTCAAGGTAACATAAAACAACCTCTCAAGGCTCTCTGACTAGTCATTAAACATTTTCGACAAGTTTCCTATATAAACTACTTCAAAGTTTTACTAGCTATCATCTAGGAAGGTGCCAGACCTCGATTACAATAACAGGGTTCGCTCAATTGACTCTCAAAAGCCGCCGGTAACAAGGTGCTTAGACGTGGTTCCGCAGAGAATATTAGGATTCCTCCAGCGATATTTAAGGTTCCGTAGCTCAAAAGGAAAAACAGAACCCTTATAAGATCAGTTGTGGCAAATAGAAGAACTAGAATTGGCGCGCTTTTGACAGAGTCCGGCGTTTCCGTATAGCTACACTAAGCGGGATATAAGTTGAATCAAAATGGCGATTAGAATAAGATCTTCAATCGAAGCAGACTGCGCGTAAGCGTAACAACGGGTTTAACTTATTCGCTACGTACTATACGAGGTTGAAGAGAACCCGCCAGGACCGCGAGCACTTTCAACCAGGCCGTTGCAGCTTGAAAACACACTTGAACTGTCCTACGTTTTCTACATTTTGTACCTACTAATAGTGCATTGTATCGAATTTGTATCGGTTTCGGTTTAAAAATATCTTTATTCCCATTAAAACACTATTGTCACTTACATGAGAATAAAAGAAAAGATAGAGAAGTAAACTGATTTCATTCCTAGCCATTCTTATTTATTGCACGATACCCACATAGACCTTGTTCTGGATCGTAGCTTGAACTATCCTTGCGAGCGATCGGCGGCAACGACCTTTCACGCCGAGCCCTGGTACAGGCCATGGTCCAAAGCGAGGAGGTACGGCAGACGGTTGCTTCCTTCTGCGAAACAGCAATACTAGCGAAGAGCTGGCTGGACGTGTAAAAAACGGCCCTCACGCCCCAGCCACTGGGATCCAGTCACCATAGGCGTAGGTTTGCGGACGACCAATGCAATGGGTAGCTCGACGTCTGGTCGTCCGGCAACCGTCCGGAGCAAGTTCGAGTCCTCAACGACGCATAGTGTTCCACGCACGCCTCAAAGAGATGTCAGCAAAGTTGGAACCATTCTCACAATCCGTCTTATACACCGTAAAATTTTGGTCGTTTTAATCCCGCGGAGGGTCGATTCGGTACATGAAACACTATCGATTTGTAAAGATAAAATTAAAAAATAAAATACTTTTTTATACATCGTAAAATTTTGATCGTTTTAATCCCGCGGAGGGTCGAACGGTACATGAAACTCTATCGATTTATAAAGATAAAAATAAAGTACTTTTTTTTTCAAACTCGAATTAATTTAGGCATGTAAATTAATTCGAGTTTCATGTACCGTTCGACCCTCCGCGGGATTAAAACGATCAAAATTTTACGATGTATAAAAAAGTACTTTATTTTTTAATTTTATCTTTACAAATCGATAGTGTTTCATGTACCGATAGACCCTCCGCGGGATTACAACGATCAAAATTTTACGGTGTATATACTATATTATTAATATTTACTTCACAATTTTTAACTGAATTCAAAAAAGAATGTTCGACTATATGAACTTCTCAGTGATGAACAGTACACATATATCAATTTTAAATGACAATGTCGCACACGTAACGCACGAACACACCTGTATACTGTTTGAAACGACATGATTAATTGACGGCCAGCAGCTCATTATTTATCATTATTTAAATTTGACTGAAGCTAAATGTATCGGAATATTTTTAAACAAATCACATGATGAATGAGCTTTTAATATTTAATATTTCAAGCACTGATTTATTTTGCGCCAGTTTAATTATACGTTTTATTTATTATTTTTGAAGTGATACAGGGCATTTAGACAAACTCATGGGTGCTCATAGTCATTTAATGGCTCCAAAAAGTGGCGAACTGTGAGAATGATATATATTATTATTTCCTTTATTTATTATTTGTACATATTTTTAACATTTTCTAAAACAAATATGAAAAACATTTAAAAATATATAAATACAGTAGTCCGCCGGTGTCGGGAGCGGGTCCAAGCTACCGGTGGTTAGGGCTCCAGAGACAGGAACCTCCTCACAATGCGAGCCGTATTAAGGAGGTTATTGTTATTATTATTTTAAAAAAGAAATGTGTAGCTAGCTAATAATGTGTACCGTGGGGACGCCCATACAAAATGGTGATGGAGAAACTCCGCCCATGGGCTCCCCCGCTGACTCAGAGTCTCCGGCCCCAGCTCGTGGAGGGTGTGGTGAGCGCTTTGTTCCCTACGCGAGGGGAGCATACTCCCCCGCCTATGGCTCCGCCACCACCAGCGGTGTCCGATGCGGACCACGACGGCAACGACGGCAGCAATGCTCCAGAGGTGACCGAGGTGGAGATGAGAGTGGCGGTGCGAAGGCTGAGTGCCAAGAACACCGCCCCAGGACCCGATGGCTTGCCTGGAAAAGCCTGGGTCCTGGCCATGGAGGAACTCGGGTCTCGACTGAGAGGGCTCTTCAGCGCATGCATGGAGAGGGGCTAGTTCCCGCTTCGCTGGAAGACGGGGAAACTGGTCCTTATCGCGAAGCCGGGGCGCCCCGCGGACTCTCCGTCCGCGTATCGGCCCATTGTGCTGCTCGACGAGGTGGGCAAGCTCTTTGAAAGAGTAATTGCAGACCGCCTCGTCGTGCATCTGGCACGGAAGGGGCCGGATCTTGCGGACGGCCAGTTCGGATTTCGCAGGAGGCGCTCCACTGTGGACGCCATCATGCGCGTGCGAGTCCTCACGACGGGGGATGCGGTGTCCCGGGGCAGGTGTGTCTTGGCGGTGTCTCTGGACATCGCCAACGCCTTCAACTCCCTGCCCTGGAGTTGCATTGGTAGGGCACTCCGGTACCACCGGGTGCCCGACTACCTCTGTCGGGTGATCGAGGCCTACCTGTCGGACAGGTTCATCATCTACCCCGGTCATCAGGGGGAGTTGAAACGGCGAGAGATGTCGTGCGGTGTTCCGCAGGGATCGGTACTAGGGCCGCCCTTGTGGAACATCGGGTACGACTACGTGCTGCGCGCCGACCTCCCCGACGGGGTCAGCGTGGTCTGTTACGCAGACGACACGCTGGTCCTGGCGCGGGGACGGTCGTACCAGGCGGCGGTCGAACTAGCGACGCGCGGGGTTGCGACAGTCGTGGAGAGGATACAGCAGTTGGGACTCGAGGTGGCATTGCACAAGTCCGAGGCCATGTGTTTTCACGGCCCTCGGAGCGCGCCACCTCCGGGCTCCCAATTAACGGTAGGAGGAGTTCACATCGGCGTCGGGTCGACGATGAAGTACCTGGGACTCGTCCTCGACAGCCGGTGGAACTTCAAGGAGCATTTCCGACGTCTGGCTCCCAGATTGAACGCGACTGGGGCTGCGCTCAAGCGGCTCCTGCCGAACCTGGGGGGTCCAGACGCCTCCTGCCGGAGGCTCTACGCAGGCATCGTTCGGTCCATGGCCCTTTACGGTGCGCCGGTGTGGGCGCCATCGCTACGAAAGCGAGTGGCGGCCCGGCTAACCGCCTGCCAGAGGGTCATGGCCATCCGGATGATCCGCGGATACCGTACGGTGTCCTGTGAAGCGGCGAGCCTCCTTGCTGGCCTACCACCATGGGATTTGGAGGCAACAGTCCTTGCACACATGCATGACTTACGCGTGGAGATGCAACGTCGGGGCGAAACTCCGCTGCCGCGACAAGTCGCGGCATGGCGGACAGAGCTCCGGCGGGATCTCATGGTGAAATGGCGAGAGCGACTGTCGCAACCTCGTGCTGGGCACGCCACGATCGAGGCGGTAAGGCCCCTCTTTGAGGCGTGGCTGGAAAGGCCCCACGGCGTCGTCACCTTCCGTTTGGCGCAGGTGCTGACCGAACACGGCAAGTTCGGTCCGTACCTGTACAAGATCCGTGCGGAGACGACGCCCGGGTGTCGCCACTGTGCGGACCGCCCGGTGGACACGGTGGAGCACACAGTCGAGGTGTGCCCCGCTTGGGAAGAGCATCGCCGTGTCCTCGTGGGGGCGATCGGCGGCGATCTCTCGCGCCGGGGCTTGGTTCAAGCCATGCTCCGGAGCGAGGAGGAGTGGCAGGCGGTCGCCTCCTTTTGCGAAGCAGTAATGCTAGTAAAGGAGGAGGCCGACCGCATTAGGCAAAGGCGGACACGCCGCCGCCGCCGCCGGGTTTCCGATCCCAATTTCCGGCCACCGTAGGCGCGGGCTCGCGGACGGTGGGCAATGGGTAGCTCGCTGTCCGTCCGTCCGGTAACAGACCGGTCCGAGCTCAGGTCGTCTACGGCGCGCACCGTTCCCGCGCGCCTCAAGGAGTTGTCAGCAAACTGTAGGGGTCCAGCAGGGCCGAAGCCTACTGGGGCCAAAGGTTATGCGAGAGTGTCACCACGGGCCCCGGGACAAAGGCGAGGAATGGAAAGGTAGGTTTTTAGTCAGTAAAAGTCTGACACTGTTTCCCGCCCCACCCAAGGGCGGGATTCGTCATTGGATGATTTTACCT
The DNA here is from genome assembly GCA_958295575.1 of Leucania comma. Taxonomy (NCBI): domain Eukaryota; kingdom Metazoa; phylum Arthropoda; class Insecta; order Lepidoptera; family Noctuidae; genus Leucania; species Leucania comma. The sequence continues at coordinate 3,233,637 of OY282482.1, read as the reverse complement.
ACCAATAAAAAAAAAAAAAAAAAAAAAAGCTAATAATGTGTATAAAAAGACTTAACTTATGTTAAAAAAGTGTATACATAATGTATAAATCGAAGTCTGATAAATACATAATTTGAATAATTTTAGTGTTAATTTAGATATTATATCTTACTAGCTTCTGCCAACGGCTTCGTCCGCGTGAATGTAACCAACATTGCGGACGCGAAGTCCACGGCGAATACAGATTAAAAGTAGCCAATATCTATTCAATCGGTCCAGTAGTTTAAGCTTGAAAGCGTTACCGCAGGCGCAGGCTTGCGGACAGCGAGCAATGGGTAGCACGTCGTCCGGCCGTCCGGTATCCGACTCTACGACTATCCTGACTCGTGTTTCAAGAAGCATTGGGCATTATGCTGAACTGAATCTATATAGCGCAACCGTGAGGCACATTGTTGGTGTTCTTTTTATTTTTTTTATGTTTAATTTAAATATTCAATACTTGTTTGTTCATTGTGTGCTAAATAAACATGTTTTCTTTTCGACGTATACGTCGAACGTAAAAAAACATACACACACTCATAAACTCCTCTATAATATTAGTGTAATGTATCACAAAATTTATGTCTTTCTATCTAGATATTATATTATTGAAACTTGTTAGCTACCATACGCGACAAACATACGATTCCCACAGGCAATTTAGCGAGGTTTTCGTTAGCCCTCTCAATTAATCGTAAAGATTGGGGGCGGAGGCTCTTGGAGGGGCTGGAGTGGCTCGAGATGGCTCTCGGGGCCTGAAGAGGGCTCGAGACGGCCTGAACCTCTCAAAACGAACGGATAATCTGGCGTTGCATCTTTAGTTTATAGGTTCCTGCGCTAAGAGGTGTGGTGTTATTGACTGTATTGTATAATGATTATAATGTGAGAATAAAATGGATAAAGCACAGTGGTTGAGCGATTATCTGCTGCGCTGCCTGTCGTGAGTTTAATTTCGGTTCGGAACAAATGTTTGTATGGCTTACAAATAGTTTTCCCGGATCTGAAAGTTTTGTGTATGTGAGTTTATGCTAGTGTTTTTTTTATATATATAATGCAAAGCTATAGTAGTTTTGCTGCAATGTTTAGTCATATTAACATATTTAGATATACATGGCACTGGATTTTTCTAAAGAGTTACCGTGGTTCTAGGATATAATAGGGTACTGAAAGAACACAACCTGTGTTTCCTAATAGATAGAGCCTAGGAGTATCAATTCAGAGTGAATTCAAAATTCAAGAGCGAATAGGCCTAACAGGCCAAATACAAAAATATCAGGAATAGTTCAAAATAATCAAAAAAGAATCCCAGACCTGTGGCTTAAATCAAATTACGCCTTCCGCTCTGGGTGGAGTGAGAGGGAGTGTCCGACTAACTGATTTAAACCCACCTTTTTTATTACTGGTAGGCTCGCATTTGAGCACTAAGTATCTCACCTGATGGTAAGCGATTTTGTGGCCGATGATGGAGCACGCTTGCCTAGAAGTAACTTATGCACTCTTGTCTTAAAGAACCCTAGGTTATAGGTATATTTAGCGTGTTCTTAATATCGTGCGGATTTCATCACGCATGCGGAATTGCTTCGCATGTGGAGCTACTGTTCGGGATCACACCATGCGTCCCGCGTGCGTATTTGACGACAATAAATACTTGTTTACAACGCGTTCCAAATGAGAATACGCCATGTTGTGACGTCACGATTTACTATCCAATCGAGGAAAGAAAATTTTAATTTATTAACGAAATTTTTTAATTTATTTACGAAAAATTTAATTTATTTACGAACTGTGAACGAAAAATGTTTAATCAGTATCCAGTTCTTCAATTTCACTCATATCAGAGTTCTTCAATTTCGCCAAAATTTCTTCGATTAGACAGTACGACGTGACGTCACAACATGGCAATTGATCCTATTCTCATTTGGAACGCATAGCTGTACTTGTATTGTTATTTGCGGGGGTTAGGCGTGCGGAGTAATCCCGCATGCGTAATGAAATCCACACGATATTAAAAATATCCTTAGACAGAGTGTGCCTACGATGCCTCATTTTTTCAGTCAACGATTACATTCCATTTCTCCGCACATGTTTATACTATTACGATCGATTCTCTAACAAATAACACTACCCTTATCGGCTAATCTAAAATAAATAACCCTTCCGTACCCTCTTCAACAGAGCTGCTTTTATTAAAGACCGTATAGTGTGGACATAGTGTGGGTGAGATCTTGGAAAAATATATAATATGTAGATATCACTTTATTATCTGTACGACGGTTATACAGGAATATAGTAAATATATAGAAGAATACAGAAATGAAGATATCCGCAAGAAAACCAAGGCTACCGACATAGCACGAAGAATCGCCAAACTTAAATAGCAATTGGCAGGGCACATTGCACGCAGAACAGATGGCCGTTGGGGCCGAGTGGCGACTGCGTACCGGAAGACGCAGTGTTGGAAGGCCTCCCACAAGGTGGACCGCTGACCTGCTCAGGGTCGCTGATAGAATCCGATGGATGCGAGACGCACAGGATCGATCGTTGTGGCGACGTTTGGGGGAGGCCTATGTCCAACAGTTGACGTCTTTCTGCTGAAATGGTAATGATGATATAAGAAAATTGGTCTAGAGTGCAGCTCGCCAAACCTTATATTTGTAACTGCACACACTAAATGATGTTATCACACGAATCGTCAACTTGAACAGTTCTCTTTATTTGGCCTATATCACTCCAATACATGGCGACCCTTAGCCAGCAGTTAAAATTTTGCAACATACATACGATACGAATATAGCTGCATAAATTATGAAGAAAAACAATTATGCAGATATTAGAAAGAAAGAAAGAAAAGAAAGAAAGAAAATCTGTTTATTCACACGGAATGACGCAACTAAGAACTAGACAAACATAAAATTATATAGGATATTATTAGAAGTTTGTGAAGAAAAACAATAAGAATAAAGTGAAGAAGAATACAGAAAAAACTCTCACAGACTAGAGAGACTAGTAAGTTGCCAGAAAGTGATGGTAAAAAGATTTTTAAAACTCAGTGGAAAGGCGTGCAAAATACTAATCGGTGATCTAGATTTGGTTAAGTCCAATCTACGAAGCCTGAAGCATAGACCAGCACAAGATCTTCAGGATGATGTTTGAGCTGCCTCGTTTCTGTAGAGCATCGGGGATTTGTACACTGTGTCACATAGATGGTTTTTATGCTATCATTCGCAAGAAAACGATATCCCTGATTTGCAAAGTATATGATGGCCACATTATCCCATTCAGAAATTCCAGGATAGGTACAATTTTTTTCTTCACTACATAGTATAAAACAAAGTTGCTTCCCGCTGTCTGTCTTTATGTATGCTTAGATCTTTAAAACTACGCAACGGATTTTGATGTGGTTTTTTTTAATAGATAAAGTGATTCAAGAGTAAGGTTTATATGTATACTACATGCATAATATATTTAATATCACTATTGCACATCCATTCAATGGATTAAAGGACACAGTGATTCCCGAGGCAATGATGCGGCGGACGAACTCGCCCGAAGGGGATCGAGTATGGCAGCGATAGGGCCTGAGCCCATCGTGCCGCTCCCCTTTGGACACCTACGCAATCTGGTAAGGAAACGAACTAGAGAATTACACCACAAACTATGGGTAGATCATAGTGAGTGCAGGCAGGCCAAGGAGGCACTTCCCTCTATTGATAGCCGCTTTACGAAAAAGGCCCTACAACTGACTAAACCTCAGTTGCGGAAAGTGACGGCTGTTGCAACTGGCCACGGGACCTTTAATAAGCACCTCTCTGTCATAGGAGTTACAGACAGCCCACTGTCAGAGCCTGCATGAGGGGGGAAGAGACTGCAGCACATCTGCTCCTGAGCTGCCCTGTTGTCGCTGGATACAGGGCAAAGTACTTCGGTAACCCAGGTAACCTCCGTGAAATGGTCAGTAACACCAAGGCGCTGCTGGCCTTCCTCGAGGAGCTGGGGTGGATCGAATGACACATTTGTCCCACCCGTACGCAAAATACGCGCTTTAGTCGTGGAGTTGCGGATACCAGCCCGAAATACAATACAATACAATACAATCACTATTGCACCCGTGCGAAGCTGGGGCGGGTCGCTAGTATCAATTTTTTTTAATGTTATTTACGTATTTAAATGAATACCCGAAGTTACTTTTCTTCACAGCCTAAATTGATCATATAAGACTATCACCACCATCTTTCGAGCTCAAGGTAAAGCTGTACGACATCAATCCAGCGTTTAGTTCCAGTTTATTGCCCTGACGTGATAATGGCCGCCCCTGGCATTTATTTAGTTCATATTTCATTCGCTTCAGTTAATGCACGGATCCGAGAAATTTAGTACAAATATAATTAAATATTTTCGCTTTAAAAAGAGTTTTAGTATATCTTCTTTAACATCTTTTTTTAGGTGGGAAAATCGTCTAATTACATCTCTCGCCCTTGGGCGGAGCGGGAGACAGTGTCAGACTTTTAGTGACTAAAAACTTAATCCTGTTCCTTCTTTGCCTTTCTTTATTCTTTATTGTACATACAAATTTCAACAAAACAATAAAAGGTCAGTGGATGTACCTTTCATACCAGTGGTGCTATTCTCTAAGAATTCTATTTGTATGTTCGACGTTGCGGCAACGTCAAACAGCGCTGCGTTTTCTTAGAGAATAGCACCACAGGGCCTGGTTTCCCTACAATATCAAACCCATGGTCGACGACTTAGGGCTGATTTCATCATTCAATATAAAAACTTAGTTCAACTAAACTGAGCTCAGCGTAAGCTAGTTTAAATACCCGTGTCGTAAACATGGGCGACAACAAAAGAATTGAAACTGAGTTTAGCGTAAACTAGGTTCAAGTCATCGCGGTGAAACGCAAAATGAAGCTATAATCTCGATTAGGCGCTCAAACTGCGTTTTGATTGAACGAATCGCGATTAGTTTATTGGTAAATTTGGCTCTTAGGCGCGGTCTGTACGGTTACCGGACGATCGGGCTGTGAGCTACCCATTGCTTACCGTCCGATCGAGGCAACTTGTCACTTTGTTTTCCATTAGAATGTAGATGTAACATATTCTAATGTTTTTTAGTGAGTCAGCTGCTTGGCCTAAGATAGGTAGTGAAAACTAGGTAGGTACAATCAAATTCTCAGCTCCATTTTGACGAGATCGCTACTGTTTCAATTATTATACATTATCTTATTATGAAGATTGTTAATTTGAAAAAAGGAAGTTTTTTTTTTAACACTTCTGTATTTTTTGGTCTGTCTGTATTATACCTACCTAAAGTTTTTAACTATAATATTATTTAATCAAGACCATTTTTACCATTTGCTGTTGCACCATAAAAAAACGCGATAGTTTCGTCAATAAGCGTCATTATTTATCATTTGCTTTAACCGTAACTGTAGCTAACCATCCAAATTTAATCGATTAATGGTATCGATATTTGGTATCATAATTTTAATCATTGCTAAATTGATACAACCCGCATTTCACTTAACCACATATTTGACGGCTGATGACGCATTGAAATCGTTAAAGTTAATTGATGCAACTCAAATCACACTACTTTTTTTATGGTAGTTAAAATCATCCAATGACTAATCCCGCCCTTGGGCAGAGTGGGAAGTAGTGTCAGACTCTTACTAACTAAAAACCTACCCCGTTCCTTCGTTGGCTATCGTGCCGGGGCCGGGTATTCCTTTCGAAAGCTGACCCATGACCCCAGCAAATCACACTACGTGACATAATGTGAATTTCTAAGGCACAAGACTCGTACAAAATATCGATATAATATTGCTAAGGCGCAAATGTAATGAAAGAATTTTGCGTATCTACTTATAAGCTTATATTCTTCGAAGCACTTTTGTTATAATATCATATAAAAAAATTCAAACAGACCGACCTTACTTCACTCACTTTACAAAATAATCACCTTTTCTTCCTATCAAATACAAACGGCTATTCTTTAATAGCTCAATTAATTAATATTATTTTTAGTTTAATCATAACCCTAAAGAGTATAATTATCTTGCAAGTTTGCAAGTTAATAAGAGTAATAGCAGCATGACATCAAAATATTATTATTTTTTATTATTTAAGGGTATTACATCGCTCAATGACCTTCAAGGATTTACCTCTACATTAGTAGAGAAGAATTGACCTCTAAACAGGCATTGCAGGGGGCGCTGCGCGCGGGGTGTTAGTACTGATTCGAGTTTTTTCTTGATTACTTATCGATATTCAATGAAATTCGGAAAAAAATCAATACAAGTTATTCAATTTATCGTAACATATATTTTGGTATAAATTCAATGTATAAATATAGAGCCGTTTTCGAGAAAATATGGAATTAATGTTCAAAAAAGGCCTATTTACCAGATTTTTTTTCCAGAGTTAGGGTATTTTTTTGAGAAACGTAATCAATACAATTTATTAGTAATGTCCTTAAGTATCCCCTTCATTTTTTATATGGTAATCGTGCATAAGGAATAATCTATAAACTTCAATTACTGGTGTTTTTTTGGATTTGGGCGATGTAATCCGCTTAAGTAGGTACTGTAATGTTGGAGTAATGAGTTTGCATGACTTTATATGCGAACTCATGCGTATGCGCTATCATACTGGTTCGGTACTATTTCGAAGAATGTTACTATTATAGAAGTATTTGAATATTTATAAGTAAAGAATATTTTATTGTTTTAGAGTCAGTGCTGCGCAATTATTTGAAGTGTAAGGAACTAATTTGTAATATATCGTTGAGTAAAACTCTAAAGTCGTTTATTATTAATATTTTATTTGTAATATTAATATTATAATTATCAATATTAATATTATATTTATATTAATATTTAAATTATCGATCCCGGAAGTCGAGCCCGCGGCAGCAAGGGACAGTACCATGATTTTTAATTAGATGGACCAAAATGACAGCTAAAGTAATATCCATAGAGATCTACGCTTTGGAATGTGCAAATAGCATCATTTTTTTTTTCAGATAGACGGACTTCTTGATCGTTCAAAAGTGCCACTAAATGGTTTACATGAAATTATCTACTTTTGACATTTTTTGACTTGACTTTTTAAACACTGGGGCTGGGTTTAGTCAGTAAGTCTAACAGCCCCTCCCCACACTACACCACCTTACCCCACCCCAGTGTGGAAAATATCTAAGAGGATTTGTAATACACAAAACTTTTTACAAAAAAAATACAACCGACTTCAAAAACTACCAAAAAGTGCAAAATAACTTTCAATTTCGGAAGTAGTTGTTTCTATAATAGTTTAGTCTCTTTGCTATTTAACACCGACTTCCGAAATTGAAAGTTATTTTGCACTTTTTGGTGGTTTTTGAAGTCGGTTGTATTTTTTTTTTTGTAAAAAGTTTTTTATTTCACACTTTTTAGTTGTAGTACCCCTCAGCCAAACTTAATTTATTTATTTATTTTATTTATTTATTTATTTATTCAGTACAGCAAAATAGCCATTAATACTAAATTAAATTAAACCTTTCACTCTGTCTTCTCACAGAACCTTAAACTTTCTAGTAATATCGTCTTCCATTCATCAGCAAACAAATCCAATCCAGGGTTGGTCTCCACGAGCGCGTTGAACATCGTTAGCATACGCGGTATAGGAGAGGTGGATCGAGCTACAGTGCGACAAAATGGGACATTAAATAATTTATGCTTTCTAGAGCGATTGTAATTATTTGGAACATATAATTGACACAACTCCGCATGTAAGTCGGATGCGTTAGTGTAACCATTGATAATTTTAAAGGCTGTTGTAATTTGGTCAACAGCCCGTCTTACTTTCAATGAGTTGTAATTTAAGCATCCGAGGATAAACTTCGTAGGATACATGTATGGATAATATCCAAATAGACGCTTGTATAGGTACCTGAGAAAAGCTTTTTGAACTTTCTCCAGCATAAGTGTATATGTAACCTCATGAGGGTTCCATACACAAGCGCTGGTTTCGAGTTTACACCGAACTAAAGCATTATAGAGAAGCTTTATAACTGCTTGGTTTTTAAAACATTGACTGTTACGCAAAACAAATCCTAAACGTCTAAATGACTCTTTAGCCAGGCTTAATATGTGCGTATGGAAAGTTAGTTTTGTGTCAAATTGGACACCAAGGTCTTTCACAGTCGAAACTCTAGTTATAAGATCATTGTTTATACTGTAGTCGTACTGTATAGGACTCCGCATGCGGCCAAAGCTCATTATTTGGCATTTGGAGATGTTAAATTCCATCTTGTTGGTAGTAGCCCACTCACTCAGGGCATCTATATCATGCTGGAGAGCTATACAGTCAGACACAGAGTTAACATTAATAAAAATCTTTAGATCGTCAGCATAAAGTAAACACTTTGCGTGTTTTATTATTTGTGGGAGATCATTAATCATAATCAAAAATAGCAGGGGACCTAAAATGGAACCCTGACTCACGCCTGATCGTGTATGATAGACATGCGAGTTGTATAAGCCAAGACGAACAAATTGCTGGCGATCTCGAAGATAGTCAGAAATAAAAAGAAGAAGACTTGGTGAAAATCCTATGGCACTTAACTTACGTAGCAAAATGTCATTATTAATTCTATCAAAAGCCTTGCGGAAATCAAAATACAGCACATCCACTTGCTGTCCGTGGTCCATTTGAGTAGAAATAAAATCAACTAAAGTGAGTAAATTAGTGCTAACGGACTTTTTATTACGAAAACCATGTTGTTCATTGCACATATAAATATCGACTTGCCTTTGAATTTCCTTATACAAAATATGTTCAAATACTTTAGCAGGGGCCGACAATATGGCAATAGGCCTGTAGTCTTCAACAGATGTTTTTACTCTTGTCTTGGGTATGGGCGTAACCCTAGAGAGCTTCCATTGTGTCGGATATTTTCCAGTGCTCAAAGACAGATTAAATATATGACATAGAGGTTTGGCTATGGATGCTTCAGATAGTTTAAGGACTTTAGCTGGAATGTTATCTGGCCCGACAGAGCTACTAAGCTTCAACTTACTTATACCACGTTCTACATCTTTAGGGAAAAAATTAATTATGCTTACAGAATTACTGTTGCTATGTGTGTCAAGAGCACATATTTGGGATACGTTTAAGTCAGGGGTTTCGGGTAAGAAAACACTGGCGAAGAAATCAGCAAAACCATTAGCCGCATCAATACCAGACAGTGATTGACCCTGGTAGTTGATGGTGGGTTCAAAGCCTCCTTTGCACCGCAGAGTGGAAATATGTCTCCAAAACTGTCGTGGGTTGAGTTTGATATTATTCTCAACACGATGTAAGTGTGAGTTATAAGCGATTGTGATACGATGTTTTAGGTTTGCTCTTAAGTCAGAAAATGCCTTGTAAGCTAAAGAACATTTAGACGCTTTCCAAATACGATGTAGTCTCTGTTTATGTCGAAGATCTGTAATAATATCTCGAGTATACCAAACAGGATATCGTTTGCGACTAGCTCTGTTTCGTAGTTTCTTTGGCATACACTCATTAAAAATATTGTAAACAGTTTCATAAAAAATATTTGTGCTAGAAGTAATATCAGTTGACTCTAGAACGGTACTCCATGTTTCCTGATTTAGTAAAGCAGTAAGACGTTCATAATCGCATTTATTAAAATTCCAGTCCGTAGACCTATCACTGTTACAGGCTGGCATATGGCGAACATGTGGAGCTGTGTCAAATTTTAAAGTGATATCAAGTGGTGGGTGGTAATTATCAGGAGGTACCATACCTTCTGTCTCGCTAACTGATACTTCAACGCTCTCATGGACCAACACTACATCTAGCATACCTCCATGCAAATTCTTCACAGCGTTCCTCTCTGTCAAACTACAAAAAGACAAAAAATAACAGAAATAGTTGTTAATATTAACCGAGGCACTATTCAAATTTAGATCCCCACATATAAACACACTTCCCTTTATATTATGTATAAAGCTTTCTACTTTACAAAACCACGACATGTAGTCGGCATCACTAGCACTGGGTTTTATGTACACGACACACACAAATATCGAGCGACCATTTAGGTTACACGTAGCCCAGAGATCTTCACCATCATCCGTTTCAAGATCCGGACGTCGGGTCATGAGAAGGCCTGCTCGCGACAGCAGCATAACACCGCCACATGGAGTTCCACGATCTCGCCGTATCACATTGTAACCATTACTCGTAACTTCGGAGTCTTCAATTGAGTGATCGAGGAATGATTCGGTTACAGCAATCATATCATGTTCCAGGAGTAGTAGACTAGTTCTCCACATCATAAGCTTGGTCTTCAGTCCGCGGACGTTTTGATAACAGATATCGATAGTTGTGGTTTTGATAGTTTTACTGTTGGTTGCCGCATGAGGGACGAAAAGTATGCTGAGCCTGCCTAAGTTCCTTCTTATTCGATTTATAACGACGAATAAAGGGAAACCAGAGTTTGATTTGGGCATTTAAAGGCCAGACGTCGACTGAGAAAATCGTATCAAAGTAAGGAAGAGGTATTCCAATCTTATATGATTTGTAATGACCTTTGGGTCTGAGTTCATCAACCGTACAACTTGCCGTAGGACATAGCTGACGTAAATAATGGCGGACGTCTTCGACATTGGATTCCATATTCCATACATGGATGTACTTCCTTACTTCGGCAGCTTTCAGAGTTGTTACATTAGTCCCTGCCTTGCCGGATAATGATTTGTGCTTATTGTACAGTTCTAGACTAGGCACGGTCTGTATTTGTGGTTTTGGAGCTGCTCCCGTGCAAATGGCAAAATTATTCAGCCCCGCCTCTGCGTCTCTAGGTAAAATTTGCTCAGGTGTTATTTGCTGCAACTGTGATGATTCCGGTTGGGTTAATGTAACTTCATCAACAATAGATATGGAGCTGACAGGAGTGACGACATTTTTTCCTGATAACTGCTGCTTAACTGACTTCTTTTGCCGCTTGCGTTTTTTATGTGCTGAAGGGACATTGGATTCCAGAGGTTCATCTATGGATGGTTTCTGATCATCTTCTAGATGCATCTGCACGGTACTCTGCAGACGTTCTTTTTCGAACTTCTTAAGTTTGGAGTCCATTATGGCCATTTGGTTCGAGTAAACGTCAAGCTTATCATGATAGCAAGTAATTAAGGTCATTGCTTGACATAATTGATCGCTGAGAGTTAGTACTTCGTGGCGTAGAAGACGTATTTCAGAGTTTAGCTCACCAGAGTTTGACGGCTGGATCTCATCTATCTTAGGTATTGACGAGTACTTTCTCCTCAGTGTTACGTTAGGGTCATGGTTTTCAAATGGGTTTCCAATAGACCCCAGGGTACTATTATTCTCTGGGCAAAAAGAACATTCCCGGCAAGTCCAAGAGTTCACATCTACGTCATGTATGTTTTCATTGTAAATACAAGAAATGTGAAAATAATTATTGCATGCAGTCGAAGTGCAATGTAGATATTGTTCATATGCATCAATCGTCCCGTCACAATTAAAGCAAATCATTTTTAAAAAAAAAAACAATAAATAAAAAAAAAAGAATATTAAAATATTTCGAACGCCGTCGGCCGCGCAGGTGTTCTACATGCAAAAGGCGCGTAAAGCAAATCAATCAAAGCGCTGCATTAGAGTCGCGTTTCAATCAACATCACCGCGATAAGCAGCTGACAGCGCTGGCGATCTTCGTAAAGTTTGCAGGTGTTCAACGTGCAAAAAGCGCGTAGAGCGAATAAATCAAAGCGCTGTCGTAAAGTCCCGTTCCTTCAACCAACGCTGTATAGGTAGCTGCAAGCGCTTCCGTCACCAATGCATGCGATAAAACGAGTACAGCACAGCGCGGGCGCTGTAGCAGGTCTGCGTCTAACCAGATCAATGTAGCGTGAAGCACTTGACAGCGCTTGATGTGCACTAACGATGCGTAAGGAACGCGTCCCTGTTATTTGAAATGCGTTTGTTAACAGTTTTAATGTTTTTGAACTTTAAACTATTATTCTTAGTTTATTACACAAACAAATCACACAGTCAGCTTGCTCACTTCTTAACAAATAAAAGTATGTAAGTTATAATGATAACTGATCACTTTATACTACTTTTTCTATTTTATTTACGGAACGGTAACGCACACGATGTCGCTACTGGCGCGGCCTACCGCGAACTCTAAAATAGATAACTCTACTCTTTAAATAGATAGGTATCTTCCGCCATTCGGTTCCATCATCAAATCATCATGACAATTCTAATAATACAAAACACGGCTAGGATACACTGATTTATTACAAAGTTCCGGCTCTTACCTACCTTCCGTCTTCATCATCAGGTCAGTTCTATGTACCCCCTCTCTTTTTTCTTTTAGTCAGCCACCGACTACATGTATAACAAAGGAATTTTACTTGTTACGACAGTTCTGCTAAGGTTTTTTGAAGAGTTCTGTTCTATATCTTCGTAGTTCATCATCAGATCAAAACAACATTTCTATGGGACCAACTCGAGAGTATAATCTTTCAATCAAAACAAAATTTTTTAATATGGGTCCACAATTGGCCGAGATATCGGCGAACAAACATATACTTACAAACGACAGTTCTGCTACGATTTTTTGAAGAGTTTTGTCCTATATCTTTGAAGTTTATCATCAGACCAAAAATATATTTTTATGGGACCAATTCGAAAGTTTCAATCAAAAATTTTCGAAATCGGTCCACAATTGACCGAGATATCGGTGAACATACATAAAAAAAAATACATACAGCTGAACATAGAACCTCCTCCTTTTCGAAGTCGGTTAAAAAAATAGCCATTGACCATCGTGACTATCCGCTTCATGACTACTGTATCCACCTCATATCGACCATCACGCGAATTAAGTCAAGATTGTTTCAAAACACATTTGGAAGATTCGTCCCAAACAAACAGACATACATTGCAAGACAAATAAGATTATGTACATAAACAGGAGTATATTCTCCAACAATTTTATCTAGAAACTCTTCAGCCTCGACAGTAAACACTACAAACTGTAACAATTTCAGTTTGAAAGCCTTTCTTTACAATTCGCCGTTGGGAAAGTTGGAACGTCTTGGACTGGTTGTACCTTACAATCGTCACAAGCTCACAATGTCATAGGTAACATAAACCTTTTGATTGCTTCACTCCGGCTCCCGTAAATTTTATGTTCAGCTCGAAATACACGGGGTTATGCCATGCAGTATGAATGAGACGAGCTGTACTGTAGATAAATAGCCGGTGTATCTCGAAAAAATCAGAACGCGTCTATGACATTGCTAAGACCTCAAGGAGTCCTCACCTTCCACATGACGCAGGTTCTCACCGAACATAGCAAGTTCGGGGAGTAGCTGTACAATATTTGTGCGTAGGTGACGCCTAGGTGTCGCCACTGTATGGACCGCCCGGAGGACACAGTGGAGCACACGATAGAGGTGTGCCCCGCTTGGAATGAACATCGCCGTGTCCTTGTGGAGACGATCGGTGGCGGCGATCTCTCGCGCCTGGCCTTTGTACAGGCCATGGTCCGGAGCGAGGATGAGTGGCAGGGGGTCACCACCTTCTGCGAAGCAGTAATGCTAGCAAATAAGAAAGCCGACCGCATCAGGCAACGGCGGAGTGGGAGATAGTGTCAGAATTTTGATTGGATAATTTTACCTAAAAAAATCTATGAAATCGCTGAAATATTCATAATCCATAAAATAAATTCTAACGTTTTTTGGGTGATGCAGAGAAAAATAGTAGTAGATGCAATAAAAGAGAGAGAAAAGGCAAATACAAGAAAAAATTATGATGTAGTCGACGTTGGAGCACGCTTACCTAGAAGAAACCTACTCACTCTTGACTGAAATACCCCAAGTAACTAGCTTTTATACAATAGATCTGATAGCATCTATATGATATATCAAAAGGAAACTGCCGTACCATCAAAGACACTTCCGCCTGACCACGGCTAAGTTCATTTTTGCTTGCATTCGAAACGAAAACTACAAAGGGTTTGGTTTGGCGCCGGGTCGCAGATTTCAAGCGAATTTTTTTTAAGTGATAAAGCAGAAATGACCGCGATAGTACCTTTTACACGTTGTTTTATTCATACTCTAGAATTCAACCTAAAGTTAGATCTTAAAGTCGAATCAAAAGTGAATTGAACACTCACAGTTAACGATGCTGAGTTAATAACATCTTGCTGGAAGCTTATTGACGAATTTTACGGTGCTGCAGATGGATATGTTTATGTCAGTGCCTTGCTTATGTCTCTGATGATTAAGTCTTTGTCTGCAAACTGCAACTACGTCGTCAACAAATACGTTCTTGACCGATATGACCCTGAGCCTAATTTTTAGGCCAGAGACTTATCAGATCTTTACTTTTGTAGGTAAAAACTAACTTTATTATTAGGTACATGTAGAAAATAAGCCTGAGATTTTCAAAGGGAAATGGAGCGCAGCATAATAGGTGTCAAGCGAATAGATCACGTCACAAACAGACAGACTAACGGACAACAAAGTGATCCTTTAAGGGTTCCGTTTTTTTCTTTTTGAGGTACGGAACCCTAAAAACCAGTTTTATTTGAAATATGGAAATGGAAAGGTGGAGGAATACATCGTGAGAAAATCGGCATGTCCTAAAACCAAAAATTCTAAGATATATGACATGTAACGTGTATATATAACATTATGTGTACCACACGACTCTACCAAAAAGAACGAACACTGTACTTTCGTCCGAAAAATTTCGTATCCCTACCATAATGTAGGGTGGGTACCGGATAAAGGGACATAGAAAACCACAAGTAACCGTGGCAACAAGCACATGGCGACGTTTCGCCGACCGGATGCGCTTACCCGGAAAATTCCTTAAAAATAAGAAAAAATTCCATGATTCCAATAATGACTGCTATGCTGGAGGTCGTGGGTTCGATTCCCGCCCAGGAGAAATGTTTGTGTGATGAGCACGATCATTTGTTCTGTGTCTGGGTGTTATTTATCTATAATATGTATGTTTTTATAAATATATAAGTATGTTTATAAGTTGTCTAGTACCCATAACACAAGCTCTGTTTAGATTGGGACTAGACGGCGTTGTGTGATAGTTGTGGAATTATTATTATTTCCTTTATTTATTAATTTATTAACCGACTTCGAAAAGGAGGAGGTTCTTTAGATTATTTTTCCATGGTAGTGGGACCAAATCTATGGGTACAAGGGTGGTCTCATCGCTGACAGAGGTATCTACCTAACAGCCTTTGGATGGACTGAAGGAACTTCAAATTTAAAAAGTTTTAACAATCAAATTGAACAACAAAATGGGCAAGTGCGAGTCGGAGTCATGCACTGAGGGTTCCGTACAAACTTACCTATGTAAATAGTTCAATTTCTGATTAAGTCTCAAAGATTTTTTAGAGTCGCAAAAAAAAGTTTGTTTAAATAAAGTTAAAGTTTGTAATGTTTTTTTTTGACGTAACAACAAATTTACTGTTTTCAGATTGATTCCTATATCTGTCCTGTAAGACCTTGCTTAATGCCAAATTTCAGGATTCTGCGTCAACGCGAAGTACCTAGTACTCTAGCCAGATAAGTACCTCTCAAGAAATCAAAATTCATAAATTTTGTTTTCTTGAGAGTGTCGAATTATACGTTTTTTGCTACATAAATTGTGTCCATATCTTTTTTTTTTCATAAATTTTGAAGTTTGATTTTTTCACAGCTTCACAGGACCGCTGACTTGAATATATGGTTTTAATTTCAAGTCGATATGTCCTCGCGTTCTCGAGATAAAGGGCCTTGCCAGACAGACAGACAGACAGATGGACAACAAAGTGATCCTATAAGGGTTCCGTTTTTTCCTTTTGAGGTACGGAACTATAAAAATGTAATAATTATCGTCAAATGACTTCTCTCTAGTGCTCTCGGTGGAGCGGGCGGGCTCGTCAGACTTTTACTGACTAAAACGCACAAGTGACCTACAGTTGACCTTTGCGTTTCAGTGCTACGGCGACTTTCGAAAAATCGTGCAGTCCAATTACAGTAAGACCACGCTAGCATGCGCCTTAGCTTTTTGAGAGCGGTTGCTTGCAAATTTAATTTTGTCTAGCTGAGATATAGCGTTCCTTATTGGATGTAGGAAGGCGCTCTGAATTAGTAATAGCGAACGTATGCGAGCTATTTCCTTGAGGTAGTCAATACTTTGGCGTTAGCGGTTGTCGGAGGCGTTCAGGGACTTGTAAGGGTTAGTGTTTGATGGTATCTTTAGTAATAAATCAAACGTATTGATTGTGGTATTGATAAATTCAAATATTCAAAGCATTTCTTTCAAATAAACCATTTACTGGCACTTTTGAAAAATCAAAAAGTCAGTCTGTCAGAAAAAATATGTTAATTACAGGTTCAAAGCGTTGATCTCTATGGAGAAGAATGTGCTAGAAATTCCACGGGCACTCTTTGCAATCATGTTATGTAGGTATTACAAATATCTCGGTTACTTTTCTTTTCGCTGCTTTTATGTAAGAACAAAGTAAATAAGATAAAGAAAGAGAATCTTGGACTATGTTTCTTTTATCTGATATAAACTACAAGCACTAGTTTATATCCCATCTGCGATCCCATCTGATGGTAAGCTATGATGCAATCGTTGATGATGAGGCGCACTAGTTTATTAAGAGCCTATTCACTCTAGCCTTGAAGATACCCAATTTATAGTCAGATGGGAAGACCGCAGCAGGCAACTTGTTCCAGTCCTTCTATGTACGCGGTATAAATGACGAGGCGAAACGCTTGGTCCGAACCGTAGATGTTTCAACAACGTAAGTGTGGATACTCGCCGTTCATCGGGTTGTCCAATAATAGAAATAAGATGGCGGAATCAAGTCATGCAATTGACACGCACACTCTCCAATATGCATCCTGTAAAACATCGAAAGGCTGGCTACTCTACGCCTGTGCTCAAGGCTTTGTAGATTGGACTTAACCAGATCTGGATCACCAATTAGCCGTTTCGCACGCAGGTAGTTTGAGTACTTTATGCGGCCTACCCAGGATAGGTCTGTGACCGACGCCGACAGTCGTCTGTCCGTCCGATAATCGTCCGGCCCGAGTACTAGTCGTCACTTTACCCAGAGCGAGAGAAGTCATTGGATGATATCTGTGATGATATCCAACCAACATATCCTTTCTTTGGTATTATTAGTCAAGTCGTTGAGCTCCTTAAGGGGATTACATCGCCCAAATCCAAAAAAACCCTAGGTTGTTTGAAGTTTCCTTATGTACGATTACCATATAAAAAATGAAGGGTATACTTAAGGACACTACTAATAAATTGTATTGATTACGTTTCTCAAAAAAATAACCTAACTCTAGAAAAAAAATCTGGTAAATAGGCCTTTTTTGAACATTAATTCCATATTTTCTCGAAAACGGCTCTATATTTATACATTGAATTTATACCAAAATATATGTTACGATAAATTGAATAACTTGTATTGATTTTTTTTCGAATTTCATTGAATATCGATAAGTAATCAAGAAAAAACTCGAATCAGTACTATCACCCCCCGCTCAGCACCCCCTGCAATGCCTGTTTAGAGGTCAATTCTTCTCTACTAGTGTAGAGGTAAATGCTTGAAGGTCATTGAGCGATGTAATACCCTTAATACTCCTGAGTTGAGCGACACAAGTACTGACAAATACTTGTACTGATTGGAGGGGTCCACTCAAATCTGGGTGGCTTTTTCCTCAAAATACCATCTCAGACTCAAATCTGCATGGTTCTCATATAATTTGACCATTATATATGTTTGGTATGAACTTTAAAAGAGACTTTTACCTCTAAGTTGGTTTCGGTGTCTCTTAGGGTATTCAGATATGAAACAGACCATATCTAGTATAAAGTGACGTGAATGTGTTTTTAAAACCTACTCGTATTTGCAAAATATATATATATATATTTTTTTTTTATCTAAGTAAAATAGACACACGTTACAATATTTTAAATCCATACAGTATCCCCGGTTAAGCTTGCGATCGATCTCAAGAATAATGGTTTATTTCGCACATTATTCACACAAAGTAAAATCTTAAATAGACTCAGCCATGCCATTATTGTAGTTTCATTTGTCCATAAAATAAAATCTGTCAAAAGCACTAATAAAGTTGAACGTGATTGAGCTCATTTTATTTTAATTGGACCCTTAAACTGTGTTTTAGATAGGTCTCTTCGGTATGCTCCAGTAATTGGAGAGATTTTATAGAGCTACTAGCTTCAGCAAGCGGTTTTACTCGCGTGATTTTATTGCTTCCCCTATTGTAAATTAGGTCTCTGGCCTCTGCCAGCGGCTTCGCCCGGGTAAAATTCGGTTTCTCCATACAAACTTCCAAGCCCCGTTTAACCCCCTCAGGGGTAGAGTTTCGTAAAATCTTTTCTTACCGGATTTCTACACCTTATAGAGAACTTACCTGCCAAATTTTAAGTTTGTAGGTGTTATAGTTTCTGAGATTTCGTGATTAATCAGTGAGTGGTATTTCGCTTTTATACACCGTTAAATTTTGTTCGTTTTTATCCCGCGCAGGCGCGTTTCGGTACATGAAATACCTACTATCGATTTGTAAAGAGAAAATTAAAAAATAAAGATATTTTTTTTAAACTCGAATTAATTTACACATGTACGAAATTAATTTCTTAAACGTTAGCTGAGTGAGGCCAATGAACTGTAGGTAGTTAGTACGCAACGATCGACAACTACCTACAAGGTCATTGACTCGTTTACTTAAACAAATTAATTTCGTACATGCGTAGAAAAATTCGAGTTTCAGAAAAAAGTACTTTATTTTTTTATTTTATCTTTACAAATCGATAGTATTTCATGTACCGAATCGTCCCTCCGCGGGATTAAAACGACCAAAATTTTACGGTGTATAGATAGATTTCTAGAAATTAAAGCGTCTTAGGACCATAATATGAACTTTATCTGGCATCGTCGGCTTCGAACATAATCTATTTACGATACAAAACAGAAGACAACACACGGATATTAATGCTTGGCATCTAGGAAAAAGATATTACCTAGATCCATAAATCCGTCTCAGTCTCGTTCTGCGAAACTATTACTTTAGATAAAACGATTCAATGGTACCTACACACCTACCTACTAAACTTACCTATCTAATCAATAACTAGACTAGGTTAATTTAGTTCCTACTTTTATCCCGTCAGTAACTATGAATAAAGTTAGATTCTCGACGACCGTGTGTGCAAAAATGCCGTGCACTTGGAACACAAAGGACATAGAGATACCGAAGGCTACTAAATGAGAATAGGAACGTCAATAAACTCGATCTGTCAAATGTTGAGTGAAAAGTACGGTTTGCAAAGAAACGTATTTGCGTATCGATAAAGGGTTTTTTTGCTTTGTATTACCTACTAAGTCTTAGTTAATTTTAGGTGAAGTAAAAAGTAATAAAAAACTTTTTACAAAAAAAATACAACCGACTTCAAAAACCACCAAAAAATGCAAAATAACTTTCAATTTCGGAAGTCGGTGTTTCTATAACAGTTTGGTCTCTTCGCTATTTAACACCGACTTCCGAAATTGAAAGTTATTTTGCATTTTTTGGTGGTTTTTGAAGTCGGTTGTATTTTTTTTGTAAAAAGTTTTTTATTTCACACTTTTTAGTAATAGTACCCTTCAGCCAAACTTAAATAGATAGGTACCTTCCGCCATTCGGTTCCATCATCAAATCATCATGACAATTCTAATAATATCAAACACGGCTAAGATACACTGATTTATTGCAAAGGTCCGGCTCTTACCTACCTTCCGTCTTCATCATCAGGTCAGTTCTATGTACCCCTCCCCTTTTTCCTTTAGTCAGCCACCAACTACATGTATAAACAAAGCAATTTTACTTGTTACGACAGTTCTGCTAAGGTTTTTTGAAGAATTCCGTTCTATGTCTTCGTAGTTCACCATCAGATCAAAACAATATTTTTATAAGACCAACTCGAGAGTATAATCTTTCAATCAAAACAAAAATTTTCAAAATCAGTCCACAATTGACCGAGATATCGGCGAACAAACATATACAAACGACAATTCTGCTATGATTTTTTGAAGAGTTTCGTCCTATATCTTCGAAGTTTATCATCAGATCAAAAAGATATTTTTATGGGACCAATTCGGAAGTATAATCTTTCAATCAAAACAAAAAATTTCGAAATCGGTCCACAATTGACCGAGATATCGGTGAACATACATAAAAAAAAAATACATACAGCCGAACATAGAACCTCCTCCTTTTTTCGAAGTCGGTTAAAAATGAATAGCTGTTTGTCTCGCTAAAACTCAAGAATGGCTGGACCGATTTGGTTCATTTTCGTCTTGAAATATTCGTCATACTCCAGGGAAGGTTCAAACTGTGAGAAAATATGGAAAAATTCACGAAAAAATAAATTCGACTATTAGACGGTAAGAAGTTTGCCGGATCAACTAGTTGTTTAATATAAATTAGCTAAATATATTGTTAAGTCATAATTAGTTAAAAAACAAACTATTTTCTTACTTATTTTCATTGTTAGGAACAATTCGCCTTCTTCCATTTGCCACTACTCAGACACTTCACACAGTGACGCAGAGATGAGCAAAATTGAAGAACTGGATTCTGATTAAACTTTTTTCGTTCACGATTCGTAAATAAATTAAATTATAAATATTTCTTGTTTTGTTCATCCGAGCCAATTTCTTCGATTTGACAGGATGACGTGAAGTCACAACATGACAATTGATCCTACTCTCATTTGGAACGCATGTACCCTCGATGACTAGTACCTAGTGGGTCAGAAATCCATTTATATTTTCCCGTTAAAAAAGCTTTTAGGCCACGTATACACTGCAAGGTGGCTTGCTAAGCCCCTTTGCAAATTGCCAAGCATGGATCAGTGAGGCCGATTGTGAATATCCTACTATACGTTCGATTCGCTGCGTTTCTCGACCAGGCTAAACAAACAACCTGTCAGTGCATACGTAGCTTAAAAACTTCGTACCGGAAAATTAAAATTGACCTCCGACCCACAACTAAGTGAGCACGAAGGCGGACCTGTGGTTTTCCATTAATGGGGAAAAACCGCCATTTTATCAACTAAAAGCCGAATTACATTACATTTGGCACGGTGGCACAGAACACTAGCGATGGTTACCTACATGAAAAAACCGGCAAGTGTGAGTAGGACTGGCCCACAAAGAGCTCCGTACTATTATCTATAAAAACGGCCAAAAAAATAAACACGTTATTTGTATAGAAGCTAGTAGCCCCCTTAAATATTTATTCAATTCTGTTTTTTTATTTATTTATTTCCAACTTACAACTGTCATTACAGGGTAACCTAATACGATAGAGTATTTTAGCTTTTTTTGTTTACTTATTCATCTATACACCACTATTTTTTAATTAGTGCAAATAGTTAAAGGGCTTATTAGAAAAGGTCTTGTTATTATTTAAGTAAAGTCTCAATAAATAATATTCATAAACCGCAGAGTTATGAGCGTTTCTTTATATCCCAAAATCACACTCAATTTATGAAAACATTCTCAATACTCAATACTCAATACATTTATTGCATTCCACATTGTACAGGTTATTGTTTATGAATGAAAAAAATGTCAATTAAAATGGAAAAACACTGCGTTTAGTATTTTCTAGTAGTAAGTAGTTGTTATGTATGATGATTCAATTATGAATTTACAAATAATTACAAATTTTCGTGGACAATTTTGGGATTTCGTTTTTTTTACTTTTGACTACACAAATATGATCAGTAACAGGTACTGACTGAGCCCAATTTTTTTGTGCACTAATTAAAAAATAGGGGTGTATACATGTACTTATAAATTATTTAAATCAGTTTATAACTTATTACAAATAAGGCATTTATTGTAAATTAAATCAGAGAACAAAAGAAAATGTCCGTATCTCGTCGTACTAGCTATAAGGTTGAGTAATTGTTGTTAAAAAGGCAACAGAAATACATCATCTGTGGAAATTTCAACAGTCTATCACGGTTCACAACATACAGCCTAACACACGGATAGACAGGCGGACGGACAGCCTGGAGTCTTAGTAATAGGGTCCCTTTTTACCCTTTGGGTACCGAACCCTAAAAAGATTGTAATAAAAGTAATAGTTTTGAATTAATAAGTGGGTAATTAATTAACTGATAAATAGAGCAATCCATCAGGCCTCTTTAGAAGGCTTTAAAAGGTGTGTTCGGGGTTTCCTTACATGATCGCATCAAGAATGAAGATATCCAAAGGAGAAGCATGGTTGTCGACATAGTCCGAAGAATCGTCGTGGGACGTTGCTCGTAAAACAGACGGTCAGTGGGGATGTGGGGATGAAAGGTAGCAAGGGTGTCGCCAGCCGATGACGGAGGCGGGCTATTGGAAGTATAGAGAATAATAACAAAGTTTTTTTAAAATAGTATATGGGGTGACGGGTAATTAGTGAACGATACTTAAACACGTGATTGTAGTCATGATAACAAACAACTTTTACTATGGGACCAAACATGAAATCGTGAGAAAAATCAGCCAAGTTCAGTATTTTTTGACCAGTTAGGCTAACTCAAATGTACTGATCAGCAGATTTTTTTTTCGCGACGTGTTTAAGTATCGTTCATTAATTACCAGTCACCATATATACCTATTTATTTTCTCCACAATATAACTCCTAATTGCTAGCCTTATATCTACGGTAACGTAAAGGATAGGCATTATATTGTGGGAGACTGGTGCCTAAACTTGTCTCTGAAGCTGTAAAGCAAGGGGGGGCCGTAGCCCCCCTGCCCCCCTTTGACGACGCCCTTGGGTTCTAGAGTGGTGACCGCGTACCGAAAATGGCGGCGTTGAAAACTTGGAAGTCGCGTGAATCCAATGGATGCGAGACGCAAAGGACCGTTCGTTCTGGCGACACTTGGGGGAGGCCTATGTCCAACTGTAGCCTTTTGGGCTGAAATAATGAGGACGCTATGAGCAATTAATATTTTAGCTACAAATGTCGCTTTTGTATAACATTAGGTAATATTGTTTACCGAAACCATTAATAAATGAAGCCTAAATAATGTAATCAAAATAGATGTAATCAAACCCAAACCCGCAACTCATTGAGAGCCTCGATCCCGAAGGGGATCGGGACCTATTGTTTCATTATTTTATTTGGAAAATTGACAAACCTAGTGTTATGTTTTAAGTATAATATACTTCAATATACGTCACTAAGGTAGGCACCAGTTTATCTCTATCTATATATATAAAAGAAAGTCGTGTTAGTCACACTATTTATAACTCAAGAACGGCTGAACCGATTTGGCTGATAAATGGTGGGAAGGTATCTTAGAACCAGCAGAAGGACATAGGATAATTATTATCTCGGTAAATAAAAAAAAAACAAAATCTGCTCATTGATTTGTATAATGTAGAGTAGGGTAGTGTAGGGTAGAGTAGGGTAGTGTAGGGTTGAGTAGGGTAGTGTAGAGTAGAGCGGGAGCAAGGCCGCGGGCAAAAGCTAGTTTTGGAATAAAGTACATACATTGACTCTGAGTGCAGTGGTAGCGCAGTGGTAGGTAACGATCCCGAATGACGATTTGTAGGTCGCGAGTTCAAACCCAGACAGGCAATTACTTTATGTAATTTATTTCATCATCACTGTTTCCGGCATGATTGTTCTAGAACCCAAAATTCGAAGACGTGTGACATCTACCAATGGCACTGGGCTCGTGTGGTGGATTACGGTCAATTTTTTTTAGACAGGAGGCCGAGTCCCAGCAGTAGGAACATTATAGGACTGATTATAATATGCTATACCTACTACATTGACTCTCCTACATTTATTGACACTCTTAATTTAAAAAACGGAAACAGTCATAAAGTTGTCATGAATCGACATCTATCATGATCCTAGATATTTAACAATGAAACACAGTTCATTATTTATTTTTCGGGCATCTACGCAGAGATATTAGGAAACTGTCAATGTACTTTATTCCTCCTGGCGCCTACTATTACTTACTGCTGCCCGTTTCATTGGGCGTCAAACATTTTTGGCGAAACAAATTATTAATCACAATCAAATCCATAAATGTTATGTTATGTGTCACAATAAATGTTATAATTTTCTTCTTTTTAGGGTTCTATACCTCAAAAGGGAAAAACAAAACCCTTATAGGATCACTTTGTTGTCCGTCTATCTGTTCGTCAAGACCCTTTATCTCAAAAACGCGTAGACGTATCGAGTTGAAATATTTAAACCATATTTTCAGGTCCGAGGTCAGCTGTGAAAAAATCAAACTTGTAAGTTAATGGAAAAAAGATATGGCCGTTTATGTCGCAAAAAACGTAGAATCCTGAAACTTGGCATAAAGCAAGGTCCTAGAGCACAAGTATAGGAATAAATCTCGAAAAAGTGAAGTTGAAACGTCAAAAAAAAAAAATCACTTTTTTTGCGATTACGAACAATCTTCGAGACTCAATCCGGGAATTGAACCATTTACATAGGTAAGATTGTGCGGAACCCTCAGGACGTAAGCCAACTTGCACTTGCCGTTTTTTTTTTCTAGCCATTACCTACTAGGGAAAAGCCAGCCTAGGTAGCGACATGCTCTAGAAGCGTACCACGAAGACTAATTCGAAACTACTATTAGAAGGACTTATGGGAGACCTTGGCCCAGTTTTCACTGATGAAAACAATCGGTTCAACAGCTCCACAGAATACCTACATCCTACGAAGAAAATTCAAATCACCTTTAATTATAAGTATTAGTACCTATAGAAGTTAATCACTAGCTACCTGCTAGTATAAATGTACGATCACAGCATAAATAAAATGCATTTATTTCATCATCATCCTTGATTTATTGAATAAAAAATCTACAATACAGTACGGTCAAAATACCTTGATCGCTCTGAACTTCGAACAATTGGGTGCGCAGTAATTCTTTTTAGGTAAAATACATGACGGATGCGTGTTGCGTCTTTTGAGCATGCTTATGTCGAAACGCCTAAGTTCAGAGTGGTATTTTGACCATATTGATCTTGTATAGACTTAGGCCTAAGCGGCAATGTCGTGCCGTCGTATTCGTATCGTTGCAGCTCCGTCGACAGTGTTTCATAGTTTTGTATGTATCTAAGCTTCACGCAGGCGTACACCAAGCGTACAATAACTAATACGCGTCTATGAAGCTACGCCTCCATGGAATGCCTTAATGCTCGATTACGGAGACGCGGTGCGTCTCGCGGCGCGTCGGTTAGTCCGTCGAACATTGCCACATGTTTGTGTTTACGCGAGCGATGACATGGCCCGCTGCTCTAATGTATGACGAAACGCCCAACGCGCCGCGTCTCCGTAAACATGGCCTTAGGGTGTTTTTAATATCATGCAGATTTCATCACACATGCAGGTTTTCTCCGCACGCGTAGCCCCCGCAAATGTCCTTTTCATAGAAGTATTAAATTTATTGTAATGCGCACGCGGGATGCTGGGCGTGATATCGGGCAGCAGCCCCGCTATCGAAGCTATTCCGCATGCGTGATGAAATCCACACGATATTAAAAACAACCTTAGGTATAGTTATAAATCTATAGGTAAGTTTAATAATAACATAGTAATATTAAAATCTTATTTTCAAGCTGATTTAAATTCACACAGTTCAAACAGTCACAATAAATACGCCTCTATTCAGCATAACATACTAACATATATACTCTTAAAAGCAGAGGCTCACCACAAGCTCTTAACGCTATCCATTTGACGACTTAAACTGAACTGTTGCTGAAGGAGATGGAGCTATATAGGGTGTATAGTGCCATCCCTCTTTCTCACTCACCCGCCTCTGACGTCTATTACACCACTCGTTATTCCGCACAAGTTACACAGACTGTCTTAAAGTTTCCTTCTGAGTAAGACAGACTGAATTACACTATGCAACATCGACAAAACCGGTCTGAATATCGAGTGGTGTAAAAAACCCTTAAATATGAACTATATTAATATGAAAAATTTCTAAGAGTATTTTACCATGTATCCACATGGAAACATCCACAGAATTAAAAAATATAAGTGAATACAGCATTAAACCCGCCTTCGTACTTTGTGTTGCATGAGTTGTCTCAGGTAAAATTTCGAATACGGATAATACTAGTCTTTGTGTGACAATCATCAATTAATAACCCTCAAAAGTTAAATACGCTTGCGGACGGCGTGCAATGGGTAGCACGCTGTCCGATCGTCCCGTAACCGACCGGACCGAGCACAAGTCGTCGACGGCGCGTTCTGTTCCCACGCGCCTCAAGGAGCTGTCAGCACACCGAAGAGGCCCAGCCTGCTAACTGCAGGCAGTCAGGGTCGAAGCCTACTGGGGTCATGGGTTAACTTCCGAAAGGAATGTCCGGCCCCGGCACGATAGGCTATGAAGGAACGGGGTAGGTTTGTAGTGAGTAAGAGTCTGACACTACTTCCCGCTCCGCCCAAGGGCGGGATTTATCATTGGATGATTTTACCTACCATAAAAAAAAAACCCTCAAAAGTTAAGTATTCAAATACCATTCTGTGACTAGACGAGATATGAGGAAGAAGGGCATTATAATTGGCCCCACCAATTGATTGAACTTTTATCTTCTATATTCCACTCTTTTAAATCTATAAGTACTCCATTTGTTTACGTACTACAACTAAATTTAAACAATCTTCACGTCTTTCATTTAAAAATTGTATCTAAAAATGTTTACAATTAATTAATTTAACTAACTATTCTTTGTATTATTCTTTTATACGTTTTTTTATAAATAAAAAGACATATCAAGATTGTTTACGTTCAGTTAAGTACCTAAACAGATGGTTATGGTTTGTATTCTTGTGTCATTCATTGCCATATAAAGATACCCGTTTTCTCTTCTACTTCATCTTAATAAATGTGAGTAATACTAAAAAGTTTATATAAGATTTATAACATTAAAATTTAAAATGCTAAGTAACGGATTGGTAGATCCAAACTCATATTCCTGTAGAATAATCCATTCATTCCCACCCTTGGTGTGTAATATCTTCGCAAGACTTCTCTCACTTCAGCTACTGTTATAGCTGGTACACCTTCATAGCCCGATTTTATATACACTGCATTGTTCAAGCTGACCGGGTTACAGAAATGACCCCCTTCAAACTTACTGAACGGGTCTCCGCTCTTCTTCTTAGCATCCTGCCGTACTAAGAAGACTCCGTCAACAATCTCTGCAACAGTTTCGTAAGCAATGAAACATAGTACTTCTAATGCTGCTTGAGTGATCTTGAATTCTTTCACGGGATTCAGCCAGCGTTCGAGTTTTACAAAGCCCTTGCCAATACCGTAACCAGAACGGAAGGATGCGCATCTAGCTTTATGATAGGCTTCATACTTCTCAAACGTCATGGACTCTGTAATTTTTGCTGCTCGTACTTTACGTATGTAATCTATGGAGTCAAACTTAATTTGACTCACTTCATCATACTCATCAAATTCTTTGATGCAATCAATGTGAGTCCTTCTCTTCCTGATTGTAGGATCTTTCTCATCTTCTATCAGCCCTGTGATCACTGACTCGGCAGGCGTACCGATATTCAAGATACACTTTTTGTCTATTTGATCCAATTTTAACTGGTAATCGTGCAGACGTTTAAGCTTCTTAATATTCTTTCTCATTAAGAAAATGATATCGTAGTTAGTTATAGCTCTACCTGCCCTTGTGATGCAGTTCTGGTGGGCCTCTTGTATCATAAACTTCAGTTGTTGTTGAACAATGTTTTCGACCAAAACAACGGTGGCCGCATTGGGGTTAGGATTATCTCCAAAACCGTGCATCATTCCCGATATCTCCTTCTGAAAGTTTGTGGATTCGGCACCGTCCATATTGAAATAATTCACCATTGTTAAAGCTTCTTTCTGCCTCCACAAAATGAAAATAAAAATATCACAGCCGTAAAACCAAACCTGTTTACAAACTGTCAAGTCTTTTTTTTTATATTTGTAGCATTTGGCCTTTGTGCCATCTGTCAAAGGTCAATTTAGGACATACCCCGCGTTCTGAATTGTGCCAAAAGTGATTTTAGCGCGAATCCAACCAAATGTGATAGTCACAAAAAATAAGGGCTATTAGGGAATAATTGTGACGTTGCGCGATGGTTGGATTCGCGCTGTAATCCCTTTGACGCAATTCGGAACAAGGGGATAGATGGAGGCCGAGGAGGCAGAAGCAACATTTTTATACATTCTATCGTTTAGTTTTCTTCTGAAAATTATTTTTATTCTTTCCTTAAAATCAGAGTAATATTAATTAAATATGTTTTATTGCTTAAAAAATAACTAACGATTCGAATGTTTGATCAACAATTTTGTTTCAGACAGATTTTCCTTTTAACGAAACTCATCTTGCAACATTAACAAAACGTTCTCAAATCAGCTGATTGTCAATGTCAAATTTCATACGAAACGAAAATTAGTATCAAAAATATATTATTGACTGATAATAAGCCAAAATAATTTGACTATAGCGACTCTGTACATATCGTGACTTCACTGAATGTTTCGCATTATTACCATAAGCACTTCAAGGTCTTTTTCAATACATTGGAACGTAAAGTAA
Organism: Leucania comma; assembly: GCA_958295575.1. NCBI lineage: Eukaryota > Metazoa > Arthropoda > Insecta > Lepidoptera > Noctuidae > Leucania > Leucania comma. Next base: position 3,204,923 of record OY282482.1, on the reverse strand, counting down.
CCTCAAAATGAATGTAAGAAATTTATTTTTAAACCAATCTATAAAACAAAGTTTATTAAGACAAATTCGTCTTGCATCATGTTGGTCTTGCGGTAAAGATGTTCAAGCGAAGACGCCAGCTCTATTCTGTGGAAGTTGCAATGCCTTACAACAGCCACCCAAGGAAGAGAATTATTTCAAAATCATGGGAGTTAGTGAGTCCTACGACTTAGATGAAACTGAGCTAGCAAAGAAATATAAGGAATTACAGAAGTACTTACATCCTGATAAGTTTGCTAACAGGTGAATATTCATTTCATTATTCCTCTAACCATCAGACAGTATAATAATAATAATATTCCACAAATATCACACAATGCCGTCTAGTCCCAAGCTAAGCAGAGCTTGTATTATGGGTACTAGACAATTGATAAACTTACCTATATATTTCTAAATACATACATATTATAGATAAATCTAATTAAGTTTTAAATAGTTGAAATTGAATTGAAAATGTTTAATTATGAAAAATTCTAGTCACCAAAATTATTTGCTGTATATTTCAGTTGACTTTAACATATTATCCATGACAATGTTTCAGACAACAGAAGGAACAGGAAATCTCCGAAAAATATTCCTCACTAGTGAATGAGGCATACAGAACATTGTTAGAACCATTAACCAGAGGTAAGAGACCATTATTTCATTATTATCAGAAGCCCATGCCCAGATCATGAGACAGTAACTTGGTGAGGGTTGCAGGAATCCAATGGATGCGATGTATGGTTGCTGTGTTGACAATTAAGGGAGGCCTATGTCTAAGATCAGAATTATGCTTTTGAATGACTTTTTCATGACATTGCAGGTCAGTACAAAGTTGTATTTGATTAAAGTATGGTAGGAATTTTGCATGAAATAGGCATTCAACAGGGTAAGATGAAATAGCCATTCCACAGGGTAAGATGAAATAGCAGTTCAAGGGGGTAAGATGAATGAGTGGGTTGTATTGTTTTGATGATTTTAATCATAATAATAATTCTTTTTTCATTGATATAAAAAATTCAATACAACCCTCTCACTTCATCTTACCCTATCTTATTTTTGTGGACTGGTTCCTGCACTTAGCCCTCAGTGGAGCATTGTGCATTGCTCATCTTACCCTATTGAATGGTTATTTTATGAAAAAGTCCCCAAAATCGAATATATTTTAATCAATACACAAAAAAACTTTCAATAAATTATACTTAACAATTTCATGAGCAACCCTCACACTTTGACCTTGAAGGAAAACATTGGTTTCGGAACAACACTACATTCAAACATTTTTAAAGTTGCTGGTCTAAACTAGGAATCAAAATTCCAATGTAAAATACCCTACCTCTGAAGCTATCTTGAACTTTCAACCCTATGTAGAACAATACCCTAATCTTGATACTTGCCAAATAGAGGTTATCAGTAAGATAAAGTAACACAAATAATGTTGCTGCCCAGTCATTAGAGTATAGTAAATATTCGAGTATTTGTTTACTTTCAAGTGAGACAACTACTTATTCGAAAATTTAACCTTTGCCCAGCAATCAGTAAACGCAATAATGTATTAACATTAGAGGTAGCCTGTTCTGCCCTACTGTTGAGCAAAGACCTCCATTCTTTCCATTGGTCCTGGTTTGGTCACTTCTTTCCAGGTTTGGTGACTTCTTTCCAATACTTAAGAAAGACATCCCCCCAACTTCATGAGAGTCTACAAATGTAATGACAATCGCGCACGTGTATTTAAAAAACCGGCCAAGTGCGAGTCGAAATAACGTACGCAGGGTGCCGTACCATTATCTATACAACATTAGATATATTACAAATATCAATTAATAACATCGAGCAAAAACGCAAAAAAATAATTAGTTTGTCTTTTCACAATTAAAAAGAAAAAATAAAATTGTTAAAAGATGCGTCCGTACGGTACGGTCTGATAGGCTAACTTTTTTTTATTTTTTTTATTATCCAATGACATCTCCCGCCCTTGGGCGGAGCGGGAGATAGTGTCAGACTCTTACTGACTAAAAACCCACCCCGTTCCTTCGTTGCCTTTCATACCAGGGCTGAGCCTTCCTTTCAGAAACAGACCCTTGGCCTCAGTATGCTTCGATCTTGCCTGCCTGCTAGCAGGCTGGGCCTCTACGGTTTGCTGACAACTCCTTGAGGCGCACAGGAACAGTCTGATAGGCTTACTTCAAGTGGTCAATATGGCTTTCTAATTTACTATTCGATTGATTAAACAGTTATACCAAATAATAAGTTTTAAATACAGAAAAGAAATTTCGTTGGTACCTGTACTAATGAAAAACATTGTATCACAGGCACCAGCATATAACATAATAATAATAGATAACTTTTAACTTTAAAACAGAACAAAAATGATACATAATGACACTATAGTACAAATTAAAGTTACAGAGAATAAATATTAATATTAAGTTCGAAAAAGGTAAAGGACCTTGGTTAATCTGAGTGATAAAGATGAGTCACTATTTTTTATTGCGAATACGCTTTAATAACATATTGTACACGGGGCTTAAAAACATATTATTGTACACGGGGCCTGACCGTGCACTTTACCGCGCTAGTGCGAAATACACTTTCTTTTTTTTTTGGGTAGGTAAAATCATCCAATGACAAATCCCGCCCTTGGGTGGGGCGGGAAATAGTGTCAGACTTTTACTGACTAAAAACCTACCTTTCCGTTCCTTGCCTTTGTCCCGGGGCCCGTGGTGACACTCTCGCATAACCTTTGGCCCCAGTAGGCTTCGGCCCTGCTGGACCCCTACAGTTTGCTGACAACTCCTTGAGGCGCGCGGGAACAGTGCGCGCCGTAGACGACCTGAGCTCGGACCGGTCTGTTACCGGACGGACGGACAGCGAGCTAGTGCGAAATACACTACATTTCGAACCTAAAAGCGAGCGAGCGTTGGAGTGTATTGTTTAATATTTAATTTATTTTTCAGGAATATACATGCTGCAACTATGTGGCAAGGAAATCCCAGAAAAAACAGAGGTTGACAAAGAGTTCCTGATGAAAATAATGGAGAAGAATGAAGAAGTAGAAAATGCTGAAACAGAAAAAGAAATTATGGAATTAAATGAAGAGAATAAAACTCAAATCAAAAATTTACAGAAACAAGTTTCTAAGGCATTTTTCGATGGGGATATGCAAAAAGTAATTAAATTATTAGGCATCTTAAAATATTATGCAAGCATAGACACCCAAATACAAGCGTCGATACGAAGCAAAGGAATCATACGATAAGGTAAAATTTGCCTTGCCCAGTATATCTTGGTCTATTGGGTTGGCGCTGCTTCCATAGACTGATGTCAATGAAACAGAAATCTTAATATAAGGCAATAGTAATGCTATCTACTATCTTTTATACTAAAATTATAAAATAAAAATTAAACTTTATCGATGACATTACGCAATATTTTCTAAAAAGAAATAATCTCAGGGGGCGCGGCTCCTGCAACCATTAATAAACGTGTGCGAGAAGCAGAAAATGATATCGCGCGCTCGCTCTCACTTAGGAATAGTCCTATGCAAGGTTTTACGAGCACATATCGATATTATAGAAAATTATAATTTTCCGTTAAGCGTTAATTTTTAACTTATCCACGTACATAACAATAATAAGTCTACCTGCTATTAATTTTCTGAATGAGAAAGTAGTTTTAAAAGTGCGGATTAATTGATAATCGTTAAAAAATCGGTTTGTGAAATATTTCCAGTAAATGATTCTGGACCCCAGTGGTCAAATTTTTCATCGGTATTTCCTGTTTTTTTTTTTTAAGGTATGAAGAAAACATATATAAACGAAAAACATATATACATCTCATATTTAAAAAAAAAACATAATACATTACAATTTCGGTAAAACTAGGTATTAAGCTAAACTTAATAAATTATCGATACAAAATATTAGTGGCACGTCACTAATTTGCGGCCAACTCATGCAGCTTGTACCAGGAATTTATGTACGCGATATTGTTTAGTGCGCATGACTATAATTTCATTGCTGCTTTTAGCAGTTGTAATAGTAGACATGAACTTGAAGCTTAAGCATTAATGGTTATTGATTTGACAAAAAAATAGTTTTCTGTGATAATCGTAGATGTGGTGAAAATATTTTGATTTCATATATTTATTAAAAGCGACATTATTTCAAAAACTAAGTACTTATGAAATGTTATTCCTTTATTTGTAAAGTTACAAATTTTGGAAGAGTTTACGCTGTTGGATATGCTGCAAAACACCATGTTTACCTCTCCGCGTCCCAAACAACACAAGTACAGTACGGTCGACGGATATTGGCGCGTCTGAAGTTAGGCTCTGCGAACTTCGGCGCTTGTGCACTCGTAAAAAATACATGGTTTGAAAAAATAAATGCCAATAGCAGTTGTTATTGCTGTTAACAACTGTTATTGGCATTTATTTTTATAAATCATTAATTTGGTGCGCTTATTTTGAGCGCTAAAATTCGCAGAGCCTAACTTTAGACGCGCCAAGATCTGTCGGTCGTACTGTAACCGCAACAAACGCTCCACGCGGACTTGTGTACTACGACACACATGCGCGGCAATAATGTCACGCGTCTTTGCGACTTCTATTGGCCTATTATTAAGATTTCTGTGCATTGAAATGACAAATTCAGTTCATTTGAATTTAGTTCTGTTTCCCGCCATCTGTCAAGATGTAATTGATTTAAATGGTTATTGCAACCACTGTAGGTTTTTGCAATAAATATTACTTAGTTTGTTTGTATATATAGTTTTTGTTATTAGTTAAGACAAACATTATTGAAGATTAAAAAATAAAATAAAAAATATGCAAATCGTTATTACAAACTTTAAAATCGTTTGATTTCTTTCCCATATGGCCTCTTTACTCAATTTTCTGTTTTTCAAGACTATACTTCCTATAATCTAGGAATGTTACTAAGAAGTTGTCGTTTTTTTAAAATATTAAATACTGCCCAGCTGTCCCAACTCCAAAAGGAAATACGATGTAATAATCATCAGACTTGTAAACATCTTATAGTACGCGGCAAATAAGGTGAACCATTCCCTATGGTTACGCGCAGCCTCCCACTTGGATTGAAACCTGAAAATCGTTTACTGGGTGACTCTTTGAATCCGAGAAGGTATCTCATTCGTCTGGCCTAGTTCTTTTTTACAATTTTATATTTTTAACCGATTTTGAAAAGGAGATTCTATGTTCGGCTTTATGTACCTATAATTCGGTCAATTGTAGACCGATTTCGAAAATTTTTGTTTCGAATGAAAGATTATACTCCCGAATTGGTCCCATAGAAATATTGTTTTGAACTGATGATGAACTTCGATGGTATAGAACGGAACTCTTCAAAAAATCGCAGCAGAACTGTCATATCAAGCAAAATTGCTTTGTTTATACATGCAGTCGGTGACTGACTGAAGGAAGAAGGAGACGGGATACATATAACTGATCTGATGATGAAGCCGGAAGGAGGGTAAGAACTGGAATTCTGTAATAAATCAGTTCATCCTAGCCGTATTTGGTATTATTAGAATTGTCATGATGATTTCATGATGGAACCGAATGGCGGATATATATACTAGAAAATGTTAAATATATATTAGGTTTCCCCGATCACTAAATGTATCAAAGGCACGCATTTGCGCCCAGTGTCACACAATAGAAAACCAGGTACGAAAGCTAGGCCAGATTAATGAGACGTTCTCTCGGTTTTAAAGAATTGCCCTACTGTGCATTCAAAGTTGACCGTCTTGATGGTTCAACTTGTGTGACGAGGATTATACCTACTACTAATTACTACTTGAAATTACATACCACACGTCTGTTATTGTACTGTCGCTATTGAGTAGTAAATACGCTTTTTTTTTCTTACGAGCATCTAACCCCACATCCTGATTTCGCTAACAATACGAACACCTAACACGACACTACTTATGATCTTTTTTTTTACTTACCTATTCTGTCCCACTGTTGATCCCTCTGTTTTTGGTTCCTTTCGCGAACCCGCGCTTCCTCTTTCCAGTTTTGTGGAGTTGCTATGACATGTCAAAATGTCAGTCGGGCGAGCAAGAAAGAGGGAAGGAGCGATAGGTACACCCTATGGACCTCTATCCCTTAAACAATTCAGTTTAGGTCGTAAAATGGGTCGCGTTAACAGCTCGTGGAAGCATTGCTGGTATAATAATTCGGTATGTATTGTTACCGGCCAAACTCGATTTTAGGATGAACTAGTTTCGCCTAGGTCAAAGCAGATCTCCTTGGACGCCCGCTCCCTAGCCAACCTATTTTTGAATGGTTATAAAAAAATAACCACGAAGGCTATGGCGGGTGTTCAGCTCCACTGCGTTCCTGCCTTATCCTTCGAACCTAACCCGTCCGTGTCGGGGTGCCCTAAAATTCCGAGCTCACTTCGCTTCCTCTTCGACTAATATCGCGGATTTGGCCTAGGGGTCAAACAAGTTCATCCTAAAATCGGATTTCGCCTGTAACGTATACAATACTGAAATGCTTGTATGAGTTACGAGTAAAATAATTTCTAAAAAGGCATGCTAATAAAAAATTACCTACATATGAATCTCTATGCTGCAGTTGGAAAAGTTGTAAATTCGAATTAGGATTTTTTTATGGTAGGTAAAATCATCAAATGACAAATCCCGTCCTTGGCTAGGGCGGGAGATAGTGTCAGACTCTTTCATTGCCTTCATTCCAGGGCCCCGGGGTTCCTTTTCACATAACCCTAGGCCCCAGTAGGCTTCGGCCCTGCTGGGCCCCTACATTTTGCTGACAACTCCTTGAGGCGCGCGGGAACAGTTCGCGCCGTAAACGACTTGGGCTCGGACTGATCTGTTACCGGACGGATGGACAGCAAGCTACCCATTGCCCGACGTCCGCGAGCCCGCGCCTACGGTGGCCGGAAATCGGGATCGGAATCCCGGAGGCGGCGGCGGCGTGTGCGCCGTTGCATGATGCGATTGGGCTCCTCCTTTGCTAGCATTACTGCTTCGCACAAGGAGGCCACTCCTCCTCGCTAAATTCGAATTAGGTAACTCTGGGTCAGTGTACGAATATTCACCTTTGAACTTAGCTAATAATATAATCTACACCAAACCCAATTACTTATTTTACAAACATCATTATCCTCTAACATAACTTGCTGTATAAAAACCCGGCACCTACCTCAACTCATTACAAACACAGTTAACCATTTAAAAATCAATTAACTAAGATATAATAACATGGACGTATAACTTTTTGCTGCCATTCCACTATGGTCCACTTCTAAGCGACCAAACAAATTGTTTAATGATTAATTTTCTTATAGAGTTTCTACCAACTGCTCTCCAAATGATTGATGTTCGTAATATACCGCGAAACACTATTTGAATTTCACAAGTGACGCGAAACGATCTTGATACTTAACTCTCTTTTATATTAATCCTGAATTCAACAAATACTTAGATTTGATTCGCAATTTTTACTAAGTTATTAGGAACAATTTAAGGAGGATTTTGTAGGAAATCAATCATTAAGTATCCTTTTTTTGAGTAATTAATAGGCATAAACTTGTAGCACGTATTCGTTAAATCGAAACGCATAATAATCGAGTGGGACCCAATGATTGAAAGAAGAAAAGCAGATGCAAGAGGAGTAGAGGGTATTGTTGCCATGGCACAAGAAATTAGACGCCTTTAGAGACTTCGGCATTCACAAATAAAACCATTCCTGATATTTTGTTAAACTTATGAGTGTATGTTCTTTTAATAGGTGTTTATTATCGTTAGGAGAAAGTTCTTATATTTTTAAACAAGTATCAAGATGTCTGGTCGTGGTATACAATAAGCTCACCATAATTCATGTTCAGTCTCTCCCGAGAGTATCACATCGGCTCGTGTTTGCATCGGATCAGTATCTAATAGTGGCTTCATGTGAGCAAAGTGACATTGTGCTAAAGTATCAAAATATTGCGAAAGATGCGTATTTTTATTGTCATATTAGTGGGCCTGTGCTTTTTACAAGGTGAGTAATGAATTCTTAATAATTAAAGGAGGTTGTGCTTTTGTTTTTATTAGTCTTTTGATGATGCTATAAGCCGTTGACTTGACAAAGGTAAATAAGTTCATTAATTCTATGTAACTTTTAATAGATCTATTTTTTGTAACAGTTTATACGCTTGAACTTATTTTGATGGGTAGGTAGAAAATATCAGGGGTAAACATGAAATTAATCAGAGAGAGTAGCTGGAGCAGAAGTTTGGACACAAGCTTAGCAAAAGTCAGGAGGGTATGCCCAGTTTTAAGTGTGGTAGGAAAGCTGCCGGCGGTTGACAGCCATCCATAACCATACCTACTTACAGGTGCATAGAGCTAAACATTCAAACTCGAGAAGTTTTGTTTATTTTTATTTTTACCGACTTAGTAAGCGCAGTTGGTAAACGATTGGCATCACGCGTAGGTTCAATTTCTATAAATATATTCGAAGATACAAGATTGAGGTTTCTTGCCTTTTTGTAAAGGCTGCCACGGGTTTTTTTTACAAGCTTTCTATTAGCTTGCACTGTATGTAACTATGTATGTTCGGCTCAAATCTTGCAACTCAATTTTGAAGCAGATACCTTCAACCGATTGAGCTGAAATTTTACATGCATGTGTAAATCGGGTGACAATGCAACATTATGATGACATGGAGCTGATCTGATGATGGAGCTGGAAGGTAGCCATAGGAACTCAGCAATAAAACAATACAACCCCATCGAGTTTGGACTCGCTTGATTAGTATTGACGAGTACTTTGATACTGTATGATAGCCAGGGTCTGATGATGAGCCGGAAGGTGATCATAGGAACTTCGCAGTTAAACGATGCAACCCCATCGAATTTGGGCTCGTTTGATTTGTATTGACGAGTACTTACATCTTATATGGTAACCAAGGTCTGATGATGGAGCTGGAAGGTGGTCACAGGAACTCTGCACTTAAACGACCAAACCCCATCGAATTTGGACTCGTTTAGTTTATATTGACGAGTACTTTCATCCTATATGGTAGCCAGGGTCTGATGATGGAGCCGGAAGGTAGTCATAGGAACTCCGCAGTTAAACGATACAACCCCACCGAGTTTGAGCTCGTTTGATTAGTATTGACGAGTACTTTGATCATGTGTGGTAGCCAGGGTCTGATGATGGAGTCGGAAGGTGGTCATAGGAATTCCACATTTCAACGATACAACCCCATCGAATTTGGGCTCGTTTAGTTTGTATTAACGAGTAATTTCATCCTATATGGTAGCCAGGGTCTGATGATGGAGCCGGAAGGTGGTCAACGGAACCCCGCAGTTAGACGATACGCCCCCACCGAGTTTGAGCTTGTTTGATTAGTATTGACGCGTACTTTGATCATGTATGGTAGCCAGGGTCTGATGATGGAGTCGGAAGTTGGTCATATGAATTCCGCAGTTAAACGATACAACCCCATCGAATTTGGGCTCATTTGATTTATAATGACGAGTACTTGGATCCTATATGGTAACCAGGGTCTGATAATGGAGCTGGAACGTGGTCATAGGAACTCCGCAGTTAAACGACACAACCCCATCGAATTAGGGCTCGTTTGATTTGTATTGACGAGTGCTTGCATGCCATATGATAACCAGTTTCTGATGATGGAGCTGGAAGGTTACCAAAGGAACTTCCTAAGAAATCGACACAATCGCATCGAGTTCGGGCTCATTTGATTTGTATTGATGAGTACTTGGATCCTATATGGTAACCAGGGTCTGATGATGGAGCTAGAAGGTTACCATAAGAACTCCGTAATTAAACGATATAATCCTATCGACTTTAGGCTCATTTGATTTTTAATGACGAGTACTTGGATCTTATATGGTAACCAGGGTATGATGATGGAGCTGGATCGTGGTCATTGGAACTCCGCAGTTAAACGACACAACCCCGTCGAATTTGGGCTCGTTTGATTTGTATTGACGAGTGCTTAGATCCCATATGGTAACCAGGTTCTGATAATGGAGCTGGAAGGTTACCATAGGAACTTCGTAAGAAATCGACACAATCCCATCGAGTTCGGACTCATTTGATTTGTATTGATGAGTACTTGGATCCTATATGGTAACCAAGGTCTGATGATGGAGCTGGAAGGTGGCTCAAGAACTCCGCAATGAAACGACACAACCCTCTCGTCTTTGGTTTCGTTAGATTTGTAATGACGAGTAATTTGATTTGTACTTTGATTTAGACTGCCATATTGGCAGTCGGGATCTGATGATGGAGCTGGAAGGTGGCCGTAGGAGTTTCGCAATAAAAGGACACTATCTAATCGAGTTTCGGATCGAATAAAATAAGTTCTAAGATCATAAGCGACTTGGACTCGCGCAAATTTACATAAGTAAATAGCTGGTTAGATTTAATACACTCCTTTAAAATAGGTACCAATTGAAAGGGCTTGCAGAGAGTAACTTGAAAAATAAAGTGACATTACTCTAAATCCAATATTCTCCTTTTTCTCAGTCATACTCTTGGTGGAGCGGTAGTGGTCACATTTCTCCATCTCTCTCTATTCATGGCAATTCGTGTACATTCAGTGAGGGAACACTTCGAAGATTATTTAGTGAGTTCTGTATATCTGGTAGGCGATCGGCCGCGAGACGTAGGCCCTCTACTCTTCCCTGTACCACTAAACGTTCCAAAGAGCTTTCATTACGTAGGTATGATGTATCCAAACATCTTAAAAATTCGCTGTTGCACAATCGACGAAAGTGTTTTGTTTTGATGCAAAGCTCTTAAGAATGGAAACGATAGTGCGTTGAGCAGTCTGTTTTATCCTCAGTAGACACATTTTAAGAGCGTCAATCTTTTTACGGTGCTTGAATCTTCTCCGCATTTCCCAGTATTTGTGATTGTAGATCCCAGGTAGATAAACTCTGGACAACTTCGCAATTGGCTATTTCATGTGAGTTAGGTTGATTGTTAGTCTTACGATCCATCATTATCATTTTTGTTTTATAAATCCAACCTGGTAGACTTCTCAGGTGGTCGCCTCCTTCTGCGAAGCAGTAATGCTAGCAAAGGAGGAGGCCGACTGCATTAGGCAACGGCGCTCATGCCGCAGCCGCCGCCGTAATTCTGATCCCGATTTCCTGCCACCGTAGGCGCGGGCTTGCGGACTGCGGGCAATGGGTAGCTCGCTGTCCGTCCGTCCGGTAACAGACCAAACCAAGCCCAAGGGCAGGGGATGTCATTGAATGGATTTAACTACCATAAAAAAAAGAAACCTGGCAGACTTCTAAAGATAGCAGACTAAGTTTCTTATGCTTTCCTATAAGGTAACAAATGAAAGGATTTGCTGAGAATACAAATGTGATTTAAATAAGGTATAACTAAAAATTAAAAAATAAATTATAAATAAAAAAACTTTTTTAAAACAAGCTTTCAATTAAATGGGCGCGACAAGCTTTTGTATCATATAAATTGTGTAATGCCGTTATAAATTGATAGTAAAAGTTATGAAGGAAAAGTTTATTTCCTTATTTTTAGCCCATTTAATTGCAAGCTTGTTTTAAAAAAGTTTTTTTATTTATAATTTATTTTAAAGAGGTTTCGAGTGCCCGTATGCAAAGTCCGTAGCAACTGAAGGATACGATATAAGATAAGGTAGATTTTAGTCAGTAAAAGTTTGACACGCCCTCTCTCCTAGAGTCTAGAGCGGGAGAAGTTATTGGATGGTTTTCCTCCTCAAAAAACTTACGACTGTGAATTATTATCTACACATTTATATTTGTGTTGTGATAACCTATGCCGTAAGTGGTAAATCCTCAAGAAAAAAGAAATGTCCAGTCTTATACCCACTATCTATTCTGAATCAGACTAGCTTAGACTGGCCTATTGATCTACTGGTTAGTGGCCCTGACTGCTATGCTGGAGGTCGTGGGTTCGATTCCCACCCAGGACAAATGTTTGTGTGATGAGTACGATCATTTGTTCTGTGTCTGGGTGTAATTTATCTATAATATGTATATATTTAGAAATATATAAGTAGGTTTATCAGTTGTTTAGTACTCATAACACAAGCTCGTATGATAATTACGGAAAAAAAAATCTAATCCAAAAAGCCTTTATTAATTTTACTGACACTATTTATCGATGTTTGCCGTTAACCATTTTATCTTGCTATAACGAATGTTACAGAAATGAAAAGCGCGTGTTAATAATCTCAAAGACTTTTACTTTCTGAAGAAAGTAAGAAAGCTTACTGCTTTCCCGATTTACTGCTAAAACACACTGAAATTAACGACCTCTCATAATGTTATTAACGACTTGAAAACTCGTGTGTACGTTATTTTATCACGTAATTAATGACTTAGAGTACCTACTACTTCGTCGGCTTACTTAGTCATAATTAGAATATGAGCTTAATTGTACATCTTAATGGTACCTACCTATACCTATTTGGAGTTTTAAGAATTAGGATTTGTTCAAACATAAACGTGTGGAAAAGGGATTTACCTAGGACCCTGCATTGGGACAAAACATACAATTAAAGGTACTAATTTATATAGTATAGGTACCTATATCAATATCACATTTCAAGTATTTAATTTTTCGAAGACGACTATAACTGCTTTTTTTAAGGCGGGGTAAATCATCCAAAGACATAACGGAGCGGGAGAAAGTTGTTCTTTTTCTTTGTTTGATAGTTGTTTTTTCGTTGCCTTCCATACCAGGGCCGAGCCTTCCTTTCAGAAGCAGACCCTTGGCCCCAGTAGGCTTCGACCCTGCTGCGCCCTTACGGTTTGCTGACAACAGTAGGTACGCGCCGTCAACGACTTGTACGGTCCGGACTCCTGCTCTGTGTGGAGTTTCAAACTGCTATTGATTAAAACCCACCTTTTTAGGGTTCCGTAAAAAGAAAAAACTGAACTCATAGAGGATCACTTTGTTGTCCGTCTGTCTGTCTGTCTGTCAAGACCTGTGGTCAAGACTCAAGACCCTTCATCTCGGAAACGCACCATCTGAATTTAAAACCAGATACTCAAGTCTGTGGTCTCATGAAGCTGTGGAAAAATCATAAGCTTCTAAGTTTACGAGAGAAAAAGATACTGTGGTTTACGTGGCAAAAAATGTATATTTCAACACTCTCAAGGGAATCAAAATTCATAGAGTTATACGGAACCCTCAGTGCGCAAGTCGGAGTCTCAGTTGTCCGGTTTTTTATTATGAAAAAAATGGCTGGCTTTTGACCACTATCTCACCTGGTAGTAGGTAAGCTATGTTCCTTCAGTTGCCCTCTGCGTTCCACTGTCACTACGACTTTCGAATACTCCCTCAGCTCTAGCAAGTTGAAAGGCATTGACAATTTTACTAAGATTCTCTAGTAATATATGACACGGACATTTTTCTTCAAGCCTACTGATTGTTTCAGCAAATGCACAATACTACAACTACAACATACTCACACGAGTGATCCAAGGTATTCCGACGAACATAGACCGCTATCCCGTACTGGCACAACTCCTACTGGATGCGTGGGGGACGCAGGACTTCGTGCAGCACTGCGCAGGAGTCATTCTGACGTCGAGGCATGTGCTATCGGCGGCGCATTGCTTTCAATACAATGAGAATACTGGCAGGAAGTAAGATACCTTAGTATTTATGTTTTGTAAAAATATCATGATCAAAGAAAGTGATACATACTGTACTTTAAGAACCTACGTTAACCACTCTCTGCTGTCTCAGACTATTTCTGTATCAAGATTTAGGAAACCATCGCCAGAAATATCGAATACCTACTTATCAGAATCCAAACAACAACTGCAACCCGAAAGTTTAAGGATATACGAGTAATATATATATCTTGTTTTGCGTATCCAATCACCAAGTTTAGCTTGTTCTACGTCACATTGACCTCACCTATTAAAATAATTTATCATCTTTAATTCACAGTTACAGTCATCCGAAGTACTGGAAGATTCGCGTCGGATCGACCTACCGCACTGGAGGAGGGGTGCTCCATAATTTAAAAACCATTATAGCCCATAAAGGCTTCGACAATTACTTCTATACGCACGACATTGCCATCGTCGTGGTTGCAAGACAATTCTCTTTTAACAGCAATGTGAGGCAAGGAACGATTATTAAGCAAGGCGTAGAAATCAATACCGATTCTCTCTGTACCTTAGTTGGATGGGGAGTTTTGAAGGTTTGTATTTTAATTTTATATCTGCTATTTATTAAGTTGTAGATAAATGGTAATATACTCGAAGAATGCACTGTTGGAATTAACTATCTTGCATCCATCATCTATTTTGACGCCATCAGAACCCCTAATGATGCATATTTAAGGTAGAACTACATTGAGCACACGTGGGCCACGTTCGCCGATCTGGGCGCGTCGGTCTCCATTCATTTTATATGGTAACTAGGCGTGTACTCGTAGTTGTAGAGCTACATTAGATCCACGCTACGCAACGCCACACGACGCGACACTACGTACAAATCAGGCGTGGCCCACGTATGCGTCGATCTAATGTAGTTCCTGTTTCAAATTATCGTAAGGCTGCCATGCTTAGGTATGTCTAATAGCATCAGGCGCTATTCATGGGACCTCAGACATTTCTACTGTATACGGAATGGACTGCAAACGTGATTTGATTATAATTTCTACTATAGGAAACTAGCTTATCCCAGCCAGGTAGCAGCAACGGTTCTGCCAATTCCGGAGTTGGCGAGCGTCACAACTACGCATTAAGCGTTTTAGCCGGGCTTTTTACATTACCAAGCAGATTAATTAGGTTAAATAAAACATTATTAGTTATTATTTTTTTGGTTATTATTAGTTCTTTGAGCTTTCTTTATATATTCAAGCATAATGAAATCAAAGAAAAACAAGAAAAGGTCAGATTTATTTGCAATTGGATTGTTCATCAATTCATCATTAATGTGGCCTCATTTTTCTTAGCATTAACGGCTTTGTTCCCACTGCAGGGACTTAGGCCTCCTCTCTAGGAAGAGAAATGGGGTGATCCACCACGCGGGACTAGTGCGGATTGGTGGATGTCACATGTCTTCGGTTTTTTGATTGCAGGATATTCCGGCTTCCTCACGATGTTTTCTTCACCGTTTTGAGAGCTGTAGTGATGAAATAAATTACACAAATTAAAGTGTCTGTCTAGGTTTGAACCTGTGACCTACAACTTGACTGAACATCATGGACTGTTGATGACATGTCATCATCTCCCTCACCTTTCCCAACTAGCTTGGTGTCAACTTCCAATCTAACCGAATGTAGCTGAATATCCGCGTTTTCCATGGAGCGACTATATACCTATCAGTGGTGCATTGGATACATTGAATTAACAATCCAATGTATAGGTTTTTTTTTTTTTTTTTTTTTATGGTAGGTAAAATCATCCAATGACAAATCCCGCCCTTGGGCGGAGCGGGAAGTAGTGTCAGACTCTTACTGACTAAAAACCTACCCCGTTCCTTCGTAGCCTATAGTGCCGGGGTCGAGCACTCCTTTCGGAACTAACCCATGACCCCAGTAGGCTTCGACCCTGCCTGCCTGCAGTTAGCAGGCTGGGCCTCTTCGGTGTGCTGACAGCTCCTTGAGGCGCGCGGGAACAGAACGCGCCGTCGACGACTTGGGCTCGGTCCGGTCGGTTACCGGACGATCGGACAGCGTGCTACCCATTGCACGCCGTCCGCAAGCCCGCGCCTACGGTGGCCGGAAATCGGGATCGGAATCCCGGCGGCGGCTGGGGCGAGCGCCCCGTTGCCTCTGCCTGATGCGGTCGGCCTCCTCCTTTGCTAGCATTACTGCTTCGCAGAAGGAGGCGACCGCCTGCCATCCCTCCTCACTACGGACCATGGCCTGAACCAAGGCCCGGCGAGAGAGATCGCTGCCGCCGATCGCCCCCACGAGGACACGGCGATGCTCCGCCCAGGCGGGGCACACCTCTACAGTGTGCTCCATCCAATGTATAGGTTCAGTAGGCTGACAATCTAATGTATCCTATTTGCATGTTCGTCGTTGAGGCAGCGCTGCGTTTTCTTAGAGAATAGCACCACAGATCTCCACAACTCGGTTACTAGGCAACATGATACTCCCTTGGAAAGACGGGTGGTCTTAGATCTTTTGGCGTTTGACTACCTGTAACGGCTATCAAACATCTGCGAATGAAAACCGAAAGCAACGGCTTTATGTGCTTTCCGAAGTACGGGGTATCTGTAATGTCCTAGATAAATTTAGAAAAGAATCTACATTATGAATTCAACACTTCAGATTAGTTTTTGCCCGGTTTCGAATCTGCAAGCTCATGTATGAGAGGCGGTGCCTTAACCACTGGGCGCGAGTTCACGACACACGGGTAGTGGGGTGGGTAAATGTTGTACAATTGTAAAAGTTAATAAAAAAAAAACATTTGTTGCAGCCCGACGGACCCCAGCCCGAACAACTACAGCACACAAATCTGTACACAGTAGACCAAAAGATATGTGCTATGCGATACAACACTATCGGAGCCGTCATTCAAGACTCTATGATGTGCGCAGGACGAGTGGATGCCGGCGGCCCTGATGGATGCTTCGGAGATTCTGGAGGACCATTACTATACAAAGGATTGGTCGTAGGCATTGTATCTTTCGGATATTCCTGTGGACATCGCTACTTTCCCGGAGTTTACACGAAAGTGTCGCACTACACGAACTGGGTTTTAAAAACTGTCCAAACTAATAAATAATAAATAAATATTGTGCTCTTTTTGTTTTTTAGTACCTACTTTCCTTTTTATTATTAGGTGGCTGGCATAGTATTATACATATTGTAGTGTTGACAGTGCATTATTAGTTATTATTGGCATATTGTTACACATAAATACAATTATATCAAATGACTCACAATTAAATTGGAGCTTCAAGGGTTAGCAAATCTAAATATTTGAGATTAATACAGCTGAAAACCTCCACATGTTCCTGAGAAAAAGGATCTAGACAGACGGATACACGTACAGATTGACAAACTGGTAGGAAAATGGTTCTATGAGGTTTCTATTTTTGCCAACTGAGATACGGAACCCTAAAAATTAATAAAATTAATTAGATTCTGGGTACACTGCTAGCTAGCAACAAATAAATTAAATAAATAAAGATTTGTTTGCTGATGAATGGAAGACGATATTACTAGAAAGTTTAAGGTTCTGTGAGAAGACAGAGTGAAAGGTTTAATTTAATTTAGTATTAATGGCTATTTTGCTGTACTGAATAATAAATAAATAAATAAATAATAATAAATAAATAAAAATTGCAACACCGAACTAGCTGCCAGACGTCAATGTCATTATCGCGTCACTGTCACGTTTGTATTTCAGTCCTTCAAAGGTTTATCGATTTTTCCGTCTATCGAAAAAATTTAACGTAAATACGTTAAAGTTCACTAAAACATCAGTCTCATAAAATATATAATGGGCAAAAAGGGTGTTGTGTCATTTGTGAAAGACTTTTACTACGATCCTTTCAAGTGGTGAGTGAAATTAATGAAGTCCATAACCTCTTTTGAAAATGTGGTGTTCCGCGCTGTTTTGCTAAATTGCATAGATTCCTCCAATTAATTACGCAGTAAACTTTTCAAAGAAGATTTTAGGGCGTACATAGCTCGTAGTTATTGCGTGAATAACGTTATGGTAGGTAATAATTATTGATTGGCTGATTTTTTTAAAATTTACCTATCCAGTTTCAACCTCAGGCCAACACCGAAATGCTTCTTTTTTTGTGGGCCTGAGAGTTTCGATACTGAAAATCATTATTGGTTATATTTAATACTAAAAAGTTGTTTGACTATTCATTGTCCAGAACTGAAGATGATAAAATTAATTGTATTTCTTGTTGTAAAGACTATTATGCAGCCTTCAGTGTTTAAAGTTAGTGACACTTAAGTAAAAAAAATAAATTATGTTTTCTGCAAGGTCAAAAGTACATTTATAGTAGTTGTTTGCACTTAAACCATAACAACCTTACTATTCTTTGTATCATTGGTTGAACTTCACCTTGTTTACTCACTGCATACTCTATTTGGAATAAATACAATATTCTAGTTGCTTATTGACAATACAAAGAAGAATTTATGTTTATTTATATGTATAAGTACTGACCAAACAGATGACATCATTCTCTCTTTCCGGTCTGCTTTCCACACTTAGTCCTTGGAGGACCATTGTGCGTGATAACATCATTCTTTCAAAATCTATTGATCTACTGCTATGCCCTAAACTTAATAATTTTACAGATAAATTAAAGTAGTTTTAGTAATGATGGACAGCTAACCATCCTAGTGAGCTATTCTCTAAGAAAACAGCCTTGAGTGCACTGCCCGCCACAGCAACGAAATCCAAGTAGGTACATTGGATTGACAATCCAATGCATAGGTCTATTGGATTGTTAATCCTATGTACCTATTTGGATTTTGTTGCTGCAACCAGCGCTGCGCTCAAGGCAGTTTTCTTTCAGAATAGCACTGCTGATATTGATAGCTAGGAACAGTTTGAATTTAATCAATAAAAACCGGGCAAGTGCGAGTCGTACTTGCGCCCTGAGGGTTTTTTTTGTGGTAGGTAAAATCATCCAATGACAAATCCCACCCTTGGTGGAGCGGGAAATAGTGTCAGACTCTTACTGACTAAAAACCTACCCCGTTCTTTCGTTGCCTATTATACCGGGGCTGAGCCTTCCTCTCAGGAAATGGCCCTTGACTCCAGCAGGCTTCGACCCTGCCTGCAGTTAGCAGGCTGGACCTCCACGGTTCGCTGACAGCTCCTTGAGGTGCGCGGGAACAGTACGCGTCGTAGACGACTTGGGCTCGGTCCGGTCGGGTACCGGACTATCGGACAGTGTGCTACCTATTCCACGCCGTCCGCAACCCGCGCCTACGGTTGCCGGAAATCGGGATCGGAATCTTGGCGGCGGCTGGGGTGTGAGGCCCGTTGCCTCACATTGCGGCCTCCTTTGCTAGCATTATCGCTTCTCAGAAGGAGGAGTCCGCCTGCCACTAGTGCCACTCCTCCTCACTTCGGATCATGGCCTGCACCAAGGCCCGGCGCGAGAGATCGCTGCCGCCGATCGCCCCCACGAGGACACGGTGGTGCTCTGCCCAACCGTATGCTCCACCGTGTCCTCCGGACGGTCCACGCAGTGGTGACACCCGGGCGTCGCTACCGCACGAATCCTGTGCTGGAACTTTCAGAACTGACCGTGTCCGGTGAGAACTCGCGACATGCGGAAGGTGAGGATGCCTTGAGGTCTTTCCAGACACTGCTCAAAGAAGGGAATTACTGCCATAATCATGGCGTGCCCAGCACTTGGTTGGGACAGTCGCTATTTCACCATGAGATCGCGCCGAAAAAAAAGTACTTAAAAATAAAATCATGAATACTTTGTTATACCTAGTTAATCTATATCAAGCCCAACCAGCAGAGTTTATCGGCACTTTTTATCTTAAAGTGTTATGTTAACACAAAACATGCATAAAAACTTGTATTTATGTAGTGTTAGCAAAACAAATTCAATTGCTATTCGAGATTATTTTATTTGAGTTAAAATGTAACACAGGTTTTTGGATAAAAAATCATTTTATTTTTCAACATAGTCCTTTGAGCTCTATACACTTTGTCCAGCGTTTCTCCAATTATTTTATCCTTTCCAAAAAACACGATTTGTGTGTTCGTCAAAATAACTATTTGTTTGCGAGATGACTTCACTATTGGAGTCAAATCTCTTTCCTCCGAGCCATTTCTTTTGGTTTGGAAACAAGGAGTAGTCACTAAGAGCTAAATCAGGAGAATAGGGTGGATGAATGAGCAATTTGTAGCCTAATTGATGGATTTTAGCCATAGAAACTGCATATGTGTGCACCTTTGCACTGTCCTGATGGAAAAGAACTTTTTTCTTGGTAAAATGCGGTTGTTTTTTTCCCAAATCCTCATCAAATCGGCCCAATAAGTTGGCATAATATTTGTCATTGATTGTTTTATCCTTTTGAAGATATTCAATGTGGATTATACCGCGTGCATCGCAAAAAACGGCCGCCATGACTTTGTTGGCTGACAAACCCACTTTGGCGTTATTTGGCGCCGTTTCACCTCGAATAAACCACTGTTTTGGTCTCTGGTGTGTTGTGGTGGATCAACGTTTCATCTATGGTTACGAAACAGTGCACAAACTCGTCCAGATTACGGTTGAACAACGCCAAACACTCCTGCGAAGTTGTCACACAATTGCGTTTGTGATCGATTGTGAGCAAACGCGGCACCCATCTTGCGAAAAGCATTCTCATACCCAAGTGACCGTTTAAAATTGAAACCACTAAGCCATGCGAGATGCCTATGGCTTCTAAAATCTCTCGCGCTTTCAATCTTCGGTCGGCCAACATCGTATCGTGGATTTTTTCGATTGTTTCGGGGGTGGAGAGCTCAACTGGGCGTCTAGAACGTACGGCATCTTCGGAAATTTATAAACCACTTTTTTACCATTTGAATAGATGGTGAAGAGTCCCCATAGTATTTACCAAGCTTAGGTTTGGTTTGTGTGATGCTTGTTTTCCGCAAACAAAAATGTTTAATGAGCACTCGATATTCACTTTTTTCCATTTTCTTCTCAAATCACGCAGTAGTCTGTTATAAATCGCTGGCAAACACAAACTAAATAACGCAGCTTGTTCAATTTTGTCAGGAATCCACTGAAGCCTGTTGACTGGACCAGTATTGCCCTTTCAATTTATTGGCGGGAACTTCAAAAAGTCACGGATTTTTTGACCCGACCTCGTCGTAGAATGTCATGATCTATAATGCTATTTATCTTGAACTATATACATAAAAGGAGAAACCGACTGACTGACAAATCAACACAGATGAAACTAGGAAACTACAGAAATTCAGAAGGCTTTCTTTTATGACATATGCGAGCTTTAAGAGAGGATTATCCAAAATTAGGGTCCCTAGGCTGATAAAATGAGGGTCCAAAGTTTGTAAGGAGAAACCTACTTTACCGCGGGCGAAGTCGCTGGCTGAAGTTAGTTACTAATAAATTATTTCCAATATTTGAAATACAGAAAAATTAATTGAAAAAAATAAAATAAAACAGGAATCCTATATAAAGGTGTGACACAGAAGATGCTTTTATTGGATCAAATAAATAAACAGATTTGTAAAACAATATTAAAAAAGAAGTATCAACGTAAACAAACAAATAATGTTAACAAAAACCAAATAAACCACAGCAACACAAAAAAAAAAAACAATCAAGCTATGATAACTTTATTTTTTGTCTGTACCTAATGTTTATTTTTTTTTAATCTGCAGGTCACTAGTGAAGAGCGTGGGTATATTCGCAGTTGGCGTAGTAATCGCGAGTGAATGCTCCGGCCTCGAGATAATGCCGGCGATGCCGCAATAAACCCATCAATATTCCAAATAAAATTATATTCTCATAAGTTAAAAAAATGTTAAATTATTTAATGTGGTTTTCACTCTTTGGAGTCAGTGTTTGTCAACAAAGGAAGCCAAATATCGTGTTGATATTGACAGACGATCAAGATGTAGTGCTGGGCGGAATGGTTAGTACAGTGAAATGATAGAAATGTGCAAATAAATGAGTTAGGAAAATAGTGTTGTTTTATTTCTTTTTCATTGCAGACGCCAATGACGAGTGTGCAACGGTTTATTGGGAATCAAGGTGTCACTTTCACTAATTCGGTAAGTTTATTATGATGAATTAGATAGTTTCTGCATACGTAGGTACACTCACAACTTTTGCCCATGTAGGTAGGCCGAAACTAAAAACATGCTATTTTCCACAATTCAATAAAAATAGATGGCACGGTCGGCGCAGTGGAGGAATTAGCTGTAGCGCTATGGGTCGCGGGTTGATTCCCGCACGATACATATATGGCCTATAGATAGGTGTCCTGGGTCTGGGTGTCTTGTGTATGTGAGTCTAAATGTAGTAGTTCCCAGTGTAGGGCACTTATAACACAGAAACTAGTGCTACAATCAAAATGGGTACACTTTTTCCACACTTACGTCCAAAGTACCGAAAACTGCAAGCTTGCGGTGTTTGCAATTTTGCAGTGCCATAGATGTGTACCTACTAACGTATCTAAGTAAATAATAAAGATCGTAACAAATATTACACAAGACTACCCCTGAGTGATATTGTTTTAAAAACTCAAATGACGCTCTAGATGCATGTCAGTGTTCGTTCTAGTTGTAAACACCGTTAGTTTATAATAATAATACTAAGGCAACTAAGGTCCATAGACAAGATACACAGTCTTACAAAATAATAAAATACTAGGTACATAAAAGAAAATATAACAAATTTTAAACGATTGCACACGAAGTGACGGCAAAGCGTCGTGTTTCGCAGCGAGGTCGGTATCCTTCCAAGAAATCGTCGATACACGACACACTTCGGCTTAATCTCTCCTTTGAGGAAGGTCTACATGGCATGCGCTCAACTGCACGACTCTCAAAGTATTAGCCTTATACCTTTCCCACAGCTGGGACTTTATTACGGCCCAGTCCCACTTCTAGAGAAGAGGCTAGTCCTCTCTAGAAGATTCTCCCGTAATCCACCACGCAGGCTTTGTGCGTATTGGTGGAAGTCGGTTCGGTTCTGGGACATGTCGTTTCGTTCGTTTTCTCACGATGTTTTCCTTCACCATTCTGAGAACAGGTGGTGATGAAATAAATTACACAAAGTAATAGCACCTGGCTAGGTTCGTAACCACGACCTACAATAAGGCCCGTGCCTCACCGGGACGCCATGGCCTCTGTTTATAAGTGTATAGTCTATGGCCATAGCGGCGCAGCCAGTTCGCGCAATCAAGGAAATGCATGCAGCTCTATAGTGTGTACTTCACCTGGCAACTGTTGGCCACGCAGCCAATCCATACTGTTTACTGGCGTCTTGATCTGGCTACGCTGCCATGGCGTCCCAGTGAGGCATAGCCCTATAAGTCAGTGCCGTTACCACGTTATAATAGTGTTGTTATTAATACGTGTTCGAACTTCGTACAATGGGTTTGGTCCGTTCTATACCAAGGCCGTACGTGATTCAGCTTAAGTTTGGTCCGTCGTACTAATTACGTTGAGTCACACTCGACCTTGGTACGGACAGACCAAATCCGTCGTACCAAGCTGGAGCGTGTGCTAACGCTCCAGCTCATTAGAATCATGATCTCATGAAGAATACAATAGTGTCTACGGGCGTCTGTATTGACTCTGTATATGTATGTTCTACATATCGAGCCTGTTATGGAAGAACATCGTAAGCGACACACATACAATTTTACAGGAGAGATATTTTACTGTTTATTTTTTACTGGTTAATCAGACATGTCCGGTTTTAGTATTATGTTCAAAACACGTTAGGATCTACGTATAATCAATTAAATAATTGCAGAAAGAGTTAAATAATGAGTACTTTTGTCGCTTAAGATAAAATTGAAGGTCGTAATTTCATCTTGTTTTTAAAAAATCGTCATTTACGCTATCGCTTTTCGTTATAATATCAGGTAAATCAATATCAAGATTTATTCACATTAAAACGAAAACATAATAAATCAATTTATATTAATAATTGGTACTTAAAAAAATTTCCTTAACATCAATAAATCATACATTCAATCATTCGTCGTCACTTTCTTCCGGTAGTATAAGTCTCTTGTAATGTCATCATAAGGCAAGGCAAGGTATTCCTGCGCATATTGTGCAGGAATTATACCCTCGTCACACATTTTTTTCAGATTCATGTACTTTGGTTTAGCAATAGGTATTTTTGCCGAGTATGCCGCCGTGGGTGACTGGAGACGTTGTTGACTTTGGCGAGATCTAATTAAAAATCTCAGATCCACGCATTGGTTTTCGCAATCAGTACTAAATCCGTAATTAAGTTCAATTATTTTTGGCTTCGCTCGTTTAACGCAAGCTGATCTTAGCTTTGTAACTGGAATTTTAATTGATTTTGGTAAATATAGATCTGCAAATTTTTTCCATTCCAAGACGTCGGCATTTTCTAGCATTTTAATTTCATAATTCTTTGGATTTGTCCTGGCATTAGAAATTAACGTGGGCCATTGGGATGGTGCCCAAACTGTCCTTCCTTTTATGAAGGTTTCGATAGTTGAATGTACCGAATCTACCGGCATCATTGTATGCCCAGGAATCAAAAAGTTTATAGTTATGTTCTCAATGAATATTGCAACATTACTTATGAAGTACGACAACATCGAAAACATCGCTCTATTTTTATTTTGTCCGCAACAACTATCACAGTACAAAGCTAAAGATGAATGCTCGCCCTTCTCATCAATCATTTTGAGGTACTACTAAAAACCACCGTACAAACTTCACGCAGGGTTGCAATGGTCGTTAACAGGATCCAGCAGTTGGGACTCAAGGTGGCACTGCACAAGTCCGAGGCCTAGTGTTTTCACGGCCCTCGGGGTGCGCCACCACCGGGTTCCCAGCTAACGGTAGGAGGGGTTCACATCAGCGTCGGGTCGACGATGAAGTACCTGGGACTCGTCCTCGACAGCTGGTGGAACTTCAAGGAGCACTTCCGACGTCTGGCTCCCAAACTGAATCGGACTGGGGCTGCTCTCGGGCGGCTCCTGCCCAACCTCAGGGGACCAGACGCCTCCTGCCGGAAGCTCTACGCGGGAATCATTCGGTCCATGGCCCTCTACGGGGCCCCGGTGTGGGCACCGACGTTGACACAGCAACCGAGGGCCCAGCTGAATGCGTGCCAGAGGGTCATGGCAATACGCATGGTGCGAGGGTACCGAACGATTTCCCGCGAGGCGGCGACCCTCCTTGCTGGCCAACCGCCATGGGATCTGGAGGCAACAGTCCTTGCACACATGCACGACAAGCGCATGGAGATGCAACGCGGGGGCGAAATTCCGCTGCCACGAAAAGTCGAGGCATGGCGGACAGAGCTCCGGCGAGATCTCATGGCGAAATGGCGTCAGCGACTATCGCAACCTCGTTCGGGGCGCGCCACAATTGGGGCGATAAGGCCCATCCTTGAGGCGTGGTTGGAAAGACCTCACGGCGTTCTCAACTTCCGCACGACGCAGGTGCTTACCGAGCACGGAAATTTCGCTAAGTACCTGTTCCGGATTCGTGCGGAGGATTCGCCCGGGTGTCGCCATTGTGCGGAAAACCCGCAGGACACGGTGGAGCACACTGTAGAGGTGTGCCCCGCCTGGGCGGAGCATCGCCGTGTCCTCGTGGGGGCGATCGGCGGCAGCGATCTCTCTCGCCGGGCCTTGGTCCGTAGTGAGGAGGGATGGCAGGCGGTCGCCTCCTTCTGCGAAGCAGTATTGCTAGCAAAGGAGGAGGCCGACCGCATCAGGCAGAGGCAACGGGGCGCTCGCCCCAGCCGCCGCCGGGATTCTGATCCCGATTTCCGGCCAACGTAGGCGCGGGCTTGCGGACGGCGTGCAATGGGTAGCACGCTGTCCGATCGTCCGGTAACCGACCGGACCGAGCCCAAGTCCTCGACGGCGCGTTCTGTTCCCGCGCGCCTCAAGGAGCTGTCAGCACACCGAAGAGACCCAGCCTGCTAACTGCAGGCAGGCAGGGTCGAAGCCTGCTGGGGTCAAGGGCCGTTTTCTGAGAGGAAGGCTCAGCCCCGGCAGTATAGGCAACGAAGGAACGGGGTAGGTTTTTAGTCAGTAAGAGTCTGACACTACTTCACGCTCCACCCAAGGGCTGGATTTGTCATTGGATGATTTGAACTACCATAAAAAAAACCGTACAAACTTCATTACAGCCTCTTTTGGCTTCAGACTCATGCCATAAGTAACAATATCCATTCTTGGTTCCATTCTCGTAAATAGTTTCATTAAAATAGGCCAATTTTCTTGAGTAATATAAATTTATACTGTCTCCATGCGGGGCAGTTAGGACTTTTTCAAGATCAAAACTCGCACACAAAAATCACTTGAGTTTTTGCTGCGAGCCTGATCATCCAAAAATACAGATTTTGGGCAGATCATTTAAATATGTTTTATCGTAAGTGACAAGCGTTACTTACGATAAGTTGGTTACGATAATTCTGATTGTTCTACAATTTGAAACTTTAACTTTTGTCGTTTGCGATACTATTTATTTCCTGTTATAATTTTGACATTTATGCAAATATAAGTTTAGGGGTCTTTGCGTTACAGTCTAAATAATTTTAACTTGACGTTACGATAAAAAAGTGAAATACCTATATTTTGTCGTTTACGATGTTTTTCCATAACAGGCTCGATATATCCAGTAGGTTTGTATAGGTACCTAGTTACACATTTACGAACTCTGAACAATAAATCGTTAGTATCATACTGATATAAGTACGACTCGTATTACAATTTTTATGGGCGTACCACAGTAATCAGTATTATAAGATTATCGAGTCAATATAACACTAAGTACCTACCTGATATTTCCAAGTCCAACTATCACTATGTTCCTACTGCTGGGACTCTGGCCTCTTCTCTAGGAGAGGGAATATTTCCAACTAGGTACAACTTTTCGTGGGTGCAAATTACTTCCTTGTTTGTGCTTGCCATGATAGTGATGGTGAGTTCTGTCTTTGAGGAGTGACTAGAGAGGCGCCACGAAGTCCTCACTTTCCGCGTGACGCAGGTCCTCACCGGATAAGACAAATTCAGGAAGTACTTGTTTCGGGTTCAAGCGAAAGAAATGCCGCGGGTGTCACCACTGTGAGGATCGCTCGGAGAACACAGTGGAGCTGTGTCCTGCTTGAGTACAGCAATGGCCCGTCCGTCAACGTGGAGGCGATCGGCGGCGTCAACCTCTCGCGCTCTGCCTGGTTTCAGGCCATTGTTTAGGGGAATAGGAAGTAGTCAACTCCTGTAAAGCAATAATAATAAAGAGCGAAGGCGATGGCGGAAATCGTGAGGGAGAGGATATCGAAGGATACCGCGTTGAATTCCGCCCACGCCTCAAGAGATCTCAACAATATGATATCATGGTCAAATTAAAATTCATCCATAATTGCTCAGACCCATAAAATCAGATAATTGCCGTGTTACGGAAACAGATTTGGCACGCAAGGTGGGTAATGGGCGTTAGGTCGACCTGCTCCTATACATACCTACTACTAAAGCAAGTCGCTGTACGAATGTACCGTAAAACACAACATAATAAATGATAGTTATTTTGTAATTGGGTTTTAAAAACACTTACATGTCTATTTTTTTCCGTCAGTTTAAACTAGATGAGGTCGGTGTTACCTAGCTGACTACCCAGAATCAAACTCAGGGGTCATCAAAGTCTCTTTTAAAGTCCATACAGTAAATCTGTATTGGTCAAATCACATGAGGACCATGCAGATAACAACTTTTCGGAACTCGATCACGAATGGAAAGAAGGCTAGGCCAATTAGAGACACTTTTGAATTGTCAAAATATCGGTCAGTCCAAAAAAAAAAGTGGAGCTAAATTGCACGTTCCAAAGCGTAGAGAAGAACGTGCAAGAAACTCCATGGACACACTTTTAAATCATATTATGAGTTACATAAATCTTGGTTACATATTTCTAGTCGCTTCTCTTAAATAAAGTCATCATCATCATCATTTCAGTCGAAAGACATCCATTGTTGGGCATAGGTCTCCCCAAGTGACGCCACAATGAACGGTCCTGTGCGTCTCGCAACCAACGGATTCCCGTAACCCTTGCCAGGCCATCGGTCCACCTTTTAAGAAGCCTTCAACGCTGCGTCTTCCGGTACACGGTTGACACTCCAGAAACTTTCAGCCCCAACAGCCATCTGTTCTGCAAGCAATATGCCCTGTCCATACTGTCCATAAATAACGTATCAGCTACACCCTATTTCACCATAACCCTAAATTTCAGTACGTGACCTCCCCGATATGCTGTCCAAGCCGCGCGAGCCTCCTCACGGGCCTGTACCAGCACAACCACTATACCATCAACAACAGCTTACAAGGAGGCTGCTACGGAACACACTGGCGCCAAACTCTGCAGAATACTACCTTCGCGACTGTGCTGAAGGATGCGGGTTATTCGACTTTCTATGCTGGCAAGTATTTGAATGAGGTGAGTAATGCGTAAAAATCATGATGCTATGTTCACATGTGGGCCCAGCCTTGGCCAATTGCTATTGTGTAGCCATTGTATACAAGCTGAAACCCCGTTAACACAATGGCGATTGGCCGAGACTGGGCACACATGTAAACGTAACATGATAGTATTTGCCGAAAACGTAGGAGGGTACACGTACCAGCGTCAGGTACGAGTTTTCTGGCACGCAACGTGAATTTCACAATTCGCTCAGTTCATGGAAAAATGGTTATTTCATGAAAAAGTCAAAAAGATTAAAGATGTAGGTACTTTTCTCTCATCTTAATGAGGTCATTGACATGACATTCGCCTTGTTTACTCACTGCATACTCTATTTGAGAACATTATTCCACCATAAGGAATTGCAGTCACCCACATCGATTGAGGCCCTAAAATCGTTTCATTCATCATCATCATCAGGTTTAACTTGTGTGAGGATTATAACCGATTTTTGAGTCTCATCGAAGTGGGGGCCTGCGCGTAACCACAGCCAGGGGCGTAGCTACCGCCACATCTGACGTATCAATTATGCCCGTACGTAAGCAAAACTATAATATGTTATTCGCAACCGTTTCGTAGGGTAAACCGAACATTTGTAAAAAAAGGACCATTTTTTTTATACAGGGGTCTGTACCCCTGTGGGACTTTTGATACGGGGCCCCTGTAGGACTAGCTACGCCACTGACCACAGCAATGGCTGCGTACCTCCTGTTGCGTTTTTTAATCAATATCAAAGGACTACCGTATTTTTATTATTTTCCAGTATGGAGTCAAAGACGCCGGCGGTCCGGAGCTGGTGCCCCCCGGCTGGACGGAGTGGTACGGCCTGGTCGGCAACTCAGTGTACTACAATTACACAATCTCTAACAACGGTGTACCCACCGCGTCCACCGACCAGTACCTGACCGATGTTATTGTGAGTATGGCTTTTTCTATGGCTTTGCTAATAGCCTTGGCTGGACGAAGTGACCACGGTCTAGATTCCATCATGTAAGAAAACGCCGAGGCCACTCCTCCTCTCATTTGGGTGACTTTAAGATTATTCTGACTGGCCTGTTGGTCTAGTGGTTAGTGGCCCTGACTGCTATATCGGAGGTCGTAGGTTCGATTCCCACCCAGGGGGCTTACTCTCGAGTTTAATTCCAATCGGTCGCATTGAAATTGTGACTTTAGGTACTCTTGAATTCGATTTTAGCAAATTGCGTGACCTTTTTGGGAAACTAAGTAAAATGGGGATAGGTCTTGGCCTGTGTTAAATCAATTTGGCGCTACCATCAAATTCAAGAGTACCTAAAGACACAATTCCAATGCGACCGATTGGAATTAAACTCAAGAGTAAGGCCCCAGGACAAATGTTTGTGTGATGAGCACGATCATTTGTTCTGTGCCAGGGTGTAATTTATTTATCTATAATATGTATGTATTTAGACATATATAAATATGTTTATCAATTGTCTAGTACTCATAACAAGCTCTGCTTAGCTTGGGACTAGACGGCGTTGTGTGATAGTTGTTGAATATTATTATTATTATTATATTCTCATGCTGTGCGGTAAGAAGCGAGCCTGAGTCTTCGACGGCGCGTAGTGATCCACACGCACCTTAAAAAGA
Organism: Leucania comma; assembly: GCA_958295575.1. NCBI lineage: Eukaryota > Metazoa > Arthropoda > Insecta > Lepidoptera > Noctuidae > Leucania > Leucania comma. The sequence continues at coordinate 3,175,116 of OY282482.1, read as the reverse complement.
TGTCACCAATAAGTAGGGGTCCAATATAAGTGATGCCCGCTAGGCCCACGGGAGTAGGGGCCCAGCAGGGCCAAAGCCTACTGAGGCCAAGGGTTAGGTGAAAATGACCCTTCCGAAAGGAATACCCGGCCCCGGCACTATAGGCAATGAATGTAACAGGTTAGGTTTTTAATCAGTAAGAGTCTGACACTATTTCCCGCTCCACCCAAGGGCGGGATTTGTTATTGGATGATTTTAACTACCATACAAAAAAAGACCCACGAGAGATTTTTTAAAGGGAAACCTCTGGACCTGGAATGCAAAGGACAATTGAAGGGCACAGATGGGTTTTAGTCTGTAAAAGTCTGACACACCCTCGCGATCCAACCTGGAGTGAGAGAAGCCATGTGATGATGGCACATCTCAAAAAAACCCACCTGCCTACCCTATCTATATTATTTTTCTAAAACCACAACAGAATCGAATTACAACATTTATAAAACTCGAGTTGTGATAACCTTTACCGGATTTTGTCCGGTTTATCATATAGGTTATTCAACTGTTTATTTTTGTACGATATGCTTTATAATAATTTATACGGATAAACAGCATATCACTTAATATAATTATTTATTTAATCTTCATGTACAATGGTGGTACATAGGCGGACTTAATGCAACAAGGCATTCTCTACCAGTCAACCTTTGGGCTAAAAAGACAAAAATGTGGTAGGTGTGCACAATAAATAAATAACAGTAATTTCAAATATAGTATCAATAAAATTTGTTACTCACACTAATACACACACACACACACACACACACACACACACACACACACACACACATTTATATAAAAACATGTCTTATTACATATTATATTTTAATATTAATATAATCGCATAATTAGCACTGTATGTAAACAAATTGTAGTATGTATAGAAAGGGTACTGTCTCCTAAGATACAGGTTCACCACCTAGTTCAGGAGGCAGAGCATTTATGTAACAGTAACACTTGTTTTGCAAATAAATAAAGATTATTATTATTATTACACACAACAACAACACACACACTAATATTATAACGGCGATACCTTGTATGTATGGATGTGTAATGTGTTGGCTACTCTTTCACGCTCAAACAGCTGAACAGATTTGGATGAAATTTGGCGCACGGGTAGTTTTTTTTATGGTAGGTAAAATCATCAACAAATCCTGCCCTTGGGCGGAGCGGAAATTAGTGTCAGACTCTTACTGACTAAAAACCTACCCCGTTACTTCGTTGCCTATAGTGCCGGGGCCGGGTAATCCTTTCGGAAGCTGACGCGTGACCCCAGCAGGCTTCGACCCTGCCTACCTGCAGCTAGCAGGCTGGGCCTCTACGGCACACGGGTAGTTTATGTTCTAGTCCTATCACATGGGATACTTTTTGTTTCTATATTTTCGTAACAAACTATACAGGATCTGGAAAAAGCTTTAAAAACCTTACACACGACCCTGAATCTTGAGAAAAGAGGAAGTTGGGGGTGTGACACCCCCATGCCTTGGATAGCAAGAAAGTCCGCTGGTCTTACGCCTAAACTCTCCTCCGTCGGGTTGGATTGCCGTCCCATTAGACTATGAGAGTAAAAGAATAGAGAGTGCACCTGTGTTTGCTCACACACTCAAGTGCACTATAATACCTCTTGCATACCTGACTATTGTTTTTTATTTTTAACTAGCGACCCGCCCCAGCTTCGCACGGGTGCAATGGTGATATTAAATATTTTATGCATGTATTATACATAGGTATAAGCCTTCCTCTTGAGTCACTCTATCTATTAAAAATATCGCATCAAAATCCGTTGCGTAGTTTTATAGATCAAAGCGCTTCCCGCTGTCTGTCCCTATGTATATAGGGACAGACAGCGGGAAGCGACTTAGTTTTTTGATAGCCTCTAGTGAGAGGATAGTGGTCACACTTGACCACTATCCTACCTAATTGGTAAGCGATAATCTGGTTGATGATAGAGCACGCCTGCCTTGGAGGAACGCATGCACTATTAACCTAAAAACCATTAGGTTTTAGCTATCAAATTGTATGAAATGAATTGGTATTTATATTGGAGCAGTGGTCACTGAGTGGTAACAGCCCCGACTTACGAGTTGTAGGTCGCGGGTTCAAACCCGGCCAGGCGCATTACTTGGTGTAATTTATTTCATCACCACTGCTCTCAAAACGGTAAAGGAAAACATCGCGAGGAAACCGGCATGTCCTAGAACCAAAAATTCGAAGACATGTGACACATTCACGAACCCGCACTAGGCCCGCGTGGTGGCCATTTACCACGTTACCGCCCATTCCCTCTCCTAGAGTGGAGGCCTAAATCCCAACAGTGGGAACATTACAAGGCTGACAATGCTAATGCTATGCTAATTGGTATGTTACAGCGTGAACTCGGCATTAGTTATATAGAAAACCATTCGGAACAAGAACCGTTCCTGATGGTCTTAGCGCCACCGGCGCCGCATCAGCCCTTCACTCCAGCTCCAAGACATGAGGGCACGTTCAGTAATGTGACCGCTGTCAGACATCCAAACTTTAATATTACTGCTGAGGTAAGTCTTGTTTTGGTTTTCTTTTTGTTTTAAATTTTTTTTTTTTGTTTGAGAATGTACTTTTTCATAATTTTTTTTTTGTCCATTAATTACGATTCTCCTTTGTTTCTCGTTATATCGTTTTTTTTTTTTTTATTCCAGGCCAGATTCTAAAATAGTAGGCAGGTTTTAAAGACTAGGCAAGCCACATAAGTCCTCTCTTTGAGGTGTGGCTGAAGAAGCGCCATGGCGCGACGCCCTAACTTTTTACCTAACATAAGTCCTCTGGAAGTGTGCCTCTTGGGCGTAGTATCGCCGTATCCTCGTTGAAGCTGTTAGTGGCGGTGACCTCTCGCGCCAGGCTCTGATTCAAGCCATGGTCCGAATGAATGGCAAGCGTCTGCCTCCTTCTGCGAAATAGTAATGCTAGCGAAGGAGACTGCCGGTGTCCGTTAACTGTGCAAAGGACATCCTCTCTGGCCCAGCCACCGCAATCCCGACCCCGACTACCAGCCACGGTAGTTGCGGGCTTGCGGGCGACAAGCAAGAAGTAGCTCGCCGTGCGGCCATCCGGACCTTCCAGACCAAACCCAAGTTAAAACAAAAAAAAATCATAACTTTCAGGACAAACACTGGCTAATGCGCATGCCTCCCTCCCCGCTCCCCGCATCAGCGTTACCCGAGCTGGACCGCGTGTACCGAAGCCGTTGGGAAAGCCTGCTGGCTGTGGACGAGATGGTGGCCGACATAGTGGGCTCGCTTGAAAGAATGGCCTTTTTGGAGAATACCTACATCTTGTTTACTTCTGACAACGGATATCATGTGGGTAAGTCATTATCTGCTGATGCTCCAGGGTAGCCTGCGAAATTCAAATTTTTGAAAGATTTTTTGAATTGTCAAGAAATGTCACATAAATGATGCTAATTGCACAGTTCAAAGCGTTTTAAATCATGTAAATATCACAAATATCTTAGTTACATATCTCTTGTCGCTATGTGAGAACAATGTCAATAAAGTAAACAAAGAAAATCTAAATATATAAATTAATATATCGCTGTATTAACTGACGGTGCACGTTCACGGACATGACGCATATATATATCAGCACCATTGGCTTAGGACTATCCGTAATGAATGATAGTTGGGACCAGTGCCTTAATGTGCTCGTAAAAATCTGAAAATGTTAAGATGGTTACCCATCTAAAGACCGACCTCAGCAAACGTAGCTTAACCTTAGAAATCGACTCTACTGTTAATGCTACAAGCTTCTCACTCTTTAGGAGCAGTGATAAAACATTGTTAACGGCCTTGACTTATCAGTTGTTGATCTTGGAACTCAGCCAGGCGCATTTGTGCAATTTATTTTATCACCACTGTTCTCAAAACGGTGAAGGAAAATATCGACGAAGACATATGGCGCACTCCACTCTGTACCCGCGTACGACCTACGGCCCATTCCCTCTCCCAGAGAGGAGGCCTGCGACTCAGCTAGGAGAACATTAAAAGGCTAATTATGCTATAATAATAATACACCTTAGGATTAGGAGGCTTTCGTTAGGTGGCTGGATCAAGGGCTTGATTCAGAAAGCGGTACTTCTGGACATGGCTTGTATAGTCAGGAGGTTCCTTTCTCTGGAGCCCTGACCGCCGGTAGCTTGGACCCTGTTCTCGATACCGGTGGGACACTCTTTTTTTATATTTCTAAATGTGTTTTATTTTTAAAGAAATATTTAAAAATGTTATAAAATCTTTTTCTTCTTCCTGCCCTTGTCCCATATTACTTGGGGTCGGCGCAACACGTTTTTTTCTTCCACTCTATCCTGTCAGCCGTCACACTATCACTAACTTCCTTTTCTTTCATATCACTCCTCACACAATCCATCCATCTCTTATTCGGCTTCCCTCTTCCTCTCCATTCATCTACTTGTAAACTCAGAACTCTTTTAGTAACATGTGTTTCATCCCTCCTCTTCACATGACCATACTAAGACAAACATTTTCCATTCAACTTTAAAGAATAAATAAATGGAATAATAATAATAATAACAGCACGGCTCGTATAGTAAGGAGGTTCCTTTCTCTAGAAGCCTGACCCGGCCGGTAGCTTGGACCCTGTTCCCGATACTGGTGGGTTCCCGATCTTTTATATTTTTAAATGTCTTTTTTTTGTTCTTTTTTTTATTAAGAAATATTTAAAAATGTAATTGATAAGTTGTTTGTAAGTGGAATAAAGAGGAAATAATAATAATCATTTTATTTTAGGGTGGCCCATAGAAAAAATACATAAAATAATCTTAAATAGTAATAAACTAATACATATTATAAAAACAAAACTTATTTAACTATACATGTAACATAGTCGGCGTCGTGTTGCGCTGCGTGGTGTCGCATAACCGTCCTTGGAAACGTCGGTATACGATCTAAACCTAAAAATATTCTATTGTCATTTTCAGGTCAATTTTCTCAAATGTACGACAAGCGCCAGCCCTATGAATCAGACATCAAGGTGCCTCTCCTCATCAGGGGCCCCGGCATAAAGCCTAACTCTTCAAATTCGCAGCCAGTGCTGAACGTAGACCTAGCTCCCACCATCATTCGGTTGGCTGGCTTAGAACCGCCAGCGCATATGGATGGGAGAGCATTGGATTTGTTGAAGGAAGATGAGGATAATGAAATTGGGGAGATTGAAGAAAGGTGTGGTTTATATTTGTATCTAGAGAATAGATACACCGTTAAATTTTAGTCGTTTTAATCCCGCGGAGGGTCGATTCGGTACATGAAATACTATCGGTTTGTAAACAAAAAGTTAAAAAATAAAGTACTTTTTTTCAAAAACGCGATATTAATAAACGCATATACGAAATTAATTTATTTAAATAAACGAGTCAATGACCTTGCAGGTAGCTGTCGGTCGTTGCGTACTAACTACCTACAGTTCATTGGCCTCGATCAGCTGACGTTTACTTAAAGAAATTAATTTCGTACATGCGTGAATTAATTCGAGTTTGAAAAAAAGTTCCTTTATTTTTCATTTTTATCTTTACAAATCGCAGTTCGCGCAATCGTAGTGTTTCATCAAAGATATGTCAAACAGTAAAGATATGGTAAGGGGGCGTGGTGCTTGCGAACACATCTGGCCGGTTATGTGCTTCTTGTCGCGCCATGTTTCATTTCGGCCATTAGTCAAATGTCGACTAGCAACGTCTTCTATGCTTATGATTTTTGACAAAATGCCGCGTTGTTCAGTGGTTGTTTGCAAAAACAACAGCTGCATTGTAAATCACACAAAAGATGGAATCTCATTTCACATGTAAGTACTAATATATTATGTTTATTCGTAGATAATTCATTAAAAAAAAAAATTTGAGAAATAAAATATCTTAAACCGTAAAAAATTACTTCCTGTACCAAAAAACGCGATGATGAGCCAAATAAATTCTTTAAATTGTTTTATCATTGCTTGTTTAGTACAGATCGAACAATTAATCAGCTGGCCTAGTTGCGCAATGGATGAGTATTTAACAGATACTCTCACTCATACGATAGTTTCATGATGCGGCCGCTGTTGTCATTTGTTTGTTAAGGATGTGAAGCGATGTTTGTAATTATCGATATTTTGCACGATCCTATCTAGTATAATATAAAAAATAATGTTAATGATTAATTCTTACATATTATTTTAGATCAGTTCCTCCACGCGTCTCTATGTCTGTCTATTCGCGATAAACTCAAAAAGTACTGAACGGGTTTTTTATGTGGTTTTTTTTATCGTAGGTAAAATCATCCAATGACAAATCCCGCCCTTGGGCGGAGCGGGAAGTAGTGTCAGACTCTTACTGACTAAAAACCTACCCCGTGCCTTCGTCGCCTATAGTGCCGGGGCCGGGTATTCCTTTTGGAAGCTGACCCATGACCCCAGCAGGCTTCGACCCTGCCTGCCTGCAGCTAGCAGACTGGGCCTCTAGCAGGCTGGGCCTCTAGTTTTTTATGTGGTTTGGCATTATCATGAGGGGAAAAAATATTTAAAAAAAAGCTAGAATTGTTCTTTTTGTTTGTGTGTTCTTCCTCTACATTATCTCTTGTAGGTATTTTATCTCAGTAAATATCCCAAATATTCGATGTCCTGGGCTTTTAAATTTTTTATACTTTTCCCAAGGTCAGTAGGCTTGAAATAATATTAATTAAAATTTTAACAACAAATATGAATAACGCGTGATAAAAAACCTATAGCAATCTACCAAATAGTCTTTATCTTCGTTTGGTTACGGTTTTCCTATTGATTTCTCATACAGTCCCTTAAAAAATGGCCTAGGCTTCACTTTTCGCAAAAAGAAAAATAAATTTATGCCAGAAATGTATGGGAAAAGTTTCATTCCCCTTTCGCTCGTATAGAGGTATTGATCTAAGATCCGATAGAAGAAGTACCTTCCCTCATCTGTTATTTGATTAGGATAAATATTATATGCTATATGATGCATTTATTGATACATTGCGAGTAGGTTGCCTATCTAAATCTGGTGCCAAAGATTTTAAACAATTAAATTTGTTAGTAATTTTTTTTTCATCTACTACCCTGATAGGTTTTTTAAAAAAGTCGAGCATCAGTTGAAAGAATATGCTATAACGAACAAAAAAAATAAAGGTTGCCCACTTTTCGTCGGTGCAGCTATGGGGGTTGCCTCGTATAAAGAGGTAGGTAAATGGTTGTAATATACTCTCATCTGTTATTTAATTGTAATATACATATAAATACATACAAGGTTGTCACCAAGGCGGGATAGAACAATTGCAACTTTGAATTTCATCGATATTTTTTCCTCGGATTACTACTTAACATCACTATTTACATATGTGTGTTTATACTGAGCCTATAGTTACAAGAAGATGCTCCACCTTCTTTTTGAATGTGTTCCATAAAAAAGTGTATTTGTGGAAGTATCAGTGTCTGTGTATAAGTGAGATGCATGAGCTAGTGTGTCGTTCTTATAGTTTTTGATTTTGTGTTAGTGAAATAAGTGGGCGTAGTTTGGAGACATTGGAACTGGAATAAATTTATGTTTATAACATATCTCTACTGTTTGACATATGTGTGTTTCATGTACCGAATCGACCCTCCGCGGGATTAAAACGACCAAAATTTAACGGTGTATTGATAGTTAAGTCATAATTTTTTTTGATATAATAAACTCACTTATGGTACGCGGCAAATAAGTTGAAACATCCGCCACGGCTACGTGCAGCCCGCTAGCTCGACTGAGACCTGAAAATCGGGTATAATTGAATGGATTTGAAAACTATCCTACAGTTGTGATTTTGAACTTCCCAATAATGGTTTTCTAGGTATATGTTGGTGGAGTATCACGGCGAAGGTCGAAATGGCTCCGTGGACGAGACGTGCCCGTGGAAGTATGACGGCCAACAATTAGCTGTAAGCATATACTTAATATAATATTTTGTTTGTTTTACTTTGTAGAATTAATTTATTTCTACTACATTTTAAACCTATCATAAGCTTATTTTTAAAAATGTTCAATGCGGTTATAGTACACGGCAAATAAATTTAACCAAAATGGTCATCGTTGCTATGGTTACACGCAGCCCCCCACTTCGATTGGGACTCGAAAATCTGTTACTGCGCATCCAAGGTTGATAGTAATTTTGGTGTTACCGTGTTAAGCAAAATGACTATCAAAAATAAAGAAAAAATAATAAAATGACTATGTGTGTATTTTGGTTGTGTGCTTTTGGTTTTGGTTGGATAGTCGTTTTGGGTACCGCTTATTGTACATGCGCATAACTATGTAGATTGCTTAATCTTAAAATAAAAGCGAAATACCACTCACTGATTAATCACGAAATCTCAGAAACTATAACACCTACAAACTTAATATTTGGCAGGTAGGTTCATTATAGAGTGTAGACGTCCGCTAAGAACAGATTTTACAAAACTCCACCCCTAAGAGGATAAACCGACTTTGACGCGGGCGAAGCCGCTAGCAGAAGCTAGTAATCTTATATATTCCAGGAGTGCTACCCTCAGTACGACTGCAAGTGCCAGGACTCCCGCAACAACACGTACACGTGCCTGCGGTACTTCGCTCCCAGGACCAACGTGAAATACTGCGAGTTTTCTGATAAAGAGGTATACTTACGCATAAGTTTTAAATTAATTATATCATTTTCTTATTACCACACAACCGATTTTCGGACCAGTAGCGTAGTTAGTCCCAAACGGCCCTGTATAAAAAATTGTTTTTTTTTTTTTTTTTCAATAAAGGCCTAAACTAGTACCTTAAGACAGCACGACGGGTTCGCGATGTTGCTCGAAGGAGATGATCAGATGAACTGAATAAGTTACATTGTTACTGACTAGAAATGTGAAAAATAGAAAGCGAGCTCGTTTAGCGTGTTCTTATTGTCATGCGGATTTCATCACGCATGCGGATTTGCTCCGCATGAAGTTTCAAAAGGCAAAAAAAACGCCCGCGTGAATACTTGTATGAAAAGGACATTTGTGGAGGTTACGCATGCTGAGCAAATCCGCATCCGTGATGAAATCTGCACGATATTAAAAACACCCTTATCGGTAGCATTCTAGATTAGTTTTTTATTTGTACCAGTTACAGGGCAAGTGTATCACCGTCTTTAAGCCAGCAATACTTATGCCTGTACCTAGCACATAAGTATGCAAGTAGCTTGAATACCTTAGTAACGTACACCAACCATAACTTGTTGTGGTACACTCTCATATTTATTACTTGCAAACTTTTGTACCAGTTACAAGTAAGTATATCGCCGCCCGGCGGTAGTACACATGCTTGTAGCTAGCACGAAAGTATTTAAGTAGTTTTTGCATGCCATGAAGATATCTACCATCCAGAAATTGTTGCTCTCTAGCATGCCAGCTACTTGTATACTTTTGTATCACCTACAGGCACTGACCTCTACTATTTACCACACTGGACTGGCTGCCATCAAAGTGCTTTTGTGCCCGTTTGATATTCGCCATATTGGCGCTGTTAGCCGTAGCGAGTGTTTACGGTACTAAAACTAGTAATGTCGCGCCGCATACAATAAACACATGACCTAATTTTTCATAGGTTTTACGTAATCGCTGAAGCAGGAATAATACGGAATTGGAACGAAATTAATTCGAAATACAAAAATACTTCAGAGTACTGTTCATTTCTGCGCAGCCATTTGCATTATACGTCAAATTAGTTCTCTGGACGCTCGCAAGTGGCGTTTTAAATAGGCACCAAAGACCTTAGAATATAAGGACCAGAAATACCTACAAAATAAGCGTGCATACCTATTAATAGCCGGGCACTAAAAATGGCGGCCAATGCTAGGGAAGCACTTAGACAATCAAAATCAAAATGTATCGATATCGATACCAGACTTTTTATATTTATAACATGGGAATTGGTTACGTATATAACAATACTTTTAAACTTTGGATACTTAATTAGATTTTACTTTTTTTTTATTTTTTTTTTACCTACTTTTGAAATAACTGTACCAAGTCCTTTATTTCTTTTTCAATACACTTACTCGAATACTGCCTCTTATCGCACTACGATTAGATCCGACATGGCATGTACATCACCCGCGTGCTTTCTTTAAATTTATCACACCAAGGGCTTTTTCACTCCTATTTCGTCACCCATAAAAAACGGTCAAGGGTGATTATTTTCTTTTTTTAAGCAGAGGCGGATGTTTTGGAACAAAATGTAATAAATAAACATGATTTTACTTACACAATAATTTGTTATTACCAACAAATTAACATTTATCGACGTTCTAAATTCAAAAATATTTAAATTTCTATTTTTATTAATATTAGGATGTATAACAGTTTGATACCTTTGCTTCTCCTTCAACCTGCAAAAGTTAAACGCGGGAAAAAAGTCTATCTAATAAATAAATAACAAATAAAATAAAAAGCCTTTTATTTCTTGCTAAATATTAACAATGATAACAAATAAAAAACGGTAATTTAAAAAACTAAAAAACCCGACTGCTTTTCTGAGCATTCATGAAAAAGTCCTAAAACAAGAAAGTAGTTGTACCCGATTGCACTTAACTATATAATATTTTAAATACTGGCAGTCGGGACCCATTCTAGAATTGAGAGCACATACCTATATTACATTGCAGATTACTCCAATCTATTAACTAGACGGCTGACTTTCAAACCCAAATCCCAAATTAATTAATTAACTTACTACAAGGTGGATTGATGGTACTGCATCATCACGCAGCCTAATTACATCAAGGGTATTATTGAACGATGATTCAGTAAAATGTAATGAGCAGACACACGGTGCTTTCATTCCAGGTTTAAGATTTTCTATCCCAATGACTTCAAGCCACTTCTGGCGCAGTACTTCTTTTTTGGGGAACCTGTGCAAATAAAAAACATAAAAAATTATTTCAGTTGGATGTAGGTAGGTAGGAGTAAAACAAATCACAGACTGAACTAAATAACCACCACCTACTGTATGACGAATGACACTGTATTGTTTTGGTAAGTACTAGGTCTCGCTATTTTAATATCTGTTAGTTTTATTTTCAAAATCGTCTCATCAACATATTTTACTGAACCCCAAACACAAACTAAAAAAATTATAAATCTTTATCGATAGCTTATTAAATAAAGGACATCACTATTTTAAATCGTCAATAATATCGTAAACAAAACATGTTATACATTTAGCAAATAGAGGTATTTAACAGAAATAATTTGTATGTACTTTTAGGAACTTTCATTATATATATAAAACAAGGACACTTATACGGAAAAAATAATAGTATGATAAAGTTTTTCATAAAATACGGCTACTAACCTATGCAAGGTTATTTGAGGTTGATTGGTGTTTTTCCTTGCACCACACTGAATTATGGAACACGAAGGCATATCCAATTTTTATCCCTTGACACTCACAGCACAAAACCACTTGGTTGGGAGCGTTTTTAGTCCTAAAAATCGCAATATAAATCCAATGTTGTTGTTTACTTGACACCTGACGTACTACAAGACCGCGGGCCTCAAAAATGGCGGATGGCACGCGAGTTAGGTATGTTGACGGAAATGTAAAAATGTTGCCAGAGAGAGAAAAAACAAACAGCATGACATCTCTTTCTTCAAACGACATTACACATTAGTTAAAAAGAGACAAAATGTAGTTTTTTATATCTACATCGATTTAATAGATATTTGTGTAAGCAAGGAATGTATAGCATACTAAGGGCGCCTCCTTATAAATTCTATTCTCTAAGATAGGCACATACAATGAGCTGTCAAAAATATCGACTAGCTTGTCCTTATATACTCTTTATGTAGAGGCCAGTGCCTACAGGCATGTGTACCACCCCCTAAATGTCAAAATTCACATAAACAGTCACCCAAAACACCCGCCCGTTACCACATTCCTTAAATTCCTATAACCAGCAATGATCTGTTTTCTTTCCAGAACTTTCTCGAATTCTACAACTTGGCCCGCGACCCTTACGAGCTGGTGAACTCCGTGGAAACCTTGCTACCAGCTCTCAAACATTGGTACAGCTTCGTGCTGGCGCGCATGCGAGCCTGCGCCGGCGTGGACAGCTGCGACCATCCGCTGAACCTGAATATCTTTGAATAGAATATAAAATAATATATGTACATAGTTGCTATTTTATAACAACAAAAAAGGGTGAAGTGCGAGTCGGACTCGCGCATGAAGGGTTCCATACCATTAGATCTATAAAAGTTTTTTTTACATAATTTTATTTTTAATATTGCTATATCGGCAAAAGAAATACATCAAATATCATCTTTGAAATTTTCTTTACCTACCTTGTGACAGACAAACGGATAGTGTAGTCTTAGTAATATGGTCCCGTTTTTACCTTTTGTTTACAGAACTCTAAAAAACCGGATCGATGCCCCAATTTTTGAATTAAGAACTTTCAGGTGACAGTTACGAGTCTGAGCGTCGCCAATTTCTCAATAGATGGAGCTGTAGTCAATTTTTTTTTTAGTGTGAATGAAATTGAAGCATTATTAAGTCAAAGGAATGGTATACGCTGAAACTGGACATTTCGCTTTATTAAACTTAGTCAAATTATTGCTTCAAATCCAATTAAATATCCCTAAAATGTAAAATGACATTCGACTATTCTCAAGCACTATAAGGCTCGCCGCAACGGGCCACAGCCACCGGTGGCTGCCGCGCGCTACCTCCACATTTGTCACAGTGAGTGTCAGAAGCGAGCAATAACCTCCAGCGTTTCTTACGATGGACGATATTAATGTACATTGAGGTGTCGTGCTTCATGGTGACGTGTGCGATACGTAGAACGTCTAATGCTTAACTGTGCGGGAGGTAGAGCAATGTGACAGCGGCGTGTTGTTTGGCCCGTAGTGACCACAAGTCGCTGTCGCTGGCCATTAGTGGCTGTGATCGGTGACCAGTTTACGCGCAGCCTAAATAGAGAAAAGGCCATGTTCGGGCCTGTAGTAGTAGCGATAATAACGTATCGTGTTCTCCATGAACTAATTTTTTTTTTTAGGGCTCCGTAACTCAAAGGGAAAAATGGAACTCTTATAGGATCACTTTGTTGTCCGTCTGTCTGGCTGTTGAGACCTTTATCTCGGGGATGCGTGGAGGTATCGAGTTAAACACAAAACCATTACTCAGGTTTGCGGTCCCTTGAAGCTACAAAAAAATTAAACTTAACACACAAAAAATTCATCATCATCATCAGCCTTTTTTAATGTTCCCACTGTTGGGACACAGGCCTCCTCTCTAAGAGAGGGAAATGGGCCGTAATCAACCACGCGGGCCCCCGCGGCTTGGTGGATGTCACATGTCTTCGGATTTTTGATTCTAGGACATCCCAGTTTCCTCACGATGTTTTCCTTCACCGTTTTGAGAGCAGTGGTGATGAAATAAATTACACAAAGTAATGCGCCTAGCCGGGTTTGAACTTGCGATCTACAATTCGAAAGTTGGGGCCATTACCAGGCCACCACTGCTCTAAAAAAAAACGCACCCAAAAAACGCACATACAAAAAATTAGGGCCGTTTATGTCTAAAAAAAATACCATATTTCGACAGTCTCAAGGGATTCAAAATTCATAGGGTACTTCCTGTTGACCCAGAATCCTGAAATTTGGCATGAAGCAAAGTGCAAACTGTAAATTTTTATTTACGTCACAAAAAAGAAATAATTTTTCGATTAGGTAAAATCTTCGAGACGATTTGAACTATTTACATTTAATTTAGTTTGTAGGGAACCCTCAGTTTGCGAGTCCGACTCGCACTTGCCCAGTTTTTTTTTACGTTAGGTTTATTTTTTTAAAGCACACGTACATAAGCGATAGATTAAGGGCCAAATTCACCAATAAACTAATCGTGATTATATAAAACAAAACGCAGTTTGAGCGCCTAATCGAGATTAAAGCTTCATTTTGCTTTTCACCGCTATGAATTGAACCTAGTTTACGCTAAACTCAGTTTCAATTCCTTTGTTGTCGCCCATGTTTACGACACGCGTCTTAAACTAGGTTACGCTGAGCTCAGTTTAGTTGAACTGAGTTTTTATATTGAATGATGAAATCAGCTCTTAGAAATTTGTGGTTTGTGGCAATTTAAATGTTTTAAACTACAACATCTCAAAAACTCACAAAGCTGAAATAAAATAATAATTCATAGTCATTGTGATTTTATTTATTTTTACCTAACTTATTTCTTGAATACCAGCTTCTGAATTATATATATTTCAAATCTGATAGAAGGGGAAACTGTCAATAAACAGAAAAAAAAGACAAATAAAAGCGCGCGCGCGGCACGTTGCGGCTAATTTGAAGGCTTTCAAATAAAACAAATGAACACGCGGCCTCGAGTCGGACAGAACGAGAAAGAGTTATAATAAAATACCGGTTTAATACCTAGCCTTTTGGTATTATACGGTATTGTTACAACACTAGCTACGAGCTAACACATTTCATCGACACTTGCGCAGATAATACTCCGGTTTTCGTGACAAATAACTTTTCTCCTAGCGTTCCCGCCATACGCTACATACAAAATGAAAGTTAATGACATCTGCGTAAAAATAACGTGACAAATAATGTTCCACTGAGCAAAGATTTCAGAAGCAGAAATTCAGGACTTTGAAAAAAGATCGATGTTATTCCGAGAGGGTAAGTAAGTTATTAAAGGACGCTGGGATAGTAACATAAATTAGATATCGCACATTTTAGCTATATTTTTAACCTACCCACATTGCGTGCCGCCCCACCGCACTATGTGACTAGCATTAAACAAATCTATTCAAATAAATGGGATATTTTATTTACATGATCTTACCCCAGCGCCGATCTTACCCCAAACACATTACAATTTACGATTAAAAGTTAATATTGTAATAAAACAGACTTATTTTCAATAATGTGCTCAGAATTCAATTGTGAGAGTGGTCCCTCGGGAATTATTCATATTACACCTAAGATGATGATCGATAACAATTATTCGACCGTTATTGATAAGGAGGTAGATCAGCGCCACAAAGTACTCTGTGATCAGCACACTCAGGCGCGGCACCCAATGTCTCCGTCTCGTTCGCGCGCACCGCCGTCTGGCGACGATCTCTCTGTCGCACCCAGCCCAGACGTCGTCGCACGCGCAGCGGTGATCACCGAGAAACAAATGCAGGGCGCCTCTTTTGCCGCGGTGACTAATACGGCTAATAGCTCTGTATGTGCGGCGAACAATCAGCTGTTTCGAACGCCCGAGGCGCGTAGCGCTATACTTACGCAGCAAGCAGATGAAGATTGGCAAGTTGTACAAAGAAAAAGGTACAGGAATCGATTTCTGAGTAAAAAAGGAACGTGCACGGAAATAGTTGATAGCTTTAGGGCCGCAAATATCAGTGTACCTCTATTTATAAATAATGTGCATAAGGAAACCTGCGAGAATCATATAGTTGACTACATACGAAGCAAAACAAATGTTGAAGTCACATTACAAAAGATCGAACCCAAGACACAGAAACAATACAACTCATATAAAATGTATGTTCCCAAGGAGAAGCTTAGTTTGTTTTTGGACTGCACATTATGGCCTGATGGTATAGCTTTCCGCCGGTTCGTGGACTTCAGCAGACGAGATTTAGACAGACGTAAGAAATCTGATACTAGTGCAATAATAAACATAAATGGATAGTACAACAAACAATGAAAGTTTAAAATTCATCAGTTTCAATTGTAAGTCTTTTAAAAGATCTTCCGAGTGTGTAAGGCGTCTTAGCCTGGCGGCTGACATTATTGCACTGCAAGAAACGTGGCTCCTACCACACGAGATATCTGAACTTGGTAAAATAAACAGTGATTTTGGATTCTGCGGGAAATCTGCGGTAGACCTAACAAGTGGTATACTGCGGGGGCGACCGTATGGCGGTGTAGCACTTCTATGGAGAAACAGTAAGTGTAATTATGTGTCTGTGATTCCGTGTGAAAGTAAACGAATAAGTGCCATTAAGGTGTGTGTGTCGGATCGGTTTATACTCGTTTTTTCTGTCTATATGCCTACCGACTCTTCTGACAATCTGTTGGAATTTGTTCAATGTTTAAGCGAAATTATGTCAATAGTTGAAAGTAACAATATTGAAAGTGTATTTATCATGGGCGATGGAAATGAACTTCAAAATTTTTGTAATGAGCAAAACTGGACATGTGTCGACCTAGAAATGTTGGGCATGAATTCGAGCACCTATACTTTTGTGAGTGAAGCGCACGGCTGCCGTAGGTGGCTGGATCACTGTGTTGTTACTGATTCGGCACTAAAGACGGTTACTTCGGTAAGAGTGTGCTACGACATTTTCTGGTCTGATCACTGTCCAGTAGAGATTCAGTGTAACTTGAAAACAGTCTGTAGAATCATTAAGCCACCGCTCATCAAAACCAATAAAGTTCTATGGGGAGACAGGGACTTAAGCCAAATAGAAAAATATACAAAATGTTGTAATGATAAACTGAGGGAATGTGGCTTCCCTAATGAATTCCAACAGTGTTGTGATAGCATGTGTAGTGAGAATAGCAAGGATCACTTGGCAGCGATAGACGCGCTTTATGGTGACATTGTAACAGTGTTACAGGAGGCTGCTATTGATAGCTATGTGGGTCGTGAGGCCAGTGGCGGACGGCACCGCGGTCGTCATGTTGTCGGATGGAACAGGTATGTTCGTGGCGCTCACAGGGAGGCTAGGCAGAAGTTTTTAACATGGGTGTATTATGGTCGACCTGACAGTGGTAAGTTTTATAATGAAATGTATGAATCTAGAAAGAAATTCAAAAGCAAACTGCACTATTGTCAGAAAAACCAAGACTTAATAAAAATGAATATTTTAGCTACTAAACATAATAACAAAGATTTTAAAGGATTTTGGCAACAAACAAAAAAGTTAAACCCAAAGCCTAGCGTCCCTGTGAGTGTCAACGGCATCTTTGAACCAAAAGACATTGCAAACGAGTTTCGATGTCACTTTCAAGTGGAGTCTCCGCTAAAAGGTGATCAGACCAGGGATGCGGAGGTCGTCGTGTCAGCGGTGCCTGAGCGTGTCACAGCAAAACAAATTGCTCAAATAATAAAGGGCATGACTCGAGGGAAGTCGCCCGGACACGACGGCCTCAGCATCGAACATTTTCAGCATGCGGGGCCACACCTCCCGAGGCTCCTGGGACTGTTGTTTACGCTCTGTATTAGGCATTCCTACCTGCCAAATGAACTGATGAAGACGGTGGTAGTGCCTATAATTAAAAACAAGACTGGAGATAATTCTGATAAGCGCAACTACCGCCCGATATCATTAGCTACAACCACAGCCAAGGTGCTTGATGGCCTGCTTGAGAGACAGCTTAAGAAACACCTAAATTTAAACGACGCACAGTTCGGTTTTAGACCAGGACTTTCGACTGAATGCGCAGTTATGTCTCTCAAGCAGACTGTCAGGTATTACACAGACAGAAGCACGCCTGTGTATGCAGCCTTTCTTGATCTCTCCAAGGCTTTTGACCTGGTTAGGTATGATATTCTCTGGCATAAATTGAAGTGTTCGGGTGTGCCAGGTGAACTAATTCATCTGTTTAAATATTGGTATGATCACCAAACTAACCAGGTCAAATGGCTTGGTGAACTTTCTGATGAGTACAGGTTGGAGTGTGGAGTGAGACAAGGGGGATTAACATCTCCTTCACTCTTCAACTTGTACATGAACGGGCTAATTGTTGAGCTGAGCAACGCCGGAGTGGGGTGCTCGATTGATGGTCACTGTATCAACAGTATTAGCTACGCCGATGATATGGTGTTGCTCAGCCCATCAGTGGCCGCACTCAGAAAGCTGATAGGCATATGTGAGGATTATGCGAAAGTACACGGTCTTCTGTACAATGTGCAGAAAAGCGAGCTCATGGTTTTCCAAGCCAGGGGTCGTAAACTGGGGGACGTGGCACCAGTGCTGCTTAACGCTGTCGCTCTTAGAAGAGTTAGTGAATTTAAATACCTCGGCCATGTGGTCACCGAGGATTTAAAAGATGATAGGGATATAGAAAGGGAGAGGAGGGCGATGGCGGTCCGCTGTAATATGCTGGCGCGCAGATTTGCGAGGTGTAGTTTAGAGGTAAAGATCACTCTGTTTAAAGCATTCTGCCAAACTCTCTACACCTGCAATCTGTGGGTCAGCTACACGCAGCGGGCCATCAACGCTCTCCGAATACAATATAATAACGCGTTCAGGGTGCTGGTGGGGCTCCCACGCTACTGTAGTGCTTCTGCGATGTTTGCGCACGCGCACACAGACGGCTTTCACACTGTGCTGCGGCGCCGCATCGCCTCGCTGATGTTTCGTACGCGTGGGAGCGCCAACACCATCCTGAACGTGCTGAGCCACAAGCTGGACAGCCCCCTTCTGGGACACTGGGTTCAAACTCAAGTGCGCGTGCCCGGTGCCCCAGCGGGAGGCAAATACTTAAATTAAATTAATGTTTATTTATTTATTTATTTATTTATTAATTTTGTTTTATTTTTATTTTATTTATTTGATGTGAGTGATGACATTATACTTAAAGTGAATTTATTGAATTTATTGAACTGAATTTATTGAATTTATTTAGCTATGATTTTGACTTCTATGATAAATTAATAATATAATAATAATGAAATTTGAAAATGTATGGACCAAATAATGTCTGAAATAAAAAGATTTTATTTTTATTTTTATTTTATTTTATTTTAATAGAAATCAATCAACTTTTTATAAAAAGTAACCTAGTATACAATAATATCATATCAAAAATCACAGACTGTTGAAGTAAATAGCTGCTTACTGTTATTTCATTCATAACACATCTGAAAAGAGGAAAAAAATCAATTAGTATTGTTTATAGTAGTCTTGATACCAAAGAGAACTTATACGAAAGTAACTTTATTGTAGTAACGACTTTAATCCATTCAAAAACATTGACACGTTGTCCGTTTGTCTGTCTGTCTGTCTGTCAAGACCGTTTATCTTAAGAACGCGTGGAGGTATACAGTTGAAATTAAAAACGTATACTCAGGTCTTTTTTTTTTTTTTGGTGGTGGGTAAAATCATCCTATGACATCTCCCGCCCTTGGGCGGAGCGGGACATAGTGTCAGGCTCTTACTGACTAAAAACCCACCCCGTTCCTTCGTGGCCTTAGATACCAGACGTATACCCAGGTCTGCCGGTCCCTTGAAGCTGTGAAGAAAAAACTTCTAATTCAACGAAAAAATAAAATATACGGGCGTGCATGTCGCAAATTTTTTTTTCACAAACATGTAAACTCACATACACAAGACATCCAAATTCCAAACCCTGCACACGTATCTATAGACCATACAAATATTTGTTCTGTGCGGATCAAACCCGCGACACGCTGCGCGACAGCCAACCAATCAACCACTGCACGGTTGTGCTTCCAAAGCTAGACGACAAGTTACCATGCTGTCCATCAGCAAGCCTGCGCCTACGGTGTCAGTTCGTTTGACAGCTGAGGTAAGAAGGTACCCCGCTTCTTACCTCAGCTGTCAAACGAACTGACTTCGCAGCGAAAAGAACTTCAAAAGGCCCAGCCAAGTTACGACCATTTCGTTTTGAATCTCCTGCGTCGAACGCCTCGAGTTGGCCACGCCTCCAATTCCTTTGTTCTGACTTCATCTTAACGCTCAGTCACATGGTTAGAACAAAGGAATCGGAGGCATGGCTGACTCTAGGATTTCGACGCAGGAGAATCTATAGAGGCTAGGGGGCAGAGCCGCCTCTAAGTTAGAATCGATGTGTAGTACTGACGTGAGGTTCAGGTGACGGCCGGCACTTGCTGTTGGTTCTGTATGCTGAAGAAGTCCGTCACTTTGCTCTGGCACTGGATCTCCTCCTTGTGGACCAGCGGACACGGGAAGTATTTCTGTAATCAATTATTTTTTTTTTTAGAATCGGATGTTCAAAATCAGTCGGAATTCCGAACTTTCGAAATCGAAAAAACAAACCTCCGTACCTAACATCTCCGCTTTCTAACTACATTTATGTGAATTCTCAGTAGGGTCTAAATTGTTTTTTTTTTTTTTTGCTGTGAAATCATTCCAATGACTTCTCTCGCTCTGAGATGGAGCGGGCGGACGTTGAAGACTTATATTGTCTTCTTCTATTGTCTAAAACCCACTCCTATATATTAATCATAGTCATAGTCATAGTACTTTATTGGTAAGGGATTCTTACACGTCATATTATTCGTCGTATTATTTTCTATGCCTTCGCATTCCAGGACCTCGGGTTTTCCTTTCAGAAGCGAACCCATGGTCCCAGTAGGTGTCGACCCTGCTGGGCCTGTACAATTTTGCTGACATCTCCTTGAACGCGCATAGAACACTACGCGCCGTCGACGATTCGGGCTCGATCCGGACGTTTACAGGACGGTCAGACGGAGAACTACGGATTTCTCGTCGTCCGCAAGCCTACATCTACGGTGGCTGGCGGAGTCCGTGATGGTGGAATCGTAAAGGTAATGTTACCTGCACGGCGCGCACTCCGCCGGTGATGTCGACGGTAGGGACGACCTGCTTGGGCTTGAGGTACTTCACGAAGCGGATCAGCTCGGAGAAGCTCGAGTGCTCGCTGTAGGGGATGCCTGCAAGGATTCCAAAACATAGTCTGAGTTAAAGACATATTGCCAATGGAGCGGATGAATGCGAGACGCAAAAGACCGTTCGTTGTGACAACACTTGGGGGAGGCCTATGTCCAGTAATGGATGTCCTTCGGCTGAAATGATGATGATGATGATGAAGGATGGAAATCATCCAATGACTTCTCCCGCTCT
This sequence comes from Leucania comma, assembly GCA_958295575.1. Taxonomy (NCBI): domain Eukaryota; kingdom Metazoa; phylum Arthropoda; class Insecta; order Lepidoptera; family Noctuidae; genus Leucania; species Leucania comma. The sequence continues at coordinate 3,154,180 of OY282482.1, read as the reverse complement.
GAGCGGAGCGGGAGGGCGTGTCAGACTTTTACTGACTAAAACCACACCTGTATCCTTTAGAAGTCCTATACGTGGTAGGAATAATGTTTTTAGATAATATAATTATGAATTTGTTGTAATTATTAATGTTTTATCAAATTTATTGTGGGGCGTCACACTGAACTTTACTTCTGCATAGTGGGCGTAACATGTAAACTAACATATACAAGATACCCAAACCCGGAATTACTAACTTGCTAGTTCCGTGCAGGAATTGAACCTGCGAAGCGAAGCGCACCAGCCAATCGATCAACCACTGCGATACACGTGCCGTCATATTTGACTCGTAGAATCTTAATGCAATAATTGTGCGACCACTGAACATAGGGATTGTAGGTTCGATTCTGGTAGTGGTCTGGTACCCGATGTTATTTAAATTTCTTGTAGCAGAAATCCGACCTGCTATGCCTAAGAGTGTTTTTAATATCGTGTGGATTTCATCACACATGCGGGTTTGCCCCGCACGCGTAGACCCCGCAAATGTCCTTTTCATGCAAGTATGTAATGCGTGGAATACGCACGCGGTATGCGGGGCGTGATATCGGGCTCCGTATGCGGAGCAATCCGCATGCGTGATGAAATCCGGATGATATTAAAAACGCCCAATAGATGGCAATACGGTCGCTAACTAGTGAACTGTGGGTGTACTATACACCTCTGCTACTCATTCCGGGAATAGAAGTGCAATATTACCACAAGACTAGATATTAAGGTGAAAATTACTCGGTCTAATGTGGTCAAATTCTCGCTAGATGGTGCTAAACTCAAGACATTTAATTTAGTTTTATCTTTAATGGATGGGATTATTTTTAAGGGAGAATTATTAAGCCAAGAAAATGGTATTTGCTAAACCGGACATTCCTCTTTATTGAACTTTATATAGCGTTATACTAAAGCACTATAATGATGATTAGAACGATCAGCCATAATCTTCATCTTATAAACCGCTAGTATCTCAAAAATATGCAAGTAAGTCCCTTCTACATAGAATGTTGTCTCTGTCACTCGAATAATTGTTTTGTTTTAAAGATACTAGCTTATTCCCGCGGCTTTGCTCCCGTCAACTGACTACTTTACCCAACTCTACCCTATCCTAACCTACTCTACTTCAACTACTCTCTTTGCATAAGATCCTTTTCCTGACAATAACAAACACAACAAAAAAGAATTAGCGATATCGGTCCAGACGTTCACGCGTGATGGCGTGACCAATGGAAATATTGATTCATTTTTATACACCCCTATTTTTTAATTAGTGCACAAAAAAATGGGGCTCACGTTACTGATCATATTTATGTAGTCAAAAGTATAAAAATCGAAATTCCAAAATTGTCCACGAAAATTTTTCCTTATTGGTAACTTCATAATTGAATCATTATTCATAACAATTACTACTAGAAAATACTAAGCGCAGTGTTTTTTCATTTTTATTGACATTCTTTCATTCATAAACAATAACCTGAACAATGTTTCCAGAAATTGAGTGAGATTTTGGGATCTATACAAATTTTCATAACTTTGCTGTTTATGAATATTATGCATTGAGACTTTACTTAAATAATAACAAGACCTTTTCTAATAAGCCCTTTAAGTATTTGCCATAATTAAAAAAGACTAGCTGGCCCAGCAAACTTCGTACCGCCTAATGAGGATAACGCCATCTACGGGTATTACCAGAACCAACAGAATTCATTTCAATATGACATTTTAATAAGAGATGACGTTGTATTCGAATTTTTTTTCGTGATTTTTTCTATCTTTTCTCACCGATTAAACCTTCCCTGGAGTATCACGAATATTTCAAGACCATAATTGGCCAAAAAGGTCTAGCCGTTCTCTAGTTTTAGCGAGACTAACGAACAGCTATTGATTTTTATATATAAGATTACTAATAAAGTTACCGTGTATTGTGACCGCGTCTCTCTCGACGCAAGAAGACTTGCCGTTCTCCCAGCCGCTCGGCTTGAACGCCACGACCTCGGTGAACGCGCCCTTTAGACTGTCCAAGTAGCAGCGGAGTTTCTGACAAACAAATAACATTCATAACAAAAATCATACAAGCATTATCGGTAATGTTCCCACTGCTGGGACTCAAGGCCACATTTCTAGGAGAGAGAATGGGCTACATGGACTTAATTAAGATTAAGCGCGGGAAAGCAAAGCAAATTAAATCTTATTAACTTATACATATGTGTTATTTGTGAAAAAAAAAAAGTTTAATTTAAGTTTTGAACAGAATTCTTTAGATACTACGCCGCCGCCACCAGATGCGACTGGGCCAGAAAATGCTAGCGATAGCCTGTTGATATTTAAAGTACTTTGGAATTTTTTCTTTACTGGAAAATGGACAAAAATGAGTCGTCATTTTCAGAGAAAATATTTCTTCGTAAGTGAAAAACGTCGTCCGATACACGTGGGTACAGCAGCACTCAGCTCCATAACACCCTCGCCTGCGGCTCGGGCGAATTCCACTTTGGTGGCGATAACAAAGTTTTTCCACTTGTATTACACTGTACTATTCCCGCTCTGGGTGAAGCGACAGGCAGCGTCAGATTGTTACTGACTAAAACCCACTCGTGTTTCTTTACTTGCTCTTTTCGTGCTAGGGCCGCGGTGACTCTTTCGAACAATCTCACAGCCCGACTGTTTTATGTTGATACTAGCTTTTGCCAGCGGCTTCGCCCGTGTAAGAAGTTTCTTCTCCATACAAACTTTGGATCCTCGTTTCATCCCCTTAGGAGGAGAATTTTGGAAAAATCATCGACTTATATTCTAAGTGATAGACAAGCTCGTTCATGGAAATTATTTGTCACAATACTGAAACGTTAAAACAAAAGTTCGCTGCAGCGTTAAATTGGCATTATAACGTTTAACAAAACTTTTAAAACTTACAGCGCTTAAATACTGCAACACTGCACTAATGTCATCAAGTCATCAGTGTAAAGAGATGTATGGCGTGCAGTACACTTAAGTCAAGCAAAGTAATTGTACGGCACGCCTAATCTAGTGCGTAGTAGATATATATCGATGGGAAAAACCGTTATTATTCTTTATGTACTCGTACATCATAAAAGGAACCTCTGTTCCAAGATTTCGTCATTCTAAGTCTCAGGGCTTACGCTTGGCGCTCATGAGTCAATGGGTCGGGACTTTATCTTTTATAAACACTAGACCATTTAGAGCACTGTCTTTCACAACTGACATAATACTTGTTTTTACTAGTATGTGTGTATATTTTTATATATTAGACTTATTTATGTATGTTTATATATGTAGGGTTATATCGTACACTTGATTCTACTCTTGGTTGTCATCTCTCTCTGTCTCTCAAAGGTTTGCTGGGAGAAAACTCATTGTTGACTTCAGCTCGGCTTTGTACTTGAATTGTCAAACTACTGTGTATTCTATTGAATGTTTTGTGTAGGTACAATAAAGAATATACATATGTAGTATTGGCTGTATAGTTATGTTTCATAGGTAAGCTGTAATGTTGTGCAGTATAAGGTATTTTTTATATTCGGATGCATGTAATGGAGACAGGTCACAGTTAATAATAATAAATAAGGCCTATCATACTGTATGAACCAGAATGTGGGGGCTGTGAAAACGACGGAAGAAAAAAGATTGCACGTAATGGAGATGTGATTGTTAAGATGGATGTGTGGTGTGACTAGAATTGATAAAGTGAAAAATGAGTATGGGGATGTTTGATAGTGGCGCCATGTGAAAAGGAGGCGTGAAACGCATGTAACTAAAAGAGTTATGAGTATAGATGTGGACGTACGGACTGAAAGGGAGGCCAAATAAAAGATGGATGGATTGTGTGGGAAGTGAATGAAAGAAAAGGGGGTTAGTGATAGCGTGACGAGTGACAAGACAGAATGGAAGAAAACGTGTTGCGCCGGCCTCAAATAAAACGGGACAAGTGCAGGAAGATGATGATGGTAATGTGTAGTAACGGTTGTACAGTAGCGTACCTCATGCGTGAGGTCGCGCATGGGCACGACGTGCAGCTGGCACGAGTGCGGCGGCGCGTGGCCGAAGCTGCGCCCCTCCACCGCCTGCAGCACGCGGTCCTTCTCGGGGCACGCCCACACCGTGCAGCCCACGCGCCGGGACATGCCCAGGAAGAACTTCTCTTTACCTGGACAGAGTAATACAAGTGGAGGTGAAAACTGAGGGCCTGTCTGTGGCCATAATCTCCCAAGATGGCGTTAAACTCAATATTTTTTTAGTTTAATTTCTTTTTAATAATTTATTTGTTTCGAATAGATTAATAGTCGTGTTAAGAAAATAGTGACTCATCAGTGCAACTGCAAAGTAAAGGCGTATTCATACTGGGGTCAAAATTAAACAATGAATATCAAAGCAAACTTTTTATTACACCGTATTATTGAGTGATTATTTTAAAATCTAATCGAAACCGTCAGAATTTTCAACTTTTTTTACGAATAAGTAGGTATTTATTGTTAAAATTTACAACATAGGCGACTATATTGTCCGAAGGGCTTACTTTAACTTGTCAATTTGAACACTGCCTTCTAATTTACTATGATCTAATTGGTCAAGAAGCCTGGCTGAGTGACAACGATGAATCACTATTTTCTTAAAGCGAATACGCTACAGTGTTAAAGAGTTCATAATTCTCTCATATAATAAAAACAAAATAAACTAAAAATTTTGTGTTCAGCACTATCTAACGAGAACGCTCCAACTCGTAGTTTTCACTTTACGTTTGAAACATTAAACTTTTTCAATTCTTTTTTCTTTTCTTTTTCGATAAAAAAGAAGATTGCCCTATGTATAGTACAAACTCACCGATAGTGTAAGTGCCGCACACGATGAGAACTGACGAGAACTTCTTGCCGATCTTCTCGAGTGCCACTTTCTTCTGTCGCAGAATGTATAGTGCCATTTCTAGACTTTGCTCTTGCGTCGGAAAGTCATAGCGTGGGTTGCAATATCTAAAGTAGAAAAATGGACCTTAGCTATATTGATATTAGGGCTATGGGACTGATTGAAAGAGTCACCGCGGCCCTTAAAGCAAAGAGCAACTGATGGGACACAGGTGCGTTTTAGTTTTAGTGCGTTTGAGGTTGTGAATCAAAAGTCTATTTGGATAATACAACTTACGTGGTATCCAAGTAAATGGTGTGTATGTCCTTATTCCAGAAGATGGGGTAGGACTCCATGATAGGCGAGGCTCTGAAGTCCCCCGTGTGCAACATCGTCTTGCCGTTAGGCAACGTGAACACAAGCATTATGGCGCCGGGACAGCTACAAGCACAATAAATAGTCGGTTAATCCCTCGAGCGCCTATACCTTTAGACCATTTCCCTAGCCTTTTACCAACTAGCTTGGTTTCAGCCTTTTACAGGATGCATTTTTGAAAGTGTGCGCGGGTATTGCATTACTTATTCCGCCATCATATTTCTACCATCGGATAACCCGATGTACGGCGAGTATCCACCCTTACATCGCCCACAGTGACTTTTTGTAGTGATAGAGTAGCGATGCTGACGCGCGTTAGTAGCGCGGTGGCATCGCTTCCCTAGCACGTTAATAGGCGTTGGTATTTATTTATTTAATCTTCATGTACAATAGTGGTACATAGGTGGACTTAATGCAACTAGGCATTCTCTACCAGTCAACCTTTGGGTTAAAAAGACAAACGCGCTACGGCATCGCTACAAAAATTCGCCGTGGGCCTAACAGCGCATTCACGACTTCGTTCTTAGCGGCGAGCGGGGTGGTATCGGTAGGCGATTGGTCGAGGCGGTCGGCGCGTGCCGCTATGGCCGCCATGATTGGCGCCGACCAATCACCTATCGATACGGCCCTGCTCGCCGCGCCGCTCGCCGCTAAGACCGAAGTCGTGAATAGACCCTTAGTGTTTCGTATGCCTGCTGCGGTCTTCCCATCCGATTATAACTTAGGTGTCTTCAAGGCTAGAGTGAATCTTAATAAGCTAGTGCGCCTCACCATCAACGATTGCGTCACTGCTTGCTATCAGGTGGGATCGCAATCAAGCACTAGTTTATAATTGTTAAGTCTATCCGGATGTGATTGAATATTCGTGTTTTAAATATAATATATAATAATATATTCCACAACTATCACACAACACCGTCTAGTCCCAAGCTAAGCAGAGCTTGTGTTATGGGTACCAGACAGCTGATAAACATACTTATATATTTCTAAATACATACATATTATAGATAAATAACACCCAGACACAGAACAAATGATCATGCTCATCACACAAGCATTTGTCCTGGGTGGGAAATGGAACGACAGAACTCCACAGCCCACTTAGTGGGCAACATGATACTCCTTAGATAGACTGAAGTTCAAACTTTCTAGCGTCCGAGTACTTATAACGACTGCCAAAAATCGACGAATGACAACCGGCACCAATGGCAGGTACGTCTTCTTCAGGGGTTATCAGAACTGTCCTACAGTTAGGTGGGTATCAAAGTTCGTATTTAATCACGTCGGTAATCGGACAGCCATGCCCGGCCACCGTCCGCCGGTGTCCTTTCATAGTTTGCCGATGGCGCGTAGTGTTCAAGCACTTCAGAGAGATGTCAGCAAAACCATGGAGGCCAGTACACTTGGCCTACTGCACAGTCGGTTTACAAGACTGGCTCAATAACGCAGTCTCACTTCAACTCAGCAACTGTTCGAGCTATGGCAAGCTATGATTTAAATAAAATAATCGACATGTATACACCGTTATTAAAAAATAAAGTACTTTTTTTAAAACTCTAATTTACGCATGTCATGTACGAAATTAATTTCTTTAAGTAAACGTCAGCTGAGCGAGGCCAATGAACTGTAGGTACGAGTAGTTAGTACGCAACGACCGACAACTACCTACAAGGTCATTGTACGTATATTAATTCGAGTTTTTGAAAAAAAGTACTTTGTTTTTTAATTTTTTCTTTACTAATCGATAGTATTTCATGTACCGAATCGACCATCCGCGGGATTAAAACGACTAAAATTTAACGGTGTATTTCAATAAACTTACTGGTTAGCCTCGACCGCTGTGACCTCCACATTGTCGATCCGTATGGTATCGTCTACTTTAATTATGTGAATGCACTTGGGAGACACGCCGAGCCGCGATATACACAGATCCGCTGCAACATTACAGGATCAATTTAAAACTTGGCGACTCTGAAGTTAGGCTCTGCGAACATTAGCGCTTGTGCTTGCACAAAAAAAAATGGCTTAAAAAAATAAATGCCAATAACAGTTGTTAACAGCAATAATTACTGTTATTGGCATTTATTTTTTTAAAGCATTTATATTTTTATACCATTTATTTTCGAACCCGCAACCTCCGGCATAGCAGTCAGGGGGCGGGTTTCTGAATTGAGTATTATGAGTTGAGAACGTCTCAAACCCTACTTAAATGCCAAATTTTGACAGGTTTACAGGCTAGAGTTTAAGAAATTCTCAACTTCAAATGCTTAAATCAGAAATCGGGGGAGGGCCACTAACCACAATGGTGGTAAGACTCAGAGTCTAGTTGTCGACTAGACCAACAGGCCAGTCAATATGATGGAGCAGTTTTCAAAATAATTGTGAGTTAATTTCTATCAGCTTCTGACTTTAAAAAAAACGAATAGGTATTTATTTGAGGGTCAAATACAACTGTTCAAATGATAAAGGGTATTTTGAAATATCCTACTACTTATGTGAATGATAATGTATTATGGTTGTCAATAACACTTTTTAGGGTTCCATACCCGAAGGGTATTACTAAGGCCGTGTTTACGGAGACGCGGCGCGTTGCGCTGCGCGTTGGGCGTTCGTCGTGCATTAGGCCGCGTCACCGCTCACGCAAACACAAATTTAAGGTAATGTACGACGGACCGCCCAACGCACCGCGTCTCCGTAAACAAGCCCTAAGACTCTACTGTCCGCCTGTTTGTATCTCTCCAGGCTGTATCTCATGAACTATGATAGCTAGACAATTGACATTTTCACGCCGCTATAACAAATACTAAAAACTAAAAAAAGGGTTATAATATACACCGTTAAATTTTGGTCGTTTTAATCCCGTAGAGGATCGATTTGGTACATGAAACACTATCGATTTATAAAGATAAAATTAAAAAAAGAAGATTCTTAAACTCGAATTAATTTACGCACGTACGAAATTATTTCTTTAAATAAACGTTAGCTGAGCGAGTCCTATGACCTGCAGGTAGTTAGTACGCAACGACCGACAACTCCTACAAGGTCATTGACTCGTTAACTTAAAGAAATTAAAATCGTACATGCCGTAATTAATTCCGAGTTTTAGAAAAAAAATACTGTATTTCTTTACAAATCGATAGTGTTTCATGTAAATACCAGATCGACCCTCCACGGGATTAAAAAGATCAAAATTTGATGGTGTATAGGTAGTGTCTAATGTTGTACAGATAATGATATGAAACCTTTCGTTCGCAAGCCTAATAATAATATAATAAATTTATTAATTTTCTAGCAATTTCAAGGAACTGTCAAACTATTTCGCGCAAAAATTTCACAAATAACAAACAAAAACAATACAAATTAAACTCACCAGTAATTTTCGAACAAAACAACAATTTATTGAAGCCTTTTTTCAAACCCGAATAATGGTCCGAGTGGAAATGCGTGAGGAAGTAATGTTTCACGTCCGGAATCTCCCCGTATGAAAACGCATCAACTGCAAAATGGGTGCCTGCAAAGAAAAAATGAGGTTGCAGATAACAGAAGGATAGACATCAGTTATACCTAGGGTTGCCATCCGAATTTTATAATAACGTATCTTATAGTACGGGGCAAAGAGGTTAAACCATTCACCACGGCTACGCGCAACCCTGACTGAGACCCCAAAATCGGTTATAATTCTCGTCACATAAGTTGAACCAACATGACAGTCGACCTTAAATGCGCAACAACCGATTTTCGAGTCTCAATCGAAATGGGGTGCCGCGTACAACCACAGCAAATGATTCAACTTATTTGCCACGTGAAAATATGCCCGGACCAGGCATATTTTCACGTTCTGTACCTCTACCATGATTTTTAATCAATAGTATTCGTCGCTACTCGATATCGACGCCGTAAATATTTTGTATGGCAAATTTTGCAGCGCCTCTAGCGGTCACTTGCAGAACCAAAATTTGCCATACAAAATATTTACGGCGTCGATATCGAGTAGCGACGAATACTATTGCTTAAAACTCATGGTAGAGGTACTGGTGTGGCGAGCACGTACCGGAAGATGCAGCGATGGAAGGCCTCCCACAAGGTAGACCGATGACCTGGTGAGAGCCGCGGGAATCCGATGGATGCGAGACGCACTTGACCGATCGTTATGGTGACACTTGGGGGAGGCCTATGTCCAACAGTGGATGTCTTTTGGCTGAAATGATGATGATGATGATGATGAAGATGATCTTCGGATAGCAAGATAAAAATAAATATATATTTTGTGCTACCGATATGTATGTATTTACATAACTATACTTAATTCATTAAAAACGTCATCACTAAGGGTTGTAAATGTTGGGGTGAAAATGAGTGGACTGTATTTCAATAAGCGTTGGTATATTGCCGTTACTTCAATATTCCAAATTACAACTGTCCCGGACAAACAATAAATAAAACGAATCGAGAGGTTGTCTGTGGAAGCGAGTGTCCGCAGTGCGCCGGACCCCCTGTGTCCGCGCCCGCGTCTTCTCTCTCCTGCTGCCGATGACGTTATGTGCACGCCGCCTGCGCGTGCACACCGCGTCATGGTGTCTGTTGGGTTGGATTCCCAACAGAGTCGACCAGATGGTAACCTCCCAACCAAGGTGAACTTACTAGTTTCGATCCGTATAGACAGCAGTTGCAAACCATGACCTTCAACGCCCTTGGTTGGGAAGCGTGTTTTCCCAACCGCAGTGGCTGATTTGCGAACGTGTTGGCACTTGGTTTACGTCCATGTAGCCGCAATACAAATCAAGCTGACCTTGGTGACAATACGACCAAGGTGACCTTGATTGGAGCTGTTGGGACGCTGGATTAAAGCCATCTGGTCCACCTTCCACCCTCCTCCAACTTACAGACGAGGTAAAACGTCAAGTTTTTATTGAAATGGCACAATTTAGGCTCTTCTCTAAGATAATTATGTTATAACGCGGCAAATAGGTTTAACCATTTGTTACGGTTACGCGCAGCCTCCCACTTCGATAGAGATCCGAAATTCGGTTACTGCACTTTCAAGATCGACCGCCATGATGGTCCAACTTGTGTGCTGAAGATTATAATGATTATGATGTTTGGGCGTACATGTCATTACTGATATAGTATTTATTTATTTTTACCTTACTTTCCGATACTGAACTGCAAATGGGGAAAAACATAGATATGTATAATAGTACGCGGGAAATAAATTGAACTAAAATGGCCGTCGTTGCTATGGTAACGTGCAGCCTCCCACTTCGATTACTCTATTGAATACCGTTATTAGAGACACAATAGAAAGACAATAGGTGTGCGAACGCCGGCGTTCGCTTGAGGCTTGAGTAATTAAGATCCTAAAATCTGTTGCTGCGCAATGATAGTCCATCGCTATTTTAGTTCAACTTATATGCTCAACGTATAAAGGTGGTTCTGTACGCGCTAATGCAAAAATGAAAAAAAAAAAAAAACAAAAAAAAACGAACAACATACCTGCAACGATTTTATGGTTCGGTATATTTTTGATAGAAACAGATCTCTTTGTTGATACAGATTTGGGCTGCACACTGAACTGTATCGAATCAACCGCCTTTCTTGGACTATGGCAACTTATACAGTCCGACTTCCCTCGAGGCGATGAGCACGAAGTCTTAACCTCTGGAGTTTGACACCCTTCCTTCCTCGGCGATGAGCGAACCCTCGCCGATCTATTTGTCGATTCATTGTCAACCCTAGAAGTCCCTTTGTGAGACAACTTCCGATTTCTATCGCTTTTAATCGCATCCGCAATACCCGAATTCCTACTCATGACTTCCTCATCACCATCTCCCTTCACTCGAGCATTCACGTCAGACACTGGGTCCGCAAGACTCCTCCCTTCCGAGACTTTCAAGTTTAAAACATTCGTACGTTTTGGGAAAAAACTGTCAATAGATTTCTGTCTTAAGCTGCCGCGCACAATTCCATTGTTGACTTTCAAACCTACCACTGAGTTTCTCTTACGATCGTTTTTGAATTTACTCGTGTCCAAAATTTTCCCTTTCACTAATTTATAATTTGGTGGTTGAACGATGACATGAGATATCTTCTCGATGGCACTTGTGTTTAAAATTAGAACTTTGTCTTCTGCTGTCTCTGTGGATGACGGTTTTTTCTTTTTAATTTCTAAATTTACAGTGACGGCGGACCTCTTTAGTGGATTTGGAGTATCGAGACTAAGGAGTTCGTTCATGTTTTCATCGAGGTCGCTTTCTTCCGTGCTCGCTTGAGAACCTTCGACGATTTCACAATCGACCAATGTATTGTCGTTGTTTTGCGAGATTTTTACCCTCTGAATGGTACTTTTTTTGGAACTTATGTCTACACTTTGGCAGTTGTCAATACCGAAGGACACAGAGACTGTAGTTTTATCGGTAACATTATAAATGACGGTAGTTTCACTCTTTGAGTCTACATTTTGGTCTAATTCTGTGTGAGAGGACAGAGAAATCAATGGTGAAACTTTTTTGAGAGGTTTCGTCTCTGGTACAGCATCAACTACGCTGAATGAGCAGGAATCTAAGTTATTTGCTTCACTCTGGAGATCTTCGATAGCTGAGAAACCTAAACTATCTCTGTCGACGTTTGGTTTTATTGTTCGTGTTTTTTTGGTTAAATTATGTTGAGATATCAAGTTTTGTACATTTTGTGAATTTTCCTTGTTTATTGGATGAATCTGAAATAAGGTTTATAGATTTATGTTTAATATAGATCAACTATGGTCTTTAATTTGGTTCATTTCGAAACACCTTGGTTTAGGGAAGTGTGTAAGTAAGAACAATGAGCTGACTAGGGCAGAATCTGATGCACAGTTTGGTAAACTTGTTAAGACTTGACTTGTTAAAACTTGATAGTAGCATTTGACGGGACATAATAGGTGTTGACTCAGTAGGCCCTGTAGGGATTTGGGCGTTAGTGTGATATCGAGGTTCTAGAAACAAACTGACGAATGGCATGAATAACAGAGACCACACACAAGACGACGTTTTTCTAATTACGACCGATTCGGTCCTTCCGTACCAAAGTCGAGCGGGACTCAGCATAATTAGTATTAAGACAAGCTTGAACTTGGTACGACGGACTACTTACGCTAAGTCGGACGAGACGGACCAAATCCGTCGCACCAGATTCGAGTAGTCATTTTGTTGTATTCTTTAGTTAGGTTCGAAAGTTAATTTAATTCGTTAACGAAGTTATTATTCACTTACCCTATGCTTTGGCTTCAGTTTCAGTCCATTACTTCTTCTCAATGACAGGGAAGAACGGCTTACAAAAGAGTTCTGTAAAGAATTTCAATTAAATAAAGTACTTCGAAGAGTGACGTTGCTTTTATTAATACTGATGCTTTGATCACAGGTAGCGAGTAAGGGCACACATATCGACTCAGGAGCAGATCGTCACCGCCTTGCCTTTCCCCTTGGTGTCAAACAGGCATCCACGTAACGTAAGTGGATCTGCAGGGCTAACTTTTTCAAAACAGTTGACAACTGGCATTTGATGTACACTAAACTTTGTTGTCAACTAACAATTTCTTAACTTTGGTATTACGTATGACATCAAGTGGCTTACAAACTACGGTGAATAAATGGTGGCTAACAAAAATTAACGGTACATATTGTCCCGGCTCTAGTTTTTATCGACTATTATAGAGTTAAGTTAAATATCGCATCTTCAGCTTAAAGCTTCACAATCACAATTTTAAAAGTATCGATACAATAACATCTGTCAAAACGTGTTACGGTGGATATCAAAGGCACCGGTGGATAATGACGTCATATCAGTTGTTCACTAAAGATAGACAATACGAAACTAGCTGTTTGACAGTTATACGATGTACATTCTAGCAAGTGATCTTCACTTGAGCTGTCAACAGAGTTACGCAATAGCCCTGCAGAAACTCCGGCACGTCGACTCGACTACAGCTAGGCGACGCTACGCTTACGGCTCGCCGACCGCCGCTTGACGGCTAGGCGGCATTCAATAATTTTGAAGCTAAGGCAAGCTAGGGAACGGAGAACCGTAAGCGCGGAAACTGCAAGTCGACCACGTACCGCACCGCTGTTCGTGAGCTTGTCCCGAGACGAGGCGATTACGTTACAATTCCGATTAGTGTGCGTTGCAGTAGAGTTTCATACAAATAATACTGAATGGCTCGAGTTGATACAGTGACGATCCCTTTCCCTTAAAATGGCGAGACAGTAATATGTTGCTCGGCCGAGACAGTGATGTAAGCGAGTTGTAGAGATAAGCGCTCAGCCTTACGTGGAACATGTGATCAAGGCATCGATTTATGAGTGACAAGGTTTTAGAATAACGGTTCGGAGATGTGAACAGCGACTTTTTTTTTTTGTTATGGTTATGCTCGTATTTGACCACTATCTTACCTAAAGGTAAGCGATGATGTGACCAACGATAGAGCACGCCTGCCTAGAAGTAACCTATTCACTCTTGACTTAAAGACCCCTAGGTTACAGCTATCAGGGAACACAGACTCCGGCAAGGAAGTCCACTCCTTAGCTGTACGTACAATAAACGTATGGGTGGGATATCTACCATATACTGGTGGCACAATGGTGTAACAAAACAAAAACTCCAAAATCTTGAGACTTTGGAGTTTTGACTCAAGAAATGCGTAATTGGCGATGATTTTCTTGGCTCGCGTCTCAAGTAAATGATAAAGAAACCGGTGACTTGTACCACTGCCATTATACCTACACTGGGGGAGGGTCTGTATGTATGCTTTTGCGGTTGCACAACGACACGCTTTGCTTTTGCTTGGCTTGGTAGTATAGATGCAGGCCTACCTTGCCATCTCCTTCAGAGATGGCAGGGTGGCGGGGTCTTGAGGGAGAGCGCTACAGTCGTGTAGATCCTCAAGGCAAGTCCGGCGGATCTACCTTCACGAGGTTGCCACCCCGTTTTTGGTCTAATTCCATCAGAAATAGACGTAACTGAAACCGCCGGGCGACCCAAAGAGTGGGGGCTATCCGCTCGGTCCCATCCCAAGTTCCATGTAACCCGCACTATCCTACCTATGACCCTCCTATCCCAAGTTTCACCTACACATCCCACCTAATCCTACATCCGGCCAACATCCAAACTCCCCTCCTTACCGCGGCCCTCCTGTGACGGGGTGGCTGCGGGCTCGTCCGTCACTAAAATCAGCTGATGGCGAGTAGGAGAGATCAGTCACCTGCGCTAGGACCTGCGCAGTCGAGCGCCGTAAGCGGGGATGAAGGAATCCTGGGGGGTTGAGCTGAAAGGCAACACGCCCCCTTTGGTCCGGATTTCAAGCGAAACGGTGGCCCTACTTTCTAGCCAAGGGTAGGGAAATGGCCATTGTGTCCCGTCAGAGGGCCACAGGCGAGGTGCGTAGGGTCCGCTGAGGTCGTCTTCGGGCGGCTGAAGCGGTAGGTAAAGGTCATGCTGACGGTGTAAGTGAGGGTTTGATCAGTTCGTTGGGGGCGGGCCTTTCGGCCTCCGACGCCAGCCCGATCGAGCACCCGATGTCGCACTGTAAACCAGCCTTGCGCACCTATGTCTCTCTGGTAGTCCTAACGTCGTGCCCTTTTAAGTGGTACGACGTTCCCAGGTGCGGGCTCCATGGAGGGTGGGAGCCAGAGAGATGAAGTCTTTTTAAAAACAAATATGGACGAAAACAGGCCAAATATTTCTGGAGCGGAGCCGGCGAAAGCTGGCGGAGCTCCCAAGCGAGGTGCTTGCGCTTCGCTCGCCCCTGGAAACCCTGCGGCTAACGTCGCGGGCTCCAGCGCGGGCGCCGGTCCGACTGTGGCGAAAACCGCAGCCAAGACCAAAACTAAGTCCCGATCCAAACGAAGGATCACGGCGCTGCAAGGGACCAGTACCGTACCTTCTAACACAAAGGCGGAAACGCCGGCGTTGACTAATACCACTGCCGGCGGTAGCCCTTCCAAACACCTTCCTCATCCTCCTGTGGACCCACAGTCCACATCCCATGCGGCGGCCGTCACCGACAGAACGGAGACGGTCTGCGACACTGAGGACGCTTTCTCAAGCGCCTGGCAGGTGCCAAAACGCAAGGGCAAGGGTAAAAAATTTACTCCACAAGCCCATTGCTCTTGCAAAGACCCTTCTGGTCCGACAGCCTCGTCTAACCAGGGCAAGAAGAGGGAAAGGTTGACGCGCAAAGAGCGACGTCAGGAGCGCAGGAGAGGTGGCAAGAACAAGGCCCCTGCTCAGAAGAAGCAGGTTGCAGCTGCTGGGTCAGCCGACTCAGCTGGCAGTGGGATCAGTTTCTCTGCAGGTAAGCGATCGCAGACGGAGGCCGGCACTAGCCGACCGATACCTGTCCAACCGCCTACCGGTGCTGCGGGGAGACCGACCCAAACAGCAACCACAACACGGATGCCCGCTGGAGGTGATCAGACCGTGGCCAAGCGTGCTCTCAACGAGACCATTTCACCTCGTGGGGAGCATAAGCGGCCGCGGATTGACCAGTCCAAGCGAGTCGCATCAAGGAGCTACGCCCAAGCTGCCGGCGCTCCCCTGAGCGTCGCGATCACCTGCGACCGCACGGGGGTCATCAGTCAGGGAGTATCGGATCAGGTTCTCGCTGCTATCCAGAGGAAGATCATCAGCGATTCCTGGACCACTAAGCAAGACACACCCGGGCCGGCGTTCCACGGTAAGCCGCTGTATGCTGGAGGTGTCCTCAAGCTGTGGTGTAGTAATGACCATACTTTGGCATGGCTGAAGCAGACGGTCTCCGAGCTGACTCTCCCGGCTAGCACTTCGCTAGTTGTCCGCAGGCAGTCTGAGATCCAGAAGCGGGTGCGTTGTGGCATCGCCATACCAGACGACCAGGGAGTGTACGAGGACTCGAGGAACATCGGACGAGCCCTCAGCTACTAAAACCCCTGGATCGATGTGAAGAGGTGGGTACTGCTGCGTGCCGACAAACAGGAAGCATGCTGGTTCCTCATCTTGAACATCCCCGAGGACCAGATTCCGGCCCTGATGCAAGCTGAGCGCCGACTCTCTATAGGTTTAGGGTCGGTGTACGTCAAGTTCCAGGGCCTGAGCGGCAAGTTTGTCGACGTCCCTCGGGGCTGGGACCGGGCTACGAACCAGATGCAGGATGCAGGGGGGACTCTTCCCCCACCGAACAACCCGGAAACACCAGCGGTTGGCCCAGCTGTAACAGCGGAGCCAGCTGCCACCGCCGTCGCCGTGGGTGCCGTCCCTCCGTCGGGAGGGGAGCGAGACGACGTCATGTTGTCCTCTTCGGCCTGTAAAGTCGTGCAGGCGAACCTCCACCACAGCCAAACAGCGACGGCCCAACTCCGCAAGTGGTTGGAGGTACAACACACGGCCATTGCTCTAATCCAGGAGCCGTGGATTAGGGGCGGCCACATACGAGGACTCTCTGATCTTGGAGGTAAGCTCCTTGTTACTAAGGACCATGATCACCCTAGGTCGTGTATCTATGTCACAGGTAACCTCAACGCACAGCTACTAAATGACTTCTGTTGCAGAGATGTCTCTGCAGCAAGGCTGACGATACAGCGTGGCACCACAGCGATGGCGATTGTCTTTGCCTCAGTATATATGCCAGAGGCGGAGGAACCGCCACCCCACGACCTGATCCGCCTCGTTACCCACTGTGAGAACGGCGGGGACGAGATCGTGGTCGGGACCGATGCGAACGCACACCATCCACTGTGGGGAATGGAAACGCAAAATGCTAGGGGTAAGGCATTGGTGGATTACTTGTTCACAACTAACCTATCCCTACTAAACACAGGTTCCGAACCAACATTTGTAACCAGACGCAGTCGCACGATAATCGACCTCACTCTAGCAACAGAGGGAGCAGCTGAACTCACTACTGGGTGGCATGTCTCCAAAGAGGCCTCCTGCTCGGACCACAGGTGGATCCGTTTCGACATCCAGGTCTGTGTAACACCCACGCTACCACGGCGTAATCCGCGAAACACGGACAGAGCAGCATATAGACGCAGCCTAGCTTCCAAGCTTGCGCCACCAGGCGATTCGATGACATTTGAGGACACAGCTCAAATCGACGCACAAGTGGACCAACTCACCGAATCACTGATAAACAGCTACCACACTGCTTGCCCAGAAACGTTCCCGCGCGATACACCGGGCAAACAACCCTGGTGGGGCGCGGATCTGGAACGCAAGCGTAGCAAGGTAAGGAAGGCTCTAAACAGAGCCATGAACACATGTGCGGATGAGGACTGGGACGCTTACTATGTGGCCAAATCCAGCTACAAGAAATGCATCAGATTCAGACGCACCACAGGTTGGCGGAAATTCTGTGGTAGCATCGAATCCTGCCAACAAGCAAACAGGGTAAGGAAAATTTTGGCAAAACAGGATACTCCTGGGCCTACCACGCTCCGTAAACCTGACAACACACTCACCACGTCACCTGAAGAAGCAAGACGCGTCCTAGTTGAGGCTCACTTCCCAGACTGCGTTTTCACACAGGTAACAGACTGGTCAGATGTGACCCAAACACCATCAGACGATGAGTGGCTCTATGCACACAGGATGATTACGTTGGAAAAAATCCAATGGGCCATCCAAAGCTTCAAGCCTTTTAAGGCTCCTGGTCCTGACGGTGTGTTTCCGGCACTATTGCAATGGGGTGGGACACCGTTAGCGACAAATCTGGTGCCCCTAATGAGAGCGTGCCTGGCTTTTAGATACGTTCCCAAAGGATGGAGGGAAGTGAAAGTAATATTCATTCCTAAACCAGGTAAGAGTGACTATACAAACGCCAAATCCTATCGACCCATAAGTCTAACCTCCTTCCTATTAAAGACGATGGAGAGGTTATGTGAGAGGGAACTACGAGATGGCGTTTTAAAAACAGTACCACTACATGGTAACCAACATGCATACAGCTCAGGTAAGTCGACAGAGTCTGCTCTTCATCTGGTGGTAAGCCAGATAGAGGAAGCGATCCATCAAAAAGGTACCTGCCTGGGCACTTTTATAGACATCGAAGGAGCCTTCGACAAAACAAACTTCTCCAGCATAAGTGCCGCCCTCTCCAAGCACGGGGTAGATCAGGTATTAATCGACTGGATTACAAATATGCTAAGCAAACGAGTAGTTCGCCTTGAGAAGGAACAGCAGCTGGCGCTGATAGCTAGAGGCTGCCCACAGGGAGGGGTACTATCACCACTACTGTGGAATCTTGTGATCAACGAACTCATCACCATACTCAACGCGAATCGTTACTACACCATAGGGTACGCTGACGACCTCGCAAATCTTATACCTGGTAAGGTGACCGGAACGATCTGTAACCTTATGCAGCAAGCACTGCGCATCGTGGAACGATGGTGCAGAGAATATGATCTCTCGGTGAATCCCTCTAAAACTGAATTGGTCATGTTCACGCAAAAACGAGCACTAGGGCGCTTCAATCTGCCTAAACTGTTCAATACAGAACTCCAGTTGTCGAGCGAGGTTAAATATCTGGGGGTTACCCTTGACAGTAAGTTAAACTGGAGCACTCATCTAGACAATAAATTAAGCAGGGCTTGCATCACCTTCTGGCAATGCAGGAGAATGATAGGTAAGAGGTGGGGCCTATCCCCGAAAATTATACTCTGGTTATATACCGCAGTGATTCGGCCCATGATTACTTACGGCGCTGTGGTGTGGTGGCCTCGCACCAAGTTAGCCACCGCCGTAAACAAACTACAACACATGCAAAGGCTGGCCTGCATGGCTACTACGGGCTGCATGAGGACCACTCCGACTGCGGCGCTCGAAGCTATGCTGGGACTTCCCCCACTCCACCTGTTTATACAGCAGGAAGCGACGATGGCGGCCGTACGTCTTAAGACACTGGATCTCTGGGGTAAGAGAGAAACACAACACACCGCTCTGCTTGCGGCACTCAACGACGAGCTTCCCATAGCGCAAGCAATCAACGACCGGATACCTAAGCAATTTATCTTTGATAAAAAATACAAAATCCAACTGTATGAGGACCACCGCTGCGAAGGGCTGTGCCCTGCAGAGCTGCGGATCTTCACTGATGGATCCAAAACAGGTAATGGTACGGGTGCTGGAGTCTTCTCGGAGGATCTCAACATTCACATAGCCACACCATTGGGGGTTCATAACACTGTGTTCCAGGCTGAGTGCTTGGGCATTTCCCTGGCAGCCTTAGCCGTCGCAACCAGGAAAGTTAAGGACCACTCTATACGCATACTTTCGGACAGCATGGCTGTACTGCAAGCGCTAAACAGCCACACGGTTAACTCCGGGCTGATTTATGAGTGTCACCAACGCCTCAACCAGGTGGGTAAACACAACCAAGTAACCATTCAATGGATTAAAGGACACAGCGATTCCCGAGGCAATGATGCTGCGGACGAACTCGCCCGAAGGGGATCGAGTATGGCGGCGATAGGGCCTGAGCCCATCGTGCCGCTCCCCTTTGCACACCTACGCAATCTGGTAAGGAAACGAACTAGAGAATTACACCACAAACTATGGGTAGATCATAGTGAGTGCAGGCAGGCCAAGGAGGCACTTCCCTCTATTGATGGCCGCTTTACGAAAAGGGCCCTACAACTGACTAAACCGCAGTTACGGAAAGTGACGGCAGTTACAACTGGCCACGGGACCTTTAATAAGCACCTCTCTGTCATAGGAGTTACAGACAGCCCACTGTGCAGAGCCTGCATAGAGGAGGAAGAGACTGCAGCACATCTGCTTCTGAGCTGCCCTGTTGTCGCTGGATACAGGGCAAAGTACTTCGGAAACCCAGGTAACCTCCGCGAAATGGTCAGTAACACCAAGGCGCTGCTGGCCTTCCTCGAGGAGCTGGGGTGGATCGAATGACACATTTGTCCCACCCGTACGCAAAATACGCGCTTTAGTCGTGGAGTTGCGGATACCAGCCCGAAATACAATACAATACAAATATACCTACACTGATAGTGGTAGTGCTGTGTGAGAGGGCACGGGAAGTGTGCCCCGCTTAGGCGGAACATCGCCGTCCTCGTGGGGGCGATCGGCAGCAACGAGAGCGGGAGCGAGTCAGCGGGAGAGTCTTCTACAAAGCAGTAATGATAGCGAAGGAGGCGGCTGTACGCGTGAGGGAATGGATTTCCTTACACACCGCTGCCAGCTGCCGGAATTCCGACCACGATTTCCAGACATCGCCGGCCGATAACCTGGACCGAGCCCAAGTCGACGACGGCGGGTATTGTTTGTCAAGGAGACGTTAGCAAAGCCATAGCAGGTTTGAAGCCTAATGAGACCATGGGTTTGTTTCATGGGAATAATGGGTCCCTGGAACTCAAGGCAAAGAAGGAACATAGGAGTGGGAGGGCGTGGGACATGCCCACCCGTTCCACCTAAGAGATTAATGGTGGGTTTCTGAATTGAGTATTTTGAGTTAAGAACGACTCAAACCATACTTCAATGCCAAATTTTGACAGGTTTGCAGGCTAAAGTAGAGTTTGAGTAATTCTCAACTTCAAATGCTTAAATCAGAAATCGGGGGTAAGTAGTGAAGTCATTGATGAAGACTTGAATGATTCATGATTACCCACCTTTAACAAAAAAAAAGTAGGTAAGTATGTAATACATTGGCTCTATGTGTAGTGACAAATAAAATGATAGAATGGCCTGGAAACAACTCTTCATTGAATCTGTCACTGCTTTCCACGTGGCACGAAATAGATAGATACAGAAGTCATGTATGCACTTTGCTCTTTACACTCGGCAGTCGCTAGAAAAAGCACTCTGTGATCTAGCACTGGTTCAGCACAGTTTAGTTACATAAAAGATATTGTGTCTGTGAGCGGTGTCTATGCATGCGAAAAATATACTTAAAATAGTGTGTACAAATGATGGATATTTAAATATTACATAATTCTTTGTGTACAGAAAGTACAGATAATAAATAGCATATGTATGTATGTATATTATAGAAACTCCACTGTATAATTGTAGAAATTTTTAAAACCATTACTGGCACTTTCATGATGCCACTCAGGGAAAAATTCTAAGGATATCAAATGTCAGGTGATCCAAATTAAAAACCAAAAAATTATCTTGAAATTTTTCCCTTATTTGTTTATACATATGAGGCATTGCTGATAAATCTGACTTTTTATCCATATGATTCTATATATTCAATGCTTTTAATCATGTGTTTATGAGTTGAGAGTAGAGTTCAAGGTCTTTTTTTAGCAATTGATTTACTTAGCCTTCAGGATACCCCTTGGAAAGACTAGTGTCAAAATTCGTAGCTTCTGCAAAGAAAACATGTTTTTTTTTTTCGTAATTCCCATCTATATTTTGTTTTATTCTTCTAGAAATTAACGATAAATTACTATGGTCACAGCATCATGTAACATTACCTGTGTTAAAGATATATCACCATCACACTTTCTCACAACCCTTGGATTCAAAAGAGATGGAATATAATTGTTAATATCATCACCATTCATCTTCCATTTCAATATAAAATCTCATATGTAACAAGTTTATTTTAGTTTAAAAAACACGTAATCTCAAATTTTGTGTTTTTATTTACTAATGCAAACACGTATCATCCGTCCGTTTTGTTGTCATTGCCTGTGGCTGTCACTGTCACTGTCTAGTGTCAAAATAATAATAGAGTTGCGAAATTCAGACTATTTGCTGTATCGTAAACAATTTATTTATTTATTTTATTTAAACTTCATGTACAGTAGTGGTACATAGGTGGACTTAATGCAACAAGGCATTCTCTACCAGTCAACCTTTGAGTTAAAAAAGAAAATACTGTGGTAAATATTTCAAACAGAATGTAAAATAAATTAAGTACCTAACAATAATAAAATACTTATTTATGCTAATATTATAAACTAATAAATACTATGATACATATAAAATTATTACGATTAAGATAACTTAAAATATGACAATTATGATTAAAACTGAAACTAAAGGATCTATTACACCACTCGTAGTAGTGTAATAAGGGCCAGACAGACTGTCTTACAGGAAGTAAACTTTAAGACAGTCTGTGTAACTTGTGCGGAATATCGAGTGGTGTAATGAATGCTTAAGGTTGAGAGGAATTTAAGTAGTAGTACCGAATTTTACGCTTAAAGGACAATTTACTTTCAACTTTTTTGATGTCAAGGGGAAGCACATTCTAGAGTTTAATGATGAAATTAAATGTTATTTATTTTTGCAAATAAAAATAAATATCATTTTATTTCATCATTAATATTTAATGGTAGAGACAGTTTAAGAATTAGCCATAAACCCAGTACGGTAAGAAGGAATTTGAAGAAGCATATTTTTGGAAGTTCGAAGGTTGAGATTATGAGACCTGCCCAATGCTCAAATCTCAAATAACTAAGCTTCATTCAATTATAAATACAGGGTGTAAGTATCTGACATCATACCATAAACGAATTCAATACTAAGGATCCAGTACATGATTCTGGACCCCCAGTGGTGGAGTTTTTCATAGGTGTTTTCTTAATTTTAAAAAAATCTTTACGTTTTTTAATTTAACCTGTTGAATACCGTAATTAGAGATACAATAGAAAGACAATAGGTGTGCGGACGCTGGCGTCCTCTTGGGGAATAATGAATAACGGTATAAAATCGTTATTTTAATTTTTTTGATGAAAAAAGAAATTGATTACTTCTAAAATTAAAAATGCTGTTAGGGTTAATTAGAATAACGATTTTATCAACCCTTATAACTTTGTTAAGTATTTGTGTGCACGTAAATAAATAAATAAATAAAAAAATAGAATCACGATTTTAAACAATTTAAAAAAAGTTTTTAATTAGGAAAAAGCCGACGAAAAATGCCACCACTGGGGTGTTGTCAGAAACATACGTACTGGATCCATGGTATTCGTTTGTGATACGTTGTCAGATTTACGGTGTATTATTGTGGCCTACTAAATATTTAGATTATAGACCAATAATTCACTTTAAATAGAAAGACAAAACAGTTTATTTGGTAAATGTTTGTTTTTCTCTCTTTCTCTTCTGCAAAGTTGCGATACTAAATAGATATCAGACCACTTAATTCTGATATCGACAATTCTATCAGGACCAAAAAACGTGTTCTTAGAACAAAAGCTATTAACACACCTCAAAATATGATGATAAAACACGTTTCAGTCTTAGAACATACAACTATGGAGGCAGCAAAGCAGGGCTAACCCCTCTGCCAAAGTTCGTTGGCCATATAACCATGCACGTTATATAAAACTAGTTCAATGAGCGGCCGTCTCCTTTGTGTATCGTTTTGTGTCACAAATAAATTCTCTCCAAAAATAGTAAATTGTGCAGTTTCCGGCTATAAAATCGATCTACTACTACAAATCGGTGAAATCATGGTGTTTCTCATCACATGTAACTATGCCTTATGCGCCAATATAGTTTTATTGAAGTATATTGTCGAAATAAACTTTATACCATTACGATAAAAAAGTACAGTGGAACGTAGGCAGTTTAGTAGTTTATTTAGTGCGGGGGTATGGTTCACCTCGTGCTGCGACAATGTGAGTGAATGAATGGTAGGATAAAAGGCTTTTTCAATCACTTATCAGTATTTATTTAACTGTAATAATCAAAACTTAATAGGTATATATACAAATTAAACATAATAATAATAATATGTACAAACAGGTAGAAAAAGAACTGATTAGGCATCAAAAAATTCAGTATCAGTATTATTTAATTAAATTCACTAATAAGTTTACTTTTGTCAATATTGTGTCTGAATAAATAGGTTATAAAATAAAATTATTTAATAAAAATAAGGAATATCATTTTAGTTCTTTGTTAGATCTTTTTAACCCTAAAACTGTACGCTGGGGTACAAATAAAAAAAAATGAAATTTATACATAAATAACGTTTTCGTTTCACATCGTGTTTTTAGCGCTTCTGCGTATTTACGTAGGGCAGGGGGTCGCCTTGAAGCATCAATCAAGTGGAAGTTCTGTCAGAGTCCTGGTCGTGAAAAAACATGTGTGGGATACTCCAGCACCCCTGGGTTTAGTTACCCATTATTTTAAAAGATGGACCATCGAATTGCAATTTTAATTAAAGTAACACCGGTTTACGGTCCTCTTACGAGCAAAAAAAAACAAACTTTACATTTTTGTGATATTAATGTAGATTTGTAAAATATACATCATTTATGGATAAGTAAGAAATTATTTGTTCAAGATAATAAAAGAATTTGATAACCATTTTGTTCATTCGTTCCTGATAAATGAAATAACTAAGTCTGGTTTGTGTCACATTACTAGCACTTTTTATTTGTTATCATATGATAGTTTGTATATATACACGATAATTGTCGATGTGTGTGTGTTTTTTACAATTCTGTGATTAATTTTTATAGTATGCGTGTGTTGTAATAGGAAGCGTGCATTTGTACGTGTTTGTTTAATTTTCTTAGTGTGCTGTATGTGTCTACCTCACTGCCCGCAAAAAGTGTCAGAATAATTTTTTCAGTGATTCGTCCCTAGTCATCTCCTTAGGTATATGCTCTAAGGTTTCAGTACAATAAAAAATCGACTATTTTATAAGATTTGTGATAAATACGAAACACTAATATTGTCTATGACTACAGACACACGTCAGTACTTGAAACGGTATTACCATATAAAATGTATTGTATTACAAACCGGGTAAATTATGCGGTTTTAAAATGTTTGTTTTGGAAAAATAATGGCAGTAATAAGCTTGAGTATATTTTCAATAGTGTTTCGCTTTCTTTCTATCTTAAATTAATGCATTTAATTGTTAATAAAAAGTAATGTTTATATTTCATTATCGGAGTACAAACCAGAACCAGAACAAACCTCCCTATACCGCTATCAAGTTTTTAAAATTGTGTCGCACCTCGATAATGGAAGATTTTCTTTAGTGGTGGCAACAATTTTTCAAACTTCAACATTTTGCTTTTTACGGAAGGATATCGTGTGAAAAAAAAATTGTTTCTAATAAAATAAACACAAATTGAATGAAATAAAAACTGAGAATCGTAAACCGAACTGTTCTTGATTTACTGCGAATGTGAGTATACTTTGAGTATAATTTTTTAAATGTTATGTTAGGTTAGATGTTACCTATAATTTTCGCTGACTGTCCCTAAACATTTTTCCGATATTTTAAAATTTACGCTTAATTTCTTAGGGGCTGAAAATGGCTTTTTTATTTTTGATCAGCTAGAAAATGCCCTCCATGTATGGAATGAATGTTTCTCAACATACGATTATGTTACGCTCGAGTGAACATAAATAATCAATAAAATTGTGACGAGGGTAATTTTTGCCGTTTCATGCAAATATTTACGTGCATACTTAGCATTACTTTTATTTTAATTACCAAATTAGTGCGTTTTCACCATAAAATCATACTTACCTATACTTTTTATTTTCTGTTAAATATTTACTATCACTCGTTAGTATCAACTGATAGTCTAATTATTGTAGAAATACAGGATATATTATCATTTCATTGAACATAATCTTCATTTTAATACATAACATTCTTTGGGACCATTCATGTCAAAGTTCAAAGTCAGCAATGTTTATTCAGTGTTTTTATTTCCATTACTCTAACTTTTCCTTTCTTCATCATTAATTATATATTTTTTTCTTTTTGAAAATCCAGTAATTCATTGTGTTTAAATTTACTTTCTGTATTAGGTAACTATTATTAGTTTCAATATTTATATGTACTTGAATTTTAATTCCGTGTAATATTAATGATTATGAGTGATTTATTATATATATTTACAATACAACATATATTTATTATATCAAAAATTTCTCCACAATTCTGCAAGGCAAGAAGACAAGGGATTACATTAAAGTGTAGAAGACACAACACAATAAATAATTAAACAGGAATCATAAAAATATATTGAATATGGCGGGTACGCGGCGTGCTCGTAATAACGCCAATTCAGTGGTTATACCCCGTCAGAACTCTGTGTCTGATAATGGAAGGACCCGTCAGAACCTTAGTCCTGAGGCATTAGCGGCTATGAATAAAGAACAACTCCGGGCCGAATGCAGGAAACGGGGGCAGCGCGCTACAGGCAACAAAAATGAGCTGGTATAAAGCTGTTTGCGTTTGTGTCTGTGCTTAATTTTACTTTTTTTGCCGGTCGTAATGTGATGCTTTAATTTTTTAATTCTTGTAGATTAATAGTGATGTGATCAATGTTTTGCTCTTAAACTCGATTTTTATAAATGTTATTGCACTAATTTATTTATGATAGTTGTAAATATATATAATAAAATTAGTAACAATTTAAATTGTTGCATCATTTATGTTGCTTTACAGTTTTTTTTTTGCGTTTTTAATTCTTTTTTGCACATTTTTCATTGCTAGTTTTTATATTTTTCTTGTTAATTGTGTAGGTAGCAATTAAACGTTACATTTTAATATATTTTTATTAAATTTTCATCCAAAACAAGTTTCATCAACACAACAAGATGATATTGCATGTTTTGTGTAAAAAATATGTGTTACCAAGTTACGATAACATCTCTTTCCTGAGAAAGACATAATTTAAACACGTATTGTCTGATGTGGTTGCTAAGGGCGATGACACATCGCATGATTAGTTGCGTTATCCACATCCGGCGCCACAACTAGTAATCCGTGGTTCCGGTACTCATGTTCAGTTGTATGTAGTTTATCCTATATGAACTTAAAAATAAAGTCAACATTTTTAATAAATAAAATTATGCATATGTCGTAGCCATATCGTAGAATTAGCCATTTCATGTGTAGTCGGCCATTTCACATAAAGGTGGGACTTGAAATGGCCATCTGAAAACCTCAGCCATGTTAGGCGCCCATTACAAGGTCATGCAAACGTCAATCATTGCCATCAATTATGAATGATGGTTTTCGTCAATCAGTACTAAGCTACGTCAATCACCCCATTACACGGTAGGTTATTCGTCAATCAAAATTTTGACTTTGGTAAAACTGACAGCAAAACCTATCGTGTAATGGGCGCCTTATGAAATAGCCTGTTCTACGATATGGCTGTAGCAATGTGTGTCGTGATACACACATTAGTGCGGTTTTGTTATCGTTGGTCCTTAGAGACAATGTCAGGCGCAGAATTTTTCAGGATAATGACTGTCACTTACACGTTTATATTTTAAATCTGTCATTGGTAGAACAAATTTTACAATAACGATAAAAAAAAAAACAGACTAATAAGAAAGAAAAAAAAAATTAAAAAACCTAGGATTGCGTAATTTCGTGCGCCAAAGTAAGGTGTGTTGTACAAAAGTACAACACTAGCAATAAATCAATTTGATTCCACAAATTATGAATTGTATTTTATAATCAACAAACTATTAAATAGACACCAACAGCCGTCACTTTGGCGAGAATCCTCTGGCACGCACAACAATCAACATAGTCGTCAATATTGTTAATGTGACTTATAAAATTATAAATCACCTCACTACAAGTGCACATGATGTATGCGTCAGTTTACTTCCGAGTTTCGAAGATAAACACGAGACCATTACTCGAGCCTATCAACACGTCTCACGCAAGAATTTATCCAATTTCAACAATAAGACACTTGTGTTTGCATTTCAAGTAGTACAGTTTACTCGAGACGACTCGTTTACATACATTTGGGTAACTCCAGTAGTTTGAACCCAACTCTAAGAGCCAAATTCACCAATAAACTAATCGCGATTCGTTCAAATAAAACGCAGTTTGAGCGACTAATCGAGATTATAGCTCCATTTTGCGTTTCACTGCGATGAATTGAACCTAGTTTACGCTAAACTCAGTTTCAATTATTTTGTTGTCGCCCAAGTTTACAACACGGGTCTTTAAATTAGATTACGCTGAGCTCAGTTTAGTTGAACTAAGTTTTTATATTGAATGATGAAATCAACCCTAATTCGTAAAAAAATTACTGCCTTCTCCTATGTAACCGTTCAATTTTCGTCGTTTTAATCCCGCGGAGGGTCGATTTGGTACATGAAACCGTATCGATTTGTAAAGATAAAAATGAAAAATAAAGTACCCTTTTTTAAACCCGAATTAATTTCGTACATGCGTAATGTACGAAATTGATTTCTTTAAGTAAACGTCAGCTGATCGAGGCCAATGAACTGAAGGTAGTTAGTAAGCAACGACCGACAACTACCTCCAAGGTCATTGACTCGTTTACTTAAAGAAATTAATTTTGTACATTCGTACATTAATTCGTGTATTTATTTAAAAAAAAAAGAATGTAAGTACTTTATTTTTTCTTTTCGTCTTGATAAAGCAATAGTGTTTCATGTACTGAATCGACCCTCCACGGGAATAAAACTACCAACATTTAACGGTGTATAAACTTTAAAACTAGAGACTAAACTTCTATAATTAGAGCCAAATTCACCAATAAACTAATCGCGATTCGTTCAAACAAAAAACAGTTTGAGCGGCTAATCGAGATTATAGCCTCATTTTGCGTTTCACCGCGATGAATTGAACCTAGTTTACGCTAAACTCAGTTTCAATTCTTTGTTGCCGCCCATGTTTACGACACGGGTCTTTAAACTAGATTACGCTGAGCTCAGTTTAGTTGAACTAAGTTTTTAAATTGAATGATGAAACCAGCCCTTAATGTTTCTGTTTGAACTCTTCCATGCGCTCAATATATTTTAAAAAGTAC
This sequence comes from Leucania comma, assembly GCA_958295575.1. Classification (NCBI taxonomy): domain Eukaryota; kingdom Metazoa; phylum Arthropoda; class Insecta; order Lepidoptera; family Noctuidae; genus Leucania; species Leucania comma. The sequence goes on along the minus strand of OY282482.1, from coordinate 3,125,168 downwards.
AAAGTTTTCTTCTCATGTATTATTACATAATTTAAATCTAATCTTTTAAATATTATTGTCAAGTAACCCTGAGTAACTCAGTTTATATTGATAAGCTACACGAGAATACAAGCCTCGATAGTCTGGCCGAAAATAAACAAAAAGAGCGGGAAATTACGTTCGATTAAAAAAAAGTTAGCAAGACTCAAGTGCTTTATGGCTCATCTCGGTCATTAAAAAAGAAACTAAACAGAACTTTTCTTTTATCTGTGAAACAGAAGGAATAAATAATGGTTTGTTTGTCGATAATGATAAGTATCGTATATACTCTAATCAAATACCACTTAGAATTTATAGCGATCGATTATAGCACCAAAATAAATCGTTTGATGTTGGTGTACACGTTAATTTTCCCGCGCGAACTTGCTAGAGATAGATAACAGATTTCCGTCTCTTCTGCCAAGATGTTATATTATGTCTACTTTGAACTGTGTAAAAACAAAACTAATTACAAAGTAATTGATGTGGTTAGCCTCTACTCAATGCTTTAGATAGCAGCTACAAATCTATACATAATTAATTTGAAGTAGGTCAGATACCTACTACTTTGTAATATCAAAATAATATTTCTTTAGTAAACGCATAGGAAAAATTATAGATAGCTTTCAGCCTTTTGAGCCTGAATGAATAACAAAGATACACACAAAGTTTCGCTTTTGTAATATTATTGGGTATTTACCGCGACGCGGCGCGTAATTTCGCTACCATATCTTTAGCCATGAGAGCAACCTGCATAACCATTTCATTCTAGAACTAAATAAGATCTTAGAGATCAATTTGTTGACACAACCACAAATAAGGCGAAGGATAATATCATTGTTAAACCTGAAAAATGCTTAGAATACAGAATATTTTCCGGGATTGTTAGAAAGAGCCACGACTCTAGAACGGAAGGAATACGGGTAGATTTAGTCAGTACAAGAGTGATTCTCTTATTTATTGCAATTGTTATTTTGGTTAGTTTTATTATGAGCCTGTTGTGTCCCACTGCAGGGCAAAGGCCTTCTGGCTAATCCTTTGCGTAAGAGTCCAAATTGTCCCGCCATCTCCTTCTGGGCCTACCGTATAGGTACGACACGCAGCTTTACTAGCTTTAAAGACGCAGGCGAAGATGGTGTCTCTTTGTCGACAGAGTTTCGACAAAGCTTAACTTCACGCAGGCGTACACCAAGCGTATAATGACGAATACGCGTCCATGGACAGAAGTTCTACCTAAGCTGTGAGTAGGCGTACACCATGCGTACAATGACGAATGAAGCTAGAACAGTAGGCCTAACTTTTTTAAACATTCCCTCTATGGCATTTACTTCACATAGCAACGCGCGTTCAACTAAAGTGCTTGTGTCTCTACGTTGCCTAACTTCTGTCATTCAATTGATAGCTAAATTGATAACGGAAACAATACATAAAGCAAAGTGTTCTACACTGTTACGAAACTCGAAGAGTTTTTATGTATTCAGTAGTCATTTGAAAGAATGAAAAATGTTTATTTGTGCTTCACAAAAAAATAAAAACGGTTCGAGACCAAAAGGCCCAGAAACCCAGCCTATGCTGCGATATTTAAAAATAATCTTCAAGACTAGCATAAGCATTGTCAGCCTTATAAAGTTCCCACTGCTGGGACCCAGGCCTCCTTTCTTGGAAAGGGGTTGGGCCGTAATCCACCACGCTAGCCCAGTGCGGATTATTGGATGTCACATGTCTTCGAATGTTTGGTTCTAAGACATGGCACTTCTTCACTATGTTTTCTTTCATTGTTTTAAGAGCAGTGGTGATTAAATAAATTACACTAAGTAATGCGCCTGGCTGGGTTTGAACTCTTGTCGGAACTAAGTTACCACTGGGTCACCACTGCTCTAGACTACTTAAAATATCGGAGAAGCAGGCGTTGGGGAGGTAACCGCCTTGATGCCTAACACGCTGAAACCCCCTTGCATCATTCAATGCAGGTGGGACTTTGGAACCACGTGCGCTCAGAGTGGGGACTCTGCCCGCCCATCGAGTGATTCCAAAGAAGACTGGCACAGTGATCACGTGCTGCCGTGCACAAAGAGGCCCAAGGAAGACCGTTGTACAGTCTCCTCAGGGATGTGCCCTAACAAGCGTTGCTCAGAGGGGGTTCCGAAATAGTCTTTTAAGAGGTAACGGCACCCTTTCTATGTGCTGATGGTAATCACTGGGGTGGTTTTAGTGAGATAAAAACCCCACACTCCCTGGACTCTTCCCCAAAGTCCGGACGCCTTTTGAAGGTTCCCCTCGAAAAAAAAAAGGTTACCTAAAATATAATAAAACATTTAGAAAAGGACTCCAAAAAATATTTGATGTAATTAATATTTAAAAAGAAGTAACGGGAATTAGAAGACCAAGTAACCTTTTCAATAATTTTTTATTGCTAGTATAAGATGTGTTCCTCTGCTGCAAATCCGTCCCTATGCAGCAGAGGGAAACACCAAGGTACTTCTAAATCTGTCTTGTGCTATGTTTAGCTATATTCCCTTCCTTTCCCCTTCCTATACGAAAAATATACAGCGTATAAGTAAATATACAGTGTGAAGAGCTTTTAGGAATAGAGATCAGGAATTAAATAATTTGATTGATACGTAATATTATGTCCCGACTCCGTGTAGTCCGTATAACTAAAAAAAATTCCTCGCAAAAATTGCATTTACAGTATTTTAGTCGATGAGTTTTTGCTAACATTTTCTAATTCAAAATTAAACAAAAATTGCTCACCACAGCGTTAAGTAAGCAAAATAACATACCTATACTAATTTATCCGACATTAAAAATTAAGCAAATATGCACTTTAATAAGACAAACCGGAGTATAAGTTTGTAAAATTGACGAGTACATTACACAGTATCGCATAGATACACTTTAGAAGTCACTACTTTTTCGCCACACGTAGGTCTTTTCTTTGGGGTCTTTTTTTGGATTTGGAAATAAAATAATCAAATCACTTCTGCCGCTCTCTTTTCCTGACTAAAAACTACGTTCCTTTGCGTTCCTGAGCCGAAGTGAATCTTTCAAACAATGCCGCTCTGGTAAACTGCTGAGAGTGGTAAAAATAATAGCTTCCTATTTAAAAATAATAAAAATAATAGCTAGCGATTTCGTTCGCGAAAATGTTTTCATAAAAACTAACACCCATTAAACCAAATTTTGAGGGTAGTTTTGAAAAACTATAAATTTCAGGAACACTTTATTATTTATTTTGATTAGTATTTATGTCAAATTTCAAGTAACAAGCAAAGAAACAAAAACTTGCATACAATCTTTAAAACCTCTAAATTGTTCTATTGAGGGTAGTTCTGAAAACCAGTGCTACTGCTAGTTCCTTAGGTAACGACTTGTGCTAATTTTCAAGTATATTGGTACTCGGGTTGAAGTTTTGCAAACAAACGAAATTTTCCTCTTTCACCCCTTTTAAGGTTGAATTTCTGCATGTTTAGTTCATGAAAGGAAGCCTTGTGCGGACTTTCATGTTCCTAGTCCCAATAGTTTCGGATGTGCGTTGATATGTCAGTCAATCAGTTTCTCCTTTTATATTTATACTAGCTTTTGCCCGTGGCTTCGCTCCCGCTCTACTCTGCCCTAATCTACCCTATACCAATAAATGAGCAGGCTCTTTTTTATTTACCGCGATAAAAAAAATCATATGTCCGTCTCCTGGTTCTAAGCTCCTAAATTTCCAGCCAAATCGGTTCAGCCATTCTTGAGTTATAAATAGTGTAACAGCTAACATGGCTTTCTTTTATATATATATAGAGATTTGTGAGATACAAATTAATACCATTAAATGTTACAAAAAAAAAAACTATTCTTGCCATAAATTTTAACTGTCGCGTCCCCTTCTCCGATTCCAGACGATGTCTTCTCATACGTTGAGAGAAGAACTGCTTCTTGTCACGCCGAGATCTATGAAAAAAGTTCGACTAAGATTTTAGTTCCGTACGTACTATCAGTGCCGGTTAGCTTCATAACAAGAGTAGCAAAAGCTACGGGCCCCGCGCATTGGGGTGCCTCTCTTGGACGTCAAAAAGAAGTGAGGGTACTTAAACCATAATGAAACCTAATCGATTCCGGATTAGCGACTTCTTATATGGTTATCGCTACCTAAGATCTAAGATCCCGTTGGCTTGTGAGAAAAATAATTTGAAAGAGTGTTAATACGTTTTCATTTTACAAAGATTTAGTGGGCCCCTGGGTAGATTTTACTGCAGGCTCCGCCTTGACTTAATCCGGCACTGCGTGCTACTGCTATACTCTCGTCACCCTGTCCTGATGTCTAGAAAGGGTAGGGTTACCATATAATGAAATAATCAAAAGCCCGGAGAAAAGGCCTAAAAAGTCCTGAGATTTTTTTACTGTTTGAGAATTTTCTTAAACTGCGGATCTCGCTCGCGCGTTGCTCATCACATTCAAACTGGGAGGGACATTATTGGCAGCATCCCCTTTACCAAAGGAAGCTTAATTTTAATTTGTTTAACTTGTATTTTTATTGAAAATTCTAAAAATCCTGAGATTTCATGATATTTGTAAAATCTGGCCGCAATCCTGAGACGAGTCTAAAAATACTGAAATCTCAGGATAAATCCTGAGATATGGTAACTCTAAGAAAAAGAGACCGCGGCTAACATAATATTTATGAAGAAAAAGACATATTGCGTCAACGTCAACTAAATTTAGATAAGGGTACAGATACTGATGATACTCTTCCTGTCTTTGTCCCATATTTTTTATTAGTTAAAAAAATATGTAATTCACCAAGTTTATTTTTTCTTCCACTGCCAACCGTTACGCTATCACTCAACTCTTGCTTCACTTTTCTTTGGTATCATTCTTCGTACAATCCATTCAGGGTTGAATCTCCATGTCCATCCATACATCCTAAGAATAACCTATACAAAAATTAGATAAATATTTTAGTAATATAGACTGCATTATCATTGCCCAAAGTATTAAATCAATAACAAATAACGATACAACGAATACGGGTCAGTGGACCTGCGCAGGCGCACGCGATCATCACGCCACCGCTCGTTTATTTCCGGAAACTAATTAACGCACTTCATTTTAACTCTAATTTTCAAGGGCGTAAGGTCCATTATCAATGTCACACTTATGTACTATATTTTAGTGTAAAGACTTCTTTGTTAGAATTTAAAGTCAATGTTATATTAATGTTTTCGTGGGTTTTTAATTAGAGGTGTTATGTCGTTGGATTAAAGTGGAATATTCGTTGGCTGAAGTTTTTGGAGGACAGCCATGAGAGAATAAAGACAGTCAGATGAAAACGTTTCGGCCAGACGCTTACTAATTACTTTTTTAACCGAATTCATATTTTTTTTTTTGTATAAACTACACCGTTAACTACTTTCCTTGGAAGTGCAGAAAAACCTCATTATATTTAATTAGTAATTTTATTGATTAATCAGCACTTAAGTTTATAACTATGCATATAAATAAAACATTATTTATAACCGAGATTAAATCCATTGTTTCAATCAGTCTCCTTGGTGCTGGCACTACGACTACACACATCACGTCTTGTGACGATCGATATAAGAAATTTAAAAAAAAAAAAATGTTCTTAATTTAAAATAACTCGTGGCGGGAAAAGTTTTATACAAATAATCATTAATAAAACTGTTTTTTCTTTTAACATAACACAGCCTTAACGTGTTTTCTAAAATAAAATACCTGTCCGTTTATTAATATTTTTTACGCGTTTACGATTTAAATTAATCTGACCGACTAGTTTAATAGAACTGTTACAAACGATAGTGAAATGAGAGAGAGTGTTCGTTGAAAGTGAAATTCGGTATGGCGGTGGCGTGATGTCAGACATTTCACTCACGACGTTGTAATAAACCAGTTATCTTCACAGTTATACAATAAACATTTAACTTGGACGTTTTTTATATATAATATATATTTTTTTATATGACAACTACTCGTGATTGTGATAAAAAAAATCGCCTTTATGGTACACGTGTGTGTTTTGTTCTAAGTTTGAATTACAAAGGAGATCAAATAGGTGAGTATTTATGGTAGGATTCAGTTATTAAATAGTGTATCATGTTTTCATGTGTTATCTGTTCTACTGTTAGATAAAAGAGAGTACAATGCTAAATGCTTCATCATTATGATTGACTCGAAGGGCGCACTGTTTCCGTGTATATACATCAGTAAATTGCTCGTAAAGTCGGTTTGTCGATGTCGATAAAATATTCTTGTTATTATTCAAATCGTTCTTTATTTAAATTATTATATTTTTAATATTCCGAACTTCCATGGACAACATTTTTTTTCTATTAATGTTTTTGTGGCCGTAGGAAACTCATACAAAAGATAAGATTAAAAATAAAAAAACGTGGCGAATATGAAACAAAGGCTGATCAAAATCTCAGCAACTTCTTACTTCCTTAATTAAGTTTCTTTAAAAAAAATAATGAATCATCCAACATTCCATCCTACGTGGCGGCTACATATAGGGGTTTCCTTTTAAAGGTCGTCAAGGCTACACAGTCTGTGGGGAATTCAGAAACCATAAACCACTTGGAGAATATTTTATTTTCTGGGCATGGCTTAACCCGTTTAATTATCCCATACTTCTTAGAGCAGGTAGTAATGCAGGTTATCAGTTTGGAACAGTTATTCAAAAGTTCCAAATTCATTCAGACATCTACACATTCCCATTTTACACAATACTACGCATTTCTTCGTAAATAACGTAAGCAGGTACGCACATTTCGTATGAGTTTGACAATCCCAGACGGATCGACGAAAATAAATGTAAAATTAAATCATTGTTATCTTATGTTTTCCGCATGTGATAAAGAACATAATTGAATAACAAACAATGTCTACGAATGTGACAGGAAAATCGTTTCTGTTGTCAACTCGAGTTATTGTTTAGTTCAAAGATGATCATTATTGACGGAACTTTACTACTATAAGTATATGTCCACCAGAAACGACTCATCCTCACCATCGCCCTTATCATTGGAAACTTGGCTCAGCTTCTCTTCATGAGGCTGATAAACACACGTTCGAACTTGGTACGATCGGATCACCAATTTGATTCGCTTCTGAACCAAATCAGTCCATTTATAGTCTGGCGATCATACTTATTATTATTTGAGTTCGTTTAGGCCCGCTAGCGATCGGCACGTGTTTTTGACCAGAGATAGCGATTCTTCCTAAAGTGGCCTCCACATTCGCACCGCGAACACCCGCGAACGCCGCGAACCGCGAATGTGGAGGGCTTTCGCGCCCGTTCGCGGGCTTCCGCAGACCTAAAGAGCCCTCACGCGCGCAAGATCCAGTGGTTTTTGCCTGATCTCCGCTTTTTTGTCTGTGTTAGACATAACTTTCAAAATAAATTACACAAAGTTCTATGTAAAAAATATTAAATGCGTGATGTTTGATTCAAAAATCATCAAAAGTCGTATATATCCCAATTCGAATCGCAGTCCAAAGAATCGCATAATGAATCGAGATTTAAAAGTTCGATCCGTTTGTTACCGTGCAGGTATTGAGCCCTAAAAAACACGGTACAAATGAATCTACAGTGATCATGTGATTCATGACCGATGAGTAACCGCGTGTACAACATTAACATGAAAATTAGCTTAAGGAAAATGGTGTTAGAAATGTTTTTAGACAATAATATTGTTTCATTCCATGGGAAAAGCATTCATTACATTTATAACTCCTCCCTACCTCTGAAAGCACGTTACGCTGATGATCCTGCAGCTCATTTGTAGGTTCTAGACAGTCGATAACGAATAGTCAAAAAGAATCCAATTAAAATTGATACTAATCTTGCTGAAGACACTATTACTGGGTCAGAATCTAGATGAACTGGAAGCAGTCTCCAAGATAGTTGACATCCCTTTATCTCTTCATTTCTGTGTCTCCCTCGTAATTACCTGCTCTCTTCTAGCTTTGTCGTATCAACTTTTGCAACATCAATCCATTGTATCTTCAAACATACTAACAAATATAAAACAACTATTTCTAATTATATTCCTTCCCCACCCTGATCTTTAGTGTTTGTGCGGCGTCGTTCCGCAGACCATGTCCCACCTTCCATCCTGCGTCACGTGGCCTGTTACCTGTTCACGTAGGGACCTAATGACAGCATCAGTGGACGGCATTGCCGTGGCCGAATACTAGGCCAGGCAGGATATTTAACTAGTTTTGCTATCGACACGCTAAGAAGAAGAAGCTGGAAGAATGCTTCCCCTTACCACGTGTCCTCGGCCATTGCAGGCTAGCCCCTCCCGTAAGAGTCAAGCTCATCTCTTCACCTGTAAAGCAACTAACATCTGAAAATTCTAATTCAATACCCTACTAAAACCGATTTTACAAACTGCATAATTATTCTAAACTTTAATGAAAATCTTGTTTACAACGAATTTTTCCTACCAAATCAGTTTTCTGAAAAACCGTCCCGAATTCTAGCATCCTATTATCATAATTTATTAAATATGCGCATTTGTTACAAAACTTTATGTTCGGTTTCAAATAGTATTCTAACCTTCTTCAAAATCAAACGAGACTAGGGTAACTAACTATACTGTTAAAAACAGTATTATACTGTTCACTAAATTATACTTTTTACTGTTCAACAAAAATAAAGTATACAAAATACTGTCTTCAGCATCAAAATGCTTATAGTATAAGGGTTAGATTTAAACACGCACAATGTTTTTTTTTTCAAATCACAATAATGGAGTTTCAGAACGAATCAGTCAGAACAAATGTGTGTTTTCTTGAAATGAGTACTGGCTTAAAGAGGACCCATTAGAAGAATTTAAAAATATTACTAAAATTGTCTCATATCAACTTTCTGTTCCCGCAACCCCAGCATTTAGACTGAAAGAGTTTTTTACATTAATGAATGCACAGCGGCGTGAGAATAGCAACAGAGATGTTTTTTTTTTTGCATTTAGTACGTACAATAAAATGTAAAATAAGTAAAATACTGTTATTTTTTCTAAAATACTGTTTAAATTCTTCTCAGATAAAAAAATACTTTATTTCTTGTAAAAAAACTTGTCAACCCTAAACGAGACGTTGATCGGGTATCTAAAAAATAAAATTATAGCTTGATTTCATCTCCCACCAAAAATAAAGTTAAACTGTTAAGAGATAGCAAAATGGGGACATTACCCGACCAGTAGCAGAACAATTTAAACCAGATCTGATTCCCTGTCTGCTCATATGAAACTCTTATTAATTTTTTTTTTTTGAGAAAACAAACGGTGATACATTATACTTTACATTCGAACGTACAATTCATTAAATAAAATAAATGTAAAACCAACCACATTTTCCACATCCACCGTTAAATTTTGGTCGTTTTAATCCCGCGAAGGGTCGATTCGGTAAATGAAATACTATCGATTTGTAAAGAGAAAATTAAATAAAAAAGTACTTTTTTTAAAACTCCAATTACTTTAAGCATGTACGAAATTAATTTCTTTAAGTAAACATCCTTTGGCCTTTGCCCAGCAGTGGGACAGTAAGGGTTACTAAGAAAAAAAAGTAAACATCAGGGTATATGGTATATACCGTTAAATTTTGGTCATTTTAATCCCGCGGAGGGTATAACTTCCTCGCTCGCACGCCTGACATCTTAATACGTCATGGTAAATCCCCTTTTCGCTCTGGTGCGACAGTCATTTCTTTGGCAGGAAACTTGGTTCCTTGCCTTTATTTATTATATCTAGCTTATACTGTCCCACTGCTGCTGAGCAAAGCTCTCCTTCCACACATTTATTGGCATTCATTTCTAAAACTGAAATAAATAAAACTCGATTATATACTTTATCGTGATCTTTTATTTTTTTTGTAAAGAAAAACTCATCATAATTAATTACGGACAGATATTAATGAAGGGTCATTGCACTTTATTGCAAATTAATCTGGCGCTTACCATAGATACTCATCGTCATCGCACTGATCATACGTAGCGCCACGTATTTTCATGCGTAGGCGCATTCCCGTACGTGTACGTCACTAATTCGATTACCAAGAAGTATACAGAGTCAGCTTGACTCAACGCTTCGTATCGATTGCGCAAGCGCAGCTGATGTTGTAAACACAACTGGTATCTTGATTATTATCTAGGATTAAACACAAATATTGTGTACGTTTAAAATTGAAAATCTATTTAAATATTAGCTGACTTGGCAAACGTTGTTCTGCTGAATGGAAATCCCGTACTTATCGCTATTCTGTATAAATACAGACAGTGATTGCTCATTACTTCAGACTTTGATCCCGAGATACATGCGGTGATAGATCAGTTGCTACAAAAAGAATAATTAATACAGCTGAGACCTCATTAGTCGTAACCTTTTGACCAGCACGTCAAATAAGTAAAAGAGTGCTTTCGGCGTCAAGTAGCCGTGAACGTGATCGTGGCGTGCTGGACACATTTTTGCTTTGATATGTATATGTCCTGGCCAGACCTAGAATTGATCTCTTCCATCGCCAAATAAAATATAAAACTGGCCAAATCGTTTAAACGTTGACATTTGATGATATGTCAATACGTGATTGGCCATATCATTAATTTTGGATTTGTATGTATACTAGAAGGTCTAAAGAAAGTAGGAACTCATGTATTTCTCTTGTAAGAACAAATATAAATTTTAAATTAAAAACTCTACATTCAAATAAAAAGTCGATTGCAATTAAAAGGGATATTTTCAACTTTGAATCCAAAACCTTATTCTTATTCTTCACAAAAAAATACTTATTATACACCAAATATTAATGGACTTTTACAAATATTATGGGACTTGAGGCACTCCGACAGGTTAGATTAGAAGGGGATGGCGGTGTCTAGTGAGCGACCGAATACAGATCCCGCTATCTTTCGTGGTTATTTTTTTTTTAAATCACTCAGACGAGCATTTTTCTTGTAACATGTTTGACCATATCACGACATAATCATATGAGTAGTTAAAATAACACTATTTCACGAAATGGCCAGTCACATCATCAAGAAGTCAATTTTAATATTTGGCCACGACAAATACTTGACTACTGCAGTTGATAGGTCACGCTGGTAAATCAAAAGATACATAAAAAACACATGCATACACAATTATGACCAAAAATTTAGCCCTGCCAATATAACTCTCCCAACTCAATCTAAATTGGATGGGCGTTACTAAAAAAAAAAACATTAAAAGATAAAGTTTTTTTTTTCCTATATACACAATTTTCCTTCCTTAACAAAAGAACTCTCACTTTATATTGGAAATTAAAAGGAAATTGGGAATTCTTTTGTGTATGTTAGTCAGTTGAGGAAAAGAGCCGAAATAATAATGTTACTTGTAATAAGCACGTCACGCACTTGTCATTCTGAATTCGGAACGAAATTACATTGAACATGTGAAATTAGAGAACATGTTTTTTTCACGATTTTATTACGTGCTCATACTTAAATGATCCAAGTACACTAAATTTGTGTACAATGTGTTCCAAATAGGAATAGGATCGATGGCCATGTTGTAACGTCACGTCATACTGTCAAATCGAAGAAATTGGTTAGAGTGAGCAAAAAAAATAATAATAATTACAAATAGTAAAAGAAAATGTTTAATCAGAATCCAGTTCTTCAATTTTGCTCATCTCTGCGTCACTGTGAAGTGTTTGAGTAGTGGCAAATGGAAGAAGTCGAATTGCTCTTATCAATTAAAATAAGAAAAAGAATAGTTAAGTAACTAATTTTGACTTAAACAATATATTTAGTTAATCACTACATAATATAAAACAAAGTCGCTTCCCGCTGCCTGTCCGAATGTATGCTTAGATCTTTAAAACTACGCAACGGATTTTGATGCGGTTTTTTTTAATAGAGTGATTCAAAGTTTATATGTATGTATGCAGAGCACAACTGATAAACATACTTATATTATATTCCTAAATACATACATATTGTAGATCAATTACACCTAGACGCAGTACAAACGATCATGCTCACACAAACATTTATCTTAGGCGGGAATCGAACCCACGACTCCCGGCATAGCAGTCAGGCCTTCTATCCACTGGACCAACAGACCAGTCAACTTGTATTTTCTTTGACCTGCAAATCTAGTAGCATTTATTGTCTTTATAATATTATGTTTTTGATTGAAAATTACAAATGATAGCGCGGCAAATGATGTGATGGTTCAAGGTCTATACTCGAAACGATCGTTAGGCTCAACAGGCTGAATCTAATCACTTAAAGTGTTTGTTCCATCATTAGAACGGTTTCACACTACGTCCGATCCGAATCCGATCCGACAAAATCCCGCTCTTATCCCACCGCTTTTAGGCACGCAATTGACAGTTATCCGCACTAGTGCAGAAAAGTGCTCGTGCTCGGCCCCGCCACAATTTTATTGTAATGAAAGAGTTCTACGTCTGATGCGAATCCGATCCGAACCCGTGAAAGTATAGCCCGTAGTAGCCGTAGAACTATTTCATTAAGTATAAAGTATTTATGCTAAATCTATGTACATAAAAACTAAACTAAAAATGTCTAATAGACCTAATTATGTACAAATATAATAAAAAAAACACCAAATACATAAACAGTATAAATAGATGTGCAATATCGGTAGTATAAGAAAAAGTATTACCAATGAACAGTAATTTAAAATTAACTTACAATAGATTCAAATTATCTTTTCCGAAGTTTGGCCTTGAACAAACGTAGTACAACAAACATTCCGTGCCAAAATCAGTGTTTTGTCTGGTAAACAAACAGAGATGAAGCCAATCAATCAACTCTGTTTACTACTGGATTCACAGTTCATAGGTGAACATGGAAACTATCCCGAAAACTTAGATGTACTTAAAGCTAGTTACCAAGAACAGACTGTACATTTTCGAGCCCCGGGTTTTCGAGTCCCGGGACTAAAATATCGATACTGGGTCCAGTCTCGAAGATCCCGGGAAAAATGAGACAGCTTTTTTTATGATGATATTATTTCTATATTATTATTTCTTATTTCTCTCTCTCTTTATTTCTGCAAGGAAAAAATATGATTGTAAACTCAAAATTACCTCAAAACTGAGTTACTATGTTTTATTTATTATTATTCCTTGCAAGTGTCGATTTGACGTAGTCTCTAAAGTCTAATAAATTTTTCCCAAAAAGAGGTACATCAGTCATGAGTCTCGATAATGCATGAAAACCTTACTTAGTAACTACGTTTATAATGCTGGGAACTTCACACGTATTTTTTACATTCATATTGTTGTATTAGGCTGGCTAATTGACGGCTTGCCTCTCACGCCACGAAAACAATCCGCGCCACATAAACCTATTTCTTATATAGGTTGACTGGTAATTAGTGAACGATACTTAAACACGTGATTGTAGTCATGATAACAAACAACTTTTACTATGTGACCAAACCTGAAATCTCCTGAAATCTTATTATGCTATTGAACTTTTATCTATGGTATTCGTAACTGTGCGTAAAAACATCATTTGATACGTGAACATTTATTATTGCACTTTCGTCTCCATAACGGAAAATTCTGACATTGCAGAAATGTCAGAATTTTCCGTAATAGGAATTTCTCGCAATATCACGTTCACAAACTTCTAAACTCGGAACAAAGACAATCTGTGGACTATAGATAGGGCACAGGTTGTAGGGACTTTTGTTCCGTACGGTATTGGCAATTGGCATCTGTAGTATTGCAATAATTGCAATTGGCATTCCTCCCCATTGCATTGAACATTGGTTTCTCGGAAACTCGGGAGAGTGGACGTTTAGCCGGCAACGGCCAGCGGTTTAATTTGTAAGTGACCAATTGTAAAATTGCTTTATTTATCAACTAATATTTCGCCCGCGCCTTCGTCAGTGTGAGTTTCTTATTTATTTTTAAGGGTAATAACAAGAAATGAATCATTACAATCTTTATGAATTTCTTTTTTTTTATTTGGACTTGATGACTTTGGCATTCTGTATCCTTATAAACAAACAATTCAGGCTTTTTATGAGACCATTGACTGAAATTTTAAAGATCGTATTTGCAAGTCGTTCGTTCTTGAGCAATGGTGGCCGACTGATAACGGCCGCGTCATGAGTTTTAAGTCGCGGGTTCAAACACAGCATACCACCATTACTCTGTATAATTTATTTCATCACCACTGCTCTCAAAACGGTAAAGGAAAGCATCGTAAGGAAACCGGCATGTCCTAGAACCGAAAATTCGAAGACATGTGTCAACAACCAACCCGCACTGGGCGCGTGGTGAATTACGGCCCACATTCCCTCTAATAGAGAGGAGGCCTGAGTCCCAGTAGTAGGAAAATTATAAGGCTATTATTTCGTGATTTTTTAGAACTATGAAAAGATATTGTTTAAAAAAATACGAACGCAATAATGACATGTCGACGCTTTAATTTTTTTTTTTATTGTGTGAGTGTTTTATTGCGTTTTCTTTTTTCATTAATCATCTTTGCATGTTCTCTGCACTAAAAACTATTTCTTTACCATCCTTTTCTTAAATATCCTACTATTTGTTGAAATCCTAATTTATGCCTATAAGGTAAGTTTAGACCGCGACACTTTATATGGTACACTCAGTGTACCATATAAAGTGTCTCAGTGTCATCGAGTGTACCGTATGAACACGAATGTGCAATTAGAAACACTCGTGTTCATACAGAGACTCGATGTATACACCGAGTTTACCGTATAAAGTGTCGTAGTCTATTCGTAAAATTGTATTTATGTTTAGTAAATTATAGTAGCTATGTGTATTTTCCAGCATCATTGCGTTTTCATCTCTAAACCTATACGAAATGTTTGGTAACATATTCCCCGTCGTCTTTCAATCGAATTCCAATTTAACTTTATGTGTTTGTAATGTGACTTTGACGTAAACTCGTGAATGCGTGTGAATAGCTCATTTTGAAGTAGGTATTAAGCTTTCATTGATACCCAATGACTTTTAATTCTGGGTATACATTTGGTTGGATGGAGAGGGAGAGGAACGCCAAATTAAAGATGGATGGATTGTGTAAGGAGTGATATGAAAGTAAAGGGAGTTAGTGATGGCGTGATGAGTGACAAGATAGAAAGGAAAAAATAAATAACTATTTACAAAAAAAAAAAATATCCGACTCGAATGTAAAAAAGAAGTGCAAAATAACTTTAATTTCAGTGTTTCTGTAATAGTTTGGTCTCTTCGTGAAACACGAGAATATTTTTTAAAATTTGAAATCGTCATGACTTCTTCCGCTCTAGGCTTTTACTGACTAAAACCGCATCTATGCTCCTTCAGGTGCCCCGTTCTAGTGGGTTCTGCTCCCTTTATTTCCCCGTCTAGATCATTATTCTTCTGCCACGTTTTAAGTTTCTAGATCACTTTTAATTTTAATAACGTGCTAACAAAACCATCGACCTACTTACATAGAAAGGTTATTTACGCAAGAAACACGTTTTAGTTGACAACTCCAATTTCATAGATGATCGCTTCACTGAGGGACAGTAATGAATTAATACTTATAAATAGAATATTCAACACCAAGGTTCAGTGTGGCCTTAAATAAATGTGTATAGACTGTCCTTACTTAAGGAAATTGGTAGATTGATAGTGCTATAAAATAATCAATATTTGAAATGAGAATAGCTGACGCAAAGTTCTAGCATTTCGTTTTAACATGAGGCTTCCAAAGAGCTACCTGGGCCCTTTTTTAGGTGGGAAATAATCCAATGCGAAAAAATCCAAAACGGGCGCTGTCAGTTGAGACTGGTCATCTCTTAGACGCTAGTGGTTTATTTTAATATCTATATTTAGAATGTCTTTTTTTTTCGTCTTTATTTTATTGACATTGTTCTCACATAATAGCAGCGACAAGAAGCATGTAACAGAGATATTTGTTATACATAAAATGATTGAAAAGAGTGTCCATGGAGTTTGTTGCACATTCTTCTCCATAGAGATCTACGCTTTGGACTGTGCAATTAGCATCATTTTTTTTTTCTGACAGACTGACACCTTGACCTTTCAAAAGTGTCTGTAAATGGTTTATTAGAAATAAATGCTTTTGAATCTTTGAATGACTTTTGCCACTCTAGGTCGGAGCTCCCGTGCCTGTCAGACTTTTACTGACTAAAACCCACTCCTATGTTTCGTCTTTGCCTTACATTCCAGGACCCCGAGTTTTCCTTTCAGGACCGAACCCATGTACCCAGAAGGATTCGCCCCAGCTGAATCTTCAACAAAATACAAACTTGACCCTCACTTTTCTCCTCTTTCTACTGCCTAATGAAAATTTTTCCATAACTTATATCTATCAAAATCGGCGTTCCCAAAATAAACTCATCATGACATGAGATAATTGATTTGTGTATCGACTCAGTCATGCTTTGATGTATCATTTAAAAACGACAATCTTTTGAAACCTTTATCAAAATCTTTCTCAAATTTATTAGGCATAGCTGCTCTTACAAGTGGGTATGGGCGTTGAACGTCAAAAAACTTTACTTAGCCTATGTCACTCAGAAATACTGTAGCTTCTTCTCGAATCGATGGTTTCCGTTTCCCTCAAAGTTTTTGGGCCCAGTAGATTGCCACGATTATAGCGGCGCCGGTGGTTTTAGGTCCTCCAGGGTGCATTTGTAGGGATTGGGTACTGTAATAAGTGGTCCATTGTTAGGTCAGGAGCACCGCACTCGCACTGGGTGCCGGAGGGGTCCATAATCCCCCATTTTGCCAGGTTGTTTTATACTCGAGCTAACAGTTCTATAGATCACTTCTCACAAACAAACTTGGTGTAGATTCCTTTTAAAACGATTGTCAAAGGAATACACGGTTTTTAAAGTCTTGTAGTAAGCACCCGGTAGCTATTGAGCTATTTAAAGTCTTCTGCAGACACGAGACAACATGACACGATATGCGACTTGACGCTTTTTCACTGAAATAGTTCTAAAATTAAATTACGGATCAATTTTCTATGAAAACGTCTTCTCTCATCTCGTCGCGCCTGTCTATCAAAGCCTTCACTCAAAATTATTTTCGTAATCAAGTTTAGTTATCATAAAAATTATTAAACTAAAAGCCACTGACACAATAAATAAACTCTGATTAAAGTTACCTCAGAAACTAGCTGTGAGAGAAACCCCGATTAAATCACAGTCACAATGCATTGTTTATAAGCTTATATGCTCGTGCGCATAGTAACAGCGACCATCTAATCGGCGGTTTCCGTCAGTCATTACCTATATCATGGCATGACGATGATAACGAATGGAGTGTGGATAAGAAATTGACCTGACTGCATGGAGTAAGATTTATCATTAAATGTTCGAGAATTAGTGGAGCTAATGGTGTCAGCCCCCTTCTTTCTTTTCTGTCAAGACTAAAGGGAAGGTTAGGTTAGCTCTTTCGAAGAGTAACTATGGGCCTAAAACTCAAAGAGCTCTTCTTTCTTCTACTTATTGAAAGTCTGACAGTTCCTCCGGTTTTGCCAAAAGCGGAAAAAGTTATTTGATGATTTCCTACCCTCAAATCTCTCTCTTTCTTCATAGCTTCTTTCTTCTATTTCTTTGTCCTGCAATAAATTAACCCCCCAAGATGCGGCACCCACATAGGTACACACACAAAGCTTCAAATTAGGGCTGTCATTTGTTAATGTATTCCAAAATATTTTATTTATGCTCTAGGTTCGACACACGGCCGTACAGAGGTTTTCTTTGATAAATTTTATCATGGCTGTTAGTAACTGCAATATTGAACCTGTGTTTTTTATAATTTCGAAAGCAATTATAGGAGCTATAGGTCCACTTTATCTAGCTTCATCCCTTTAACATTTCAGTTTAGGTTGTAAAATGGATCGCCTAAGATGTTAAGATTTCCTAGTAGCACTGCTGGTGAAATTTTTTTTTTTTCGTACTCTTAGGACAGTCTGGGTGATATAAAAACATTGTTTATTTTTCAACAATTTGTTTTGCATTAGCACATTTCATGCGTGTTATATGCACACCACGTAATAGATCACAGTTTAGCCTGCGCAAACCGGTTTGTATACGGATCACCGTGTAAAACTGTATCAGTGTTACCAACCACATGCACAGCCCATTACGTTTCGTTTTCCAACTATGTATGATTTATTCCTAAATTGCCATCTTCCTATAAACATACAGAATGAAAGTGGAAACATTATTCATTGCGAGAAACGCATATCGCACTTCTAATAGTCATTTTTTCAGTTCAACAAGATGACAAGATTCATTGCGTTGATTTGAACGATCCAATGAGCATTGTTGTACTGTTCTTGAGAAAACTATTTGACAAACGCGTGAATTATGCAATTGTTCTGCAGACCACAGAGTAAGAAGCGTCTGAAGGCGGTAGGACTTACAAAATTCATGATTGAAAGTGCGTTAAGTGCTTTCTTCTGTCATGAACTCTGCTATTCAAAGCCGTTTTTAGACGTCATTGTATCGTAGTGTGATTATTACTTAGGCCGTAATATACAGAAAGAAAGCTGGCAGCCTGCGCCGATCTAACAGCGCCTATCGGAACCGGTCGGCGCTGGTAAATCGGTGCAAGCTGCCAGCTTTATTTCTGTATACGGCTTTAGGCTGAAACCTAGTGAGTAGTGGCGTACTAAACTGTACACTGGCGACACAATTGTTGTGAAGAGTGTGTGTTAAATGGTGACACTTTTGTCACAGCCATTATGAATTAAAGGGACAGTGCTTTTCGTTCTATAAAGTTCCGTCTCTCATGGAATAATGATGGTTTTAAGGCGTCATAGTAGCTCTGTATCTATAATTTTTATCCTGTCTAGTATTTTAACTGCAGTATGTATTAATTTATGGTCCTGTTGTCTCAGCTCGCCCGTCTCGGGTACTACAAGCTGGCGGCCGCAGTGCAGGCCGACACCGAGCAGCGCCCGCGCAACGGACTCCATCACCCACATCCTAAGGAGATCAGGTAAGCATTCAAAATATGTGGTTCTACATTTTACTACCCAGTCATTAGGTAAAAACTAACTAAGGTCTTCCATCACGAGCCCCTTGCTTACCGCGAAGCTACTTGCTCGTACATCTAGTGGCTCTGAACCAATCAGAAAACCAAACTCGGTAAACTTTGTAAAAAAATCTCGCATTTAGCGCAGAAAACGGATTTTACGTAGAAAAAGATCTTGAGCATTATTATGCTTCAATGACGATCCGACTCTATAAATTTTTGTTTTTGGACGGGAAATCATCAAATAACTCCTATCCTGCTCTTAATGGACCTGGTTGCGCAAATAGGCTGTGGACTGTATATTTAAAAAGCGATCTAAGGTTTGTTAACAATATGCAGGTACTGTGCCTGGCGTTTATTAATGGGATAAATGTATTGGGGAGGAACACTGACCTTTTGACCTCGAAGGTTCCACGTGGCGCCGGCCGGCGAACCTCGACTTCGCACATTTAACCACTGCCAGGTCCTGTATTGCACTACACTGCACTATTGTTGAGTCTTTGAATGGTTGGATCACGAAATAGTCAATTTTCTTGTAATTTCGAGCGGGCGATGTTAGCGGAGCGGTCACATTCACAATCGATGCACAAACGTCAATGTCATTTCATTTCTAGAGGTCGTGCGGGAAGGGAAACGGAAGGGATAGGATTGCTAGGCCAAAAAAATAAATTACAAAAAAAAACAAAATCGCGGATCATAGCAAATTGGCGCAACCATTCCCCCCGGGTTTGAAGGGTTACCTTCAAAGAAAAGAAAAAAACAAAAGCGAAACTAAACCCTATTACTATATCTAAACTATCAATACTAGGTAGCGAAACAACTTATAACTAACTATGCCACTACTACTGATTAGGCAGAGGGCAGAGGCGAATAACCGGACGCAGGTACGATCCAGTTGCGGTTTTAACCTTTACGACTCGCGTTATTCCGTTCGAACCCGGAAAAACCTCTTCCACTACACCAAGAGGCCAGTGCAGAGGAGGCGCACTCTCAGTCTTCAGTATCACCACAGTACCGACTGTGACTGGATCTGAAGGAGTGTTCCACTTTTGACGCGACTGCAGCGTATGCAGATAATCTGTCCTCCATCGCTTCCAAAAGGACTGAACTAAGCTATCTAGCAGAGCGTGACGCGGGTGAAGCTGCAGTTTGTCAGTCTCGACATCTAAAGCGGGCAAATATTTAAGAGGAGTCGTCGTCAAGAAGTGAGCCGGCGTCAACGCTAGTGACTCCGATGGATCACTAGACAAAGTCCGACACAACGGACGCGTATTCATCAACGCCTCTACCTGAGCGAGTACGGTGCTCAACTCCTCGTACGAGAGAATCTGTTCGCCTATGACCCGAAACAGGTGCGACTTAAGGCTTTTAATATTCGCCTCCCAATTGCCACCAAAATGACTAGCCGCTGGCGTATTAAAACACCAATCAATGCGATTCTCAGCTAAGACATGGGCGAATTCACTTTGGTAGTACTTGGAGCGTAAGAATGTATGTAATTCCGAAATATTGCGTCGCGCTCCAACATAATTTGTGCCGTTGTCAGAGTATAAGCGCTTAACGGGACCACGGCGAGATAAAAATCGTTTAAATGCAGACATAAAACCCTGCGTACTCAAATCACTGGTTAACTCTATGTGAACCGCACGAGTTGTCATACAAACGAATAGGCAAATGTATGCCTTTGTGGAACGTATACCACGACCACGGGCAATAGTGACTTTAAACGGTCCAGCATAGTCCGTCCCAGTATGTATGAAAGGTTTCACCGTCTGTACAACATTCACAATCCTGCTCGTAGGACCAAAAAGTAATGGTTGCGCAAATAGGCTGTGGACTGTATATTTAAAAAGCGATCTAAGGTTTGTTAACAATATGCAGGTACTGTGCCTGGCGTTTATTAATGGGATAAATGTATTGGGGAGGAACACTGACCTTTTGACCTCGAAGGTTCCACGTGGCGCCGGCCGGCGAACCTCGACTTCGCACATTTAACCACTGCCAGGTCCTGTATTGCACTACACTGCACTATTGTTGAGTCTTTGAATGGTTGGATCACGAAATAGTCAATTTTCTTGTAATTTCGAGCGGGCGATGTTAGCGGAGCGGTCACATTCACAATCGATGCACAAACGTCAATGTCATTTCATTTCTAGAGGTCGTGCGGGAAGGGAAACGGAAGGGATAGGATTGCTAGGCCAAAAAAATAAATTACAAAAACAAAATCGCGGATCATAGCAAATTGGCGCAACCAGGACCTAAAGGTGTCAGACTTTTACTGACTAAAAACGAGTCTTTAAACAGAAGTAGGAACCCTTGTTCCTTCTTTTTTTTTCACCTTCTTTTCTTTCGGCCTTTGCGTTTCAGGACCGCGGTGACTAATAATAATAAGTTTATTGTAATAATTTGGTGACAAAGGTCAGGTGGTTCAGTAATGAGATACAATATAATTTTCATGAAGTATTCTATATTTTCTGGTCTCCAAATTAAGTTTATAGTCTGTGACTTGGGGACCAGTGATTCCATAAGAGGGTAGAAACAATAATCGAAATCTGTTTTCACCAGTAACATGGTTAACATCAATTTTTGGCTTAAAAGAAGAAAAAGATTCTTTCGGACATTTCCGCAGTTCTGGCAGAATTCCTTAACCCTGGTTTATGAGAACTTCTACATATAATTGTAACCTTCGTATTTCACAGTAAGGCATTTATGTACAGTAAAACCTACGAGCACATGGATAAACTCATTAGTATTACTATTTCAATAATTCACAAGCGTTTTCTAAGGATGACCCCACCTTAGCAGGGGTGAGTTCCTATATATAGACAGCACTATTCAAAATTAGATGCATCAATAAGTACAAGGGTACTCGTTAGCCTTCTTTAATAAATTAGAAGCTTCTAGCGATAGTTTGGACATTAAAAAGAGGCATCAGAGAATCGGATATATTCAAAATAAATTGTGTTCTTTACTGGTTGGAAATGGGGCATTTATTTAAAAGAGAAAAAGAAAAGATAGGAGCCAGAAAACTAACACCAATGCCAAGAGCACTGATACTCAGTTGCACACAGTTCAAATGGAATTCGACCCCAAAATACCCAGTTGAGATAAAGGCTAGCCAGGGGGCTTACTCTCGAGTTTAATTCCGATCGGGTGACATTGGAATTGTGACGTTAGGTACTTTTGAATTCGATGCTAGGGCCAAATTGCGTGACCTTTCTCGGAAACTAAGTAAAATGGGAATTGGGATTTACGTGTGGTCACGAAATTTTAAACCAATTTGGCGCTAGCATCGAATTCAAGAGTACCTAACGTCACAATTCCAATGTTGACCGATTGAAATTAAACTCGAGAGTAAGCTCCCAGATCTCTTAAGGTCACAATTCATTAGAGCCACCCGGAACACAGCCCGCATTGCCTCGCCTCCTGCGGCTTGTATTCTTTATATGGACTTGTACGCGCATGCGCTCACTACATCCACTCCGTAGCGCCACCGGATCGCCTCGGTCGTCCGGGTGGCTTTAATGAGCTGTGAACCTTTATTTTAGAACTGATAACTTCCAACATCTTCTATAGGTAAGCCCCATATCCAGTAGCATCTCAGAGAAATATTTAGAATTGTCGAATTGTCTTGAGATAGTCTATAAATAGACACTACGATAATTTTCTTTAGACAATCGGAAAAACCCTTCCCCTTCGAAAATCCTTCGGTTTTTGTCAGTATGTTGCTTTGGCTTGTTTATTTGGCGCAGTCTTTTTCTATGAGCCCTTGTGATCTTGAGTCCACTTTCTTCTACATAAACACCTACTCATCTTGTCAATGCCACCTCTATTTTTCTTCCCTTCTTCTTCAAAAAAGTCTTTACAGTTTCGATATCTAACCACGTTATACAGAGGTAAAAAAAACATCAAATAACTGCTCCTACTGGTCGCTGGTTCAGTGAAAGAAGATGACAGACTTTTACTGACTAAGTTTAAACTGTGATTGCATCACTGCTTACAATCAGGTTGGATTCATGCACTAGTTTATAACCAATAAAGAAAAAAAATGAATCCCCAAGAGGACACCGGTGTCCGCACACCTTGTATTTCTATTGTGTCTCTAATTACAGTATTCAAAAGGTTAAGCTAAGCTAAGTTTTACCTGCGTTCCAGGGCCACAGCAGTCAAGGCCCTGATCGAAGGGCACAAAACCACGGCTCGTCGGTAAAGCACGCCGGTGTATCAATGCAATACGAACGACGAGCCTGGTTCGCGGCTCGTCGTGTTTGCTTTATTTTCTACTCTGACTGTTAAGTAAAACAGTTTCAAACGACGAACAAAACTGTTTTACTTGATAGTCGATCAGCACCAACGCGCCGCGAGTAAAGCCGATGTTTTTTAAAACCGCGATATATAGGCTCTCTAACAATCCTGCTGGCCAACGTCAGGTATACTACCATAGGGATCCTTTTGATTCGGCTATGCATTGACCATCTTTTGGCACAACCTGATTTGTGGGATCGTTGATAGGGCAGTATTCTTGATTTGCATAAATATAACTTGGGAATATGTATGCAACCTTGGTAGCTGATAGTTCTTGGCACTGAACTCCAGTAACCTAAACAGTAAACAGTGATGTCCATCACGTATAGTCCTCACTCTTCATTTTATAAACACGATACTCACAGTCCAAGGGCAAAGGAAATGTA
Source organism: Leucania comma (assembly GCA_958295575.1). Taxonomy (NCBI): domain Eukaryota; kingdom Metazoa; phylum Arthropoda; class Insecta; order Lepidoptera; family Noctuidae; genus Leucania; species Leucania comma. The sequence goes on along the minus strand of OY282482.1, from coordinate 3,101,421 downwards.
AAGCTTATGCCAGCAATTCACTTCAGACTTATTTGTAAACAGTTTGAAAGGTTTCGAAGCATCCCTTCTCGTTTATTTATTGGAATTTGGAGTTATCATTATTATTGTTGTAGCTTTTGTTTGTTTAGTTTTCATGCAAGTTTACCTGACGTTAGATTATGCAGGATAATACTCACAGGCTCGCGTTTGACCACTATCTCACCTGATGGTTAGCGATGACGTGGTCGACGATGGAGCACGCTTGCCTAGAAGTAACCTATTCAGTCTTGACTTAAAGACCCTCAGGTCGTAGCTATAGGAAACACAGACTCCACTAGGGATTTCCACTGCTTAGTTGTACAGTACACACAATAAATTTGTTCCCAAAACGTTTTGGGTGGGATGACCACCACATACTGGCGACGCAACCCCATACGTAGAGTGTCCCTATAATGGAAAGGGCTTAACGAAATTTTATTGTGCAATTCCGATGCACATTTCCAGAAACTAGCAACTCAGCGTCGTATTTTTAATAAGTTAACCGTACTGCAACTTATCAAAAAGTCTGAAAATTTGCATAGAAACTTTTTTCACTTTCCCTTTACTGTCGCTACTGCGTCGTTATTCTGTTTAAACCGGTAACAGTATTTGCAGTTCTTGTAGAGGTCAGTTAGGCAGTCACTCCATGTTAAACCGGTACCGGTTTCCACCTGCATCACGTTAGACTGGAAGCCATCCCCAACCATGTGGATAAAGCTGGGTAGAATGATTGTATCAAGGAGAATAGATACATATATGTATATACATAGATAGTCTTGTCGATATTGGCGGAATATTATAGGAGATTGGTTGCTTATTGGCAAAACTAACATGTACAAAGAATAGCTCTGAACGGACTAAGGCCTTGTTTACGGAGACGCGGTGTAGGCGTTAGGCGTTTGTCGTCCATTGCAGCAGCGGGCCGCGTCATCGCTCGCGCAAACATAAACATAATTGGTAATGTACGACAGACCGCCCAACGCGCCGCGTCTCCGTAAACGAGCACTTAGATTTGGTGCTTGGTGCTATAGTAACTTTTATTCAGCTCAAAATTGTAGGTCCCTCAAAAAGGTGAGGGTGATGTCCCAACCCTAAAAAATAATTAATGATAAATTAATAAATTATACTTATGTATTTAGCAAATAGGTCATAAATTACACTTTTACACGTAAATTATTCATCAGTTTAAACTTGATGAGGCCGGTGTTTCCTAACTGAGTACCCTGAAAAGAAGCACCGAAACAAATTCAAACACCAAAGTCCATACACTAGTAATACTACTTGTACTATTACTTATTCTGTGGTAACACTAAAACTCCTAGTAGGTTGACTTTACTACAGATTATTGCTATTTTTGGCCCTTATCTATGTCTGTGGAATTCTTAGTTACACACTTCCTAGTCTATCTATTTCATAGTAAACAGCCAGCAATCTAGCTCCGTGACAACATTGCCCTATGCTTTATTGATTAATCTAACACTAAATAGTTCATAGTATTGACTTGACGGAGTAAAGGTTACTGTGAACTCGCAATGCCTCTAATTTATTACTAGGAAATGTCATTTAGAAACTGTTCTAAAGTCTGATGTCTCATAAATGATTTAGTCCGAGTGGGATTTTGTATGGATGGAGAGTGAGGCCAAAGAAAAGATGAATTGATTGTGTGAGGAATGATATGAAAGAAAATGGAATTAGTGATAGCGTGACGGGTGACAGGACAGAATGGAAGAATAAAACGCGTTCACCGATCCCAAATAACATGGGATAAGGGCAGGAATATGATGTTGAGGTTTATATTTTAGTTAGTCTATGTTATATACAATGTTCCTGTATTTCGTAAGATACCAGCTTACTTATTTATTATTTAAATGTCGCTAACATTATCAGCCTTTATAATGTTCCCACTGCTGGGTCTCATACCTACTCTCTAGGAGAGGGAATACGCCTCGCAGGATCAGTGCGGGTCGGTGGATGTCACATGCCTTTGAAGTTTTGGTTCTAAAACAAGTCGGCTTCCTCATGATATTTTCCAGCATCGGTTTTTAGAGCAGTGGGTAAGAAATAAATTACGCCAAAGTAGCCCACGACATACAACTGTCTAGCCCGTTACCATTGGGGTACCCTTAGATGAAATCAAAACAGCGGAAGATAAGTGACTCGCCTTCAGCGCGTGGACCGCTGAAATTGTGACAATTGTCACGATTTCACATCGGTCGCGACGATCACACACATTCGGTGGCTAACGCTATTTCGCTTGCATAACAGCGCCGGCTCTTATATCTGTCCTTGTCTATTAGTGACTACAGGTAGAGTAGATGCGTGAGTTTCGAGTCCAGGTTTTCTGATTGGGATGTTAGCGCGTAACGTATCTTCCTTTATAATATATCAATGGTGGTACCACTATTCTGTCAACCATTGCCCCTAAACAAATTAAAAAAAAAACACTGTTACCCTATAGGTATGTATTTAGTTCGGTACTATACCAATCCAACTAGGCTTCTAAAAACTTGTTTCAAATCCAGCTTTATGACTTCAAATTCCTAACACACAGCTACTTACTTAGCCTGGTTACCAATTACTCAAGTGATTATAATGTTAGTGAAAGTTCCATACCGTTTTTGAGATTAGCGGTGGATAGTGGTGACTGGCCCGTGGATAGTGGGTACTGATGGGCCATCTTCATGCTTTCTCTGAATTAGTGTGGACAGCGGCGCATGACAGGTGATCGATGAAAGCGTTGGCTGCTGTAGTCGGTAGGCAAATAAAGCAGACGTGTTTTTGTTAGGGTTACGTACCTCAAAAGGAAAAAGCGGAACCCCTAGATCGGTTCCGCACTCCGTCCGATCCGAACCCATGAAAGTATGTTTATGGACTATACTTTCGTAGCCGTAAAACTATTTCATTACAATAAAATTGTGGCCGGGCGAGCACGTGCACTTTACTGCATTAGTGCGGAAAACTGTCAATTGCGTAACTGAAATCGGTAGGATAAAAACGGGTTTTTGAAGGATCGGATTCGGATCGAACGTACTGCGTAACCGCTCTTATACGATCACTTTGTTGTCCGTCTGTTTGTCTGTCTGACTGTCAAGACACGATGACAAGATATCTCGAGAACGCGTAAAGGTCACGAGTTACAATTAAAACCATATATTCAGGTTTGTGATCCCTTGAAGCTTTGAAAAAATCAAACTTCTATGTTAACGAAAAAAAAAGATACGGCTATTTGTGTCGTAAAAAACGTATATTTAGACCCTCTTAAAGGAATCAAAATTCATAGGTAGGTACTTCCCGTTGACCTAGAATCCTGAAAATTGACATGAAGCAAGGTCTTTGGAAAAAATCTGAATTTGTAGTTACGTCACAAAAAAATTGACTAGGTACTCGTAATAGACTAGACCGCTTCCTTTGTTGGCAGAAATAATTCTCTGGTGGTACGCAAGCGTGTTTTTCCCTGGAATCAAGTTGTGTTGTTATGACAAATTGCTGTAACCTTTAGTTCTAAAGGCCAGGTGAGCTGAGAGACTTCTTTATGAAACCATCATGAAGATATATGTGTAATAAACCTGTAACTTGACATTTCTTATTACGTTGATCCAATCAGTAAACCTACCCAACATTTTCACAATTGTTTTTGTTATTGAGATGGGAAATCATCCATCGACTTCCCTCGCTCTAGAACGGAGCAGGAGGGCGTATCAAATTACATACTAAAACCTGGCATATGTTCCTTCAGTTGCCTTGCCTTCTAGGACCACGGGGTTCCCTTTCAGAAGTCGACCGATAGACCCAGTAGGCTTCGGCTCTGCTAGGCCCTTACAGGTTTGCTAATATCGCGTAGAACACTACGCGCCGTCGATGGCTTGGGCTCGGTCCGAGTGGTTACCGGACGGCCAGCAACAGTGGTGCTATTCTCTATGAAAACGCTGCGCTGCCTCAACGACAAAATCCCAAATAGGATTCATTGGATTGTCAACCTAAACTACATATATATTGGATGGTTAATTCAATGCTGCCGCAACGACGAACATACAAATAGGATATATTTGGATGTTCGTCGTTGCGGCAGCGCTGTGTTTTCTTAGAGAATATCATCACGGGACAGAACATAGGTGTAGTTTTAGTCAGTTTTAATGTCTGGCACGCCCTCCTACTCCACCCTAGGCGGGAGAAGTCATAAGGAAATTTAACACCTCAAAAGAAACAATACTGGCAAGACTGAAATGTAAAGATTTCCTGGCTACTGACTGTCCGTCACGACCGTCAGATATCTACAAATAACAGCTGGGCTTAATGTTCTTCTCGAGGCACGGAGGAATCTCGGTATCATAAGATGTTCACCCATCCACAGCCTGACCTTTGCAAGCGTTGCTTAATCTTGGAGACCTTTCGGCTATTACTATTTTTACCACGTTCCTCGTGGAGCTTTCTCCTTTCGTCGAACCAATCGATTAATTTATTTTCGGACTTCATCAAATTATATTTTCAGACTGTAGGATTGTATGTAATGTTCGAGTTTTCGATGAAAATACCAAAATCACTTTATGCATTCCCGTAATATTTGAAAAGTCTCTTCAAGTAGTCATGGATCCCATCATTAGAACTAGATTTTGAATGCGACCGATCTAGATTACAATAATAACATATACAACATAATTTTGCAAATCGGTTCATAAATGACGGAGTTCTGAGGTTACAAATGTAAAAAAATGCAACCGAGTTAAGAGCACCCTCCTTTTTTTTGAAGTCGGTTAAAAAGGCTCTTTGGTTTTTCATTAATTCATAATGGTCGTTTTTAATCTGTTTTTGGACTCTGAACGGACTCTTGGTAATTAGGGTGTTTTTAATATCGTGCGGAATTGCTCCGCATGCGGGGCTGCTGCTCGATATTACGCCCCGCATTCCACATGCGCATTCCACGCATTACAATAAATACTTGTATGAAAAGGACATTTGCGTGGGTTACGCGTGCGGGGCAAACCCGCATGCGTGTTGAAATCCGCACGATATTAAAAACGCTCTTAGTGTATCTTGAATCGATTAGATTACAGTACAGGGGCATTACCATGGCGTGTTAAAATGTCAGGCGTGCAAACGAGAAAGAAGGATATAGTAGTAGTATATACCCTATACACCGTTAAATTTTTGTCGTTTTAATCCCGCGGAGGGTCGATTTGGTACATGAAACCCTATCGATTTGTAAAGATAAAAATGAAAAATAAAGTACCTACTTTTTTTTAAACACGAATTAATTTCGTACATCGCCGTAAATATTTTGTATGGCAAATTTTGCAGCGCCTCTAGCGGTCACTTGCAGAACCAAAATTTGCCATACAAAATATTTACGGCGTCGATATCGAGTAGCGACGAATACTATTGCTTAAAACTCATGGTAGAGGTACAGTCTTCATTGCACAAACTAGTCTTCGAACTACTGTATGCGAATTGTTTACTTACTTTTGAGGAAATAAGGTTGTCCATTAATTCAACTAACAGGAATGAAAAATGAATTTATGGCTATGAAATAAAGCATACATTTTATTGCCACTCTTAAACACTCCTCAAACTAATTGCGACAACGAACGTTTACTGCAACTACTTCACTAAACGATAGTTTCGTCTTCAAACCAGTCGCGACGTGGACCGTTTTTAACAACCGTTTCTGTCGTTGCAAGACCCACCACTAATACCTATAAGTGCAGGCAACTTAGATACATACATAATAAGAAGAAGGAACCCTCATGTTATGAATGCTATCTTTCTATAAGAACTACTTATTGTTTTGTTTTACACTACTCGTGTTGCTGGCACTCTTAACTTTACGCTGGTCTTTTTTTCGCAATGTCCACTTTATGGGACAACCTGTTTTTACAAAACAAATTTTCAAAATCCAAAAAAAATATTGTACCTCAAAGTTGACGTGATACAGCTCTTCATCCTTAATATTTAGCCATAATAAATGTAATATTTGTTGCAGCAGGATCAAACCCACCCCAATGGACAGTGAAAACCTGGTGCTATGGAGGCGGCCCCTCACCACATTGGAATATTTCTTCAAAGAACTGATCATATTGATCTCAACAGGAGTCCAGAGGTAAACAACAATACTAATTATAATTTTTCAACACACTAATGAATGGCTTCTTCAAATTAGGGAGAACTGCTATGTTCTAGTTCGAGCATCATAGTGTTGGGCATTAAAATACAGTTTCTCTATTAGAACGACACTATTAAAACGACAAAAGATTTTGGAAAAAGAAAAGAAGAAATTTAATAAAAGATTGCCGTTATTTGGTGTATGTAAATTTCATAAAGTAAAAGGCTATTGTTGCCAAAATTTCAGAATTATATGTATTCGCTTGATGACTTATCAATCTCATCGATAAATTCATCAACCAGTTTTTCGTTAATGTTTAGGTTTTAATAAAAACTAAGTGCGTATTACAAATATCTCAGTTATAATCCTTGGCGCACAAGTTGGATTATCATGGCGGCCGACATTGCGTATCATCACTAATCGACTGATGAACTAGTTTAATTAATCAGCGCTTCTGCTGCGCTGCTGTCGCGAGGCACTTCGCGGCTGAATTGATGGCGCCCTTACTCGAAAACTCGTTTTTTTAGATTTTGGGAGGTCCTGAGCTTGGGGGTCGCCATTGGCGCAATCGTTAGCCCTTAGTAAGGACCTAAAAGTACAAAGAAGCTCAGAAAAAAGTGTCTCGTTGTGATGGTATATACACCGTTAAATTTTGGTTGTTTTAATCCCGTGGAGGGTCGATTCGGTACATGAAACACTATCGATTTGTAAAGATTGAATTAAAAAAAAGAACTTTTTTTTAAGTGGAGGTAATTACGCATGTACGAAATTATTTTTTTAAGTAAATGAGTCAATGACCTTGTAGGTAGTTGTCGGTCGTTGCATACTAACTACCTGCAGTTCATTGGCCTCGCTCAGCTGACATTTACTTAAAGAAATTAATTTCGCGCATGAATTGGTCGTTTTAATACAGTGGAGGGTCGATTCGGTACATGAAACACTATCGATTTGTAAAGATAAAATTAAAACAATAAAGTACTTTTTTTCTAAAAGTCGAGGTAATATACGCATGTATGAAGTTATTTTTTTTAAGTAAACGAGTCAATGACCTTGTAGATAGTTGTCGGTCGTTGGATACTAACTACCTGCAGTTAATTGGCCTCGCTCAGCTGACATTTACTTAAAGAAATTAATGTCGTGCATGCGTAAATTAATTCGAGTTTAAAAAAAGTATTTTATTTTTTTATATTTAACGGTGTAAGAGTTAATAATTGTGTTTTGTTTCAGGCTATTAGCGTACAGATTGTTGGCACTGACGATATTAATAGCAGTTTTAAGCACAGCTGTATCTTACTACGTTAGCGGCCCACATCAGCCTTATGTACAGGTAAATATAATAATATATATTTTTTAGAATAGGATAAACTTTACTTACTCACTACTTACTTTCTCTTCTGCTTTTTTTTTTTCGTTTTATTTTGAATTCATTATTTTATACCAAAACAACATATTAAGTGGACCATAAGCGTTTTATGCAAGCGTGGGGTTGTGTAAAGCAGCAGCCCTTTATTTAATATTTTTTCTACCAATTTTTTTCCAACAGAATTTTATGAAGATATTCCACAATACATTTCGATTTACAAGCGTCATAAGTCATAACGTACACTTACGGTCTTTTTTAAAGTGAAAAATCATCTAATGGCATCGATATATATGTACTACGCACTAGATTAGGCGTGCCGTACAAAAAAATTACTTGACTTAAGTGAACTGCAGGCCACACACCTCTTTACATTGATGACATTAGTGCAGTTTTGCAGTATTTAAGCGCTGTAAGTTTAATTAGACGCCATAATGCACAGCGAACTTTTGTTTTATCGTTTCAGTATTTTGACAAATAGTTTCCATGAACGAGCTTGTCTGTCACTTAGAATATAAGTCGATGTCAAATGGCTACTCCCGCTCAAGGTGGAACGAGAGGGCGTATCAGAATTTTAGTCCACACTTTGTTCTTTCGCGCTCTTGTTGCGTTGTTGCCTGTAGCGCTCTAGAACCACGAGTGTCCCTCTTATACTTTTTCGCCCAGCTGCCGTTTACTTCAAGAACTACAAGAAATTAATTTCGTACATGCGTATATTAATTCGAGTTTTAGAAAAAAAGTACTTTTACAAATCGATAGTGTTTCATGCACTGGATTGACCCTTCACGGGATTAAAACGATCACAATTTAACGGTGTATAGATTTATAATATTACACTTCTATCACACAACGCCATCTAGTCCCAAACTACGCAGAGCTTGTGGTGTGAGTACTAGATAACTGACCATATATTTCTAAATACATACATACCATAGATCAAAATTACACCCAGATACAGAACAAATGATGACGTTAATCACACAAACATTTCTATATCACCTGGGTGGGAATCGAAACCACGACCTTCGGCATAGCAGTCAGGGCCACTGACCATTAGACCAACCTAAGTATAGACTATGATAAAGATGATGGAAGAGTTTCACTAAAACCGGTGCCTTATGCCTTTTTTTCAGGTAGTAGTATCCTGCTTAGCATGGTGGGGCTGGTGGGTGGTCCTTGGCGTGTGCAGCTCCGTGGGCCTCGGCACGGGGCTACACACGTTCCTGCTGTACCTGGGGCCACATATCGCGAGGGTCACGTTAGCTGCCTACGAGTGTGGGGGCCTCAACTTTCCTGAACCGCCTTATCCTAACGAGTGAGTAGTAGAATAGAATACAATAAACTTTAATGTACACCAAACAAATTAATCTGTCCTAGCTCAGAGGACACCGGTGTCCTCTCACATCCACGCCACTATAGGCCTTAATTCCGATGTTTAAAGTCTACTTTTGTATGAACAAGTTGGGTAGTTGTGGATCGAAGTGTTAATATAGTACGCGGCAAATAAGTTGAACCATTTCCTATGGTTACGCGCAGCCACTTCGATTGAGACCCGGAAATTGGTTATAATCCTCGTCACACAAGTTGAACCATCATGGTCGTCCTTGAATGCGCAGTAACAGATTTGGATATTTTCGCTGTAGAATGAATACCTCGTATGTCTGAATTTTTTTTTTATTTATGAACAGAAAACTTCATAAGTCATTTCTCTGGCATAATATATTTAGATAAGGCATTGGTTAATAACATAAATAAGTACTTTTTTATCATTCAAAACATGAGGCAAAAGCACATAAAAATATTTTAAACATTAACAAATTTAACCGTTTTTTTTCGTTTCCTGTGAAGTTTTAATTTCTGGATATACGAGATTATCATTCTACAGCGACGATATGTGATCTTTTTCCATCTTATTTCAGCATAATATGTCCCACACAAATCGACCCAAACAACGTGGTGACGATATGGAATATAATGTCGAAGGTGCGCATCGAGTCCATGATGTGGGGCATAGGAACCGCCCTGGGCGAATTGCCGCCGTACTTCATGGCCCGGGCGGCCAGGCTGTCTGGTGGAGGAGTGGCTGAACTAGCTGCTAGCGACGACTCCAGGACTGGCAGGTAAGATGCTAGGAATAATACATGATATGGGGCATATGAACCGCCACGGGTAAATGACCGCCATACTTCATGGTCCGAGCCAATAAGTACGATTATAATGTAATCTATTATTATAAAATAATGATTTTAATCTTGCTTTTACTATAAGTAATAATATACATCATGCTTGAATAAAAACTTGACAGTAAAGTGGATCCTAAGTCTTCAAACTTCACAAAAAAGTTACCTAGAACGTGTTCAGCGATAGCATTTTTTGCTATCAATTATAAGTATAAACTTTTTTATAAAGCATGAACATTAACTTGCAATGTCATTATAATTTAGTTTTTTGTTGTTTAAAGCAATGATGTGCGTAATGGATAGTTTTAAAATATTTATTTATTATTTACTAGCTGTTACTCATGACTTCGTGCTTTTCAAGTTCGTAAAACTTGCACAAATGACGATAACAGTAATTATGTGCTTGCGATTAATTCTGCGGGAAAATTAAAAGTAACCCAAGTTACTTTTAATTTTCCCGCAGAATTCCTTGTAACATTAAGCTATCCAGTCAGTCAGTGAAAGTCCCATCAAAATCGGTCCAGCCGTTTTGGAGGTGTCCTCCTTGGCAATTAAGTCCCCTCTCCGCGGGAATTGTATTGTATTTCGGGCTCTTATCGTATCTCGTATTTTGCGTACGGGTGGAACAAATGTGTCATTCGATCCACCCCAGCTCCTCAAGGAAGGCCAGCAGCGCCTTGGTGTTGCTGACTATTTCGCGGAGGTTACCTGGATTTCCGATATACTTTGCCCTGTATCCAGCGACAACAGGGCAGCTCAGATCTCCGCGGGAATAAAAACTCCTCCTTTTTTATTTATGTTGATTAACTGTATTATAACAACTAAAACTTAATTTTCAGAGCAAAACAAATGGTCCAAAACCTAGTCCAGAAGGTAGGGTTCGCGGGCATCCTGGCGTGTGCGTCGGTGCCCAACCCGCTGTTCGACCTGGCGGGGCTCACGTGCGGACACTTCCTCGTGCCCTTCTGGACCTTCTTCGGCGCCACGGTGCTGGGCAAGGCCGTCATCAAGATGCATATACAGAAGATGTTCGTCATTATCGCCTTCAATGAGACGCTGGTTGGGTGAGTTGGACTTAATTACCACATTTATGAACATACTTGGTTCAAGCAACAAGTAAAAATCGATTTCTGATCTAATCATTGTCAGTTAGAATTTGTCAAATCCTTAATGTTACGTAATAAGTCGTCATCCAGTGCCACATTGTCGGGTTGTCCATCCTATAAGTCACAATAGACACCAGGGTTATGAATACTCTGGTTTGCGGACGACGAGCAATGGGCACCGCGCTGTCCGACCGTCCGGTAATACCAAGCTAGAGTCAACAGTGCGTAGTGATCAGAAGAAATCTAAAGGTGCCTAGTAGGACCCATACGCGTTAAGGTTGCGGAAACGTTTGCCGTGGCACCTCAAAAAGAGTTAGAAACAAAAGTTTACGCAATTATACTTTGTGTGAGTATAGTAATTGAAGTACTCTTCATTACTTGAAATATATTGTGCCTTGTAAATGTATTTTTTTACCAATTAATATTGTTACAAACGTGAGTAATTAACCTTTTGAATACCGTAATTAGTGACAAAATAGAAAGACAATAGGTGTGCGGAAACCGGTGTCCTCTTGGGGCAACACAGTTTAAATGCCGGCTTACTAGCAGAGAACTTTATTTGCCGTAAACAGTAACAAATTCGTCAATCACTAAGTGAAATAATTCAATAAGTATAAGTATTAGGTCGTTAGGTGAAATCATGTCACTTAGGTTTCAAGACCACTCTAGAACAATGTCGTTGAATCGCGGGGCAAAAAGTCATTATTGTTAAAATGGGAAGGATCAAATTCCCTTATCAACCCTTTCGAATAATATTAAAGGCTATGACTTGAAAAAGTGTCAAGGCGTATCAATATGTAGATTTTTATATTTATATTTGAATGTTACATACTAATATATTTATGTTTTTTACAGCCAAGTCCTTTCCTGGGTAGAAAGGATACCGTACATCGGCCCAAAACTCGAAGCCCCCCTACTGGAGTTCCTCCGCAACCAAAAGGCTCGGCTCCACAAAAACGATTCGGGTACCGAGACCCAAGGCTCAGTGCTGTCCATGTTGCTAGAGAAGTTTGTGCTCGTCATGGTGGTGTACTTCGTGGTGTCGATAGTGAACGCGCTGGCGCAGAACTACAGCAAGCGCGTCGGCAAGAAGAAGGGCAAGAAGCGCGAATAGGGTCCGCGAGAGCCGCCCGACGCGACACTAGCTATCGGTATGCTATTTTCATTTTATACTGGCTTTCCCTTGACATGTTAAAATATCAGGCACGTGATCGAGAAAGAGGCTATATAGGATGTATAGCTCCATCCCTCCTCCTATCGTTTTTTCCGCCAGGGTCGCACATCCACGATCAAATACTCTCGTCAGCTCTTCTGTCACCTATATGGATTGAAGAGAGATCGAGTACCCAGTTGTAAACGCATGACCCTGGCGGATAGCACACGAAAACACTCGTCGGACCAATCTGACGCAAGCGGTTGAAAGGCTCAGTTTAGATCGTCAAAAGCATCGAACATACCATACTTGTACGGTCTTCGCTGTGTGGTGGGTCCACTGTCAACGCCGTAACACAAAATCATAGCCTTCAGGGGTCCCTTCAATTATGCAGCCTCGCACTGCTGGAATAATCTACCACCACCATTGTGAGCCCTAAAAGCATTAATTTCATTAATTTGTTTAAGTAAACAACAGCTGAGCGAGTCCAATGTCCTGTAGGTAGTTGACGGTCATTGCGTACTAACTAACTACAGGTCATTGCACTCATTCAGCTGATGTTTACTTTTAAAAATTAATTTCGTACATGCGTATATTAATTCGAGTTTTAGAAAAAAGTACTTTATTTTTTAATTTTATCTTTACAAATCGGTAGTGTTTCATGTACCGGATCGATCCTCCAAGGGATTAAAACGATCAAAATTTAACCGTGTATAGCATAATAACAGGTTTAATCCATATGATATCTATGGTCTGTATACTAGGCTTCAAGTTTACAATAATATTCCCCATGCCTATTAAAAAGCTACTCCTAACTAGGACAGTGGCGTAGCTAGTCCCACAGGGCCCCATGTAAAAAAAGGTGTTTTTTTACAAATGCTTGGTTTACCCAACAAGACGGTTGTGGATAACATGTTGCGAATTTTTGCCTATGTCGGGGCCCCTGTAGCGCGGAGGTCCCGTATAATTTGTACGGCAGATACGGCGGTAGCTACGCCCCTGAACTAGGCCCTTATTTAGTTCTACGAATGATTAATTTAGTTTGTTTATTTCCAGCGCGGCGGCGGCCATCAGACCGCATGCGCCGACGTCGGTAGTAGCGTCCGCGTGCGTGTTGCAGCACACGTTACACCACGTGATACAGACACACGCTACACGCTGCACCCTACCGCGCACCGTGTTACATCTTACATCAATCTCTCTACCGTTCTTATGGCGTCATGTTATGTATCATAACAAATAATGTACATATTAGTAAATGAAATGAGTATTACACAAAATGACTGGGCATTTTGTGCAATATCCAATAATAATGCTTTCGTCTTATATCGCAATTAAACAATATGAATATTCTCTCTGGTGAGCTATAGATAATATTTCCTCCAATAATATTTTTTTCTTATATTGTAGAACCATAGACAATATTTGCTTCAAAAAGGTTTATCTATAGTAGATTTTTTTTTAATAAATGCGTGGTAAAAAAGAGGTTTTAAAGCCTTACCAAAGAGCGTCGCCATATTTAAAAGAACGGTGGATACATAATACAGAATAATTTAGCTGTATATACTAGGCTATGCATATGAGGTGCAATAATAAGTTTTTCTCTCAAATTCAAATATTGACAACAATTTAACTCAGTGTTATAGTTTGAGCAGGTTCTTTCTAAAGAGGTGTCGTTTTTATTGACAGTTTTTATTGTTATTTATATGTTATTAATGGTCAGGCAAAATTGTTATAATGGGAATGTTGAAAACCTTTTTGATTGAGAGCAAAAGTAAAAAATATCGGGGTTCTTTCACCCGCCTCAGTGTTTCCTGATATACTATATTCCTGACTTAGGAGTCTTTAAGTCAAGAGTGAATAGGCTGGTGGATGTTCCTTGTCTTCGAATTTTTGGTTCTAGGACATGCTGGTTTCCTCACGATGTTTTTCTTCACCGTTTTGAGAGCAGTGGAAATGAAATAAATTATACAAAATAATGCGCCTGACTAGGTTTGAAACCACGACCTAGCTCGGTAAGTCGGGGCCGTTACCACTCGGCCACCACTGCTCTCCCGCACTGGGCCCGCGTGGCGGATTACGGCCCATACCCTCTCCTAGAGCGGAGTCCTGAGTCCCAGCAGTGGGAACATTAAAAGGCTGATTAAGCTATGCTATGTTGTGAATAGGTTACCTTTAGGCAAGCGTGTTTCATAGCCGGCCGCATCATCGCTTACCATCAGGTGTGATAGTAATAAAACCCGCTCTCGGTTGAAGCTAGAAGGAGTGTCTGAATTTTACTGACCAAATTCCACCTGAGTTGCTTCAGTTGCTCTTTGCGTTCCACGGTCACTAACTTTTTCTAACAATAGCATATCTCATCATAATTCCAGCTTTATTTGTCTAAAAGGTTTCAAACTCTCAAAAACATAACAATATCAACTTCTTACATTCATAAGTATAAAACAGCTATCGCCCGACCTATAGCTCTTGCCTTTACAACAATAATGTACATACGTAGCGTAATATATAATATAATTAGCTAATAGATATAGATGTAATAACACCACACTATGAATGCTCTAACTCTGAATACTCAAAAGATTTTTTTTTTGAGGTTAGAATATCTTAAAGTAATTCCTCCTACTTTAGCAAGAGGTAGTGTCAGATTTACCGACTAAAATCCACCCGGTGTGCCTTGAGTTGACATTTTAAGGCAAAAATGAGTCAAACGTTTATATACGGAAATTATGCTCGTATATAAGTGCTTAATTACTCTTAGCCACATGAGTCCGCCGCATATAAGCGCCGCGCGAGGCAATGCCGCGTGCGCTCGCCTCGTTTACGCGTGAGACTAATCGCCTGCGAACTTCAGTCAAAATAATGGATGTCGCGTCGGTCACCGTTGTCTGTCGTGACCTGAATGGAATATTTACTGGCGGTCATCAATATCCGACATGGCGACTAACTTCCAAGTGCATTTTGTCATCATATATAGCTATTTAGCAATGATAAGGTGTGTTTAAGTATTCAGAAGTTAGATGAATGAGTGACTAGGTTTAGCTTAGGTGCTCAAGTAGCCCGTAATATTGTTGGGTTTATAAGAATACTGGAACACGTGGCTAATTAAATATATTCCTTTTGTTATTGTGTTGTGGTAATGGGACGTTTTTTTTTTTAGCGACAACCGATCAGTACTATTGAGTGTGACGGGCGTGTTAAAAACAAATTGTCATCATTATCATTTTTGCCGAAAGACTTCCACTGTTGGACATAGACCTCCTCCAAGTATCGCCGTAATGACCAGTCCTGTGCGTCTCGCATCCATCTGATTCCCGTGCCCGTCACCAGGTCATCGGTCCACCTTGAGGGAGGCTGCGCAAACGCTGCGTCTTACACGGTCGTCACTCCATAACCTTTCATCTCCATCGCCCATCTGTTCTGCGAGTAACGTGCCACTTAAGTCTGGCAAAAACCTTGGTTTTCCATCTTAATAAACTACTACTATATAATATTATCCAATTTAAAGCCCATAAATAATAAAATAAACAAAAGAGAATTGAGGAATTTAAATATTTCAGGGAAAAGAGGTTGTCGATAAAAAAAAATGTCACCAATAAGAAATGTCTAACCATCAATTTTAACAATATTTAATGTAATATATGTTATGGTAATAAACCGGATAACCGGTCTTAGAATGTCTCATTTAATTTGAAAACAATTGTTCACCTTATTAGTATAATATTATTGATAATAGTACAGTCAGCAAAAAAGTCTTGGTTGATGAACTTGGTTTTACAAAATAGCAAAATATATGTTATTTATTATTTCATATCGTGATCATATGGATTCCAAAAAATAATGTTTGGTGCTGTTCCTAATATAATTTAAAGTCTCCCGTTACTTTGAATAGAGTTTATGATTAGTCGGTGGTAGATATTTCTCATTTGCGACAAGAAAGAGATAACTCAAAAAGCATGATTTTACCTGAGAGCATTTTTAAGTTTGAATAAATATATCCTTACAATCATTTTGTTCGGTAAAGATTTCTTTGCAAAAAATATGATAAATATAAATGCAATAAAATTTTATTTTATAATATTTTATGTTATTAATCTAGATTTTTAGTTATGTCATCCTTGTTGCTAATGAGCGTTAAGTTATATATTTATTATTTATTTTTGACATACATTATTATTGTTTATCACTCTGTATTTAAGCATGATGGGGCTAGCTAGGTAGTCTTGGTTATATGGCGATTTTATTCAAGTTTTGGGATAAAATAATGCTTTTCAATAAATAATATATTCATCAGTTGTTGTATTGAAATAAAAAAATCTCAAGTTTATTGAAAAATGGGATGGAAACATGTAATGTCTCAGAAATAATCTGTAGTATGATAGGGTGTTAAATTTTCCAAGTCATTGAAGGCATTAATTTATAACAAAATGTATTTTTGTATCGTCTAAGGGTCGCCGCTCACGGGCCACCGGCCACAACCACAAAACGTCGCCACCGCCATATCTCTTGTAGTTTTCATATGTTTTATATGGACTCTCCGCACACTGTTGTTGTCGATGGCCGCCACACGCTACGAATGGCCGCTGCTCGCATCTTGTGGCCCGCACTAGCCACTAATTCCTTTTTCACATAGCATGGGTAGGATGACAGCAGGACTTTCATCCTAATGAGACGATGAGAGGAAAGGATAGGTAGCTATTATTGTATGAATCTGACAGCTGTTACCCGCACCATCCTATAGCAATGTTGTGTAAACGCCGGCACAGAATGCCGCTACACTCTACTATGCAATTAAACCTTCTTCATCAGAGTTCATTATGATACTGTGCGCATAGCTTAAAAAAGTGGCAACTACCGGTAGAAGCTAGAAGTGGATGTCGCCCGCTTCAGCTACAATAGTGGGCGCTTCCAGCGTCTCGTGGCCCGTGTGCGCCGACCTATAATGCCTAGACAACTTAGCCCCAATTAATATTAAGAATTTACGATTGAAAGACATTTTTGTATCTCGTGTTTATAAAAGATGATTAATGATAAGTAGATCAATGATGTCCAGTATTAAAATTAAGGATTTTTTAAATGTAATAGGAATGAATTCATTGTGTAAGGTTTCAGAGCTCGCATTCCTTCTATGTAGACAGTTTTTAAATTACAGTTTGATATAAATGTTTTGAATTTTAAATGATATAGTTGGGTTTGTGAAATGCTGATTATTGCGATTTTGATCTTTTCTACTCTTAAAAAATCTCACTTAGAACTCAGATTTTTCTCTCTGAATCTTCCCATAATTTTTTCTTATTTTTTTTTTATATGGAAATTGATAGCTGTAGGAATTCAAATACTCATCTAACATTTCTTTATATAACATAAAAAAATGCTTTGTTCAAAGGCAACTTACGAGGCAAGCTTTCTCAAAAAGTTTACTCGAAAATAATTTGCATTTCATCCAAACCTAGAGATAAAATTGTGGGGAATTTTATGAATTAAAATAGCAGTGTGCAAATCTATCTATTGTCTATTCTATAACTGTAGTTTTTTGTGGATTAGGTAAACGTAGGTCTCAAATTCTGCTAAGTTTTTCATAGAACTAAACATTTTAATATTATTCTTTAGTTCACGTTGTGGTTATAGAGTTCACAAATGTTCGCAATTAGATTAGAGTAAACTTTATTGAACACGAAAATAGCAAAAAAAAAAAAAACAAATCTATGGGTCCAATGAAGGTCTTATCGCTGACAGCGATATGTAAGAGACAACCTTTGGATGTACTGTGAGAACTTAAAATAAAAATTTCATGTTTTATGCACATCTTAGTATTCACATTACTAAAATAAGACGCATTACTGCGTGTATTTTAATAAGTCGTTTTACACAAAAGTTTCACTAAATTATTAGTGAAATAACATGGGCAAAATACACGTGCTTTTTACTTTTAATTATACAACGTGTAACCAAAAGGGTATATATATCGCGAAGCGTTGAATATTTCAGGTGGTACAGAAGCTCTACACAAAGTTTCAGCTCAAAATAAATTACTCAAAGAATTGATACCAAATTCTTGGTATCGCCGGATTCTTGAATACAAATCATAACAAACGTGTCACACCACTACGAGGTTTAATTAAAATCCACGTCAATTGCTAATATTACGCAACATTGTAGTGTTATTAATACTCACACGTATTTCTACATCACTTCATAATCATTTCCATTGCTTTTTTATACTATTGTATTGTTTTTCGTTAGCTTTTACAAAATTTTATCATTTTCACTGTTTTGTTTACGTCTTGACGTATGACGCTGTCAGAACATTACTTTTTCTTTGTTATTTATTTTCTTCGTTATGGTTATTAAGGAGTTTTCATACTAGAATTTATTTGTAGGTCAGTTTCACACTTATTCACTTTTTTTTCAAATTGAATGAGCTGCGCGCTAACGGACACGTCCCTACACGGCTGTTGAGATTTTCTTCACAGATGTCTGGCACACGCATTCGCTCTAGTTTTTGGCTTGGATTTTTATTTTTATTAAATCATATGTTTACTTTTAAATATTTCCATAGCTATAATATTCCTTGATGTCCCTAACTAACATTCAGTGGGAAAGAAGCTTAGATAATGACAACGTCATGTCACAAAAAAATAATAATACAGAAATTATAAAACTTAAGGTTATAAACTAACAGAAGACATTATTACAATAAAAAGGGATGAGAACAGAGATCAAGTAATTTAAGTGTAAGTATTAAATAGCAATACAAGGTTTGTTTTTATTCATAAACAGTTCACTGCCACCGATCAGCTGATTTTTTGCTAGTGATGTATTGATCTCAGTTTGAAATTTTCGGTTTCTGTTATCATTTGTATTAGAATAGTTCATAACTTCCTACCATGTAAACATAAGGTTAGAAAACCCTTCCAGTATCGTATGTTTTCTAATCAAGAAGCCGTACACTTGATATGTATATGGGGTTTTTGTGACACGTTGTATATCCAACCATGGTGCCAAATACAGAGTAATTATGTAATTTAAGTAAATATTATCATCAAGCTTAAATTCGTTTCTTTGTAGGCAAAAACTAAAATCTTTTTTATTAATTAGATTTTTAGCAGAATTTGAGCCTAGAACTAAACTCTAGTGACATTCATTTAATTTTTTCATATTTTAATAGTTAAAATCTACATTCTGTTTGAATATGCTACATTCCACATTATTCTAGTTGTTTTAACTTTGTTGACAAGCAAAATTTAATTTTGTGAACTTCCTGGCTGTCTTTTAAATAAAATTGGCTGTAAACAGGGTAGGCTTTGAGAAGCCGGTTTTAAAAGTATAAAGTTATCTAACAAAATATTAATTCAAACGTTTTGGAAATTAAACTCCGAATAAAATCTCCTTAGTTATATCAGTCACTGCCATAGATGCACAAAATGTTGCAAAATTGTTTGTTTTAAGGCTGAAACTGCGTGGTGTAGAAAGCGGACGCCGAACATCGAACACCGTCCGCGTGAACACACGCGACCCGTGCCCGTAGCGGAAACCGGATTATTACCTGCGCAGTGTCGCTAGTTTAACTTTAACGGTGTGCATGTAGTCGTGTTGATGGAGACTTGATATATTATTACGTAGCAAAGCGGGCGAAGGGCGCGGCGAGCCGCAACGGAGTACTTTTGTATAAGACCGCGCAGGCGGCCGCTCCACGCAGTTTCAACCATAAAGGCTTCACTTGATCAGTGAGTAAAACAGGATTGCTTATATTAGTTGGTTATAATAATGTTTTTTTTTTTTTTGTCCTAAATATGTAAATAAAGAAAATGTATTCGTATATTATCGTAGTTTGTACAGTCATGTGGAGTCGTACATTAGTACAAAATATTGCTTATTTTTTTTTTGTAAGTTTGTGGTTTCTCACAAAGCAATAAATGAATGTTCACGGAATGCTGTGTTTTATTTTAAAACCTTTTAGTTCTCTCCATAAACTGGTTTTTCGTAGATTTGCACATGTTTGCAAAGAGTATGTAAGCACTACGCAAGTTTGATTCGTTGGTGAAACTTCAGAAACATTGGTCATTATGGAAAATGGCCTGTTAAATACCGTAATTAGAGACACAATAGAAAGACAATAGGTGTGCGGACGCCGGCGTCCTCTCGGGGAATAATGAATTAACTGTATTAGTTTTATTTTCCGAATTCATTTTATACAATTGACTGAATGTACAACCTGACCCGTAATTCGGATTTCGCATATTCTAAAAATAGTCTATTATTTTTATGCAACGAATCTATACACCGGTAAATTGTCGTTTTAATCCCGCGGAGGGTCGATTGAAACAACAACATGAAACACTATCGATTTGTAAAGAGAAGATTAAAAATTAAAGCACTTTTTTTCAAATTCGCATTAATTTACGCATGTACGAAATTCATTTCTTTAAGGGGATTACATCGCCCAAATCCAAAAAAACACCTAGGTTGTTTGAAGTTTCCTTATGTACGATTACCATATAAAAAATGAAGGGGATACTTAAAGACATTACTAATAAATTGTATTGATTACGTTTCTCAAAAAAATACCCGAACTCTAGAAAAAAAATCTGGTAAATAGGCCTTTTTTGAACATTAATTCCATATTTTCTCGAAAACGGCTCTATATTTATCCATTGAATTTATACCAACATATATGTTACGATAAATTGAATAACTTGTATTGATTTTTTTTCGAATTTCATTGAATATCGATAAGTAATCAAGAAAAAACTCGAATCAGTACTAACACCCCGCGCGCAGCACCCCCTGCAATGCCTGTTTAGAGGTCAATTCTTCTCTACTAATGTAGAGGTAAATTCTTGAAGGTCATTGAGCGATGTAATACCCTTAAATGAACATTAGCTGAGCGAGGCCAATGAACTGTAGGTAGTAAGGAATTAATCCACCTCTGTACCTTTCCAAAGGTTATGCGAGAGTGTCACCACGGGCCCCGGGACAAAGGCGAGGAATGGAAAGGTAGGTTTTTAGTCAGTAAAAGTCTGACACTGTTTCCCGCCCCACCCAAGGGCGGGATTCGTCATTGGATGATTTTAACTACGTTAAAAAAAAAAAAAAAACCTCTGTACCTTTATGTCAATGAAATGAAGTGAATATATATAAAATATAAATAATTTTTAAACAATGTTATTTAAATAAAGTGAAAATACCCTTTAAAGTTTTGTCTCTACAAGTCACCCAGTTTGACGGTATCTATACTTGTTGCAATTACTTAGTTATTAAACAACTTCGTGGTTTCATCAATGAAGAAAAAAATGCAATAAAATTGAGAGCCTTCTTTTTATAAGTTGGTTAAAAACAAGATGTGAAAATTAAAATCATGCTTGAAATACAAATATCGCTAAGTAGAAAAATTGGTACGTCAGCGTAAAAAATTAAAAAAAACTTGTCAAAGTCAAAGTGACAAATCAATTGGTTTTGAGGTTATGTGGTGATGAAAACATCTTTTAATTTCTAATTTGTTATTTCTACAGCATTTAATTAGTCGCTATGTTGCGGCGATTAGCTTGTACAGTATTTCAATCCCGTGGTATCAAACATACAGTCAATGTAAAATGGGTAAGGCCAGATTATGTGCCTTCTTACAAGCCGGAGAAATCTGGGGACTTAGAAGGCCTTCCTCCCATTCCTGAAAGCGCTATTGGCAAGGATTATGCTTTAAGTGAGGAAATTAAAGAGTAAGTTTTTTATTTTTTGTTGGTGTTGTTTTTTGTTTTTATCTACGTTAACCTTTTTACCGCCTATGTCGGGTATATCCGACAAATAATCGTGTTTATTCCGCCAGGGTCGTACATCCACGACCAAATACGCTCGCTCTTCTGTGACCATTGGAGATTGAAGAGCTGATTGAGATGGAGTATACGACCCTGGTGAATAAGATTCATCAGACCAATAAGACACAAGCAGTTAAAATTTTACCTAGCTTATAACTCACATATTTAGATTACAAGTAACTTACTTTTGTATTAGTTTTTAATAATACTTACCAAAGTAAAAACAATCTTAATTTTGGTCTAATAAATTAAATGACACAAAGATCTGGTTTTTTAGTTTATTTTATTCCCGATTCTAATTATTGTTTTACATCCCATTTCAGTGCTTCAGAATCAGTCAAGAAGATATTCTCAGTGGGCCACCTCGGTCGTAAGGAGTACAACCGTTTAGTCAAAGAGGAGCTCATAGACAGAGTGAAGAGACATCAATATGATCACAGCACTGCTGAAACTAAAAGTAAAGTATCATTTTTTATGTTTTGTTTACTACAGGTTTTATTTTAAGCCTAGCGGTTACCTGTGGAGTTTAAGAACATACTCTTTTGTAATTCTATTCTTTTATTTTGCCTTTTCGAATTTTCTTGTGTGATGAAATCTGCAAGATATTAACCCTTGAATACTGTAATTAGAGACACAATAGAAAGACAATAGGTGTGCGACACCGGTGTCCGCTTGGGGCTTGAGTAACTACAAACACCCAAGTATATGGTGCTATGATGCATGCTGTATCAGCTGTATACATTATTACCATTAGCTACATGTTTTACCCATTTTTACTATAATATTTGCTTACAGTTGCGTTCCTCACTGGTCAGATTCGGTATCTTCAAGACACCATGGATAAGTTTCCTAGAAATAAGAAAATGAAGGTAAGAGTAATAAAAAGAAGGCTTGTGTTTAAACACCGCCCAATAAAGTACCTATTTTACTACCAAAAAAATTCTAAATGGTTACCAAAATGGATAAATGGTCACCAAATTACGTTTCCTAAAATATTATGAAATAAATCCATTTTTTTTTGTTATTGTATGCCATAAAAATAAATGGACGCCTTTAAAATACACTTTAGACTAAATATTATATATTGTCAATACTTAGATGTTACCAATTATGTTATACCATGAGTTCTAATTTGGTAATTTTTGCTAGGCTAAAAAAGCTAACGATCTCTAGAATATTTCTCAAATACCAATTAATATACTGGGGTTCCCAAACGTACGTCGCTTATTTATTGTTATATGAAATTCACTAAATATACTGGGGTTCCCAAACAAACGTCACTTGTTTAGGCTAGGCGTAGGCGTATGCTGAGAGGCAGGCGACGCAGGCCGCGCAGCGCAGAGCAGAGCAGATTTTGTAAAGCATGGAACATCATTGAGCTACGTATGCTGCAGCGCAGGCACGTGCGGCTCAGATGTGCACAGTAACTGCCCTGCTCTGCGCTGTGCGGTCTGCGCTGCGCGGCCTGCGTCGCCTGCCTCTCAGCATACGCCAACCCTTGTTGTTGTATGAAGTTAATTAAATATTGGTCTGTGGCTCACGCACTGGAGGCGGTTCTGCATGGTGCGGGGTGCGGAGTGCGGGGTTAAGAAATAAAGGGAAGCAATTGTAATTTTAGTCTTACATTAAAGTAGTCTGGGATCAAATAATGTATTTTGGGTGACGTCAAACTATTTTGGAGTAAAATTTTTGGTAGTAATATTAATATTTGAGTTAGACAGAATTTGGCGACCGTTAACCCATTTTAGGACCCAAAAATAATATTTGTGCAAGGCTTGCGATTTTTCTGATGTTATTTCATTTATTTTGGATCATAATATTATATACTTTAGGGCCCTTTTAATAAGGTCAATTGATTTTTTTGGAGTTGTTTATTTTATTTGGTGCCTAGGCCTAGAGTCTTAAAAATATTTTTGGTGACCGTCTAAATTATACCCTAAAAGGAATATCATAAGTTTTTTTGGAAACAATTAGATCTGCTGTCTATACATGCTATACATTTCTTAAAGGCTTGATAAAAGATTAATAATATCTATCAATAATCTCACTTTCAAATAACATTCTATTTCCTCTTCAGCAATTGGTACAAGAAAAGATTGACAGAAGAAAGAAGTTACTGAAATTCTTGAGACAATATGACTACAAGAAGTTTGAATGGCTTTTAGAGAAACTGAATCTGGAATACAAAGGACACCCTGAGTGAGTATTTATGCATTATTATTGCAGTATTGGGTCTTCGCTTCAGATGTACTAAAATCTCTGTTTGAACCTAGAACTTGGTTTTTGGAAGATGAGTGAGACAACCTTCTAAGGTGGTGAACTAGCACTTTTCCAGCGACTTCGTTCGCGAGAATGTTATACTGACTGAGTGACATATAAACTACGGGTCCTAGACAATTGAAATTTTGCACAAGGTATACTTTTGGAACATAGGCGATCAGTAAGAGAGGATTTTCCAAAAATCCTCTTATATAGATAAAAAAATCCCTTATATATACCCCGTTAATTTTGGTCGCTTTAATCCCGTGGAAGGTCGATTCGGTACATGAAACACTATCGATTTGTAAAGATAAAAATAAAAAAAGTATTTTTTTTCTAAAAGTCTACGCCTCTACGAAATTAACGAGTCAATGACCTAGTAGGTAGCTGTCGGTCGTTGCGTACTTACTACCAACAGATCATTGGTCCCGCTCACCTGACGTTTACTTAAAGAAATTAATTTCGTACATGCGTAAATTAATTCGAGATTTAAAAAAGAACTTTATTTTTCATTTTTATCTTTACAAGTCGATAGGGTTTCATGTACCGAATCGACCCTCCGCGGGATTAAAACGACCAAAATTTAACGGTGTGTACTCTTAAGGGATGAAACGGGGGCCCAAAGTGTGTACGAAGAAACCCAACTTTCACGCGGCCAAGACCTTGAGCAGAAGTTAGTCTGTATAATAGATGTTCAATTCCCCTTTTCACCATGTTCCAGATCATTTCACAAGTTATCACGCATGGAATCTCTCCGCAAACTCACTGAGATGCACTGCGACGATATTCGCAACAAAAAACTGGCGGACTACAGAAACTTGCTCGAAAGTCAACAAGGACCGTACCTGCAGCAGAAATTAGATGCTCTCAAGTTAATAAGGAGTGAACAAATTGAACTAAAGCTGCCGATCACAGTTACTGAGCAAGATATCAAGAAGGTTCAACAGCAGTATGATGACTGGAAGATTAAGGATGATATCAAACAGAAAGCTAAGAAGAAGAAGAAGAATATAGTGTTAGAAATTTAGAATTGAATCCGTTTTTGCTGAATTTTACATTATAGTTAGTGGAAAGTAAAATTTTGTTTTATTTTTGAAAGTACGCGTAACTCTATTATGCTTCCACACCTAAACTTGCCTCCGATCGAGGCCCTCTGAAGGATCAATGGGTGGGACCAAGGTAGACGAGTCACTGGCATAAGTTAGTACTTGATAATTGTGTTTAGTCAAAATTAAACAATAAGAAATAGTTTAAAACCATTTTATTAATAAGTAATTAATATAATAAGTAATTACATACAAATCTTATAATTAAAAATATTCATATAAAGGTATAAAGCGTATTGTCAAAATCAGTCAAATTTGGACGGAGTATATTTTACATAAACATTGACATTTCGAGTATATATAGCGATTTAATATTAAAATAATGGAATGAAATACTTAAAAATAAGGAAGACGAAACTTATGTCCTATAATTTACATAGAATATGGCTTTAGGCTAAGATTTAGGCGATTAACTATAATACAGGCAACTTGTGATATAAAGTAACTTCCCCAATCGATTGGGTATAAAACAATAGTATAAATTAATTTTATGATTTTTGGCAATAATTTGCGATTTAAAGAAACTCAAGATATATTTGTGATGCGGGATTCTTCAAGAGTCACCGAGCCCTAGAACGAAAAGGGCAACTGAAGGGAACACAGATGGATTTCGGTCAGTAAGTCTGACACTCTCTCGCTCCAGTGGAGTCATGAGATGATTTCCCATATTTTTCATAAAAAAAGATAAATTTGTGCGGACAAACTAATTGCATAACGTACCTGCCTGTATTATAATTCTAACGTCGTATTATTCGCGGCACTTAAGTCAAACTATGACCTCCAATGGGCAGTAACAGATCTTGGGTCTCAATCGAAGTATGGCAACAAGGGAACTGCGCACAACGCTCGCCATTTTAGTTCAACTTATATGTCGCGTACAATAAAATACATTGAAAATCGTCATGCAGTTATTTGTTAACCATACAATTCACCTTTTTTAATATTTTTTTCCTATTTATTTTGTTCTAGGATCAAACAACAAAGAATAGTCCAGCTATTCTGTTTAATACCTATAAATAAATCGTAACGAAAATGTGTATTTTTGACATTCAATTAGGGCACTTCGGCATAGTGCTGAAACATGGTACTATTTAGATTGTGGCTGAAACTGTAGGCAACAGAAAACTTCATGACGTAATTGGCACTGTAGTTCTAACACTCCTGAATTAGAGTTATCTATAGACCTACCACACAAGTCGCATGTTCCCCACCCGTCGACCTATAGTGACATTAGACACACGACGGTTGCCGCTGATCTTCATTTGTTGGAATGTCGACGGCCGAGCGTCAACTGCTCCCGTCGTCCATGTCGACGGCTGCAGTTACCTCTGCCGTTGGCAACATGCCGGTTGTGTATGAGCACTTAAGGTGAATGCTGCAGAGTAGCCTACGAAATTCGTACGCGTCTGTGGACAGTCAGGTCAGTCATCATCTCAGGTATGACGAGGAACTGCTGGCGTTGTGGTTTTGCGATGCGAGAGCTAAACCATCTCACACTAATTGACGACAACGCATGATTGTGACTCGCCGTGTAAGTGCATTGCTGTTGTGTTTTGTTTTATGGGTGTCGCGTTGTTTTTTTTCGTGTATAAGTATCATTTACTCTATGATAACAGTTGTTACAGCAGTTGTTGTTGTTGCTGTAACAAGCCTATTTTAATAGGGTTGTTCCAGCAGGCAGCTGCCTCAGTCCTCACGTGAGTAGCGCGGTAGGTCCGCAGAGCGCAGGGTAGCGCGTCACAGCGCGGTGGTGTGCGGCGCGCGCGCGTACGCGGTGGGGATGAAGCCGGAGCGGCGGCACTTGGGCGCGTGCGCCCACAGCCAGCCCTCCACCGTCTGCTGCGTGAGGTCCGCGTACACCCACTCGCCGCGCTTCACCGACAGGTCGTCCGGCGCCTGCGCCTGTGCACGGGAGGGAACGGAGGGTCAGCACATACCCAACACTTGACGTGACGATGAGAGAAAAGGCCAGTTATTACGCGCTGTACAGACGCATCGTGGAGCCGCGAGGTCTATTCAAAATTCATGGACGTAAATCTCGCTCGCGACATTAACGAGACGTTCAATATATGGTTTGAGTCAAAAATAATCAAAAAATTTAACAGCGATTTGACTTATGTAGGTCAAAAAAGCGTAATTATTTTTATTTGTTTGAGCACTAAATAATATTTTACAGCCCTCCGTTTTTTTTTTTTATTTAAGTGGTGGAAAAAATATAAGTTTGTATCACTCTAAACTTTATTTTAAAGGGTTGAAAACCCTGTGCCAATTGACACGACAGTATATTTCTGTACCTGTGTGTATTCTACGCTCCGCGTTTCGAGTCACGATAACATCGATGTTAGTGCGCCAGCAGTCGTTCCGAATGACGTATTTTTTAACGCGGTGACAGCAACGTTGTCGTGACTCTAACCGCGGGAATGGTTTATTTCAACGTCAAACGTGAATTGCGGGTTTTACCTTTTTTCGAAACTTTTTGATTGCAACTAAAATAATAATAAAAAGTTAGGGTATTTCATAGAAATGACAATTTTAACTACATTAAAAAAAATGCGTTTGTTTTTTTTTT
Organism: Leucania comma; assembly: GCA_958295575.1. Lineage (NCBI taxonomy): Eukaryota > Metazoa > Arthropoda > Insecta > Lepidoptera > Noctuidae > Leucania > Leucania comma. The sequence continues at coordinate 3,073,761 of OY282482.1, read as the reverse complement.
TCTTTTCTTTTTTTTTGGGGTTTTTATCTGACCAGATATGCCAACCACATTGTACCTTTTTTTACTTAAAAGTTTTTCACCTTTTTGCATAAACAGAGGCGTGAAAAAATAAGGCCTAAAATTTATTTAATCATGATCATCGACCTATATTCTTGATCATGATCGAGTAGTAATAAATAAGCGTTTTTGATTTCTCGTAGAAAAAAAAATTAAAACAAAGAGAAATTATCCTCTGCGCTTCGCTACGATGCGTCTGTGTTGTTCTCTTTTGTTTGTATTAAATGCAACGTATACCTTCCAGCGTCACGTCACTTCTTGTCACAGTGTGGACTGATCCTAAAAATTTAGGTTTATATTAACACCCGTATTTATAAACAAGTAAAACTAAATACTTGAGTAAAAGTAACTAAAGTAATAATTTCTATTCTATAGCTTTAAGATTTTTTTTAAATTTTGAATGAAGATTTCAAACGTCAAGTAATGACTTAACAAGATTTTACTTAGTAACAAGTAATTACTTCTTTGTAAATACGGGTGTTAGTCCCTGTTTCACAATGTCCAAGTAGCCGCTATTTTCTGTGATAAATTCTAAAATGGAACAGAAATTCTATGAAATTATCTGGCGAATAAATTAACGGAAACTTAATCATAGATGGTGAAACAGGCCCTACTAGGTCATTGACTCGCTCAGCTGATGTTTATTTACAGAAATTAATGTCTTTTAAGCGTATATTATTGCGAGTATTAGAAAAAAAGAATTTTTAATTTTATCTTTACAAATCGATAGTGTTTCATGTACCGGATCGACCCTCCACGGGATTAAAACGATCAAAATTTAGCCGTGAAGATTTTTTTTTATAAAATCACTCATTCATCACTACTTACTCTGAGACAAAAAGTGACATGTTTCAAAATGGTAGTCTACTAGGTACTACATTTATTTAATATGTCCTTTTTAACAATTACCTTATAATCGTAGAGCATGACTAGTTCGGTGCCGTGGTATCGTCCATCGCTGTCTTGTGGCTGCGCGCTGTTGTTGAGTTTGTTGTTCATCAACGAGTTGTTGGGGTTCGTTGGCGGCGGTGATAGGATGGGCTGTGTGGTGTCTTGTTGTGTCGCTGAAAATTTTTGGTTCGAATAGTTTTGTTTGTATTTTGACAAGTTGGGGACAAATTACTGTCCTTGGGCATGTATTTCTTGTTCCTAAATTTTACGGAATTTATGTTAACTTTGGAAGCTCTTAAAACGGTGAAGGAAAACATCGTGAGGAAATCGGCATGTCCTAGAACCAAAAATTCGAAGACATGTGACATTCACCAACCCGCACTGGGCCGGCGTGGTTGATTACGGCCCATTCCCTCTCTTAGAGAGGAGGCCTGTGTTCCAGCAGCGGGAACACACTCAATGACGCCTGGCGTCCCAAGGATTGGAAACAGACAATGGAAGCTGGCCTAACTTGTTAAGTATAGATAAGGTCTAAGGGTAAGGGATAAGTCTTCAAAGCTGTATTTTTATGAAATTGCTCATTCTAATCATATTTATGTTTTACAAAATCATGGTATACAGATACACAGTAAAATTTTGATCGGTTTTAATCCTGAAGAGGGTCGATCCGGTTTCGTACATGCGTATATTAATTCAAGTTTTACTTTATTTTTTTTTTATTTTATCTTTACAAATCAATAGTGTTTCATGCACCGCATCGACCGTCCACAGGATTAAAACGATCAAAATTTAACGGTGCATTAGGGCAAGTTTGGAAATGTTGCCAATGACCGATAAGTTAAAAGGGAAATGTTTATCTTTGTATGGTCATGTGATGAGGAGAGATGAAATGCATGTTACTAAGAGTGAGTTGTGATTACACATGTAGATGGATGGAGAGGGAGAGGGAGACCACAGAAAAGATGTTTGTATTGTGTGAGGAGTGATATGAAAGAAAAGGGAGTTAGTGATAGTGTGACGGGTGACAGGACAGAATGAGAGAAAGAAACGTGATTCGCCGACTCCCAAGTAAGATGGGACAAGGGCAGGAAGATGATGATGTTTCCGTAGATAAATGTTACGAATAATAGCGGTGTAAATATACTTGCATCGTGAGAAGGGTCCTTGGCAAGTTATGCGTATAGTGCGCGGACCAAAATGGCCGTCGTTGCTACGGTTACACGCAGCCCCCTACTTTGATTGAGACATGAAAATCTGTTACTGAGCATTCAAGATGAATCGCCATTTTGGTCCAACTTATATGCCGCGTATTGTACACTGCTTTGGTCAGTTTTTTTAAATTTAATTAGAGATGCTACGTAGCTTCGATTCCGATTCCGAATGTCCTAAAATTCCGATTCATTTTGCATCTCTGAGCCAATTCTAGTGAAACTTGGGACATTCTTAATTGTAGTTGTCAGCACTAGGTCAAGTTGAATGACATTGAATTACCTTGTACAACAGCAGGGTAGACGAAGCCAGAGGGTATGAACCCTTCCTGGCCATCACTGCGCACGATCCAGTACCAGTCTGGGTCCTCCCTGTTCAGAACTGCAACACACAAGATTATAATATTTATTGGCATAAATGCGACGGCACGGTTCGTGCTGTGGATGAGCGATTGGCTGCCGCAATGCGCGTCTCGGGTTCAATTGAACAAATATGTATTAGTATGGGCCATGGGCGTCGCCAAGGGGGAGCAGGGAGTCGGGGAAAAATTTGGGCGGGGCGGGAGATAGTGTCAGACTTTTACCGACTAAAAACCCGCACCTGTTCCTTCTTTGCCTTCGTTCCAGGACCCGGGGTTCACTTTGCACAATCCACGGTCCCGGTAGGCTTCGACCCCGCTGGGCCCGGACTTTTGCTGCCTCCCCCTTGGAAAGGCCTATAGATAGTTGTTTCGAGTCTAGATGTCTTGTGTGAGTTTACATATTTGTGAACCCACCCACGATACAGTAGTGGACTACGGGTCTTTTTAGAGAGTTACCACGACCCTGGAATGCAAAGAACAGCTAAAGAAATACGGATAAGCTATAGTCAGTTAATTTTTACGATAGACTTGTGTAAGTAATGCGATTGTTGCATTGCGTGTCATATAACCCGACCGCGTCATGTAGCATTACACATGACTCTACCAAACTAAGCATTACACATGACACTCAAACATGACGCGTAATAAAGCGCCACATGAGATAATTAATGTAATGAAATGTAAAAAATGTAATGTCATGTTACATCACTTTCAAATGCACTGTTTTGCGAATGTCTATTTGACACTCCCTCTCGCAAGAATCCTCGAATCCATAGCTTAAAAACCGGCCAAGTGCGTCACGAAGGATTCCGAATCGTCCGTAGCAAAACACGGCAAAACAATCCTTTTGTTGTATGGGAGCCCCTCTAATATTTATTAGATTCAATTTTTAGTATTTGTCGTAATAGCGGCAACAGAAATACATCATCTGTGATCAACTATCTAGCTATCACGGTTCATTAGTTTCTGGTAACACACAGTCGGACAGAGGAGCAATGACTTTGACTGGCCTGTTGGTCTAATGGTTAGTGGCCCTGACTGCTATGCCGGAGGTCGTGGGTTCGATTCCCACCCAGGACAAATGTTTGCGTGATGAGCACGATCATTTATTGTGTCTGGATGTAATTTATCTATAATATGTATGTATTTAGCAATATATGTATAAGTATGTTTATCAGTTGTCTAGTACCCATAACACAAGCTCTGCTTAGCTTGGGACTAGACGACGTAGTGTATTATTATTATAATGGCAATATGGTCCCGTTTTTATGCTTTTGGTATGGAACCCTAAAAAAGAAGGGGTGTAACGTGTAAGATATCCCATGTGACATTAATACTTTGTCTCTGTTCATTCTCTTACCGGTGACAAACTCGCCGCGCTCGACGTCAACGTCGTTCTCGTCTCGTGCGGTGAAGGTGTAGAGCACGACATAGCGCCCCGAGGGGTCCTTGCTGAACGGACACGCCTCCCCCTCGCTGCCTAGCTCAGAGTGCCCGTCGTTTGTTACCCCGTCCGATACCGATAATCTGGGGAAGAAGGATTGTTAGTTTGTTCCTAACTGGTATGTGCAGACTAATGTGAAAAAAGAAAGAATAAAGTTTTTTTTTCAGGTGGGAGATTGTTCAACTTCTCCCGCTCTAGAGAGGAACGTGAGGGCGTGTCAGACTTTAAAGCATCTATTACATTCGATATTCCACAAAAGTTACACAGACTGTCTTAAAGTTTGACACAGTCTGACCCTTATTACACTACTCGACGTCGACAAAATCGGTCTGAATATCGAGTGGCGTAATAGACGCTTTATTGACTAATATATACCTATTCATATCATCATCATCATCATCATCATATTCATATCATAAACACTTTTAAATCAGGAAAGCCATATATAAAATACCCTCTGCAAAAACCGCAAACTCGTTACCAATGGTTACTACGGCGTTCTTCCCGTCGCACAGGTTTTTTACTTTGTTATTTTGTGTTTAATTAATTAATATTTTTTGTTTGGAGAGCAGTGGTAGCCGAGAGGTAGCGGCCCTGACTTAGGAGTTGTAGGTCGCGGGTTCAAACCCGGCCAGGCGCATTACTTTGTGTAATTTATTTCATCACCACTGTTCTCAAAACGGTGAAGGAAAACATCGTGAGGAAACCGGCATGTCCTAGAACCAAAAATTTGAAAACATGTGACATTCACCAACACGCTACTGGGCCCGCGTGGTGGATTACGGCCCATTTCCTCTTTTAGAGAGGTGTGTCGCAGCAGTGGGAACATTAAAAGACTGGTGATGATGATGATTTATTGTTTAAAGATAAACCTGTGGTCCTGGAACGCAAGGCAAAGAAGGAACATAGGAGTGGGTTTTAGTTAGTAAGTCTGACACGCTCCCGCCCCGCCCTAGAGCGAGATAAGTTATTGATTCATTTCGAACCTAAAAAAAAAACTAGTGATCAATCAATGTCAATGAGTTTGGGTAAATTTAGTGGCCCAATAAATGACGCGCGACCGCAGTGCGGTTGTAGCGCGGCAGTGGCACGGTTCTATGCATATGGAATAACAAAGCAGCTCGGAGACAACGTTGCAACCGCGCTGCCGTCACGAGCAGCGAGTTGCGGCTAATGTGAAGGCGCCCTTATTGTTTGGGTATTAATACTCACTGTGAAACATCTCGATGCTGTAGGTCAGCGGGGGACCGACTCCTAGGCAGCTTCTTCTTGAGGTCGTGGTGCTCGCAGGGGGCGCAGTACGAGTGAGGGATGAAGCCTTCGCGTCGAGACTCCGCCACGATGACATAGACCCAGTCGTTCTCCCGATACAATACGTTTACTATTTGGCCACGTTTTACCTGGAATAGGTATATAATAATAATAACCATTTTATTTCAACCCTTTGAATACCGTAATTAGAGACAATAGAAAGACAATAGGTGTGCGGACACCGGTGTCCGCTTGGGGCTTAAGTAATTAAGGCAATGGCAGGTCCGAAGTATGATTATTTTATGTTTAAACCATTATTATTATTATTAAACCATTATTATTATGTATTTTACATAAAATAATCATTCTTCAGACATAAAATAAATAATTGATAAACATACTTATATGTTTATATATATATATACGTATCATAGATAATTTACACCCAGACACAGAACAAATGATTGTGCTCATCACACAAACTTTTGTTTTGGGTGGGAATTGAACCTGCAGCATAGAAGTCAGGGCCACTAACTATTAGACTAATAGGCCAGTCAAATATAGGCTGGTATTATATGAATTTAAAATTTAATACTTGACTGTGAACAAAATGCCAGGTAATTTTAAACCTGGCATTTTGTTCACAGTCAAGTATTAAATTGAGTAAGTCAAATCTCAGTGTCAGTTAAATAAGTATAAGTTAAATGGAAAAGTAAAAACAAAGTCCTCTAACCTCTAACTCATCATCCACGCAAGGAGCAAAGTCATGTAGCACCACCATCTTGGAATCAGGACTCAAACCATGCTCCTTTTCAATGCCGACCCTTACGAGGGTCTCAATGCTGGCTGAGCCTGTGATACGTCCCATGCCTGGACTTAGTCCCGAGCCGGGCCGTGATAGGTCTTTGTCTGAGTCACCGCTGCTTGCTGGAATGAAAATTAGTTGATTTGTTTAGGAATGAAGGAGAAATAATAAAAATTAAATTATGATTATCGCCTAAATTTTGAAGGATTGGAACGAGCCAGCAGTGGACTTTCCGTCTGATTATAATTTAGGTGTCTTCAAGGTTAGAATGAATACTCTCCTAATAAACTAATGTGCCTCACCATGAACAATTGCATCAATGCTTACCATCAGGTGGGATCGCAGTCAAGCATTAGCTTATGTCATTTATAAAAAAGGTTGTGAAATTGTTGTCTAGTCAAAATAAGTTTTATTAGGTACCTATTCAGTTTTATTGTGAATGCTACTTTTAATAGAATATTTACTAGACAAAAAGATATTAAACTTTGCCCTATTTCATGCTTGAATGACTAAATACTTTTGATTTTGTGAATTAAGTGTGAAATATTTAGTCGCTGTGACCAATTCATAACATTGCAAAAAAATAAGTATAGTGTGTGTGAGTCATAAAACTTCAATAATATTGCAATCAATCTAGCGTGCATAGTTAATCAATCACTTGCTATTGAATGGGTTTTATTCACTATAGAGATTCATGCCACATAAAAAATCTAGTTTTGATTTTGGTGATTATATAGAAAGAGATGTTGAATATTAAATGAAAATAAGTGATAATGCCAACTCTAGAATAAGATGTAATAATTAAACCTTGTAAAAACTGAAAAGAAATTAATAATACAAAAAGTTGCCTGAATCATACATTCAAAAACTTTTGCATCTATGGTTCATTTTTTTTATTTAGACAGTCCTTTACAATAACTAATTTAAGTTTCTCACGGTCAAGGGTATTGGGCATACAGGTTGTCAGGTGAAACAGGATAAAATTACTAGTTTTATATATTTATAATTATATAGAAAGTTTGAGGTCATTGACTTGAAAAGTTCCCAATGAAAGCTCGATACTTACATTTCTTCTTCTTCCCCCTTCTAATTCTAACTGGACACAGAAACGCCATAGTGTAATAAACCTAAATTAACACATTACTAACAAAATTAGGTTAAATTCAACAAGTTATAGTCACTACTTTGAATAAAATACGATTTTCTCACGATTTCCTACATGTCAAAAAAGTTCACAAAACAACTTTTTTTATACGTTTCGTTACTGCGTTCGGGTTGTGCGTTTCGTTTTTCGCAAACATTCAACATTTCATTATTCATTAAAAGAAAATTGAGAGGTTTCATTTATAGAATATAATTCTATAATGGTACTTAAATTAAATTTTGAATTATCTTAATAAGTATTTGATAATCAATAATTTTTTAGTTCGCACAAAGTTTGTACGTAAGTCACTGTCGCAGACAGAACACATGCTTAAATAACGGGCCCGTTCACGACTTAGGTCATGAGCATATTGTGATAAGTACTCTGTGCATGTGATATTATTATACTCTTTGACATGTGTTAAGCATATTGTGGAAAGAACTCGCCTAATAAACATAAGTTTTATAAAATTATACGAAATTGTTAGTCATAGTAGGTTGGTATTAGATTTTATATCATAAAAGTCATGAACATTCTTCATTTCATAAAAGATTACCTATTTGCACACCGTGAAACTATTTCTTTTTTACTAAATGAAAAACAAACTATTATTTTCGAAAATTATTTATTTCACAGTATTAGTATTAGGTACACATTATAAAGGCAGTCGTCAGCTTAAAACTAAACTTCAAAGATACATTTGGCACATGCAAATTGGAACAGCAAAGTACAAAAATACACAGAAATTACTTTCAACAACTTTTAACTCTAATTCTAATATGGATTCAAACTTAACTAGTAAATACATACATCGCTATTTTATGCTCTTGTATACATTCATTATTAATATACTCTACATAACATTTAAAGTTTAATTTTCCCTGTTTTAAAGGGTTAAGTATAAACTTTTTTGTTTGAGAACATGGTAGCCATTTATGTTTTGAACAATAACTTTGTTATTTAATTTTTAATTAAATATACTACTTATTTATCACCATACACAAATATATTATTTTAACAATTTTTACAGTCCCTAAGTATATCAGTTTTGGAAGCAAAAGAGCGCCCATTTTCATAATTAAATACATTCAGGAGCGAATATTTTCTTTGTCATTGAACATTTTTTTTTAATTTAAATATTAATAAAATATTTTATTTACAAGATTATCAAGCACCCTTTTGCTATGAAGCTCTCTTCATTCTTTTTTCCCTAAACAATATTTTTTTTTTCTAAGAAAATATTTAACTTTTGAGACTTATTTAGTGGTTTGCCTAACGCTAATTTGCGCGAGGCGATCTTTAAAATATACTACTGAACTTGATACTTACATACTTTCATTGTTACACAGATTTACAAAGTAAAAAATAGTTGACATTGACATCTGTTAATATTTTTGATACTGACTGTACCGATATTATCAAGGAAAACAGAATCATAGACATAGACGAGTTATTTTTTAACAATGAATTAATATTTACATGCTAAAGTAACCAAAACATAATTAAAGATGTTGTGTATCAGTTAAAGAATGCCACGACTCGTGACGATGGTCGGGAAACTTTATGCAGTCCATCCAATGTTTCAATCTTCGACCTTTTGAGCTTGCTCCCAACACTAGACTGCCTAAAAAGTCGTTTGGCTTGCCATAGTCCTTATCCCAAACTGTCAAAGTCAGATTTTGGCGGGAAAGTTCAGTTGGGCGGGTTTCGAAAAGAAATTCTTCATTCCACACTGGGTTTAGGTTTCGCCATTTTATTGATGTTTTGTGCTTCTTGTGGTAGGGGTCTGGGTCCAAATGCCTGTGAAGATAGAAAAACATCATAAAGCACCTATGTAGTTTTGTAGTAAGTATATTCCGGCACTATAAATATTTTAACATAAAAAAATCTATCTGGCATTCTTTTGTCAAACAAACCTTTTGTGCGAAGATCAAAATAATAAAAAAATAACGTAGGTAATATTGAGTTGAACTTGGAAGCATTCTTGTCTTCTTCTTTTCGAGTCATCTCGTTAAATTATTTGGGCCCAGTAAGTTGCCACGTTAACTGCAGCATTCTTGTAGCAAAGTAAATAACTTGAACCAAAGACAAAAAGGTGGCCACACTAAACTTTATTCAACCAACACACAAACAACAAAGGTTTTTCAACACACTTATTCGAAAACCCGCTCCCACCTATACCGCTTTTAGACACGCAATTTACTATTTTACGCATAATTGCGGAAAAGTGCTCCCACCACAATTTATTGTACGTATGTACTGATATACTAAATTGTGGTGGGGCTCCAATGTAGGGTTGCCAACACTCCTTCGACAAAATATAGTATTTTTCAAACTAAGCTATAAAAAATATAGTACAAATCAAAAAAATATAGTATTTTATGGAAAAAGCAAAAATATTATTTGTTACTTAGATTTTTTTAAACTATATTTGTTTGCACTTCTTACAATTTTTAAATTAATATACATCAAAAAATCTATATTTTTGTTACAGGATTTTATTTTTAAGTTTTTTTTTTGTTTTTCCTTTTTGCGACACACTTTCGTTATCGCTACTGTTTTCTATAACTAATTTATTTAAGACTAATTTATTGTCTTCTTATAGGAAAGAACAATTTTAAATTGAAAATAATCACCAAAATCAAAGAACATAAACATAGCAGACCAATGACCAAACATTCGTTTGACATAGACAAGTTCAAAACGTAGTAAGATAGATAAGTTAGGTTACACGCTACCGCATCGGTCAAATGTTGAAAATATAGTATTTTTGCGTACTATATATTTTTCCAACAGTATATAGTACACAGACCAAAAATATTGTACAATACTATATATTATAGTACGGTTGGCAACCCTACTCCAATGAGTCGCCGGGCAGCCCCCGTTTATATATTTCTTCGTAAGTGTATTGAAAAACGTCGTTTGACACACATGGTTCCGGCTCCGCTCCGGCTCTCGGCTCTACAACACCCTCGCCTGCGGCTCGATCGAATTCTACTTATTTTGCAATTTGCAATGACAAAGTTTATCTACGTGTATCAAAATGTGCTATTTTTCAACTTAGGTAGTAACAGTCTTTGACCAAGTTAAAGTGGCATTGAATTAAAAAAAAAGCCTGGTGGCCATTGATTTTAAATGAATACAAGAGGCAGAAAAAATTGACAACATACAATTTAACAAATGGATCCGAATATCCGTTGCTATCTTGTGAAGGCAAGTCAGCTCCTCTACAGATGGTCACGACCAGAGCTCGTCGTTTCGTACTGTAGCACAGAGCGAGCAGAACCCTGGGCCCAGTGGGCTCTGACCCGGAGGACCCGGAGAGGGCCAGGCGCAACTGCGCTGGTGACTTGGTGCATTCTCGTAGGGCTACTGTCGCTGAGCCCATTTCATCGCAGCCGTATCTGAAATAGAAGAAGTTTTTTTATGTTAAATTTACGGTTTGAACCTTCAAATTACTATAGTAATACTCTTTGAAGTCATTACATTCATTTGAGAGCAGTAGTGGTCGAGTGGTAACGGCCCCGACTTACGAGTTTTCGTGTTCTTACGAATTTTGATTCACTTGAGAGTGTCGAAATGCACGTTTTATGACTTAAACGAACTCATCTATTTTCGACGTTAACTTAGATTTTTTCACAGCTTCAAGGGATCCTAAACCTAAATATTATATGGTTTTAATTTCAACTCGATACCTCCACGCGTTCCTGAGATAAAGGGTCTCGATAGATACACAGACAGACAGACAGACGGACATCAAAGTGATCCTATAAGAGTTCCAACTGAGAACTTTAAATTCGGATTCAGTTTAGTTGCAGCTCGGATCTGTTCTTACGATCATTCATCGTAAGAACAGAAGACTATTCAGTTCCTTATGAGCTTCAGTAATTTGTATGTATATTTAAGAAAACTTAATATGATCTTACAAAATCTCATAAACGCGCTGAAGTTCTGTATCTCTGAACTGCACACACGATTCGCTTCGTAAACATCCACACTGAAAACTTTGCTCCAGCAAAGTAGACATGCTTTGAGCACTCATGCGAGTCAGTCGCAGGATTTAATCTGGAGACGATTATTAAAGTTGTTGTGGTAACATTAAATGGATATTATCTTTATTTGTACAATTCTTCTGTCCGTGTGTTAGTCACCTAACTCCTTCTAAACGGCTTAACCGATTTCAATTAAACTTTGTGTATTTGAGTGGGTGGGATGGTTTGAAAATACAATTGAACCCGGTCGGTGGTACTGCAATCGAGTTCTCAATTTATATAGCTGCATCCCTATGTCTCGTTAACACGCCTGACATTTTTAAGTCGCTAGGCTTCAGGTGGGACTGAGGCCAAGTGCTACATTATAAAAAAAAAATAAGAGTTATTTAGCTTCTTTTTGAGGGTCTCGAGATCGATCTCTTATAGGCACGTGAAATTCCTGACACGTTCAAGAACTTTCGTTCAAGTTAAAAGTTACTTCTGTCGTCTGTAAATAAGAGTTGAGTTGATAACTAGGTACTACCCACGCTATATCTTTATTCTTTGTGTTTTGGCCCACTTAGAACTATTTGAAGAAAGGTTTAGGTAGGTATCTTTACCTATTTCATTTTGAAGGCAGTCTAGTGTAAGCGTCGAACTTAAAAAAAAACTTGATAAAGAAATCTTCCACGAAAAATTCCATTCATCACTCATTTCGTAATGAATCCGCAAACGACGACAATACATAAGATGTCTGTCCACTTATCTCACGGCATAATTCGCAGCCGAAATCGACTAACTAATAACTTCGGCATCGAGCGACACGGAAGCTAGCATCGAGCAAGCCGAAGCGACGCTTCGGCAGAGTCATCTTCGGCTGATCGAAGTGTAAATTAGCTATAAGCGGTATATTTCCATCCCATCACATTTTCGTCAGGTTCCCCTAGTGTCTTAGAGCAGCTTGACAGAGTGTAAATGGGTTTAGGGCCTGGACCCATTCATTATAGCCAGACATTTTACAATTTTCCAGCCGACACCATCGGCTTCCAGTCTCACCGGATGCTTCTGAATATCTGTATTATCATCTCTCTGATAACTCTGCGACTACCTATCAGAACTGCACAACTCAGTTACTGGGTAACTTTTTGATGGTTAGACTTTCTGGCGCCTGACTACCTATAACGACTGACAAAGATCTACGAATGACAACTGGGACCAAAGGCTTTACAGCAGCCGTGAGGAACGAACAGAACTGTATTTTTACCCGACTGCGCCAGAAGGAGGGTTATGTTTTTCGAGAGTATGTATGTATGTATGTATGTTTGTATGTATGTATGTATGTATGTATGTATGTATAATTGTTTGGCACGCTCTGCAGCCTGAACGGCTCGATGGATTTTCGCTTGAGAGGTGTCGTTAGATTCGTATTTACTGTGAGAGTGACACTGGGTATATCAAAATAAAAAAAAAAACAAAGTGATGAATTTTTGGCGCCAAATTCAAATATTTGGCACGCTCTGTGGCCTGAACGGCTCGATGGATTTTAGTTTGCGAAGTGTCGTTAGATTTGTAATTACTATGAAAGTGATATCGTAAAAAATAAAACTAAAAAAGTAAAAAATAAAATTGTAATTTAAAAAACTAAAAAACCCGACTGCTTTTCTGAGTATTCATGAAAAAGCCCTAAAACAAGAAAGTCGTTGTAGCAGTCGGGACCCATTCTAAAAAGTCAGCCGTCTAGTCAGTAGATCTATGATGTAATGGGTCCCGACTGCTACAACGACTTTCTTGTTTTAGGGCTTTTTCATGAATACTCAGAAAAGCAGTCGGGTTTTTTAGTTTTTTAAATTACAATTTTTATTTCTTGTTTTTTTTTTTTTTTTTTTTTTTGCTTCTCTTTTATTTGGTGTTGGTGCCTTGTGCTGTACCAAATAAATTCTTTTCCTTTTTTTCATTCTTTCCGAGATGCGGAGTGTCAGTAATGTCCTAGAAAAACCAAGGAAAGTACTTATGAATTGAAAAATTCACATTGTTAGGTACTTAACCGGTGGCGCACCCAGAACCATCCAGCCTAGATCTCTAAGATAAATTATTGATTATCTTAAGCCATTAGGCTTACCTGTCATCATCAAACAGCACGATCTCCAGTGACTTGACGGCGAGGTCAGACTCCGTGATGCCGAAGAAGTGCAGCGTCTCGTTGAACTCCGGGTTCTTGGTTTTATGGACTGTCTTCGTGCGCAGTCTGTTGGAGTAGGACCCTTCTGGAAAGTAGCAGAAGATTCTTGTTGGTACGAAGTTCTTTGACAAGTAGATATCAAATATTTGGGAAAGAAAATACATTCACACGTCATTCGCCAGGTTACAGAGCAAATACACAATTTCATGGAAGAACTGTGTTTGATGTTTGATAAATTTTGTTTATTTTTGTTAATTGGTTATAAAATACACATTTGCACATCATTATCATTAATTTGAGCGTGTGAGGCCCAGCTGATTATGCTGAGAAGAAACATCGATACCAACTGAATGTTCAGTCTTTTTTAAAGTTCATTAATATGAGGAATCATATGTATGGGCCAATTGTGTAAGCAATGAGACATACTTATGAAGAGATCTTTTGAAGAAAGGAACACACATACCTATTTGAGTGGACCTTTTCAGACAGTGCAGGTATTTGTAAGATACATAATACATATTGTAGGTCAACTTAGAGATTAAACGAGGTCAACGGCTCAATGAATAATATACCAAAGAAAAGAAAGGGTAGGCTTATGGGTAGATTGTGTAGGCAGCATAAAGTAGGTACTGAAATTGTCAGGTAAACAGCAAAATGACTAAAAAGAAAAAATATCAACACAGGACTATGTGGTTATTTTTAGGGTTCTGTGTATCAAAAGGAAAAACGCAACCCTAAAGGATGACTTTGTTGTCCGTCTGTCTGTCTGTCTGTTTTCTGTAAAGACTTTATCTCGGGAACACGTGGAGGTATCGAATTGAAATTAAAGCCATACACTCTGGTCTGCGGCCGCTTGAAGCTGTGAAAAAAACAGAAACCGACCCTGGCCCCCGTTGGCTTCGAACCTGCTGGGCCCCTACGGTTTGCTGACAAATAATTGAGGCGCGCGTGGATCGATTCGCGCCGTCGATGTTTGTACCCATGGTTTGGAACAACTTTCTTCAAAGAAGTCCTAGTCCATTCACGAAAAAATTGATTTTCCATCCTCTTTTTCCTAAAAAAAAATCTGTCCTTTTTTAAATTCAAATTGTATAAAATCGTTATTCTAACCAGCCTCAATGATATTTTCAGAAAAAAAATATATTAAAAAATAATTAATTAAAAAGTAATAGGGGTTGATAAAATCGTTATCCTAAAAATCGTCGGGGTTGACCCCGACAGCATTTTTAATTTTAGAAGTAGTTCATTCCCTTTTTTCACTAAAAATATTAAAATAATGATTTTATACTGTTTAAAATAAAACATTTTTTTTTTTTACTAAGAAAAGCCGATGAAAGATTCCACCACTGGGGGTCCAGAATAATGTACTGGATCCATGTTAATCGTTTGTGGTACGATGTCAGATACATCCTGAATAAAAGAAGAAACTGAGCCGAAACTACTGGGACTAGAGCGTGACATTTTGCACAAGATTTCCTATTATGACATAGGCAATTACTACGGCCCATTCCCTCTCCTAGAGAGGAGGCCTGTGTCCCAGCAATGGGAACATAAAAAAAGGCAGATGATGATGATGATGATGATGATGATAATCATGAAGTACTAAGAAAGGATTTACCAAAATTCTCCCCCAAGGGGATGAAAGGGGGCTCCAAAGTTTGTGTGGAAAAACCTATGTTCAAGCGGGTGAAACTGCTGGCAAGCTGGTTAGTTCTGCTAAATGAAAAAATGGCATTGTCTTGTGACGCTAAACGCTAAACGTATTCGTAAAGTTCTATGAACTCACCTCTAGGCAAAACTTCTAATCTACAAAACGGATCCGAAAGCCCAGTCATATCCATGCCAATAAGACCCCTAGCTCTTAGCACCGTCACGGCCAGTGACGAAGTCGCATTCTCATATGCCAACTTTATCTCCAAGGTCCCAAACCCTGCATCAGGTATCGTGGGAGGCCTCTCAACTTGTGTGGTTGGTTTCGTCATCTCTTTTCTCATGCTGCGTAGGCTGTAGGCACTGCCTTTGCTGCCGGTGCGTTTGAGGGCAGCTAGGGGGCGCTGGGTGAGGCTGTCTTGCCGGTGGAGACTTAGGCCGCTGAATCCGTGGGATAGGATGTCTGTTTCGCTCCATTCGTAGTGCCCGTCCTGGAAAAGAGACGAAATTTATGTATATAACGTTAAATTTTAGTCGTTTTAATCCCATGGAGGATCGATTCGGTACATGAAACACTATCGATATATAAAGATAAAATTAAAAAATAAACTACTTTTTTTCTACAACTCGAATTAATATACTCATGTACGAAATTAATTTCTAGTCAATGACCTTTTAGGGAGTTGTCAGTCGTTGCGTACTAGCTACCTACAGTTCATTGACTTCGATCAGCTGACGTTTACTTAAAGAAATCAATTTGGTTCATGCGTAAATTAATTCGATTTTAAAAAAAGTGCTTTGTTTTTCATTTTTATCTTTACAAATCGATAGGGTTTCATGTACCGAATCGACCCTTCGTGGGATTAAAACGACCAAAATTTGACGGTGTATAATGAATTGAAGACTCGATAGACGAAGGATAACGACTTAAGTTTGCACGAGCAAGTGGAATTCGCACACTAACAGCTCCGTAAGACCAAAATTATTATGATATGCTTTAAGACGAAAATTATTATGTGGCCGAGTGATAGCGGCCCTGACTTACGAGTTATAGGTTGGGGGCCAAACCCAGCCGGGCGCATTGCTTTGTGTTATTTATTTCATCACCATTGCTCTCAAAACGGTGAAGAAAAACATCGTGGGAAACTGGCATGTTTTAGAACCAAAAAATCGAAGATATGTGACATTCACCAACCCGCACTGGGCCCGCGTGGTGGATTATGGCCCCCCATTCCCTCTTCTAGAGAGGAGGCTTGAGGAAAATTAAAAGACTGATTAGGCTATGCTTTTTCTTTTACGGGCTTGTGGTGTATTGAATGTGTGGTAGTCTGAAGCATCGTGACATGATGTATTTGACACCAGTCAGTAGCCGTTGGCGATTGTCTGGAGCAGTTGTTTTGTGCAAATACATATATGTGTGACACTCTGTTGGTGAACCGTAAAATACTCCAGTACCTCTACAAATTTGACAAATTTTGCAGCGCCTCTAGCGGTCACTTGCAGAACCCAAAATTTGCCATACAAAATATTTACGGCGTCGATATCGAGTAGCGAAGAATACTATTGCTTAAAACTCATGGTAGAGGTACAGAATGCAGTACAATACAGGACTATTCATTAATAGACGGATAGATAGGGCTCAGTCACAAAATGTTATTAAGATAAAGAGACATTTTACGACCCGTGGGCATTTTGAGATGTTTTGCGATTACCTAAACCACGGACAGACAAGCAAACGTCGAAGATTTTGTAGCTAAGGGTATTACATCGCTCAATGACCTTCAAGAATTTACCTCTACATTAGTAGAGAAGAATTGACCTCTAAACAGGCATTGCAGGGGGTGCTGCGCGCGGGGTGTTAGTACTGATTCGAGTTTTTTCTTGATTACTTATCGATATTCAATGAAATTCGAAAAAAAATCAATACAAGTTATTCAATTTATCGTAACATAATATTTTGGTATAAATTCAATGTATAAATATAGAGCCGTTTTCGAGAAAATATGGAATTATTGTTCAAAAAAGGCCTATTTACCAGATTTTTTTTTCTAGAGTTAGGGTAATTTTTTGAGAAACGTAATCAATACAATTTATTAGTAATGTCCTTAAGTATCCCTTTCATTTTTTATATGGTAATCGTACATAAGGAAACTTCAAACAACCTAGGTGTTTTTTTGGATTTGGGCGATGAAATCCCCTTAATAATAAGCTCCTATAAAATTTGGCACTCCTTCCAAAAAGTATAAATTCTGGTTGCTCACAATCCATCTTACGCAATTAAGAACCAAAGTTTTTCCAAAGTGTCAATGTAGGTAAAGGTCTTTCAACTCTATGAATATGGATACTTCTTCAAATACCTAAAGCTGAAACAGCGCCTCGATACAATTCCGCTTCGCTGCACAACCTGATTTGCATTTAAAACGTAGGGAGATACTTTACAGCCGCTTTTCTACTGGGTTAAGCGCTTTTTGCGCTGGTTTTGCATATTCCGCCGATAAGTTACTTGGAGGGTGATATTGATGGTTGTAAATAACATGTGTTTTAGTTCTGTCTGGTGATATTCATTGATTTTTAGTGCCTCGATGACTCTGCTATCAAACGCGTTTTTTTTATTATTCCTTAACTCTCACACAACGCCATCTAGTCCCAAGCTAAGCAGAGCTTGTGTTATGGGTACTAGACAACTGATAAACACACTTATATATTTCTAAATACATACATATAGAATTTTAAATTATGAAAGTGGTCCGTGACTGCAAAAAGGTTAAGAAACCCTGTTATAGATAAATTACACCCAGACACAGAACAAATGATCGTGCTCATCACACAAACATTTGTCCTGGGTGGGAATCGAACCCACTATACCAACAGGCCAATCGAACGCTACGTTATTCAAGTTTGGTTCCATTTTTAGGGCTCCGTACCTTAAAAGGAACCCTTATAAGATCAAACAAACATTAATGTTGATACGAAACTAAATTTTGCGATTCGGAAAAATCTTCGAAACTCATTGAACTATTTACATAGGTAAGTTTGTACTGAACCCTCAATGCGCGAGTCCGACTCACACTTGCCCCGTCATTTTTGTTTCGTTCTTTCGTCGTTCGGGTTATGTTCTAGCTAGAGTTACGAATTTTTATCGGATTATATAAATGTATTTAAGATTTGTCTTTGGACTGATTCTAACCAAATGAGGCAAAATCAAGCCATCATCATCAGCCATTTAATGTCCCCACTGCTGGGACTCAGGCCTCCTCTTTAGGAGAGGGAATGGGCTGTAATCAACCACGCGGGCCTAGTACAGGTTGGTAGATGTTACATGTCTTCGAATTTTTGGTTCTAGGACATGCCGGTTTCCTCACGATGTTTTCCTTCAACGTTTTGAGAGCAGTGGTGATGAAATAAATTACACAAAGTAATGCGCCTGGCAGGGTTTGAGCGCGCGACCTACAACAAGTAAGTCGGAGCCGTTACCACTCGGTCACCACTGCTTGCAAACCAAGCCAGCCTAGTCGTAATTAAAAGGTAAGATAAAACAGCTTAGTACCTATTTGTAGCTAGTTATCTATCTCGCCTAGATACTGTGACATTCAACCCCCAAACATTTTCTTTTAGATCTGTGTAAATTCCACCCAAAGTCTATAATGGCCCTTAGGCCGCGTACGATTGTACAATAATTATCGATCGCGTCGTTAACCGACAGTCCACATTTCTAAGAAATATTCTCTAGAAATTAAATATAATAATTTTATAACTCCGTAATAAGAGACACAATAGAACATCGATATATACAGCGTAAAATTTTGGTCGTTTTAATCCCGTGGAGGGTGGATTCGGCACATGAAACACTAACGATTTGTAAAGATAAAATTAAAAAATAAAATTCTTTTTTCTAAAACTAGAGTTAATTTACGCATGGACGAAATTAATTTCTTTAAGTAAACGAGTCAATGACCTTGTAGGTAGCTGTCGGTTGTTGCGTACTAATTACCTAAAGTTCATTGGCCTCGCTCAGCTGACGTTTACCTAAAGAAATTAATTTCGTACATGCGTGAATTAATTCGAGTTTGAAAAAAAAAGTACTTTATTTTTCATTTTTATCTTTACAAAACGATAGAGTTTCATGTACCGAATCGACCCTCCGCGGGATTGAAACGACCAAAATTTAATGGTGTATGTACTGCGCACTAGAAAGACAATAGTTGTGCGAACGCCTGGGGCTTGCGTAATTAAAAAAGAGCCCATGGATTTTCTTGCACTTTCTTCTCCATAGTGATCTATACTTTGGAGCTTAGGGTTCCGTACTTCAAAAGGAGAAAATTGAACTTTTATAGGATCACTTGGAATCTCGATTCGGAAAATCTTCGAGACTCTATTCGGGTATTGAATAATTTATATAAGTTGGCTGCTACGGAACCTTCAAAGTGCGCATCAGACTCGCCTTGCCCAGTTTTTTTTTGTGAATGTCCGGCCATATTTGTTTTTTGAGGTGTGAAATCATCTAATGATTTCTCACGGTTTATTGTGGATCGGGAGGGCGTGTCAGCGTGAGGATCCATTGCTAGTCAACCTCAAGCCCGTGCCAACGCTGGCCGACGCCTGAGGCATCTCTTATCGCAGTGACTGGGGCGTGAGGATGTACACTTGTGCAGTCTCTCCCTAGATGGGATGTAATCGCATCCCATTACTAGTCGCTCCAGACCATGGCCTGAACTAGGGCCCGGCGCAAGAGCTCGCCGCTTACTTATGCTCCACCGTGTCATCCGCGCGGCCCACGCAATATTGATATCCTCTGTACTGAATTCCTTCGCCTGAATTCGGAACAGGAATGTCACCGTCCGGTGAAGACCTGATTAGTTCAAAAGCGCCTGTGAACGGTTTAATTGAAATAAATAGGAAAGTATTTTCATTAAATGACACTTTCTGGAAGTAAGTTCTTGTTTAAGAAAATCGCAAACCGATATATAACCACCAAACCGTTAGGAAGATAGTTAAAAGACTTAAGTGCTCAATAAAAGTGCTAGCTGCGTGCAGGCTATTACCGTCATAAACTCATGAAGCTCATCATTTGACGTTAGCAAGACCTCTTAACCGACAAATTGCACAGCGTTGACGGACTTTAATGTGTTCGTTAAAATTATGTGAAACCGGCTATAAACGGTTGGGAGAAATTAGGGATGTATCGGAAGCGGTTATGTCGGAACCACAGATATCTTTCTATGATCGGAAGCGGAGGTTTTAAATTTGGTTTAGTGGAATCGGAATCGAAAACGGGATCTGAGGTGGAGGTCGTATCCTGATTTCCAGCCACCGTAGGCGCGGGCTTGCGGACGGCGAGCTATGGGTAGCTCGCTGTCCGACCGTCCGGTAAACATCCGGACCAAGCTCACTGTTCCCGTGCGCCTTAAGGAGTTGTCAGCAAACCGTAGAGACCCAGCCTGCTAGCTGCAGGCAGGCCGGGTCGAAGCCTACTGGGGCCAAGGGTTTGCTTCCGAAAGGAAAGCCCGGCCCTGGTATCTAAGGCCACGAAGGAACGGGGTGGGTTTTTAGACAGTAATAGTCTGACACTATCTCCCGCTCCGCCCAAGGGCGGGAGATGTCATTGGATGATTTTACCCACCACAAAAAAAAAATGTGGTGGTCGTCAAATGAAAAACTACGAATTGTTATAATCTTCTTATATATAAAAATGAATAGCTGTTCGTTAGTCTCGCTGAAACTCGAGAATGGCTGGACCGATTTCGCTAATTTTGTTCTGGAAATATTCGTGATACTCTAGGGAAGAGAAAATAAGGATAATCGAAGGCAGTAGCTTTCCGGGTCAGCTAGTAAATTAACAAAAAGGAAGGTTAATCATTTAATTCTGAGCGTTTTCTGGGCCCTTTTAGACCTCATTTTATTTAATTAAACCTTCGATATTAACGGACTCTTTATGAAAAACTTATTTAAGTTCCTGGATAAATTTCCTACAAATAACGCGTATTATTTTTATAATCTACACGGACGCCGCCGCCGCCGCCGCCCGCCGGCGTTCTTTTGACGAATAAATGAAGCGAGAAATCTCGACATTCGACATTCGAAATACGAAACAAAATAACAAGGGAAAGAGTAGTCAAAAGAAAGCACTGGGGAGGGAGGTTCCCCATGCGAGAAGTATTGCACGAGTGAGGGAGTCCGTTCCCTCACGCCCCAGCCGCCGAGATCCCGACGCGGACTACCAACCACCGTAGGCGTGGGCTTGTGAACGACGAACAATGGGAAGCTCGCCGTCCGGACTAAGCCCGAGTATTCCACGCGCGCCTCAAAGAGATGTCAGCAAAACCGTAAGTGCCCGGTCATAGCTTACTGGGGCCAAGAGCAGGGCTCGCTTCCAAAAGGGAAACCCGCGTTGGCAAAGAAGAAACATAGGAGTGGGTTTTAGTCAGTAAAAGTTTGATACGTCCTCTCGCCCTAGAGCGGGAGAAGTCATTGGATAATGTCCTACCTAAAAAACAAACACGGCAAGTATAAACTTGCTTGACCTCTGATATACACCGTTAAATTTTGGTCGTTTTAATCCCGTGGAAGGTCGATTCGGTACATGAAACACTATCGATTTGTAAAGAGAAAATTAAAAAATAAAGTACTTTTTGTAGCCGAAATCGGAATCGGAGTGCAAAATCAATCGGAAGTTCCGACCTTTCTGAATTGGATCCAAACCTTCTTAACCGTAATGCCTCTGGAAGAAACCATTAGTTTATGAATCGTATCAAACGGTGGGCTCTTAACAAAGTCATTTATTGTCCCAATGGAAGTGGGCTCGTTAAATCAATTAAGGATAGGGTGGAATTAGTCGTGTAGCTACCTATTGCGAGAAATTGATGTGTTGGCGTCATTGTTATTATTTTGTTAGGGCTGCGGGGGCGTTTGAAAAATTTGCCTTGGCCTCTTGATCACAAAATGAAGGAATGTAGGTTTTTGCTTTTTTTCTTTTTCTATACGATGTCGACAACTCGGGTTCGGACTGGACAGTTAACGAACGGCCGGATGGCGAGCTCGCGCGGTCCCGGGGGCCGGGGCGTGATGGTAGACACATGTTCCAGTATACTTGCGCAAGATAAGACTTACACATGTATACTGAAACGTGTGTTGTGCAGAAACTTACGCAAGTATCTTCCAACAAACGTTTCAGTATACTTGTGCAAGTCTTAATTTTCGCAAGTATACTAGAACGTGTGTGGCTACCATGAGGATGTCCGTTCCGTCATGAGGTGGGTTTTAGTCATTAAAAGTCTGAAACTCGTTCTAGCTGTACCCAGAGTGACAAATCATCAAATGGTTTGTGTTTTGCTGTTTGACAACGCCGGCTCTTATCTCTGTCTTTATCTATCAGTGACTACAGCTAGTGTAGATGTGCGAGTTTCGAGTCCAGGTTTTCTGATTGTGATGTTAGCGCGCAACTTCTGTTTCCTTATAATATATCAATGTATCTAAAAGATAAATATCTCAACGCTGTTCCAAAAGGTTTCAATACCAGATCTATTTATAAACGGTCCCGCATTCATAATTGAAGACCCACAATGTTATCTATCTACATCTACACTAATATTGTAAAGAGGAAAGATTTGTATTTTTGGGTGTATGTTTGTAATGACTAAACTCAAAAAATACTGTGCCGATTTAAAAAATTCTGTCTTTATTAGAAAGCTACATTCACCCTGAGTAACATAGGCTATATTGATTGCTAGAAAAGATTAGGGATCCTTACTAAAACTTAGTAACGTAACCCAAGGTGTAGAAAAAAATGCCATAAAACATTTTTCGTTGCTTGCGCTGCGGAAACTATTGATGATAGAACAAAAGTATGTTCTACAATATTAAAGAACATATCAATTACTACAAAAAACTTCGCGATACTATATGTCCAACTATTATCGTTATGTCACAATAACCACTTTTTACATTTTAAAAGTTGATAGAAATACCGACCAAAATTAGAGCATTTTATTCATACTTCTGTTTAAATCCTTATCCAAATAAATCATATTGTTTTCAAGACTGTTTCAATTCATGTAGATTACTTTTTGAATTGTTCAAATCGGCTATTCCATTCAATACATATTACGAATGATACAGAAACGGCACCGCCGTGCCGTGTCGTGGCTAGCCAGGCATTGCAGCGGTGCGGGAGAGGGGCGGGCACATCTAAGTAATAATCATGTCTCACTTAAGATTAAATAAGTTACTTAAATAAAAAAACGATTAACAAATTTGGATTGTAATTAAACATAGATAATATGATACTGCACTAAAAAAATATAGAAATGAAACCAAAAAAAATATAATTGGAAGGTAAAAATGTAAAAAAAATCATGTCCACCCGTGCGAAGCCAGGACGGGCCGCTAGTGTTTAATAAATAACGTTATTTTACTTTTAAATAAACGTCTGTTTTCTTTACAAATGTTACGATTGTATTTTATTCGTACGAAAATGTTTCATTTTGTAGATACGTGGGTAGATACGATTGAAAGGGAAACGTTAGGTAGTGATGGATCGGGGGAAATTTTCTCACAGAGAAGGTTTCCGAACAAGAAATATATAGAGCAGTATTTCTTTTCGAAGGAGAATTTTTGTAGAACATAAATGATTTAAAATATGTTGATTTGATTTTATTATTATATTAGCTGACCCGGCAAATGTGTTTCTGAAAGAAAGAAAAATAATTTATTTGGTACAGCATAAGGCACAACCAACATGACCCGTAAATATGTATGTATAGGTTTTTATTATTATTTATATATTTATATATATGTTGTATATATTATGTTTATGTATAGTGTGCTGTACACATATCTATTTAGTATAGTTTTAGTGTACTTTTAGTTGGTTTCTGCACAAAACGTTTTAGACTTTATTTTTCTGGAGGATATTTTTTTTTCTGTTTTTGAGCATATGGCACCCAAGGGCTGCAGCTGATAATCAGCGTCAGGTGGTGGCCTTGTGTTGCCATTTGGCATTATGCTGAGCTGTGGCTTTTTTGGCATTACTCAGTGTACGTTTTCTGTTTAATTTAAACATGTTTCCGTTTTTGTAATATAAATAAATGAATTTTTCTTTCTTTCTTTCTTTTAAGTTAGATGTAATCATTTATGTAATTAAGTTTTGTTGTGCATGATTGTATATCCTCAAATGTAAGGTTTCTTTCTCATTTTTTATGTATACGGTTTGCTGTAAGAAAACCCAATTATGGGTTTAGCTCGCCTACGTACATCCACTGACCTTTTTATTGTTTTGTTAAAACTGTATGTACAATAAAGAATAAAGGATAAAGGCACAAACACAATACACAGGAAAGAATAGAATAAAAAAATTAGGTAAAAAAAAAATCCATCGAAAAACAACGAATGTAGTAATTTCAAAGAAAAAAAAAGATCATTCAATGACATCTCCCGCCTTTTTGCGGAGCGAGAGGGTGTGTTAGACTTTTACTGATTAAAAAGCCACTCCTGTTCCTTTGTTGCCTTTCATACCAGAGCCGAGTCTTCCTTTCAGAAGCAGACCCTTGGGCCCAGCAGGCTTCGACCCTACTGGGCCCCTTCGGTTTGCTGACAATTCATTGAGACGCGCGTGGAACAATACGAGTCGTCGATGACTTGGGCTCGGTCCGGATAGTTACCGAACGGTCGGACAGCGAGCTACCCATTGCGCGTCGCCCGCAAGCCCGCGCCTATGGTGGTCGAAAATCGGGAAAGCGATCCTGGCGGCGGCTGGGGCGTGTGTGTCGTTGCATCACGCGGGCCTTGACGTACCTAACCTTTACTCTTGACTTAAAGGCCTCTAGGTTGAAAAGATCACGAGACGTTTTGTTTTTGTGAGTTTGAGTTTACTGCGATTACGCGCAACCCCCCACTTTAATTGAGATCAGCGGGCCTAAAAACGTCACATGAGCAATTCGAAGAGGCCCAGCCTGCTAACTGCAGGCAGGCAGGGTTGAAGCCTACTGGGGTCATGGGTTAACTTCCGAAAGGAATACCCGGCCCCGGCACGATAGGCTACGAAGGAACGGGGTAGGTTTTTAGTCAGTAAGAGTCTGACACTACTTCCCGCTCCGCCCAAGGGCGGGATTTGTCATTGGATGATTTTATCTACCATAAAAAAAAAAACATGAGCAATTCATCTAGAGCAAATCATATTCCGAATTCCTAGCAGATCATAAGCAATTCTTCTAATGTTCATAAAATGGTTGCACAAATTAGTTGAATCATACTCAATTCACTGCATTTTAGAATCATATTCCTTGTAAATATTGCCGTATAAAAAAATATGATTCATATTATGATTCTTCAAAAGTGGCCTTTTTAGATCTGCCGAAAATCGGTTACTGCGCAATCAAGGTTGACAGTCATGATGGTTCAACTTGCCAATAACCGATTTTCGGGTTTCAATCGTAGTAGAAGTCTGCGCGTAACCATAGCAAATGATTCAAGTCAGTTCAAGTTATTTGCCGCGAACTATGTCTTGTGAATTTTAAGAGAATTTAGGAGAATTATATTGCAATATTCTCGATTGTATCTTTGCTCAAAGTTTATTCCAAATTGCAGGGTAGGTTATGCAGTAATATAATTTTACTTAAGTACTTTTAAAAAAGAACGATGCAATAAAAATATTTAGTTTTTATATATTCTCAATTACAGAATATTTCCAACCCAAGAAATCAACAGTAAAATAAATTCTCGCCCGTAGAATATTCTCAGAAGTATACCAATAAAATGGCGAGGGGTTTCAGGCGATTGACAAGCGGAAATATTATTGAAATGAAGATGAAAATAGCGATACTCAGGATATACTGATTTTGCGTGGTATTAAATTGGTAGGTAATTGAGAAACTTTTGGTTAAAATAAGTTGTACGGTTGAGAGCAGTGTTGGTCGAGTGGTAAAGGCCCCGACTTACGAGTTGTAGGTCGCGGGTTCATACCCAGCCAGGCGCATTACTTTGTGTAATTTATTTCATCACCACTGCTCTCAAAAACGGTGAAGGAAAACATCGTGAGGAAACCAGCATGTCCTAGAACCAAAAATTCTAAGACATGTGACATCCACCAACCCGCACCGGGCCCGCGTGGTGGATTACGGCCCATTCTCTCTCCTAGAGAGGAGTCCTGAATCCCAGCAGTGGGAACATTATAAGGCTGATGCTATGCTATGCACTGCAAAAGTTCTACGGATAGAATTTTTAAAGATATGCACCGAATAATAGTTTTAGCATCATAATCTAGCGCTGCCTCATTAAAAAATATTAAATTGTCTAAACAAATATTCTTGATTTATTTACGTTAAAATTGATTAGTGCCATAATTAAGAAAATAACTTAGATCATTCATTAAGCGTATTGTAATAAGAAAGGTTTGCTTATGTAACCTTATATAGCTCCATCATTTTAACAGTTCAGTTTAGGTAAGAGCTCGTGGTAGGATCTCTGAATGACCTGCACGCTCGCTCGACGCACCTAAGCGCTTGTTTTTTTTTTTTATCTCTATTTAAGGGGACTCGGTCAACATGACGATCTCGCCCCGTAATTCTAATTATAATATACGAGAAGCTTTTTTAGCTAGATACATCTTGACTCTCTAAAAAAACTTATCTAAACTGAGGGTTGGAAACATCACCTAACCTCAAATCTTCTCCGCTCCGCCATTTAGGCACGCTGGGTAAATCATCCAATGACATCTCCGCGCCCCTGGACGGCCCCGGCAGATAGTGTCAGACTTTTACTGACTAAAAACGTACTCCACTCCCTTCTTTGCCTTTCATACCGGGGCCTTCTTTTCAGAAAACGATCCTAGGCTCCAGTAGGCTTCAACCATGCTGGGCCCCTACGGTTTGCTGACAACTCCTTGAGGCGCGCGGGAACACTATGTCAACGACTTGGGCTCGCTCCGGACGGTAGTCACTGAAGTTGGGAAAACGCGCTCGCGAACCAAGGGCGTTGAAGGTCATGGATTACAACTGCCGTCTCACGGATTGAAACTAGAAAGGTCACTCCGGTTGGGACGCTGGATTGCAATCGTCTGGTACATCGTTAAATAAACAGAGATCCAATTAAAAATAAATCGAATTCATCATTTAGGTTTAATAGTAAAATGAAGTTTCTATTTCCGAAAGCACTTTAATCATCTTAGCATAAAGTATTTAGAAACCGACTTCTAATTACGGATTTAATTTAAGAGGAATGCCGACTTCAATCTGGGGCGTCTCTAAATAGTTCGGCGCGTAGCGTTTACAGGATTCTAAGTAATCTGGTTATCAAAGGCAACTTACTTTTGATTACTAAATAGGTTTAATTATAACCTGTTGACAGATGGTAAACAGTTGGTCGATGGGGACGAAAGGTTCTGGAGTGGTGACCAAGTACAGGAAGGCCTCCCATATGGCGGACTGATGACCGATTCTGAAACCGTTCTCCTAAGACCGATTCGTCATTGGATTGTTCGTCGAAAGGAAAAGGAATTAAAAAAAAAGAAAGGTCAAGTAATTTATTTCCGTTTCCTCAGCAGAATTTTTCACTTATGGAAATTTCGTCGACAGGAACTTTCATCTACGACACTTTCGACGATAGGCCTTTACTACTCTTTTAACTACAGACCTTTTCATCTACGGGGAATTCGCCGTCAATAATAAGACAAGCGATATTACAAAAACCGGGCAAGTGCGAGTCGCACTCGCACACTTACGACCGTATGTATAAACAAGTAATTCTAATTCCTTGAGTGAAAGTAATTACTTAAGTAACAATTAGTATTATATAGGTGACAAAAATTTAAATTTTTATTGAAGATTTCTACTTAAGTACCTAATGTATTAATAAAAAATTACTTAGCAACAAGTAATTACTTCTTTATAAATACGGATGTTAGTGGTCCGTACAAACTTACCTATGAAAAGAATTCAATTTCCGACTCGAGTTTCGAAGATTTTTCCGAATCGCAAAAAAATATTTTTTTTTTAGGAGCGCAGCGGTAACCTCTTTGGTTACTGCTGCGCTCCTTTTGGTTGCGGATGAAACCGCAGGGGACAGCTAGTCTATCTAATATTCTAGTCTCTATAACTAACTTTAGCAAGTTGTGGCGTCTAGTGTGTTACCATGGTAACGCGGGGATTGTAGTCTAGTTCGTCACTGCTTCGCTTAGTTACCGAGTGTCGATGAGCATGTTTTTGTAGAGGCCTCTTTATTGAACTTACGAGTAACTAACTTGTTATATTTAGATGAATTATGAATTTTGAAAGAAAGAAAAATATATTTATATGGCGACAGTCAATAATAAAAACTAACCTTGTGTGTACGATGCAGCAACATAGTCAGTTTAGTGAAAAAGCTCCCTCCCTAATTAAGATTGAAAAAAAAAGACAAAACTTTGTGTGTACCAAAAGGTTAATTGCAGCAAGGTTGATAGACAGAACATATTTCCTGATGCAAGTATTCCATTTTGGAAAGCTTTTTTGCAATTTGCGGCTCAGTGTCGGATAGTATGGTAGCAATACATTATATTCGCGGTGACGAAATATATGTATTTACACAACTAAGGGATTTTTAAATATCATACGGATTGTATCACGTATGCGGATTTGCTCCGCATGCAGACAATTTCGAAAGGCAAAAAAACACGTCCCACGTGCATATTGCACGCATCAGTGCTCGATTACGGAGACGCGGCCCGCTGCTGCAATGTACGTCGAAAGTCCACGCGCCGCGTTTCCATAAACAAGGCCTTACCATAAATACTTGCATGAAAAGGACATTGGCAGACGTTACGCATGGGGACCAAATCCGCATGCGTGATGAAATCCGCACGATATTAAAAACATCCTAATAACTCTCTAACTTAGAGACGTGCTCTAAAACGTCAGTTTTAATATGGGACAAGGGCAGGAAGAAGAAGATTCTATTTCTTCTCTACATATATATATAAATATATAATAACACCTATTGCAAAAAACGTGTGTGCACTCTCTGTTCCTTTACTCTCATATTTCAATGGGAAGGCAATCCGACACGATCGGGAAGAGAACTGCCACAGAGCCAAAGACTTAGCGTCTTTTCCGAGGCACGGGGGTGTCACACACCGCTACGGTCTGACCTTCTGCCAAGTTTCTTCTAAATACGTTTGCACCCGTCTTTATAAGTAATTAATTACTTGTTGCTAAGTAATTTCTTATAAAGTAATTACTTGGTGCTACTATAGAATACAAATTGTTACTTAAGTAGTTACTTTTACTCAAGAAATTATTTTTACTTGTTTATAAATACAGGTGTTGGTAGTCGTTTCAGCGTAAAGAAGTAAGTAAAACACTCGTATATAAACTTTCGCCTCTATGTCACTTTACGCAGGTCCTGAAAGTAAGCCAAATGGAACTAATTAGGGTTTCGGCCGGGGATTCCATATCTACTTATATGTCTATAGGCACCTGGAGTAGGTGAGCGAGAAATTAAATAAATATTTAGTAAATTATCATGATATGTCACTAGCTGTCTCCTGTGGCATTTATACCACAATTTTTATTTTTATTTTTAAATGACATAAACTAGTTCTTGACTGCCATCGTAGATGGTGAAGTGCACTATAGTTTATTATGAGCCTATTCGCTCTAGCTTTGAAGACACCTAAACTATAATTGGATAGGAAGACCGCAGCAGTCAAATTGTTCCAGTCCTTCGATATACGGGGTAGAAACGACGAGGTCAAACGCTTAGCTCGGACCGTAGAGGTTTCAACAATAAGGATATATGGATACTTGCTGTACTGCGGGTTGTCTGATGTCATGTCAATCCCGCATACACTCTCCATTACACTCTCTGATTTTCCAAGACCACGGAAACTCCGGAAAAATCTCGTAGATACTTGTTTATACAAAAAATTTCTTAAAGCGCCTTCAAATTAGTCACTAAGTGCCGCGCTACAACCGCTCTGCGGCCGCGCGTCATTTACTAGCGAACCGCCCCAGCTTCGCACGGGTGCAATAGTGATATTAAATATATTATGCATGTATAATACATACAAACCTTCCTCTTAAAACACTCTATCTATTAAAAAAAACCACATCAAAATCCGTTGCGTAGTTTTAAAGATCTAAGCATACATAGGGACAGACAGCGGGAAGCGACATTGTTTTATACTATGTAGTGATAGTGACTAGCGACCCGCCCCAGCTTCGCACTGGTGCAATGGTGATATTAAATATATTGTGCGTGTATTATACATATGAACGTTCTTCTTGAACCACTCTATCTATTAAAAACCGCATCAAAATCTGTTGTATAGTTTTAAAGATCTAAGCATGCATAGGGACAGACAGCGGGAAGCGACTTTGTTTTATACTATGTAATGAAAGTGAAGTGATATGAAACCAGCGCGATGGCAGCGTTCAGTCGTGCAGTCATCGCGCGGCAGTTTGCGACTAATTTGAAGGCGCCCTTAATCTTAAGTACTATATAACAATACTCATTAAATAAAGCGATTGATTCTAATCGTTGTAACTCTATTAATGTCACATCAATCAAGCTTGGCTTGTTGACAGCCGGCAACAAATTGCGCCGGCCAGCGACTTCAATCAACAAGAAATCAATAAAAGAATGGGATTGTCTGGCCGCCCTCCCTCTGAGATGATATGACGTAGTAGTGACGCATTATGCGTCAGATTGGAATTTCACTTGATATATTTTTTCTTTTTTTTTCTTCCTGGCTTTGTACGGTTTGTCCTTTTAGCCAGTATCGAGTACCTATCTATTAAAAAGGATATCTGTTCACTTTGTTTTGTTCTACTATGGGGATGTACGTAACATATTCTAATATTTTTTCAATACACTTATTCTAAAACTCGCTCTAATACAAAAACTACATTCCATTTTAACTTTTATAAATTATTTATATACACTGTGTCTACATTTCTCATCCAACTCTCCTGTCGCAGGTCTGCTGGAAGAAATTTCGTTAGAAATAAGCAGCACCTTTGTACTCTTCTATCTGTGTTTGTTCTTTCCTTTTTTAAGTATTTGTGTGTACATAAATACATCAATTTTAAATCACTATATCAACTAGAAATCAATTTGCGAATAGTCAAAACTGCTGTAGCTAATAGACAGAAAAGTTATCAACTGAACTCGATTCGAAAAAATTCCGCCATAAAAACTTTAAGATCTTATAAATCCGACGTACGCTGACATGAAATAACGAACGAGTGACGCACCATGAGTCATTATTGGAATTCTACTTGATATTGCAGATTCTTTCTCGACTATTTGGTGTTTTTAGTGTTCCGTAGCTCAGCCAGCAAAACCCTTATAGAACTAATAGAGCTTTGGGGGTAAATAAGCCACTTATTGGGCCCCATTAAACGCAAGGAGACATCGCGGCAGACCAAGGCGAAAGTGGAGAGATGAGCTACAGCTGAGAATAATTACCGGAGGGACTAGCCCACAAAGGCTGAAAACAGACGTTTGTACAGAACTCTTGATGCGCGAGTCCGATTCGCACTTGGCCGGTTATTTATTACTGGCCAGCATGAATAGTTTATGCGCAGTCTAGACTGAGCCACGTTCACGTAACGACATTTCATTTTTTGTTATTTGCAATAGTCGAAAACGATTTGACTCAGAATCGTTGTGTTAACTTAGCCTTACACAGTCATCTTTGTTTAGTCTGTAATAAATAGGAAACCCTAGATATCTCTTTTGTGTCTTTAAATTGATTGATTTAATGTTTTATTTATGTATTGTACAGTTATTAAGTTTATATGATTCGCTTTACGTGGGATTTTTTATTGCCTGTGTTGTATGGATTGGATTTGCTTAAACGCGTAAACTTAATAGGCTTAAACATTACCATAATATAATTTGCGATTTTCGCGTATCTTTGAGCACAGGCGTAGCCTGTCGTTATTCTACAGGATGCATTTTGGAGAGTGTGCGCGGGAATTGCATGACTTGATTCCGCCATCTCAATTCTACCATCGGACAACCCGACATACGGCGAGTACCGGGTGGGTGGGTTACGTGGTTGAAACTTCTACGGTCTGGACTATGAGTTTTCTCTCGTCGTTTATACCGCGTACATCGAAGGACTTTGACCAGTTTGCCTGGTGCGGTCTTCCCGTCCGATTATAATTTAGGTGTCCTCAAAGCTAGAGTGAATAGGCTTTAATAAAATAGTGCGCCTCACCATCAACGACTGCATCACTGCTTACCATCAGGGGGGATCGCAGTCAAGCACTAGTTTACATCAATAAAAAAAGTGGCATTGATTCATCATCATCATCATCAACAGCCTTTTAATGTTCCCACTGTTGGGACTCAGGCCTTCTATCTAAGAGAGGGAATGGGCCATAATCCACCACGCGGGCCCTGTGTTTTGGTGAATGTCACATGTCTTCGAATTTTTGGTTCTAGGACATGCCGGTTTCTTCACGATGTTTTCCTTCACCGTTTTGAGAGCAGTGGTGATGAAATAAATTACACAAAGTAATGCGCCTGGCCGGGTTTGAACCCGCAACCTACAACTCGTAAGTCGGGGCCATTACCACTTGGCCACCACCGCTCTTACCGATTATTTCAAAGAAAAACGCTGAATTTCAGTAAAGGAAACATCGCTAAGAAACCTGCGCTTAATGATCTGAAATTGAATTGACGCAGTGAAAATAATCCAGCGAAAAACCTTTTCCCGCCATAGTCGTCTAAAACTGGGATGTTAGTCCATAGCAACAACTAGTTAAGATAATTTGACGTCGGAATGACGCAGAGACGCGACGTCGGACGCTGAGACTCAATTATATCATTGCATTGAAGATAATTTTATTATTCCCCACGACGACTTGGAAGAATTTCCTGTTAATTATTTGGCATCTAGCTTATCGTCGTTTCGCCTTTAACACCCGTATTTATAAACAAGTTAAACTAAATTCTTGAGTAAAAGTAACTACTTAAGTATAAATTTGTATTCTACAGCTAAGAAAAATTTGAATTTTGAATGAAGATTTCAAACGTGAAGTAATGACTTAATAAGATTTTACTTAGTAACAAGTAATTACTTCTTTATAAATACGGGTGTTAGACCTCTTATGTATCACTATTGGCGACACCACTTTTTTACCCCCAAAACAATTATACACATGAGAGTTTTTAAGCAACAACTCACATGTGTATAGGATGATGACTATTAATTCACCCTATACACATGAGAGTTTTTGCATTCCATAGAACTTCAAAATATCTAAAAGGCAGGGGTATAAAGTGGTTTGGCCAAAAATTACACATTAGAGGTCTTAAAGTCGCAACGACGATAAGAGGGTTTTTTTATACTTGTAATAGCAAATCGGATGTCTTATCTAGTTCAAACCTTCTCTGGAGTATCGGTCCAGCCGTTCTCAAGTTTTAGCGAGACTAACGAGCAGCTATGTGTTATACGTAATCACATTGTTCTCTTGCTTCTTACATATTGTCTACGTTTCTTTTGATTTCTCCTTTCGCAGGTCTGCTGGAAAAAAATCTTTGGAAATAAGCCTTTGTACTAACGTTTATCATGTAAATCTTTTCTGTTTTTTTTGTGTGTACATAAATAGTAAAATAAATAAATAAGCTATTATTTTTTATATAAAGAAGAAGATTATAGTCTACCATAGATATACTGTGTAGTCTACTATATTCGCATTGCTACTTTTGACAACTATTCGAACTATGGTATGCGCCATAAAATTTGCAATAAAGTGCATTGACCCCTTCTGGAGAGGAAGCCACTTAGGCTTCTAAACAACTTTTTTTTCCCACTGCAGGGAAGTCCCTGCAGTGGGAAAAAAAAGTTGTTTAGATAATATAATGGAATGGAATTCTCCGTGCGTGAGTGGGACTCGCACTTGACCGGTATTTACCTTCTGTAATACTTCCTGTCTACGCTATACGTCTACCGGATAAGCCTGTGGGTCAAATTAAAGGCCCATTTTTTATCATTCTCATAAAATTAAAACCAGATTTATGAGATGATGAGATATCTCAAGTCCCAGGGTGTGAACGGAGGGGCGACAGATTTAGGACATCCCATGAATAGTATTAGGGCCAAATGACTAAGTTAATACGATTTAGTGAGGGTGGGCGTTTGCCATCTCCGTTCACATTTATTTCATTAGGTTTCATCATTTAGTATGATTAAGGTTTAGTTCGTAAGTTGTTATTCTATAGTTCTGTATACATGCACCCTTTATGATTAGTCTTGTTTAAGTGATGACCTGAAACACAGGTTTTTGTAAACCTAGCTCAAGAAAGTCGCTAATTATACATAACGTACGTTTTTCGCAAGCTTTGAAGTCTTGATCATTTTAGATAAACACAAAGTTATTTCTAGGGCATTAGCATAATTATTTACTTAAGATTTATTTGTGGCTATTTTATGTAACTATGTGTAAAAAAAGATTAAATAAAGATGATTATTAAAGATGATTATTATCTCACTAATATTAAAAAAAGGGAGCAGTGGTGGTTGAGTGGTAACGGCATCGACTTACGAGTTGTAGGTCGCGGGTTCAAACCAACCCAGGCGCAATACTTTGTGTAATTTATTTCATCATCACTGCTCTCAAAACGGTGAAGGAAAACATTGTGAGGAAATCGGCATGTCCTAGAACCAAAATTGCGAAAACATGTGACATCCACCAATCCGCACTGGGCCCGCGTGGTGGATTACGGCCTATTCCCTGGGACTCAGGTCTCCTAGAGAGGAGGCCTGAGTCCCAGTTGTGGGAACATAAGGCTGATGCTATGCACACTATAATAAAAAAGCGAAAGTTTATGATTATATGTTTATTACGGGTTCAACCTGGAACGGCTGAATGGATTTAGATGGAATTTGGCACACAGGTAGGCCTTGTACCGAAATAGCAAATAGGATATTTTTTATCCCGGGACTATTACAACCTCCTTTCCCTTGGGACAATTTCAACTATCACAAAGGCGAAGCTGCTGGTAGTACACTAGGAATTACTCTTGTATCGTGGGTGCGTTCACAAAAATATAAGCTTACATACAAAAGACACCCAGACCCGAAGCACCTATGTGTAGAGTACCCGTACAAATATTTGTTCCGTGCAGGAATCGAATTTGCGACACGCAGCGTGGCAACCGTGCCGTTAATTGTAAGTAAGACAGGGTTTTGTTGAAAGCGGCAAACCCGAGGTACATTTTCATACAACCGCACATAATTATGATGTTATTACACATCTTTCTTCAGATAATTTGGATACACAGATATCTGTATATTATCTAGGCTTCTGTAGAAATCAAAACATAAATTCGTGTAAAACTAATCCAGTAAAGACCTCTGAAAATCTGCTATTTTACGTGAACCATAATGTACTTGTATATTAAAAATATAAAAAGTACCTACTTCTATAGAAGCCTTGCGCATTTAATCGAGATTCTAAACGATGACCATTTTACTCAAAAAAAATAATAAAAAAAACATGTATTTCCTGGAACAAGTTTTGTAAAACATTCCAGTAAATCACGGAATTACCGAATCCTAACCGAGTTTTCAGGCGTTATCTCTCTTTTTCGCGTTGCCTCTTCAACAAACATCTCGTTGGATAGTTTTAGATGAAGCAACAAGCTTCTATACCGAGTGTCATTCTGAATTTCGACAGTTAATTGTTTCGACACAGTCTCAATTTCTAAAATCACTAGTTCGACAACTCATTGCTTCGATAGAATTCGACTAGCATTAGTCCGACAGAACAAAATTCGACAACACACACTTTCGAAGAACCCTACTTCAACGGATTCTGTTGAAGTAGTGTTCTTCGATGTGTACTTGTTCGACGGATCTCTATTTCGACGGAACATACGTTCGAAAACTACTCTTAAATTACTACTCTCAAATGTGACGATAAATGGTCGACTACAACTTAATTCTTCTTTTACTAACACAATAAAGTAGAAAACTGACTCCGCAGATATCACGGAAGAAAGAGGTATAAAATATGAGGGAGATAAAACACTCTAGTTTATAAATAGCTTACGTCAGCCACAGGCTACGGTTGCCCGTCGTCACCCGCGGGCGACCGCCGCCGTCGCTAGGGGTATTCAAGTATACACCGTTAAATTTTGGTCGTTTTAATCCCGCGGAGGGTCATTCGGTACATGATATACTATCGATTTGTAAAGAGATAAAAAAAGTACTTTTTTTTTCAAAAACACGAATTAATATACGCATTTAATATTTTACACAATTCAAGTTTAAAAAAATACTTTATTTTTTAATTTTCGACCCTCCGCGGGATTAAAACGACCAAAATTTAACAGTGTATAATATAAGTATAGGTAGAGGTATACCGGTATGAAAAATAAATTCTTTTGATAGGTGACAAATCGTCAAATCACTTTTTTTAGAGTAGAATAAAATATATTATTGATAGGCTCGCGTTTGACCACTATCTCACCTGCCTGATGGTAAGCGATGATGTGGTCTACGATGGAGCACGCTTGCCTAGAAGTTACCTATTCACTATTGGCTTAAAGACTTCTATATTATTTTCTAATAAGGTAGCATTATTTAAAGAAATACTACTCTCTCGGAATTTTGGAGAAAAGTGAAGCAATTTCTCATTAAAAAGAATTTTCTATAAAAGTTCAAATAATTGGATTTACGCTTCGTCGAATTGTTAGTAGAACTTTAGAAACTCTTGGAGCTGTAGGTTTTGTGAAGCAATATAAGTTTATTTTTCTTACTGGTAAAAGGAAAAAGACATTTCAAAAAATCTACCAAGTTCAGTGCATTTATGTTCGCCTAACTGGTTAAAATGTTGAACTTGTCAGATTTTTTTCGCGATGTAAGGTTTGGTCACAGTAAATGTCGTTTGTTATCATGACTACAATCACGTGTTTAAGTATCGTTCACTAATTACCAGTCACCCTATGTAGATGTATAGTCTAGACGACATTTTAACACATCACGGTCCTCGACACCAGTTGTAATCGCTGATAGAACAATACGTCACTTTTTTTTATGGTAGGTAAAATCATCCAATGACAAGTCCCGCCCTTGAGTGGAGCGGCAAGTAGTGTCACACTCTTACTGACTAAAAACCTACCCCGTTCCTTCGTTGCCTATCATGCCGGGGCTGAGCTTCCTTTCAGAAAACGGCCCTTAACCCCAGCAGGCTTCGATTACCCTGCCTGCTTGCAGCTAGCAGGCTGGGCCTCTACGGTTTGCTGACAGCTCCTTGAGGCGCGCGGGAACAGAACGCGCCGTCGACGACTTGGGCTCGGTCCGGTATGTTACCGGACGATCGGACAGCGTGCTACCCACTGCACGCCGTCCGCAAGCCCGCGCCTACGGTGGCCGGAAATCGGGATCGGAATCCCGGTGGCGGCTGGGGCGAGCGCCCCGTTGCCTCTGCCTGATGCGGTCGGCCTCCTCCTTTGCTAGCATTACTGCTTCGCAGAAGGAGGCGACCGCCTGCCGAACAATACGTCACTTAGTTTATGTTCATTGATTTTAGTTTGTGGTTGTGTAATCAATCATGTGTAGACAATATCGGTCAAATGGGAATTGTGTAATTAGCCGTGCCTGTAATGGGATGTCATGAGTTGTCTCTCCAGACGTTGTACTCTACATATATTGGACCAGTTAGGTATCTATGTATACGTGGGTGATCTGAATAGATGTGAAGATAGCAGCACTCGTCAATAAGAGCTAGTGAAGAAGTGAATGTAGGCATGCATTTTCTGATAGTTGGTCACCACAGTTTTTCAGCCATTTTGGACGCGCAGTTTTTTTTTAATCTTGATTAAAAGCTTTGTCACAATATTGATTAAGTCGCTCCATAACAGCCAAATTTTGTATTTTAAATTGTATTAAATGATTATGTATAGAATTCTTGCCTCGTCTCACGTAGGCTTAGCTAGGACACATTGAATGGCCTGTTGGTCTAGTGGTTAGTGGCCCTGACTGCTATACCGGAGGTCGTGGGTTCGATTCTTACTCGGGACAAATGTTTGTGTGATGAGCACGATCATTTGTTCCATGTCTAAGTGTAATTTATCTAAAATATGTATCTAGAAATATATAAGTAGGTTTATCAGTTGTCTAGTACTCATACCATAAGCTCTATAGTTTGGGACTAGATTTTGTGCCCACTATAACAAAAAATACTACAAAAAAGGTAAAATAGTATTTAATATTGTACAGATAATGGTACGGAACCCTTTGGGCGTAAGTCCGACTCGCACGCGGCCGGTTTTTTTTTCAAATAAAATATTATTTTATCCTGTCTTTACCTAATAGCTGCACAATCACTATTTCGCCTATATAAAAACGATCTGCCCACTTATCCAGCTCAAGGGCGTAGGGGCCCCTGTCCTCAGAAAATAGGTCAGTATGTCCCCGCTAATCCCTCAGAGGACCACCGTCGGCTTGTAATTGTACGGCGGATTGCAGGCTCATTTCCTATGGCCTTCATCTATTTGTAAGAGACAACCTTGAACAATATTTGCAACCTGTGTAATAGGATTAGACGACATGATCTGCGCGGTTTTTTTTACTAATTACTTCTGTAACGGTTTTTGTTTTTCTTTTCTTTTAAACCTATTTTTCAGTTTCATAGCAATAAGCTCTCGTTTTTTATGTATATATTTTTTTTTGTATTATCAGCTTTAATGTTCCCACTGTTGGGATTCAGGCCTCCTCACAAAGTAATGAAATATATTACACAAAGTAATGCACCTGCCTGTGTTTGAACCCACGATCTACAACTCGTAAATAATAATAAAAACCTATTTATAGTTTTTGTATTGTTGTTTTATATGTATATTTTTTGTCCTGTGCGAGTCTCAAATAAATGTTTTTCTTTCTTTATTTCTTTAAATCGATGCTGTTACCACTGGGCCACCACTGTTCTCATATAATTTAATTCATTATTTCCCAAGAGGTCGCCGGCGTCCGCACACCTATTGTCTTTCTATTATGTCTCTAATTACGGTATTCAACAGGTAACGAAAAAAAATGACATGTAAAAGTGTTTTTATAAAATATAATTTGCAAAATAAATATATAATTTTCTTTTAAATCAGTTAAATATATCTTTAACTGATTTAAAAGAAAAACATTTATTCGATAAAATAGTACTACGAAATAATACTACTTTCGGTAAATAGTGTTTTTTTTTTTTTTTTTTGTTTCGATAATTCGATTGGTCTGATTGCACAACAGCCTGCACTTTACAGAATTTGAATGAGGCTGTAGCGACATCTATAATGTCACAAATTAATTAATCTTGCATCGCGCAAGTAAAATACTCCACGCGATTTGAACATATAGAACAGCACGAAATCATCTATATTGCAAATGCCTACCAAACATAACACCCGTCTGGTCGGAGGATCCTCCCTTTTCAACGGAGGTTTGCGGGACTTTACTCTCTGTTCCGCATACCCTCCAAAAGGTCAATACCGGCGCGGTATATATAGGTTGCCAAATATTGCTCAGAAAAAAATTAATTTGAGTCTGTCGACACGCAAAGAAGAAGAAGAATGGCTAAATCGAGTAATTATATATTATGGGTACCAGAAACCAGAATCCTACCACTCTATTGACCCATAAAACTCAGTAAACTTCCCATTATTAAATTGGGCACACCATCACTTATCGTTGCTCATTAAGTCACGGTGTCGGAAACCGTAAACATCTGCTGGAAGGCCTAATTAATTCAAATCGTTTCCCACTCGTGTCGACCAAAATAGATTTAAACGTAGGTGGGTTCATGGAGGTTTGTTGTTTGTTTGCTATTTTTATAGAGAATACTAAGAAGGTAAAATTGTAAGATACAATAAAATAGTCCAGCGGGGCTATTGCGTAACTCTGTTGTCAGCTCAAGTGAAGATCACTTGCTAGAATGTACATCATAAAACTGTCAAACAGCTAATTTCGTATTGCCTATCTTTAATGACCAACTCATAAGACGTCATTATCCAACGGTGCCTTTGATATCCACCGTGACACGTTTTGACAGATGTATCGATACTTTTAAAATTGTGATTGTGAACTTTAAGTTGATGATGCGATATTTAACTTAGCTGTATAATAGTCGATAAAAACTAGAGCCGGGACAATATGCATCGTTAATTTTTGTTAGCCACCACTTATTCACCGTAATTTGTTGCACCGTTGTTTGTTTGTTTTGTTTGTATGTTGTGTTTAGTGTACATCAAATGCCAGTTGTCAACTGTTTTGAAAAAGTTAGACAATAGCCCTGCAGATCAGGGGCGCCGGCTCTTAGAAAACCACAAGGGCGCTTTTACTCATTTGATGACTCGAAAAAGTGGCGAAATGTGAGAAGAGAAATGCACACTGATCGACCGACAAATAAATAAATGTCCTACTTATATACTGCATACTTAATTACTAATTATGTTTGATAAGAATATTAAACGACACCATTATATAAAAATTAAACCACTTTTTATTTTGAAGAAATTTTATAATTTATACTCGTACTTAACCTACCTGTATCTACTAAATGAACTCATCACTATATGTACATGTACTGTACTATAATAAACTAATGAAGGTAGCATAGGATAACACAAATGTCTGTTTCATCTATTGTGTTGGTGCGACACCGACCCCACGACCCTTGCGTCTCAACCAGCGCTCTAAACGTACAAGTAGTCGGGTAATGAAAAAAGCCCATCCCTTAAATGTGATTACTGATCTGTTTCTTGATGTCTATATTCAGGGGTGCTCGGCACCCACTGTTTATTTTTCATGGGTGGTTGAGGCCCCGAGCACCTTCGGAGTCGGCGCCCCTGGTCCAGACGTATGTTGAACATTTTGTGCATGTGCTATAATTACAGCAAAATACTAATAAAAACCCATAAACTAATTACAAATAACCAAATAACTAAAAACTTGTTAGTTTGTGAACGAAACGCTTCATGATGTATCATTACACTTTGTGGTCGAATATATATAGAATATGTCTCTCTATCGATCTGTGGCTAGGCTCACCAACTCAATAAATTGATCCACGTTAGCATAGCAAACATAGCATCAGCCTTATAATGTTCCCACTGCTGGGACACAGGCCTTCCCTCGAAATGAGGGAAGGGGAACTAATAAGTATTAAAACTTAATAAGTAATTTTCTTAATTTTTTTCTTTCTTTTTTTTCTTTCTATACAAATTAAAAGTAATAACTGATGATGATGACTTATTAGTTTAGTTGTTAGTAAGTAGTTATATAGGGTGACTGGTAATTAGTGAACGATACTTAAACACGTGATTGTAGTCATGATAACAAACAACATTTACTATGGGACCAAACCTGAAATTGTGAAAAAGTCTGCCAAGTTTAGTACATTTATGATCGCCTACCTGGTCAAAGTGTACTGAACTTGGCAGATTTTTTTCGTAAATTTGTAAAAATTCAAAGAACAATATTTAAATTTATTTTTCTTCAGCATTTCTTATTTTTTCCCAAACCTCTCAAGGATAATCCTCTTTAGCCTAAGTTACCTTTTGAAACAGACTTCAAAAAAGGAGGTTCTCAATCAGGTTGTATTTATTTGTAATTTCTTTTTTATGTTTGTTACCTCTGAACGTTATTTAAAAAGCAATTTGGGAAATCCTTTTCTTATTTGATAGACACATTTCTAGATTAGTTCCAATTTATCAAAATTTAATCAGACTCGGCTTGGCATCGTTCGGGAAGCTGCGCGGTATGTTCTCATCCAACATACCACAGTGTCTCAATACGAAAGTATGTCCAGTGCGTGTTGCCAGTGATGACATATGGCACTGAAACGTGGTCGCTTACCATGGGCCTCATCAGAAGGCTTAAAGTCACCCAAAGGGCAATGGACGGCTATGCTCGTAGTTTCCTTACGTGATTGAATCAGGAATGAAGATATCCGCAGAAGAACCAAGGTTGCCGACATGGCATGAAGAATTGCCAAACTAAAGTGGTAATGGGTAGGGCACATTGCTCGCAGAACAGATGGCCGTTGGGACCGAAAGGTTCTGGAGTGGTGGCCGCGTACCCGAAGACGCAGCGTTGGGAGGCCTCCTACAAGGTGGCCCGATGACCTGGTAAACCTGGAGGCGCACTGGACCGTTCATTGTAGTGACATTTGGGGGAGGCCTATGTTCAATAGTGGAGGTCTTTGGGCTGAATGATGATGATGAATGATGATCAATATTTAACGACTCGGTTGGCGCAGTGGTTGAGTGATTGGCTGCTGCACTGTGTGTCTCGGGTTCGATTCCCGCCCGGAACAAATATTTATATGGCCTATAGATAGGTTTTCCGGGTATGGGTGTCTTGTATTATGTGAGTTAAAATTTTATATTCAATTCATTTCAAATCATGTTTGTTTGTGTATAATAATATGAGTTGTGAGTCACTCCAAGTGTGGGGAAACGTATAAAAAACTGGGCAGGTGCGAGTCGGATTCGCGCACTGAGGGTTCAGTACAAACTTCCCTATTTAAATAGTTCAATCAGTTTCGAACATTTTTCCGAAATGCAAAAATATGTTTTTTTTTATTACGTAAGAAAAAATTT
Organism: Leucania comma; assembly: GCA_958295575.1. NCBI lineage: Eukaryota > Metazoa > Arthropoda > Insecta > Lepidoptera > Noctuidae > Leucania > Leucania comma. The sequence continues at coordinate 3,031,220 of OY282482.1, read as the reverse complement.
ACTGTTTTTAGATTTATTCCATGTCAAATTTCAAGATTTAGAGTCAACGGGAAGTACCCTATGAGTTTTGATACCTTTAAGAGTGTCGAGAAATACATTTTTTTTGTGCCATAAACGACCGTATTTCTATTCGTTAACATTTAAGAAGTTTGATTAAGAAGTAGAAGACGTAAGAAGTTTGATTTTTTTTACGCTGCAAGGGATTGTAGATCTCTTGATACCTCCACGCGTTTTTGAGATAAAGGTTCTTGACAGACAAACATACAGACAGACGGACATCAAACTTATCCTATAAGGGTTCCGTTTTTTACTTTTGAGTACAAAACCCTAAAAACGTACTTTCGTAAAACCTATTGGTGTGAAATGAAATAGAAATAATGTAGGTAAATACAAGTCGTACCCAAGAACCCTAAAGTGGGAAGTAATAAATGTTACAACATACTTACTTAAGTGTAACTTAATCTGCAAATAGCATTGACCTTTACTTAGCGTACACTTAAGAACACTCACCAAAAGGCTTTCATTTAAATGGCATAAGTATGTTGGATTTATATTTAGGTATAATAATAGTACTAGCAGATTTAGTGTAGAACTTGAGTAAAGTAAAGCTAGAACTACACTGCGCGGGACGTCCGCCACAGACGCCGATCTGGATACATTTTATATGGAAACTAAGCTCTTAAGCTTAGCAAGCACTGCGATTAAACGCCCTCGTTTTCCCGCAGGTCTGAAACCGCAAAAAAATGTAACACATGGCTTTCTAAACAAGCGCACGTATTAGCGATGTTTTCAGTGACTGATTTTACGAATCGACACGCAGTTTTGCGTTTTCAGCTATTCCTAACCAGTGCGTGCTAAGCCTTAGAACTACACGTGACAGACGCGCCGGGACGTCCAAGCAATGTAGTTCTACCATAAGAGTGTTTGTACGCGTTAAGAAAAGTCGCCGGTTTTATGCAATAATTGGTGGCGTTTCTACACACGGACTGTGTTCATTGCCTTAGCACTGATCAAGAAAAAAATCTTATCTGCGCTAGATACGACGTGTGAAGTTTCTATGGTATGGTAGGCAGGCGGGGGAGGTGAGGGGGTGCCACGATGAATTTTCGTCCCTAAAGTACACAACAAACAAAATTCTTATAAGTACCTGAGAAATTGTCCTATATGGTGGCAGACACAGTGAAATTACTGAGCGTGGACAACTGCTCTAAGGGCGCCAAATATAATCGTTCAATACAATATTGAGTTCCTGGCCCCAGGTAATATTTAAAAAAACAAAGCTGATTTTGTCTTCATAATTTTTTTTTTTTTTGCACCACCTGCTCGATAATGCCCTAGTATATGGCATACAACCCTCACTTTGAAGCAAGTCATTCTCTCCCGAAGCTGATAATGTATACTATGATTTTTTATTAGATGAAGTAAAGTGACAGCTATAACAATGGTTGTTTGACAGTTGGGCATTGTCCACAGCTGTCACTTTACTTCATCTAATAAAAAATCATAGTATAGTGTGGGCGATCCATATGGAATAATGAGATTTGAATTTAAACTGACGTTCCAAATTCAAATTCAGACTGACGTCTAGTACCCTGAACAATAGTGATGAATCATTATGAAATAATTAAAGTAAAACGAATATCATTATTTTTGTCTACGTCTATTGCATTGGATTTTTGATATGGTATCTGTATGTATTTATGTGTAAGAAATAAAAACGCAACATCTGTAGAAATTTCAATCCCAAATAAAAAGGAACAACATTACTGACATAACTTTTACAAAGCATCAAAGATATTCTTCATCTGTGGCCCTCATTTTTCCAAGGGTCCGGAAGCACCCAATAAAACAACTTCAAAGAACAAAGTCAGTTGAAGTTTGATTTTTTTTTGTGATTCATTTTTACTTTTATTTGACCTCTTTCTCTTTTTAATGATGTCACAAAAATATGTGATTCAATTTAAATATTTATTTAGATATTTTTTCCCTCACCTAGAAAGGAGGCCTGTGTCCCAGCAGTTGGAACATTATTAGGCTGATGCTATGCTATGCTATTTATATAAACTTCTCGAACATTAGTGGTACTCGTACATAGGCGTAATGTAATAAGGCATTCTCTACTAGTCAACCTGTGCGCCTTCATATTATCCTAAGTTTCAAATTAGCGATTTTAAAAATCTTTTCACCCGTAGAATGCTATCTACTTTATCACTGAGTGAAGCAGGCGAAACTGTTAGTAGAAACTAGTATATCATAAAACGAGGCAGGTAAGGTACATTGTAGTAGCTGGTTGCACAGGGGCCTCAACACAGGGGTATTAGAAAAATTTGAACATTTTTTCAAATGCTTGGGCTTGCTTTACCATGCCTCTTTTTTTCAAGTTTTTGCCTACTTCGGGGCCCCTGTACCGCAGGTGCCCCGTATCATTGATACGGCGCTAGCTACGCCCCTGGTTTGGTACTTATAATGTTACGAGTATTTTGGGGTAATCGCTCAATATTATGTAGCAGAAATGATGTAACCGAAGTCTAAACTATCGAATTCCTTTATTTCTTTAAGTTTAACTTAAGTATTTATAGATTTTGTATTTTTATGTTGCTTGTCTGTGCGAGCCTCGAATAAGTGTTTTTCTTTCTTTCTTTCTATATCACTCTTCACACAATCAATCTGTTTCCTTTGGTCTCCCTCTCTTTACTAATAATTAACCGTATCCGAAAAGGGTATAATATTATTCCTATGTCCGTATGAATATATAAAATCTCTGGTAAACAGTATGCCTTTACCAAGAACCTAATAACCAGAAATAGCTCCAGGCTACTTTATACTTCAAACAGAAGTAAGGAGATTTTATTAAAGCCGTTTTTATTATATTTTTCGTTAAATTTCCACGACTGTAAGCTATTTCGGTCAAGTTTACAACATACAAAGGCATATTTCTTTTGTTTTTAATTAGAATGTTAATCTTTTTCTTTTCATTTATTTTTATTTAGGGCTTTATTGTTCCTTGAAGGACATATCAAACCCATTGTACTAAACATTATCCACAACATTCCTTTATATTAACCTATAATATATGTTTCTCTATTGGCTCCTGAGGGAGTCGGTGTTGAGGAATGTTAATCTTTGGGATTACATTTATTTATTTCATATGTTACTCGTATTACAATCTTAAGGAAAAAGTAAATGTATATCTAGTAAAAAAGATTTTAAAAAATGTTGAAAATAAGCTTTAAATTAAATCAAACGCGTTTCCATTTGTTACGTTATACCATTTATATGACATAAAAGCAAATTAGTGTGGGACGCTACCTGTGTCGACACTCTTGCGCCATCCCATCTTCCTAGCTCATCGTGCTGTGCTGGTGCTGCCGCTGCGGCTGCAGAGAACCTCAAGCGGCGGAAATATAACAACGTCGTCGGCAGTTATATTTTTGAGCCGTTTGGGGTTGAAACTCTTGGGCCGTGGGGACCGAGTGCTCATGCACGTTTTAAAGATCTCGCCAAACGCTTAGTTGACACTTCGTGTGACCCAAAGCTTGGCTTTTACCTCGGTCAGAGATTAAGCCTTGCCATACAACGTGGCAATGCCGCCAGCCTTTTGGGCACACTTCAAGCCGACACCGATGGGAGGAGTTTTACGATACCATTTTATAGTTAGGAGTAGGTTTTAGTGTATATACACCGTTAAATTTTAGTCGTTTTAATCCCGCGGAGGGTCGATTTGGTACACAAAATACTATCGATTTATAAAGAAAAAATTAAAAAATAAAGTACTTTTTTTCAAAAACTCGAATAAATATATGAATGTACGATAATAATTTCTTTAAGTAAACGAGTCAATGACCTTGTAGGGAGTTGTCGGTCGTTGCGTACTAACTACCTACAGTACATTGGCCTCGATCAGCTGACGTTTACTTAAAGAAATCAATTTCGTACATAAGTAAATTAATTCGAGTTTAAAAAAAAGAGTACTTTATTTTTCATTTTTATCTTTACAAATCGATAGGGTTTCATGTACCGAATCGACCCTCCATGGGATTAAAACAACCAAAATTTAACGGTGTATAGTTTTAATTAATAAGTGTTTTATATAATGTATATAATTATGTATTTGTGAAATAAATGACTTCCATATTTTTGTGAAAAAAAGCAGATTTGTAAATGTATGTATCTATTTTTTGAATAGGTTGCTTCTAGGCAAGCTAGCTCTATCGTCAACCATATCATCGCATTCCATGAGGTGCGATAGTGGTCTACCGCGAGCCTATCCATCTTCTATGAATATAAAAGGAGGAACTGACTGACTGAAAGAAAGAAAGAAAATATTTTATTTGACACATATAGACACACACAATGCAGAAACAACACGTAGACACTTAAGATAAAAAAAAAGGATAAAACTAACATTGTGTGTCTCACGGTTGCGTCAAAAAGGTCTAGTTCAGCAAAAATGCCAGACAGCTACGTGGTAGTTGCCTGACGCTGGTTTTCAACTGAACCTTATTTAGAGTGTCCGGTGAAAAAAATACTTTATTTATTTAGTCGGTAGTTTTAGGTGTAAAGTAAATAAATTACATACATATCAACGCACAGCGTGGACAAACTACTGGGACTAAGAACGTGAAATTTTGTACAAGATTTCGGCGAGTACTAAGATAGACTTTCCAAAATTCACTCCCGGTCGGAAAAAAATATTTTTATGCGAGCGAAGCCGCTGACAAAAACTAGTAATAAAAAAAAAAAATCTTGCGGTAAGTTTTTTTTAATACAATTTTTCGACTTAGATTACAATGCGGCTGATTTTTAATACACGATGTTATTTGCCTCTGAGATATTCGTATTACGATAAATGTGTGCTACGCCGTAGTAGCTACGACGTAGACCATCTACGAATACTCGTAGCCATAGTGTAAATGTTTTTATTTTTTGATGTTTGACATTTCTTAAAGATTTTATCTATTCGAAAAGACTGTTGGTTAAATTTCCTGTTACTGAACACTCAGTTAATAAAAAGGCTCTATTAAAATGAATTCTTATCATAGTCTCGTGTATGGATTTTAACCGACAATAGCTCACAACATTAACCACGGTATACTAACTGGTGGCGGCGATCATGTTACTAAGCCTTAAACCTTGCTAATGAACTTACGTCACTAACTGATAGCGCCGGATAGATTACCTACCTAACTGAGCTTTATGCGGAGAAGATGAGATTTTTTCCTGGGATGCTGTTAAGTGTTATTGATAGTATTTGGGTTAATTTGAAATAGATACGAAAATGTACCAGCACAGTTTAGCATCAGCCTTATAATGTTCCCACTGTTGGGACTCAGGCCTCCTCTCTAGGAGAGGAAATGGGCCGTAATCCACCACGCGGGCCCAGTGCGGATTGGTGGATTTCACATGTCTTCGAATTTTTGATTCTAGGAATTTTTTTTAGCGTTTCCTCACGAGGTTTTCCTTCACCGTTTTTGAGAACAATGGCGATGAAATAAATAACACAAAGTAGGTAATGCGCCTGGCTGGGTTTGGATCCGCAACTCGTAAGTGGGGGCCGTTACCACTCGGCCACCACCAGACAGTTTGAAACCATTTAATTTTATTTGTGGGTGTTACTTTTTTTATGGAATAAATTCCATACCGAAGTCTATATTTCCTAAGAGCTACAACCTAGGAATAATTAAGTCAAGAGTGAATAGATACGTTCTAGGCAAGCGTGCTCCATCGTCGACCACATCATCGCTTACCATCAGTTGAGACAGTGGTCAACCGCGAGCCTATAAATAAAAACAAAAAAATATGTATTTGGAATAACAAACAATTACATAATAAGAAATGACATTAATATTGCTTATATTAAAAATTAATTTTGTAGTCAACAATGTTATTCGCATCAAACAGGAAAAATATTAATATGGCGTCTCAAGGAAAATCAAAAGTACCTAATAATGAAATCATTTACGATCGAATAAAATAAAATCACTCATAAAGGAGTGGTGAGTACTCTTATGGTGGGTATGTATGTCTCGAATGGCTGTGGGAACACAATCACTATACCTATATATTTACACTTTGCCTATACATATACTTATAATAAGCCTTATAATGTTCCCACTGCTGGGACTCAAGCCTCCTCTCTAGGAGAGGGAATGGGCTCTAATCCACCACGCGGACCCAGTGCGGTTTGGTGAATGTCAAATACTTCGAATTTTAGGTTCGAGGACATTTTCTCACGATGTTTTCTTTTCCGTTTTGAGAGCAGTGGTGATGAAATAAATTACACCTAGGTTTAAACCTGCGACCTACAACCCGTAAGTCAGAGCCATTACTATTCGGCCAACACTAGTCGCAACATAATCACTATTAAGTTTTTTTTAAGTTCTTTTAGTCCATCCTGAAGTTATCTGGTAGATATCGCTGTCAGCGATAAGACCGCCACTGTACCCATACGCCACCGCCGCCGCCGGGATTCCGATCCCGATTTCCGGCCACCGTAGGCGCGGGCTCGCGAACGGCGGGCAATGGGTAGCTCGCTGTCCGTCCGTCCGGTAACAGACCGGTCCGAGCTCAAGTCGTCTACGGCGCGCACTGTTCCCGCGCGCCTCAAGGAGTTGTCAGCAAACTGTAGGGTCCCAGCAGGGCCGACGCCTACTGGGGCCAAAGGTTATGTGAAAATATCACCAAGGGGTCTGAGACAAAGGCAATGAATGGAACAGGGTAGGTTTTTAGTCAGTAAGAGTCTAACACTATTTCGCGCCCCACCCAAGGGCGGGATTTGTCATTGGATGACTTTACCTATTTTGATTTAAGTTTCTGTAAAACTATTTTAGCGTACCTACACTACAATATTTACTCAATTTTATTTTATTCTATACGATAAAACTATTATGTATCGGTAAATATCTCCGTATAAAAAAACCCGTTAAATAGCTCTCTTACCCGTCACAGCAAAAAAAAAAAAAACAAAATATGCAAACAGGAAAAGAATCTACCCAAAAAACACACAGTGATACAGCCTATAGCGCGGTGACGTCATTCGCAGATTACGTGTCTCCGAGCTTGTCGCTTGGATGATATACCGACCGACATCAGACCATTTATCTGATTGAGTAACGTTGGACGCATAATTCTACTTATATTGTTAAGATTATGTTTGTATATTTGATAATTAGTCACGCCTCAATCGCTGAACAGGTTTAGATGGAATTTGGCAAACGAGTAGACTGTAAACTAGATAAGGATATTTTTTCATTTCTCAGACTGCCCCCGACTACCAGACCCCGTATGGTATGGGTTTTCGGATAGCGAGCAATGGTTAGCTCGCTGTTCAACCGTCCGGTAACCGTTCAAACTGAGCCCAAGTCGAAAGCATGTCATGTTCCGCGTGCGCCTCATACAGATGTCATCAAAACCACAAGTGGAGCAGGGCTGCGGAGAATTTAACTTCTTCTGCTCTAAGCTGGAGCGTGTGAGTCAGAATTTTACTGACCAAAGCCACACTTATGTTCCTTCAGTCGCTTTTCGCGATGTGGGACTAGGTATAAGTATCATATTCTTACGGAATTTTGGAAAGAGTAGCCGTAGCCTTGGAACGCAAAGGACCACTAAAGAAACACAGGTGGGTTTCAGTCGATAGAAGTTTAACACTCCCTTTCTCTCCGGACCGGGAGAACTTAATTGATGATTAATCACCAAAAGAAAAGTATAAGTACTTGAATCACGATTTCATTTCGTTTTTCGGGTGAACAACTAGTTATTATTAAAACATGTTGCGCACTTAGAATGTTATTACATTATTATATTTAGCCTGTACTGTCCCACTGCTGGGCAAAGGCCTCCCTCCATTCTTTCCAAGTATCATGGTTACTTGCTTTCTCGTTCCAAATTTTAAGGAAGACATCCAGTTAGTCCCGCCATCTCCTTCGTGGTCTGCCGCGGCCCCGAGTCGCTGTGTCCGGGCACCAATCCTGTGTTTTACGGGCCCACAGCTCGTTAGACATGCGGCAGACATGTCCTGCCCAGTCCCATTTAAGTTGGGCAGCCTTTTGAGCCACATCAACTATTTGTGTTTTGGAGCGCAGTGTAGTGTTTCGAACGTGGTCTGTTAATTTAACACAGTATGCTGCGCTCCATAGCACGCGAGCAGACCTTGAGTTTGGACTTTTGGATGTTAGTCAAAGACCAAGTCTGTGCACCATAGGTCAACATGGGGACAATACACGTGCCGAATAGAAAATGCCTGGAAGAGCTTCTGGTCCATGAAGGAACTATTTAAGGGCACTTTGCCCATGTCACTTAGAATGTTAAACTTAATATTTGGTTATTATAATGTCTGTATATCTTAAGTTATTCGAAGAAGCCATGCCAAATTATGCTATAGAATACATTATAAAGCAGTTCGTATTTGGTATAATCAAATATAATTTGTAACTTGAGGAAGCTGTGTGCTTTCTGCTAATGGGTATTCGGTTTACTTTCTATATTAACTTAATAATTTAAGTTAATTTTGAAACTTAATAATTTTACTAAGCTTAGAAAATTGGAGTGTGATTTAAATAAATTCCATTTCTTTGGCTTAATAATCCTCCTATACACCGTTAAATTTTCGATCGTTTTAGTCCCGTGGAGGGTCGATTCAGTACATGAAACGCTATCGATTTGTAAAAATAAAAATAAAAATTAAGGTACCTTTTTCTAAAACTCGAATTAATTTACGCATGTACGAAATTAATTTCTTTAAGTAAACGTCAGCTGGGCGAGTCCATTGACCTGTAGGTAGTTAGTACGCAACGACCGACAACTACCTACACAGGGCATTGAGTCGTTTACTCAATAACATCAGCTCAAAGATCGTTGAGATGATATCATTCCCGTACATTTGAAGTTTTCTACTAGCGTTCACGATTATAGATTATCAAATAACGATCGTTTCGTTAAGCATGAACGCTTGGAGTCGGACACGCCCCCAATTCCTTTGTTCTGACGTCATCTGAACGCTCAGTCACGTGGTCAGAGCAAAGGAATTGGGGGCGTCGCCAACTCAAAGCATTCACTCTTCACGAAGCGATCGTAACTTAACTAGGGGAGCAGCTGTACAACCGACAGCTGAGCGCTTATAACCTCTTCCTTCACGTTTTATCTTATATATGAGTATATAGCCCCAGTAATTCATGTCTAATGCCAATGTAAAGTTAGAACTGCGTTACTTACTTAAGTAATTCCTCACATAATCTATCATATCTTTCTTTGGCCACTCTCTCTTATCTATTTGTAAGTACTCACGTGAGGAGATGTGATGGACTTTCTGCTCTCCGTGTTACTGGCTTGTCGAGAGAAGGAAGGTGCGTGGATGCTGAGGGGGGACCCCGGCTCTGAGTCTGTTTTGCCATCGTTGCTGCTGTTCCCGGCTTCCTGCTGGAAAATATGATTGTTTTAGTTCTGAGTAAGACTATAAACTTCAGTTGACTGGCTTGGGTCTTACAATGAGTCCATGACGTGTTCAAATATCAGGCGTGCGAGCGAAGAGGCATTGAGATATAAACCCTATACAACATTATTTGTAACGAAGCCTAAATTTAGATTGTTTAGAATCAGTAGCTGAATCGATTCCAATAATTTTTTCACCATGTCATATATTCCCAAAAATATTTAAAAGAGGTCACAAGTTGGACACCAAAGAGACTAACACCCGTATTTATAAACAAGTAAAACGAATTACTTGAGTAAAAGTAACTACTTAAGTAACAATTTGTTTTCTACAGTCAAGAAAAATTTCAATTTTTAATAAAGGTTTCTGTCCTCAAGTAATTACTTAATAAGAAATTACTTAGGAACAAGTAATTACTTCTTTATCAATACGAGTGTAAGTATAACACAGGTCACGGAAGGTCATAGCGGGCATTAGAAGCCAGCACACAGCGGGTTGCGGAAGCAAAACAACCGCTCACTCGCCCTGATGGCCCGGTGACCACGTATTTGTGCAGACAACCAGGTAACATAACGAAGCGTATAACTTTGTGAATTTTTATGATACAGTTATGAAATTTTGTAAATAGACCACGTCTTTATATAAAAATACTAGACACGTGTTTCGGATTTTACATATATATTTTTTTTTTATTAATTTGTTTTATATCTTCATCCCTTCAACAGGTCAGTTTAGGTCGTCAAATGGATCACGTTAAGAGCTCGTGGTAGGGCTCTGTTGGTCTAGTGGTTAGTCACCCGGGTGCTATGCCGAAGGTCGTGGGTCCGATTTCCACCCTACACAAATGGTTGTGTGATGAACACGATCATTTGTTTTGTGTCTCGGTGTAAATTATTATCTATAGTAACTATTTAGAAATGTATGTTTGTCAGTTGTTTACTACTCATAGCACAAGCTCTGCTTAGTTTGGGACTAGATGGCGTTATGTGAAAGTTGTGGAATATTATTATTACAAATGCGTACTGGGCCCGTGTCGCTTTCAGTCAGTCAGTCAGTGTCAGTGAAAGTCTGTCACTTACTTCCTCACCACCTAAAGAGGAAGAAGATGTTTAATAAGTTTCCATAAAAAAAAAGTGAGTAGGCCTGAGTCCCAGCAGTGGGAACATTCACGCACGCCTCAAGGAGTTGTCAGCAAAACGTAGTTGCCCAGCAGGGTTGAAGCCTACTGGGGCCATAAGTAATGTGAAAGTGAACATCAGGGCCCTGGAACGAAGGTAACGAAGGAACAGGAGTGGGTTTTTAGTCAGTAAAAGTCTGAAAATATTTCCCGTCTCGCCCAAGGGCTCGAAGATGTCATTGGATGATTTTCCTACCGGAAAAAAAGCAATGGGAACATTACAAGGCTGATTATGTATGTCTGTACTGTGTGTATATAGGACTAGAGATTGTTATTATATTTCTAGAACAAAAAATTATAAAACAGAACAAAAACCACTCGCTTATTTCGGAGAAACCCTGCATGTTAACTGATTTCTTTGTTAATTTGGCCTTGTTTCGTATTGATTTTGTATCGTAAACGAGATTTATTTCCAGATATAAAGTTTTATTATTTACAGGGTTTACTTAGAGTATGAATAACACACTTAAAACCAACACTTTGGGACTGTTTGATTGAAGTGTATATTAAAAGACTGTGCTACGACGTAGTTTGCTGTACGCTACGCCGTAGCATGCAGTATGCTTAACCGTAGTATGCAGTATGCTGCCGTAGCATGCAGTATCATAATTATGCTAAACCGTAGCATGCAGTATGCTACGCCGTAGCATGCAGTATGCTACGCCGTAGCATGCAGTATGCTAAACCGTAGCATGCAGTATGCTTCGCCGCAGTGTGTAGTGTGCTACATCGTAGTTTGCTGTACACTACGCAGCAGCTTGCTGTGTGCCACGGCCACTGCATACGTTCTCATTTTTTCCAAATAGAAAAACCTGATATTTCAAGATTTTAGCCGTGTGAATACCTTAATGACGTCATTTCCAACGAACCGTTCGCGTAAATTTTGTCATTTCCAACGAACCGTTCGCGTAAATTTTGGCTAATAATCTTGAAACCGAATTCGGAAACGGCACGTTTGCCGCCAGCCAAAGTACTGGTGGTATAACATTCCTAATACAAAAAGCCAGACGTTTGCGCTAGTATCACGCAGTGGCCTAGCTAAAAGTAACGGCACTAGGGCAAAAAAAAACTAAGGCTCCATTATTTATTTATTTACCTATTTAGATTCTGAAGGTGAGAGAATTTTTCGGTAGTTCAAGAATAAGTTCGCTAATCAGGTTTTGAGGGCCACCGAGCTTGGAAGCTCCGGGGCATTGCTCCGTCTAGCTCGGTAATTCCGAATCTGTATTCATAATCAGAAAATCGAATTCAGAAAAAAAACAAACGTACGGTGTTTGCGGCCAGCCTTAAAGAAATACCTGAAACGTAATTATCAAACATGTTCCTCCCAGCCTTATAATTAGGGGTCCCTGTGTAGGTGCCAGTGTACATACAGATCACATAGTTAAACATCCTGGTGGGAACTAATATCCGTCGCGGCGTGATTAAGGTCGAATACCTACTCAAGCGGACGGGCCAATGTTATGTGTGAGTTTACATGTTTGTAAACGCACTCACCAGTTCCTAACTCCTAGTTCGCCGTAAAACGTATATTACGGCCGTGTAAAAAAATAAAACGGCCGTGTCGCAAAAAAAAAAAAAATATTTTGACACTCTCAAGCAATCAAAATTCATAAGGGTACTTCTCGTTGACCCAGAATCCTGAAATTAGGCTTAAAGCAAGGTCTTATGTCGTAGGTATCTGAAAACAGTTTTGTTGTTGCGTCACAGAAAAAAAAACTCTTTTTGCGATTCGGTAAAGTCTTCAAGACTCCATTCGGGAATTTTATTTATTATTATTTATACCTATTTATTTAGGTGTATGCTATGCTATTAATGCTAGTTTATTTACTTAATATGTTATTAGCAAATTCGTTGGAGTATCTTATATTAATAAATAATCTTTGTTCACCAAATATAGGAATATAAGGAAAGGAATAAAAGTATAAATAATCAGGAAGTTCATTATTGGACGATGGAAAATTTTGGATAGAACCGCTTTTATCTACAAAAGAATTGAGGAAAACCAGTTCAAGTAAAAACAACAAGCCTGTCAAAAATATTGCAAAAATGCTATTATATAAATTGTTTTTCAGTTGTTGACAGGTTTTATAGTAAAGAATTAACGTAAACGAGCAACTGATTAAATTCTCCCATCAAGCCTACGGAGTAGTATGAAAAGAGCTCGGATGTAGCGACGCGACAGCTTGAAGACTTTAGTTTGCGAGTTTGATGCAACTATTACTCCATTTATTGATAGTTTTTTACGACAATATCAGGTAATTGTTGAGAAACCAGACTGTCCATTCCTGATGCACTGGTCCCGCAGGCATGCCTGCGGGCTCGGTGCTGAGGGAAAATATATGAATTAAGGGAGGTCGATATTTTAAAATTATTATTTATTCATTTTGTTACTAACATAGTTGTATAAGTATTTCTGTTACTAACACGTTATGGATTTTCAATATCCGAAATAAAGTATTATTATTATTATTATATCGCAACGCTGTCTCTTTCGTATGCATATATTTTTTTAAATTGATTAATAAACACTATAAACGACGAGGCGAGACGCTTAGTCCGGACTGTAGACGCGTCAACTATATAAGGGTAGACTAGCCGTACGTCGGGTTGTCCGATGGTAAAAAGGCGATGGCAGAATCAAGTCATTTCATAACCGCGCACACTCTCCAAAATACATCTTGTAGAATACCGAAATTCGGCAACAGACACAAAAAAAGTTGCTCGTATGTGTTCCCTAAGAAGATCTTAAAAGGAAAGCCGTCAGAGCAGTACATTGTGATGGAACTCCTAATTTTAAAGTTAAAAAGGCTGAGAAATATGACGAAGGTTGACTGCTAGTCTGAAGCGATAAGTGCGCCTTTTGTTCGTTTTTGTAAAGTAGGTAGCTGTTTTTGTTTTGTAAAACGAGATTTCTGTTTTATTCTAATAATACTATTCCACTCGTCTATCGTCAACGTGAGCAAGGTTTTAAAACTTGGTGCTTCATTCATCGCAATTCAACGCATCGTTTTATGATAAGGCAATGCGAAAACAGAGAGATAAAACCTGAAAACCCTGTTGGTATTCGGAATTTATTTCTATTATTCTCTTTATCAAGTTATATTCTCTTTATTATTTAATTTATGAGCACATTATGAAGGGTCAAATTTCATGTAACATAGCATTTTTAGGGGTCATTACTGGATTAGTCTTATCGTTTGTCTTGGTATGGTCTTGTGAAGAGGAGGGATGAAACGCATGTTACTAAAAGATTTAGGAGTTTACATGTGGATGCAAGGAGAGGGAGAGGGAGGCCAAAGAAGAGATGGATGGATTGTGTGAGGAGTGATATGAAAGAAAAGGAAGATAGTGACAGCGTGACAAGTGACAGGAGAGAATGGAAGAAAAAAACGTGTTGCACCGACCCCAAATAAAACGGGATAAGGGCAGGAAGATGATGATGATTACTGGATTAGTCTTACACAAATTTAAGATTTAATTTCAATGGAAACCTAGATAATATTCATAAAATATCTTTTTTTTTTTGGAAAATATCTAGAGAAAACTGTGTAATAAAGCCATAATCACGTAAGTGCGGTTGTATGAAAATGTGTCTCGAGAAGGACGCTCTTAATTATATTTTAACACTGATTAGCATTAGTTCTTATTTCGAACAATTTATGTATTATTACTACTTATCTATGTATATACACTGGTTCTTAATTCAAACCAAAAGGTTTTATAAATAAAGCTGAATAATTAATATTTAGATGATTATATTATTAATAAATCATGCCTCAATAGATTAACGTATTTAGACGAAACTTTACACAAGTGTAGACTTTTTCCATTTGTTAATTATTGCGTCCCCAACAATTGTTGACACTTGTATTGTGCTAAAGCTAACAAGCAATGAATAGAGTACAATGGTGTAACAATCACTTATAGGCAAACTCCGCATGCATTAAGAGATGGATTTGAAAAAAAAGAGCAGCAAACTAAACTAAACTAATCAACAATATTATTGAAAACACGGTATTACCTACATGTCTAATGCTAGAATTAAACTGCGCACACGTGTGCCACACTCGTCACCTCGGTCGGTCTCCATACATTTTATATGGCAACTTGCAGTAGCGTAGCTAGTCCCACAGGGGCCCCGTATAAAAAAAAATGGTGATTTTTTACAAATGCTTGGTTTACCCTACGGTTGTGGATAACATGTTGTAAATTTTTGTCATAATTTTTGAAGTTCTATGTTTTTTCACTGCTCCGAGGAGAACTAGACTTGAGTATTTGATATTAATTACAGCTTTATACTTCTACGAGTCTCCGAGAAAAATAGTCTAAAATAAAGTGATCCTATAAGGTTTTTTTTTATGGTAGGTAAAATCATCCAATAACAGATCCCGCTCTTGGGCGGAGCGGGAAATAGTGTCAGACTCTTACTGACTAAAAAGCTACCCCGTTCCTTCGTTGGCTATCTTGCCGGGGCCGGGTATTCCTTTCGGAAGGTGACCTTTGACCCCAACTGGCTTTGACCCTGCCTACCTGCAGCTAGCATGCTGGGCCTCTACGGTTTGCTGACAGCTCCTTGAGGCGCGCGGGAAAAGTACGGGCCGTCGACGACTTGGGCTCGGTCCGGTCGGTTACCCGACGTCCGCAAGCCGGCGCCTACGGTGGCCGGAAATGGGGATCGTAATCCCGATCCTATAAGGGTTTTGTTTTTGCCGATTGAGGTACGGAACCTTAAAATAGACTTCTACTGAGCAGTTTCCAATAAAATAAATATAATCAAAAACAAATGAGAAATGAACCTAGAAACACACGCTAAGCAGTAGTGTTTCTTCTCTTTTGTATTTAAAAATAATTCTGTAATCACATGTCCGCCACATCCCCGCCAAAACAAGGATTTTCTACATAGTAGCGAACCGCAATTTGTGTAATAAATGTATGTAAATTAACTCCACTTGTAATGCAATACTGCTTTGAGGCTGAAATTGTGATTACCGTAATCTAATGCCTTTGATCCTCTAGGTACATGACCAGCCTACATATCTTGGGCGTGGCGAAAAAAACTTTGAGAAAATGAGCGTGCTCTTCTTCTTTGTCGGTATCACTCTTGACAGAATGGTCGTGGTCATCACTTTAGTTGTTGGTGGCCGCCTTTCTCGTACATTCACGCAGTGATGATGAGTCATTTACTGCCAGTTTTAGGTCAGTCCACCTCTTAGGCGACCTTCCTCGTGGCCTGGTACCTTCAACCTTTCCCTGGACCACTAGTCGCTCGATAGCCACCTCGCCTCTGCGGCATACGTGACCAAAGAAGGTGAGGATACGAGACTGTACCAAAGATGCTGCTTGATGCCGAGTTCTCGAAGTATAGATTCGTTGGTACGGAATTCAGTCCGCGATACTCCGAGCATTCTCCTCCGGCACCACATCTCTAGAGCGTCTATCTTCTTCTTCTCTACTCCCCGCAGGGTCCACGTTTCAAGAATATGGGGAATAACAGTGCCCGAACTAGCCGGATTTTTGTGGCTCTATATACGTTCTTTCATATTTTCCTCAACTTTCTTCATATTTTCAGCAACGAGCACTGAAATAAAATTCCCAGCGCCATTATACCAAAATCGCAAATGTTTTAATTATTCCACATATTTTCTAGCTGTCATTTGGACAGCTTGAGACACAAATTTTAATCATTAATTAAATCAGATACTGAATTTAACACGAACAAATCCTACCGAAAACCCCAAGTGTCAAGTTATATTGTGCTGTCAGCTATATTTTGTGATAAGGGTGTAACAAAGTAGATTATCGCAAAGCTTCCTAACACTTTACAGCAGACAATTCGTTATTTTATTAGAAGGCCAATTCTCGTACCTACTTAATTATAAATGGGCAAGAGCGAGTCGGAGTCGCGAACTGAAGGTTCCGTACATACTTAACTATGTAAATAGTTCAATTTGCAAACGGAGTCCCGTAGATTTTTCTGAATTGCAAAGCAATATGTATGCTTTTACTATTTCAGATTTATTCCTATATCTGTGCTATAAGACCTTGCTTTGTGCCAAGTTTCAGGATTCTGGGTCAGCGGGAAGTACCCGATGAGTTTTGATTCCTTCGAAATATACGTTTTTGTGACATAAATGATCGTATCTTTTAAGCTTCAAGGGGCCGCAGACACGATTGTATGGTTTTAATTTCAACTACGTAAGCCTTATCATTTTTTTTTCCACGCTTTCCTGAGATGAAGGTTCTTGACAGATAGACAGACGGACAACAAAGTGATCCTAGATGGGCCCTGTTTTTTTTTCCTTTTGAGGTACGGAAGTTTCACGCGGGCGAAGCTGCTGGCAGAAGCTAGTTAAGAATAATTTAATAATAGCTTCTAAATATCAATTAAAATTTTCAAATCTTATAATTATGAATGAATGATTATTATGAATTACTTCTTGGTAAATGCGCTCCATCGTCAACCGCATCGTCGCTTTCCATCCGGTGAGATAGCGGTCAAGCGCGAACCTATCAATAATTAAAAAAAAATACCCGAGAATACGCTTTCATGAACCAGTTGGCAAACTTTGCAGTAACTATAAAATAAAAATAAAAATAGAATCGGAACCATTACACGACTAGTTAACTTTTAATCCTCTTGGGGATTACGCTGAATATAACATTGCTACAAATCGGATTGCAAACCCTATTGGTACAGCTTACAATTTGTTTCCGATAAAAATCCTTTTAAAACAGATTATTGTGTATTGAATGTTGCTGAATGATTTTAATAGGGTGCGACACCCAGTGCGAGTGTGGTGCTCCTGACCAAACAATGGCCCACTATTGGAGTGTCCAAAATGTCCCTACAAATGCACCCTGGAGGACCTAAAAAACGCCAATGACGCTGCTATAAACATGGGCCCAAAAACTCTGACCGAAATGGAAACCATCGATTCGAGAAGAAGAAGAAGAAGGGTCCATGTTACGTGAGAATTCATCATGGATGCATGACAAAGTCCTGCTCCGGGTAGAATGAGAAGGGAAAATCAACAGTTTGTCTTTATTTTTTAGGGTGGAAAATCATCCAATGACTTTTTTTTTCTCGCTCTAGGTGAGGCGGGACATAAACGGCCGTATCTTTTTTTTCATTAACTTAGAAGTTTTATTTTTTCACAGCTTCAAGTTACCGCAGAACTGAGTATATGATTTGGACTGGCCATTGTGGCGACGCTTGGGGGAGGCCTATGTCTAACAGTGGACGTCTTTTGGCTGAAATAATGATGATAATGATGAGAGAGTGTAGAAATATACATGTTTTGCTAAGTATTTAGACTAAACCTATGTACATAAAAACTAAACTAAGAAAATAAATAGTATTTTTTTTGCGACATAAACGGTAATTATGTCGCAGAATAGAATAGAATAGAACTTTGATTTTTGTATAACTTCAAGGGACCGCAGACTTAAGTATATGTTTTAATTTGAACTCGATACCTCCACGCGTTCTCGAGATAAAGGGTCTGGACAGACAGACAGACGGACATCAAAATGATGCTATAAGGGTTCCGTTTTTCCTTTTGATGTACGAAACCCTAAAAAAACTAAACAAACTTATAAAAAACTTTTTTATTTGTAAACTTTTTTATACATATTATACTCGTACATATCAATTTTATTTTTCATTTTCATCTACAATAATTGTAGACCTGAGGTAACAACCCTCAGGCATTTCACACTACATAGGTACAAATCGAATGTTAGTACACACATCGAAAATGCCAAACTAATTTTAGATGATAGACAGTGCAATTACGGCGAGATGGTTTGATTATTGAGAGTTCTAAATCAAACTCAATTCGTTGGAATTACCTACATGAAATTTCATCTGTACTTCATAATTTGTCATTACGCATACGGCATCGCTTTGTACAAATTAGTTTGCGATGCTTTTAATTCGTGTTTAAAAGTAATAAATGTTTTTTTTTTTAAATATCAGCATTTTGACAGATGCTGGTTACTAACTAAATCGGGGTTTACCAGAAAATAGTAGATATTTGGTCAGCAGGACTACATTATCTTTGGGTGAATACGAAGGGTATTCGCTCTCCTTCACGTCAGGTTAGTCAAAGGTGAATAGGTTACTTCTAGGCAAGCGTGCCACATCATCGCTTACCATCAGGTGAGATAGTGGTCAAACACGAGCCTATCCAAAATTAAGAATGTTTTTTTTTTAAACCTTGCAGATAGAAATAAAGGCTTTTCGTTTTGTTTAGCTAACGACACTCGCCACCATAATACTGGCTAACTGTAGGGGCCCAGTAGGGTCGAAGCCTAATCTGGGGATTTAGGGAGGTATGAAAATGCATACCAGGGCCCTGGAACCAAGGCAAAGGGGGAACGGAGTAGGTTTTTAGTCAGTAAGAGTCTGACATTATCTCCCGCTCCGGACAATCGCGGGATGTCATTGGATGATTTTACCTACTTAAAAAAAAAACCATAGTTCTGGCTGAATTCTTAGCGAATAAAGGTTAATATAGAAGTTCAAGCTCCTAGTTTTGTCTGCAGAAGAAAAATTGGTTATTTTTCATAAAAAAATATTTGCAACTAGATTGTAATCGATCGACTCTGATTGCAACCATCGGCCGCTTAGATCGATTTGGTATTGCCAGTCGAATCGACGATTCTACTCATTTTGGACTTTTTTAAACCTCTGGAAATCCAGGAATATAGAAAAGAACACCATGAAAATTTATCTTATTAAAATTGACTTTATGACCAAACGCTTGGCAAAAATGAAAACATGATATAAAATTAGATGGCTCGATAAAAAAGAAACGCGAATCTGACCTTAATTTACTATTTAAAATGTTACGAGATTATAAAAAAAATAAAGCTTGTTATTTAAAAGCGCCTCGCAAAAAAAAATCTTGAATAGTTATTGTTTTTTTTTTTTATAAAAATAAAACCGCTGTTTTGGGGTCGCGAAGTCGACATAGTCCCGGGCGGAGTTCACACAAAATATTCAGTGACTGCAACCGGCCCTTAAGCTATACCTAAACAAAATTCTATCGAAATATTAATATATAAGGAATTGAGCGCGTGGGACTGTTTTAAAGATTCACCGCGACCGCGGCCCTGGAAGGAAAAGGGCAACTAAAGGAAAACATGCGAGTTTAAGTCAGTAAAAGTCTGACACTGTCTCTCACTCCACCCAGATAGGAGGAATTATTTGATGATTCTCCACTTAAAGAGGAATGTCAGCTGATATTTCTAACTATAATGAATTTTAAACTTGCTGTGAATATTTGTCAAAAGTTAAACACAATTTATGTAAATAAAAGGATAAACTGACTGACTGACATATTAACGCACAGCCGTAACTACTGGGACTAGAAGGATGAAATTTAATACCCCCCCCCCCCCCCTAATTGTCTGTAACATTAGCTTATCATTAGGTAAGTAAAATTTGTAAAAGAGCTGTGGATATTGTGAATAAATAAATGACGTAGGCGGACATTAAGAGAAGATTATCCGAAATTCACCTTCCGAAGGGGATGAAACGGGGATCCAAAGCTCCCTAGCTTTGGACTCCAGTTTCATCCCCTTCGGCCGCACTGGCACAAGTTGGTTATCCATATTTTAACTACTGGCAGCTCAATCGCGTTCACCGATCGATCATTGTTGTATTTAGAACCAATCAACAACAGATGGTCGATTTACTAACCGCTATTTAGTCGTACTTTATTTAAAACGGAAACCAATAAAAGCCTTTACCTGCAAAGACCTGGCGAGTTCGGAGTCCAGGTACCGTCCAGTAGTTCTCCTATCAGGCAGGATGTATTTCGGCAAGGACTTGAAGAACCAGGCACCGGATTTCTTCCACATCTCCCTGGTTTCGGCGCACAGGTTGCACATGTAGGCCTCTCGGGAGTACAGTGGGGATCTGGAGCAAAAGATGTAGTTAGTAAGCTAGATCTGGTACATTTTTTATTTTATCTAACTAGAATTTTAAGTGGGTCTTTCAGTCCACCGCTCATCTGACTTGCAGTAGATTATGTCCAGCCGGGCGTACAGGGCGTCGTGGAAGGTCGGACAATGCCTTCTTCTAAACCCCCGTAAAAAGATCCAGTGTCGACGGATCAGGGACATCGGTCGGCCCATCAATCTGGACCCAAGATAGTGCGCCTCACTTAGACGTATCTACTCCCTAATGCGAGACGAGGTCGACCGGTAGCGGGTCTACACTAGTCCGGAGCAGTAGCCCCCGACTCACGTGTACAAGGGATCACGGGAGTGGTTTTGGTGGAGTCTGACAGACCCCTCCACCTACTTCAACGTGGAGGACATCCTTGAGGCTATGTGACATCAAGACCAAGGAAGGAAGAAATGTCTAGACAGCAGACGGAAGGGCTCGCAATGGCCGAAGACAGACGTGCATGGAAAAGAGAGAGGGAAGCCTTCGCCCAGCAGTGGGACAGAATGGGCTAATTAGATTAGAATTCCTAACTTATTTACTAGAATGAACAACAAATAAAGGACCTGTTATCATAAGATGCTAACTGGCTGAAGTTCACACATGGATTGGTTGTCTTTACTAGTTTTCAGAAATAAAAATTGCAGTAGACTTAAAGACGAGAAGAGATTCCAG
This sequence comes from Leucania comma, assembly GCA_958295575.1. Classification (NCBI taxonomy): domain Eukaryota; kingdom Metazoa; phylum Arthropoda; class Insecta; order Lepidoptera; family Noctuidae; genus Leucania; species Leucania comma. Next base: position 3,009,983 of record OY282482.1, on the reverse strand, counting down.
ACATGGAATATACAAAACATAGCACCAGCCTTATAATGTTCCCACTGCTGGGACTCAGGCCTCCTCTCTAGGAGAAGGAAAGTGGCCGTAATACACCACGCGGGCTCACGTGGAGGGTCATGGCCCCTTCCATTTCCTAGAAAGGATGCCTAAATTCTAGCAGTAAGAACATCATAAGGCAGAATATGCTCATATAAGCCATTCATAACCTATTAAAAGGTTATAACAATTTTATCGTTTTCAAATAACTAAGTTAAACGATCATAAAATTTCTCCCTCAAGATCACTTTCTGCGTCACTACTTGATTGTTTTAGACAATCAAGTAATGTCGACAATTGGTTATTTAAGTATTTACGAAGAAGTTCAGTGTTCATTGTTCAAGGAAACAAGGCGGAGAGCAAAGCTTCTTAAAAGTTAGTTCAAGTAAGTTTTAATTCCGTGCGGTCATGTAACTTTGTGTGAAGAGTACCTATTCAGTTAAGTTCACTTCCTTTGAACAGGACTAAGTTTCTATTTGAGTATTTCACCCGCACCCGCCGCGGTGTAGAAAACTTCTGTTTTATTTCTAAACTCACGAAACGATTTTCGCGTAGGATTTCTGTACCCCCCGCCGGTCACTGCGTCCGCCAACCGACCGCATAGCATGCGGGCGCAACCCGGCCAGGCTGCAGGTGACCGCGGTCCGCGCGTTTTTACAATTTGCCCGCTGGTGCAGTTGGAACCGCAAGCAACCGCGTCCACCACAGCCGTAAAATGGGTAGTAAAATATGCTTGTTTTCACATCAATATTTCCATTTTACAAAAGCTGCGGGCCCGCAACCGTGGCGGCCGCGGGTGACAACCGCGTCGTGAGTCTTAGCCAGAAAGAGTTATTTTGTGATTTGTGTTTGCACTTGTGAAGAAGTATTAACAAACTGGCCAACTTTTCGCTTCGAAGCCTAAAAGCGTAAGCATTATAATTTTTTTTAAATTAGCCTATTCTTTGAAATAGCAAAGCCTTCCAGGTACTCTTTTTTTTGAGCAGAGGGTTGAGGCCGAGGTCTAGCCCTTGTGAGCAATTCGCCAGCTCTTCCTTGGTCGGCCTCGGAGGCGTCGCCCAACCTCAGTGGCCTTGTGTTAAGTGGCATCTAGACAATGCATCTCACGATGTAAGATTTGGCCCTGGTATAAAAGGCAATGAAGGAACAGGAGTGGGTTTTTAGTCAGTAAAAGTCTGACACACTTTCCCGCCGATTTAATTTCGGAGCAACTTAATTTTTTTCTAATTTTTCACCTTAAGTCGTTGATGTTGTGGAAACTTATAAATACTATAATTTTATTGGTTTAAAAAGAAAATTGAAAAAAGTTTTATTACAAACGAGATTGAAATATGTAGACAATTCAAATTGCCTATTGTAATAGGTATTGCCGTACCTATGGAATTGCCGTTTTTTATAACGGGTTGTTTTGGTGATTGATTTGATGTGTTATAGGGACCTCAAAAAATTTTTGGTGGTCAAAAATTTTTATATTAAAAGTACGTTATTCTTTTTTCGAAATTAGGTATTTATTGGTTTCTTTGTGTTTGAATATATTCGATATCCATATTAAGCCAGTATAGATATACTTCTCAAGGATAGACCACGGCTTGAATTGAATAGTACAAAAGATAATATTTATCCCTAGAATACTTATTCTAAGACCTTTTTTGGCGGTTTTTTTCTTATTCTTATTAAGAGGACTTCCTCTTGGGATAATATTCTACTTTTACGCAGACGAAACTGCTGTCAGCATCACGTGTATTATTCTGCGAGCATCACGTGTAGTCAGAAGGATTATATATGAAGAGGATATACTGGGATGCGGTCAAAATGAACTCTTTGTAGTAGCTGAAATCATTCATGCTTACATTTACGGAATTGTGGTTTGCTATTCATTAAAACCGAACCTGGTTTTGGTAGGAAATCCGGACAGAGTGAATATGAATATATTAGTAGATAAGAATTATATATAGGGTGACTGGTAATTAAATAATAATAATATAATAATTCACAACTATCACACAAGACCGTCTAGTCCCAAGCTAAGCAGAGCTTGTGTTATGGGTACCAGACAGCTGATAAACATACTTAAATATTTCTAAATACATACATATTATAGATAAATAACACCTAACCAACACCAACTCAATTAGTGAACGATACTTAAACACGTGATTGTAGTCATGTCCCATAGTAAAAGTTGATTGTTATCATGACTGCAATCATGTGTTCACTAATTACCAGTCAGTATATATGGAGTATCGTTCACTAATTACCAGTCAGTATATATGGAGACTGAACTAGTGTTTTATGACAGGAGTACTATTCTTTATGATGATTTCTGATTGTCTTCAGAGGATCGAAGCCGCAGTTAATAGCTAGGTGTTTATAAAAACTACAGGGAGTTTACTTACCTATGTGTAAGATTTTCTATGACGCATTTGGAACAGGCTGTGTGTCTGCAGATGGAGCAGGTCCTGAGCGGTGCGAGGAGTCGAGATGCCTCGCCACAGAGCAGGCAGGTCCGGGGCGCAGGCCCTTGTGCCGATCGGCGCATTCCTGGACAAAACAAAGCAAACTTATTAGTGACTAGTTTTGCCAGCGGCTTCGCCGATCACGCGCGATTTTTAATGCAAACTTTAGATCCTTGTTTCATCCCCTTAATATCATGCGGATTTCATCACGCATGCAGATTTGCTCCACATGCAGGAAATTTCAGAAGCAATAAAACGCGCTTCGCGTGCACGCATTACAATAAATTCTTGTATGAAAAGAACATTTGCGGAGGTTATGAAATCTGCACAATTAGCTAATGACTGTGTATGATGCCACAGCCAAATAGCCTTTGGCTGTGGCATCATACACAGTCATTAGCCCGGCCCCAGGGGAGACAGAGCCACTTCTCTGCCTCCCACTGGGGCAATTCCTGTTCAGCGCGTCCTAGTCGCGGGGGTGGGCAGCCTTTCAACACAGTAGGCCGTGTTGTAAGGGTGGCGAAGTTTGGACAGGGACCCAGTGCTGTGGGGTATATCGCAGTCCCGAGCCCAGGGTTACGGGTGAAGACTTCAACGGCTGTGAAGGCGGAGATAATATTTATCGGTACGGTGGAACAGGCGGAGGGAGCACACGCCCAGTGAAAAGCTGCTCTTGCATATCGAGGTTACAGGTGCACTGGGTCTGCACTACTAGGCAGGGTAGTGTAGTATAGGGATGGTGGCGGAAGAGACTTCGGTCCAACGGCAGCTCCTAAGTTCTTTAGAAGAGCTACTGCCTTGGCGTCAGGTGGCAACCGGCCGTAAAACTATTAGCCAACATATCACCTCTCCTCACATGAATGTACAAGAAAATGAAAGAAGGCTATGATACTAGGGCGTACCCCTTAAGCGACGCAAATGCGAAGAAGGCGATCTATGATACGAATACTGTTAGGGCGTACCCCCGAAGCGACGAACGTCTTGACAAGAACAAAAATTCGCATTTGAATATTAGGAAAATAAGACTTGCAACATGGAACTTGGGGTCCCTTACTGGGAAAAGTCAAGAGCTGAGTAAAACCCTTCAGAAAAGGTGCATCAACATCTGCTGCCTACAGGAAACGAAGTGGAAAGGCTCAAAATCGAAGGACATCGGAAACGACTACCAGGTTATTTACTACGGAACAGACAATAAGAGAAACGGGGTGGCAGTGGTTTTGGACCATAACTTCAAGTCACGCATAATCAATGTTAGTAGAAAAAGTGACCGTCTAATTGCAGTCAAGCTAGCTTTGGATGATCAACAAATAACTAACATCATATCAGCCTACGCCCCACAAACGGGCTGCACAGAGACAGAAAAAGAACAATTCTGGGATGACATGGACGACCTGATAAATGATATACCACCAAATGAATACAAGATAATAGGTGGCGATCTAAATGGACATGTGGGGGCCAAGAAAATTGTGGGGCGGAGCGCGCATGGTGGCTTTGGATTTGGAGAAATAAACAAACAGGGAGAAGAAATCCTGGACTTTGTAACAAGGCACTCACTAACGCTCATAAATACAAATTTCAAAAAGAAACAAGAGCATCTAATCACTTACAGGAGTGCAGGCCATGCCTCACAGATAGATTATATCATCTCGGATCTGGCTGTCAAGAAAAAGTTCAAGGACTGCAAAGTAATACCAGGCGAAGCACTGACTTCACAACATCGCATACTTGTGGCCGTGTACGTTCTGCCCAAGCCAATTAAGACTGTAATTGATAGAACACCTCGAACTAAGTGGAAAGATTTGGATGGCGCCAAAGGCGAAACTCTACTGGCTGTCATAGAGGAATATCTCAAAAGTGATATTACGGCAACTTACGAACAAGCTGAAGATATGTGGTCTTCCTTCGAAGTAGAGTGTAGAACAACTGCAGCAGAGATCTTAGGAGTCTCCAAGGGCCCTCCAGGTAAAGGAAAAGATCCTAACTGGTGGAATGATAAGGTGAAGGAGGCTCTAGCCAATAAGAAAGTTATCTTCAAAACATGGCAAAGTTCACAATTGAATGAGGATAAGATCAAATATAAAGAAGCAAAAAAAGTTGCAAAGAGATGCGTAGCGCAGGAGCGAGAAATAAGTAATAACACCTTTTATAATAATCTGGAAAACGCTAAAACTGCAGAAGAAATTCTTAAAGTTGCAAAATTTAGGCACAAAGCCACTATGGACATTAAAATTAATAAGTACATAAAAAGTAAAAACCAAAAATTGCTATCAAGTGACGCGGAAATTAGGAACAGATGGTTCGAATATTATAAAGAACTTCTCAATGAGGAATTCCCAAATGAAGACCCAGCAAGCTGCAAACCTACAAATGGACCAATTCCTGAAGTGGATGTAGCCGAAGTTAGGCATGCGGTGGCTAAAATGAAAAATCGAAAAGCTACAGGCCCTGACGAGATACCAGCGGAGATTTGGAAACGTCTTGGCCCGATAGCTGTGGCCTGGCTGACTAAATTATTTAACATAATTTTGGCCACCAAACGCATTCCTGAGTCATGGCGCCAGAGCTACTTAATTCCATTTTATAAAAACAAGGGCGATGTGGCACAGTGCGAAAGCTACAGAGGAATAAAACTGACCTCACATACGCTTAAAATATGGGAACGAATCATTAATAGACGCCTCACTGATATTTCTGTAATATCTCCTAATCAGTTTGGCTTTACAGCATCTAGATCGACCACTGACGCTATCCAAACAATCAGAATACTGATGGAAAAATATAAGACCAACAAAAAGGACCTACACCTAACATTCATTGACCTCGAGAAAGCGTTCGATCGAGTACCGCGTAAGTTAGTGTGGCAAGCTCTTCGTGCTCAACATGTACCCGAGTATTACATTGATCTAGTCAGGGATATGTACAACAATGTTAGCACAAGAGTTAGAAGCCTGGCAGGGGTTAGCGATGCATTCGAGGTCAAGGTGGGCGTCCATCAGGGTTCTGCTCTCAGCCCGCTTTTATTCAACTTGGTAATGGACTACCTCATCAAGGATATACCGTCCCCACTGCCATGGACCATGCTATACGCGGACGACATTGTTCTGGTCACTGATAATGCACAACATATGCAAGACCTTCTAAACACGTGGACACAGTCCCTGGAACGGTTTGGCCTGAGGGTTAGCCGGAGCAAAACCGAATACCTGAAGTGCTCTTTCAGTGGAATCACGGTACCAGAGACTATTTGCATTGGGTCGACTCCTATTCCCACGGTGGATAAGTTTAAATACCTTGGCTCCATGCTCACAACAGACGCTAACGTCGACGCCGACGTGACGCATCGAATTAGTGTCGCCTGGCAGAAATGGAGGTCACTAACAGGTGTGCTGTGCGACCCACGTATCCCATTAAAAGCCAAGGGGAAGGTATACAAAACGGCAGTCCGTCCAGCGCTACTGTATGGGTCCGAATGTTGGACAACAAAAAAGACGCATGAACAGAAGGTCCATGCCAACGAAATGAAGATGCTTAGATGGGCGGGAGGTGTGACTAGGCTTGACAGAGTGCGAAATGAACACATTCGAGGAAGCTTCAAAGTCGCACCAATCTCCGAAAAGATGACCGAAAATCGCCTACGTTGGTATGGACACGTCCAAAGACGCAGTGATGACCACATAGTTCAGATCGCCTTACGCCTACCAGAACAAAAAAGAGGTAGAGGCCGCCCGCCATTGACCTGGTGGTCAAATATAGAGAGGGACCTCAAGAAAGCCCAGTTGCCAAAATTGACAACCCAAGATAGAGCCACTTGGCGCAGGAAAGTGAGGAGACCCGACCCCAAATAATGGGACCAGGGAAGGAAGAAGAAGAGAAGAAGATGAAATCTGCACAATATTAAAACCACTCAATGGGGTGAATTTAGGAAAGTCCACTCTTACGAGTAGTGCTCGTTCACGTCATACAAGGAGTACTTGTACAAAATTCCACCTAGTCCCAGTAGTTTTGGCTGAGCGCTGATTATGTCAGTCAGTTTCTCCTTTTATGTAGACGAGTATAGATAGATAATTTACATAGGGCCTTTAAAATAAAATCCTTGGATATTATAAAACGAATTCCCCAACCACGTCAGCCTAGTACGTTCGTGCTAAAAAAAACGAACGTACTTCCGCGCGGTTTTTAGCATTTTAGTCAAATAATAAAAAAAAACTAGCCAAGTGTGAGTAGGACTTATACACGAAGGGTTTCGTACTATGATATTAAAATCGAGCAAAAAATCGCCGACCAAATATCGTTTGAAGTACGGAAGCTCCCAGTTACTTACTATAAATTAATTTCTATTTTATTATTTATTGTTCTAACGTCCACGCGGGAAAATTTCAACTATCTACCTCTTACGGGTTATCCTAGCGTTGGAACTTAGCGTGGAGGCTTTGTAATAGAGTCCCGTTTGCTTCTTTCGGGTTTGGAACACGTATAGTTATTGGAACGTGGGCCCAGGACCGATGACCTCCTTTCCACGTGTATCAAACGACGTTTTTCAATACACAGAAAAATAAATAAACGAGGGTTGATCGACCACACATGGCTTAGCGCCCAATCTAATACGATTAATACAATCAATTATGGCAGGAGTAATCTCGCGTACTTTTCCGCACTGGTGCGGAAAACAGCAGGAATAAGAACGGGTTTTCTAGTATACGTTACTACGTTAATGGATTACATCATACCGTAACAATAAATATTCATTAAACATTCTCCTTTAAGTCATTTTCTGCAGAAGCCAGTGATTAATGAATGAACTCAATTGGAAAGCGTCGGATGATTAATTAACTGTTTTATCCTTAATGGTCCGAGTCGTGGAGTTTAATTGAGAGCTGCGCCATTTAGAGCTATTCTCAGACTTAGGAAATGGCAGGAATTTGTATATCTTAAGAAGAGAGAGCTGGTTTGGATAATAATGCTGTTTAGAATGTATTTTTTTTTAAATGTTTTTGTCCATTTACAATCAGCTTATACACCGTTAAATTTTGGTCGTTTTAATCCCGCGGAAGGTCGTTTCGGTACATGAAATACTATCGATTTGTAAAGAGAAAATTAAAAAATAAAGGACCTTTTTTAAACTAGAATTAATCTTATACATATACGAAATTAATTTCTTTAAGTAAATGTCAGCTGAGCGAGGTCAATGATCTGTAGGTAGTTAGTACGCAACGACTGGCAACTACCTACAAGGTCATTGACTCGCGTATATTGATTTGATTCGAACTTTTGATAAAAAGTACTTTATTTTTTAATATTTAGCGTTTATTATAGCCTTAATCTCAAGAACGAGAACAATCAAACTCTCTAGCTTTATAATATTAATAAAGTATAGATTTAGGTAATGGGTGAAGGGATTGAGTTGGTGACACTTTCTGTAGTATGTACACTTACAAGTTGAGTTCGTAGTAACTTGCACGTCTTGATTTTATATGGGTGAAGGGATTGAATTGGTGACACTTTCTGTAGTATGTACACTTACAAGTTGAGTTCGTAGTAACTTGCACGTCTTGATTTTATATGGGTGAAGGGATTGAATTGGTGACACTTTCTGTAGTATGTACACATGCAAGTTGAGTTCGTAGTAACTTGCACGTCTTAATTTTATATGGGTGAAGGGATTGAATTGGTGACACTTTCTGTAGTATGTACACATGCAAGTTGAGTTCGTAGTAACTTGCACGTCTTGATTTTATATGGGTGAAGGGATTGAATTGGTGACACTTTCTGTAGTATGTACACATGCAAGTTGAGTTCGTAGTAACTTGCACGTCTTGATTTTATATTGGTGAAGGGATTGAATTGGTGACACTTTCTGTAGTATGTACACATGCAAGTTGAGTTCGTAGTAACTTGCACGTCTTGATTTTATATGGGTGAAGGGATTGAATTGGTGACACTTTCTGTAGTATGTACACATGCAAGTTGAGTTCGTAGTAACTTGCACGTCTTGATTTTATATGAGTGAAGGGATTGAATTGGTGACACTTTCTGTAGTATGTACACTTACAAGTTGAGTTCGTAGTAACTTGCACGTCTTGATTTTATATGGGTGAAGGGATTGAATTGGTGACACTTTCTGTAGTATGTACACATGCAAGTTGAGTTCGTAGTAACTTGCACGTCTTGATTTTATATGGGTGAAGGGATTGAATTGGTGACACTTTCTGTAGTATGTACACATGCAAGTTGAGTTCGTAGTAACTTGCACGTCTTGATTTTATATGGGTGAAGGGATTGAATTGGTGACACTTTCTGTAGTATGTACACATGCAAGTTGAGTTCGTAGTAACTTGCACGTCTTGATTTTATATGGGTGAAGGGATTGAATTGGTGACACTTTCTGTAGTATGTACACATGCAAGTTGAGTTCGTAGTAACTTGCACGTCTTGATTTTATATGGGTGAAGGGATTGAATTGGTGACACTTTCTGTAGTATGTACACTTACAAGTTGAGTTCGTAGTAACTTGCACGTCTTGATTTTATATGGGTGAAGGGATTGAATTGGTGACACTTTCTGTAGTATGTACACATGCAAGTTGAGTTCGTAGTAACTTGCACGTCTTGATTTTATATGGGTGAAGGGATTGAATTGGTGACACTTTCTGTAGTATGTACACATGCAAGTTGAGTTCGTAGTAACTTGCACGTCTTGATTTTATTTTCCTTCATGGCCGATATATTTGCTATTTTTTTTTGTCGAAAATAACAAAGCAATACGAGGTCAAATGATAAAAGAAAAAGTAAGTATTATTACGTTAATTGTAAAAGATACTTAAGTTCTAGTTAAGTTCTATAGTTAAATTCAAGGGTCGCTTGCTAAGGCTGATTGTAGGGCATTACTGCGAAGATAGTAAGATGACAAAGAGAAGACATGGACTGAATAAGTGGACTGAAATGAATACCTAACTACTATGTAGGTCACTATGTAGGTCATTTGTGATGATAGTAATATAATATTCTACAACTATTACACAACGCCACCTAGTCCCAAACTAAGCAGAGTTTGTGTTATGATAAACACGACTGATAAACATACATATATATTTCTAAATACATACATATTATAAATAAATTACACCCTGACACAGTACAAATGATCGTGCTCATCACACAAACATGTGTTCTGAGTGGGAATTGAACCCACGACCTCCGGCATAGCAGTCAGGGCCATTAACTACTAGACCGACAGGCCCGTCAATGAATGAATGTAATGATGCCATCCAGCCGATTTCGGCCACAGCGATCGTTTTACTTAGCTCCTCATGGTAGTTGTGAGCTCAGATACTACTGTGACGACCAAGCACATCATATGCAAACGTGCAAACTGGCACGTAATATTAACTTGGAAAGTTTAAGTAAAAAGAAGTTAGGATTGACAGAGAGTTTTTGTTATAGACTGTCAATGATAAAAATAGGAACCATATGAATTTAATATTTTTATAGTAATAAGTGAGCTTCTAATAACATAAAAGTTTAATAGCATAGAAGCTGTTTGATTACGTCTCCACCCACCACACTACTCTGTCATGTGACTTGCACATAAAAAAAAAAACAAAAAACTCCAAATAGAGAGTGGACATATCAGAATGACGTGAACAACATGATAGTATAAATCGCAGTTGGTGGGTAACTAAAGAATGAAAAACGTTTATTTGTAACTTGCATAGGTCAAACAATAAAATAAAACAAAATGTTGACTAATCATAAACATAAACATAAAAAAGATAGATCTTTTCCTTGCCACTGTCATATCTATACAGTGTACATACAAATCTTGTACTTACAGATAGACTCGTAGTAGATTCTAACAGAAACACGTGCCGTCACTTCAGTGTGCTATTGTAGCCATTGTGCTACATCTCCAATAAACCATGCACATGTTTAAAGTACCATACTGTAGTCAAAACAAAACAACACGAAAATAAATATAAAAAAAACTGGCTAAGTGCGAGTTGAACTGAAAAATTGAAATTAAAAATAAAGTACTTTTTTTTTAAACTCGAATTAATTTACGCATGTACGAATTAATTTCTTTATGTAAACGTCAGCTGAGTGAGTTCAATGACCTGTATGTAGTTAGTACGCAACAACCGACAACTATCTACAAGGTCACTGAATCGTTTATATAAAGAAATTAATTTCGTACATGCGTATATAAATTCGAGTTTTAGAAAAAAAATACTATATTTTTTAAATTTGTCTTACTAATTCATATTGTTTCATGTACCGGATCGACCCTTCATGGAATTAAAACGATCAAAATTTAACGGTGTATAAACAGGTTATCAGATGTTACAAAGGTGATGAAGGAATCTTGTCATATAATTCCTGCGTACACTCTTCAAAATGCATCCTATAAAGTACCGAAAGCTTGCGCTTTAGGATTTGTAGATTGATGGTATCCAAATCTAGATCCCTAATTAGCCTCTTCGCACCCTTTTCCACTGAGTTCAAAGCTGTCAGATGGTATTAAACCTGCACTTACAGACTACCGAATCTCTTAGCCTCTACCTGATTGTTTCTGCTCTCTTCACTGCGTCTGCTGTGGCTTCTCTCTATAATCCTTCAAACTTTGCCATCAGCTTGACGATTCCCACAGCTTCCACCTAGAGATTGCAAACCGGGCCCGGCCGGGCAGGACCCGGCCGGGCCCGGTGCCCTTTAGACATTCATTGGGCCCGGCCATTCATACCGGGCTGGTGACCGGGCCGGGTATGAATTGCTGGGCTGGTCACCGTGCCCGGTATGAATGGTCAGGCCCTGTAGATGTCAAAAAAGGGCACCGGTCCGGTTTGCAATCTCTACTTCCACCTCATCTATGTTTAACACTCTCTTCACGGCGGCTGCTAAGGCATCCCTATATAATTTTAGCTTCAAGCCTCGCTATCACTCTGCCGACCGTCTTCAGCACCACGTACGTCATCTAGTTTCTGCTGTGGGCTCTCTATAATCTTACCTTCAAGCCTCGCCACCAGCCTGCCAACCCTCTTAGCTTCCACTTCGTCTATTTTCTCCGCTCTCTTCACGACAGCTGCTATGGCCTCTCTCTCGCTTGGAGTGAGAGGAGGCTCGCTTCGGGCTGCACTCCATCCTGTCCTCAACCTGGGGGACAAGACAACAACTTTATAATCAGACACATGATCATTCATTAAGGCTATAGTCTGTGGAATTTTATAAAAAAAAAAACTTGTATTGACGTCTATGTCGCCATATTAAAACAACATACTTAAATTCTGCATCGCAGTATAGTACGCGGCAAATAAGTTGCTCTAAAATGACCGTCAATGCTATGGTTACGCACAGCCTCCCTCTGTGCTGCACTTTGATTGAGACCCGAAAATCTGTTACTATTTTGGCTCAACTTATATGCCGCGTATTGTATTAGAGTTTTCCCTGCTTTCAGAACATAATAGAAAAACAGTCTGAAATTAATTAACGGGCTGTTATCCGGACCAGACATAAAACGTCTGGACGGAAGATCTTCCCCAATGGCGGTTTGCGCAACTTGACACCCTGTTCTGTATGTGCTTGCGGATGGCGGACGGCGCAAACCATAGGGGCCCAGCAGGGTCGAAGTCTTTGAAATGAAGCTTCGGCCTCGGTATGAAAGGCAACGAAGGAAAAGGAGTAGGTTTTTAGTCAGTAAAAGTCTGACATTATCTCCCAGCCCGCCCAAGGGCGGGGAGATGTCATTGGATTATTTTCCGCGACGCTCTGCACTGCACTCTCACCACAGCGAACGGTTTTGAATGAAATGAGTCAGAGCCGCCATGAACCCACAAACTGTCCGCGTGAGTGCGTAAAAACCCGCACGATGATGAACATCCGCACTCCCGCAAGCACGCGCGCTGTGCGTTGACACGCAACATGCAGCGTGATGCGTGGCAGTGTGATAATCGCCTAAAAGCGGTAGAGATAAGAGCCGGTTTGCAAGCAAGTGTATTGAACAAAATGGAACACCTAAGATCTTCTTCTGCTACTAATATGTTACAAATAACGCTCTAATGATGGCCAGTAGTGTCACTAATGTCGTAGTGTCAGTTCCTTCACAGGAACAGAAGTAATAAAAAAATTAATAATGCTTCTCTTCGTACAAAATATTATGTATGTTAGAAAAATATTACTGCACGAGTAAAAGACTTACGAGTTATAGGTGGCGGGTTCAAACCCAGCCAGGCGCATTACTTTGTGTAATTTATTTCATCACCACTGCTCTCAAAATGGTGAAGGAAAATACCGTGAGGAAATCGGCATGTCCCAGAACTAAAAATTTTAAGACATGTGACATCCACCAACCCGCATTGGGGCCGCGTGGTGGATTACGGCCCATTCCCTCTCCTAGAGAGGAGGCCTGTGTCCAAGCAGTGGGAACATTAAAAGGCTGATGATGATGATGATGAAAGGACCAGTATCATCACAAGCTGAAAAGGAAACATGTAACAGCGTCACTAATAATTAAACAGATATAGTCGAAAGTTCCTTAACTCTCTCTACTTAAGGTTGGTGACCTCTACTCTTATTCAAAACATGTTCAATCATATGTTGAACAAAGCAAGGATCGATTAACTTAATACCTTCGCGTCTCATATCTGTAACATCAAACATGGCCAGTACACGCCAGTGCACAGTTATCAGGCCACGGATTAGTGTATCTTCTGATCAATATTATGACATAAATAGCGAGGGGAACGCACGGTCATGTGAGTTACGTCGATTGTGTGGGCGGTTTATTTTGCACGTATGTTTACAAGGTTACTTGTTCTTTTTGGTTTGTTTGCGTGCTCTCATTTAATTGCACAAGATGTTGTGTGTTAAACAGTGTTTACTTATACAACATTAATTTCTTTATGCACAAACAAACACTTGATATCGGAACCCAAGTCGTCGACGGCGCGTACTGTTCCCACGCGCCTCAAGGAGCTGTCAGCAAACCGTAGAGGCCCAGCCTACTGCCACCTGCTAAGCGGCCCTGGCTACCAGCTGAGGCAGGCAGAGTCGAAGCCTACTGGGGCCAAAGGCCGCTTTCTGAAAAGAAGGCTCGGCTCAAGTATGATAGGCAACGAAGGAACGGGGTAGGTTTTTAGTCAGTAAGAGTCTGACACTATCTCCTGCTCCGCCCAAGGACGGGATTTGTCATTGGATGATTTTACCTACCATAAAGAAAAACACTTAAAACCGGAAAGAACAAAATACAGACAGATGTGTAAAAAAGTGCTGCTTGTTAAAATGAAATTTCTTCTAGCAGACCTGTGACAGGATAGTAGGATGAAAGATGTAGACACCTGTGCACTTATTTAAATAATTTAGAAAAGTTAAAATGGATTATACTATCAAATTTAATGATAGTTACATACAGATATACCAATCACCATTCAATTTGATTTTTCACTAGAATATTTTTTTCAATTTCAGGTTTGTTTTATAATCTTTGCATGCCTGTAGATAAAATGTGGTGATACTAAATTACTACGTTCTGTTCTTTGAAATACAGGTTTGTTCCCTAGTTAGTTAGTTTGAAGGACAATGATCTTATTTATGTGATACTAGCTTTTGCCCGCGGCTTCGCTCCCACTCTACCCTACTCTACCCTACCCTACCCTACTTAAGAACCTTCATCTGACAATAAAAACACAACAACAAAAGAATTAACGAAATCGGTCCAGCTGATCTCTAGATTTGCGCTTAGCAACACATTCAGCGATTCATTTTTATATTATAGATAACCACTCTCATTACTGGTGTTTCATCACCGATGTTACTTATGAGCTAGTCTTTTTTGCGTAATAAATAATTACTTACTAAGTTGTATATGTTACTATAAATATAATCCTTATAAAACTTTTAAATATATTTGCAGATAATTTGATGGTGACCAGATGTTTCGAAAGATTCACCGCTGCTTTAAAATGTAAAGGAAACTGAAGGAGCACAGGAGGGTTTTAGTCAGAATAAGTCACACCCACATGTCAGACTTGTTGTTCCAATCAGAATAGGAGAAGTAATTTGACAGTTGCTTAAACAAAAACAAACATATTCCCAATGATATTATATTAAACTAATATGTTACGAGCGCGCAATCGTGAAAACTCGAAAATATAATATAATATAATAATAAATAGGTATTATAATATTTCACAACTTTGACACAAAGTCATTTAGTCCCAAGCTAAGCAGAGCTTGTGTTATGAGTACTAGACAACAGATAAACATACTTATATATTTCTAAATACATACATAAGAAAAATGACATCCAGAGACAGAACAAATGATCGTGCTCATCACACAAACATTTGTCCTGAGTGGGAATCGAAACCACGACCTCCGGCACAGCAGTCAGAACCACTGACTACTAGATCAACGGGCCTGTCACCAATCCACTAAAAATATCCTAATTAGGATCTTTTCAGGTGATTGGTGGCCAGAATAATGTTTGTTTACATTATCGCGAATTGAAAACAATAGCTGTTTCTTTTTTCTTTTTGGATTTATCATGCTATCCCTTTTCTATTATCTTGACTTGTAGTGAAATGTATGCTGCTATGCGGAACTCATTTTTCTGCTGTTTGTGACTGTATAACATATCTATTTATTAGAATATTATTGCATATTCCCAATCGCACTAGTCCAGTCAGAGAGGAGAAGTAATTTGACAATTGCATATACACCAACAAATTCCCTATTGCACTAGCAAAATATCCTTTAAGCTTAGGTAGGTATAACAACTCCGTCAACTGTAGGTGGTTGCGCCAATTTGCTATGTTCCGCGATTTTGTTTTTTGTAATTTATTTTTTTGGCCTAGCAATCCTATACCATCCGTTTCCCTTCCCCGCACGACCTCTAGAAATGATTTGACATTGACGTTTGTGCATCGACTGTGAATGTGACCGCACCGCTAACCGCTCCCGCTCGAAATTACAAGAAAATTGACTATTTCGTGATCCAACCATTCAAAACTCAACAATAGTGCAGTGTAGTGCAAACAGGACCTGGCAGTGGTTAAATGTGCGAAGTCGAGGATCGCCGGCCGGCGCCACGTGGAACCTTCGAAGTCAAAAGGTCAGTGTTCCTTCCTAGTTTCCGTCCCATCCAGGCACAGTATCTGCATATTGTTAACAAACCTTAGATCGCTTTTTAAACCTACAGTCCACATCAAGCAAATTCGCGCATCCATTACTTTTGGTCCTACGAGCAGGATCGTGAATCATTTTCTTGTAATTTCGCAATATAGTATTTGTTCCATAGGGAATAAACGCAACGCGCCTGTTTACCTAGATATAATAGTAGAAAACCCGCATCTAGGCATTTAGGCAACTATACGTTATTTCGCTCGTATAGTTAAAGAGCCATTGATAATTACGGTACCTACGCCGTCAACCGCACCGCATAATTATAGTTAGCTACGTAAATATCAGCGTAGATATAAATCGATCGCATTCTTTTTCTTGACAAAATTCATTCGGAAGTCCTACAAATTGCATTTAGGTAGACGCATTTCAAAAATACCCGTTCATTGTTGAGTGAATATTTGTAGGAAACGGATAAACCATAGATTATATACGCATATGAACGACGCCGTTCACTTTGTTGTTTACAATATTACCATATTGTTATCTGATAATTATCGCTTACTTAATAATTCGTTAAGTGTTTGTTTGAGTGTATAGTGTGAATATATCAAAACAAGATGTCTCTTAAGGGCAATAAGGTTAGTACTGATTTAAAGGTTCAGTTAAAGCTTTTATACGCTAAAAGGGACTCACAGTTTTCACGTGTTCAATCAATTTGTGATAAATCTTTGCAAACCTCGGATCTGGCGATTAGAGATGCTTTCTTGTGTTCGTTGGAAACTTTAGATAGTTTGCGCGCGGATTTTGAATCTACAATTAATAATATAAACATTTTAGAGTTGGAGTTAAATCCTGATTACTGTGTGAGTTATCAGGCATTGTCGTCCTTTGATGACTTGTATTGTCGTATCAAACGTATTGCTAGGAGTTTAGAGACTCCCCCCCCCGCGAGTGGTTTATCCAACCCTCCTCGCGAACGCCCACGATTGCCGCCAATTCAAATACCTGAATTTAATGGTGACATTCGAAATTGGAATTTATTTATAGATAGTTTCGAAAATATAATACATAGGAACACATCGCTGACAGATCACGAGAGATTGCATTATCTCGTAGAAAAATTGACCGGTAAGGCAAAGGCTGTCTGTGCTGGAATTACGTTTAGCGCTGAAAATTACACTTTAGTTTTGGACACTTTAAAAACAAAATACGAAGATAAGCGATTAGTAGCCACCGCATATTTAGATCAATTATTCGATTTGAAAAGTTTTTCCGTTTGTAACGATCATAATTTAGAGAAGTTTTTAAATATTTTCGCATCATCTGTTCGTGCAGTAAAGAACCTAAAGGTCAATGACCTCTGTGACTTTTTGTTTTTGTATATCGGTTTAAATAAATTGGATCCTGAAACTGTTCGTCTGTTTGAAACGACTCAGCGCGGCAAAGAAATACCTAAGTTCGAAGATTTAGAATCTTTTATTCGCGACCATATTAAGGTATTGCAGCGCACGTCGGCACGTCATGAAGTCACGAATAGGACAGGTTCCGATCGCCGTATAGACGCGTCATCGAAGTCAGTCAAGACTGCACATACGCTAGTTAATACCGCCTCAACACCTGACTGTTCTCTGTGTAAGGGTAGCCATACACAGCTGTACAAGTGTTCGGGATTTCAGAGATTATCGCCTAGTGATCGTTACAAGTTTGTCCGCACTAATAATTTGTGTTTTAATTGTCTAAGTGACAAACATCTGGTTACGTCATGTAACAGTGGTGTTAGCTGTCGTAAATGTCTAGCTAGACATCATACCTTCTTACATTTTGAGAGTAGTAAGCTGCCATCGCAGCAGCAGCCTGCGCAGACGCGCGACGCTTGTGACGCGCGGCCTGCTGCAAGTGCAAACGACGTAACATTGTGTTCGCTTTCCGCCGCTGGTACTCAAATCACTACCGTTTTACTTGCGACCGCGCAAGTTGTCATTGTAGATGCCTTTGGCAAACCGCACACCGTTCGAGCGCTACTAGATGGCGCTTCCCAGAGTAATTTTATTACTCGGGATTGTTGTCAACGCCTTGGTTTTAGTTTTAATAATTGGTCATCCCGCTCAGAAGTGAAAGGTTTTGGAGGTTTAAAGGCAACCATTCACGGTTCCATTAAAATAATATTTAGTTCACGTTTTAATCGTAATATTTCGTTTGAAATGGATTCGCTAGTCGCAGATAAGATTACGGAACGGTTGCCCACGGTACCGGTTGACACGTCCATGCTGACGGAGTTTGAGAACTTGCAGTTGGCCGACGGAAATTACGCTTTCCCTGGAGATATCGATCTATTGATCGGTGCTTCGATTCTCCCGCATCTCCAGTTATCACGTAAAATTCAAGGTCTTCCGATGTACCCCGCTCCGCACGCACTGGAAACAGTTCTCGGGTTTGTTATAGTTGGTTCCGCACCCGCTTGTTTAGTTAGTTACTCGACTGTGTCGCACTGTTGCACCGTCGAGCCGCCGCTTGAGTCTACCATCCGCAAGTTCTGGGAGATTGAAGAGGTGAATGTCCCGCCTATTCTCAGCCCTGAGGATCAGGTCACTGAGGAGATTTATACCCGCACGACTACTCGTGATAAAGATGGTCGTTATGTTGTCGCGCTCCCTTTCAAGGGTGATATTTTTTCGCTCGGTGGCTCCCGTGCCTCCGCAGAAAAACGCTTGTTTGCTATTGCGCTCTCTGCCGATATTCGGCAAATGTTTCTTAGTATTGGAATCAGAGAATGTGACCGTAGATTCCAACGCTCCTTGTATAGATTTTCTCCGCAGGAACCTTTGAAGGTTTACGAATTCAATCGTCGAATTCAATCGTCACCCCATCGATGGGGCACGTTTGTCGCAAATAGGGTGGCTAAGATTCAAGCTGAATTGTCACCGGAAAATATATTCCATGTCGCTGGAACAGAAAACCCAGCTGATTGTCTCTCACGTGGTTTGCTTCCTGCGCAAATTTTAAATCATCCGCTTTGGTTTTGTGGCCCTCCCTGGCTTCATACCACTCCTAACGAGTGGCCAAATGCTCCGTTTAACCCCGCTACTGTTTCAGAGCCACCCGAGGAAAAGAAACATACGCTTGTAGTATCAGTTCCGCGTGAAGAGTCAGTTGTTTTGTTGTTGTCTAATCGAGTCTCGTCTTGGTCGAGACTATTACGCTGTGTAGTTTATGTCCTAAGATTTTTGAGATTATTACCATCGCGTGGTGCTATAATCGCAGCTGATTTGGATAGAGCTGAATCAGTTGTACTTCGAGAGTTGCAGAAATTTTATTTTTCAATAGAATTTCGTAGTTTAGAATCACAAAAACCTTGTAGTCGCGCACTTCAACATTTGAAACCATTTTTGCAAGACGGACTCATTCGTGTCGGTGGCCGTCTGCGAAATGCTAAGTTAGAGTTTGAACAAATGCATCCAGTAGTTCTACCACGCAGGGATCACGTTTTGGATTTGTTGGTGGATTATCACCATAAGGTGAATTGTCACGCTGGTCCCGATTTGTTAATGTCCATTCTTCGACAGAAGTACTGGATACTTTCCGCTCGCAATTTGATACGCGCTAGAGTGCACAGATGTGTGCCCTGCTTTAAGCTCCGCCCGCGTTTCAACGCGCCGGAAATGGCCGACCATCGTTCTTGTCGTGTTGTACAGACGGTGAAACCTTTCATACATACTGGGACGGACTATGCTGGACCGTTTAGGGTCACTATTGCCCGTGGTCGTGGTATACGTTCCACAAAGGCATACATTTGCCTATTCGTTTGTATGACAACTCGTGCAGTTCACATAGAGTTAACCAGTGATTTGAGTACGCAGGGTTTTATGTCTGCATTTAAACGATTTTTATCTCGCCGTGGTCCCGTTAAGCGCTTATACTCTGACAACGGCACAAATTATGTTGGAGCGCGACGCAATATTTCGGAATTACATACATTCTTACGCTCCAAGTACTACCAAAGTGAATTCGCCCATGTCTTAGCTGAGAATCGCATTGATTGGTGTTTTAATACGCCAGCGGCTAGTCATTTTGGTGGCAATTGGGAGGCGAATATTAAAAGCCTTAAGTCGCACCTGTTTCGGGTCATAGGCGAACAGATTCTCTCGTACGAGGAGTTGAGCACTGTACTCGCTCAGGTAGAGGCGTTGATGAATACGCGTCCGTTGTGTCGGACTTTGTCTAGTGATCCATCGGAGCCACTAGCGTTGACGCCGGCTCACTTCTTGACGACGACTCCTCTTAAATATTTGCCCGCTTTAGATGTCGAGACTGACCAACTGCAGCTTCACCCGCGTCACGCTCTGCTAGATAGCTTAGTTCAGTCCTTTTGGAAGCGATGGAGGACAGATTATCTGCATACGCTGCAGTCGCGTCAAAAGTGGAACACTCCTTCAGATCCAGTCACAGTCGGTACTGTGGTGATACTGAAGACTGAGAGTGCGCCTCCTCTGCACTGGCCTCTTGGTGTAGTGGAAGAAGTTTTTCCGGGTTCGAACGGAATAACGCGAGTCGTAAAGGTTAAAACCGCAACTGGATCGTACCTGCGTCCGGTTATTCGCCTCTGCCCTCTGCCTAATCAGTAGTAGTGGCATAGTTAGTTATAAGTTGTTTCGCTACCTAGTATTGATAGTTTAGATTAGTAATAGGGTTTAGTTTCGCTTTTGTTTTTTTTCTTTTCTTTGAAGGTAACCCTTCAAACCCGGGGGGAATGGTTGCGCCAATTTGCTATGTTCCGCGATTTTGTTTTTTGTAATTTATTTTTTTGGCCTAGCAATCCTATACCATCCGTTTCCCTTCCCCGCACGACCTCTAGAAATGATTTGACATTGACGTTTGTGCATCGACTGTGAATGTGACCGCACCGCTAACCGCTCCCGCTCGAAATTACAAGAAAATTGACTATTTCGTGATCCAACCATTCAAAACTCAACAATAGTGCAGTGTAGTGCAAACAGGACCTGGCAGTGGTTAAATGTGCGAAGTCGAGGATCGCCGGCCGGCGCCACGTGGAACCTTCGAAGTCAAAAGGTCAGTGTTCCTTCCTAGTTTCCGTCCCATCCAGGCACAGTATCTGCATATTGTTAACAAACCTTAGATCGCTTTTTAAACCTACAGTCCACATCAAGCAAATTCGCGCATCCAGTAGGAATACCTCTGATATTAATCTTTCCCGAAAATAAAATCTTTCCCGAAGGAAATCTTCCAATATCAATGTTAGATACACACACACACACATACTCACACTCTTTATGCTCTAGGAAGTAGGATAAGCCACGTTGAGATTTATCTGAATAACTATCCAACTCACACGTGCATGCTAAGCTCAATTCTTCTCTATTACTATTTTTATATTCACAGTATTGTGTCTGTATCGAATAAATGTTTTCCATTAAATTGTATTCCATTCGTATATCATTTTGATTCTATTATTTTTCAATGATTTTTCCCGCTCTAGGGTGGTACGGGAGGTCTGATAAAATTCGAAGATATGCAACTGAAATCGTCATAGAGTAACAGCAGAACTGTCGTAATAAGCAAAATTGCTTTGTTTATACGTGTAGTCAATGACTGAATGAAAGAAGAGGGGAAGAGGATATCAAACAGATTAGATGATGAAGCCTAAAGTTTTTGTTTTAAACATAATTCACATTCACAAAAAAAAAATATAGACAAACAGATTATTATTAAATTATTTTCAAATATTTCATGTGTATTGGTATCCTGTAAAGAGAGTTTATTTTATTTATTTATAAAGTTAAGAGTTAAGTGGTAAAGTCCCTAACTTCCAAGTTACATTTCCACAAGTTAAAGTTTTGAATCCAATCAAATGAAAGAGCTTTTATCGACTGGAAAATGGCGTGTGCAAAAAACAAGTGTGAAATATGGGCAATCCGATGTTTATTTATAGTACTAAATAACATTAGAGTTGCGCTAACTTGATATTCTTTCGACTATTTGGCTATTTATAAGATAGTTTTACGATATATATATCACTCAAAGCGTCGAGAGAACGTTGTTCTCGTTCTCTCGAAGCTTTGAATGATCATTTACTCGACATTTTAATGAGCCACCAACCAATAGCTGAAATAGAAACGTGTTGCTAACTTTTTTACGACATAATGTCGAACATATTTCCAAAAGCTTCGCATGAATATAAGCATATTATCCAAAAACATCTCCTAAATTTAAATTATGATGACACGGAATCTCTACTTATAGTTTCTAAATAAAGATTTGTTCATTATATTGTAACTCAAGAGCAGTCAAAGCACACTCATGCATAAACAAGCATACATTATATACACTCCCACAAACACAGATGCGCGCAACCGAACTCTCACACACACATGCACATACACACCACAACACATGCACAACACGCACACGCACTCACAATATAGACACATTTATATTGTTTACATTACATCCACTAATGTAATTGTGATGAACTCACTCGCCGCGGGAGGAAGACCTGGAGTCCTGAAATACAGGCTGCCCTAGTTTAGGCTCCAGTCCACTCCATTTATTTTACTAGTCTTTACTGTATCACATTAATGTGGAAAATAAATTAATTTTTACTTTACTTTACTTTTTACTTTTACTTTTTAATTTAAAAAAAAATGTTATACGTATTTCTTAAAACTGCTTTAATTATTCCTTAGAAGTTCAAATGTCATTAGAAGGTCTCTGAAAAAGGATCTCATACATTTCTGAGTGGTTAATTTGAAATACTTCAAACACGAGTTTATGTTAATAATCAACTGAAATAGATGGAAAAGATGTTTGTTTTTATTCGAGCAGTGAGTTAGATACCTATCTTATTTTAATACCTAAAATAAAGTGCGATAAAAATATAAAAGATGGACACACAGCACAGGCGTAGGGTAACCAACCTTTCGGTATTTTACAGAATGTATTTTGGAGAGTGTGCGAGGAAATTGCATGACTGAATTTCGCCATCATTTTTCTACCTACTGTCCGGTAACCGTCCGGACCGAGTCCAAGTCGTCGACGGTGCGTATTGTTCCACGCGCGGCTCAAGGAGATGTTAGCAAACTGTAGGGGCCCAGCAGGGTCGAAACCTACAGGGGCCTAGGGCTTGCTTCATGCCATATAGAATAAAAGGCTTTTTTATCGTTATTTATTTATTAAAAAAAAAAACACATTAACTAAATTACAGTAACAACCCATTCTACCACTCGTTAGAGATAAACATTCTATTGTACAAACATACCCCCGTCCACAGATAGCGCAAGTGAACAAGGCGGTTAGTGAGGCGTTCAAGGGCGGCTGTAACTGGCGATCAAGTGACGTCACTCACGAGGGTAACACGCTTGAGAAGTGGGCTTGTATTTAGATATTCATTTTACTTGTTAGACTTTGTACACACGAGAGGCATGTTGCTAACGGCAGAGGTAGCAGCAGCTAACGCGTAAGCTGCTGCCGTCGTGCCACAGAGGGAGAGAACTCACGAAGCGGTTTTCTCCCGCTGCTGCCACGGTTGCGAGCCCGCAGTTTCTGTAGAATGCAAATGTATATACTCGTATATGTAAAAAATTAAAGTAATTTTCACGACGTGGTTTACGGCCGCGGTGTGCGCAGTTATTCGCGGCTGCCGCTCGGTCGCTGCGGTCGTCCGCCGCCACCTCGGCGGTTTACGCTCGCATGCGCGGTCGGTTGGCAGCGACCGCGCCCTATCGTCTTGTACTCGAAAATCGCAGCCGTCGCGACGGCGGCTACCCCGAATCAACCGTCTCGTGAGTTTTGAAATAAAATAGCCGTTTCCTCTACCGCGGCGGCCGCGGTATTAATCAGTGAGTGGTATTTCGCTTTTATATTTATATATTAAAACTTTATCCACGAGTAAAAAGCACTGTACAATAGCCTTATGTTTTCCTACCAGTCGACACAAGGTTGGTTCAGGGATACATAAAGCGGAGATAGAATATTATTACTGTGGTAGGTCATCTACTGTTATATGACTATTATGTCTAGCCTATAGTGTCCCGCGGCTGAGTAACGGCAAAAATTGGCACTATTTGGTGGCAAAAATTGGTTGGCGCAGTGATTGAGCGATTGGTTACTACACTATGTGTCTCGGGTTCGGTTCCCGCTAGGAAAATTGTTATCGTTTTTTAAGCTACCATTTGTTTTAGAGAGGTAAGTGAGTATTTGCTTGTATTTTGATGGTTGATTTTAACGTAACGCAGAACAGTTCAGGTAGGTAAGTACCCCGGTAGCTGATGACTTTGTGACCATGTCATATTTTTATAATTTACATTAGGAAGGTATTATCGTGCAAGAGCAGTGGTGGCCTAGTGGTAATGGCCCCGACTTACGAGTTGTAGGTCGCGGGTTCAAACCCGGCTAGGCGCATTATTTTGTGTAATTTATTTCATCACCACTGCTCTTAAAACGGTGAAGGAAAACATCGTGAGGAAACCGGCATGTCCTAGAACCAAAAATTCGATGACATGTGATATCCACCAACCCGCACTGGGCCACGTGGTGGATTACGGCCCATTCCCTCTCTTAGAGAAGAGGCCTGTGTCCCAGCAGTGGGAACATTATAAGGCTGATGATGATGAGGTATTATCGCCGCGCCCGAGCGCGTTCGGATGTGAAAAGTGAAGTACATACATGAGATTGACATCTATACCCATCTATTCTGTGGTTCTTGGAAGGTACAGGCCTTGACTAAATTTAATAGAATTCGTGTCTAGATTTTTATTCTGATGACATTTAAAGGTCAGGTTACTTTATGAAATATGTATAATATTTTGTGTGTGGGAGTATTGGTCTGTGGTTCTTTTATTTCACAATAGGGAATATGCATGAAATATAGTACATTTTCATACAAGTGGAGAAAGTTTGTCATTGCGACCGAGTCGAAATTAACGGGTGTTATTTAGCCGAGCACTGCAGAGACAAATTTTTAGGTATATCAAACGACGTTTTTTAATACACTTACGAAAAAATAAATAAACAGTAGTTGACTAGTGTTTTTTTTTTCCCTGGAGTATGTTTCCTTGGGACAATAGGAGCTTGCATTGCATCAACCACAAATGCTGTGCCCGGCAGGGTCCATAATTGTGACTATTATCTATTTCCCTACCAACTATGTTTTTTTTTTTTTTTTTTTTTTATATTTTATAAACTAGCACTTGACTGCAATCCTACCTGATGGTAAGCAGTGATGCAATCGTCGATGGTAAAGCGCACTAGTTTATTAAGAGCCTATTCACTCTAGCCTTGAAGACGCCTAAATTATAATTGGCCGGGAAAACCGCAGCAGGCAAATTGTTCCAGTCCCTCGATGTACGCGGTATAAACGACGAGGCAAAACGCTTAGTCCGGACCGTGGAAGTTTCAACAACGTAAGGGTGGATATTCGCCGTACGCCGGGTTGTTCGATGGTAGAAAGGAGATGGCGGTATCAAGTCATGCAATTCCCGCGCACACTCTCCAAAATGCATCCTGTAAAACACCGAAAGGCTGGCTACTCTACGCCTGTGCTCGAGGCTTTGTAGATTGGACTTAACCAAGTCTGGATCACCAATTAGCCTCTTCGCACGCCTTTCCACCGAGTCCAAAGCTGCTAGGTGGCATTTTGCAGCACCAGCCCATATGTGGCTGCAGTACTCCACACACGAACGGACTTGTGCTTTGTATAAGATATGTATACATTATGGTACGCAATAAAGAATTGAGAATTGAGAAACCTTATAATGTTCCCACTGCTGGGACTCAGGCCTCCTCTCTAGGATAGGGAATAGGCCATAATCCATGATGCGGGCCCAGTGCGGGTTGGTGGATGTAGCATGTCTTCGAATTTTTGGTTCTAGAACATGCCAGTTTCCTCACGATGTTTTCCTTTACCGTTTTTAGAGCAGTGGTGATGAAATAAATTACAGAAAGTAATGCACCTGGCTGGGTTAGAACCCACGACCTACAACTGTTAAGTCGGGGCCGTTACCACTCGGCCATCACTGCTCTCCATATACTGTTATATGACTGTTATATCTAGCCTGTATTTCCCACGGCTGGGCAAAAGCCTTCCTTCATTCCAGTTCATGCATGACAACTGAAAACAAAAGCAACCATAACTTGAAATAATTTCGTACGACAGCCAGACAGACCTACTTTTAGGCAAATCACAGCAAAATCCGACGCTAGTGGGCGTCAGGGCGGCTAGTCGCTTTCAATCACTATCCTGTTACTATGTTTAGTTTAAGACACACCCAGTTATTTTATTAAATGTGTTTCGTTAAGTACAAAAGAAACGACATAGGCACTGTGGTTTTTTTTTTTTTTTTTTTTTTTTTTATGGTAGGTAAAATCATCCAATGACAAATCCCGCCCTTGGGCGGAGCGGGAAGTAGTGTCAGACTCTTACTGACTAAAAACCTACCCCGTTCCTTCGTAGCCTATCGTGCCGGGGTCGAGCATTCCTTTCGGAACTAACCCATGACCCCAGTAGGCTTCGACCCTGCCTGCCTGCAGTTAGCAGGCTGGGCCTCTTCGGTGTGCTGACAGCTCCTTGAGGCGCGCGGGAACAGAACGCGCCGTCGACGACTTGGGCTCGGTCCGGTCGGTTACCGGACGATCGGACAGCGTGCTACCCATTGCACGCCGTCCGCAAGCCCGCGCCTACGGTGGCCGGAAATCGGGATCGGAATCCCGGTGGCGGCTGGGGCGAGCGCCCCGTTGCCTCTGCCTGATGCGGTCGGCCTCCTCCTTCGCTAGCATTACTGCTTCGCAGAAGGAGGCGACCGCCTGCCATCCCTCCTCACTACGGACCATGGCCTGAACCAAGGCCCGGCGAGAGAGATCGCTGCCGCCGATCGCCCCCACGAGGACACGGCGATGCTCCGCCCAGGCGGGGCACACCTCTACAGTGTGCTCCACCGTGTCCTCCGGATGTTCCGCACAGTGGCGACACCCGGGCGAATCCTCCGCACGAATCCGGAACAGGTACTTAGCGAACTTTCCGTGTTCGGTAAGCACCTGCGTCGTGCGGAAGTTGAGAACGCCGTGAGGTCTTTCCAGCCACGCCCCAAGGATGGGCCTTATCGCCCCAATTGTGGCGCGCCCCGAACGAGGTTGCGAAAGTCGTTGACGCCATTTCGCCATGAGATCCCGCCGGAGCTCTGTCCGCCATGCCTCGACTTGTCGTGGCAGCGGAATTTCGCCCCGGCGTTGCATCTCCATGCGCTTGTCGTGCATGTGTGCAAGGACTGTTGCCTCCAGATCCCACGGCGGTTGGCCAGCAAGGAGGGTCGCCGCCTCGCGGGAGATCGTTCGGTACCCTCGCACCATGCGTATTGCCATGACCCTCTGGCACGCATTCAGCTGGGTCCTTGGTTGCTGTTGCAACGTCGGTGCCCACACCGGAGCCCCGTAGAGAGCCATGGACCGAACGATTCCCGCGTAGAGCTTCCGGCAGGAGGCGTCTGGTCCCCTGAGGTTGGGCAGGAGCCGCCCGAGAGCAGCCCCAGTCCGATTCAGTTTGGGAGCCAGACGTCGGAAGTGCTCCTTGAAGTTCCACCAGCTGTCGAGTGTTGTAATATCACATCACTAGTTAGTAAAACTAATGGTCACAACCCTAGTGAGATATATCGGTCATTGTCGGTATGGGTGTGGCCGCCTAAGCAGTGTCTGATTAATCTTAATATTATGTACATGTTCTAAGTCTAATAAATCTAGTATTCACTATATCAAGTGTTTCAATATAAACATTACATGGTGTCAGAAGTGAAGAATCCAAAAACACGAAGAAAATCGCGAAAAAAATGGACCACTCATCAACAGTCAAAAGCGGTAGCCATTTTGAACAAAGTCTGAACAATGCGATTAAAGCCTTGAAAATCACCTCAGATTCAACAAACAACAATGCGGAAGCATGGAAACGCTGGTGGCAGCAATTTGAGCTGTATTTGTTAGCCACAGGTCTGGACAGGGCAGGTGAAAAACGCAAGATCGCCATTTTACTCCATCTCATTGGTGCGAACGGTTTAAATATATTTAACACTTTTAACCTCAAATTAGAAGAGACCACGATACTGGATGTCAAAGAAAAATTCGACCATTATTTTGAGCCTAGGAGAAACTTGACCATGTGCCGTTATAGTTTCTTCACAAGGAGACAACAGAAATCCGAGTCCATCGAGGGATTCCTGGCAGATCTAGAAAATAAAAGTCAAGAATGCGAATTTGGAACGCTCAGGGAATCACTCATCAGGGATATTTTTATCGCAAATCTAAATCTAGATTTAGCACATGTCCGTCAGAGATTGCTGCAGGAACCTGATCTGACATACCAGAGGATGCGAGAACTAGCAAGGACACTCATCGTTGCTCAGCAAGATGCAGAAAAGATGCTCAATGGTTCTACAAAGGAAAATACGGAAAATGTCATGCATCTACGTCGGAGGAGCCGTAGTCGAGGGGAACGTCGACAGCGAGCTTCACCAGTCGGTCAGCAGGGATCTGGCGCAGGGAAGTCACCCAACAAAGGAAAACAGTCTCCCAACCCTGAAAAGCGCTCGAGGACGTGTAGCCGCTGTGGGCAGTCTCACCGCTACAAGTGCCCAGCGCAAGGAGTCAAATGCAGGTCATGTAAATCTTTTGGTCATTTTGCTAAGTATTGTTTTACAAATAAAAAAGTCAGTCATTTAGAGTCGTTTAATTCAAGTGATAACAGTAGTCAAGATTATTTTGTTGGAATTATAAGTCATAAGACAAGTCAATCCGACAGTCATTCAAAGTCACATAAACATGTCAAGTCAATAGGCACACCGTCACGCACAATGCAACTACACCGACAATCACAGTCAGGGTGGTCATATAATGGCCAGTCACAGTCTAGGAATGATTCCGATGATGAGAATGGTGTCATATCTGAGAGATCTCATGTAGACTCACATTGTCATAAAAAATATTATAAGTCATGTCTCAATGATGAAAGTGGTGAAAATGTAATATCTGAGAGGTCCAAAAATAGCCTCGGTGATGAATGCAATCACCAGTCTGAGAGATTCAGTGTCAAGTCAAAGAAGTCAAATAAATATAGTCAAAGTCAAAGTTCATATCTCAATGATGAACACAGACACATGTCTGAGGAATCACTCACTATCATAACAAAACCATTTCATCAAAAGTCATTTGTTACACTTAGAACAAGTACGTCAATCACATCACCACAAAGTCAACAAGTCAACACAGTAGATACAACACAAAACAAATACTATTCTAATCAGTCATGGAACATAAACATTTTAGTAGGTCATACACAAATTAGTTGTATCATTGATTCAGGAGCTGATCTTAACATAATGTCAAAACAAACTTTTCTTTGTTTAAAACGTCATTCTCAAATGACACTTGTCAAATGTCAGATAAATGTCACTGGATTTGGTGGCAAGTCAATACCCATAATTGGTAAAGTCAATGTCAGATGCAGCTTAACCTTGAATAACAGTACTATTATAGAAAATATAGTATTTATAGTCGCAGATTTAGTTTGTCCAAATGTCCTAGGTCTTCCCACTTGTGAGAAATTAGGTATAATTAAAAGAGTTTTTTCAGTGTCAAAACAAAATTTTTGTCAACAAATTCTTACACAATACAATGATGTATTCCAGGGTCTTGGATGTCTGCCTCCTGTCTGTCACCTGAAACTCAAACCTGATGCAGTGCCATGTGTGGATCCTCCCAGGAGAGTACCATTTGCGTTGCTCGATAAACTTCGCGAAGAGTTGGATCGCATGGAAAGAATGCAGGTGATTGAGAAAGTCACTAAGCCTACAGAATGGGTGAATAGCATAGTAATTACTGTCAAGAATTCAGGTCAGTTGAGAATTTGTTTAGATCCTAGAAATTTAAATAAGAATATTATAAGGGAAATCTATCCACTTAAGTCAATTGATGAGATAAGATCTCAGTTAGTTGGAGCTGAATGTTTCTCTCATTTAGATGCTTTTTCAGGATTCTGGATGTTAAGATTAGATGAATATAGTTCTGATTTATGTACCTTTCAAACACCCTTTGGTAGATATAAATATTTAAGATTGCCTTTTGGTATAAATGCATCATCAGAAATATTTCAGAGAGTTATGATGAATTTGTTTGGTGATTTAGAAGGAGTCTTAATATTCATCGATGACATTCTTGTCTATGGACCGAATGAGGCCATACATAATGAGAGATTACATAAGGTCATGCAAAGAGCACGTCAAGTCAATTTAAAGTTCAATAAGTCTAAATGTAAGTTTCTAGTTTCTGAAGTCTGTTTTTTAGGTTATGTTTTTAGTAAACATGGTGCTAGGGTTGATCAAGAAAAAGTAAAAGCAATTGTCAATATGCCTACACCACAAAATGTCAAAGAATTGCAAAGAATTTTAGGTATGATCAACTATTTAGGTCCCTTTATTAGCAATTTGTCAGAAAAAACTCAAATTTTAAGAAATCTTTTGAAAAAAGATTCAGTCTGGACTTGGGATGAAAATCATAGTAAATGTCTTAAGAGTTTAATAGATGAAATCACAAAGTCACCAGTCTTAGCTCATTATAACCCCAATATTCCATTAGTCTTGTCAGTAGATTCGTCTAAGTCAGCATTGGGAGCAGTCATTTTACAAAACAATAAACCCATTGCTTATAGTTCAAAAACACTAACAGAAACTCAGTCTAGGTATGCTCAAATTGAGAAAGAATTGTTAGCAATACAATTTGGTTGTGAAAAGTTTCACCAGTATGTATATGGTCATAGGGTAACTGTCCATACTGATCACAAACCCTTAGTCTACTTATTTGATAAACCATTACATGATGTACCAGCTAGATTACAGCGAATGATGTTAACTTTACAAAAATATGATTTGAGAGTTATACATGTCCCAGGAAAGCAGATGTATATATCAGATACATTGTCCAGAGCAGCCTTAAAAGATCATTATATACCAGAGAATGAATCTGAAATGTCTTGTCATGTCAATTTAATGTATTCAAATTTAGCTGTCACAAAGGAATACAGTACAAAACTGTTGCAACATACAAATAAAGATGAAACTTTGCAATTGTTAAAGAAATATTATTATGAAGGTTGGCCAAAAAATAAAAATAAAGTCAGTCCATTGGCAAAACCATTTTGGAGTACACAAGCTGAAATTCATGTAGTCAAAGATTTGTTGTTTAAAGGTTCAAAATTAATAGTACCACAGTCTATGTATAAAGAAATGTTGGCTAAAATCCACGAAGGTCACCAAGGTATAAATAAATGTTTAAAAGTAGCAAGAGATTCTTTGTATTGGCCAAGCATGTCAGCAGATATTAAAAATGTGGTAGAACAGTGTCTCATATGTGCAAAATATAAACCGTGTAATCAAAAGGAACCACTACAAAATTTTGAAATAAATAAGTATCCATGGCAACAAGTTGGTATTGATTTAATGTATTTTGATAACCTTACATATTTAATTGTCACAGATTATTATTCTAAATACATAGAAATAGCTTTGTTAAATAAAAACAGTACAGCCAAAAATGTAATTACACATTTAAAGTCTATTTTTGCCCGTCATGGAATACCTTTGTCATTAGTGTCAGATGGTGGACCTCCTTTTCAGTCATTAGAATTTAAAAATTTCCTACATGAATGGGACATAGAACATAATGTAACTAGTCCATATCATTCACAGTCAAATGGACAAGCAGAAAGTTCAGTCAAAATAGTCAAAAATATGTTAAAAAAATGTAGAGAAAATTCGTCTGACCCATATATAGCCTTATTACAATATAGAAATACACCTAAGAATAACTTACCATCTCCAGCACAATTGTTAATGTCTAGGAATTTAAGAGATAACATTCCAATGTCATACAAAAAATTAAAACCAAAGGTTGTAACATTTAAAAATTATAAAGAGTGTGTCAATAAGAACAATGAAAAAAAGTCTAAGTATTATAACAAGAATACTAAGTCATTGTCAATATTATATCCCAATGATCATGTCTACTTCAAAAGAAAACCAAATTATAATTGGGAACAGGCCATTGTCAAACAAAGGTTGACAGGAAATAGGTCATATATCATTGAGGATGTCAATGGAGTTAGGTATAGGAGAAACAGAATTCACCTAAGGCATAAATATTCTCCTATGTTATCCAACTCGTCGCAGGGGAGAGAGGAAGGTGATAGTCAGGAGTCAGCACCTCAAGAATCCTCATCTCAATTCATAGGTCAAAAGTCAACCCGTTATGGTAGAATTGTAAAGCCAACTAGAAGGCTAATTGATGAAATCAATTAAATGTACTAAAGTGTATTTTAGATTAAGTCATATTTAAGCCAAGATGTTTTGTATTGTAAAACTAAATAAGTACTTGTCAGATACTTTGTATTGTCAATTGAATTTAAGTCAAGTCCGTCCACAGCCTATGTTACATTGTTTGTTAAAGGTTAATTTGAACTTAACAAGGGGGATGTTGTAATATCACATCACTAGTTAGTAAAACTAATGGTCACAACCCTAGTGAGATATATCGGTCATTGTCGGTATGGGTGTGGCCGCCTAAGCAGTGTCTGATTAATCTTAATATTATGTACATGTTCTAAGTCTAATAAATCTAGTATTCACTATATCAAGTGTTTCAATATAAACATTACATCGAGGACGAGTCCCAGGTACTTCATCGTCGACCCGACGCTGATGTGAACCCCTCCTACCGTTAGCTGGGAACGAGGTGGTGGCGCACCCCGAGGGCCGTGGAAGCACATGGCCTCGGATTTGTGCAGTGCCACCTCGAGTCCCAACTGCTGGATCCTGTCAACGACCATCGCAACCCCGCGTGTCGCTAATTCGACCGCCGTCCGGTACGACTCTCCCCGCGCTAGGACCAACGTGTCGTCCGCGTAGCAGACCACGCTGACCCCGTCGGGGAAGTCGCCGCGCAGCACGTAGTCGTACCCGATGTTCCACAAGGGTGGTCCTAGTACCGATCCCTGCGGAACACCGCACGACATCTCTCGACGTTTCCACTCTCCCTGGTGACCGGGGTAGATGATATACCTCTCCGATAGGTAGGCCTCGATCACACGACAGAGGTAGTCGGGCACCCGGTGGTACCGGAGTGCCGTTCCAATGCAACTCCAGGGCAGGGAGTTGAAGGCGTTGGCAATGTCCAAGGACACTGCCACGACACACCTGCCCTGGGACACCGCATCCCCCGTCGTGAGGGCTCGCACGCGCATGATGGCGTCCACCGTGGAGCGCATCCTGCGAAAACCAAACTGTCCGTCCGACAGGTCCGGCCCCACCCTTGCAAGGCGCGCGACGAGGCGGTTTGCAATGACTCTTTCAAAGAGCTTGCCCACCTCGTCGAGCAGCACAATGGGCCGGTACGCGGACGGAGAGTCCGCAGGGCGCCCAGGCTTCGCTATGAGGACCAGTTTCCCCGTCTTCCAGCGAAGTGGGAACTGGCCCCTCTCCAGACATGCGCTAAAGAGCCCCCTCAATCGAGGCCCGAGAGCCTCCATAGCCAGGACCCAGGCCCTCCCAGGCAGGCCGTCAGGTCCTGGGGCGGTATTCTTGGCACTCAGCCTTCGTACCGCCACTCTCATCTCTACCTCGGTCACCTCTGGAACATCGTCGTCGTCGTCGTGGTCCGCGTCAGGTACTGCCGGTGTTGGCGGAGCCATAGACGGGGGGGAGTGTACCCCCCGCGTAGGGAACAGAGTGCTGACCACACCCTCCACGAGCTCGGGCCGGAGACTCTGAGTCAGTGGGGGAGCCCATGGACGGAGTTTCTCCCGTACCATCTTGTATGGGCGTCCCCACGGGTCTGCATTCAGAGACCCCAGCCAGACGTTGCGGGCCTCCATTTTGGACCGCTTAATATCCGCTCGGAGGGTGCGCTTCGCTACCCTGTAACCCTCATACAGCTCCGCCTCAACAGCCTCCGCATCCGGCGGGCGGTTGCGGCGCTTGCAGTACCTGGCGTACCGGCGTCGCGCGTGGTTGCACGCATTGCGCAATGCCGCAATCTCCGGCGACCACCAGTACACCTGGCGCTTGGCACGTCCTGGACGGACTCGGGGCATTGACGCGTCGCAGATTTGCGACATGCCCTCCCGGAACCACTCTGCCTCGACGTCAATGTCGACAGGCCTGTCCGGTGCTTGCACCCAGGCCTGTACCGTCGCGGCTTCCAGGAGGAGCTCCCGGTCCATCTGCCTCAGCGCCCATCGCGGACCACAAGGGCTCCGCTGGACCGGCGCGGTTGAGGTTTGGGCGGAGACGTCAAACCGGATGTACCGGTGGTCTGAGAACGTCTCCACCCCCTCCATAACACGCCAGTCGACGACACGTGGTGCCAGATCGGGGCTGGCGAACGACAGGTCCACCACTGATTCGCCCCGCATCCGCACACACGTGGAAACAGAGCCCCGGTTTAGGAGGGCCAGGCCGGACTCCTCAGCCCAGGCCTCTACCGACCGACCCCGCCCGTTCGTGTAGCGGGAACCCCAAGCCTCGTTCCAGGCATTGAAGTCCCCGCAAACGACCACGGGGAGGTCCCTAAACCCAACGACGACGTTTTTCAGCTCCATAAGGGAGATGTGGAAATCGCCGAGAGATCTGCTCGGGGACAGGTAGACGCCTACCACTGCAATGTCCCCGAACCGTGCTGCCACGCAACCTCGTCCCCTCGTGACGCGCTCGAGGGGCGGGGTACCGGCGGCGGTCGACCTAATAAGAGACACCGAGCCGTCTAGGTCCGAAACCCAGTCTGCACTGGGCAGGACAAAATACGGCTCGGAGACTACGGCGACATTAATCGACCACTGCGCCATGCTCTGGAGCAACAGATCCTGAGCGGGGGCGCAGTGGTTGATGTTCGCCTGGAGGAGACGTAATGGAGCTGTTATTGACATTCCATTACGATCTCCTCCTGAGCCCTCTGTGAGGGTCCTGCCGCGGCGGCTGTGGCGGCGATAGCGGCGGCGGCTACGGACGCGGCTGCGGCGGTGAGGACGTCACCGGGGATGGGCCGGACCCTGTGCTTCACCTTGGTTGGAGGGTCGCAGGACCTGCACCAGCCTGGTGGTCCGCTTTTTTGCCTGCCGCCGCACATGCGTAGCAGTGCGGCGACTCACGGCATTCGGCGACTTTGTGACCAGGCTGGCCACATCGGAAGCAGCGGTCGCTGCGATCCACCTCCGCGGCGCAAAAGGCCCCCGCGTGGTGTCCCACGCGGCAGCGGTAGCACCGCAGAGGTCTGGGCTCCAACAGTCTCACCTGGGCGGAGACCCAGCCCACCAGAAGCCTTCGGCCCTCCCCAGTGATGGTTTTGGCCGCCGACACGGGGCAGCTGACCGTCACGGCTCGCATGCCTGTGCCATCAGTGCGGATGGTGCCCGCCCGAACCTGGTCGGCTGTGCACCCTCCCGCACCAACAATGGCGGCCACCACCTCGTCGACCCCAACGGAGTCGTCCAAGCCCATGATGCGCATGTCGATGCACTTCGTGGGCCTGGACACTCGGGCCTCCTCCGCGTCCAGGGACTCCCTGAGCCTCTTGGCCAGGGCGTCTGCCGCTGGGCCACTGGACGCGCCAGGGACCTCCAGCATTTGGGCACCGGTCACGGTGCGCCGCATGCGGAAGCCCTCAGAGGCTCCGAGCTCCTTGAGATGGGGCAGCACCGCCCGCCTCGCCTTGTCCATGACGGACTTGTACGTCACGCCCCTTTTCTCCGCTTCAGGCTGTAGCGTAATCACTACAGCCTCGGATTTAGGGGCGCGAAGTCTAGCCGCCATGGCGCGCTTCTTGCGCTCCAGCCGCCTCACGCGCTTTCTGGCCGCCCTGGCCGCCTTGCCCGCCTTCTTCTTGGCGCCGACCACCGTCCACTCGGCGCCAGCCGAAGGTTCTTCGGGCGGTTGAGGCGGCCTGGTAACCGCCCCGGCAGGACGTCTTGCCGGTTTAGCGGTGGGAACAGCCGCCGCCTTGCCCTTCGGGGGAGGGACAGCCCCTCCCTGCCGCCGTTGCTGCTGCTTAGCCGCCATGGCCCCGCGCTCGGCTTGCCCAGATGGGCCCGCCTTGGGCGCAGCAGCCGTGGCCGCAGCTGCGGCGGCGTACGTCACCGCCCTCTTCGGTCCAGAGGCCGCGAGCGGGGGACGCAAAACTACGCCTTCCAGGACGGAGAGCTGCCGCTGGATCCGCTCCTGGAACCGCTGCAGTTGCTGCTGGTTCTGCTGCTGGGAAGCAGCCAGCTCCTGCCGCAGCAGGGTCAGCAGCTCGCTCTCCGGCCCGGGCAGGGACTGGGACTCGCCTTGGCGCTGCTTGCGTCCCCTTTCTGGGGCGACGGGTCCACCTCCCTGGCGATCGGCCAGGTCCGCCTCGAGCCGCTCAATCCTTCTGTTGAAGTCTTTCTCGAGCGGCTCGAAGACTACGGCAAGTGCCTCCGAAATGGAGACGGCCCCCTGGGAGATGGCCGTCTCCTTCGAGGCAAACTTCCGTTTTTTAGACACGGCCGTTAGAGTGGCCGTGACTATTTCGCCAAATTTGGCGAGCGCCTCCTTCATGCCGTCTGGCAAGTTGTCAGACGGCACAGGCGCCGAGCGACCGACTTGGCCGGTGGTCGCCCCGAGGGGTAGCGCCTCCCTGGCAATTTCCAGGGATCGCTGGGTGGCTAACTCCTGAACAGAGAGCCCCCTTCCCCTTCCCGACTTGCGGCCCGCCCCCCGCCCGGAGGAGGAGATTTTGCGGGCCGACGCTTCGTCCGAGGACGACCCCGGACAACACCCTGACTTCGGGCGCTTTAGGAAGAATTCGTTCCTCTTGGGAGCGAATTCTTCCTCAACCTCCATCCTCTCCGAGGTGAGCGAAGACGCGGCATCCGAGTCCGATGCCGAGTCTCCGCTCACCTCCCTAAGGCCGAAAGTCCTGCCGGCCTGTCCTGTACCTGCCGGCGCCGCGGACGTGCTGGGTACGTGTCCCAGGGACTCCGCAACGCGGGCAGGTGAGCCACCCTGGCTCAATGCGTCCTCTATGGACGGAACGGGGTCCGGAGACCCGACGCGGTAGTTGCCCCCCCCAGAATACGAGGGGCAGCCCGAGCTCTGCTCGGGGGGGATTCTCCTCCTGCTAGGCAGGTGGTACCCCCCTGGGGTAGTATTTCTTTACTAGCCGCGTTCATTGTTTGCTGACACTCAGCTTTGCCTTTTTTATGGGGTGGGGTCCCCATTGTCACGTTCGCCATCCTGGTCATGTCTGCTGAACAGACACGTACCGGAGGCGAACCCACTTCTCCAAGATCGCCGCCCAAGAGCACCAACAGCTGGTTGTGCCGATGCTCCTGGGCTGCGCACCCTCTGTGGCGGTCCGACTGGACTCCGCCTGGGTGTGTTCCTCTTGGTCTGGTCTCTCCCTTGAGGCCTTCCGGCATGAGTAGCTCTACCGGCATAGCCCTCAAGATCACAGAGACACGCAAGCCCCACCACGACGACAACGTGGGAACACAGGCGGTGGGGATAGGCACTGTGGTGGGTGGAGGCGTAAACCAAAGAGCTTTTATGTTATTTACTATTATATTGTGAATCGAAGCTCAATTAAATTAGATTATTCCTATTTTTTTTCTCATTAACAGCATATTTAGCATAAAAGTGCGTTACAGGTACGTATATATACGCACCTATTGCATAAGGATTAGTTCAAGGAGGATTCTATCAGACGGCGACACTGTTCAATTTAGGTGTCAAAAAATCTTGCGAGAGGGCTCTCTATTCCCCCCTTATTTACTATACTATACTCTTTGATCTCACCATCTATGTCTAATTCTAACTTCTTTTTCATTTAAACTTTTAAAGCTATTACTACATGCCAGTTTGCACCTTACATAGGACCTGCTTGGATGCAACAGTACAAAAAAGGTGTGTTATCTCTATACGCCCAATCCACTGAAAAAATTTGGATCATATATGGATGGACCATGTATTGGAATAGCACATTTTTAGGTAGGAAAATCATCCAACGGCTCTCCCGCCCTTGGCCGGAGCGGGAGTAGTGTCAGACTTTTACAGACTAAAAACCTACTCTTGTTCCTTCTTTGCCTTCGTTCCAGGGCCTCGGTTTACACTTTTACATTACCCATGGCTCCAGTAGGCTTCGACACTGCTGGGTCCCTACGGTTTGCTGAGATCTCCTTGAGACGCGCGTGAAACAATACGCGTCGTCGACAACTTTGGCCTGATCTGAGAGATTCTCAAAAAATACCTAGCCCTTACCTAAAAATGCTTAGCCCAGCTAATCCAGCTAAAACCTTAAACTTGCGCCTTTATCCGACAAATAAAAAGTTTTTCTGTCATTCTTTCTTTCTTATCTGAACAATAACAAGTTTTCAATTAAAATATTTTTCCATAGCAAACTTTTATAGCGCGGTATATGCACGGAATTAATAATCATCAAGACCATTCCAAAAAGCTAAAACACAATAGGGTTTTCTTATTACGCTTACTATCAAATTCCTATGGCCATCTTCTAGTTCCATCCTGGTTACTATCTAGCACCAAAGCACTCATCAAGACGCATCATACGAGCCCAAACTCGATGGGGTTGTGTCGTTTAATTAACGAGTTCCTATAGCCACGTTCCGGTTCCATCATCAGATCAGCTCCATGTCATCATAATATTGCATTGTCACGCGATTTACATATGTATGCAAAATTTCAGCTCATTCGGTAACCGGGAATTGGATCAAATTTGCTCGCGGACGGCCTACCATAAAAAAAAACCTGTCCAGGGTGTGCCGAGCTTTTAGAGTATTACGATGTTTTAAACGAGATAATCTGACCAAATGGGGTGTTCTTGACCCATCGCAAATACAGTGCCAGTGTGGAGCCCCTTCACAGTATATACGTCACCTCCTTTCCTGCCCAGTGTGCACTACCGTTTGCACCTTCAGTGACATATACGAGGCCAACAACAAAGCTCTCCAGGTGGCTAAATAATAGTCGGACAAAATTTGAAATCGACATGAGAAGAAGAAGAAGAAACTGAACGAATTTCGATGAAACTTGGTACGCAAGTATACTGGGAGTAAGTTTCCTTGGGATAAATTTCTACTATAAAACGGGCGAAGCCGCTGACAGCAGCTTGTATACTTATGTCAAAGGGAATTTAGCTTGGTCTAATTTGTATAGCTCTTGCTAATATTTTGGTTTCTACAGGGACCCTTTTCACGAAATATTGGTGACAAGCTTACCTTGGCAGTTCTTTGTGGCGCTCCTAGCAAAGGATTATGTCGGATATATGTAATGTCAAGTTCAGTACGTTTGAAATTACTTAGTTGAGAGTATTTCGGCGTAATGTGGTACAGTCGCGAGCAATCTATACTTCTATACTAATATTATAAATGTGAAAGTAACTCTGTGTATCTGTCACGCTTTCACGGTTATTACTGGACCGATTTTAATGAAATTTTCTATGGAGGAATCTTGAATTCCAAGGATGGACATGGGCTAGTTTTTATGCGCCTTCAACTTTCGACTTCGCGTCCGAAATAAGCAATATTCAGGCGGACAAAGCCGCTGTCTAGTGAACATATAATAAATCTCCCACCCTAATCTGCTCCACCCTAAGGTCGACTGGTAGAAAATGCCTATGGCATTAAGTCTGCCTTTGTACAGTTTTTTACTTGTGCAAGAAGTTTTAAATAAATAAATAAAATTTTAAAAAATGAGCAGTGGTGACCGAGTGGTAACAGCCCCGTCTTACGAGTTGAAGATCCTGGGTTCAAACCCAGCCAGGCTCATTATACTTTGTGTAATTTATTTCATCACTACCGCTCTCTAAACGGTGGAGGAAAACATCGTGAGGAAATCGGCATGTCCTAGAAGCAAAAATTCGAAGACAAGTGACATTCACCAACTCGCACTGGGCCCGCGTGGTGGATTACGGCCCATTCCCTCTCTTAGAGAGGAGGCCTGAGTCCCAGCAGTGGGAACATTATAAGACTGATGTTATGCTATGCTATACCTAACCATCATTATAATATAATAGGCAATTTAGAAGGACATGTCGTATACATATTTCTTAAATGGCAGAAGTTACGATACATAGAAAATGGGACAATCTATATTGATTCGACTCCCACCCAAGACAAATTTAATGTTTGTATGATGAGCACGATCATTTGTTCTGTGTGAGTGTTTTTTTTAATTTATCTGTAATATGTTACATGTTATGTATTTAGTAATATATAAGTATGTTTATCATTTATTCAGTAATCACAGCACAAGCTCTGCTTAGTTTGGGACTAGATGGCGTTGTGACTGACTGTACATCGGGTAGGGTAATGGCACCAGTGAATGAACACTTAAGCAATTTGCGAACTTTAAAAAATATTTACTGTGGGTTATCACTAATGAAAGCGGCCGAAATTTGTTTTACAGTGTTAAGAATATATTCAAAAATCATTTTTAGGTACGTTTTACAACATAACATTTACAGTTTTATTATAATAAGCAGTAAATCGGAAAATACCCCAAAACTCCAGTGAATGAACGGCGTTTTCTAGTAAATGAACGAAATGAAACCAGTGAATGAACAAAATTCTTCGTTTATTAATTACACTATTACAGTCTTATTATTGCAATAAATGCGGTGAAAAAATCAACATTTCTTAAAAAATCTTCAATGTCTTAATAAAAAAAAATAAAAAAAAAATCTTCTCAAAACAAAACCTCTAAATCTTACCTTAATTCTACAAACATTCATAGACCTCTCAGGCACGTTAAAATCTTTTATTACAAAGTAAAAACAATATTTAGCTAATACCTAATTAACTAGGTAACTAAAAACTTCTTGGTCATGTATTGTTTACAAATTTAAACTTTAATCAGTTTTCAATTTAAATAATCAGGTACAAACTAACTTTACCGAAGTACTGAAACTTTGCGTAAATAACAAGTAATCATACGTAACTAAAATCACAATAATTGAGTCGAAATATAAGCTAATCACAGCCTTAATTCGTTTAACTTTATTGACGTTAGGATTCCTTAGACATCCTTTTGATTATTTTACTTATTCTATATCTCTAAATGTTACATTATTAAAAGAGATCAATCCACGTCTGGAATAAGCAGGCTCACTTAATACACGTTCTATGTCTTCAAAATCTACTTCAGACACATCAGGTACTCGTACATTTGGTTTTACGAAACTAACAATGTTATCACATACAGCTTTTTTTCTTAGAAAATCTATCTTACATTTCTTTTCTTGATCGTTTACCATAAGGACTTTGCCTACATAGTGACGTGTTCTTTTATCAGTTTTGAATTTGGCCATAACATATTTTCCGTGAAGATCCTTAGTTGACACTGGTAAGTCATTCATTCCAATTTCAACATTTGGTTTATCTTTATTTACCGGACTAGGTGTTTGTAAGTGTTTCTCAGTTTTGTTCTGTTCTTTGCGTTTTTGTGAAAGCTTTTCTTCTCTATCCTTCTTTTTGTTTTCTTTTTCTTCCAGTTTTCTTCGTTTTTCATTTTCTTTTGCCTCTAATTTCCCTTTTTTTTCATTGATTTTGTCTTCTTCTTTTGATCTCTTTTCTTCTTGTATCTTTTCTACATACGCTTTGTATCGTTGGCCTGTTAATCCAAACGGCATGGGATTTAGTTTTTTTACTTTGGCTGCTTTTTTTTCCGAAGCGATTTTTGGATACCCCAGAAAGCTGTCGATTTTATTTGAGTTAACAACTGGCTGAATATCGTCCTCCGTGATTGTACACACATTCATAGAACTATTGTTTTCAATTTCTGGATTACTTTCAATAAATAATATAGGAGTAGAAGATGTAGAAGGTCCATCGCTTAGAAACAATTCTGTTCTAATGTCTAACGATGTACCAGCTTGTGGAGTATCATACCATGGAAGAGGAATTACGGTTGGTGGATTCAATTCACTATTAATTATAAACTCTACTATTTCGGTGGTTTCATTTAGATTTTCCGTATAGTCTTTAAGATATTCTGAACAATTAGAAATATTATTAAAATCCGTCAGACTAGGAACGATAAAATTTGTCAAATCTTGGTCATGAAATGTGATGGAGCACGGGTCTGCTTCGGAATTAATGACGGGTTGTATGTCTTCATGCAATAATTGTGTGTTAGATAATGATTGAAGTATAGAAGTCGACGTATTGGATAAATCGAGAGGAGCATTTTGGGAGGAATTGTTAGCATCTGGTGCCTCCATTGATGCTCCTCTAGACACATCTCTAACACCATCGAGTTCTTTGCGACATTTGAACCAGAGTGAAAAATATGCATGCTGATGCGTATTCTTGGTCAAGTAAGCCTGAACGAA
Organism: Leucania comma; assembly: GCA_958295575.1. Lineage (NCBI taxonomy): Eukaryota > Metazoa > Arthropoda > Insecta > Lepidoptera > Noctuidae > Leucania > Leucania comma. Next base: position 2,967,967 of record OY282482.1, on the reverse strand, counting down.
TTCGTTTCTGATACTTTGACCTAGTTCTGTTTCAATTATTTTAATAGTGCTCCTCATATCGTCCTTTCTCTCCTCTAGAATTCGGTTATCACGATTAAGAGCAATTTGCCCATTAATTTCCTCTCTTCGAGTGCTAATGCATTTTGAATAGTCAACTCCGTCTGCATTTAAAGGATATAGTCCACATGCCCTAAAAGCATGTTTTATGGTTTCAACTTTTAATCCACTGGTGTAGGCTTCTTTAAATTTTATTGCGAAATTATGTTTTGTTATGGATGCTGTAGAATTTTGTTTATTTTTGCGCACGATTTTCCGCCAACACTTTTTTATGGGGCCAAAAATGCCGACATCACAGGGCTGTAATATGTGCGTGGCATTCGGATATAAGCAGAATATTAATATTCGCTTTTCCTGACAAAATGTAAACATTTCCTGGTTTATATGAGATTTGTGGCCATCAAGAAAAAGTAGAACCGGTAATTGTATTTCATTCTGAACCAGCCAATCGTAAAACATTTGTATGTATGAAAAAAAAGTGTTGGACACCATCCATCCACTGTCTGATCGCCCCATAAACCAGGTATCTGGAAAATTTTGTATCACAGCCGGAGGCATTCGTTTGTAAGGGTATATGACAAATGGAGGAACATCCCTCCCATCTGCTGCAAAATTACATAGAACTGTAAGTGATTCTTTTTCTTTCCCACCCGAAATCTCGTAAGTGTTTCTGTAATTTTTGGGCCCCAATATTATTCCGGTTTTCGGGCAGGTCATTACACCTGTTTCGTCGGCATTAAATATGCGACTGGGGTCGTCTTTTATATCCAATGCTTGTTCTTCTGTCAAAAACTCTTCGAGTTCCTTGAACCAAGCTCTGATAGCTTGTTCAGTAACTGCGGCTCTGCCTTTGGATATAATCTCCGCATTCCTTTTTGTAATCTCAGGATGCCTTTTTAAGAATAAACTAAGCCACTTTTTTCCTGGTCTATTCCCGATAAACTTATTTTTCCTATTATTAGTGGTCATAAAATTTTCAACAGTATCGAAAACTTCTTCTGGGTGCATTGGAAAACCTAATTTAGCTTTATTTATAATCCAGTCAGAAATCTTAGCTTCTTCATCTACAGTAAGCTCGGATTGTGGGCCCATTTTTCTTTGCAAAGGTACCTTGTTTGTGATTTTATTATGTAAAGTCGATTTTGGTATCTGGTACACATTGCTTGCTTTAATGATACTTAGTTCTCCATTAGCAATTGACTTAAGAGCTGCTTCAAGTGCTTGTTGACTGTATTGAAACCTATTGTACTTCTTTTTGTGATCCATGGTAAGTAATCTAAATGGACAAGAGAAAAATGAACAATTTTAAACGATTGATATTATTTTTCTACCTGTAGGTAAGTAGGTAGGTAGAAATACCGAATTTCTTGAGAAATCTGTCTTAAAATATGAAGTGTTCATTCACTGGATTTTATGAACCAGTAAATGAACATACCTGTCCCAATACTGGCCAAAAGATCGGAAATCTATTTAAGAAATAGCTCCCAAAACATGAACCTTATAGCATTAGCGTAAGTTATGTTTTTCAACCAAAACGTGATTTTTACGATTACCCAGTGAATGAACACCCGTTCATTCACTGGAATTTAAACGATTTTTTGATCCAATGCTGGGACACTTAATAATTTAATATAACTGACAAAAATCGCAAATAAATGGATTTGAAACACAATATTAAACTGTTATCCTACGATAATAAACAAATAACCCATCAAAAATACCGTTATTTACATTACAATGTCAAATCAAAAAAGATTCCACTTACCTCAGTCCTAAACTCTAGCCCGAACAAATAAAAATTTCAGTTTCGACTTAAACTTTAACCACTCGCCATTTTGAAATGAATTATGACATTAAACGTGAACGTGACCACATAAATGGGAAATAGAGTTGCAATTATGAAAAAAAATACTACACATGGTAGAAACGTTCAGATTTCTTATTTTTTGGATAAAACTGCGTTTTGTTCATTCACTGGGGGGTGTTCATTCACTGGAGCACTTACCCTACAAACTGTGGGTACAATGATCTGTTTTTTAATTCAAAGGTGTATGAGTACATTTAACAAATTGCGAGTACTTGTGGGTTGCCAGAAAATAAAACTTAAAAATCCAGTTACAAAATTGTTACTTACCTACAACAGATGAATTGTTCAAACAATAGATACATTTCGTGTGATTCGGCGGGCTCCACCGCTGTAGTTATAACCTGAACAAAAAACGCAGCGGGCGACGCCGCGAACACCGCCTATATTTCAAGCAAGCGCGCGTAAAAACGCATGTCCGTAAACACTCTCATATAACTTCATATGTTTGAATTTAGTGCGGGCCGCGCCGCGCATCGCACCGCGTCTACGTCAACACGGCCTTAGTCTTCCAAAAATATGGTCCCACAATGGCAAAAGATGTTAATATGGTCTGAATTGAAGGAAAACATTTGACAAGAAAAGAACAACAGGGACCCCTACTTCCGAGCCGCGTTTTCATGAAAGTTAATTAATTTCATTAATTTCCCCATGTCTTCAGATTCTCTGTTTGTAATTAACGCGTTAATTTGAATATATTTATTAATTCTAAATGCATCTACAAAAGTGAATTTTATTTGAGACATCTTATTTATTGCACAACAAAATTTTATTTAATATTTTTTTAAAAGGCACTTTATTCGTCGTTATTAACTCCCGTCTTTATAAACAAGTAAAACGAAATACTTGAGTAAAAGTATCTACTTAAGTAATAATTTCTAGTCTATAGTTGAGAAAGATTTAAATTTTGAATGAAGATTTCAAACGTCCAGTAATGACTTACTAAGATTTTAAATATTAACAAATAATTACTTATAAATACGGGTGTAAAAGTAAATTATATTACAGTCAAGACTGATTCAGTGCGTTTTTGAATAATTAAATTCGGGTATTTCATCCGTAATGCTCTTAATTGTACCCACGTGAAGTTGCGGTGGTTCACTAGTCTAGTATAGAATAATAAGTCACAGTTAAGTCTCCCAAAAGTTTTTGCAGAATTTTAATGAGTGAAGTTCAACGGCTGTTTTAATTATTTGCAAAAGCCAAGTGGATATTGTAATGTACGATTAGTGTAGTTTTGTTCTTTTGTACAAATATACACCCTTACGTTGTTGAAACTTCTACGGTCCGGACTAAGCGTTATGCCTCGTCGTTTACACAGTTTGTCCGCTGTGGTCTTCCCGTCCAATTATAATTTAGGTGTCTTCAAGGCTAGAGTGAATAGGCTCTTAATAAACTAGTGCGCCTCACCATCAACGATTGCATCACTGCGTACCATCAAGTGGGATTGTGGGTAAAATGTGGGTAATAATTAGGGTTGCCAACATTTCTTCGACGAAATATAGTATTTTTCAGCTATAAAAAAATATAGTACACTTCGAAAAAATATAGTTTTTTATGGAAAAAAGCAAAAAATATTATTTGTTATTTATGTTTAGGTATTTTTTTAACTGTATGTATTTGTTTGCACTTCTTGCATTTTTTAACTATTTAAATTCTAAAATAAAAGTTTCATGCTTTATAACAACCTTTTTAAATTAATATAAATCAAAAACTATATTTTTGTTTAATGTTTATATTTATTAAAGTCTTTTTTGTATTTTTCTTTTTGACTATCGGTGATACGACCGCTACTATTTTCTTAATTTATTTTGGATTTTTTATAGAAAAGAACAATACATAATTGAAAATAATCACAAATCAAAGAACACATAGCAGACCAATGACCAATCATTCGTTTGACATTAACAAGTTTAAAACACAGTAAGATAGATACGTTCGGATACACGCTACCGCATCAGTCAAATGTAGAAAATATAGTATTTTTGCGTACTATATATTTTTTCAACAGTATAGACCCAAAATATAGTACAATACTATATATTATAGTACGGTTGGCAACCCTAGTAATAATTCAATGACTTCTCTCGCTCTCCGCTGGAGTGGAAAGGCATGTCAGACTTTTACAGACAAAAGCCACACTTAAATCCTTCAGTTCTCCCATTTGCGTTCTAGCACCGCGGGTTTCTTTTTCAGAAATTCCGCTCAGCCAGCATTTTTGGCCGTCAAAACGGGATACTAAAAAAGAAAAACACATTATATTGATTGATTGAAAGCCTGTCATCTCGCCGTATTATCGTGAAAGGCAATTGAGTGAATGTTTCGGTGCGTCGTAACTCTTCGCCAAAGTGAGGACGCAGACGTTTATGTGTGCTGGTAATCTTTGTGATTGCTGTCGAGTAGAGGATAAACTATTCTGTAGCGGCTGAGGTTGTGAGTGATGAGTTAGGTGTTAGCTAACATACTGAGCACTATTTTTACCCTACTGCGCCAGAAGGAGGGTTATTTTATTATTTCCTGCAGTAGAGCTCGTTTGAAAACTATCATTATGACAGTAATGGACTTGTTGGAACCCGTAACGTTTGCTGACAACTCCTTGAGGCGCCAGGGAACAGTGCGCGCCGTCAACGACCTGAGATTGGTCCGGATGGTTACTGGACGGTCGCACAGCGAGCTACCCATTGCCTTCCGTCCGCAATCCCGCGCTTACGTTGGCTGGAAATCAGGATCGGTATCGGAATCCCCGCGGCAGCTGGAGCGTGAGGGCCGTTGCCTCAACCGTAGAGCCTGCTAGCAGACATAGAGGGTCGAAGCCTACTGGGGCCAAGGGTCTGTTTTCGAAAGGAAGGTTCGGCCCTGGTATGAAAGGCAATGAAGGAACGGGGTGGGCTTCAAGTGGGTCAGTAAGAGTCACTACTACTGACACTATATCCAGCTCCGCCCAAGGGCGGGAGATGTCACTGGATGATTTAACCAACCACCAAAAGAAAAAGCCCTTAACGTTTAAAAAACTGAAATCGTTTCAATTCGTCAATCGTTAAAAAATATATAATACACTAATTAATTAATTTATTTATTTTATTATGTTTCTGCACCACCCTAAAATCGACTGGTAGAAAATGCCTATGGCATTAAGTTCGCCTTTGTACAGTTTTTACTTGTGCAAGAAGTTTAAATAAATAAATTAATAAACCTACCTACTGTCCAAGGATATACGACTAGATATTTCCAGGAAAACAAGCGCAGGGCAGGTCAAGGCAACATCAATAATTGCACGTGTAACCTACATAAATGGATGATATTTGATCTCTCCGACTTTTGAATACACAATTTAATTTTTATCCGAGGAATAAAAGTGGCTGGATACAATTTGACTGCTTTTTTTATTGTTGATAAGTTCGCGCTTGACCGCTATCTCACCTGATGGAAAGCGATGATGCGGTCAACGATGGAGCGCGCTTACTTAGAAGTAACCTATTACCATCAGGTGAGATAATGGTCTAATGAAAGCCTGTCAATAAAAATAAAAGCAAAAAAGGGCAAAGAAATCGCTTTTTGTTGTATGGGAGCCCCCTTAAATATTTATTTTATTTTGTTTTTAGTGTTTATTGTTATAGCAGCAACAGAAATACATAATTTGTGAAAATTTATAATGTCTAGCTATCGCGGTTCTTGAGATACAGCCTGGTGATAGACAGACGAACAGCAGTGCTTTAGTAATAGGGTCCCATTTTATCCTTTGGGTACGAAACCATAATAAACTTCACAAATCAACTGCGAAATTCAACGTTAACCGACTATTTATTCCAACCATGAAATATTTAACATTCTGTCGATTGGTTAGATCACCGACGAGCGAGCTCATTTCATTGCGTTCACATTGTTTGACTTCCGTTCTCAGTTATGCAGCACAAATATTCACTGGTTTTAACTGCGATTTGATTTTATTTGGGCACTGTGTAATTATACTGAATTGCAATTTTCAGTCAAAATAGGTAAATGATATCTATACATGTACAAAACCTTAACTTAAGTGGCAATGGGCAGATTAAGTGGCAGAGAATAGATGGCCATTGGGGCCGAAAGGTTTTTGAGTGGCGACCGCGAACCGGAAAACGCAGCGTTGGAAGGCCTCCCACAAGGTGGACCGATGACCTGGTCAGGGTCGCTGAAGTCAGATGGATGCGAGACGCACAGGACCGGATTGTGGCGACGCGAAGCTTGGGGCAGGTCAATGTCTAACAGTGGTCGTCTAACGTGATTGTAGTCATGATAACAAACAACTTTTACTATGGGACCGAACCTGAATCCATATAAAGAATACTAGCCGCAACATGCGAGGCGCTGCGCGGGGTGGGTTCCGGGTGGCTCTAATGAGCTGTGACCTAAAACGTCAGAAGCTCTTACTGTGAAGAGATTTTAAAAAGAAAATATTATATGAATAGCCAATAAGAATCTATATTTAGCTTGAAAAAGCAATCATAATGGCTGAGGAAAACTGGAATGATGATAACGTCGAAGATAGCATGGCTGTTGATAGCGCGCCGCAGATATTCCCGAGTTCGAGAAATGGAGTTACTTCCCCCTTCCCCCAAGGAGAGAGAGAAAGTAAGGATCGAAATAGAAAGTAATTTATGAATCTGCGGAGACTCGTATATATTACATAAAGCTGTCCACACAATGGACACAAGGAACAATGCCAAGTGGCAAAGACAACACGATCAAATCCAACCATCCGTGTTTTATAATAAATCTAAAGAAGATTTTAAAGTGGGCACCGCAATTTAAAAAGCAATTCTTCCATTGATTGAAGTCGGAAACGTTTTCACTTGAAGCCGTTGTAAGCCGCTCTATTGTAAAGGCTTCTCATTTAAAAGCCTGTCTGAAAGCCCGGCTTTGAATATTCTAAGAACCATTTAGAGAGGTTGAAAATATTCTATTTATGTTATAAGTGGCACTGTTATCAAAGTAATATTTTAAAGGCAAAAGTTTGTGTTTTTTTTTTAAAGTCATCCAGTGACTGTTCACGCTCTTGGGCGGAGTGCGAGGTCGTGTTAAACTTTTACTCACTTAAACCCACCTCCTAAATTCCTTCGTTGCTTTCGTACCAGGGCCCTGGTGTACACTTTCATATTTACCCAAGGCCCCAGAGTAGTCTTCGACCTTATTATAGTTTGCTGACAACTCCTTGAGGCGCGCGGGAACAGTACGCGCCGTCGACGACTTGGGCTCGGTCCGGACAGTTACCTTTGTTTGTTTTTCTTCTCTTTCTTTTCAGAAGCGAACCCATGGTCTCAGTAGGCTTTGAACCTGCTGGGCCCCTGCGGTTTCGCTGACATCTCCTTGGGACGCGCGTGGAACAGTATGCGCCGTAGACGACTGAGTATGTGTGTGTGTTACTTGTTGTGTTGCTGTAATGTTGCTCGTCATGTTTCTATAGGTTTTATAGCATAGCATCAGCCTTATAATGTTCTTGCTGGGACTCAGACCTCCTCTCTGAGAGAGGGAATGGGCTGTAATCCATCACGCGGGCCCGGTGCGGGTTGGTGGATGTCACATGTCTTCGAATTTTTGCTTAATGCGGACGCGAAGTCGGAAGTCGACGTAGTGGTGAAATAATTAAAATACCAGCCAAGGTTTAAACCTACAAGGTATAATGGCCTCGTAAGTTAAGGTCGTCTAACTTTAATGACTTTTCTTTACACACCACATTTAATTATTCTTTCTATTTTCTTATGTTCTTTCCTTCTTTCTTTTCAGCCCTCCTAGCCAAGTTACAATTAGCGTGAACGCTTGGAGTTGGCTACGCTCCCAATTCCTTTGTTCAGACGTCATCTCAACAAAGGATTTGATGGCGTGGCCAACTCCAAGCGTTCACGCTGAACGAAACGATTGTAACTTGGCTAGGGAGGTAGGTCCTGAGCTAACCGTGCGCCAAGTTTCATTACAAATCAAATTCCGCTATTAGGTTTGATTGATTAACAGATATTCGTGTTTGTGAGTGATTTTTATACGACTTGTCAATCCATAAAAACGATGAATGCGTGTACTTTTATTTTGTGTAACCCAATCAGTCTGTATCGGCTGATTGAATTTGACAGGAATCTGGAGCTGAAGTTGAATATATTATTTTTCCTGATTTTTTAGGCTTCATCTAATAATTCAATGTTGAAACGTTTATAGGATATGTACATGTTTATGTAGAGAGGGAACTTAAGTGTCTCTTTGACATAAAAAAAGATGAGGGTTTTTTAGAAGTGGGAAATCATATAATTACTTCTCCAGCTCTAGGTCAGAGCGGGACGGCGTGTCAGATTTTTACTGACTACAAACATACCTATTCTTGAATTGCCTTTTGCGTTCTACAACCATGAGTATCCTTTTCAGACATTTTCCCATGACCCTCGCAGGCGACGAAATCTTTGAGATGCGCATGGATTTTTTTTCTAATACCTCAAAAGACCAAATAGGTCGCTATTCTGAATTAAGTTCCACAATATTTTTCATGATTCAGCTTTAAAATAGGAATGGCTTATGGCTAAGTTAAGCAATGCTCACTGAGCTCGGTTTTTGGATGGCTAACCAGCTTAACATGCCGAGATCCCTTCGCGTCTCGGAAAGCACGTTAAGCCGTTGGTCCTGGTGGTCTTTTATATCTTTGACAGTGGTTACAGACTAGAGAGAGAATCTGATCCCAGTATTGCCAACAGATAAGATAGTCGACTGCTATCCTGCTGCACCCGGTTTGAATGAAAACTAACCACAATTTAATAGAATGAAAAAGAACATGATCCTCATCATCATTCCAGCCAAAAGACGTCCACTGTTGGACATAGGCCTCCCCCTTCTTATATGTCGACAACTAAGAATATATTTTTGATGTACCCACACTGGGACAATATTACTACTTTTTATTTTATTTTTATATTCTCGTTTAAATGACAATTATGTTTTGATGGGAATAAAGATATTTTAAACCGAAAGTCTGTGTTTCCTGATGGCTACAACCAAAGAATGAATAGGTTTCTTCTAGGTAAGCGCGCTCCATCGTCGACCGCATCGTCGCTTTCCATCAGGTGAGATAGCGGTCAAGCGCGAACCAATGAATAAATAAAAAAATAAGTGTCGCCACAACGACCAATCCTGTGCGTCTTACATCCATCGAATCCCCGCGACCCTCACCAGGTCCACTGGTCCATCTATCTTGTGGGAGCACACACCACAGCATCATGCTTAGCATTCGACCATTATGCGCGAATGTGACGCATATCTTGCTTAATGAACGTTTTTAATTTGTAAGTTAATGTTAAGATTGCATTATTTCTCAGAAATAAATTGTTTTTCAGTCTTCGTGTTTTTTACCAACGATCATTCTGTTCTGCGAGTAAGGCCCCTCGCCCACGGCGACTTTTTGTAGCGTTACTGTCGCGCGTTTCTTAAGCGCGCGTCAGCCCCTATTAACGCGCGTTTGTCACATTAGCAATGCGGTATAGAAAAGATGCCAACGGGCTATAGCATCGCGACTGTATCGATGCGAATGCGCCGTGGGCGAGGAGCCTTATGTGCCCTGCCCACTGACCCTTGAGTTTATTAAGTAATTCTCATTACCATTCAAGGGTAGTGCGACAGGATTTGGGAAGACAAATATCAGTGTAAACAACTTAATTACCGCCTGTTTCCTTTACTGTCCCGTCTCAAATTTCAGTTGTCATTTCTAAATTACATTTCTCTAAAGTTGTTTACCATAAATCTTGTTCTGTTGATGTTTTTGCCCCCGTACCAATGTTAACTTAGTACGGTAAACTCAAAGGACCAGAGCTCTGTAACTGGTCCTTTGAGGCGCAGATTATAATTAGGTACCCATATAGCGAGTTAAGGATGTAATTGGTTGGCAATTATAATATTGGTTACACAGTAGACCAGCATATTAGTCGGTCTTTGAATAATTGATTAATTTGACTATGTAACTCAACCATGAGTAATTAGTAACTGATAATATTTCGTAAAATGTACAAAAGAATATTGTCTTTCTATAAATTTAGTTTTGTCTTTCCGTTCGATTATAATTTAGGTGTCTTCAACACTAGAGTGAATAAGTTCTTAATAAAGCAGTGCGCTTTACTATCAATGATTGCATGACTGCTTACAAAAAAAGTTAGTTTTGAGCACTTTATGTAAAGTCAAATAAAAATACCGGCAATATTACTAAAAAAAAAATAACAATAATGTTGTTTTTTTTTTAACCTTTTAGTACTATGGACTGGCCACGTCGCATGAATGTACCCGGACAGATGGGCGAAGATTTACACTCACTGGACGCCTGAGGGAGCTCGACGCCGTCGAGGTCGACCGCGACGAAGGTGGTGTGACGATCTGATCATGTTCGCGGGACAAACTTGGCCAGAGATCGCCCTAGACAGAGAAGTTTGGAAGGAGAAAAGGGAGGCCTTTGCCCAGCAGTGGGACACATAACAGGCTTATAAAAAAAAATATATAATAATACTATCAATTAGAACAGTGAGCTCAAACAATATTACCGAATAATGCTTGACGACGATCCCACCTGATGGTAAGCATTCACGCAATCGTTGATAGTAAAGCGCTCTAGTTTATTTAGAGCTTTATACATCACTCTAGCGTTGGAGATACCTAAATTATAATTAAATGATTTAGACATATTGATTTACTAATATATTTATTAAAAAACTCAGGCATAAATTATCGCCTTAAGGTGGTCTTGATAAAAGGAATAGTCCACGTCTTTTTAGGTAAGGTAGGAAATCATCCAATTACTTTTCCCGCTCTGGATGAAGTGAGAGGACATGTCAGACTTTTACTGACTAAAACCACATCAGTGCCTCGCAATTTCCTTTTGCATTCTAAGACCACGGTTCTCCTTTTCAGAAAATATCCACGACCTTAAAGAAGATCGGCCCTTTTGGGCCTTAACAGTTTGCTGGCATCTCTTTGAGAAGCGCGTGGAACACACTTAAAAACTTAGACCTAAACTAACATTAAAGTCAGGTTTCTCATCATCATCATCATTTCAGCCAAAAGACGTCCACTGTTGGATATAGGCCTCCCCCAAGCGTCGCCACAATGGCCGGTCCTGTGCGTCTCGCATCCATCGGACTCCAGCAACCCTGACCAGGTCATCGGTCCACCTTGTGGGAGGCTTTCCAACGCTGCGTCTTCCGGTACGCGGCCGCCAGAACCTTTCGGCCCCAACGGCCATCTATTCTGCGTGCAATGTGCCCAGCCCATTTCCACTTAAGTTTGGCAATTCTACGTGCTATGTCGGCAATCCTGGTTCTCTTGCGGATATTTTCATTTCTGATTCGATCACGCAAGGAAACTCCGAGCCGAGTCAGGTTTTTAGTGTCTGTCAAAGAGTCAACACGGAACTTTGAAGTATTATGTATCATCTGAGGAACTTTTTACCTGCAAAGACGAAGACAATCCTTGTGTAGACTTAAATTTTCCCGATTATCGACTATGGTGATTTTTTTATTTTTATGCACCTATAGCTGCCATATTGTCTCTCCACCACCCTAGGTTGACTGGTAGAGAATGGCTAAGGCATTAAGTCCGCCTTTATACCTTTGGTTGTATAAAGATTAAACAAGTAAATAAAAGCAGAACATGAGAGAACAATCGTCCATAACTTCTGACCCTCGTATACAAACACTAGTTATGGAAACTAGGTTAGCAGTTTAGCCATACCTTTATACTTGTATACCTGTATGTAGTAACTACATGTATTGTAGTAATATTGCAATTTTCCGACACAATGCGTGAGTTGAACGGTGCTGGCTTAGTCGTATGTACGTAGACGTGTGGTGTTATTGTGGAAATGGAGGTGTATACCTCCAGAAATACATGTAGAACCGGCAATATCGACCGAAATTGGAACATTAGTGTTTCTCTGTAGTAACATCAATTAGCGTTTTAATACACCGTTTTTTGATCGTTTTAATCCCGTGGAGGGACGATCCGGTATATGAAACACTATCGATTTGTAAAGATAAAATAAAAAAATTAAGTACTTTTTCTCTAAAACTCGAATTAATATACGCATGTACGACATTAATTTATTTAAGTAAACAAGTCAATGATCTTGTAGATAATTGTCGGTAGTTGCGTACTAACTACCTACAGGTCATTGAACTCGCCCAACTGACGTTTATTAAAGAAATTAATTTCGTAAATGCGAAAATTAAATCGAGTTTAAAAAAAGTACTTTATTTTTTAATTTTATCTTTACAAATCGATAGTGTTTCATGTACTGGATCGACCCTCCACGGGATTAAAACGATCAAATTTAACGGTGCATAATTACTAGCTGGTCCGGACAATCATTGTTCTGTCGTATCAAAGAAAAAAATAGAGGTGGGGGTAACAGGGTCAGCGGTCGCCTCCTTCTGCGAAGCAGTAATGCTAGCAAAGGAGGAGGCCGACCGCATCAGCTAACGGCGCACACGCCGCGGGCACGCGGACGGCGGGCAATGGGTAGCTCGCTGTCCGTCCGTCCAGTAACAGACCGGTCCGAGCTCAAGTCGTCTACGGCGCGCACTGTTCCCGCGCGCCTCAAGGATTTGTCAGCAAACTGTAGGGGCCCAGCAGGGCCGAAGCCTACTGGGGCCAAAGGTTATGTGAAAATGTTACCCGGGGCCCTGGGACAAAGGCAATGAATGGAACAGGGTAGGTTTTTAGTTAGTAAGAGTCCGCCCCACACAAGGGCGGGATTTGTCATTGGATGATTTTACCTACCATAAAAAAAAAACCTTGTGGGAGGCTTTCTAACGCTGTGTCTTCCGGTACGGAAGCCTACAGGGGAAAGACTGCGTGGTGTCAGCTGAAAACTAGGACTGAGTGTCTGACGCCCAGCAAATACTGTGGTTGTAACCTTTTCGGTACGACCACATTGTATCATTCCGTCCTTTTCTTCCCTTTTGCTCTTCCACTCATACAGTCATGCACAGTCGTAGCACTTGTGACAACTATTTTAATTTTTACTGTTGGCTACTCCAAAACGAAGGGATTTCTCGCTGATAACTGAAGTACAATGCGGTCCAAATGAGAATAGGATCGATGGCCATGTTGTGACGTCACGTCGAACTGTCAAATTGAAGAAATTGGGTACGGCGAGCAAAAAAAGATCTTTTTTAATTTAGTCTATTTACGAATCGTAAACGAAAAAATTTTGATCAGAATTCAGTTCTTCAATTTTTCTCATCTCAGCGTTACTGTGTGAAGTATGTGATTAGTGGCAAATGGAAGAAGAAGGTGAATTGTTTCTAACAATGGAAATAAGAAAGAAATTATTACTTAAAACAATATAATTAGCTAATTTATATTAAAGAATAACGTTTTTATTTCACATAGACTTAACTAAGACTACGTAATTCAAAGTAAAAAAAAACTCTTTATCGATACGCAATAAGATTTTTTTGCATACCGTACTTTTCACTCAAAATTTGACAGATCGAGGTTATTGGCTTTCCTATTCTTATTTGGAACGCAGAGTACAGGCTTTGCTTAGTTCAGTTACAGATGCTTGATTCACTTGTTAGACTATAGGCGGGTTTCTGAATTGAGTATTTTGAGCTAAGAACGTCTCAAACCATACTTAAATGCCAAGTTTATAGGCTAAAGTAGAGTTTGAGTAATTCTCAACCTCAAATACTTAAATCAGAAATCGGGGGTATAAATATATTGCCAAATGAAATGTAATATTGTACTAAGTTTTTTTGAGAATAATAATTATTATTATTTCATTAAATTACTTTATACACTTACTAATTACATTTTTAAATATTTTTTAAAAACTTACAAAAAAAATATTTAAAAAAATAGTAGCTCACCGGCATCGGGAACTGGGTCCAAGCTGCCGGTGGTCAGGTCTCCTGAGAGAGGAACTTCCGGACAATACGCGCCGTGTCCAGGAGTACTGCCTTCTGAATCAGGCTCCCGATCCAACTGCGTAACGAGAGCCTCCTCCGAAAAGAGAAATCATAGAACCCGTTCTATGATTTCTCCCGCTCTTGGATGGAGCGCTGAACGCATTTGGATGAATGTTTGGCACACAGGTAGACTATATCATGAAAAAAGTATCCTTTCATATATCATATAGGATACTTATTATTATTATTATAACTAGACGTATACATGAGTAGTCTTCAACAGTCGTCATTACTTACTAAGGGTTCACCCTGTATTTATAATATAATTTACTAAAACTTCAAGCAACACAAAAGTACAAAGGTGGATTTAATACCTTGGGCATTCTCTACCAGTCAACCAAGGGTAGTGAAGAGAAAACATGGCAGGTGCATAAAAATAACATCATTATACTAATGTTATAAAGGTAAAAGTTTGTATATAAGTATGTATGTGTGCATCATGTTTATTACTCCTTCACGCGCAAAGGGCTTTTGTTTAAGGTAGCGGAGGAGGAAATCACTAAACGACTTATACCGCTCTTGGGTGGAGCGCAAAACGCATTTAGATAAATGTTTGGCACACAGGTAGACTATACAAGGGCGTCGCTAGCCGATGGTCAAGGGGGGGCTATTGGAAGTATAAAGAATAATAAAAAAGTTTATTTTTTAAATAATAATAAAAGTTTGTTTTTTGTCCACAATATAACTCCTAATTGCTAGCCTTATATCTAGGGTAACATATAGAATGGACATTATATTGTGGGAGAATGGTGCCTAAACTAGGTTCTGAAGCTGTAAAGCAAGCCTGTAGGGGGGGCCCGTAGCCCCCCCTAGAAGCGTCGCCAAGGGTGGGCCCCCTTGGCGACGCCTTTGAGACTATATCCTGAAAAAGTATACTTTCATACAGGATACTTTTTATCACGGGAATATATTTCCTTTGGGAAATTTTCTAGTTTGACGCGGGCGAAGCCGCTGGCAGAACGTATAGTACCTACATAATACATTTAGCCTATGTGAGAATTTCTCTAATAGATCTATTGGTTTGGTAGATTACTAAAATACATATTGCCGAACATATAACCTCCTCCTTCGTGAAGTCGATTTACACTATCTTTGTAACATTAATAGGTATTATACAACATTATTTTTAGTACATGCGAAACCTGAACACAGATTGTTCAGAAACAGTAGAATAGAATAGAAGAAACTTCATTGTACACCAAAAAAAGAAACAAAAAAAAATTTTTTTTTTTTGAGATTTTTCATGATACATTTATAAAATTTTGTACATAGATTCTTTACATAAAAAACTAGACACGTGTTTCGGGTTTTGCATATATACTTAAAATAAGGTTGTATTAATTAGAAGCGTATGAATCAAACCGTAAGTACACTTTGATAAGCGAAAACAATCATAATCGTATTTCTCTAAATTTATCATCTTATATATTGGTCCTTTGATTGGCGCGAACTGCTCGCTCCTTAGCCCCGTGAGAGCACGTTATCTGTGCGTGAGAGTTTAGCATTCATAACCTTATTTTCTTGAAACTGGGTGGAAATATATACCGTTAAATCTTTGTCGTTTTAATCCCGTGGAGAGTCGATTCGGTACATGAAACACTAACATAAAAAGGTCTTATATCTCCGCCATCGTTCAATTGACCCTAATTCTCTTGCAGGTGATTAAACCTTGAATTATTTTGAATTTTTTGGCATACTCCCCGTAGCGACTATGTATGTAGTGGCTTTCTTTGTGCTACAAACGCAGTGTATGTGATATGTTATTTCTGTCCACGGACAGGTAGATTCATAGACGCGCGTCTATGAATCTACCTGTCCGTGGACAGAACTAACATATCACATACACTGCATTTCGACAGAATCCTGAACAGGAAAATATTGAAGATAATCTCAGCCGATGTCACTTATATGGGGAAAATACATCGATATATATGTACTAGAAAAATGAAAATATGTTTCTTTTTTTTATATAAAAACAAACCGGGCGCACTGCGCAAACGTGGGCTACACTTGATACACGCCACGTGACTCCACGCGACTCGAAATAGTAAATTTTGATACAAGTGGAAAAACTTTGTCACTGCGACCGAGGCGGAATACGCCCGAGCCGCAGGCTAGGGTGTTATGGAGTCGAGTGCTGCAGTGTCAAATTTTCACATATATTTTACGTTTTTCAATACACTTACGAAGAAATAACTAAACGGGGTTGACCGGTGACTCGTGAGGGTTAGCGTCCAGCCTACTACGATAAAAAATAGAATAAACACTGTTGGGGCAAACACGTGCACTTTTCCGCACTTGTGTGGAAATTAGTAAATTGTGTACTTGAAAGCTGTAGGAAATAGGGTAGGTTTTCAAGTTGAGGTGAAAAACTCTTTTTATTTCTTTCCAAAACCACAAATGTTGATCGATAAAGCCGTTTTGTGTGTCGTAAAAAGATATCTGGCTAACACGGTTCCCCTTGGAAAAACTTGAAGATATTGATGTTCTTCTGCCCTTGTTCCATATTACGTGGAGTCGGTGCAACACGTTTCTTTCTTCCATTCTGTCCTGTCACCCGTCACGCTATCACGGACTCCTTTTCTTTCTTGGCTTCTGACTATCCGAGACGCTTATGCACTTGAATACCCGAGTCTCCATTATATTTTTGCTGTAATATAGTCCATGATACAAAGAATCATGAAAGAAAACTTTTATCTTTTGTCTCCATACTATCCGTTCAAGCTTTTGTGTAAAGTTTTCAATTTTCTAGGACACAATTTTTTACGTCATTCTTTTGAAGTGATATTTAAGCTGTCTGCTGCATCTCTTTGACAAATTACATCTAGGTACATTAAGTTGACAAGCTTTCCGAGAACAAAATATAACAATCAGGAGTCTTTTATATATAATATACTAACGGCTTCGCCCGCGTGAAAATAGATTTCTCCATATAAACTTCCAACCCCTGTTTTACCTCCTTAGGGTTTTTTTTTTAAAGTAGGTAAAATCATCCAATGACTTCCCCTGCTCTTGGGCGGAGCGGGAGATAGCGTCAGACTCTTACTGACTAAAAACCTACCCCGTTCCTCCTTTGCCTTGTTTCCAGGGCCCTGGTATGCATTTTCATACCTTCTCAGAGCCCCAGATTAGGCTTCGACCCTACTGGGCCCCTATAGTTTACTGATGACTCCTTGAAGTGCGCGCGCTGTAAACGACTTGGGCTCGGTCCGGTCTGTTACCGGACGGACGGACAGCGAGCTACCCATTGCCCGCCGTCCGCAAGCCCGCGCCTACGGTAGCCGGAAATTGGGATCGGAGTTACGGCGGCGGCTGCGGCGTGAGCGCCGTTGCCTGATGCGGTCGGCCTCCTCCTTTGCTAGCATTAACCCGCTTAGGGGTGTCTACAGGATCTTAGCAGATGTCTACGCCCTATAAGAAACCTATCTACCAAATTTTAAGTTTGTAGGTGTTATAGTTTCTGAGATTTCGTGATTGATCAGTGAGTGGTATTTCGCTTTTGCAAATATAGATTACCGCTAATGTGCGTAAACTAATCAGAGTGCATATCAGTGCAGATTAACTAGTTAATCTGCAGATTATCTGACTGAGTCCGTTAAATTGGAAAAAATATTTAAGTTCTTATATTTATTAAGTAGATATTTCACACTGTTAAGTTATAAAACAGGTTCTTTTTTGCCTAAAACATGCGAATTCATTGTAAATATTAAATTTCTTATAATAATCTAAAGTTTGATGCCATATTTATAGTATAGAAGGCACCCCGACACGGCCAGGTTAGATTAGAAGCCTTTGTGGTTATTTTTTTTTATAACCACCCAGAAGTAGAGTGGAGATAATCTGCTACATTAAGTGAAATTTCACACTTTAACGGAGTGCGTAAATTACCGGGAATTTGTAGGTTACCTAGTAAATGCGCATTTTAACGTATTCCGCACTGTAACGGTAACATACATTATTCTGTGAGGCCGTTCTTTGTACAGCGTAATTAAGTTTTATGCATTTTTAAAGCTTTAATATTTTATAGGGAAAATATTCGTATTTCTGTGTTTTTATTTGTTATGAATATACTCAAAAACTAGACTGATTTTAAAAATTCTTTCACCAGTAAAATGCTACTTTATTACTGACTAACATAGGCTATATTTAAGTTCTAAATACGTGGAAGAAGCCGCTTGCAAAAGCTAATATTACATATTTTGAATGGGTAGGGTAGGGTAGGGTAGGTAGGTAGGTTTGGTATGTAGGGTGGAGTAGGGTATAGTTGGGTAGGATAGGTAGAGTAGAGTATGTAGTCAGTTGACGGGAGCGAAGCCGCTGGTAAACATTTATAGTATTAGATCTGGTTGCGCCAATTTGCTATGATCCGCGACTTTGTTTTTTGTAATTTATTTTTTTGGCCTAGCAATCCTATCCCTACCGTATCCGCTTCCCGCACGACCTCGAGAGAAATGATTTGACATTGACGTTTTTTGCATCGATTGTGAATGTGACCGCACCGCTAACACGCCCGCTCGAAATTACAAGAAAATTGACTATTTTCGTGATCCAATCATTCAGAGACTCCACAATAGTGCTGTGTTAGTGCAATACAGGACCTGGCAGTGATTTAAGTGTGCGAAGACGAGGATCGGCCGGTGCCACGTGCAATCTTCGAAGTGCCACGTGCAACCAACGAAGTCTAAAGGTCAGTGCTCCTTCCCAATACATTTATTCCATGCCAGGCGCAGTATCTGCATATTGTTAACAAACCTAAGATCGCTTTTCAAACCTACAGTCCATTAAACATCAAGCAAATTCGCGCAACCAAGATCTTTTAATAAAAAAAATCAATGTAAATCGATTGGATTATTACCACTCCACTTAAAAGTACATACACCACTATAAATACATGAACACACGACCAAGACAAATATTCGTAGCTAGCCGTATCATCCCCGAAACGTAAATCCGTCGAGGTTATATCACCGTATTACATATCAGCATGAAATACGCCATTATTACGACCAGCCGACGAGGCGTAGTGTTACTGCCACAGAACACTGAGCCTTGATAGAGGCGGCACTGTCAATTCTCATAAAACCGAGCGTGTCACCGTGCGTTGTTCGATATAAATGACGCATGAGTACCAGCCCAAAATATGACGTTATTACGGACAAGCCAACGAGGCGTAGATTTTCTGCCACAGAGCGAGGTAAATTGTTAGAGGTGGCACATGGTGGCACCATCAAAACTATACAGTCCAAGCACACGGTATCATTACCGTGTGTTTGCGCACTACGATACAAATGACGTATCGTATTAGGACGAAGTACGCCAAGCTGAAGAGGTATACAGTTACTGGTTCAGAGCAATGAGACAGGGCAGCAGTCACTTCTAGAGGCGGAAGTGACAGACTGGAAGACAGTATTTTAAATATATCAACTGTCTATCTGATCTCTACATCCCAGTAACAAGGTGCCCCTTGGCAAGGTTTGGTACTAGCATTACACCGCAAGACTATTTCTTTTAAGTTCTTGCAGTCCATTCAAATATTTTTTGGTAGGTTTCACTGTCATCAAAAAGACTACCATTGTACCCGTTGATTTGTTTATTTGAAAAGTTGTGTAGGCAACTATTTTGGTATACATCTGGAGTGGCGACCGCGTACTGGATGACGCAACATTGAAAAGCCTCCTACAAGGTGGACCGATGACCTGGCGAGACGCACAGGACCGATTGGTGTCGCTTAAGGGAGGTCTATGTCCAGACGTTGATCTTTCAGCTAAAATGATGATGATGATGATAGTTAATTCAATTGAGCAACTTCCAGGAAAAGACTAGGCAGATTGATTGCCATCTCTAAGCGATTCCTGGTTCTATGTCTACAGACATTTGATATGAAAGAGAAGCGATTTATTGGGGAAAATAAATTACGAAGAGACTTCAACGATATTGTGAGGAATGTTTATTGAATACTCGTGTTTATGATGAAGATAAATTGAAACACGATCGAGTTCATATAACATCTTCCTGCCCTTATCCCGTTTTATTTAGGGTCGGCGCAACACGTTTTTTTCTTCCATTCTGTCCTGTCACTCGTCACACAATCCATCCATCTCTTCTTTGGCCTCCCTCTCCCTCTCCATCCTTCCACATGTATGCATGTCCATCGAGTTCATATAACATTTGTGTGTTCTGAGTATCAAGTGGATTTTTTTTAAGGTTTTTCCAAGTTAGCTGTTCTTGGGTGGTGTGGGAGAGCGTGGCAGACTTTTCTGATTGAAACCCACTCCTATGTCTTCTTTCTTTGCCTTGTGTTCCAATTCCAGACACCGAGTTTCCCTTTCCACAGCCAACCCAATAGTCTTTGGCAAAAAAATAAGTTTTCAATACACTTACTCGAAAACTTATCGCACTACGATTACGTTCGATATGGCATGTTTATCACCCGCGTGCTTTTTTTTTAATTTGTCAAAACAAGGGCTTTTTTCATTCCTATTTCGTCACGGTCAAGGGTGATTATTTGTCAAAGTGGCCGATACTTTTAAAGTTTTAATGAAGATTTAAATTAAGTTTTTGAACAGAATATAATAAATAGACATGATTACGTAAGCAATAACTTGTTAATACCAACAAATTAACAATATCTGTGTTCTAAATTCAAAAATATTTGAATTTTATATTTATAATATTAGGATGAATACGGTTTGATACCTTTGCTTCTCCTACAACCTGCAAAGGTTATGCGCGGGAAAAAAAGTACACCTAGTATTTAACTAACTTATTCATTTGTAATAGTTGTGAAAAAGAAGATTTGAAGAGAATCCTTTAGATGCTGCACCACCAGATTATGTGATTGGGTAGAAAATACTTGCGATAGCCTGCGGCCATCAAATCAAAACTAAATTGTACGTTAACTTTGGAAAATTTTCTTCAGTACAAAATGAACAAAAATGTGTCGTAATTTTCCGAAAAAAGATAGATTTTATTGGTGGATTTTTCATCATATTTCTTAATAAGTGTATTGAAAAACGTCGTTTGATACACGTGGAGACTTGTCACTGCAGCACTCAGCTCCATAACACTCTCGCCTGTACGGCTCGGGTGAATTTCGCCTCGGCTGCAATGACAAACTTTCCCTTCTTGTATCAAAATGTACTATTTTCGTCTATTTGAAACAAAACTCAGTACCTATTTTTTTGTCTTTCTACCGAGACTTTTTTATGGTTTGGACTTGGAGGCGGCCCCTTTGTTGTGGCAGCCCATAGGCGACCGCCTATGTTGCCTATGCTTAAATCCGGCACTGTGCGGCAGACATGTCCTGCCCAGTCCCATTTTAGTTGGGCAGCTTTTTAGCCGCATCAACACATTCACAAAATCTTCTACTTGTTTTTATTTGACATTTTCATTTATTTCAAGTAACAATAGATGAATAAACTCGGTCCAGGTACTTTTATTAAATTTAAAAATACATAAATAACTAATTAAATTATATCTACACATGTACAAAACCTTAAATATTAACTAAACTAATTATACTAAAACCTACCTATGTACATATAATACAAAAACACAGTACACTCAGGCGTCGAAGTACTCCTCCACATCGCTGTCATCTGAAAATTTACCCAGAAGACTGGCAGCATTGCCACGTTGAATGGCAATGCTAATTCTTTGGGCGAAGAACGAGCCAGCCCTCTGGTCACGCAAAGTGTCGATCAGACGGCGTGAAATTTCCTTAAAAAGGAGACGCGCACTCGGACCCCATGACCCAAGCGTTTCAACCCCAAACGGCTCAAAACTGTAATTACCAATAAGGTTACAGTATGTCTAAGTACTTAGTTTACGTAATTTAATTGGCTATGCGAATCGGTATGAAGGACAGCCCGTGCACAAATAATTGCGGAGCTACGACACGCTTCCAATGCAAATTTAAACCTAGCGGTTTAAATTGGTACGCCAAAATCTTTTATATAATTATAAAAGTAAAATATCACTCTTTTATTTTTTTTAATCAAAAAATCTCAGAAACTATAACACAAGCACGGATTTTACGAAATTCTACCCCTAAGGGGTTAAATCGACTTTCAGGTGGGCGAAGCCGCAAGCTAGACTAGCAGGCAAACTGTTCCAGTCCTTCGATGTACGCGGTATAAACGACGAGGCAAAACGCTTAGTCCGGACCGCAGAAGTTTCAACAACGTAAGGGTGGCTATTTGCCTCACGTATATAAACCTGTTGAGAACAGCTTCCTCCTATTTTGAATTCCCGAAACCAACTCTTAATTAATGGCTCTTGTGGAACAACACACCACCACCACAATTTCGCCAAGGCCCTAAGTCAACACAATCCACAGACAGACTCAAACTGACATTTACTTTCATTAACAGCTGTTCAATCGAATGTAGGTAAACAATGGAATCTATAAATAAATTAGTTTGTTGAACAGGAAGCGGATGTGACGAGCGATAGCGGAGCAAGGACGCCGGCATGAATTGATAATACTGTCATCTTTGGTAAATGTGTAGTTACATACGTGTGGGTTGTTGGTGCTTAACTATTTTGGAAGAATAGTGTGAATCGTTTTAACGTTAACGCAGTCGGAAAGTTCCGACTCGGCTGGGCGGCGTTCGGGAAGCTGCGCAGTATTTTCTCGTCCAACATACATGGCTCTGAAACGTGGCCACTCACAATGGGCCTCCTCAGAAGGCTTAAAGTCACATAAAGGGTCATGAAAAGGGCTATGCTTGGAGATTCCTTGCATAATCGAATTAGAAATGAAGTATCCGCAAGAGAACCAAGGTTGCCGACATAGCACGAAGAATCGCCAAACTTAAGTGGCAATGGGCAGGGCACATTGCTTTCAGAACAGATGGCCGGTGAGGATAAAAGGTTCTGGAGTGGCAACTGCGTACCGGAAGACGCATTGTTGGAAGGCCTCCTACAAGGTGGATCGATGACCTGGCAAAAGCTAAGCGATATTTGTGGGAGACCTATGCCCAAGTGTGACGTCTTTCGGCTGATATTATGATGATGATGATGAATCGAAAAGTTTACCGCGTTTGACTCTCTGATTGGCTAAGAGCTCGGAGCGGGCTAATCGGAGCGCTGAATGTCATAAACGTATCGATCGCGTTTACGTAAAACAAACTCACACTAGGCACTCTGAAAGAAAATATGTAGCTTTTTTTAATGTTATTATGGATAGGCTCCCATTTGACCTCATCTCACCTGATGGTAAGTGATGATGTGGTCGACCATGCGATGAAGCACGCTTGCCTAGAAGTAGAAGTAACTTATTCTCTCTTAACTTAAAGACATCTAGATCTTTTTTATGGTGGGTAAAAACGTCCAATGACAAATCCTGCCCTTGGGCAGAGCGGGGATAGTATCAGACTCTTACTGACTAAAAAACCCACCCCGTTCATTCGTAGCCTTTCATACTAAGGCCGAGCCTTCCTTTCAGAAACAAACACTTGGCCCCAGTAGGCTTCGACCCTGCTGGGACCTACGGTTTGCTGACAACTTCTTGAGGCGCGCGAGAACAGTACGCGCCGTTGACGACTTGGGCTCGGTCCGGTCGGTTACCGGACGATCGGACAGCGAGCTACTCATTGCTCCGGGTTTCCGGCGGCGGCTGGGGCGCAAGCCCAAAAACACGCAGGTTATAGCTATCAGGAAACACAGATTTCCACTTCATAGCTGTACGCACAATAAATAAATGAAATTACCTATCAGCAAGCTCATAATACGCTCTAGTCTTTTGGACACATTACAAGTAGATAGAGATGCGGAGGAGTATGATATTAATCATATTTTATGTCAAAAACATGTCTTAAGCAGATGTTATTGAACTTTGGCGTATTTAAGTACTTAACTTATGATAAATTAAGTAAATTAGGGGGGGCGAAATGTTAAAAAACAGATTAGTGCCCCAATTTCCCTAAGACAGCAAAAAGTAGGGTAACCAGTCACGTAAATCTTGAATAAAAACAGTTTATTGACATTTTAAATAAGTTTGTAGAACCTAGTTAATGTTGTTATTGTTAATGAAGGCAATCATTTACTTACATAGAGTTGTACTTTTCTTATAAATACCGCGAACTACCGCGAACTACAGCACAAAGTGTCACGAAGTGTTACGAAGTAGTGGCAAGCGTGCCACGTGTTCCGGAGGTAAAGGGTCTTGACAGACAGACAGACAGACGGACAACGAAGTGATCCTATAAGTTAGGTTCCGTTTTTTTTTCTTTTGAGGTACGGATGTCTAAAAATAATTCGGGAATTAGACTGTTTTCATAGGTAAGTTTGTACGAAATCTTCAGTGCGCGAGCTCGACTCGCACTTTCCCTGTTTTTCCTTTTGAGATACGGAAGCCAAATATTTTTTTTTTAATTTTTATAAACTAGTGCTTGACTGCAATCCCACCTGATGGTACGCAGTGATGCAATCGTTGATGTTGAGACGCACTAGTTTATTAAGAGCCTATGCACTCTAGCCTTGAAGACACCTAAACTATAATCAGACCGGAAAACTGCAGCAGGCAAATTGTTCCAGTCTTTCGATGTATGTGGTATAAACGAAAAGGTAAAACGCTTAGTCAGGAGTGGAAGTTTCATCAACGAAAGGGTGGATATATAAAAAACCCAACGTTCCCAACGCGATTCTTGTTAAAACTGCACTGTTAATTTGCAGTTAACGGAACAGCCATTGTTGTTTTACAAAAGGCTTTGTTTAACCTTGTACCTACTATGTTCTCTGGCGGAGTTAATTAATATAGTGACAGTTAGATATTTGGTTACCGTCCACAGAGTATACAGGTTTATTTTTCAGAAATCCGAAACTTCATTTCAAAAAGACCATTAGGGATGAATTAAGCTAGAACTACATTAGAGCGACGCACACGTGGACCACACCTGATTTGTACGTAGAACAACGTCGCGTGGCGTGGATCTAATGTAGTTCTACAAGAAAACAGGTAATTAAAAACATAATCTACCTTTAATATAATTAGTATAATTAGTTTAGTTAATATTTAAGGTTTTGTACATGTGTAGATATAATTTAATTAGTTATTTATGTATTTTTAAACTTAATAAACTTTATTTCATCCTAGTTTAAAAGTAATGTTCTACAAGTATACTTGCCATTTAGAATGTTTGGAGATCGACGCGCACAGATCGGCGTAGGTAGCCCACGTATGCGCAGTGTAGTTCTAGCTTTATATTAGACCAGCTCGTGCCCGGGGCATGCCGTGTACGTAACCCGGACGGGACAGGGACTTGAAACGTTGCAAATATTTTGTATGAAGCAGCTTATATTACACCGTGTAAGATCCGTGTCCCGTCTGGCCCCGGACGACACCCGTCTATACCACGGTTGTTGCACCGTCCCGCCCCGTCTCCTCCACTGTTTAACACTCGGTGTAATATAATCATGCAACGCGGACGGGCCCCGGCCCCGGTATAGCCCGGACACGGCCCGGTCTAATATAATTCATCCCTTAAAGGCACTTTTGAATTATCAAAATGTCTGTCAGCCAGAAAAGTGAAACTAAATTGCACGTTCCAAAGCGGATATCTTTCTGCTGAAATGATGATGGTGATGATTTCTTGCGGTTCCTTCTTTTCACTATGGAATTAGCATAGCATCAGCTATAAAATGTTCCCACAGCTGGGACTCAGACCTCCTCTCTAGGAGAGAGAATGAGCCCGTAAACGTAATCCACCACGTGCATCCAGTGCGAGTTGGTGGATGTCTCATGTCTTCGAATTTTTGGTTCTAGGACATGCCGGATTCCTCACGATATTTTCCTCACCGTTTTGAGAGCAGTGGTGATAAAATAAATTACACAAAGTAATACAACTCGTAGGTTTCTCTCTTAAGTCGTAGGGATATCTTCATTCCAAAAATAACAGAATATTAACTAATCTAAATTCTATAAATCTAGAAGGTCACCGCTAAACAAAATAGAACATGAATCATAATTTTAAACTTATATATAATCTAGTTTAGTTTATAGACATTGATTAAGAAACTTGGCTCATTACGGTCTGAAGTTAGCAATGAGTTTGGTCTGCCAAGTGAAGCCAAGTTACTCAATTAAAAGCCGCGACTGCGAGATCAGTTTACTTATTTTTCAACGGCACAATAATAACATCGACCTGTATAATGTCAATTTAATTTTTTACCAACTTTATAATGACATCAGCCATATATTGTCAGTATAATTTTCACCGGAAGGTACAGTAA
Source organism: Leucania comma (assembly GCA_958295575.1). Taxonomy (NCBI): domain Eukaryota; kingdom Metazoa; phylum Arthropoda; class Insecta; order Lepidoptera; family Noctuidae; genus Leucania; species Leucania comma. Next base: position 2,941,849 of record OY282482.1, on the reverse strand, counting down.
CAACATCAACTTGTACAAAGTCAGTTCACCGGTAACTACATCAACCTGTGTAATGTCAATTTAATTTTTCCCGGCACTGTAATAACATCAGCCTGTACAATGTCAGTGTCTTCATATTCGACGGCACGGTTAGTGCAGTGGTTAAGTGACTAGCTAGACTAGCGAGACTCGTGGATTCGATTTCGCGAATATTCCCCAAAAAATTTTTAAGGCGTATAGATAAATTTTTCCGGGTCTGCGTATGTGAGTTTCCAGGAGTGATTATAAAGGCACCATATTACGTTACAGCACTGTACCCGGCTGTCCAGAGGTGAACGGTTGAATTCTAATAAAAATACTGATCCCACACGGGCCCATTATTTTTTGTAAGTGGTGTAGCGACATATATGGCGTCACATAAAAACTAATCTTGCATCGCGCAATTAAAGTTCTCCGCGCGATTCCAACATATAGAAAAGCCCGAAATCGTCTATTGGGCAATAGCCCACCAGATATGCCATCTGTCTGGACAGAGCATCCTACCTTTTCACTGGAGGTTTGCGGGATTTTACTCTCTATTCCGCTTACCTCCAAGGTGTTAAAATCATCCAATGACATCTCCCGCCCTTGGGCGGAGCGGGGGATAGTTTCAGACTTTAAAAAACCCACTCCTGTTCCTTCTTTTCCTTCGTTCCAGGGCCTCGGGTTTCAATTTCACACAACCCATGTCCCCAGTAAGCTTCGACCCTGCTGGGCCTCTACGGTTTACTGACATCTCCTTGAGGTCCGCGCACTATGCGCCGTCAACGACTTCTAACACGGACCCACTAGAGACCCCAGAGACCAGCAGTGGAAGTGTCACAAGCTGATATGGTGCGAACTATTATGAAATAGCCAAGGACTTAACATCAATCTCCTAACAAGGCAATTTGACTACAGGACGGCTCATAAGCTAAATGCTACAGGGTAGCCCGCAAAATTTTCCTGAGACTGTATCAAGAATTCAAGACCCCTTAGAAGTATCTTAATTCAGATATATGATAAAGACACGTTGAGCTAAAGATACAGGCTGTATAGCACTATCCTTTTCTCACACATTTTAAGACGACGAAAATCATACCCTGCCATGACTCGTAGGGCCCCTGATATCTTAGCCAGTTCGCAGTATGACAATAAGATTACAAATGAATATGTAATCGTGACGAGCATGCACCTGAAACCTTAATCAGTAGGTTGGTATGACGTCACTTGTTAACCCACGTGTTATGAAAATCTGTCGTCATTTTTTATACACCACTATTTTTTAATTATGGCAAATACTTAAAGGGCTTATTAGAAAAGGTCTTCTTATTATATAATTAGTCTCAATGCATAATATTCATAAACAGCAAAGTTATGAGCGTTTGTATAAATCCCAAAATCTCACTCAATTTCTGGGAAAATTGTACAGGTTATTGTTTATGAATGAAAGAATGTCAATAAAAATGTAAAAACACTGCGCTTAGTATTTTCTAGTAGTAATTGTTATGAATAATGATTCAATTATGAATTTACCAATAATGACAAATTTTCGTGGACAATTTTGGAATTTCGTTTTTTGTACTTTTGACTACATAAATATGATCAGTAACGAGTACTGATTGAGCCCCATTTTTTTTGTGCAGTAATTAAAAAATAGGGGTGTATAGCCAAACACAGCAATAAGGCATTATTATAATAACGAGCTTTTTTGCGGAGAACGTCGTCAGCAAAAGTCAGCGCTTTTTGTAGACAGGGCTTTTTCCTTTCATAATTAAAAAGTATTGATAATAATCTACCGATACTCCATTTGTTTAGGTAATTAACTAAATTTAAATAATCTTCACGTCTTTTAACTAAAAATTGTAATTAAAAATGTTTACAATAAGTTATTTACATACACATATGTTTGGTATTTTAACTAAAAGATAATCTTTTATACGATTTTTTTTAAAATAAAAAGACATGTCAAGATTGTTTACGTTTATTTAAGTACCCAAACAGATGTAGTGAACATTTAAATACATAACTACTAGCTTTTGCCTGTGGCTTTGCTCCCTCTCTACCCTACTCTACCATTTACCAATAAATTAACAGTATTTTTTATTTCACGGTATCTAAATTACCCTTTTTCCGTCTCCTGAAGATAGGTGACTCGCCACCACTGGACCACTGAAATTGTGCCCATAAGCCCGAGTTCACATCGATTATAATCAGAAAATCGATTGCAATCCTCGTTACACAAGTTGAACCATCATGACGGTCGACCTTGAATGCGCAAAACGTTGACTTGTTTTTCTTTCTTTCTAGTCGACTGCCTTGAGTAGTACCTTCCTTGTATCTAGACTCTAAATAAATAAGTACTCAAGGCTTTTTTTTATGGTAGGTAAAATCATCCAATGTCAAATCCCGTCCTTGGGCGGAGCGGGAAGTAGTGTCAGACTCTTACTGACTAAAAACCTACCCCGTTTGGTTGCGCCAATTTGCTATGATCCGCGACTTTGTTTTTTGTAATTTGTTTTTTTGGCCTAGCAATCCTATACCATCCGTTTTCCCTCCACCCGCACGACCGCAAGAAATGATTTGACATTGACGTTTGTGCATCGAGTGAATGTGACCGCACCGCTAACCGCGCCCGCTCGAAATTACTAGAAAATTGACTATTTTCGTGATCAAATCATTCAGAGACTCCACAATAGTGCAGTGTTAGTGCAAACCAGGACCTGGCAGTGATTTAAATGTGCGAAGTCGAAAATCGCCGGCGGTGCCACGTGGAACCTTCGAAGTCTAAAGGTCAGTGCTCTTTTCCAATACCTTTATCCCATGCCAGGCATAGTATCTGCATATTGTTAATAAACCTTAGATCGCTTTTTAAATCTACAGTCCACACAGCAAATTCGCGCAACCATTACTTTTTGGTCCATACGAGCAGGATCGTGAATCATTTTCTTGTAATTTCGCAATATAGTATTTGTTCCATAGGGAATAAACGCAACGCGCCTATTTACCTAGATATAATAGTAGAAAACCCGCATCTAGGCATTTAGGCAACTATACGTTATTTCGCTCGTATAGTTAAAGAGTCATTGATAATTACGGTACCTACGCCGTCAACCGCACCGCATAATTATAGTTAGCTACGTAAATATCAGCGTAGATATAAATCGATCGCATACTTTTTCTTGACAAAATTCATTCGGAAGTCCTACAAATTGCATGTAGGTAGACGCATTTCAAAAATACCCGTTCATTGTTGAGTGAATATTTGTAGGAAACGGATAAACCATAGATTATATACGCATATGAATATTGATTCAGGTTGTTCCGTTCGTTCGCCGTTCACTTTGTTGTTTACAATATTACCATATTGTTATCTGTTAATTATCGCTTACTTAATAATTCGTTAAGTGTTTGTTTGAGTGTATAGTGTGAATATATCAAAACAAGATGTCTTTTAAGGGAACCAAGGTTAGTACTGATTTAAAGGTTCAGTTAAAGCTTTTATACGCTAAAAGGGACTCACAGTTTTCACGTGTTCAATCGATTTGTGATAAATCTTCGCAAACCTCGGATCTGGCGATTAGAGATGCTTTCTTGTGTTCGTTGGAAACTTTAGATAGTTTGCGCGCGGATTTTGAATCTACAATTAATAATATAAACATTTTAGAGTTGGAGTTAAATCCTGATTACTGTGTGAGTTATCAGGCATTGTCGTCCTTTGATGACTTGTATTGTCGTATCAAGCGTATTGCTAGGAGTTTAGAGACTCCCCCCCCCGCGAGTAGTTTATCCAACCCTCCTCGCGAACGCCCACGATTGCCGCCAATTCAAATACCTGAATTTAATGGTGACATTCGAAATTGGAATTTATTTATAGATAGTTTCGAAAATATAATACATAGGAACACATCGCTGACAGATCACGAGAGATTGCATTATCTCGTAGAAAAATTGACCGGTAAGGCAAAGGCTGTCTGTGCTGGAATTACGTTTAGCGCTGAAAATTACACTTTAGTTTTGGACACTTTAAAAACAAAATACGAAGATAAGCGATTAGTAGCCACCGCATATTTAGATCAATTATTCGATTTGAAAAGTTTTTCCGTTTGTAACGATCATAATTTAGAGAAGTTTTTAAATATTTTCGCATCATCTGTTCGTGCAGTAAAGAACCTAAAGGTCGATGACCTCTGTGACTTTTTGTTTTTGTATATCGGTTTAAAGAAATTAGATCCTGAAACTGTTCGTCTGTTTGAAACGACTCAGCGCGGTAAAGAAATACCTAAGTTCGAAGATTTAGAATCTTTTATTCGCGACCATATTAAGGTGTTGCAGCGCACGTCGGCACGTCATGAAGCCACGAATAGGACAGGTTCCGATCGCCGTATAGACGCGTCATCGAAGTCAGTCAAGACTGCACATACGCTAGTTAATACCGCCTCAACACCTGACTGTTCTCTGTGTAAGGGTAGCCATACACAGCTGTACAAGTGTTCGGAATTTCAGAGATTATCGCCTAGTGATCGTTACAAGTTTGTCCGCACTAATAATTTGTGTTTTAATTGTCTAAGTGACAAACATCTGGTTACGTCATGTAAAAGTGGTGTTAGCTGTCGTAAATGTCCAGCTAGACATCATACCTTCTTACATTTTGAGAGTAGTAAGCTGCCATCGCAGCAGCAGCCTGCGCAGACGCGCGACGCTTGTGACGCGCGGCCTGCTGCAAGTGCAAACGACGTAACATTGTGTTCGCTTTCCGCCGCTGGTACTCAAATCACTACCGTTTTACTTGCGACCGCGCAAGTTGTTATTGTAGATGCCTTTGGCAAACCGCACACCGTTCGAGCGCTACTAGATGGCGCTTCCCAGAGTAATTTTATTACTCGGGATTGTTGTCAACGCCTTGGTTTTAGTTTTAATAATTGGTCATCCCGCTCAGAAGTGAAAGGTTTTGGAGGTTTAAAGGCAACCATTCACGGTTCCATTAAAATAATATTTAGTTCACGTTTTAATCGTAATATTTCGTTTGAAATGGATTCGCTAGTCGCAGATAAGATTACGGAACGGTTGCCCACGGTACCGGTTGACACGTCCATGCTGACGGAGTTTAAGAACTTGCAGTTAGCCGACGGAAATTACGCTTTCCCTGGAGATATCGATCTATTGATCGGTGCTTCGATTCTCCCGCATCTCCAGTTATCACGTAAAATTCAAGGTCTTCCGATGTACCCCGCTCCGCACGCACTGGAAACAGTTCTCGGGTTTGTTATAGTTGGTTCCGCACCCGCTTGTTCAGTTAGTTACTCGACTGTGTCGCACTGTTGCACCGTCGAGCCGCCGCTTGAGTCTACCATCCGCAAGTTCTGGGAGATTGAAGAGGTGAATGTCCCACCTATTCTCAGCCCTGAGGATCAGGTCACTGAGGAGATTTATACCCGCACGACTACTCGTGATAAAGATGGTCGTTATGTTGTCGCGCTCCCTTTCAAGGGTGATATTTTTTCGCTCGGTGGCTCCCGTGCCTCCGCAGAAAAACGCTTTCTATGCTTGGAACGTAAGATGCAGGCGTCTCCTAAGTTGAAGCAAGCCTATGATGATGTGCTGATCGAATATTTAGATAAAGGTTATATCTCATCAGCGCCTGCCGAGACTGAGGAGACACGTGATTACCCGTTTTACATCATCCCGCACCATGGAGTTGTTAGAGAAGACAAACTTACAACTAAACTGCGTGTGGTTATGGATGGTAGCGCTAAGACTAGTACTGGCATATCGCTTAACGATATCTTGTATTGTGGTCAGAACCTCCAGGGTAACTTATTTGAAATAATAGTAAATTTTCGCTTGTTTGCTATTGCGCTCTCTGCCGATATTCGGCAAATGTTTCTTAGTATTGGAATCAGAGAATGTGACCGTAGATTCCAACGCTTCTTGTATAGATTTTCTCCGCAGGAACCTTTGAAGGTTTACGAATTCAATCGTGTTTGTTTTGGGCTTAAGTCTAGTCCCTTTCACGCTCTTCGCACTATCAAGCAGTTGGCCGCTGACGAGGGTGATACATACCCGAAAGCAAGGGCCACTATTGAAACCGGATTGTACATGGACGATTTTGTGTACAGTGTACCTAGTGAAGCAGAGGCTATAGAGACCGCTGCTCAAGTAATCAGCCTCATGAAGTCCGGTCAATTTGATCTGGTGAAATGGACAAGCAACTCGCAAGCTACATTAGAGTCGATTCCACCGTCACACCGGTTGACTTCGGTAAAGGAATTCGATGATAGTGATTCGCATAAGATCCTTGGTTTAAGTTGGTCACCCGCAACTGATATGTTCAGTCTTAAAATTAGCTCGACTCCGCCAACTTGTACCAAACGCGTTATCCTAGCATGTGTAGCTCGGATATGGGATATAATGGGTTTTGTAGCTCCTGTCGTTTTATATGCAAAGCTGCTTATAAAAGAGCTTTGGCTTTCCAACTGTGATTGGGACGACACCGCTCCTGAAAGTGTTGCCAAGTTGTGGGCTCGCTATAGGAAAGAGCTTCCAATGCTCGATCAGATACAGATTCCTCGCCATGTTGGTATAGTACCAGACACTGTTGTTAATGTGGTAGGTTTCGCAGACGCCAGTGAGAGGGCTTACGGGGGAGTGGTTTACTTTCAGGTCCAAAATGGCGATAACATTTCAGTTTTCCTCATTAGCGCAAAATCAAAGGTATCTCCTAGTAAGGTTGTCTCTCTTGCTCGTCTCGAACTCTGCGCTATTCTTATGTTGGTTCAATTGATTACATCTATAGTCAAAACTTGTCGTCCTCGCATTAATATAGAGAGAATTGTAGCGTTTTCAGACTCAACCGTTGCCCTATGTTGGGCCCACTCTTCACCCCATCGATGGGGCACGTTTGTCGCAAATAGGGTGGCTAAGATTCAAGCTGAATTGTCACCGGAAAATATGTTCCATGTCGCTGGAACAGAAAACCCAGCTGACTGTCTCTCACGTGGTTTGCTTCCCGCGCAAATTTTAAATCATCCGCTTTGGTTTTGTGGCCCTCCCTGGCTGCATACCACTCCTAACGAGTGGCCAAATGCTCCGTTTAACCCCGCTACTGTTTCAGAACCACCCGAGGAGAAGAAACATACGCTTGTAGTATCAGTTCCGCGTGAAGAGTCAGTTGTTTTGTTGTTGTCTAATCGAGTCTCGTCTTGGTCGAGACTATTACGCTGTGTAGTTTACGTCCTAAGATTTTTGAGATTATTACCATCGCGTGGTTCTATAATCGCAGCTGATTTGGATAGAGCTGAATCAGTTGTACTTCGAGAGTTGCAGAAATTTTATTTTTCAAAAGAATTTCGTAGTTTAGAATCACATAAACCTTGTAGTCCCGCACTTCAACATTTGAAACCATTTTTGCAAGATGGACTCATTCGTGTCGGTGGCCGTCTGCGAAATGCTAAGTTAGAGTTTGAACAAATGCATCCAGTAGTTCTACCACGCAGGGATCACGTTTTGGATTTGTTGGTGGACTATCACCATAAGGTGAATTGTCACGCTGGTCCCGATTTATTAATGTCCATTCTTCGACAGAAGTACTGGATACTTTCCGCTCGCAATTTGATACGCGCTAGAGTGCACAGATGTGTGCCCTGCTTTAAGCTCCGCCCGCGTTTCAACGCGCCGGAAATGGCCGACCATCGTTCTTGTCGTGTTGTACAGACGGTGAAACCTTTCATACATACTGGGACGGACTATGCTGGACCGTTTAAAGTCACTATTGCCCGTGGTCGTGGTATACGTTCCACAAAGGCATACATTTGCCTATTCGTTTGTATGACAACTCGTGCGGTTCACATAGAGTTAACCAGTGATTTGAGTACGCAGGGTTTTATGTCTGCATTTAAACGATTTTTATCTCGCCGTGGTCCCGTTAAGCGCTTATACTCTGACAACGGCACAAATTATGTTGGAGCGCGACGCAATATTTCGGAATTACATACATTCTTACGCTCCAAGTACTACCAAAGTGAATTCGCCCATGTCTTAGCTGAGAATCGCATTGATTGGTGTTTTAATACGCCAGCAGCTAGTCATTTTGGTGGCAATTGGGAGGCGAATATTAAAAGCCTTAAGTCGCACCTGTTTCGGGTCATAGGCGAACAGATTCTCTCGTACGAGGAGTTGAGCACTGTACTCGCTCAGGTAGAGGCGTTGATGAATACGCGTCCGTTGTGTCGGACTTTGTCTAGTGATCCATCGGAGCCACTAGCGTTGACGCCGGCTCACTTCTTGACGACGACTCCTCTTAAATATTTGCCCGCTTTAGATGTCGAGACTGACAAACTGCAGCTCCACCCGCGTCACGCTCTGCTAGATAGCTTAGTTCAGTCCTTTTGGAAGCGATGGAGGACAGATTATCTGCATACGCTGCAGTCGCGTCAAAAGTGGAACACTCCTTCAGATCCAGTCACAGTCGGTACTGTGGTGATACTGAAGACTGAGAGTGCGCCTCCTCTGCACTGGCCTCTTGGTGTAGTGGAAGAAGTTTTTCCGGGTTCGAACGGAATAACGCGAGTCGTAAAAGTTAAAACCGCAACTGGATCGTACCTGCGTCCGGTTATTCGCCTCTGCCCTCTGCCTAATCAGTAGTAGTGGCATAGTTAGTTATAAGTTGTTTCGCTACCTAGTATTGATAGTTTAGATTAGTAATAGGGTTTAGTTTCGCTTTTGTTTTTTTTTTCTTTTCTTTGAAGGTAACCCTTCAAACCCGGGGGGAATGGTTGCGCCAATTTGCTATGATCCGCGACTTTGTTTTTTGTAATTTGTTTTTTTGGCCTAGCAATCCTATACCATCCGTTTTCCCTCCACCCGCACGACCGCAAGAAATGATTTGACATTGACGTTTGTGCATCGAGTGAATGTGACCGCACCGCTAACCGCGCCCGCTCGAAATTACTAGAAAATTGACTATTTTCGTGATCAAATCATTCAGAGACTCCACAATAGTGCAGTGTTAGTGCAAACCAGGACCTGGCAGTGATTTAAATGTGCGAAGTCGAAAATCGCCGGCGGTGCCACGTGGAACCTTCGAAGTCTAAAGGTCAGTGCTCTTTTCCAATACCTTTATCCCATGCCAGGCATAGTATCTGCATATTGTTAATAAACCTTAGATCGCTTTTTAAATCTACAGTCCACACAGCAAATTCGCGCAACCACCGTTCTTTCGTTGCCTATCATGCCGGGGCTGAGCCTTCCTCTCAGAAAACGGCCCTTGACCCCAGCAGGCTGCAGCCCTGCCTGTTTGCAGCTAGCAGGCTGGACCTCTATGGTTTGCTGACAGGTCCTTGAGGCGCGCGGGAACAGAACGTGCCGTCGACGACTTGGGCTCGGTCCGGTCGGTTACCGGACGATCGGACAGCGTGCTACCCACTGCACGCTGTCCGCAAGCCCGCGCCTACGGTGGCCGGAAATCGGGATCGGAATCCCGTCGGCGGCTTGGGCAAGCGCCCCGTTGCCTCTGCCTGATGCGGTCGGCCTCCTCCTTTGCTAGCATTACTGCTTCGCAGAAGGAGGCGACCTCCTGCCATCCCTAAATACTCAAGGCTGACGATTTCAGACTTTATAGGTACCTAAGTCCAAGGGGCAGGTTATCTCACGATGTTTCCGAAGGCTGTTTCGGAAGAATAATAACAAAATTGTAAATAAAATTAACCAATAGAAGGCTAGCTGTGTATATACACCAATAAATTTTGATCGCTTTAATCCCGTGGAGGGTCGATTCGGTACATGAAACAGTATCGATTTGTAAAAAGAAAATTAAAAAATAAATTACTTTTTAAAACTCGAATTCATTGACGCATGTACGAAATTAATTTCTTTAAGTATAAACGTCAGCTGAGCGAGGCCAATGACCTGTAGTTAGTTAGTACGCAACGACAGCTACCTACAAGGTCATTGAATCGTTTATTCAAATAAATTAATTTCGTACATGCGTATATTAATTTTCGTTTTAGAAAAACAAAGTACTATATTTTTAAATTTTACCTTTACAAATCGATAGCAATTGATATTTATTAGAATATCATTGATCGATAGTGTTTCATGTACCAGAATGTTGTATACACAAAACTTCACAAAAGACTCTTAGTATATGCATTTTACCCTACTCAGGATTCGTATCCAGGACTTTGGGATATCGCGCAACAAAAAAATAAAGTAACACTCATGACATCACGTTATGGAAACCAGCACCTACCTATGTACAAATCAGATATGAAAAATAGAATCAAGAAACCCTAAAAATATTCCAATTTGACATTTCTATATAAAACAAATGAAAACACTAAATTGAACAAACACAAGTAAATATGGCATATTCGCATTGTTTGTAGTCTGTATACTGTCTTATGTACCTATTACATACATTACTTTGAATATTTAATTATATTTTTTAATTATATTACATACATTACTTTGAACGTTTCAATCTTAGAAGAAACCGAGGTATAAAATCTCACACAGAGGGCAAAACTCAACCTCAGCTGACTAGGGTGAAATGTCTTTTCAGAATAAAAAAAAATTGCCAAGGTCCTATTTGTAAAAATTCTCCTCTCGTTCGTATTTAATCTTAAATCCTTGGATCAAAGGAAAACGTATTTTTAGCTATCAAACAAAATAATGTAGTCAATTTAAAACTTATCAAACCTTCTAACTTTCAATCAAGGAAAATTTTGGTATAAGTACATTTATAGCGTCAAGGCAAAACAAAATTTGTACATAATAGTTATTTCGTATAGTCTACTTTTAAAAATACATATTAGTTACCAAAAATCAAATTCGTTGCTCGTAAAACATTAATTAACATCAAAGGGACGCCAAAAGTCCAAAATATAAACAAAACACTACAGCTGTGATAGGAAACAAAAGTTTGTAAATTACTTACTTGGCTCTCAAAGACAACTGCCGGTCATTCGGACACACATACTTATTGGCTTTACTTTGAAAATTCATTGCACAGCTTGAAAAAAAAAAACAACGATAAAAAAAAATATTTAAAAATGTTCGAGAGCGCGGGAAAGTAGCGCCGCGCGTTCGCGCCTGTTGATTCCGTTCAACTGTTGCTTCGCGCGTGGCGACCCATAATAATCGATATTTTAACAACGCTCTTGAAAACTAACAATATGTTGCGAGCAGCGACATCCTTTTATCAGTGTGATAAACCTGACCATAGTAATATAGCGCTTACAATGGTATCGCGCACAGTATGAAAAGCTTTTTTTAAATTTAAACAATATTATAAGTTCTTACTCATAATATTGTGTCTAATATTTTCGATTTGTTTTAAAAGTTGTTCTTCATAAATTACAGTTCATTATCAACTTATTAAAATACATTTCATATCTAAAAGAGGCTCAAAAAAATTAATTAAATTACAACAAAAGCAATAAGAATTGAATTTAGAAGCTATTGAAAAATTTGAACAAGTCTTCGGATATGACGTCAACATAAAGGGGAGTTTATACATGATACATTGATATCAGTGTGATTTTAATTGAATATACGATTGAACACCTAAAAACAATAATAACCATATAAAAGTCAAAAGACTTTGTTATGTAGGTAGAGTCATTCATATTTATCATGTATTTATTAGTAAAACATAAGATATTTCCAAACGATTGAATTTATTTTATATCGACTGGTCAGTGTATCCAAACGTAGAAAGAGACGTGTGTACTCTGACTCTTTCTCTCTTCTGACACTAGTGATGCGCAGAGGAAAACATAACTATGAATTAAACAACGATTAAAATACCGTAACCAAATGTTATACGAAAATACACTTTTCAAAATGTTTTTTTTTTGTGTTGTTTTTCAGTCAATAACCGGCCGGTAATTTATGAGGCCCTTTTTGCTATTTAGTATAGGTATTTGAACTGGATGACCAAAGCTAGAGATAGGAAATACTGGAAAGAGTTGGGGGAGGCCTACGCCAAAGAAGCGACTACTACTTTAAGTTTAGATAGTAATACGTGATATTAACGATTCAAACCATCTGTGATAAAACTTTATTTTGAATGAATTAATTAATAATAATAGGAATCGAAATGTAATATTATAAATTTGAAATGAATTATGTAATGTGTATGTAGTAGAATAAATGGCTTTTTTATTTTTATTTTATTTATTATAGGTATTTGAATTAAAAGTGGATATGTGACAGACAAATCACAAAAGTCTTAAAAATAAATTGAAGGATTGAAATTTTATAACCGAAGCTGCTTAAAATTCAATTATTAATATTAAAAAAAAAAAACATCTCTATGCGATCAAGTGCTTATTTCTTAAAAATTCAGTGTTGTACTTGCCGTCGTTCTCTTGCGCCGTTTTTTCTGTTTCATATTTCCATCGGAAAACAAAGAAAAAGTTACTACTGAGTATCAACATCAAAATATCTATCCTTTAAATTCGAAATAAAAATATCATAATTCAACAATGACCTCTATAGTGGTAATAAAAGACTTAAAAGGTTTCTTCCTTTCACTTTCCCAATACTAATTTCTTATAAAAAGGCACAAAAATCGTATAGACTAGTTTTAATAGTAAAAAATACGAAGAGCTGTAAACCTATCTTGTTTCATATAATTTAATAACATAGTTGAATTGCACATTTCAGAAGATTGTTGTGTGAGGCCCTGTTCACCATCATCGCCTTGTCCCATGATGCTGGACGTCGGCACAAAACATAGTTTACTTAATTATTATTGATCAAAACATACCTACAACTTTTTACAAAACGGTGTATAAAAATATCGGCATATAATGTTTTGTCTTGATATGAATACTTAGGTACTACTCGTGACTAAAAAATGTTATACCAATAGTTTTTTTGTATTACAGTGGGAAATCATCCAATAACTTGTGCGCGTCAGACTTTTATTGACTAAAACTCTCTCCTATTCCTTCTTTGCCTTTGTTCCAGGTTCACTTTCACTTAACCCATGGTTATACCAATAGTTAATATATGAGGAGAGATTTTTTTTTTCTTTTTGCATTTTATTTAGAAAATTTTTAACTTCAGACTTCAGTAATCGGGAAGAAATAACTGTTTAGCGATATGTAAACTTTTCGTTAAGAAAACGTTATCGTTATTGAGCCAGAAACCAAAACCGTTATTTACATTTGGCTCAGCTCTACACTAATCAATTTGACATTTCACTTTTCAGTAATGATGGCGCACTTGCTAAAGGTGTTTAGTTTACTGTAACTTTTATTTTTATGTAGTGCCGTGAAGTGAAAACAAAGTGATTTTAATGCCGTACCGTAGGCGCTTCTCCGCCAAGATGCCAGATTTCGACGACGAAGTCACCGTCGTCGATGTTTACGACCTGGCATCGGACATTGGCAAAGAATGCGAGATAATTATCGAAAAATACGGCCCTGACGCCGTTACAGCGCTGCTGCCGAAGGTGATTAACGCGCTAGAGCTGCTGGAGAATCTGGCGGTTAGGAACGAGAAGGAGAATCAAGCGCTGCAGGAGTTGACGGCCAAGATTTCTCAGTTGGAAAACGACAAGATTGAGAAGGCTGAATATAGGCAGCGTTTCGAGAAGGTAGGTGGTAGAGGTCACTGTTAGGCAAATAGGTGTTATTAGTTGCTTTAGTGCGTGTTGTGCATCGAATACACGAAACATTGATGTTTCGTCAGCTGCGAGTGCATCGGTAGCGTTGCAACAGAGCGGTTCGGGCGATGGTATTGCGCGACCGTGTCCACTACGAAGCCGCCGTTCACGTCTAATTTATAATTGGCCTCTATTATACCCATTTTTTGTGAGTACACATAGTTTTAAATTTCTTTTCATATTTAGAACTTCATTGGTATTTGACTGGCTTCTCGCTGGCCAGTATTGTTTCTTTTTTATATAATTGATTTGAAACGTTGTTTGGTATCCTATTGTTGGTTTACTGCTTGAAACTTATTTTAAAGAAGTGTTAAAAGGAATTTGGCGATGATCAAAGTGATGTAACACCTTTCTGTTTAAAACATTCTTAATGCTAAACATTATGCAAATATATGTATGTCATTTTTATGATTAGTTTGTTCTTATAAGATTCATATCCATACTTTTTTTTCTAATGTTCAACCTCTCAGTGACTCAAATCATGAACATAGTCCATCTCGTAACTAAGCTGACTCATACAAAATATCTATTGTATTGCTTGAGATAAGTTTATTTTTATAAGAATTACATTATTCAATTACATGAGACCATTAAAAACTAAACAAATAGTTAATTTAATATCTACTTGACTACGAAATTAGGTTAAACACAATTGCGTAACGAGGACTATTTACGATGAGCCCAGCAGTTATTGAACAAGTTAGTCATAATTCCTATGTAATTACTAACTGGCTTGGCAAGCATTGTTCGGCCATTAAAATTACTAGCTGACTTCTGCGGTTCCACACGCATCTTTAGTTACTGCTCTGCTCCCGTAGGTTGTAGCATAATGTTATATAGCCTAGAGCCTTCCTTGTTAAATGAGCTATTCTACACAGAAAGAATTTTTCAAATCAGTCCCTGAGATTAGTGTGTTCAACCAAACACTCTTCAGCTTTATAATAATTCGTATAGATTATAAAATGGGAAGTTGGGTATGCGGATAAAAAATAGCCTACGATTTATTCTCAGACCTACAAAATATACACAAAAAATTCATAAACATGGGTCAAAATGTTTTGGAGGAGTTTGATTCCAAACATTGTGACCGTGTGAAAGCTGTATGGTGGGCGCTAAATCTTCAAATTTTTATGTCCTGCAACATGTTGGATTTTTCACTCTTTTCTTCATAGTGCTTGGTGATGAAAGAAATTATACAATTAAGGCCTGATCTAACTTAATTTAGTTACTTGACTCATAAAAAAAGTTTCACACAGGAGAAATCTTGTAAACCTTCCATGTACAATATCCATGATGTTAGTGGAAACCGCAAAATACATAGTTTTCCGGGAGTAAGTATATAAAACCAGGAAAACCGGGAATGAAAGGCAAAGAAGGAACATGGGATCGGGTTTTAGTCAGTAAAAGTCTGACACACCCTCTCGCTCCTCCTAGAGCGGGAGAAGTCATTGGATAATTTCTTACTTAAAAAAAAATAGATAAACAGAAGGCGGAAAGCAACATTGCTAAACAATATAAAAATACAGGTTAATAATCCTTTAAAACAACTCCATATAATAATAATAATAAGAAACAGGTTGAGAACATATTTAATTTATTTTTTTATAGCAAACATTCTACAGGAAAATCTTCGTAATAAATAATTATTTATTTGCCTAACTCAAGTTGTATTACTTGTTTGAATTCTTAACAACTTACATAATATGAGATAATAAAGCCAGTTTTTAGGGTTCTGTCCATAACTGGTTCATTGAGGCTCTGTTTGGACTGCAAACTGAATCTTGCGAAAACAATAAGCTCGTCCTTCTTTCTGTCTAGTATATGTTCATTGTTCTAGCGGCTAAACTGCTTCAGCTACAGTCTTCATATTTGCTTTAAACTGTCAAGCCCCAAGACGACACCGGTGTCTGCACACCTATTGTGTCTCTAATTACGGTATTTAAAAAGTATTCAAATTACGTCTTAATCATTCAAACAAATTTTTTGATTAGTTCTTAACCATTTGCCCAATGTTGCAAGAACTGATTGCTAATAATAATTATAAAAAAAAATGTTTTGGAGGCCTTGCCTTTATTTTTCAAAAGAATTATCCACCCCCTCCTGTTATGTATCACATAGGAATGTATTTTTAATTTCCAAAAGTACCGAAAAACTGACATGAATCTGAGCTGTCAAAATCAAGATTTCCAAAAAAAATTTTAACTTTCTATTCATCTTAACTGAGAAATTGATAATCGTGTGATTAGCATTTTAACTTATTCTTAAACTTTTCAAAAATCATCATGTTTCCCTGTTTCCCTATATCAACTAACTTAATTTTCCGGATTGATGGCATTTATTACTTCTACATTAATTTAATTGGTACTGAAACCTGAATGCGCGAAAGCCCTACTCCCATTCAGCCGGTTTTTGTTGGATGATAAAGCAGCAAATATGCATATTATTAAATGCAGAGTACAAATTAATAAGACTTAGTTCTTTTTTATTACTTGTTTTTAAGTATATTCTAATATCAAGTTTTTACACTGCCCAATTTGAAAAAACAAAATAACCTACAGTACAGAGGCCCTACCGATGTTATTTGAAAAAAAAAAATCTCCAATTAGAATATTTTTGCGTAATGAGTTCAGCTATCTCACAAATGCTTGCACTGACTGGACAAGTCCATTCAAATCTGTGTGGTTCTTTCCTCAAAAGACCGTCTCGGACATTAATCTCCATGGTCCTCAAATGATTTGACTCTTACATGTTTGCTGTATGGACTTTAAAAGAGACTGACCCCTGAGTTTGTTTCGGTGTTTCCTCTCAGGGTAGTCAGCTAGGAAACACCGGCCAGATCTAGTTTAAATTGACAAAAATATTTAAGTGTAAAAGTATTTTTAAAAAACCTATATTCAAAAAAGAAGCTGAGATGCTTGGCTTCTTCTGGATAATCTTATCTCTTGAAACCAGAAGGGTGTGTCAGTAAAAGTCTGACACGCCCTTGTGCTTCGCCCAAGAGTGAGATAAGTCATTGGATGATTTCCCATTAAAAACTAGGTCAACAGGAAATACCCTAAGAATTTCCCAGATTTCCCGAATTTCCCAGGTTCCCTTCAGTGTCGAAATACACGTTATTTTTTCTACATAAACTGCCGTATTATATACTTTTTTTTTCGTTAACTGAGAACTTTGATTTTTTCGTAGCTTCAAGGGATCGAAGACTTGAGTATATTATGGTCTTTTAATTTCAACTCGATACCTCCATGCGTTCCCAAGACAAAGGGTCTTGACAGACAAACAAACAGACAGACGGACGAGTGTTCTAAGGGTAAAAGCGACGTTAAAACCGCTGGCAGAAGTAATTAATTAACTCATAAACTACATACATTGACTAAAAAAGAACAAACTACCCAAATCGTAATAGAATAACTTCACAAAGACCAACTTGACGACTTCCTGAGAGCACCAATCAGAAGGCATTATCAAAAAATTAAATCTAATAATGTTATATAAGTTGTCTTTGGTCAACTTAATAGGTAATTGTGTTTCAGACTGTTATTAAGTAAGTGAAAGGCAATACTGACTATTAAGCTCGGCCAGTGAAAGCTTGGATGGCAGGTGATTCCAAGTAAAAGTATTTGTAAGTTTTGTAAACTGGTATCTTAAAAGTCTCTCTGTATTGCAGTACTAGTTGCGATACAAATAATTCGCCATTAAGAGCGCCCAATCCGAGGTGACTTCCCATACAACCGCTCTTCCGCGATTATGGTGTTATTACACATCTTTCTTCGATAATAATTTATAAAGGTGTCTTCAAGGCTAGTGAGAATAGCCTCATAATAAACTAGTGCGCTTCACCATGAAAAATTATGTCACTGGTGGTCACAGGTGCGATCGCAATCAAACACTAGATTATACCTATAAAAAATGATATTTTGAAAACACATAATTACATCTTGTCATCTTGTTAGCTTGGTATATATATATGTAAAACTAATCCAGTAAAGACCTTTGAAAATCCGCGAATTAGCGTGAATTTCGACCCTTATTGAACTCATAAATTGTCAATATAAAAAAACAAACGTATGTATATTTTAGGAATTTACAGAATTTACTCCCTAAGGGGACGAAACGGGGCTCCAAAGTTTGTATGGTCAATAGCAGAAGCTAGTTTTTATATAAATATTAAATTTTGTTCTAGTGACACGTGTTTAAAACTGACGTTACCTATGAATCGATTCTTCTAAGCGTAAATTATTTTGTACTAATTAAGCCATGCAATAAGATTATAAATGTGAAAGTAATTCGGTCTGGTACACTTTCACGGACTACTGAAAGCGATTTTGATGATATTTGTTACTTTCGGAATAAGCTTTAACCCCAAAGAAGGACATCTATAGGTTATTTATTTATTTAAAAATATAAGTTTACAGTACAAGACCAAAACACTTATTTTCTAAAATCTTAAAAACTCATAAAAGATGATATCCGGATCTATTTTTATCTGGCTTCTACTTTGTTTCCGCAATAACCGACTTTCGCACAGACAAAGTCGCGGGCAATAGCAAGTTTCTAAATAATTGTGTCAGTTAATACGGTGCTTTCAGATAAGCACTTGCGCTAATAGAAATTCTTCAAATACACTACTTATTAGATTGTGGGGAGAGCTTTCGAACTAAGGTGCAGTTAAGTGGAATTGCAACCAATCGCATTATTGCCGAGCATTCATTTGCTGGTCTGTTTTCGCGGCGAGGCTTTAATACATATTATACAAGGCTTAGGGCGGTTTCAAATTAGCCGCAAAGTACTGCGTGACGGCACTGCGGCTGCAGCACTGCCGTCGCGCTGCTTTATTATTCCATATAAATAAAACAATACGCGACTGCTGCGCTACATCCAGGCTGCGTCCGTCGCGCTGCACTTGCAGCTAATTTGTAGGCGCCCTTAATCATTAGGTAATTGAACTAGCGATGCTTTGAGCTTTTCTGAACATTGCACCGTATAAATAAACACGACATAATTTGCCACGCTTGGCGCCTGGTGGAACGTAGCATCCGCATATCTTCTGGGCATCATCCGAGTATCACACGCGTGTCATAACTGCACGGTACCGTGCACGGTCGTTAGGAACGTATCAAGCACGGGAATAAACACTACACAGTCTGCCATGCCCTCGCGAACGTAGGATCTGCATATTGTCCGGTCATCATCCGAGTATCACGCGTCTCTCATAACCGTAGATTTTCCAGCACGGTCATAGTATGATATGGTGTAGTAGGCAGACTTCTCAATTCTTCTCACGGAGTTAAAACGATCAGTTTTAGGATTCATTCGCGACTTCATTGCGGATTTCAATTAGTTATTCTGTGTGCCTTTGCTTCGTTCCTTTTGAGACATGATTTCATTTGTCATTGTCTTTTGGTTCGCACCCAACCTATCAAGTCTTTAACTTTCAGAACCTTTATGATCTAACTCCAAATTCATTTGAAAGTTTCCTTCAGGAGATTTTGATAAATTTGGTTTATCATTTTCCTTGCGCGATCCAAGCCAGTTACATCGTTGCTCTGGAACTTGTCAAGCTTTATTGCCTTGCCACTTACCACCGCCCAACTTCATTCAACCCCAGGAACTTGTGCTACTCGGACGCTATCTGTAGTGGCCTTTGAAAGCTATCAATAGACTGCGCCCCCAAGTAGACCGTTGCAACCACAACCTGGCAAAATAGGAGATTACAGATCCCTTTAACTCAGTGCGAGTGCGGTGCTCCTGACCAGACCATGGTCCACTTATTAGAGTGCCCATAGTGTCCCTACACTGCTATAATTATAAACGTGGTCATCTACTGGGCCAAAAAACTTTGAGGGAAAAGTAAAGCCATTGATTCGAGAAAAAGAAGCCTCGCCGATTTTCGTGTAGTAACCAGTGTTGACTTTCAACAGTTGCAATGTTTATGAATAGAGTGATAAGATAGACTCGCCTCTTCTGTGCCCATGCATGTCAAATATACGCTATACTTCGTCTACCATATCACGAACTAATTAATTATCTGTAGCAACAACAAACACCCATACTTTGTAGTTTTCTCATGGCCGTATGTTTATGAAAACAGGTGAGATGTGTGAAGTATGCAAGCATGTCGTGTATGTAATTATATGTAATTTGTTCAAGGATTCGTATTACATGTTTGTTTATTACTGTAACGTTTTTTATAATCGTTATTATTCGTCTTTGTTTTGTAATATTTTGGAGGGATAAAACGCATGTTGCTAAAGAGATATGACTACGCATGTGGATCGTTGGAGAGGGAGGCCAAAGAAAAATGGATGGAATGTGTAAGGAGTGATATGAAAGAAAGGGTATTCAGTGATAGGGTGACAACAGAATGGAAGAAAAAAACGTGTTGCGTCAACCCCTAATAACATGGGATAAAGGCAGGACGATGATGATGTTTGCTAATATTTTGATGTTGTGATTTCGTTGTGTTATTTAGGAAAAGTCTTCAAATCCTCCGCTTCGAAACGTGAAATGTAGCTTCACTTTTCCTTGATGGACCGACATTTTGACAATTCATAAGTGCCTGTAATTGGTCTATTTGAAATAAACGATTTTGGTTTCTGATTTCCTTATCTTTTCCACCAAAAGATGCTCACTGCTGAATGCCTTTCCAAACCAACGCCAGATTTTTTCACACCGGTGAGTTCCACACTGGATCTGCTTGGTGAATTATAGCCCATTCCCTCTCCTAGAGAGAGGGCTTTAGCCCCAGCTGTGGGTACATTTTGTGTGATCTTTGATCGTTTATTACCTACCTAATTGTTTTCGTTAATATCTCTGTTGAGACTAAACTTAAGGTCTTACTAGGCCGAAGGACTGTCTGTTAGTACTCGTAAAATATCAGTGTCAATCAATAAATTATGCTGATAAGGTTGATGCTATGCGAATTTGACCTATAATATAGTTAATTTTAACTTGCTTTTGTCCGAGTCTGTAATGGCTGTTACTATCTTTTACCCTTACAGTTGTGATGCTCCCATTGTCTCGTCTAAGACTATCTTTGTGTATTTCCTGCTGTTTTTGATACGTCGACAATCCACTAGAATATACGAAAACCCAACTCGTAGTTACATTCCTTAAATAAAAAATTATAGATATTATTATGACTCATAAATTATGAACTTTTCGTAACCTTGATTGCATTAGAAACAAATGGAATTTGTTATTGTGAAGTGAAGTGAAGAATAAAAGAAAAAAAAATCTGAACACATTCGTCATTCACAGAATATTTTAATTGAACCTTTTTCAATATCTTTGTATGAATAAGAAGTCGAGGAACCGGTTGGGACGGCCGTTGGTCGGCGATGCATTGAAATGGAAACAAAAGAGCTCAGTTGCTATGTGGCTGAAGAGCTTAAGGTTACCTACCTCTAAATTATGGCTGTCGCCTCCTTCTGCGAAGCAGTAATACTAGCGGAAGAAGCGGCTGCACGCGTGAGTGAACGACCTTCCTCACGCCCCAGCCGCCGGAATCCCGAACCGATGGAAATCGGGATTGTGAGCTTGCGAACGGCAAGCAGTATCCGTCCGTCCGGTAACCGTCCGGACCGAGACCAAGTTGTAGACAGCTCGTAGTGTTCCACACGCGCCTCAAGAAGTCATCAAAGCGTTAGAAGCCCAGCAGGGTCGAAGCCTACTGGGGCCATGGGTCGCTTCTGAAAGAAAAAGCCGGGGTCCTGAAACGCAAGGCAAAGAACGAACTTAGGAGTGGGTTTTAGTCAGAAAAATTCTGACACACTCTCTCCCTCTTCTTCACTTCCGACCTAAAAAAAAAAAAATTACCGTTATATCGTTTTTTCCTGCACCATGGAGGATTTAATGAGTGCCACCGATGCTGCAGTTAACGTAGCCACCTACTGAGCTCGAACAGTTTAGCAAGTTTGCCATCGACTCGAAAAGAAGAGACCGTCATTTCTGTAGAATTAGTTTGGAGGCAAACAAAATCATTGATTTCTTGAATCATTGAGTCTGTCCACTCATCGAAAATTTGATTATATACCTGTATATAATCAAAGCATCGAAGACTCCCCTGTCTTAGATGAGTGGACGCATAATACGCATAAGCGTTTATTTTCTTTTTATATTTATAAACAAATTTTAATACACAATAATGTACGTAAATATAAGTTAACAATGCAACAAGAATTTATTTACCAGGTCTACTATGTACCTACTGTGTTGAATTGAATAATTACGTACTCGCTTTCCGGCTTGCATGCATGACTGGACGCTTATTGCATTCTACGTTGCACTGAGGTTGAAGATGACGATTTTATTGAGTACCAATCATTCTTGACGGATTCAGATCATCCTGTCACGGTCTCTTTGAGCCGTATCGATTATGGGGTACGACTGTGACGTAAGATGACTTCATTTTAACAGCTTTATTGTTACCGATCTGCTATGACGATGCTTACTCGATCTTTGGACGTAATTTTAAACAGGTCTCTTGGAGGAGTCTCATAATCTTGAAATGGTGACAGAGACCTGATCATGAGCTCTTAACGCGATCTATTTGTCGACCTAAACTGAATTGTTAAAGGGATGAAGCTATACACCGTCAAATTTTGATCGTTTTAATCCCGTGGAGGATCGATTCGGTACAAGAAACTATCGATTTGTAAAGATAAAATTAAAAAATAAAGTACTTTTTTTAAAACTCGAATTAATTTACACAAGTACGAAATTCAATGACTTGTAGGTACGCAACGACTGACAACTACCTACAAGGTCATTGACCTGTTTACTTAAGAAATAATTTCGTACATGCGTATTGCGTATATTAATTCGAGTTTTAGAAAAAAAGTACTTTATTTTTTTATTTTATCTTTCCAAATGTATAGTGTTTCATGTACCGGATCGACCCTCCACTGGATTAAAACTATCAAAATTTAACGGTGTAAAGGATGAATAGCTCTTTCCCTCTTTCTTGCTCGCACGCCTGACATTTTTACACGTCATGGGAAGGCTACATGCTTTGGTGGTCTCTTCATCATCATCATCATCATGTCAGCCGAAAGACGTCCACTGTTGAAAAAAAGGCCTCCTCAATTGTCGCCACAATGAACGGTCCTGTGCATCTCGCATCCATCGGATTCCTGCAACTCTTGCCAGGTCATCGGTCATTAGCTGGTGCGTCAGAATCCTTTATGTAATCTGACTGGGTCGTTTGACGGTTAATTGAACTCTCCCGGAGATTTCTAGCTTCCCAGACCCCACAGCTGCGCCAACGCCCGTCCACGCCAGCACAACCGCTGGAGTCGCCGGGCACTTGGGGCCTGTATCTTGTCGTTATGTTGCATGAAAACTTTGTGTTATATGACCAGATTATTGAGTTGTATAGGGATTAGATATAAAAGCGTTACGATGAGCTTGCAGTTCTATATTTTTATATAAAGGGAGGAGAGCAGTACAGGAAGGATTGCATAGACAAAACATAGACAATTTTCATTTAACTTAAGGATGCGTTCACTCGCAGGGCTGCGTTCATACTCGTACTTCCAACAGTGTTCATTGGAGGGTTTGGACCATAACCCGCCACGCTGGTCCAATGCGTGTTTGCAGGTCGCCCGAGCCTCGTTCGTTTGTCAGCAGGGTACCCTCCCCCTCTTATAATCTTGAAATGGCGACAGGTCACTGAAAGAACTTGCAACCCCTGAACTTAAGTTATAGGGTGAAATCTACAAATCCTTGATAAAACATGTTTTTTTTTTTTTTTTTTTTTTTTTTATGGTAGGTAAAATCATCCAATGACAAATCCCGCCCTTGGGCGGAGCGGGAAGTAGTGTCAGACTCTTACTGACTAAAAACCTACCCCGTTCCTTCGTAGCCTATAGTGCCGGGGTCGAGCACTCCTTTCGGAACTAACCCATGACCCCAGTAGGCTTCGACCCTGCCTGCCTGCAGTTAGCAGGCTGGGCCTCTTCGGTGTGCTGACAGCTCCTTGAGGCGCGCGGGAACAGAACGCGCCGTCGACGACTTGGGCTCGGTCCGGTCGGTTACCGGACGATCGGACAGCGTGCTACCCATTGCACGCCGTCCGCAAGCCCGCGCCTACGGTGGCCGGAAATCGGGATCGGAATCCCGGCGGCGGCTGGGGCGAGCGCCCCGTTGCCTCTGCCTGATGCGGTCGGCCTCCTCCTTCGCTAGCATTACTGCTTCGCAGAAGGAGGCGACCGCCTGCCATCCCTCCTCACTACGGACCATGGCCTGAACCAAGGCCCGGCGAGAGAGATCGCTGCCGCCGATCGCCCCCACGAGGACACGGCGATGCTCCGCCCAGGCGGGGCACACCTCTACAGTGTGCTCCACCGTGTCCTCCGGATGTTCCGCACAATGGCGACACCCGGGCGAATCCTCCGCACGAATCCGGAACAGGTACTTAGCGAACTTTCCGTGTTCGGTAAGCACCTGCGTCGTGCGGAAGTTGAGAACGCCGTGAGGTCTTTCCAGCCACGCCCCAAGGATGGGCCTTATCGCCCCAATTGTGGCGCGCCCCTTGATAAAACATGTAATGCTGTATGAATCAGAGTGAAAAAGACCGATAAAAAAAGATTGCATATAGCGTAGATTAGAATCTTGAGATGGATGTGTGGTGTGACCAGACTGGATAAAGTGAGAAATGAGCACATTATAGGAAGTTCTTGAATGTGGCGCCAGTGGCTTAAAAGTTGAAAGGGAATCGTTTATCTTGCTATGGTCATGTGAAGAGGAGGGATGAAATGTATGTTACTACTAAAAAGATTTGTGAATATACAAACAAAGAGAGGGAGGTCAAAAAAAAGGTGGGTGGATTGTGTTAGGAGTGATATGAAAGAAAAGGGAGTCAATAATAGAATGACTGCTGACAGGATAAAATGGAAGAAAAAAACGGGTTGCGCTGACCTCAAATTATTTGGGACAAAGGCATCAAGATGACGGTGAATCTTGGAGAACTCTTATCATAGCATAATCAGCCTTATAATGTCTTTACTAAGGCTTCCTCTCCGGAGAAGGTATGTGCCGTAATCCACCACGTTTGTCCAGTGCGCGTCACACATCCATGTCATATTTATTCGAATTTTGGTTCTACGACGTGTCAGTTTCCTCACGATGTTTTCTGTCATTTGAGAGCAGTGGTGATGACATAAATTGCAAAAAGTAAAGCACCGGATGGGTTTGTATCCACGACCTGCAACTCGTAAGTCGGGGCTTTTGACCACCACAGTTTGAGGGGAGGGCAAGGTGAGGACTCTTACCCTCTTACTAATAAACGCCTTTTAAGTTAGTCTTTTTCTTAATGTTCTGGTGTTGGTAAGATCTTCAGTAACAGATTACGAGCTAGTAAAATGATTAGCTAGTCAGCGAGCTGGTATTTGGTCTATTAGGTACTGTTCGATGTTAAATAGGTTTGTCATTTCTAAAATCTACCAACTAGGACTAGAACGTAAAACTCTGGGATTTTGGAGCTCAATACTCAGATATTATCATCACTTTTTTTGATCTCAGTACAGTAAAAAATAGTTAAAATGGTCATAAATCAATATTCACTATGTTGATCATAAAACAGAATTATCAAACAGTATTTTTTTTTTCATGTGTTTTATTTCTGAAATAATACATGTCCTGTTGTTAAGTTATCAATAAGATTGCGTCTTGTCCAATAAAAAAAATGTTTTTCTTCTTTTCTTTTATAAAAGCAATATCTTATAAAAACTTATCTACTAGTAGCAAGTCGATCGATCGCGGCATTCGCTGCGCAGCGCGAGAGTTGCGTTGACACCGGCGACAGCGACCTAAGGCTTAAAAATTTGATACCCGGACTACAAATAAGAGCCCGACCGGACGCTCCCCGGACACCCTTTAAACAAGGACAAAACCCGGACAAATGGCAACCCTAACTTTACAATGTTCTTTCTTTTGTTCTAAGTTTTGGAAAGGTTTCCCTATTACATTGTTTACAAAGTGAACAGTGTAATAGAAGAACCGTGTTTACAGACTGTAACATGCGTTCAGAGTGTGAATAAAAAAGTATTTGTTTTA
The DNA here is from genome assembly GCA_958295575.1 of Leucania comma. Taxonomy (NCBI): domain Eukaryota; kingdom Metazoa; phylum Arthropoda; class Insecta; order Lepidoptera; family Noctuidae; genus Leucania; species Leucania comma. The sequence goes on along the minus strand of OY282482.1, from coordinate 2,916,120 downwards.
TATCTAAAAAGCCACATGGTATATCTTCGCTTATACAGATGTGGTTTTAAACATAAGTTTTAATCTATAACTAGCGACCCGCCTTAGCTTCGCACGGTGATTTTAAATATATTTTGGATGTAATATACATACAAACCTTCCTCTTGAATCACTCTATCTATTAAAAAAACCGCATCAAAATCCGTTGCGTAGTTTTAAAGATCTAAGCATACATAGGGACAGACAGCGGGGAGCGACATAATCAGCCTTATAATTTGCCCACTACTGAGACTCAGGCCTTCACTCTAGAAGAGGGAATGGATCGTAATCCACCACACGGGCCCAGTTCGGTTTTGGTTCAAGGATATGTCGGTTCCCTCACGATGTTTTCCTTCACAGTTTTGAGAGCAGCGGTGATGAAATAAATTAACTACACATAGTAACGCGTCTGACTGGGTTTGAAACCGTGACCTATAACTCGTAAGTCGGGACCGTTACCAGTGGCCCACCACTGCTCTTAATATGTATGTATTTACAAATATACACCGTTAAATTTTGGTCGTTTTAATCCCGTAGAGAGTCGATTCGGTACATGAAACACTATCGATTTGTAAAGAGAAAATTGAAAATTATAGCACTTTTTTTCAAAACTCGAATTAATTTACGCATGTTCAAAATTAATTTCTTTAAGTAAACGTCAGCTGAGCAAAGCCAATGCGTAAAGGTAGTTAGTACGCAACTACCTACAAGGTCATTGACTCGTTTACTTAAAGAAATTATTTTCTTACATGTGTACCTATATTAATTCGAGTTTTAGAAAACAGTAATTAATTTTTTAATTTTATCTTTAAAAATCGATAGTGTTTCATGTACCGGATCAACCCTTCACGGGATTAAAACGATCAAAATTAAACGGTGTAAAATTACCTGAGTATATTCATTAGTTGTCTAGGACTCAAAGCACAAGCTCTGCTTGGTTTAGGACAAGATGACGTTATGTGATAGTTGTAGAATACTATTATTCTCTTGCTAACATCAAAGTAGGTATGCAGAGATTTCAAGATAAGATCTCTGTTACATATTCAGTTTCTCGTTTAACGCCAGCTTAGCACATAAAATTGTTCATTTGTCACGTAATTATTACTATCTGCAGATCTAAAATGAAGTTCTGCAACATTCTTGAATAAGCAATGTATCCGAAAATGTTCTCATGGTAATTTGGTCTCAAATATTTGTTGCATCACTATACTTGTGAGCTCATACTGGCATTTAGCAACGTTTAGCTCTATCGTTTGGTTTATGTTTTAAATTGTGCAGAAGTTAATGATTTTGTGTTGTATGTGTCGTGGTCAGATCATAGAAATTGAGCACTTCATGATATGGCGAAGTAAAACTGGCCAGATTGTTTTAGACGTTAAGTTTGATGATATTTTAGTCCATGTTTGGCCTATTTTCTTTAGACCTTTTATTTCCATTAAAATCCTACATCAATGATATGGCCAAACGAGGATTGACATACAACAAATGTTAACGTCTGCCCATAGAAATATAATTCTTATATCTATGGATCTGGCCGATTTTAGTTGGCCATATTATGAAGTGATCAATTTCTATGATCTGACCATGACATATGCATTCTTCTGGGAGTTCGGCTGGACGAGTGAAACAGTAGCAGTCGTGGCGATGCTTGGTGGAGGTATATATGTCCAGCAGTTGGGGTTCTGGGGAGGCATGAAAATGCATACCAGGGCCCTGGATCCAAGGCAGGGAAGGAACAAGGTAGGTTTTTAGTCAGTTAGAGTCTGACACTATTTCCCGCTCCGCCCAAGGGCGGGGTTTGTCATTGGATGATTTTACCTAACATAAAAAAAGAGCAGTGGTCGTCTTACGGCTAAAATAATGATTATGATGATGTCTTCTGTTAAAGATAGGCTTTCTTTTTCGTAATTTTAAAGAAATTATGTCGATTTAAAACAGATGAGAAATCTATAAGAAAATATGACATTGCTGGTCGATTTTCTGTCATTTGAATAGTTTTTTTGACATCTATGGATAGTATTATTTATCATCTCTTTAGCTAAAGGTGGCCACGGCTTCCACATAATTGTCTCCCTAGCCTTTTTCCCAACTAACTTTTTATTTTAGGTGGGAAAATCATCGAATGACATTTTCCGCCCTTAGGCGGAGTGGGACGGTGTGTGAGACTGTTATTGACTAAAAACCCACCCCTGTTACTTCGATGCCTTTCATACTAGGGCCGAAACTTCCTTTCAGATCCAGACCCTTGGCCCCAGTAGGGTTAGACCCTGCCGGGCCTCTTCTGATTGCTAACAACTTTTTAAAGCGCGTGTGGAACAGTACGCGCCGTCGACGGTTTGGGTTACCTCGATTCGGTCGGTTACCGGACGGTCGGACGGCAAGTTAACCATTGCTCGCCGTCCTCAAGCCCGTGCCTACGGTGGCCCGAAATCCGGGACCGGGATCCCGATGGCGGCTGGGGCGTGAGGGCCGTTGCCTCCTCCTTTGCTAGCTTTACTGCTAGAAGGAGGCGACCGTATTTCCCAAATTGCTTTGGGTTGGCTTCCGGACTGTCAGAATGCGGGTGACTATTCGTGTATTAAATTGCTTACTAACAGGTGAAATATCGGTCAAACGCGAGCCTATCTTTGTGTGTATGTTGTATTACATACAACATTATTTTAAGTATTATTTATTTATTTATTTATGTACACCAAGATTAAGTAAAGTGAAGTATATGCGAAACCTCAATGTAGTTTATTCAGAATCAGTTACTGAATCGATTCCAATAACTTTTTACACCATGTTAATTTTTTTCCCAAAACTACTTAAAAATGGCCACAAGTTGGTCACCATCGACACTAAATACAAAACAGGTCACGGCAAGTCAACCCCTCAGTCCCACGGGTGGCTTAATGACCATGTATTTATGCGGACGACCAGGTAACATAATAAGCTTAACTTTGTGATTTTTCATGACACAGTTTTGAATTTTAAAAATACTAGACACGTGTTTCGGGTTTCGCATTACTAAAACTAATATTGTATAATACACCGTTAAATTTTGATCGTTTTAATCCCGTGGAGGGTCGATTCGGTATATGAAACAGTTTCATCGATTTGTAAAGATAAAATTAAAAAATAAAGTACTTTTTTTTAAACTCGAATTAATTTACGCATAAACGAAATTAATTTCTTTAAGTAAACGTCAGCTCGACTTATATTAAAAAAAATTACACCGTTATGTATATTAATATAATTAAAAAAAAAAAACTTGTGCTCTTGTCATCAGCGTCAGTCCACCTACCTTCAGTCTTCCCAACCGTAACGAAACATTATGTAAAAACATTGCTTAACGCTTTATTGTACTTACGATAATGAAATGAAAAGTAAAATGGTGGCCTTCGATATTCTTACTGACCATTCGTTGAACGCGTTAGCTGTAATATTGTGGTAACGGCTTCATGAATGTATTACGGTTGTTTATTGGCCCTTTGCTAATTGCTACTTAATTTCTATCTCGATGTAAAAATGGTGTTGTTAATTATTTTAGGGTTCTGTATCTCAAAAGGAGAAAAACGGGACCCTTATAGGATGGGCTTGCGGACGGCGTCCAATGGGTAGCACGCTATCCGATCGTGCGGTAACCGACCGGATCGAGCCCAAGTCGTCGACGGCGCGTACTGTTCCCGCGCGCCTCAAGGAGCTGTCAGCGAACCGTAGAAGCCCACCCTGCTAGCTGCAGGCAGGCAGGGTCGAAGTCTGTTGGAATCAAGGGCCGTTTTCTGAGAGGAAGGCTCAGCCCCGGTATGATAGGCAACGAAGGAACGGGGTAGGTTTTTTGTCAGTAAGAGTCTGACAATATTTCCCGTTCCGCCCAAGGGCGGGATTTGTCATTGAATGATTTTACCTACCATAAAAAAACCCTTATAGGATCACTTGCTTTTCCGTCTGCCGGTCAAGACCGTGGAGTTATCGAGTTAAACCAATACTCAAGTCTGCGGCCTGCTTCTCCCTCTCCTCTCCTTAGTCAGTATTTTCGATAGTCTATGGTCCTCAATGAGAACCGATTGTTTGGAATCGATTGTTTTTTTGCTGATAATATTGTATCTAATGTTTATTTGCAATTTATTCTATAGTCATACCAGTGACTGGCCTGAATGTTGTAAATTTTATCTCCAGTACCTATCATTGATAAAAATTATAATCATGCTCTGTTTTGTGCTGAAATATGTGCAAACATGTCAAGAGTGTAATATTATTTTTTTCTCTGATTTTCTTAACATTATTGAGAGTTATTGATCGCAACATGGTCTCTAAGGGCCGAACCACGTAACCGCGTTGCGGCGCCGTGCCGTGCCGTGATCGTCAGTGACGCTCGCCGCTCATTTTCGCGTCGCCGTAACGCAACTTTCAGCGTTTATTGTCGTATCCTACAGGGATAACCAGTTTCTCGAGATTTTTGAGTATGGATAGAAGTTTCTCTGCCATGAATCGTAATAAAAATATGCTTATTTGTTATTAAGAAGACATTGCTCTATTTTAAATAAACGACAGTGAAGATACTGGTTATATTCATTTAATAAAACTACGGTATTCGCGCCGCGGTGCACACCGCAAACTTCTGCGGCGTGGTGGGCGGCACTGCCGATTTTAGCGGCGCGGCGCCGCAACGCGTTTATAAGCACATAATGCTTCGGCCCTTACTAATCGTTAAAAGCCCGCACTTGGTGCAGCGTCCTAAGTCTTAACAACACCAAATGGGAGCCTTGTCAGTATTTTTTTTTTGCTGATTTTGTGGTGGATGTTTATTTTTTATTTCAGTTTGGGAAATCATCCAATAACTTCTGCTATAGGACGGAGCGGGAGGGGCGTGTTAGACTTTCGCTGACTACAACCACACTTATATTCCTGTTTTGCCCTGGCGTTCCAGGACCCCGGGTTTTCCTTTCGGAAGATAACCCATGGCCCCAGTAGACTTGGACGATTGAATATAGTTTAAAAATTATAAAAAAAAAAAAACAATAAAACTTGGTCTGGCCCGTGAATCAAAGTACCATAATTCAAAGAAGCAGTAAAGTGCACCGCAAAGAAAATGAACCATTGGCTCTGGTTTCGCGCGGACTCCACTTCGATTTGGACTCGAAAATCGGTTACTGCGCATTCAAGGTCGACCGCCATGATGGTTCAACTTGTGTGACGAACTTTATAACCGATTTTCGAGTCTCAGTCGAGGTGAGAGGCTGCGCGTAGCCGTGGCGGATGATTCAATTTATTTGCCGCGTACTATAACATAATTTCTCTCGTAATTTTTAATCTGTTACAATCATGCCTAGCAACATAATGAGATGATGTAGCAGATTCAGCTAGATATGGTTAGCAGACTAATTTGAGCTGATCTAATTTGTTGGAGAGCGCTCTCGCCTTAATTGGAGTCGACATAGCTACCTAAGTACCTACTAAAGCACTTTAAGTCGATAAGGGGAGGATATTACGAGTTTACTTATATAGAATACTAATACAGTTTATTTATAACTAGATGTTAGTTTAAAAGGATTGGAGGAAGCTTGGTCTGTCGTAATTGGCCAGAAAGTAACCAATAGCCACTGGACTGGACAGAGGCAGTCTGGTGGAGGCGACCATCACCTAACACTGCTCACTAACAAACACCTCCACACATTGGATATCACAGATTGGAGACTACACTAGTGTCACTGATACATGAATACGAACCCTGGGATACTTGGATTCCTTCACAGACTCTCTGAAAAACATGGAATAGGCCCTGTTTTTGGAGAGAAGTGTGCTGGATGAGATAAGCCTGCCAAATAATCCACCTAGAATGAAGTGCTGAAACTAAACTACAGCCGCCTTATCCCAAAACGGGATCTAAAATAGTTCCGAGGAATACTACTAGGTTTATTTAGCATTAAACCTAGTAATAGTCCCGAAAGTACATTTAGATCGCGTTTAATTGGTAGTAAACTTAGTAATAGTCCCGGAAGTATTTTAGATCGCGTTTGGATTAAGGCGGCAATAGTTAGATGGATAAAACCCGTAGCTAAAATGTGAATAGTCAATCAGAGATTGCTAATGAAGATGAAAAGCGAAATTTCGATATGGCACGGGTCGGTCTATTTCGAGACCTTTCCCAAACTAATACTTTAAGAGCTAATTATCCGGAATTTGACTTGACCGGGCCTGTATTACTTCAATCAATATGTACTCGAGTCACAATTTCTTTTCCCTGAGTCTTGCTCCAAAATTGCAGATCGGTCAAAAGTCCTAAGTACACATAAAGTTCGCAGATTCGTGGCATCAAGTGCTACCCTTTCCTACGTTCGCTCCTTCCACGTTTTAATATTCATCTTGAATACACGTGAGTCGGTTGGGTGCGGTCCCGTCGCTTCCACTGGCGTCAAGGGGGACGTAAATCGCCTTAAATCCTTTCCGCAAAGTGACTAAACATCCACATGCACATTTCGCACCCATCACCAACACATTCACCTCGCTCCATCACATATCCATAGACTGCTTTGATTATGTTATGTTTGTTATGTCACGTTTTTTTTGTTTCCTTGTTATTGTTTAATTGTTTTTTTTTTATATATTTAAATTTATATTTCTTCTTTGCGGTTGTTTAGTGGAATTACATGACTTGATTCCGCCATCTCAATTCCGCCATCGTATAACCCGACGTACGGCGAGTATCCACACTTACCTTGTTGAAACATCTACGGTCCGGACTAGGCGTTTCGCCTCGTCGTTCAAACCGCTTACGTCGAAGGACTGGAACAATTTGCCTGCTGCGGTCTTCCCATCCGATTATAATTAGGGTGTCTTCAAGGCTAGAGTGAATAGGCTCTTAATAAACTGGTGCGACTCACCATCAACGATTCCATCACTGCTTACCATCAGGTGGGATTGCAATCAAGCACTAGTTTATAACCAATAAAAAAGAAAACCTGCCATGTGAGGCCGTAAACTGGGTTCTGTTGCGAACCGACATCTCCGAAACCTACAACTCTCACAATGCTAATTCATATTTGTGGTTCTAAACTGTTAAGTGCAACAAAACCATTTTGAGAGAAAATAAATGATATAATTATCATTACTAAACCATCTCAACACCGATTAAATATTATTGAGTCTTTACAACAAAAATAGAAAGAAGTTCGATTATAAAATATTGCAATTTCATCTCAGCATTTTCTACAGCTGCCTCAAACCGCAATAAAACCAGTCCGATTCTAACAGAATCAATAAATGAAGCGGATATCAGAATGATTCTAATGGCTCGCCCGTCGGCTTCATTCGATGATTGATGTGCATAACTAAAATAAGATTAAAATTGATCACCTCGGAGCCTATCTATCGCCGTATTTGCTGGAGAGGAAAATATGATTGAAAATTTGAGATCGTATTGAAATGAATTATACACCGTTAAATTTTGATCGTTTTAATCCCGTGGGAGATCGATCCGGTACATCAAACACTATCGATTTGTAAATTAAAGTACCTTTTTAAAACTCGAATTAATTTATGCATGTACGAAATTATTTTAATAAAATAAATAAGAATGAAATACTTACCATCAGGTGGGGTCGCAGTTAAGCATTAGTTTATACCATTAAAAAAAATGGTACCTAATATCACTGGGTCTATATTATGGTAGATGACAGCTCTATTTGATCAAGAATATGCTCTAAAACCTCTGAACTAAGGTCTTTTTTCCATAGCATGGGTAGGATGAAATCAGGACGAAAAGGCATTTTTAAGATGAGAGAAAAGAATAGGTTGCATTGTATGAATCTGACAGCTGTCACCCGCACCATCCTATAGCAGTTGTAGTGTAGGAACAAATTTTAGGAACTTTATTATGACAGATAAGTATTGAGGTTAACGATTGAATAACACAGTTTAAAATCCATATGCTTTGGGCAATGATAAAGGCTACTATCTTTTTTATAAAGGTCACGCAAGTTGACATTTGGTTAAAGATCAAAATATGTGACATAATTTTGACTGTACTGTGGAATGTTCTATTTGCAATATCCCCAAAAAATTCAAAACATAAAATCATTCAAATAAGACCCTCCTACGCAGATAATGAAACTTTGAAGAGTTTGATTTATTTTCCAAGTGCTCCCACAAATTGCTTACAAAGTATTTTTACTGATTGATAAGAGATTTTTACATTGGAATCATTGATATATTATAACGGAAGATACGTTAAGCGCCAACATCACAACCAGAAAACCTGGACTCGAAACTCGTACATCTATGATCAGTGTCATCACAGTCGATAATATAATATTTTCGCGTAACACCCTCGTTATATCACTCGCCGATTGGGACTGAGTGAACTTAGGATAAAATATCCTGATTTCAGCGGTCCACGCGCTAGAGGCAAATCACCTATCTTGCGCTGTTTTGATTATATCAATGACTGGAATACTTATAATGAGGCTTAAATAACGTCTTATTCAGAAACTTACTGGGAATGACAAAAAACGGAAGTGCGTTTTTTTTTTTTACTTGAAACGTTCTTGTACTATGCATTTCAAACTGGCTCCTATATTTATGGCTCGAATAATGTTTTATCCCCTTTCGATATACTACCTCGGATCTCGGCGACATTCGTAAATTTAAAAAAGAAGGTCCAATATTACATACCTACTCACATATTTGTCGAAGAAATTTTTGTCGCTACCCACCTATTTGCTAAAGAGAGCAGATCATTGCGGCTCATTGCGATACCATGACAGTTTAGTACATTAAAATTATACACACTTGACAAAGTCATTATACTACATTTCATGTATTTTACATAATCACCGATTGCAATCACTTTGCGGTAATTTTTAAGAGCTATGTTTAAGAAATGAATGCGTAGTTGCCTGTTTGAGTAAAAAAAAATATCATTAAGATTTAAAATGCTCGGTTAGTTTTTTATAGACTAGTCAATATGTGGTGTAATGATATGAGTATGACTAGTCGTTGTCCTGATCGTAGTATGGAATTTACCAGGTATAATTTCTAATTTTAAGCTTTTATTTTCTAGTGTAAGTACCTAGAGTACTTAACTATTTCATCATCATCATCATTTTAGTCGAAATACGTCCACTGTTGGACATAGGCGTCCTATAAGTGTCGCCATAACGGCCGGTCCTGTCGCATCCATCAGATTTTTGCAACCCTCATTAGGTCACCGGTCCACCTTGTGGGAGGCCTTCTAACGCTACGTCTTTACGTACGTGGTCGTCAATCCAGAACCTTTCGTCCCCATCAACCATCTGTTCTATGAGCTACCTATTGCTTGCTGTCCGCAAGCCCGCGCCTACGGTGGTCGGGAATCGGGATCGGAATCCCGGCGGCATCTGGGGCTTGAGCTCCGTTGCCTCAGGCGTGCGGCCTCCTCCTTTGCTTGCTGAGGCCACCGTTTATTACTCCTCACTTTGGACCATGGCCTGAATCAAGACCCCGCGCAAGAGATGGCTGCCGCCGATTGCCCCCACGAGGACACGGCGGTGCTCTACCCAAGCAGTCCACACTTCTACTGTGTGCTCCACCGTGTCCACATAACACAGTGCTAACACCCGGACGTCACTACCGCACGAATCGGGTGCAGGAAATTCCTGAACTGACCATGCTCGGTGAGAGCCTGCGTCATGCGGAAGGTGAGGATGCCGTGAGGTCTTTCCAGCCACTCTTCAAACAGAGGATTTACCACCTTAATTATGACGTGCCTAAGCTTTGTGCCCAGCCCACTGCCACTTAAGTCCGGCGATTCTTCGAGCTATGTCAGTAACCTTTACTATTTATTGATTATTTATTAGGTCTTAACTTGTTTATTGTAAAATTATGCAATCCACGGATTGTGGGTGGTTTGCAGTCACGTCTTGGCCAGTCAATAAGAAACAACTATCTCAGTCCTTGAACATAACTGCTCTTAAATATTACAAATCATTAAGATTATTCCATCATATTCACTCTGTAGGTTTTATGTAACATCAAGATAAACGCGTTAACTGTGAATGCCGTAAGTGCGCGCTCAGTGGGCGCAAGTGTAACCATTGTTTGTAAAGGAAATACCTACCTCAACAGTAACGAGTTTCGACCTTGACCGGTGTGATATTGAAATCTAGTGTTGGACAAGACTTTTGTTAATGAAATGTCAGGGTTTAGTTTAGAGACGTGTGAAGTGAAATTTGTCAAATTACTAAAAGAAGATAGAGAAAACAGGAGATAGAGAAGTGTCTTTTATTTCGTGCGGTTACTAGTGCTTTGTTTTTACGTTAACGCAATCCAAACGTTTACTGCATTTGGCTCTCTGATTGGTTAAGAGCATGGAGCGGGCCAATCAGAGCGCTGAACGACATAAACGTGTCTATCGCGTTAACGTTGAATATACTCGCACTAGCCTCTAACTGTAGCCGAGTATCTAACTCAATAGTTCACTTGAAAACCAGCGTCAGGCAATTGCTGCGGAGTTGTTTGGCATTGTGCTGAACTGGACCTATTTGGGTCAACCGTGAGACAAACAATGTTGTTTTTATTTTATTTAGTTTTCTTGTCTAATTCACGTTTGTTCAATGTGTGCCAAATGAAACATATCTCTGTTAACTGTCATCGCATTGTTCATGATCACTTCTTTTCTAGTCATAACATTTTCCTGATCACAATCCATTTAATTCCTTTGGTCTGTTTATTTTTTTTATACAATCAATGTTTTTGCTGTGACATTCTTCTCATTCCTTCGCACCATAAAGAGCATAAACAGTACTTAGCATAATCACCAAGTCGCCTGTTGGTTTTCTATCGTTTACATTTCGGGGAGTGTGCATTGGAATTGCATAATTTGAGTACGCCAAGTCCGTTCCATCATCGGCATCGGACCATTAGACGTATGACGTAACACCACCGGTATGTACATCCCACCCATACGTACCAAGCATTAAACGTACAGCTCACGAATGGAATTCTCTGCCGGAGTCTGTACCTACATCTTAATAGCTACAACTTAGGGATTTTTAACTCAGACTGAAAAGGTTACTTCCATGCAAACGTGTTCCATTTTCGACTACATTATCGCTTGTTACTATCATGTGAGATATTGGACAAAAGCGAGCATATCTATACGCAAGTATATCTCTATATAACAATAAAAAGATTCATGTAAAAGTACGGTTTCACAAGCGAACCGAGAGTACCTACCATCCATAACTGAAAAAAAAGACAGCTAAACCCTTGCACGTGCCAGCGCATATTCACGTGAGCTCTAATCGGCTACCCGTGCCGTTTGAATATGGATTTCTGACGAATATAAAAAGGCAGTTGCGTAGTTAGGCGTCGGCGAAACGGCCCCTCGCCCTCGGCCTCACGAAAGCGAGGGCTCTTTAAGAACGATGTTTTTTTTTTGTGGCTTGACCACTATTTCACCTGATAGTAAGCGACGCTGTGGTCGAACACTGGGTTGCGACAGTCGCTGTCTCGTTTTCAAATTCGTCGCCCACGTCTAAATTATTCCACGCTACGCTTATGGACAAAGGCACCTTTCAATATTCCATACTTTCCCAGGTACCTTATGTTGATTTATTCAGATTGATCCCGCCTGTGGTCGGCTATGAATAGAGGTCCCTGTTTCTCGAGCGTGCTCTTAGAGTCGACTAAATTGTTATATGAGGATGGACAGGGGTTATAATTTGGTAATAACGTTATTCAGCGGTTACTGTTTGTTAAGGTTGAAGAGGGGACCAACGTTCTATAGATTGTTCATTGTGATTCTATGCGCAAAAGGGTTGCGGGATTGTTTCAATAGTTACCGTGGCCCTAGAAGGCATAGGGTAACTGAAGGAAGAAGGGTTTTAATCATTAAAAGTCTGATACTCAGACCACTCTCGCTTCACTTAAAGCAGAAGTTATTGCAATACGTTTTCAATTGAAAAAATGAGCAAACTCTACATTAATAAAAAACAAAGTAAACATAAGTCTACGTATTAGAAAAGAAACGAAAATCTTTTTAATGAAATACTTTTCTATTTGATCTTTCATCCTTTATGAGTAAGTGGAGGCAGGGGAGGATGACCAATTGTATTCCGATTACGCAATAATACTAAGAATTTGATTTCCATATAACAAAATGGTTCAACCAACAACCGGACCGTCCAATAACCAACAACCGTGGGTCGTCCTTATATGCTTGAATAGCGTGTACAGGGATAACCGTAGGTTGGTAACATGTTCCATGAAGCGTCTTAAGTGGCCTCTGCGAGTTAGTTTCGGACCTTCGTATGCCTTCCAAAGGAACCCTAGGGGGTCTCGAGGTATACACAAATACAAGAATATAATAATCGAGCCAATTTTTTCTTCTGCGGATTATGAACTTTTTCAGACACTTCCACCAACCGATTTATGTTGAACAACCTGGAAAAAAGGTCATGTCATCGTTTGCACAACTTCTTTTGTTATATAAAATTTTTCGGCCCTCGGACTTTGTCCCAAAAATAATCCAACCGAATATTTATGTTGCTGTTCCGATCGGAAAATTTAGCCTGGACTTAATGATAAGTGACGTCATTTGGTTTGTGAGTCTCGAGGGAGGGTCAGTCTGTAGCAACCTAGCTATGTCTAGATCCAGATGATTTATTATGACTGACATTTTCTTCATATTTTATGATATTAACACCAATTTCCTTTGCTTTGAATTTTCTAACAAGTCTGAGGTTTCTAGGTCAATTCTTTGAATTTTTTTATGTTTTCTGGAACTGGATAGATTTTTTATTATCTTCTTTATCGTTGCTACCAATAGGCTCGTTTTTTTTTTATCTTCGTTATGAAGCGCTATTACTTTGACAATAATATTTTTTTCTAAAATCTGCCTTAAGCTCTTTAATGACAAAAAACACTTTCATATGGAGTATCCTCATCATTTCTTCTTACCTTATCGATGAAAAAATAAAGTATTTGTAAGGTGACGTGATCAGTGAATTATGTACAAAACACTACTATTATAATTAGGTAGTTAACTTTTCTTTTTGTGTTAAAAATAACATACAAAATAACATTCAAATTGAAACAATTTTTCAAATGTGTTCTGAATTCACTTAGTTAGAAACCTTCAAAACTGGTAGAAGGGGAAACTGTAAAGTAACAGAATAGGGATGCAGACATTGAAATGTGACGTCACCGCTATTAGGCACTCTTGTTTAAATGCTAATAGCTGCTTCATTTAATAACCGATTTTGATGTTGTTTTCAGAAAACTTTTTTGTTTATGTTTTGTTTACTGTTTAGTTTAAAATATTGTACATAAACAAACAGGACAATACCTAATTTTGCTAATTTATTGAAAATCAATACACAGACGACCACACACAGCCATTGCTATGTTCGTTGCGCCAGAGTGAGTCTATTTAAACAAGCTAGGTAGTTAATTTACCGTCTATGGGAGAGCCTACGTCCAGTTGTAAACAGACTGTTATGTATTTGATTATGCATTCATTCATCCATCAGCACGCTCTGTTGGGCCACGACTAATTAACTGTGCTATTGTTTCGTCTTAAGGTTTCTGCAGACAGACACGACGCGACTATGTCGCAACGATGTCAAAAAAAAGGACTTTATTTACTGCTGACTAAAAAATAAATGTCGTGGGATTAGCAAGTCCTACGTCCAGCTTCATGACAGCTGACTACGGTGTCAACGGCCACGGCTGTCATGCCATATCGATTTCCGGTTCCTCTATCCAATTTGATTAGTATACCTATCTGTTAAAAAAATGGGTTCTAATCAAACAGACTTCTTTTTAATAGCATTATCTATTTGTCTCAAAAAACCTACATTGCCTTTTAAATTACTAATTCAATCACAATCGATCGTCTGAATGATACTATCTTATCCACTAGTTATATAGGGTGACTGGTAATTAGTGAACGATACTTAAACACGTGATTGTATTCATGACAACAATCAACTTTTACTATGAGACCAAACTTGAAATCACGAAAAAAATGTGCTGGTCAGTACATTTATGTTCGCCTAACTGGTCAAAATGTACTGAACTTGGCTGATTTTTTTCGCGATTTCAGGTTTGGTCCCATAGTAAAAGTTGTTTTTTGTCACGACTACAATCACGTGTTTAAGTATCGTTCACTAATTACCAGTCACCCTATATATGTAAGCCACTTTCTTGTTGGTTATAAAAAAAAATAACCTTGAATGCTAAGGGCGCATTCACGACTTTGGTATTAGTGGCGAGCGGCGCGGCGAGCGGGGCCGTATTGGTAGGCGATTGGTCGACGCCGCTCATAGCCGCCATAGTGGCGAGCGCTCGACCAATCACCTACCGATGCCGTCCCACTTGCCGTGCCGCTCGCCGCTTAGACCGAAGTCGTGAATGCGCTGTAAGTCGGGAGTACAGCTCCGCTCTTTTGCCTTCTAACCTAACCTAACCTAACCTGTCTGTATCGGAGTGCCATACAATACCGAGCTTGCTTCGCTCACTATTGGACTAAGATTATTTAGTTGGCGTTATAATAAAGACGAATTACTTTATTGGAGGCTTTGTAATTTTCCCGTTGGTTAGATTTATAAAATGAGAAGTTTGATCACGTGGCCTGTAATGAAATATATAGCTTGAGTAACTTGGCTTATAATTTATTTAAAAAAATCCCATTATAGCATCGCTTCTGTCTGCGGAGCACCTTCATGCACATAGTCAATGAAACTGGGCATTTGTCACGAATGCATAACTATGTTATTGTGTTGTGTTCTTAGAAGCAAGTATGTAAGAAATTATTCATTTGTATTGTAGTTACGATTAGCTAAGAATAATAGGTACAAGTCTTTAGCTACTGTGATTGTTATAAGTTGTTGAAAAATTATATATTTTAAATGATAAATCATGTTTAATTGATACCTTGAAAAGAAACACCGAAACAAAGTTAGAGGTCAAAGAAGGTCATATGAGGACTAGATTAGTGTCTGAGATGGTCTCTTGAGGAATGAACCACACAGGTTAGAGTGGACCTATCCAGTCAGTGCAAGCATTTGTCAGTATTCGTGTAATCTTGGAGTAGTAAGGAGTTCACGTTTCGCATCTCTGTCATCTATTGAATGCCGTAATTAGAGATACAATAGAAAGGCTATAGGTGTGCGGACGCCGGCGTTCGCTTGGGGGTTTGAGTAATTAATCCGCAAATGAAAAGTAGGTAGGTATATAATTCATATCCATACCTAACAGTACTGATGCTTTGGCGTCTGTTCTGTTTTTTTTTTTTTTAATTGTATTGATTGGCTTGCGCTTGACCACTCTCTGACCTGATAGTAAGCGATGCTGTGGTCGACGATTGATCACGCTTACCTAGAAGTAATCTGTTCAGTCTGTCTTGAAGACCCCTAGGTTTTAGCTACATATCAGGAAATACAGATAAAAAGATGACTTGATGATTGACAGTTTCCTTATAAGGCTATGACATTGACCGCGACGCCAGCATCGGCATTGACCAAATTAAGGTCTAAAATATGCAGGATTCACCTCTATCTTATCTGAAAATGGATTCAGTCGAATGCCAAGTTAATGAACTTTGTTCGTTGTTTTTGTAATTTGCATATACATAATCGATTTCAGAATCAATTAATTACTGTTCAAAGTAAGGGTTAGAGGACATTGGAAGTCAATTGTGATCAAATCTAGCTGAGTTTTGCAGTGCTCAAGTTTTGACAAATGCAGGTCAAGATAGTCTAAGTACTCGATTAAGGAGACGCGGCGCGTTGCGTGGCGCGTCGGGCGATCCGTCGTATATTGCCCTACGTTTGTTTTTGCTAGGTACTACAGTGTTCTTGGGCTTAACTCTTGATGCTAAGCTTCAGTGGGGCCCACACATTGATAAGTTGTCAAAAAAACTTGGTTCTGCAGCATATGCTGTTAGACAAATCCGAAATCTAACTGATTTAGAGACAGCCCGCTTAGTTTATTTCAGTTATTTCCACAGCGTAATGTCGTACGGTATTTTATTGTGGGGAAATGCCGCTGATATTCAGACGATTTTTGTTTTACAGAAAAGGGCTATTCGTTCAATTTATAAATTAAGTCCCAGATGCTCCCTTAGAGATACATTTAAAACTATTAATATTTTGACTGTGCCATCTCAGTATATCTATGAAAATATTTTGTATGTTCACAAAAATAGAAATTTGTTTAAAAAGTACAGTGATATTCACAACGTGAATACTAGGAACAAACACAAATTAGTGGTTCCTGCGACTAGACTCAGAAAAATAGGAGGCTCATTTAGATGCCAATGTATACACTTTTATAATAAGATTCCCAGTCCTATTCAGGAACTTAGCCTTAATAAATTCAAAAAACTTGTAAAACGGAAACTTTGCCAGAAGGCTTTTTATACTGTAAAAGAGTATCTCGAGGACAAAACGGCTTGGGATTGACCTGCTCCAGTACTCACTATATTTGTTGTTATTTCATTTACTTTTTTTTTTTAAATTGCCCTTCTTTATTATTTGTTTATTTAATTTGACGATTATTGTCATTTTACAATTTGACATTAACAATTACTTTTATAATTTTTATTTTTTTATTTTAGCAATATTAACGCTGTAAAATTACATTTTTGTATATTTTATTATTGTGAATTTGGGGACTATGTGGATTTTTTTTTTCTCGTTTTTCTCTAATTTTAATTAATGTCTGACAGTTATGAGTACTTTTTGCGGCCTACCCAAATGTCCTTTCTTTGGTATTGTTCGTCAAGTCGTTGAGCTCCTTAGTAGTCCTGAGTTGAGCTTTACGAATACTGACAAATGCTTGCACTGACTGGACAGGTCCACTCAGAACTGTGTGGTTCTTTCTTCAAAAGACCATCCCAGACACTAATCTGCATGGTTCTCATATGTTTTGACCATTACTTGTTTGCTGTATGGACTTTAAAAGAGACTTTGACCCCTGAGTTTGTTTCGGTGTTTCTTCTCAGGGTAGTCAGCTAGGAAACACCGGCCTCATCTAGTTAAAATTGACGAAAAAAAAAATTGACGTGTAAAAGTGTTTTTGAGAACCTATTTGCAAAAATAAAATATCATTTATCATATCATATCATATCATTTATCATATCATTTGCGCGAGCGATGACGCGGCCCGGTGCTGCAATGTACGACGAAACGCCCAACGCGCCGCGCAACGGCCTGAGTATCGTGTTAGAGAACTCCACTCAAGACTCAAGCTTAATTTGAAACTAGTTCTACGAAACTAAATAACTAAAACTTCAGAGTGTTACCAAACGGAAATCAACGCCATCGATCGATGGAAGATACCTCAGTCGATGTCAATCGATAACTAATGTTATAAATCTAAATGAGTATTAATTGAAGTATCTAATTGTAAAAATAATATTTTTTTACTAAATGCTTTTGAAATTGATGTATTCGATACCCAAAATAAAATGCAATTTTTGTGATTGGATAGTTAAAAATAATTACCAGGTTAATAATTATCATCAGGTGGGATTGCAGTCAAGCACTAGTTTATAACAATTAAAAAAAAAGGGGTGCTCGCGTACACCTACTTAGTAATTTTTTTAAATTCTTTACACAAAACTTAATATTGGAACTCAGTGATTTGACAATTCATGTAAAAAGGCGAGCTTAACTTAACAGTGAGTTATTTTGATTCTTTGATCAGACACGCAAGAATTTCCTTTTGGTTTTTCTGTTAATAGTAGATACAGTACGGCCGACGGATCTTGGCGCGTCTGAAGTTAGGCTCTGCGAATTTTAACGCTTGTGCACTCGTAAAAAAATAAATGGTTTGAAAAAATAAATGCCAATAGCAGTTGTTATTGCTGTTAACAACAGTTATTGGCATTTATTTTTATAAATCATTTATTTGGCGCGGTTATTTTGTGCGCTATATTTCGCAGAGCCTAACTTCAGGCGCGCCAAGATCCGTCTGCCGTACTGTACCTTTCCGTTAATATAGCCCTACGTACGATAAAGTTGATACGCCAGCAGCGTCCAATAAAAGTTGAATGAAATTGCATCGTTCGTGTCGCAACGTTTGCTAAGTAAGCACAAACGAACGAATGGGGGTTTAATTTTTAACGGACGTTCTAGTTAACCGTGAGTTTGTTGGTTTACCATCCAGTGTGGACCCGGTTAGATTAAACTCGGTAATATTTAAGGCTACTCGAGCCTGTGAATTTTAGGGTTGATAAGGGGCCTTGTTTGGTTAGGGAGTTAGGGTGCTTAGGGATGACGTAAGATATGATTGATGGCCTGGTTTTAAAATGGAAAATTTAATCAATTTTATAATCAAGAGTAATATGATAATTATATAGGGTGACTGGTAATTAGTGAACGATACTTAAACACGTAATTATAGTCATGATAACAAACAACTTTTACTATGGGACCAAACCTGAAATCGCGAAAAAATCTATTAAGTTCAGTACATTTATGTTCGCCTAACTGGTCTGAATTTGGCATATTTTTTTCGCGATTCCAGAGGTGTTTGTTGGATTATTTTTACACAAATTGATTTTTTGATTTCTATAGAAGTCTAGATAATATCCACAAGATACCGTGTATCCAAAATATCTGTAGTATTATGTGTAATAACATCATAATTACGTAAGAGCGGATGTATGAAAATGTACCTCGGGTTGCCCGCTCTTAGTATAGAAAATGTGACTGTATAAATTTTATTGCTCGCGACTGAACTCACATGAATGATGTCCAATATTGTTGATTGAGGTAGATTAGAATATTGGAATATTCATAAGTCAATGAATATTCCAATTGTGTAGCCAATAGATATCACGAATTTTTAACTGGCCGTAACTGATCAGAAATACAATCTAGCCAGAAGTGAGAGAAAATTCAATGATGTCCTTTATGATCAAAGCTTTCAGGGTAATTATTTAAGTCCACTTTTTTCTTTTACAGGAAATAGAAGCGATCGAAGAGCAATGGCGGACAGAATCAGCAGAGCTGGTGACGGCAGTCGCGCGGCTACAGGACGAGAACAAGCGTCTACGAAGGACTATAAATGCGCCTGCAGACGGTAAGGACTTTGAAACTGGAATTACATTAGACCGACGCACACGTGTAACCCGCCTGATTTGACGTAGAACGACGTCGCGTGGCGTGGATCAAGTGTAGCTCTACAAGTTTAGTTTTCATATAAAATGTAAATGGAGATCGACGCTCCCAGATCGGTGTGTGCACAGTGTAGTTCTAGCATTATACTTTCTTCAGCTTTCTTTTTTTCATCATTGCACCCTTTGTCCCATGTTTTGGATTGGCGCATCGTCTTTCTTTTTGCATTTTTCTCATTTTACTCCGTGTCGGCAGAACTCTTTATCCCATTGTCTCCTGTTAACCGCCTCGCCATATCTTATTCAATAACTTTTCTATCACGTTAACTCTAAATAAAAAAAGGAAATAAAGAAAGAAAGAATAAAGTTCAAATCTCAATCAAGCTACATTGAAAATTTACACACAAACACGCTTGTGACGCAATCAAGATTTATCAAAATAGGTAATTTTTGACCTAAACTATTTCTTCACCAATCCGATGGATGCGAGACGCGTAGGACCGTTCGTTGTGGCGACACCTGTGTGGATGCCTATGTCCAGCGGTGAATATATTTCGGCTGCAATGGTGATGAATTCTTGATTATTTGGGCGAAAAAATGGCGAAAAAATACCTATTTTATATTTCTATTATACCTGAAATAAATTCAGTACCCGATTCTGAACATAATAACTTTCAGGGTGTGTGTTTATTATATGTTGTATATAGATTGACACTAACTCGTAGCTTCGAACCTTCAGACGCCATATTTCGGCGGTCGTTCATTCTAAATATAGGAGGAAAGTTAGTGGTAATATTTCCCGCGACCACATCTTTTCTGATTAGTTTCGACCGGGTTTCGGGCAAGTGTTTCCCAAGAGACTGGCGTACAGTCAACAGGATGTTTGTGAAGACATGACTTAGGTCGACCTTTTATTTCGAAGTTAGATTCTCTTAGTTACAGCGTTTCATGCGCGGTTGACTGTACTTGGTTGTTTTCAATTTAAAATTATTGATTCGTGCGAAAAGATAGACGTATTGTAAAGTTTATTAGCTATACGAGTCCGATTTCGAACAATGGTTTATTTAATGACTGGGTTAATTATACTAGAATATTGCATTAGAAGTATAAAGTACGAGTATAACCCACTTTAGACCGATGCACACATGGGTCACTCCTGATTTGTGTCGAGTCGCGTGGCGTGGATCTCATGTAGTCTAGTTAGCCATATAAAATGTGTGGAGACCGATGCGCCCAGATCAGCGTACGTGGCATACGTATGCCCAATGTTCTACCTTTAGTCTAAAATAATAAGCACATCCAGTACTGATGGCACAAGATATCGAAAGAAATAATACCCAGAGTATTTGAAGGTACATTTGATAACTTGGTTTACTCCTAATCTATTTCTGACCCTGGTTCAGGCCATGGTCCAGAGCGAGTGGGGTTGGGCAGCGGTGACCTCCTTCTGCGAAACAGTATAGCTAGCGAAGGACAAATCCTTCTGCGAAACAGTATAGCTAGCGAAGGACACCTCCTTCTGCGAAACAGTATAGCTAGCGAAGGACACCTCCTTCTGCAAAACAGTATAGCTAGCGAAGGAGGCGGCAGCACACGTGAGGAAACTGACATCCTTACACCGCAGCCGCCAGGATCCCAACCTCGATTTTCAGCCACTGTAGGCGTGGGCTTACGGGCTGTGAGGAATGGGTCGCTCGCTGTCCGGCCATCCGGTAATCGTCCGGACCGAGCCTGAATCGTCGACGGCGCATAGTGTTTCACGCTCGCTTCAAAGAGGTGTCAGTTGTAATGTTTATATTGAAACACTTGATATAGTGAATACTAGATTTATTAGACTTAGAACAAGTACATAATATTAGGATTAATCAGACACTGCTTAGGTCATCACACCTATACCGACAATGACCAATATATCTCACTAGGGTTGTGACCATTAGTTTTACTAACTAGTGATGTGATATTACAACATCCCCCTTGTTAAGTTCAAATTAACCTTTAACAAACAATGTAACATAGGCTGTGGACGGACTTGACTTAAATTCAATTGACAATACAAAGTATCTGACAAGTACTTATTTAGTTTTACAATACAAAACATCTTGGCTTAAATATGAGTTAATCTAAAATACACTTTAGTACATTTAATTGATTTCATCAATTAGCCTTCTAGTTGGCTTTACAATTCTACCATATCGGGTTGACTTTTGACCTATGGATTGAGATGAGGATTCTTGAGGTGCTGACTCCTGACTATCACCTTCCTCTCTCCCCTGCGACGAGTTGGATAACATAGGAGAATATTTATGCCTTAGGTGAATTCTGTTTCTCCTATACCTAACTCCATTGACATCCTCAATGATATATGACCTATTTCCTGTCAACCTTTGTTTGACAATGGCCTGTTCCCAATTATAATTTGGTTTTCTTTTGAAGTAGACATGATCATTGGGATATAATATTGACAATGACTTAGTATTCTTGTTATAATACTTAGACTTATTTTCATTGTTCTTATTGACACACTCTTTATAATTTTTAAATGTTACAACCTTTGGTTTTAATTTTTTGTATGACATTGGAATGTTATCTCTTAAATTCCTAGACATTAACAATTGTGCTGGAGATGGTAAGTTATTCTTAGGTGTATTTCTATATTGTAATAAGGCTATATATGGGTCAGACGAATTTTCTCTACATTTTTTTAACATATTTTTGACTATTTTGACTGAACTTTCTGCTTGTCCATTTGACTGTGAATGATATGGACTAGTTACATTATGTTCTATGTCCCATTCATGTAGGAAATTTTTAAATTCTAATGACTGAAAAGGAGGTCCACCATCTGACACTAATGACAAAGGTATTCCATGACGGGCAAAAATAGACTTTAAATGTGTAATTACATTTTTGGCTGTACTGTTTTTATTTAACAAAGTTATTTCTATGTATTTAGAATAATAATCTGTGACAATTAAATATGTAAGGTTATCAAAATACATTAAATCAATACCAACTTGTTGCCATGGATACTTATTTATTTCAAAATTTTGTAGTGGTTCCTTTTGATTACAAGGTTTATATTTTGCACATATGAGACACTGTTCTACCGCATTTTTAATATCTGCTGACATGCTTGGCCAATACAAAGAATCTCTTGCTACTTTTAAACATTTATTTATACCTTGGTGACCTTCGTGAATTTTAGCCAACATTTCTTTATACATAGACTGAGGTACTATTAATTTTGAACCTTTAAACAACAAATCTTTGACTACATGAGTTTCAGCTTGTGTACTCCAGAATGGTTTTGCCAATGGACTGACTTTATTTTTATTTTTTGGCCAACCTTCATAATAATATTTCTTTAACAATTGCAAAGTTTCATCTTTATTTGTATGTTGCAACAGTTTTGTACTGTATTCCTTTGTGATAGCTAAATTTGAATACATTAAATTGACATGACAAGATATTTCAGATTCATTCTCTGGTATATAATGATCTTTTAAGGCTGCTCTGGACAATGTATCTGATATATACATCTGCTTTCCTGGGACATGTATAACTTTTAAATCATATTTTTGTAAAGTTAACATCATTCGCTGTAATCTAGCTGGTACATCATGTAATGGTTTATCAAATAAGTAGACTAAGGGTTTATGATCAGTATGGACAGTTACTCTATGACCATATACATACTGGTGAAACTTTTCACAACCAAATTGTATTGCTAACAATTCTTTCTCAATTTGAGCATACCTAGACTGAGTTTCTGTTAATGTTTTTGAACTATAAGCAATGGGTTTATTGTTTTGTAAAATGACTGCTCCCAATGCTGACTTAGACGAATCTACTGACAAGACTAATGGAATATTGGGGTTATAATGAGCTAAGACTGGTGACTTTGTGATTTCATCTATTAAACTCTTAAGACATTTACTGTGATTTTCATCCCAAGTCCAGACTGAATCTTTTTTCAAAAGATTTCTTAAAATTTGAGTTTTTTCTGACAAATTGCTAATAAAGGGACCTAAATAGTTGATCATACCTAAAATTCTTTGCAATTCTTTGACATTTTGTGGTGTAGGCATATTGACAATTGCTTTTACTCTTTCTTGATCGACCCTAGCACCATGTTTACTAAAAACATAACCTAAAAAACAGACTTCAGAAACTAGAAATTTACATTTAGACTTATTGAACTTTAAATTGACTTGACGTGCTCTTTGCATGACCTTATGTAATCTCTCATTATGTATGGCCTCATTCGGTCCATAGACAAGAATGTCATCGATGAATATTAAGACTCCTTCTAAATCACCAAACAAATTCATCATAACTCTCTGAAATATTTCTGATGATGCATTTATACCAAAAGGCAATCTTAAATATTTATATCTACCAAAGGGTGTTTGAAAGGTACATAAATCAGAACTATATTCATCTAATCTTAACATCCAGAATCCTGAAAAAGCATCTAAATGAGAGAAACATTCAGCTCCAACTAACTGAGATCTTATCTCATCAATTGACTTAAGTGGATAGATTTCCCTTATAATATTCTTATTTAAATTTCTAGGATCTAAACAAATTCTCAACTGACCTGAACTCTTGACAGTAATTACTATGCTATTCACCCATTCTGTAGGCTTAGTGACTTTCTCAATCACCTGCATTCTTTCCATGCGATCCAACTCTTCGCGAAGTTTATCGAGCAACGCAAATGGTACTCTCCTGGGAGGATCCACACATGGCACTGCATCAGGTTTGAGTTTCAGGTGACAGACAGGAGGCAGACATCCAAGACCCTGGAATACATCATTGTATTGTGTAAGAATTTGTTGACAAAAATTTTGTTTTGACACTGAAAAAACTCTTTTAATTATACCTAATTTCTCACAAGTGGGAAGACCTAGGACATTTGGACAAACTAAATCTGCGACTATAAATACTATATTTTCTATAATAGTACTGTTATTCAAGGTTAAGCTGCATCTGACATTGACTTTACCAATTATGGGTATTGACTTGCCACCAAATCCAGTGACATTTATCTGACATTTGACAAGTGTCATTTGAGAATGACGTTTTAAACAAAGAAAAGTTTGTTTTGACATTATGTTAAGATCAGCTCCTGAATCAATGATACAACTAATTTGTGTATGACCTACTAAAATGTTTATGTTCCATGACTGATTAGAATAGTATTTGTTTTGTGTTGTATCTACTGTGTTGACTTGTTGACTTTGTGGTGATGTAATTGACGTACTTGTTCTAAGTGTAACAAATGACTTTTGATGAAATGGTTTTGTTGTGATAGTGAGTGATTCCTCAGACATGTGTCTGTGTTCATCATCGAGATATGAACTTTGACTTTGACTATATTTATTTGACTTCTTTGACTTGACACTGAATCTCTCAGACTGGTGATTGCATTCATCACCGAGGCTATTTTTAGACCTCTCAGATATTACATTTTCACCACTTTCATCATTGAGACATGACTTATAATATTTTTTATGACAATGTGAGTCTACATGAGATCTCTCAGATATGACACCAATCTCATCATCGGAATCATTCCTAGACTGTGACTGGCCATTATATGACCACCCTGACTGTGATTGTCGGTGTAGGTGTGACGGTGTGCCTATTGACTTGACATGTTTATGTGACTTTGAATGACTGTTGGATTGACTTGTCTTATGACTTATAATTCCAACAAAATAATCTTGACTACTGTTATCACTTGAATTAAACGACTCTAAATGACTGACTTTTTTATTTGTAAAACAGTACTTAGCAAAATGACCAAAAGATTTACATGACCTGCATTTGACTCCTTGCGCTGGGCACTTGTAGCGGTGAGACTGCCCACAGCGGCTACACGTCCTCGAGCGCTTTTCAGGGTTGGGAGACTGTTTTCCTTTGTTGGGTGACTTCCCTGCGCCAGATCCCTGCTGACCGACTGGTGAAGCTCGCTGTCGACGTTCCCCTCGACTACGGCTCCTCCGACGTAGATGCATGACATTTTCTGTATTTTCATTTGTAGAACCATTGTTTGTAGAACCATTGAGCATCTTTTCTGCATCCTGCTGAGCAACGATGAGTGTCCTTGCTAGTTCTCGCATCCTCTGGTATGTCAGATCAGGTTCCTGCAGCAATCTCTGACGGACATGTGCTAAATCTAGATTTAGATTTGCGATAAAAATATCCCTGATGAGTGATTCCCTGAGCGTTCCAAATTCGCATTCTTGACTTTTGTTTTCTAAATCTGCCAGGAATCCCTCGATGGACTCGGATTTCTGTTGTCTCCTTGTGAAGAAACTATAACGGCACATGGTCAAGTTTCTCCTAGGCTCAAAATAATGGTCGAATTTTTCTCTGACATGCACTAGCGTGGTCTCTTCAATTTTGAGGTTAAATGTATTATATATATTTAAACCGTTCTCACCAATGAGATGGAGTAAAATGGCGATCTTGCGTTTTTCACCTTCCCTGTCCAGACCTGTGGCTAACAAATACAGCTCAAATTGCTGCCACCAGCGTTTCCATGCTTCCGCATTGTTGTTTGTTGAATCTGAGGTGATTTTCAAGGCTTTAATCGCATTGTTCAGACTTTGTTCAAAATGGCTACCGCTTTTGACTGTTGATGAGTGGTCCATTTTTTTCGCGATTTTCTTCGTGTTTTTGGATTCTTCACTTCTGACACCATGTAATGTTTATATTGAAACACTTGATATAGTGAATACTAGATTTATTAGACTTAGAACAAGTACATAATATTAGGATTAATCAGACACTGCTTAGGTCATCACACCTATACCGACAATGACCAATATATCTCACTAGGGTTGTGACCATTAGTTTTACTAACTAGTGATGTGATATTACAACATCAGTAAAACCGTAGAGGACCAGCAGGGCCGAATCCTACTGGGACCATGAATGGGTTGACTTCTGAAAAGGAAACCCACAGTCCTGGAATGCAAGGGCAAACAAATAACATAGGTTTGTTTTAGTCAGTAAAAGTCTGACACACTCTCCTACTCCGCCCTAGACCTGGAGAAGTCATTGGATGGTTTCCCCACCTTCAAAAAGTTAGTATTCTAATTTAATCCGTAATTTATTTTCAAATGTCATTTCTATTGTTTGTTTCATTTTCAATCAACCAATCATATAAGCTTACACAAGTGATTTGTTAAAGTATTAACCGATCAATAGGCTTCATTATATTCAGGATTTAGGGGATTGCTCTGTTTTTGTGATGTTTCAATTCAAATCTCATGTCATAATAGTCATGATTAAAAAAAAAAGGTAAGTGTAGCGACTTCTATGACGCTACATAGGAACTAATATTCGAAATCCGATATTCGCGATATTTGAGTTCTCCACGCGATTAGAATAAATACTACAGTTTCAGCTCAATTATCGGGCAGTTGCCCGGGCCAGACACAATACCCGTCTGGTTAGAGGGTCATCCCTTGTTCCCCATACCTCTAAATCCTCATTATTATATTGTTTCTGTTTAGGTATGCGTCCAAGTGTTTCTCCAAAGACATCCGTCGATTAGTTGATTTTACTTGATGTCGAACTCCATCCATTATTCTTCAAACTAGAATAAAATCATGGACAGAAGAATTTTAGAGACACAAAAAACCAATCCGAATTAATTCAGAAGAATAACTCGCAGTGTTCAATTTTTATAACAGTTATAAATATCTTTCCGTTCAGACGACATCTCGATACAGATGTGGTACAGGTATATTTTATAGAAATTCATTACAGTCCTTTGTCATCGTGCACAGATCGTTGGTTACGATAATATTATTATCAAGTTTCAATATTGTTATTAGCTGTCGAGCACGCGTTTAGGTATTCCACGCGTGCCTCAAAGAGATGTCAGCAAACCTGCCCTGAAGGAGCATAGTTGTGGTCAGTAAAACTCTGACTCGCATTCCGGCTACTGCCCAAAATGGGGAGAAGTCATTAGAAGTCATTAGACCTGCTGAAAAAAAGCTCACTGATCACAAGACCATCGAAATTGGTTCAGTCATTCTCGAGTTCCGAGTAACACTAGTTCCCGCTAGGCTCACGGGGAATTTCTGAAAAGGAAACCCATGGTATTCAAACGCAAAAGGCTACTGAAGGTCAAAAATCTGATGCGCCCTCTCGCTCTACTTTGGAGCGGGAGAAGTCATTGAATGATTTCTCAAATAAAAAACGGATACGTTGCCCCTGTTCAAAACATGAGCCACATGTTTATAGAGCCCTAAGTGTCAAGCCCATACACCTGCACTATGGAGGATTTAATGCCACCGATGCTGTAGTTAACGTAGCCACCTACTGGGCCCAAATAGCGAGTTTATCATCGATTCGAAAAGAAGAAATAAAAAACCTAACAGCAGCTATCCACTGCGGTTTTACCCGCGTTTATCGTTACAGTTCCGACCTTTTTGGTTTTAGCGTAATTTTATGTAAACCTTATTGATAAATGGACATAAGAACTTTTCAATTCGAACCAGTATTTCTTGAGATTAACGCGTTCAAACAAACAACCTCTTCAGTATTATAACATTAGTGTAGATGCCTCGAGCACACAGCATTTTATTCTTTTAGATGAAACTAAGAATGTTTGCAGGCATTCTCGCTGACTCGATTCTCTACGGAATTTGTATGTTAAAGGCAACCGACTGAAATGGAATATTTTCTTGACTTTCTGAAGAACGTGTGCAGAAAATTCTTATGTTTTTACCCTCTGTTAGTTCTTGCTTTAACGTTTTATTTTCAAGAATATTTTATCTGCAATTTGTGAAACTTTATTTTGTTGGTTCAACTGAAAGGTTGATTTTTTTTGCCTTTATGGGGAGGATACCCGGACCGAGCCCAAGTCGTCGACGGCGCGTAGTGTCCCACGCGCGCCGCGCCTCAAGGAGTTTTCACCAAACCGTAGGGGCTCAGCGGGCTCGAAGCCTACTGGGGCCATGGGTAATGTGAAAGTGAACCCCAGGCCCTGGAACGAAGGCAAAGAAGGAACAGGTTTTTAGTCAGAAAAATCTAACACTATCTCCCGCCCCACCCAAGGGCACGTAGATGTCATTGGATGATTTTCCCACCAAAAAAATATAAAATTGCTGGATTTTCCGAAAGACTGGAACGCAAACAGTGACTGAAGGAAGACAGATGGGTTGTTGTCAGCAAAAGTCTGACACGCCCTCTCTCCACCCAGAGCAGGAGAGAGAAGAGATATTTTCTCAATAGATATATTGAGAAAATATCTCCTCTCTAAATATCTAACATAAGATGTAAGTAACTGAGCTATTAGCAGTTTAACTCGCGGACGAAAAGGACGTGATGCCACACACGGAACTGAGAGGGATATGGCACAGATTGATGTAAGAGCCGCCATTGTTATAGTTACTCAATTTTAGATAGTATCGTGGTTGGGAACTAATGGTGTCTATGATGTGAACGGCACGTTTTGTAACTAGACTCATCTTCATAAGGTTACTAGCTTCTGCCAGCGGCTTCGCCCGCGTGAAAGTCGGTTTCTGTATATACACTTCCAACCCACGTTTTACCCCTATGGGTTTTTTTTATGGTAGGTAAAATCATCCAATGACAAATCCCGCCCTTGAGCGGAGCGGGAAATAGTTTCAGACTCTTACTGACTAAAAACCTACCCCGTTCCTTCGTTGCCTCTCGTGCCGGGGCCGGGCCTTCCTTTCAGAAACTGACCCATGACCCAAACAGGCTTCGACCCTGCCTGCCCGCAGCTAGCAGGCTTTGCTGGGTTTGCTGACAGGTCCTTGAGGCGCGCGGGAACAGTACGGGCCGTCGACGACTTGGGCTCGGTCCGGTCGGTTACCGGACGAACGGACAGCGTGCTACTCATTGCACGCCGCGTCGTCCGCAAGCCCGCGCCTACGGTGGCCGGCTGCGGCTGGGGCGAGGGCCCCGTTGCCTTTGCCTGATGCGGTCGGCCTCCTCCTTTGCTAACATTACTGCTTCGCAGAAGGAGGCGACCGCCTGCCATCCCTCCCCGTTTGTAGGTGTTATAGATTATGAGATTTCGTGATTAATCAGTGAGTGTTATTTCGCTTTTATAAAGATGACTTTTTATCTCGGTGGGAAATCATCTAATGACTTCTCCCGCTCTAGGGCGGAGCAGGAGGGCTTGTCAGACTTTTACTGACTAAAATTTATCGAAAATCCACGTGTGTTCCTCGTTCCTTCAGTTGCCTTCGGCCTTCCCGGGCCACGGTAACTTTTTCGAGTTCTGGTGGGCCAGTCCATTTTGCCGACACCTCCTTGAGGCGCGGATAACACAACGTGCCGTCGACATGGACTTAATCCTTTCTGGAGGGCTGGTCGGCGAGCTACCCATTGCTCACCGTTCGCAAGCCCCCCCGTTTTAAGGAAACGCTTGTGAAAAGCTTTTTTGGTCATCAGTGTTCTTGTTCAGTTGATTGTGTTATTACCGCAGCATAACTTAGTTACGTCTAACGCCTGATTAGCGTAGTCTCATCTGCATTGACGCGTTAATGTGAACTCGACCAGACCACTTCGCTAAGTGTCGCACTAAGTATCTTTGACAGCAGTACCTCTACCATGAGTTTTAAGCAATAGTATTCGTCGCTACTCGATATCGACGCCGTAAATATTTTGTATGGCAAAATGTGCAGCGCCTCTAGCGGTCACTTGCAGAACCAAAATCTGCCATATAAAATATTTACGGCGTCGATATCGAGTAGCGACGAATACTATTGCTTAAAACTCATGGTAGAGGTACAGATAATGGTGTCATATGGACATGCTATTAGCGTTACTACATTAGGAAGTACAGTACGGCCGACGGATATTGGCGTGTCGAAAAAAATTAATGCAATAACCACATTTTTTTATATGCTGTAAACTAGTGCTTGACTGCGATCCCACCTGATGGTAAGCAGTGATGCAATCGTTGATGGTGAGGTGCACTACTTTATTAAGAGCCTATTCACTCTAGCCTTGAAGACACCCAAATTATAATCGGATGGGAAGACCGCAGCAGGCAAATTGTTCCAATCGTTCGATGTACGCGGTGTAAACGACGAGGCGAAATGCCCGAAGAGGTTTCAACATCGAAAGGGTAGATACTTGCCGTACGTCGGGTTTTCCGATGCATTTTTTTACGAGTGCACAAGCGCTAAAGCTCGCCAAGATCCGTCGGCCGTACTGTGCTCATCTTTATCTTACTTATAGAGTACTCGTATATTGAATTTCACTCGAAGAAATCCTAAAAACTCCACAAAAATATTTAAAACCGATTTTCGCGAAAATGAGAACAATGAATATTTATGAGTTTTGCCGGGATTTCTTCGAGTGAAGTTCAGTGGCTGTTTTAATTATTCGTAAATTGATTCCTAGTGGATATTGTGATGTAAAATTGGTGCATTTTTATATTTCAACTGTCTGCGCAACTGTACAATATGTGGAATCATTGAAACAGGGCACGGTGGTATCTCGTTAAAATGAAGCTGAGATTTTTATCATAGTTTTGGCTACCTCAATGAATTTTGCCGAGAAGGCTGACTCGATACATTTGCTTTCAAATACTATAAAAACATTAGAATCATGAACGAATACATGGCTTAAAAGACTTAGTATTCAAGCCAAAATCAATAACAACAACAACAACAACAATATTCATATAAGAATTACATATTCCAAATTCAAATATAGTACACATTCTTTTTTTATTGTTACAGTATTTATGGACAGACTAAATAAGCGTTTCTCAAGCATTTACGTCATAATCATAAACTCTAAATGACCACTATTAGCGTGTTTTATACGGAAAGTTACTAAGTGCATCAAACTTAATAGCTATTGTTGCATTATTTTTATATTTAATAGCTACATAGTTATTTTTTGCAATGCGCACTTACGTTTGTTCATCGTTGTACCATCTGGTGTGTTACCTACAGGTGACATCATGCAGTGACTTATTCATAGTATACAACAATTATGATTCATTTTTTACAGTGTTACAGTCATCTTAGAGAAATAGCCAAAAATTATTTACTTAGGTATTTATTAATAATTTTTCAGCACATTTTATCTCACGTTGAGTCCCAAACTAAAAAAAAAAACTTTTTAATTAACTCTTTATAATAAAGCCTCTTGGCTTGAATAGTGGGCTTAATCGCTTAATTGGGCCCGAGGTTTGTTAGGCCTGTGGGAATGTTCTAGATTTACCGTGGCCCTAGAAAGAAAGAGGTAACCGAAGGAACATACTCGTAGTTCAGTTGTAGTCAGTAAAAGCGCTCTCGTCCACCCAGAGCGGGAAAAGGAGTAAATTGATAATGTCCCACCTCAAAAAAAAAGAGAAAATAGAACATCTTTGAACGAGATTTTCACGATATTTAAAAAGATAAAAATAAATAAATTGAATTAATTTTTAATTAAAATTAATTAAAGTCATTGGAGTTGAATTAAATAGCGATTTCGTACACTTTAAAATAAAAAAAGTACATTTTTTTAAATGGATGAATTCATGGTACATATTTGTGCGTCGTTGTCTAAGACACGGTGCATTTTGATTTCCATAACCCACATCCAACTTTCTCAATCAAAAATACACCTTATTACACCACATTTAAATTTCAAAACCCCACAGGCTCAAGCGCGCCACCGTCTCCAGCCAGGGAACATGACCAAGAGGTCCTGTCACGGCTCAGCAGCACGGCTGAGAAGCAACGAGCTACATTACGTCATCAAGAGCTGCAGCTACAAGAGAAGCAGCAGCTGATTGACAGTGTGAGTAGTTTTACCAATATTAGATATAAAGGCGAAAGTTAGGGAGGTGGCGAGTGGGCCGTTTTCGTTAAAGACAACTGTCAGTTTTGATTGTGACGTCATCCTAAGGTTTTTGACAGGTGAGAAGAATCTGGGTATACCTCAACCTGATAATAATAATACAACAATTACCTTATTCACACAGTTAAAAATTAAATATATAGGGTGAATGGTAATTAGTGAACGATACTTAAACACATGATTGTAGTCATGATAACAAACAACATTTATTATGGGACCAAACCTGAAATCGCGAAAAAAAAAACAGCCAAGTTCAGTACATTTTGACCAGTTAGGCGAAGACAAACAGACCAGCAGATTTTTTTCACGATTTCAGGTTTGGTCCCATAGTAAAAGTTGTTTGTTATCATGACTACAATCATGTGTTTAAGTATCGTTCACTAATTACCAGTCACCCTAAATAGATACATTAAATTTGGAAGATATCTTCTTATCTATATATAGGATGACTGGTAATTAGTGATCGATACTTAAACATGTGATCGTAGTCATGATAACAAACAACTTTTACTATGGGACCAAACCTGAAATCGCGATAAAAGGCGGTGTTCCGCTCAAGCGGGACACACTTCCACCGTATGCTCCACGGTGAAAACCTGCTGGTTCTTCTGCCTGAATTAGATGCAGGAACTTTCCGAACTTTTTACCATGTCCGGTGACGACCTGTGTAGCTTTTTCAATTTTTCATGTATTTTTACTAAGAATATACCTTACCTAATGCAAGATGTCTAAAATCTGTCTCCTTAGAATTCATGACGCGTAAAGCTTCGTTTATGTAGTGAGCGTGTTAGTAATGGCCTTCTTTGTCATGAAACTTCTCAAGCCATTGACGGATATCATTTTGTTAGGAAGAATTTCTTAGTGGCACTTTTCCAAACATCTCTACAAATGGTATGGCATTTATGACAAATCGTTTACTCGATAACATTTCCCTTTGAAGACTTCCATATAAACTTATCTTCTCCCCTGGAGGAGGACCCTGCCTTTGTGTTCTAGGGTCGCGGTAGCTATATCTTTTAAATTACCCTAAGAGTACAACATAAAAGAATTATGATACCCACTCCTGCCAATTTCATATAATCTACAAAATTGTCTTGTAACGACACTCAAGTGAACTATAGACTCGTACATAAAGAAAAAATTACCCTGTAATAAACTTTGTCATTCCTCAAAGGACTCCAAAACGTCTTTTGAGCCGAAACGAATTTGTCCTGAGTGCCTAGTGTGATTTTACGTCAACGCGATCGAAACGTTGATGACGTTCGATGCTCTGATTGGCCCGCTCCGAGCTCTTAACCAATCCGTGCGTTGAGTTTAGAGTTGTTTTTACTTTAACGCGAACGAAGCGTTTGCTGCGTTTGGGTTTTTGATTTGACCTTGGAATAGGCCGATCAGCCCCTCAGCCAAGTTACGATCGTTTCGTTTAGCGTGAACGCTTGGAGTGGGCCACGCCCCCAATTCCTTTTTTCTGACTACGTGACTGAGCGCTGAGATGACGTTAGTACAAAAGAATTGCGGGTGTGGCTAACTCCAAGCGTTCACGCTAAACGAAACGATTGTAATTTGGCTAGGATCGCCGAGCGTCATAAACGTGTCGCTCACGGCTGAGGCTACAGTAGTCAGCGATTTGCGACGCGACCGTAAGAGCGAAACGAGTTAAGTATGGTATGGCTACATCATAAGCGAAAATCCAGCGATGATGTGGCTGCACTACACGGTGATCGAATCGTCTGTCGCCGTTTGCGATACGCGTAATGTAGCCACAAAAATATTAAGCAGCACTGTTGCAGTTTTTCTGAAAATGAGAAATTATGTAATAAATTCGCTTTAATTTTGGTGATAATATACGAGTATATCGTTTGAATTTGCCAAATACGTAAATACTGAATATACTACTGTTGTTCTTATCGCTTAAAATATTAAATATGACTAATAATATTTGGCGTACAGTAAGTATAGCCAAAAACGTGAATAGGTGGGTCCACACAGCGAGCAGCCTCGCAAGGCATTTGCTGCGTGAAGCAGCTCGGTTAGTGTGAACGTGCCTCGGCCGAGGCCTAATAAAAAAAACTGCGCTTGCCTCGGCCGAGGCATGTCCACACTAACCGAGCTGCTTCGTGTGGACCCGCCTAATTTCGATTATTATATTATTTGTTTTATTCGCTCATGTATCGCAGTTCGCGTCGCTGTCTAATGTAGCTTCACCCTAAGGCCTCTAAACAAAATTGCGAGTTAGAACTTTTGCATTGTAGTTTCAAGTGACAAAGTCTTTGTAATATTACTTGTTCTCGCGTTTAACGTTAACTTTTTGGATGTAAATCCTTCAGGACTTGTAACGTTGTTTAAACTTTGTAGCTTCAAAAGATATGGAGGATTCGTCGCTCCGTTTTTGGTCTCTTGAAAGTTTTGAGACATTTTTGTTTCATCAAAGTTTCTTAATTGTTGAAGCTCTACTTATTACATTTTTTCGGTGCCTGGGTTACTGGCTACTGTAGTCATTTTAGTATTTTTATTATTGAAATTTGGATTTCTGAATTGCATAACTAAATTTCACCAAGCCCGTTTCGTCATCGGTCCGCTAGACGTACGGCGATGCATCCCAATTATACACAAAAATTCCCTACGAAAATTTTGAAAAATTTCCTGTCAGAGCTTGTGTTCCTGATAGCCACAAAATAGGTCTTTAAGTGAGGGGTGAATCGTCGTCGTATTGTTACTTCTTTGCAAGCGTGCTCCATCGTCAATATAATCGCTTACCATCCGGTGTAATTGTGATCAAGTTCGAGCCTATCAATAACAAAAAACAAAGTATCAATCCGAATAGTCTCCTAAAGGTCTCGAGTCATTGCTCTAAGCATGAGATAAGCCTTATTTTTTATACCATCACTTTGTTATAATCTGTCCACTTAATCTTGTGATAAATCATTTTATATACCACAGCAAAATGATTTGAGAAATGTGTCTGAAGTAGAAAAGTCTCAATCAACTGAACTCCGGATACAAGATTCTGAAAATAACTTCGTTAAGTGAGAGCGTTTCCGAGTTACCGTTTTAAGTTGGAGTCAGTTTCACTTTTCATTGAGTGAATAACAGTATCAGCAATTTATTCCATTAAAAAAAATTGCCCACCAGTATCGTGGCTCCTGAGAGAGGAATCTCCTAAAAATACGAGCCGTGTCCAGGAGTACTGCTTTCAGAATCAAGCGCAACTTGATCCAACTGCTCAACAAAACTCTCCTCTGATGTTGGTCGAGGCTCTAGCCAATGGCCGAAAGCCTACTTTGTGCCGAAAGCCTACTCTCTATTCATCTTCTATGTATGGACAACTTCGCGAACCAAGGCAGGATACTTATTATAATTTCGGCAATTTGTATTGTTGTAAGCCTGTTGTATGTCTTTTTTACTTTACATTTTTGTTTGTTTTGCTTTGTATTCGGTGTTTAATCCTTCATCATCAAGCCTTCCGCAAGTTGCTATAATGACCGGTCCTGTGCGTCTTGCATCCTTAAGATATTTATTATGCGAACAGCTAAGGAGTAGGTATATTTTCTGTCGGAGTCTGTGTTTCCTGATAGCAACAACCTACAGTGCCTTTAAGTCAAAAGTGAATAGGTTACTTTTAGGCAAGCGTGCTCCATAGTAGGCCACATCATCGCTTACCATCAGGTGAGATAGTGGTCAAACGCAAACCTATCCATAATTAAAAAAGAAAGATAGGGAGTCTCAATGAATCTTTAAAATAAATATCTTAAAGCTTCCTAGTAAATGTCTTCGGTATATGACCAAGTCTATATTTAGGCGGCCTTTTCCTCATGAAAAGGTTTCAGCCTAACTTTAGCACGACTATAAATCCCCGCCATTCCCCATTAAGGCTCGAACGAGGCACTGTAAACATTATCTCAAGTTAACAACCTAGTCTTTATGTGTACATCGATAAGGTTGAATGTCGCAGTAAAGTGAAATGAGGCTGTAAAGACAGTCTTTAATGGGGTTGATAGCAAAAAGTCTATTGCGTCGTGTAGTTTAGTATTTCGAATGCTTAAATAGGTGTTTATATGAAGGAGATCAATGCTGAACAAGCTATGTATATGTAATACTAGCTTCTGCCGCGTGAAAGTAGGGTTCTCCATATTCAATACTCAATACTTTATTGCATTCCATATTATGTACATAGATGGTATGAAATATTGCAAGATCCCTGCAATATTTCATACCATCCAGAGGACCCTGTCGGGCACAGCAAAGTTAGAAACAAAGCAAAGTTACAAACTTTGGATCCCCGATTCATACCTTTAGGGGGCTAATTTTGAAAATCTTCTCTCAGAGCTTGCCTACGTCATAAAAGAAAACCCTGTGCAAAATTTCACACTCCTAGCCCCAGTAGTTTCGGCTGTGCGTTGATATGTCAGTCAGTCAGTTTCTACTTTCATAAATTACTAGCGACCCGCCCCAGCTTCGCGCGGGTGCAATGGTGACATTAAATATATTATACATGTATTATAAATATAAACCTTCCTCTTGAATCACCGCAGCAAAATCCGTTGCGAAGTTTTAAAGATGTAAGCATACATAGGGACAAACAGCGAGAAGCGACTTTGTTTTTATACTATGTAGTGATATATGTAGATGTACCTACATAATATTTTTGAGTACACACGTCAAAGGCTTTGTAATATGAACTACTTGAACGAAACCTTTGAAAGTGAGAAGATCTTCAGACTGGAAAGCAGAATGGTCTTTTCTATAGCAAAGACGCATTATTAGCCAGTATTTTGAAGCATTTGCAAGCTTTTCGTCCCTGAAAAGTAGTGTAGTCTCCGTATGTATGAAAGTGTTCATATACATGGTTACATTTTTCTATGAGAAAAAACCTTTGCAACTGAGTTCTTACCTCGCATTGAAACAACTTGAAGTGAAGTTTTAGACATAGATGAGGATTTCATTCTGGATGACAGTTATGACGGTATGTCACAAAGAGTGTATCCTACATATCTCAATCCTAATAGTCGAAAGTTTTTATGTAGGTAAGTGTGTGGATGCAAGCTAGTAGACCGCTAGGACCGATGCCTTCCTGAGTTACGGGAGGGTACGACAGTTTCACTCCGGGTACGGAACGCAAATGCAACTGAAGGAGAATGGTTTAAATCAGTAAAATTCTGACACTTCCTAAAGCTATACCCAGAGCCGGAACTCAAAAAAATGTCGTATTTGGAAGTTATAAAAGGCCAAATAAACCAATATCTAGTGGCCCTCATCCAACTTTTATAATTTCTTCAAATAATGGAAAGTAAAATTTAAATCGGGCCTAGCATCGTTATTTTTTAATCAAATAACTTCTCCGGCTCTGGCTCGAGCGAGAGGGCATGTGAGATTTTTACCGACTTAAAACTTCTTCAAATAATAAAAAGGGTTCCGTACCACAATATTAAAATCGAGCAAAAAACCGGCGGGCGGCAAATGACTAGAGATTTTCGTGGTAGGTGTAGCACGAGCGTATCCAAATGTATGGAATTATGGGTGGTGGGAGGTCACCCCACCACAAAATCTCGAGTCAAGTTATTTTCCGCCCTCTTCTGTACAAAATAACGTTTCTTGTATGGGAACTCCGTTTAATTTGTAAAACTTTTATTTTATTTGTTCTGGTAGCTGCAATAGAAACACAATAATATTCTGAGAAAAATTCAATTCTACCACTTACGTTTATTGAAATATAGCCCGCTGGCAGGCACGCAGACAGAAGGACAGACGAACAGACAGCAGAGGCTTAGGTATTATTGTCTGTTAGGTAATGCTCGGCCGTTTTGCGCGGACGTGGCGCATATTTCTCACAAAGTCTCTACTTATAATTTTGTTAATCCTTAATTCGCGCCTTTATCCGGCAATAAAAAGTTTTTCTTTCTTTCTTTCTTTCCCTCCAAGTGCCTAAGGAACCCTAAACAGTGAAATTCGATTCGCGCATAGCATTTCTGCCAATAGCTTGCGATTGTTAGTGATAGATTGGTTCAATAAGCCCCGTCGCCATACCGCTGCGCATATCCCTTCCTTTATTGAAATGTCTCTCTCTTTTATTAAAATTCTTTGGAATATTTTCAAGTGCTCCGTCTGTGATGTTATTCTTTAGATTGTGACAATCTTGTACGAGATAAGATTGTTTTATTGATACTCGATTGGTTTGTTTTGCAAATGTTTTTTTTTGTTGTGGAAAGTGTGAGTGAGATTTGTTGTCTTGTTTCATATCGGTACCAACTGTTTAAGGTACTATTCGAACCTTGGCTGCGGCGGTAGCACGTGCAGCTGCAGCCGCGCTCGGAAATCCATAATACTGTATAGAAAACCAGTAGTGCTGCCGAGCCTCGGCTGCGAGTGTTGCCGCGATCTGCAGCCGCAGGCGTGTTCGGAATGGTTTTCATACAAATCCATACTACTTGGCTTCGTTTGCCGCCTCCATCTGCATCCTGCAGCCAAGGTTCGAATAGAACCTTTAAGGATAACTCTAGCCATGACTAGTAATTGCACATAGTTGTACTATGGACTTATGCTATCTTACCCGGCAATAGTTACCATCATCTTCCTGCCCTTTTTCCCATGTTATTTGGGGTCGGCTTAACACGTTTTCTTCTTCCATTCTGCCCTGTCACCCGTCATGCTATCACTAACTTCTTTGTCTTTCATATCACTCTTCACACAATCCATCCATCTTTTCTTTGGCCTCCCTCTCCTTCCCCATCCATCCACATGTATACTCATAACCCTTTTAGTAACTTGTGTATCAGTTATCGGGAGAAAAAAATTGTACACATCTTACCATGCAAATTTGGTGAATCCATTGATCTGTGTATGATTTTGCAAGCAGCTACAAGCTGATCAAAAGCTCGTCTAACCTGTCTGTGGAGCGAAGTAAAGCCCAAGCTGCGCAACCTAACAGAATTTTGGTTAGATAGAAATGCAGATACTACCGAAGCCTACGTTTGTAGAAGTACCATTAATATGCTTTTTGGACCATTTCTATCATAAAGAATTTCAAACACAAATGCCGTGAATCTTGTTTAATTCTAATGAGTTGTGTTATACAAATAATATAAAGGCGAATATTTATGTGTACACGCATCCAAAATGGCTGAACAGATTTGTATTAAAATCGGCACGACGGCTCTTAATAAACTAATGCGATTCACCATCAACTATTACATCACTGCTTACCA
Source organism: Leucania comma (assembly GCA_958295575.1). Taxonomy (NCBI): domain Eukaryota; kingdom Metazoa; phylum Arthropoda; class Insecta; order Lepidoptera; family Noctuidae; genus Leucania; species Leucania comma. The sequence continues at coordinate 2,876,955 of OY282482.1, read as the reverse complement.
TTAGGAGGGAACGCAGCGACCTTTTGCGTTTGGACAGAGATAGCCTGCGTCTGGTTGCGGGGACCATCATCGGACACTGCCCACTAAACAAACACTTCTTCATAATGAAGGATAGTTCTCAGTGCAGAGGATGCATGGAGTCGGAGGAAACTGTCCAGCACGTGCTCCTCGAGTGCACAGCCATCAGCGAAATAAGAACACGAACGATAATCTTATTACATAAAGAGTTAAAGTCTAATGGGAAGTTGCCTCGTCGTGGTAATTGCTAATCGAATGAAAATCAAGCCGTTGTGCAAAGTGCCGGTAATGTAGCGGATGGCATACGAAACTGCATTATTAGTAGGCTCGTCTAAAACCATATTACGGAGTTGTGTTATATCATTGGTATTATGGTATGATTGGGTCCGTAACGATACTTCGAGAGTCACATGGGCGATTAACAGAAAGTCGACTGAACGTTTGATCGAATAGCGAAATATATAAATATGGTGAAACCACCTTTTATCACTAAACGCTACTTCGACTGAACGATTAATCGAATATTTATTAATCGATAGACTGCTCTTTCGAATGAGTTTTAGTTGTTATACAACAGTATTTTTAGTGTATGCGAAACCTGGATATAGTTCAGAATTAGTAACTGAATCGATTCCAATAAATTTTTACACCATGTTATATTTTTTCCAAAACATATTTAAAAAACGTCGCAGGTAGGTAATAGCGGGTATGAGACACCAGCGCAGAGCTGGATGCGAGAACAAAACAAACCTTCAATGGCTCGGATGGCCCGGTGACTATGTGTTTGTGTGTGTGTGTGTGGGCATGATATACTCGCACAGAGCTTGTTTTGCTAGCTTTTTCTGTCCTATCTCTATTCCTTCCATCTTTCGCGAGTCCGCGTTTCCTCCTTCCAGTTCTAGATAAATCTGTCCAGTTTGTCTCACTATCTCCTTCGTGGTCTGCCCCGACCCCATCTCTCTGACACCAAACCTATGCTACTTTGGCCCACAATCGGTCAAGCATTGAACAGACGTTCCTACCACCGACTCCGCCTCCAATTCGTCCGTTACATACATTTTGGAGAGAGGAATAACATGACCTGATTCCGCCATCTCCTTTCTACTGTCGGACAACCCGACGTATGACGAGTATCCATCATTAGATTGTTGACACCTTTACGGACAAGTGTTTCGCCTCGTTGTTTATACCGCGTACATTGAAGGACTGGAACAGTTTGCCTGCTGCGGTCATCCCATTCGATTTATAATTTAGGTGTCTTCAAGGTTACAGTGAATATGCTTTTAATTCCAGCTCCTTACCATTAGGTGAGATCGTAGTCAATCACTAGTTTATATCACCTATCTATATATTAAAAGCGAAATACCACTCACTGATTAATCACGAAATCTCAGAAACTATAACACCTACAAACTTAAAATTTGGCCGGTAGGTTCCTAATCCGCTAAGAACGGATTTTACGAAACTCCCTCCCTAAGGGGGTAAAACGGGGTTGGAAGTTTGTTTGGAGAAACCGAAATTCACGCGGGAAGTTCTGTTTCTAACAAGCCGCTAGCAGAATCTAGTTGAAAATAAAATGCTTACTGGGTTTCTTGTCGGCTAGAACTAGAAACTCTCAACCACAAATCACCTTATCACTTCCAGGCGGCCATGTATTCCGGTGCAGGTGTTTACATACAAATAACTTAGCACAAGGCTACGCGGGTATCACCAAGGCTAACCCTGGGGAGTCCACTCGAGTGTAATCATTATCAGTTACTGTCATGTTGTTGTCTTTCTGATATGCCGTTAACCTTGTATAGTAGTAGGTAGAAGCGGTTTGTTTGAAATTATCTGAAAAAGTATTGTGATAATAGAGACTGCATATATTTTTACAGAGATAGAAACAGACTGTCTTCTAGGGTTCCGTACGTCCGTTTCCGTAGGGAAACACCGGAACAAATATAGGATCACTTTGTTGTCCGTCTGTTTGTCTCTCGTGACCCTTTATCTTGGTACCGTGTGGAGGTATCGATTTGAAATTAAAACCATATACTCAGGTCTGCGGTCCCTTGAATCTGTGAAAAAAATCAAACTTTCAAGTTAACGGCAAAAAACCTATATTTCATTACTACATATGGTACTTCCCGTTTACCTAGAACCCTGAGATTTGGCATGAAGCAAGATCTCATAGCAAAAATAGGATAGCACAAGTATAGGAAAAATCTGAAAACTGTTTTGTAGTTACATTACAAAAAAACTTTTTCCAATTCTGAAAAATCTTCGCGTCTTGTTTCAGGAATTTAATTATTTGTACGGAACCCTCGGTGTGCAAGTCCGATTCGCACTTGTCCAGTTTTTCTTTATTATGGATAGGCCCGCGTTTTACCACTATCTCACTTGTGGATAAGCAATGAAGTGGCCGACGATGAAGCACGGTTACCGTGAAGTTCATTGCTGACTTGAAAACTCCTAGGTTGTAGCTGTCAGGAAACGCAGACTCCAGCAAGGAATTCCACTCCTTAGCAGTACACATAAATAACGTGTCATTTTTTAAATTAATTGTTGTTCTACACTAATAATTACTTCTGTATTGTGAATGCTTTCACAAAAATGTGAACTCACATAGACAAGACAACCAGATCCGGAATAAGAATATGTAGTCCATACAAATATTTGTTCTGTGTGAGAGTCAAACCCGCGACACGCAGTAGGGCAGACAATCGTTCAAGTACTGCGCTAACTGTGTAGTTATTTAGCTGAATCATTTACTCAACACGACTATATTTTTCTGCGGTTTCTCCACCTTTTTTTTTTTTTGGCTCGGAAAATCATCTAATGATATCTCCCGCCCTTGGGCGGAGCGGGGTATAGTGTCAGACTTTTACTGACTAAACTCACTCTTGTTCCTTCTTTGCCATCGCTCCAGAGCCAGGGCCTAGTAGGCTTCGACCCTGCTGGGCCCCTACAGTTTGCTGATATCTCCTTGAGAGGCGCGTGAAACAATACGCGCCGGTCTTCATGGTCTAACACAGATGTAAAAATTCTACAATAATAGTCAATAATTGGGAAACTTTCTATCCGTACAGGAATAGAGAGTGGAGAAAGAGAGGATAGATACACACATACTCTCGAAAACATAAAATCCTTCTAGTACAGCAGGATAAAAAGGCTAGGCAAATTATATCTCTTGAATTGATCTTAGAACGTATGACGACGTTATCATGATGGAAATATTTGAAAATTCATATTCGAAGAACTCGGAAAATAGAATTTTGTTGCCTTTTGAAACTTGAATTATTCTTAACTTAATCACAACGAATAGCTTCAAAACTACCACACTTGTAACTATCACTATTTAAGTACATGCAAATTCTGCCCTTTTCAACAAAATGGCGCTTACAAACCCACCCCTAAAGATCAGAGCGCAAAGGTCACAGCATAAACAGCCAGTCGTAATGAAAAATTTTAATATAACATTATGAAAATCTCGTTAAGCGTGACCTTTACACTTATTTACACCTAGAGTTATTATGTTTTGGTCTTGACGAAATGTAGAGACTGACCGAAGAACCGGTTTCGTTGTCGGCCGAAAAGAAACAGCTTTCGGCCAAAAAAACTGTTTTTCTTTTTTAACTATGGATACGCTCGCGTTTGACTACTTTAAAGAACAACGAACAAATCTCTTACTAGGCTGTAGCTATCTGGATACAGATTCTGAAATTTTTATTTGATTTGAATCTATCCTGTTATGTAATATTATGGATTCAAGGTTTCGTAAGTTTACTAATGCCATAAGGTTTTTTTTATGAGCACTGCTTTGTCTGGCTTAGGGGTCTGGAAATATCAATATAAACATTGGATTTAGATAGTTATCGAATTTATATCCGCGTTAGAATCCCGAGAGACAACCGTTCACTTGGGCTAGTGTGAACTATACGTCTCGTTCACATACATTTTGCTTACCATGCACCTATACTTACTAGCACGTGTCCCAATAACTGTATTAAAATAATATTTCTTGTCAGTTTTTCTGTTAAGTTTTTTTTCTTTTGGTTACGGCCGAATCTGGCAGAGGAGTTGAGAATTCGGCTACGGTTTCGGTTTCGCCTACAAATTGTGTTTCGGTTTGTGACTAGTAAGATGTATGATGAGGTTCACGTTGGAATTAGAATCTTTTTGGAGCAGACTAAAATAGACGTAGATTTTCATTTCTTATTTAGCTGTGGTAGCTAACTTTACTTTATCTTTTTTTTTATGTTATTAGTGTTTTGATAACTAAATAAAACATCTAATAGGAAGGCTTTTTAATGTGTAAGCGCCATGGCCGCCTGCGAAATTCAATTTTTCTCAAGTTTATTGGTTTTATGTTTATTAAAACTTATTCGGACATTTTATTCATTCTAGGAGAGGGTGTGTCGGAGTAGGTTGATGTACTCGTATGTTATCTGTCTTCGAATTGTTTGGTTCTAAGACATGTCGGTTTCCTCACAATGTTTACCTTCACCGCTTTGAGAGTAATGCGCCTGGCTGAATGAACACACCACGTGGGTCGTAAGTCGGGGTCGTCACCACTGGGTCACCAATGTTCAATTACATGAAATGAATTAACTTCATTATAATATTTTAGGCATTTTTATTTCCCAGTTTCCGACTGACATAATAGATGTTTTTTTTTGCGTGTGAAATAGTTTTAACACGCAAGCTTTAAATACAAAGTTTTTTCCAACACTTGTCAAAATACAATTGTTTTAGTAACGGGGATTTTAAAAATCACTTATTTCTGGTTATAAAAAACCTATAAAATTTAACAATTTTGCTTTAATGAATTGTTTAGAGCAGGCTGCGGAATTCTAAATACCCACCGGTTTTTTTTTCTCTGCTCAATAACGGATACCTAATATAAAAACAAAAATTATTTTTGCTGTAAAAATATGTAAGAGGCCTTTTTTTAAATTGGTTGCTTTAAAGTGTATTAGTGCTTGTATTGACTTGGAATTATAAGTTCAGTTATAAATTCAATTATAATTTCATACAAAAATTGTTATAAATACTCCGATATTATAGAAAATACAAAACACAAAGAAACCAATAAAAACCTCTAACGACAAACTTTAAAGCAACCCGTTTAAAAAACGGTAATTCCATAGGTACAGTCAGGGCTCAAAAGTGCAGTTGCACTTTACCGACGCTAAAGTATGTAAAAGGACATCACCCACGGTCCATACATTTTTGGTCCAAATTTAAAAGTGCCGGCCAAAGAAAAAAAATACAATATTCTGTTAGAACTCGTTCTTACGAACATTTTTTATTATGGCAACAATGCTGTGGGAGCATTAGCCTCGGTGTTATTTAAGTTCAAAAATAATTAGTTTTCAAAGAAAAACTTTCTCAAAAAATGAAATATCCCATACATGACAATAGTTTTAAAAAAATGCAACAAAAAAAAAACAGCCAGTCTGTAGTTGTGTCTTTATTGCGTTATTTTTTTTTTTTTTTTTTTTTTGTATTTGTTGAGATTTTCGAAGAATAAAAATATCGGTATATGTAATGCTCAATGCTTTAATTGTTTAGAACAGTCAAGCCATATATTTATCTTTTAGGACCACAGTAATATTTTCTAAACCCAAAAACATAATAAAAAATAATAAAAATAAAAAGCATAATTATGACGGTGAATTTCGAAAATGAGTCGACGGTCAATATCAGAAGGCGGGGTTGCGGTGTCTCATAGCAGTGTTAAAGAAACGCTTGGAAAGCGTTTCATGAAATGCTGGATGGTAGGGATTTTATGATCTCCCCTGAAAATCCCCTTTTGTGATCAAAAAGAACTCTCATTTCAGACATGATAGGCTTCGCGGATTTTTAGGAATCGCTTTTGAAGTATTTGCCATATATGGAGATTTGCATCTGCGAAGACAGAGTAAGCGTATTAAAAATGCAACCATACCTACGGGTTGGCAGAATTTAGTGGAGCCTGCTTTGTGCGAAAGCGGCACGCGTACGTTTAAGTTTGCTTTATGTACTCAGCTAAGGTCAAATGCTGATCTAGGATCACACCGAGCTTGCTTCTCCCAAGGTATCGGATTGGTATAGGTACGTGGTGATCAGAGGGAGACCCATGAAGAACCCTTGAAGAACTCCTGCTCGTATGGGTGGAGATCTCCCCACTATCGCATAGAGGGAGCGCTACCATCTGGTAGTCAATAGTGGAAGGTACAATTCAAACAAAAAGTTTCGCAAGATGAGTACTAGACAATCTGGCACACCGAGTTGATATAGCTTAAATGATAAACCATTATGTTACACTTTGTCAAAAGCTTTCGTTGAGTCAAAAAACTAGACGTCCATCATCGCGTTATGCTGGAAACCATTGCACGGGTGTTCGACGATTCGCTTGACTTGTTCGATTCGGAAACCAAACTACCGTTGGGAATAACACTCATGACTTCGGCATAATCTCTGCGCCGCTTTAGATTTTATCGAGGACATTGAATGGACTGATGAAAATGTAGCTGGAGGTGTCAAACTTGACTTGGACTTGCATGGTTTAGGAATACCGATATTAGTGACCTTTTTCCACGCTTGGGGGAACATGTTATTCCTTAATGCACCATTGAAGATGACGGTCATTAGTATTATGAGTTGGGATGGGAAGAGTTTAATCACCGTGTTTATGACACCGTCAGAGCCGAGGTCTTTTCGGGGCTGGAGCTTTTTGATGATATTCCCCACCTCCTCTGAGATAAAGGGGAACAAAGGATCATTAGGATCTTCGATGAGTTCGAGAGAAGCTCTGCGTTCAACTTTAGCGTCTCTCATATCAAGATGAGTTTTGTCTATTGGTTGAAGGCATTTATTTGTTTTCTCGTTGTATTTCGCTTTGTCAGTGTTATGGAAAGCGATACTCTTATCGGGGCGAATAAGAACAGACATAGAAGCCTCTACTTTCTGTGAAGGTGCTAGAAGGCGAGGTGAATGTGTTCTTGCTCACATTTCATCCAGCGCGCGGCACGCTGCTCTGTTGCTTGAGCTTTGTTTACTTTGCCGGGAGCATTCTTTTCGGTTTTGAGACCACATACATTGCCCAGGAGTTTCCAGTGATGGTCATCAGTCACTGTGATCTCCCCTGAAAAGTCATTCAGGACGGATCGTATGTGGTCCATAAGTGAATCGAACGCTGCTGTCGTGTCAGCGACTGAGACTCAAGAAATCGGGGATGGAATCTAACTGATTCAATATGGTACTCGTAGATTTTGGTCTTCCCGTCCACGATCAATTGGGACAGGAGTGATACAATATCACACACCTTGCTTTAGGTACCTACTAAAGTAACAGATAAGATATTCGAGGTGGGGCGAGCGTTCAGTGGCTAGGGGAGGACGTGTGGTGGTAAACGGCAGCTACCTGGAAGTTTCTATTCAAACTCTAACTCTTTGTTTTTACACTTCATGTTACCGAAAATGTACAGAAACTGATTTTTTAAAACTTAAATAAAACCCAGGGCAATGGTCCTACAGTTTTGGTGCGATAATAAAAAATGCTCACGGGGTCAAACTCTAACAGATTGCCATATTTTTTTTTCTTGGCCGGCACTTTTGAATTTGGACCAAAATAAATGATCTCCTTTCTTTGTAAAACAGGGTCAATGGATCATTTAGTTCCACCAATTTAGTTTGTAGCATAGAATCTAATATATTGAATAAACTAGTTGCAGAACACTGAAATTCTACTACAAAGTAATTTTAGACAGTTTAGCATTGTTAGAGTGCAACTGCACTTTTGACCCCAGACCGTACCTACTATTTTAATATATTTAAACAATTCAACTTAATAAAACCATTATCATAGACCAGAGGCCACGAGTACTTAACGCGATCCATTTGACGACCTAAACTGAAATGTTAAAGGGATGAAGCTATATTGAGTCTATAGCTCAATTCCTCTTTCTTCTCGGAAGCTTGAAATTTTAACACATCATGGCAAGGCCCCAGATAAAAAAAACAAGTTCTTTTTTAAATTACACATTTAGCTTTTCTCTAAGTTAGAAAAACAAGTGAGTGTGTGAAGTGTGAAAAAGTGAGTGAAAGTGAGTTTGATTAAGAAATAAAAAGAGTTATGTACTTAACTTTGTACTCAAACTCTGTATTATAATATCAGCCATTTTGAATTACTTTTGGCATTGTGCCTTTCGTACATGAAAATTGATCCTCATAGGGCGTAGGCTGAAGGATTTGGTCAGGACTTTAGGTACCGGGCAAAAGGCCAACGCCGCACATCTGTGATCACCAAAACGCTTGCCAAAAGTGCTTGTTACGGCTTTTATTCCGTAGACATCTTCAATTTTATTGGTCAATTCCGAATTCTGAGATAGTAGGAACTATAGATGTACATGATAACATGAATAAGTGACTTTATTTTTTAGCAATATCTGTATATACATACGTACCTGCTCAGGACAACCTGGGTTATTGACATAAGCCTAGGAAATCATGATATGACTCCCTCTCTAGGATGGACAGATAAGCGATACAGCAGACAGTAGACAGACATACCGGCCTGGTCCTAAGAATCGTCAAACTTAAGTGGTAGTGGGCAGGACATATTGCTCAAAAAACAGAATAAGTTATCGATGAGTCCGAAAGGTTCTGAAAGGGAAACCCGAGGCGTAACGTAGTAGTATTACTAGGTAGGTGTATAGTATAGTGTAGGTGTCATCCAATGACATCTCCCGCCCTTGGGCGGAGCGGGAGAAGTATTCCTTCTTTGCCTCCGTTGCAGGACCCCGGGAGATATACATATAGGGCTAGCTTCTGAGTTTCTGACAGCGGCAAAGGCCTCATCTAGTTTAAACTGACGAAAAAAAAAGATTGACGTGTAAAAGTGTTTTTTTAAAACCTTTTTGCAAAATAAATATCATTTATTATTTATTTTAGACGTGGGCGAAGGCGCATTAGCGAAGCCTTAAATTCCAAAAAGAGTTAGCCACTGACGCAACCTAGCGTTCGAATATCTTTAGGTGAAAAAGTGGTTAAAAGAGAGCCTGTCTATCATAAAGGAACCCTCGTTCTTAAAGAAGCGAGGGCTTGCGTGACGCCTCTTTGGGTGCGACGCCGTGGGCGAGGGCCCTCGTCGCCCACGCCTAGCTACGCTACTGAGGGCAAAAACACTAGAACCGCTATTTTCGAGCATCAAAGTTTCTCGATTAGAAAGATACTATTAAAACGAAAATAGGTCTTGGAAAAAGAAAAGAAGAAACTTGAGGAAAGATTGCCGTTATTTAGTGTATGCGAATTTCATAAAGTAAAAGGCTACTGTGCCCAAAATATCAGAATTATAACATGTATACGTTGGATGACATTTTCGTTCATGTTAAGATTTGAACAGTAACTAAGTGCGTATCATTACTAGATGACCGATAACCTGGTGCACGGTCGCAACGCGGCTGTCGCGTTTTAGCCGCGCGTTTTTAGTTTCTATGGATTAACAACACAGCGCGACGGCAGCGCTGCTGTCGCGCGGCAAAATCGAAGGCGCCCTAAAAGTTAAAATCGAAATAAAACATATTATTGTCATAATACCTGCAATAAATTTTGATATGAGACATGTCTATTTATTCACACTGATAACACCATATCTACTACAATATTTATTTACATAATTCTGCAAAACAAAATGCATAACGTTATCGCTGATAAAATTAAGTCAACACCTGATTGATACTTTGCATTTTTATCAATTTAGGTCAGATTTATATTGAACTTAGCTTAAAACCGACAGATTTTTAATGAATCACTCTAAGATACTAGGCGTAGGAATACTAGGCGTTTCGCTTCGTCGTTCATATTCATACCGCGTACGTCGAGGGACTGGAACAATTTGCCTGCTGCGGTCTTCCCATCCGATTATAATTTGGGTGTCTTCAAGGCTAGAGTGAATAGGCTCTTAATAAACTAGTGCGACTCACCATCAACGATTGCATCACTGCTTACCATCAGGTGGGATTGCAATCAAGCACTAATTTATAAAAAAAAAACTGTGCTAATAAAACAATGACAAACTCTTTGCTGTTTTTTTTTTGTAATAAACTAAAATAGTGTGCAAGTTCTAAAATATAGTACTTATACTCGTACACTCACGAGAAACTAAATCGGCCAAATGCGCATTTTCAGATGTTATCTTTTCAGAATATTAAACTATTTAAAAATAACGATTTAAGTACCTGCTGTTGGAAAGTAAAAAAAAAACTTCAGCTTTAATTATTGGTATCATATTACGTAAAGATTCAGTACTTTTTGTTAATAATTAATCTAATTGGGCTCATACATACAAGTTTGGGCACAAACTATAAAAACATTCCTATAAACACCCATATAACCGTTACCTTATAACCAGAAGTTGATCTGTAGTCCTATACACATTAGCGCTTGACGATAAACTTCTTTTCTTTCGGTAGACCATGTCCTAGAATAGCACATCATACTTTTTTTTACCTCGAAATAAACACCCTTGCCCCGAAGGGATATTTTTTTTTACTTTCATGTGGCCGTAGCCACTGTCAGAAAATCAGAAGCTAACCATAAATGTATATCTCCCGGGGTCCTGGAACAGAGGCAAAGAAGGAACAAGACATTATCTCCCGCTCCGCCCAAAGGCGCGAGATGTCATTGGATGATTTTTCCAACCAAAAAAAGCCCTATATACCCTACCCACAATCTAATGGAAACCAGATAAGATGAAAATTTCCGGATTGACCGTACCCAGCTTAATTCCTAGTACTACGCTTCAGAAAATTTTCCATACGTGTAAAATTACACCCTCACAGCATTTACACGGTATTAAAAACCTCGTTACGATAGCACTTTACGTGTCTCGCATAATAAACCTGAATGTTCCAACCTGCGTAAAAATTTAATACGTTTCAGGATCAAAAGGGATCTTTTTCATATTATTTCCTGAAGTTTCCATCTTCTACGACGTGTTTATGCTGCAAATATCCGTTCGAAACAACGCTTTGGCACACTTTATTTGTAGCAAGCAGAAATCTCTAGAATGTTTTCCTATTTAGGAGATCGATTTAGGTCCTTCCTCATTTATTAAAACTTCAAGGTACAAAGGCGGACTTGATGCCTTGGGCATTCTAATGCCTAGCCTCATGAGAAAGCCTAGGTTGACTAATCTAGGCTTCCTCGTGGGGCGATCGGTGGCAGGGACCTCTTGCGCCGGGTCATAGAAAGGCCATGGTGCTGACGGAGCGAGGAGGAATATCAGGCCGTTGCCTCCTGCGAAGCAGTTATGCGAAGGAGAGGGCCACACGAATGAGGGAACAGACTTCCTTACGGCCCAGCCGCCTTGTGGACGATGACTAATGGGTAGCTTGCCGTTCGCCCGTCCAGTAACCGTCCGAACTGAGCCCGAGTCGTTGACGGCGCGAGGTGTTCCACGCGCGCCTCAAAGAGATGTCAGCAAAACTATAGGGGCCTGACAGGGCCAAAGCCTACTAGGACCATGGGTTGGTTTCCAAAAGGTAAACCCGAGGTCCTGGTACGCAAGGTAAAGAAGGAACATATGAGTGTGTTTTAGTCAGTAAAATCTTTTCTAAAAAAATCTTTCGCTCCGCCCTAGAGCGAGAGCGACTGCCTATCAGAATTCTACAACCCTGCTAGGTAACAGTTTAGAGTTATGTGGAACAGGGTGTAAAGTTTGGCAAACCTGTTTTGGAAAGGGGGATCCTCTAACCAGATGGTGGTTGTGTCTGGTGCAGGCAATCGCCCGGAAAACTTTCTTGCCGAGATAGATAGTTCTTATGTGGCGATGTAGATGTCGCTATAACGCGATGCCCGTTGGTAAGACAAGTTAGAGCCACCTTAGCTAAGTTTAACTTCTTTAAAAACTCGATCATACCCTCCACAACTGAAATTAAACTTTAACCTATAAGCATCACGGTTTGTTTCAGAAACACTATATAGGAAGTCAAATGTTAATAGGTTACCTAAAGTCCCAGGACCTTAGAATACTATCGTACATCACTTCCGCAATCAAAACTTAACCTAAACTTCAAGCGCTAAGGTTCAATTCAGAGCCTTTATAAACATAATGTTAAGTAAGTCAAGAGTCTAAAATAGGTTAATGCGGTACGTACTTGACTACTTGTTTTGCATTGACTCGTGTTGCATTCGCTGCATAAATTATAAACTTGTGCAGGCTTCTGGTCAGCTTTCAGACTGAGTGGTGGGCTGAATATTTTATGTATACGCTAAGGGAAGCTCTAATTGCTGTATTTCGTCTATATATGAATACCTGCATAAGTCAGGGCTTGCTTCCAGATATAGGAATAGGACTTATATTCTCTATAGAGATCTACGCTTTGCATGTGCAATTAGCATCATTTTTTCTGACGGACCGATTTCTTGACTTTTCAAAAGTGCTTGTAAATGGTTTATTTGAAATAAATGCTTTTGAATCTTTGCTACTCTTAGCTATTCCATCTGATGGTAACCGATGATGTGGTCCACGATGGTCCTCGCTTGACTTGAATTCTTGACACTTCAATCGTTTCTCCAAGACTCGTTGAACTTCAGTATCACCGCGCTTTTCTGGCAATCAGCTCTATTGTTTCTGATAGAGTTGTTGTGTTTGGCACTACTGTAGCCAACATGCCCGAAAAATAAAAGCTGGCCTCGGCATCGTCCATGACCCTTAGTACATCATTATTGTTCCAGTCGAAAGACATCCACTGCTCAGAACCTCACCAGAGTGCGCTCCGCACTCTTAACCTCATTGCCGATAACGCCGCCATATTTTCATGTGCTTTGAGTACATTCACTAGAATAGCTACATACAGAATTAGCTACGGTATAAACAGTGGCACTATTTAAAATAAGGGAAATACAATATCGCATTGGGTCTAACCTCTAAAGATATTTGTAATTTTTGAAATAAATAAACCTCTCCCAAATGTTGCTACAACTACCTGAAAAATCTAAGTGCAAAATATATGGCAATGACGTTACTTGTCACGTGTGGTTTCTTTAGCGTTTGGCGGGAACGCTAACAGAAGTAACTTTTGTAAGTCACTGTGTGTCACGCATCCATTGGATTTTCGTGAATCTCACCAGATTAACAGACTATTTTGCGTTTGGTGACCTAACGCTGCGTTGACCGCCCTATAGCAAGAAATCTCTTCCCTCTAATTCACTTAACCAAACAGCGTGAAAATAAATTCTATTTCGATACCCTAAATGTGTCTGAAACGACCTCGTAAAGTTTAACTAGCTTCGTGTAAGCAATAGCTATCTGTTAGGCTGTGTAGGCTGTAAATCTGGACTAGGTGTGGTCCGAGCCGAATTCAATACCTGCTCACGTGAGGTGTGTCTTGCTGGAGAGTGATAAATTCAATATTTTATGTGAGGTTAATATTTTAGGTAGGTTCCGGATTTGTTTAACTTACTGGCTGTTGTATTTGTGGGGTGGAATTGGTCTGTAAATAAAATTGTGGAGCTTAGAATCCGCTCTTGTCAATCCCCAGTTCTTTGACAGGCACCTTTTAAGCCGTTGGTGATTTTTTTTAGGTGTCCGTAACTAAAAAGGAAAAAATGGAACCCTTATAGGATCACTTTGTTGTCTGTCAAGAACTTTTATCTCGGGAATGCGTGGAGGTATCGAGTTGAAATTAAAATCACACTCAGCTGCTCCTAGTAGCTGTGAAAAAAAAAAACAAAATTCTAAGTTTTCGAAAAAAAAAGATGCAGCCGTTTACGTCGCAAAAAACGTATATTTCGACACTCTCAAAGGAATCAAAATTCATAGGGTACTTCTCGTTGAACAAGAACCTTGGGCATGAAGCAAGGTCTCATAGCACAAATAAAGAAATAAATCTGAAAACTGTATATTTGTAGTCAGGTCACAAAAAAAAACCTACTTTGAGACTAGATTCCGGAATTCACCCTTCAGTGAACCCTCAGTGTCCGACTTGCATTTGCTTACTGAAAGAAATAAATAAGCAAATGATGAAGAAGACGATTTCGGCGACCAGCCTTGGTTCACTAACTCGTTTAAGACTTGTTTAATATTTACAGCCTTTAATAATAATCTAACGACAACAGCTGCGAAACGAAAATTTCGTCAAAATATTTATCTTCATCATCACAAACAAATTAACCTTTAGAAATCCTACACTTTCTATGGCTGGCAATTTGTTTCCATTAAGTTCACTTAAGGCTTCATCTATTTTAATCAATTACTTCGCACAAATCTTCAAGTGTAGGCGGGCGTAGGTAGACTTAAGGAATGGTAAGATTGAGCTTAAGATTAACTTTTGTAATGATATTTAGGGCATTTTTCACATTATGTACTAATTGTTTGATCTACGAGTGAAACTGGCCAAGAGCGAGACGGACTCGCACATGATGAGTTCCGTATTACAACATTAATATCGAACAAAAAACGGCAAATAAAACACGTTTAGGAGACCCCCTTAAATATTGTTTTATTTTGATTTCATTATTTGTTTTTAAAATTAATATACAATTTAATATTCTAATAATATTTTAAGCGTCTTCCTGTTTTTTTTTATGGTAGGTAAAATCATCCAATGACAAATCCCGCCCTTGGGTGGGGCGGGAAATAGTGTCAGACTCTTACTGACTAAAAACCTACCCTGTTCCATTCATTGCCTCTGTCCCAGGGCCCCGGGTGACATTTTCACATAACCTTTGGCCCCAATAAGCTTCGGCCCTTCTGGGCCCCTACAGTTCGCTGAGAACTCCAACAACAGCGTCTTCCTGTTACCGTGATTAATATCGAAAAAAAGTGTTGTATAGGAGCCCCACTTAAATATTTATTTTTTTAAGTATTCTGTTTTTAGTGTAATAGCGACAACAGAAATACATCATCTTTTTGGCTATCACGGTTCCGGTTGTGTTTTTGACCTTTGGGCACAGAACCCTAAAAATTTTATTTGTGTCTCAAATTATTGCATTCACATTCAAAATTGAGGCAGCTCTAGTTATTAACAATACTTGTATGCAAATTTAAAAAAACATTTGAATTTGATCAGAAAATAATCCAATGGTTTTCAGTTAGTTAGAGTAACAGAAGTGCAGAAAAGATAAAGTACTAGCTTTTGCCAGCGGCTTCGCCCGTGTGTAACTAGAAAATAGAGAAGCATCTGGTTTTTTTTTTAATCTTTCCAGTATTTTCCTCAATTGATGGTAAACTTGTTGTAGTTGATAATACCCCAATTTGACGAAAACGAACTGACGAGGGTATAAAATACACGTTCTGTGATGAATTAAATGAAGAAGATAATGAATGAACAATGAGTAATTAATTCCTTACAAAAAAAAAATATGTAAAAACTTATAGATAGTAGGTATAGATTGAAATATTGTGCACGGACATGCTCGGTGTTCATGAGCTCCAGATCACAAGAGCTTACATCTCATGTCTGAGCTCCTCACATCTGGTGGAGGTGGTACCAACTTGTGACGATTATTTGGCTGCGGACTCAGGTTGGTCGCTGTAAAAATAATCTGGCCAAATGGGGCTTCCTCGACCCATCTCGGATTCAGTGCCAGTGTGGACAAGACATGCGTCACCTGCTGTGTGGTCCATCCTGCACAACAACCTGCACTTTACAGGATTTGTACGAGGCCAATGACGCAGTGGTACAGGTTGCGGAATATTGGTCAGAAAAAATTTAGTTTGAGTTCATCGACACGCAAAGAAGATTTGGCTACCTCGCTATATCGCCAAACGATTTTACATAGGCATTCTTAGGTAGTAGTAACGTCAGTGAGTCATGCTAACAAGGGGGAGACATTCCAACATTAGCATAAATCCATACTGAAGGAATGACTCAACTCGAAAGGGGCTGGAATTCCATTGCGATTGTTATTTAAAATAAATTCGAAAATATCTTTGTCTAAGTAATCATCCAGCTAATTCTGTTTTATTTTGACCTAGTCACTTTTTCCATGGCTTAGATAATGGTAGCTAGTCACGGTTTTAGTTTCCAAATATGTGAACAAAGTTAATGAAAGAAAGTTCAAACTTGTAAGTCATAATTTGTGATAACTAATGTGAAAGAAAAGAAAGAAAAAAAGATTTTATTTACGCCAAAAATGGTGCATACCTTACAAAATGAGACAAAATACTCGTATATATACACCGTTAAATTTTGGTCGTTTTAATCCCGTGGAGGGTCGATCTGGTACATGAAACACTATCAAATTATATAGAGAAAATTAAAAAAAAGTACTTACTTTTTTTCTAAAACTCGTATTAACACGACAGAATAGGATCCAAAAAAAACTTCTACGCACCAAAAACCACATCCTTTTATTTCAATTCGACCAAATCTCCCGAAACACTACACTACCAGTACACAGCCCATATCAGTTTTCGCTCGAGCATTCACTGGAAAACGATGTCTGTTCGTAACGACCGACGGCTGGCCGTGACTTGGCCAGTTCCGACATATGCCGCACTTCCACTATAAATACGCAGGATATAGAATATTCAATACCAGAAAGCTTCTATAGAACAGACTTATATTTTCTTTGGAATTGGAAGAAGAGTACTACTCAGCGGATGTTTTTGCTATTAGATTCGAGGGGTTAAAGGCTAATTGGTTTAAGCGACATCTAAAGCAATATTGAGTTATATATATATTCAGAATCAGCGAATTTTTCTCCGTCGAATGGTGCCACATTCATAAAAATCTTTAAAAATGTCGCTTAAACTAAGTACCCTTTCACCCCTCGATATGATGTTATGGAAGAATAAATGGGTAGTTATGACTACTTTAGCTTAAATTAGGACTTGCGTCTGGAGACAGTTTCCGTTGCTAGTTTTTTGTTTGATGGAGTCCGATGGTGAACTGATTACCTGGTCATGGCCTTGGGAGTCTGCTTGACGTGTGTAACATGGGACTATTTAGTGTGATGAATGATGGCACTTCGGGTAGGCCTATTTTCAGCAGTGAAATTCTTACGGCTTAAATGATTATAATGATGATGATTTTTGCATAATAAGTCTAGGTTAATACCGCATTTTGGCCGTCTTGTGTATGCGGGTTTACATGTTTGTGAAAGCACCCATGATAGAGGAGTAATTCCGAGTGTAAGGCATTGCTTTAAAAAAAGAAAAGATTTTCAGTGGTGTGATCAGCATAAATGATGATAGTGGTGGGTGGGCCCATTTGCCATTTTACAGTCCTTCTCTTATTGCACACAATTTTTTGTTTTTCCACCGCCCAAGGCTAATTCGATATTCAGTTAGACGAGCAACCAATCAGAGCACCCACACCATAGTAGGGAAAGCCTACTAGTTAAATGCGTACGATCGAAGTTGTAGCTATACAGATGACTTGGCAGGCGCAGCCGACGGCAATTTGGCTATTTCCGGCAATACAATTTAGTTACAACAGCCGGACTTATCCTGTTCCTTTATTTATGGTAGCAAAGACATCTTTTTCCTTTTAAAAACTGAGTGAGGCTTCGATTTTTCCCTAATTAGGACGTTCTCAATATTGCTGGTGGATTTTTTCCGGAAAGCGTTTTATTTTTTTTATGAAAATTTCGTTTCGATTTTCCTTCCGTTACAGGAAATACGCTTGATGTTTTGATATTTATTTATGGAAATATCTAATGGATGGATATAATGGGTGTTTGAGTATACCAAAAGCGAGGTATTTTACTTTATGATCAAGTAATAACGTGGTTTGAAAAAAATATTTAGTCTGCAATAGTCAATTCTTCAGATCAAACCTACCCACAATATTTTATTAAATTCAAACTAGTTAGGTACAATACGCGGCCTGTAAGTTGAAAATGGCGATCGACTTTGAATACGCAGTAACAGATGTTCGGGTCTCAATTGAAGCGGGGGGCTGCTCCATAGCAACGATGGCCATTTTAGTTCAACTTATTTATCGCGTACTATAACTGTGCGAATACTGTAACGTCTGCGATAAAATTACTGATTATACGAATTTATTTTTGAAGCGATTCAACGTATCTGCAAATGAATTAAAAATATTTATATTATTTTATCATATTCTAAGAAAGATAAACTCACCGTTGGTCCCTGCTTGGTCCTGGCTTGGTCCTGGCTTGGTTCCGGCTTGGTCCCGGCTGTTATTCGTAGATCTTCGACAGTCGTTACGAACAAACTGAAACCAGGAAATCTGACACCAGTGTTTATCACCTATGCAATTTCTTAAATCCCCAGATTTAATCGTCATGTTTATGATTTCGGGGTCTAAGAGGAGGTATTATCAACTCCATATCAGTTATTTCCATGAAGTCTAGATAGTATACTGTACCTATTCCGACCTTTGGTCATCATAGGCTAAGTGGATGATAGATCGTCCCACCTCATAAGTCTCCGCAGCTGAGTTCAACCCTAGCAGCTTTAGATTTGTGAACTCAATTTGTCACTGTCTGCTTCAATCCGCTTAGTTATGGACCTTCCACTGTTATTTCATGAATAAACCCTAGCTTTTGAATTTAACCAGTTTTAATCTACTTACTGGAGGCTTACTTAACCACACCAACCACGAAACTGACGGATACTGCTCATTTAAAAAAATATAATATAAAAGAATGATGATTACTTATTTACGCGGCAAATAAGTTGAACCATTTGCTATGGTTTCGCGCAGCCTCCCACTTCTATATAGGATCCATCGAAATTCTATTTATGTAAAATCTTAATGAATGAAGAGTTTTTTTGTTTAGAAGGTAAACTTAAGTAAAAGACATAAATAGATCTGTCTATATGTAATTCCCTGAAAATTATAAAAAAAGTGAAAGTTTGTATAAATGTGTGTGTTTTCTTACTTCTTTATGCACAAAAGGCTTAACTGCTTTGGATAAGATTTCACACACGAGTAGACCATGTCCTGGGATAGGTGAGTTTTTTCCAAGCCATTACTGTTCCACTGCTGGGCAAAGGCTTCACTCAAATCTTACCAGACATTATCCTCACGCGCCGTCTCAAGCAAGGTTATAAGAAACTTATCATCCAGAAATATGTTACCTTGGGATATTTTTCTAAAATCACACGGGCGAAGCAGCTAGCAGAAACTAGTTACTCAATGTAAAGAAAAGCCTTTACACATGTAATTTTCACCTCTATAAATATAACAAGAACGTGGTTCCTTGTAAAGGTTATCTTAGTAATTTGCGCCGAGGGAGTCGGCCTTTACTGTGACCGACTGGCCAAACAATTTATATTCTATGGAGTTACGAAACAATTTGGAAGGAATCAATATTAAGACATTTTCCTGGAGAAAAGTCTACATAGTATAAAACAAAGTCGCTTCCCGCTGTCTGTCCCTATGTATGCTTACATCTTTAAAACTACACAACGGATTTTGATGCGGTTTTTTTAATAGACAGAGTAATTCAAGAGGAATGTTTATATGTATAATACATCCATAATATATCTAATATCACCATTGCACCCGTGCGAAGCTGGGGCGGGTCGCTAGTATGTATATAAAAGCGAAATAGCACTCACGAAATCTCAGAAGCTATAACACCTACAAACTTAAAATTTGGCACGTAGGTTCCATATAGGGTGTAGACATCCGCTAGGAACAGATTTCACGAAACTACTCCTAAGGGGGGTAAAACGGGGGTTGGAAGTTTGACTTTCACGCAGGCTAATCCGTTGGCAAAAGCTAGTAATGTTATATATTCTAGGTTTGTTTTATTTAATCTTCATGCGACCAAAAGCACAAAGGCGGACTTAATGCCTTAAGCTTTCTGTATAAGTCGTCCTACGATGGTAGAGCGACAATATGGCAGGGGCATAAATGAAAATATTGTTTAGAAAACAAGGACTACAAAAATACGTCTATAACTGAGGCCTTGTAATTGTCTTTCTAGAGATTATAGTTTCATTTTTTTTCTGTTTTTATTAGCTGTAAGTTCTCCATGTACTAAATGAATGAGTATATAGGTATATAGCTAAAATAAACTTACATACATCTATTTAATACCTATCTGTTTTAGAATTTTGAGAGCTTCGTATGTTCAGGGTTAGAGTTTAAGCAGTGAAAATTACTGCAGGCGTGGGTTTGCGGACGACGAGCAATAGGTAGCACGCCGTCCGGTAATCGGACCGAACTCGAGTCGTTAACCGCGCATAGTATTGCAAGTAAGTCTCAAGGAGATGTCAGCAAAGCCATAGGGACCCAGCAGGGCCGAAGCCTACTGAGGCCATGGGTAGTCCGAAAGGGAACCCCGGGGTCCGGAAACAAAAAAAAGCAAACGAAACGTGTAAAGAAAACGCAATCTCCTCCCGTCTCTTAGTATCTCACATAATTTTAATTCAGTCAATACGCTTCAAAGAAAATTTTTAGCAAAAGTCATCAGTGTAATAACACATAGGGTTTTGTATTCTTCCTATCTAAAAATAGACCTGTCAAAATGTATAAACCTCCCGAATTTCTACACTGACAGTATCTTATCACCGAACAAAATCAATTACATTGACGCCTGAAAATTTTTATCGTTCCGTTTCTGTCAGATGATAAATTCTTTATGATATACTCTCCGACTTACTATACATAATACATAGTGACATCACGTGTTTTTAGAAGATATTGAGTTAAAAATTGTATTTTTTCTTGAGTGTGTGTGTGTGTGTGTGACTAAAAATGGCAATTTTGGATACTTTGCAGTTGTCAAATCAAGTGGAGAAGTTGGCACAAGTCAGCCGGGATCTTCGGCGGAAGCATAAGCAAATACAGAATCAGGTATGGCATTTTTTAGTACCTTTTGAGACGATGTCTGTACAGAAAGGTCGTGATTCATTTTGACAGGAGACTGACGTTTGACGTCACGTGTCATACATGGGAAATGTCATGCTGACATTTCCTTTTTTTACGATGCGCCAAGCATTTATTATGTGCCAGTAAAAGTGATGTTTATTTTTAGACGAAATTCGTTGTTTTGGAATTTTCCTTTTTGAGACTCTGTACAAATAAGTTTCGTCTCTGTAATCCAATTCTATCCTACATTTTAACAAGCTTTTGCTAAAAAAAAAATTTTGTTAAAATGACCGAATTCTTTAAAAAGGGACTTTGAAATTCAATCTTTTAAATTGGACCAAACCATTTTTATATAATCACTAGCTGACGCTACAGACGTTGTCCTGTCTTAGCAATGAACTGTCAAACGCACGAACTGTCAAAAACTCAGGCTTTTTGGTCTTTTTTTATAGCTATTAAGCTGGTTTCGACTATTCTGCCAGTGTCACCTTAGGAATCAAGGGTTTAATTTTATTAACATTTTCCAACGTAACACTGGTAGAATAGACGAATCCGGTTCAATTGCTATGCCTAAAAAAAAAAAAAATCATGACGTTGTATGAAACAACACGCTTTTAAACCATGTTCAAGTTGATTAAATACGGATCGGGAAGGGCTCTACTAATAAAATCGTACTAAAGTCACAAATAGAATGACACTTTAATTTAAGGTCACAGTGAAAATTTCGCAGAACAACCCGGCTATTTTGTAAAAGCACTAGTGTCGTGTCTCAGCTTCGTTCGAGTGCAAATTATAAACATAAACCTACCTTGTCTATTGCTTTTTCTATTATAGACAACTTCATAAAAATTAGACGACGGCGACGAGTTAACGGATAAAGAAAGAGTCGCAGAAAAAGAAATATTATTTTATTTCGCATGATTCCGGGTTTACCCCTTTCGTAACAGCAAACAAATAATGGAAGTTTCACCCCATCCCTTTATACTTTTTCTTCTGAGGTTTCACCACGCACAAATACACCTGTCCGGAACAGAGCCAGAACAGAAACTTTTTGTTCTAACCGGGGAGCGGTTGCATCACATCATCTCGTGTTTATACACAAGTTATTTAGATAATTTTTAGGGGGTTGGAAGTCCCTCCTAAAAATTATTATTAATTTAATATTCCATTTTAAGTTAGCACCTTACGAGCGGGCTTGCTGACGAGGAATGGGTAGATCGCTGTCCAGTCGTATGTTAAGGACCGAGCTCAATCTTTTCGCCGCGCCTGATGTTCCACATGCGGTTCTAAAAGATGTCAGCAAAGCCGTAGGGTTTTTTTTTTATGGTAGGTAAAATCATCCAATGACAAATCCCGCCCTTGGGTGGAGCGGGAAGTAGTGTCAGACTCTTACTGACTAAAAACCTACCCCGTTCCATTCTTCGCCTTGGTCCCAGGGCCTCGGGTACCATTTTCACATACCCTTTGACCCCAGTAGGCTTCGGCCCGGTTGGGCCCCTACAGTTTGCTGACAACTCGTTGAGGCGCGCGGGAACAGTGCGCGCCGTAAACGACTTGAGCTCGGACCGGTCTGTTACCGGACGGACGGACAGCGAGCTACCCATTGCCCGCCGTCCGCGAGCCCGCGCCTACGGTGGCCGGAAATCGGGAAAGCCGTAGGGTGGGGTTCCATGGTTCTGCTGACATCATCGTCATAGGGTGGATTTCCCACCTTAAAAAAATGGAAAGCATGGTCTAGCATAAATTAGTTTCGTGAGGTTTCTGGTGTCGTGGCAGGAAGATAAGTGTAAGATCATGTCTGCACTTTAATTTTTCATGTTTATTAATTGCAATGAATGGAACAGGGTAGGTTTTTAGTCAGTAAGAGTCTAATACTTTCCCGCCCCACCCAAGGGCGAGATTTGTTATTGGATGATTTTACCTACCATAAAAAAAAATCATCACTAAATACAATTTTAAAATATTACACAACAAAGCAAAGAAAATATTTAAACTAAATTAAGAAATCTTTGTAATTTAGGTACTCTCTTACATTATCAAAGATTGAATGGTTTTTAACTTAAATTTATTTATCGCTTTTTTTTTTTGGAAAACGTTTAAACTCCATTCACTTCTGCATTAAAAAAAAGAGGTTCATAGAAGTAGGTGTGCACAACATACATTTTTCGAGATAAACTCAAACAATTTAAATAAATATTGGTATCAATATAAAATTTTAACATTACCTACTTAGATAAATTTGATCATTGTAAGGCAAATAAACAGGAACCGATCACTTTTCCGATTTTTTTTTGTTCGAATTTCATGTGACCGAAAACTATTCACCGACGTCTTTTTTACTTTATGCTTTATTTGAATAATTTTTATATCACCGAAGTATCATGTGTCATAGGTATCATTTTACCGAATTGCTATTGGCCGAAGCCTCTCTTGAACTTTTTCATTTGCCAAATAATTTATTTGCCATATTTTCATCACATCGAAGCAACAGTTTACAGAATTTTGGTTACAAATATATAGACGGTTATAGTACACGGTAAATAACTTGAACCATTTGCTTTGGTTGCGCGCAACCCTCCACTTCGATTGGGACCCGAAAATCGGTTACTGTGCATTCAAGGTCGGTCAACTCTTCTATATTTGCGGATTTCGAGAGGTTTAAAAAAGTTCGAAATGAGTAAAACCTGGCCTGAACGTGAATATTTTCCCTTGATTTCAGATGCGTTTGGTATGCGAGGAGCGCTCGGAGCTGACAGCCATAGTACAGTCACAACAGAGGGACATCGCTGCGCTACAGCAAGACAGCGCACAGAACAAGGTTAGTCTCCAAGTCCTTTATAATTCATCCAGATAGAAAGGAAAAACTTATTTTTAAAATTGATTTAAACTGAGGGAGGTCGACCGCGGCAAAGGTGGTGTGACGATTTGATCTTGTTCGAGGGGCAAACTTGGCTGGAGATCGCTTTAGACAGAGATGTTTGGAGGATAAAAGAAGCAAGCCTTTGTCCAGCAATGGGACATAGTTACAAAAAAAAAAAAAAAAAAAAAACGATTGCAGGACCTCCCACCTGATGGTACGCAGTAATGCAATCGTTGATGATGAGGCGCATTAGTTTATTAAGAGCTTTTCGCTCTAGTCTTGTAGAAATCTAAATTATAATCGGACGGGAAGATTGCTGCAGGCAAATTGTTCCAGTCCTTCATGTAATACAAAGGCACAAAGCAGAAGGAGGAGCAAGAACCAAATTGTAACTTCGTCTTTCGTGTATCATTTCCAGAAGTGCCCAACATGTGGCGTGGCGACCCCCGAGGGCGCGGACGACGACGACCAGTCGTGCAAGCCCACGTTCAGCGTGCGTGAGCTGCGCGCCATCCTGCACGAGCGCAACGAGCTCAAGCTCAAGCTCAGCCGCGCCGAGGAGCAGCTGCACGCGCTGCAGGCTGACCAGCACCACGACAGGTGAGCTCTTCAATAACCCAAACAAGCAGCTCATAACATATTGAGGGATGCCCAGCTTGGGCACAGCCGTGGCCTCGTCGCGGTAGTTGGGGCTGCAGAAAACCTTTGGTTTCCCGATGTGGTCCAGTCCATGGTTCGAAACGAGATTGCATGGGACGTCATCGTCTCCTGCGAGAATTTATAGAGTTTCTCGCACATCCTTCTGGGGCCGTCCAAGTATTACGTAAGCAGATTTTTTCGCAAATATTAACCCCTCTCCCTTGTAAGCAGAGCTCCACCCCACCCTCCTCATGCTTACGTAAACATTGGTATATGCATTTTTCAATTTGATCTGGTTTCGTTATTGAGGAGTGGTTATAAGTCTAGAAATAAGAAATAGGCTTGAAATAGAGGCTGAATCTAAGTCTTCAAGGCCATTGGATGTTTTTTTTGCTTTCGTGTGATTTTGGAACATCGATATCATTCTCTGAAACATCGCTATCATTCTCTTCTAACAAAATATACTGCTGACGTAATCATCATCCAGACCCCCCCCCCCCGTCTCCAATATTATCAAAAATAAGCAAAGCAAAAACCCCCACCCCCTTATAGTGCTTACGTAATACTTGAATGGCTCCTCTCCATAGAGATCTGCGCTTGACAGAGTGCAATTAGCGTCATTTTTCTGACCGACTGATAATTTCACAATTCAAAAGTGCCTATAAATGGTTTATTTGAAATAAATGCTTTGAAATTTGACTTTTTTAAATTTTGAAGTGGTTGCAAAAGAAGCCTCGGAAAAATAACGGTAAATGCTGAAATAGGACATTCTATTTTATTCAAGTTTTAATAGTAATCAATAACAACCAGATTTAGCAAATACCATTTCCTTGATTTAATTTTATTCCCATACAGTAAGAACAAAATAAACTAAAAATATTGTTTTCAGCGCCATCTAGTTAGAACGTTGATTTGTTTGTCATCATAACATCTAAAAGGATTGACAGAAATAACTGACCACTAGTTTTTATGTCATTATCTATGTTTATTTATGTGTTGTATATGTTTTTGTGTTTTTATGTAGTTCTTTATGTAATTTTATTTTTGGTGTACAATAAAGAATAAATCTATCTATATATCTTTTATTTGTATCCAGTGGGTCCGACACTTCCCCGTCAGTGAGCACAGCGCATCCAGAAGAGGAGGAGGCTCCCGTGCAGGGCCCGCTGCCCGCCGAGCCCGACGACGCGCCCTGGAAGAGGAACAGTGGCATCAGGAAGTTGTGAGTACACACTTACCATCTTTTTATTCCTTAGGCTCTTCGTCTCTATTGGGAAGGTTGTATATGCTAGTAGTTCTATCACCATAATGGTTAAAATAATGTGGTGTTGCGGGATTTAATTATGTAATAATTTACCAAATAATATCAAGGATAGTAAATCGCTTGCAGTGTGTAAAACAAAATTTAAAAAAATAAACATTTAGTATAAAAAAGAATTGCTCAATCGCTGTATATACGAGTACAGGGTGTATCTGACAGCGTACCACAAACGAATACCATGGATCCAGTACATGATTTTGGACCCCCAGTGGTGGATTTTTTCATCGGTTTTTCTTATTAAAAAAAAATCTTTACGTTTTTTAATTTAAACGGTATAAAATCGTTATTTTAATATTTTTTATTAAAAAAAGGAATGAATTACTTCTGAAATTAAAAATGCTGTGGGGATTGATACGAATAAAAATATAATAAATATTTTTTTATTTAATAGATTTTAAATAAAAAAATCTCTTTTTTACTGAAAATATCATTGAGGTTGGTGAGAATAACGATTTGATACAATTTAAATTAAAAATGGATTTTTTAAATAAAATTAGGAAAAAACTGACGAAAAATTCCACCACTGGGGTGGCCAGAATCATGTACTGGATCCATGGTATTCGTTTGTGGTACGATGTCAGATAGATACACCCTGTATATTGTATTTATTATTTTTAGTTAAGCTCATTATTAAGTGAACGATGTAATGTTCTTAATTAGTTTTTTTTTTTTAAACCTTAATATCGAAAATATTATATTCCGTAACACTACATTTTTTTAGGAAAGCAAAAAGCTAACCAACATTTTTTTCAAAAATGTATTGGTTATAATAATTTATTACTGTTACGTAGCTGTTATTGACTTGCACACTTTTAGAACTTCACTAACGATAATGGTTTAGAAAGCATGATTACTATATTTCACAAGAATACATCTAAGCGCACAATAAAAAATGGTTTAGTGATGACTATGAATAAGGATTTTAACAAAGGCCTTAGATAACTTAGGTTTTACTATGGCACGAATCAAAAAGCATGTTGTGTATTTTGAAAAGATTGCAAACATAATATTGCATGTCATTTGAAATGAATTTTTTTCGGACACAATTAAAGAAAAAAAAGTAGTGAGTAGTTGTAAAAATTACTATATGAATTAAATTATATAAATCAAAACTTACAAAACCTAAGAAACAATTTATTGCGCGATTTAGTATTTGAAAATACTAATTTTTTGTTTATCGATTTAAAAAAAAAGTCGATAATTATACAAAATGCTCTACCGCTGACCACATTATCGCTTACATTCGAAATAGTGATCAAACGCGAGTCTATGAGAGTAGGGCAAACTTATTTGATTTTATTGTTGAGTTAAGCTCGCCTTCGTACATGAATTGTCAAATTACTATTTACTATAGTAAGTTTTTTTTTTTTACGATAAATAATAAAGTAAGATGGATAGAAGGAACGGGGAACTTTTGAAAAAGAAACCCATGGTCATAGAACGCAAAAGGTAACTGATGGAAAGTAGGTCGGTTTTAGCCAGTAAAAGGTTGAAAATCCCTCTCGCTCCGCCCAGAACGAGAGAAGTCACTCAGTGAGTTCCAAAAAGTATTCTTCTAGGGTTGTACTAGTGTGTCGGATCATTTGCTATTTTGTTTTGTCCTTTTTTGTGGTGGTATTGTAATAATAATTGTATAGTTAAACAATCACAGATCATATAGTTTAATATCATTAAATGTAATACTAACTCTTCATTTGTACATAAACTGTCACACAGAAGAAAATTCCTCTATATTAAAAAAAAATATATATATTTTTAAAATTTTAATTTTTGTTTTATAATAAAGATCTCTACGGCTTCTCTGTGGTTCCGTCTTCTGTCTGGCTCGCATTTGTCTGTGGGAAAACTTTCCGTATTGTAACGTCCAACTCCTAACCTCACACTCCAGCTTATATTTGGTTCTGGTACATTTTTCTCCTATTTTTTTTTCTATAAGCAAGCATGAAAACTTAGCCCTAAGAAACTTTTTGGTTGTTTTATTCAAAATTTCTTTGTTTTTAGGTGTTTTTGTGTAGTTAAAAAAAAATATGGAAAATGCAACCAGGGCCGAAAGAGATGGCGCACGATACGACAATTTGCTGCACCGTGTTGCATGTTTAAATACGACATACGACACTTGTACTACACTTGTCATGAACGCTTCACGCTTGACCACAATCCCCGATCCTATCCCTTTTTTGTTTAACCCACTCACATTTTTTATGTCCAGCACTTTTTAATTTATTTTTATTTCATTTTTTTTCTTGCTAATAATATACGGTCAGCAAGATCATTTTGCACTATTTTTTTCTCATGTTGTTCTAAATAAAAAAAAAAGTATTTTTATATTTTTTCCAGTACTCTCTGAATGTGCTGTAGATCAATGCTATTTTTTGTAACATACAAGTACAATTAATATTTCTTTTAATAGATAGGTAGGAAATGAATAATATTGCTTTGACCTTGATTTGAGAGATATTTTAAATGATATTAATAAGTCACGACTTCGATCGTCCCAAAAAATAATTTTGTGATCGAACTTAGTTGCATAAACAATTTTAAACATCGACCTTGGAAAACATACTTTATGATTAAATCCAAATGAATTTAAAAGATATTTTAAATACTACTACAGTACTTGCATCTACATTTATGAAAAAAAAAAGAAAAACTGACCATTTTTATTTCCCCCCTTCCCCATTTTATTTTTCCCCCTATTTTGTTGACGTTTGTTTGTTCCCCGCGCGAAGGTTCCGCCTGGCGACGTGGCGCGCGGAGGGCCGCCGCTCGCCGCCTCCAAGAATCTCTTTCGGCCCTTGGTATTGAAGATGTATAGCTTTGCGGTACGTTTGGGGGAAATGGGGGACGCTTTGAGGGGGGCTGACGATTGCCGACGTTTGGGAGTCTTGGGGGAAAGTTCGTGTGGCTTTGGAAAGCGCGTAGGTAAGATGGGTTCGAAAAATAAGGGTTATTTAAGATGAATGCTAATTTCGAAAGAATTTTGCGGAACAGTGTCGTTCTATGTTCATTAAAACATGGTTGGTGATTGTAAGAAATATGGCTTCACTGAGTTATATTCATTAAATAAATATGAAAGATTACATGTAGTGGAGATCAGAATGTTGAGATGAATTTGTGGTGTGACAAGAATGGACAAAGTGAAAAATGAGTATACTAGAGGAAGTTTGAAAGTGGCGGCAGTGACTGATAAATTGAAAGGGAATCAGTCGTTTGTCTTGGTATCGTTACTAAAAGAGTTATGAGTATGAGTATGGATATGGTGTGGATGGGTGGTGAAGTAGAGGATTGTCAAAGAAAAGATGGAGGGATTATGTGAGAAGCTGTGTGAACGAAAAGAAAGTTAGGTTAGTGATAGCGTGACAGGTGACAAGACAGAATGAAAGAACGAGGATTGGCAGACGGTTGCCTCCTTCTGCGAAGCAGTAATGCTAGTAAATGAGGGGGCCGCACGCGTGAGGTAACGGCGGTTACGTCGCAGCCGCCGGGATTCCGATCCCGATTTTCGGCCACCGTAGGCGTGGGCTTGCGAACGGCGAGCAATGGATAGCTCGCTGTCCGACCGTTCGGTAACCGTCCGGACCGAGCCTAAACGCGTCAACGGCGCGTATTGTTCCACGCGCCCCTCAATGATATCAGCAAAGTGTAGGGGCCCAGGAGGGTCAAATAGGACCATGAGTTTGCTTCTGAAAGGAAGATTCAGCCGTGGTATAAAAGGCAATGAAGGAACAGGAGTGGGTTTTTAGTCAGTAAAAATCTGACACATCCTCCGCTTCGCCCAAGAACAGATGTCATTAGATGATTATCCCACCTAAAAAAAAGGACAGATGAAAGAAAAAAAACGTGTTGCGCTGACTCTTAGTAATAATAAGGGCAGGAAGATGATGATGGGTTATAATCATTGAAATTGAAATCATCAATACAGCCCTCTAAATTCGGTATCTAAGGCCACGAAGGAACGGGGTGGGTTTTTAGTCAGTAAGAGTCTGACACTATCTCCCGCTCCGCCCAAGGGCGGGAGATGTCATTGGATGATTTTACCCACCACCAAAAAAATAAGCCCTCTAAATTCAACTGTTCAATTCAATTGAATGACTTTTTCATGAAATAGAAACCTATCCATCCAGTAGGGTGAAACGAGCTGAGAGGGTTATTAGATTTTACTGATTACTTCAGTAAATAAATACACGCTTCGGTTGCGAATCATATTTTAATGAACATAGGACCTGGCAATGACTTGAAAAATGCAAAACTAAAGAAATTGTATTTCACGGGCTACTTTATTAGCATACATTTGAGGGTTATATTAGGGTATCATTCTATAACAATAAACCTACTATTATATATATATATATTCCACAACTATCACACAACACCGTCTACTCCCAAGCTAAGCAGAGCTTGTGTTATGGGTAACAGACAGCTGATAAACATACTTATATATTTCTAAATATATACATATTATAGATAAATAACACCCAGACACAGAACTAATGATCGTGCTCATCATACAAACATTTGTCCTGGGTGGGAATCGAACCCACGACCTCCGGCGTAGCAGTCAGGGCCACTAACCACCAGATCAACAGGCCAGTCTATTATGGGAGAATATTTATGATTTATAGAGTTACATGTTCGATAAGAACTTTCAGGCATTTATCTCAGAATAGAGACCAACGGTTGCAAAACAAACGTGTCATTAAAGTCATATTTTCATGCTTTATTAATTTTATTTTGGTAGTCAAGTATTTGCATATTTTCAATCGTCAGCGCTTTGAGTTCAAACCGTCCCCTATTTCGATAGCAGTTTTACGTAACTGCATATTTTGTTTATTATACAGCTTTCACATTCACACAATGCCGTAGATAGATTTACATATAAAAGGTTAAGATTTATTTTATTAGGAGAATATGTACTAACGTTTTTTACTTAGATTATTATCAATTTTCCATTGAACAGTGAATTATTTTAAACTCCCCATGCCTTCTTACAAGTTAACATTTGATTACCTAAGTATTTTTCAAGTATGCTCTTTATGTCACTACAATCATATTCTGTTAAGATTACTCCCATTATTATACTGTTTTGAGCGAATTAACTTTCTCTTCAAAAAATTCGACCAGAACATTTTGAAACAGACCTATTAAAAAGACGTAATATTGATTAAGAATATTTTGGTGTCCACAGTTTTCGCAAGCTCTTTGTTGAGTCTGATCTCGCCGTGGGGGGCTTCCAGCGCCGCTCCCTCTCCACGCTGGCGCGCTCCCCCGCCCCCCCCTCCCGCTGCCGCGCACTCCCCGCACCCCGCAGGTGCCCCCTCCACCACCGCGTAGGCACAGCATACCTCCCGCACGCACCTCCCACACCCTCCCCCCACCACATCGACGATACTCCGACATCAGACACCACCTTGACCTCCGCCAAGAATTACAAGACCTCAACCTCGGGACACAAGAGTTCGACAGCTGGCTAGGAGATAAATTCGAAGAGAACGAAGAGTACGAAAATGGATCTTATGATGAAAGGTTTGAGCACGATATTCCATTGCAGCGGTCGGTCTCCCTCGATCGAGGAATTGACATCTTCAATCACTTGCAGACTATAGGTTCGACTTCGGAAAGTTTGGATTCTTTGTGGACAGTAGATTCAGAAGGAAGAGACAGTATGACAGACAGATACAGGAGTTTCGAAGATATCCCCGCTTCTCCGTACAAAGCGAGAAGTAGGCGTGCATCTTATGGTGTGGAAACGTTCTCGGAACGAGATCTAGCGTTGGCGGTGTTGAATGAGAGCTATAAGGGCCTGGCCAGCACGAGCGGTAGTGTTTCCCCGCAGATAAGGAAACTAAAAAGGTGTTTCACGATCGCTGGGACTTTTGACAGTATTAAGGACCGATCCGTAGAGAATCTGGTCCCAAAAGAAAGACCGACACTTAGACTAGACATCCCGAATACGAGGAATAGCAGCAGCTGTCCCGTTTCACCAGAGGTCAACCGGCTGAGGAATTTGTTCCAGAATTCTGCCTATGATGTTGAAACGGGCTTGTCTGATGATGAGGACCAAGAGTTTGAAGCGCAGAAGCCGTTTTATAGGAGCATATCTGTCGACTTGAACCAAGAAGGAAGCAAAGGGCAGCAAAGGCGGTCTGGTGTCCAAGAAATGATGACAGACTTGAGAAGAAAAGTTCTAATAAAACAAGAGTTCAAAAGTAACGAAAACCTTGAAAGAAACCGAGGTTCGCCAGAACTAACCCGATCTTCAAATCTTCGTAAAGGCAGCTCGTTTGTCAAACTAAAAAATAATATTTCATACCCGGGCAACACTGGCTCGAACGTCATCGTGCCCACTATAATCATATCCCGCGCGCAATCCCGCAGTGTTGCCAAAATATCAAATACTTCCAATTACGTAGAAATAAGTAGGAATTGTGACTGTCGTATATGTAACGAGGGTGAGGCAAAATACTTCGTACGGAGTGTGCTAAGTAAGTTGTTTGTTAAAATTGTTTCTTGTAATAGTAGGAAATTGTATTGGGACGAGAATAATAATTTGAGTGATAGTGAGATGTACCAATGTTTAATGCATGTACTGAAGTTAATGCTGGGACTGTGGTTGAGACATCTTGATCATAATTAGAGTGGTTTCGCTCTAAATCCGATCCGAATCCGATTCGACCCCGTGAAAGTATAGCTACGGACTATACTTTCGTAGCCGTAGAACTATTTCATTACAATAAAATTGTGGCGGATTCGAGCACGCGTGCTTTACTGCACTTGTGCGGAAAACTGTCAATTGCGTGCCTAAAAGCGGTGGGATAAGGGCGCGTTTTTGACGGATCGGATTCGGATCGAACGTAGTGCGTAACCGCTGTAAGAGGGATAATGACATCCAATTTCAACGAAACAATGAAATATTATTCTTTAAAGTTTAATATTTAACGGAAAATGTTATTCTTGTGTCTATGACGAACATGTGTTGTTGTATTTATCTAAACAAATCTGAAATATTGCTATCTCTTACTAACAAGTACAACAAGAAAGAGATGAAAGACATTTAAGCTGTCAAATTTTATTTATTAAAATGGCAGCCTTCGTTAAATTTTGACAGTTCTAAATGTCACGTCTCTTTCTAATATCATCTTTTAGTAAGAGATAGAGATATTTAAGTTAATCAGTATTTTAAGAATTGGATGATATTAACCTATCGGGTTTAGAATTATAATATGTTCTAGTGTTGTTCGATGTTACTGTATTAGCAGCTTTTATCTTTTTACTATTAAAGAAGTTTTTTTCTACAATTTCTTTGTCTTGATAGGCATTTTAAATATTGAGTTTGCGAAAAGCAAATGTATTTCACTGTGATTTTATTTATTTTCTTGTTATTACAGTAAAGTCGGTTTACTTTGACTCTAGGAAATTATTAACTCGAGCTAATTAACCAATAGGAACGCAGGTCCCTGTGTCTGCTGTTTCTATTGGCTACGAGCTTGGGCCGAAGTAACCCGACTTTAAGGTATTTTATGTTTCGTAACGCATTAGGCTGTTCTACTTTCTTCGCATTGGTAGCTATGTACACAATTTACTATGATTGCATCTATAACATTTCGTCTGTTTCGTGAGCTTTTACCCATGCCCCCATGCGGGTAGCCCGCAAAGACAGCGAGAAAATATGCACTGGCAATATTTTGTCTGTGTCGAGCATTAAGAAGGCTAAACTCAGATTGTGATTGCTTGCCATGCCCGTATGCGGGTAGTCTGCAAAGAAAGCGAGAAATAATCATACACTGTTCTGTAATATTTTGTCTGTGTCGAGTATTAAAAAAACTATTTTCAGGCTGCGATTCCTTGTCATGCCCGTATGCGGGTAGCTGGTAAAGATAGCTAGAAAATATCATATCTACACTTTGTCTGCATCGTGGGTTTATTAAGAAGGTTAAACTTCACTGTTATTCCTTCTTGTGCCCGTATGCGGGTAGCTCGTAAAGACAGCGAGAAAATATCATACGCTATACAGAATAAAACTGCTTCAAAAGCGTACTATACGGAATCTAATACAGTTAAATCGTGTCGTTGATCATCCAGTTTTAATACCTCGGTGTATTCTAGTGGCCGCCATTGTAGACTCTGGCCTTCAGAAGTGCAGTGGACACATAAAAAAAAATTAAGAAAGACAGTATAACAGTCTAATGCGATATTTAACAAATTCTCGCATCTTACGTAGCAACATTAAAAATATATGAATATTCTAGATTATTGTAAGTACAATCATAAGATTGTTTATGAGTGTTAGCGCCTTATTCTTCAATGTATTGTATTGTCGTCAATTTCCAATGACTCTATGAATGGAAAAATAAACTTTTTTTGTAATGTGATTTCAATGAGAATTACACTTTGGGACAGAAAATGTGACCTAACAATTTATGAATGACTTGTTTTTCCTATATGTAGTTTGAATTGTGTCTTAGTTTACGATTTAATCACTGTTATATGTGATGGTACGGTTGGCGCAGTGGTTGAGTGATTGGCTTCTGCGCTGGTTGTCGCGGGTTCGAAGCCTACACGGAAAAAATAATGTATGGTCTACAGATATTTTTTTCCGAGTCTGTATGTCTTGTGTATGTGTTCACATCCCCCTTCAACCATCAACCTTACCCGTTCGGGTAAAGTTTAAAAAAAATCACATTCAGCGATGACAAGAACTTGCATTCAAACTTACATTTAGGATAAACAAAGATACCAACTTATTCATCAATAAATATCCCAAAATGTAATCTCATGTGATAAATATAACTGTTTTACGAAACTGAAAATATATGAGATTCGTTTGCAAATAACTGGAGAATTAATCTAGTGCGTGCCTGCGATCCCACCTGATGATTGGCAGTGACGCAATCGTTGATGGTGAGGCGCACTAGTTTACCAAGAGCCTATTCACTCTAGCCTTGAAGACACTTAAATTATAATCGGACGGGAAGAGCGCAGCAGAACTTCAATCTAACACCCGTATTTATAAAAAAATTAAATTAAATTCTTCAGTTAATTAAGCAACAATTTGTATTTTATAGTTAAGAAAAATTTAAAATTTGAATGAAGATTTCAAACGTCAAGTAATGACTTAATAAGATTTTACTTAGTAACAAGTAATTACTTCTTTATAAATACGTGTGTTAATGTTCTTCTATTTCCCGATTTTCATATTATCAGTTTCGTAAAACGATATTGACACAAAGAGCGACTGTTATCGTGTTTCACTTGACTTTTAACTGTGTGTATACTAAACTTTGTATGTGATAACGCAGCGATTGTAAATGTTCTTCCATTTTTCGTAAAGAAACTATAGTTCTATTATCGATGATCCCTTTGTAAGTTTAAGGACGTACTCAGAAAAATTATCGAACGTTTTCCATCCACGATAGAACTTTAGTTTCCAAAATAATCATGTACCATTTAAAAATGGTGTCTTTACTATACATTTTGTTCGTGTAAGAGTGAGTGCCATGAATATTGGGCTAAATTAAAGCCAAACATAACATATCCCCTTCGGTCTCGATATGTAGGCTACGGACATTTTGTATTCGCTTAATCGTACACTTTCGGCCAAATATATGTACACTTTTCATCGTGCACTGTTGGCCAAAGAAATGGTTAACTATTTCTTTTGAAAAATATTTTATGTGTGGTTTTGTTTGTGGACCATCAGTATTTTTCGCTCTTGGCCTAAATATATTTAAACGTATTGACATGATGATTAGTTTTATTCCTTTCATATTTAAAGTATTAAGTTACCAAATAAAAATAGCCTAAATCTTTCATAGTTTTGATGTTGTTTTCGGGTATAGCAGTTATAGATTTTGAAAAAAAAAATATATAAAAGAAAATGTATGTACTCTGGTGCTTACGAATGCTACGTTTATAAACTGCCATCTTAAATACGTTGCTGCTATAGTTTTTATGGTGCTAAAATAGCGTTGCTTCATAACGATAAATCCAGAAAAAAGCACAATCATATAAATGGTTGGTTACAAACCTATTACTGCTTACTCGAAAACCACAAACTTATTTATTTCACTAGATAATACAAATTGTAGCACATCGACAATAAGACACACTTTTAAAATACATTTGAGGAAATTTTAGAAATGACTAGACTAGAAACTCAGTTGAAGTTCGACAGGAATAGACAACCGTTTTAGGAGTAATAGACCAGACGATAGAGTAATGGTTAAAGATTTTTCCGGATTTACACAAATAGGGTACTCTTTCAATTTTATGCGTCGGTATTGTGTTTGGGAAGGCATTCGACTGAGAAAGGGACTTTTATATTAATATTATTCAAAAGTACAATGTTTAAATAAAAAGTTTAGAATTGCTTGCTGTGTTTTTTTACTTGACTACCCTAAAAAACTCGGATACAATGTTAATGTGACATTGACGAAAATAGTTGACATAATTGTATTTATTTTATTTGTGTATTAACTTGCAGTTTACAATAAAATGAAAAATATTTTTAGCTCATTATCCAGTGGTGGTATAATAATAAAAAAAAAAAAAAAAAAAACAAAAAGAAGAAATACCCAAAATCCACGCATTTTTCCTATACCTAAGTTCTTTCCTCAGTCGAGCCTATAGTTTTTCTATGTAGCAAAATAGTGGTAACTGACTGATAATTTCAAATATTCTTGCCATTTCCCAAACATGATAACGATGCTACTATTTACTATGATGTGAAGTGCCTACAGCTCATCACAATAATCACATCTTAATATATATTATTATATAGCAGTTTCTTAGTAGTTTTTAATGGTTATTTATATAAAGAAAAAAAAAATATTGTGCTATCTGTATCTCGAGTGGGCAAATTTTTATGTCCGCAAGTGTAGGTTTAGATGATCATTCCGTAATTTTAAGCTGTCTTGTTTTTTTGTTTTTCTTAATTTTTATTTTTTAATTCTAGTCACAGTGCTGCTGGGTACTAGATTTTAGGGGTTGATTACTGTGATTATGTGATATTTTTGACGAAAATCGTAAAAGAGATTCATTGATTTTTGCTTTTAAAAATATAAAAAAAAAAACAAAATATTATTTTTTGCAACGTTTTTTAAGTTTAAATCAAATTGTACTGGTAATAAAAAAGAAAAAAAATAAACAATTTTCGTCAAAAATATCTCCTTATTAAATTCAAAACACATTTCCAATGGGTTATCGGGAACACAGGCACTATAGTTTGATACCATTGCCTACTCAAAATGACTAATTTCATTAAAAAATTATCACGTAGTGATCTATATGTTGTAAAGACATTGGTACCTAATGTATAATTGTAATATTTATAAGTTGACAGTGTCAAAATAATTATATCATCTGTTTATATTGTATGCTGTTTTTTTATTTCTCTCTATTATAAATTCGCGGATTCAAACCCAGGTAGGCGCATTACTTTGTATCATTTATTTCATCACTGCTTCTCTCAAAACGGTGAAAGAAAACACTGTGAGGAAACCGGCATGTCTTTGAATAAAAAATTTGAAGACATTGTGACATCCACCAAACACTGTTCCTGCGTGGTGGATTACGGTCCATTTCCTCTCTTAGAGAGGAAGGCTGAGTCTCAACAGTGGCAACACTGGCTGATTATGCTGTAAGCTTATATATAAAGACTATTTTGAAAGCTTCATTATAATCGTGTCGACGACGCCCTCGAAAAACCTACTCGTAGTTTTTTATATTGTATACTAAAGGGTCTTTCAACAAGGACAGGTCGATGTTGAAATTAAATAAAACAAGCTGTATGTAAGATATTAAAGAATGATTTTTTTTATTTGAAAGGCCAATTTATGCCATTATTTATGAAATATGACATCGTTTAAATGTCCACCGCAGCTTCGACCGGTGACACGGATCCGAGAGGTACAATTTTCAATTACTCTACTGGATAGATCCGGCTGAATCTGAGCGATGGCCTGCGTTATGTTGACTTCTATGGCATCGGTTGATTGCGGATTGTTGGCATAGACCTGCGACTTGAGAAAACTCCACAAGAAAAAGTCTAGCGGGGTCAAATCTCACGATCTTGGTGGCCAATTCCGTCACCTCTGCGAGAGATAACCCTACCCTCGAACCGTTCATGCAGAATGTCCATTGTGTCGCTTGCTGTGTGGCACGTAGCACCGTCTTGTTGGAACAACATGTTGTCCACGTCCATATCGTTCAATTCAGGCCAAAAAAATTGTTAATCATTGATCTGTAGCACTCGCCGTTGACAGTAATGGCCTCGCTGTCATCGTTTTCGAAGAAGTACGGACCAATGACATATTTCATAAATAATGACATAAATGGGCCTTTCAAAAAAAAAAAAAATTCTTTAATATCTCACATACAGCTTGTTTTATTTAATTTCAACATCGACCCGTCCTTGTTGAAAGACCCTTTAGTTGATCCGTCAAACTTCGTACCGCCGAAGGGGAGATAACGCCATCTACGGGAATTATCAGAACCATCAGAATTCATTTCAAAATTACATTTTAATAAGAGATGGCGTTGTACTCTTTTTTTTTTTTTTCGTGAATTTTTCCATATTTTCTCACCGTTTAAACTTTCCCTGGAGTATAACGAATATTTCAAGACCAAAATTTGCTAAATCGGTCCAGCCGTTCTAGAGTTTTAGCGAGACTAAGGAAAGCTATTCATTTTTATATATAAGATGATACAGTTTTATGCAAGTGGGCAAAGTCATTGCTCGGTACGATGACAAATGTCAACATTTTTCATCACATTTACAAGTGCTGGCTGTCTGCTACTCATTAAACACAATCCTTTAGGCGCGTTTGGTCTAATTCACCTATTCGCGATTGGTCCAATTTACCTATTCGCGATTGGTCCAATACGCAGTAGGTAGCAGTGTCTTAACTAGTCCTAAAGGGGTATGTATCAGATTTCATTTAATAATGTTTCTATAGGTTGATGTTTGAAATAAACGCTAAATAAATAATACTAACATTAGGCTGTTAACAAAGAACTGTTGCTCAACAAACAGCTATGCTATACTTCATGTCGATGCTCTAAATTAAGAAGTCTAAACACTTGTTTTTCTTGTTAATGTAATGAAGTTTTACTTCACCAATAATAGCCACTTATATACTAAATGTATTCACGAGTTGTGTGAAATGTAGTTGCAGTCTGCACTAGTGAACCCATTGTACAAATGAGGTGTCAATCGATTCGTTTTAGTAACGCACGTGAGTCTATTATATGCGATAATGTTGGTACATTCTAATTTTACGAGCAGGTACACTCGGCATAATTGAGAATAGATTTAGGTGGATACTTCGTGGTAGCTTGAAAAGAGCTCTTGGTTGCTGTGGATACAGGATGCATTTTACAGAGTGTGCGCGCGAATTACATGACTTGATTCCGCCATCTCAGTTTTACCATCGGACAACCCGACGTACGGCCAATATCCACCCTTATGTTGTTGAAACTTCTACGGTCCAGACTAAGCGTTTTGCCTCGTCGTTTATACCGCGTACATCCAGGGACTGGAACAGTTTGCCTGCTGCGGTCTTCCCGTCCGATTATAATTTAGGTGTCTTCAAGGCTAGAGTGAATAGGCTCTTAATAAACTAGTGCGCCTCACCATCAACGATTGCATCACTGCTTAACATCAGGTGCGATTGCAGTCAAGCACTAGTTCATATCAATTAAAAAAAAAAAAACTCCAAGACAGACTGCGAGAGCCATTTTTTTTTTAAGTTTTTGGATTTTGGACATTTGGATGGTCAGTGTCAACATTCAGGGTGTTTTTAATATCATGCATGTTTCATCACGCAAGCGGATTTGCTCTGCATGCAGAATTTTGTTTTTTAAAGAGCATAATACCGCGTCCCGCTTGTATATTACACGCATTAAGGTCACAGCTCATTAGAGCCACCCGGAATCCACTCCGCACCTCCTCGCTTCCTGCGGCTAGTATTCTTTATATGGACTTTTAAAGCTATACCTACGCTCACTAGATCCACTTACGACAGAGGTGATTTGGTGACGCTACGGAGTGGATTTAGCGAGCGGCTGCTCATACAAGTCCATATAAAGAATACTACCTACTGGGGCCAAAGGTTATGTGAAAATGTCACCAAGGGCCCTGGGACAAAGGCAAGGAATGGAACAGGGTAGGTTTTTAGTCCGTAAGAGTCTGACACTATCTCCCGCCCCACCCAAGGGCGGGATTTGTCATTGAATGATTTTACCTATCATAAAAAAATATATATAAAGAATACTAACTGCTGGAGGCGAGGCGGTGCGGAGTGGGTTCCGGGTGGCTCTAATGAGTTGTGACCTTTACAATAAATACTTGTATGAAAAGGACACACGCGGAGCAATTCCGCATGCGTGATGAAGTCCACACGATATTAGAAACACCCTAAACTTGTATTTAGTCCGGCACAGTTTTAATTCCACCAAATGCATCAGACTGCTTGAAAAGTCATCTTGTTTGGAATTTAGTTATCTAAGAACCTTAATCAAAAGGTTAATCGCGTTTTTTCCTTTTCATAATTAAACTTTTTTATTCAACCTTAGGTTTGGCATGGGCCGTTTTCCTGTTGAGAGATTCCTAAATAATTTATTTCTAGCCATTGACCTGTAAGATTATCGGAATTCGTGACTGATGTTAAGATCGACTCAACGATCTTAGGTATAGGTTATTGCCGGTGTCTTACTGGACCGCCATGGCGGTTTTGCAGTTCGCGCAACCAAAACGTGCGTTCAACTCTATGGTGTAGACTTTTTTTTATTTGATATAAACTAGTGCTTGACTGCGATTCCACCTGATGGTAAGTAGTGATGCATTCGTTGACGGTGACTAGTTTATTAAGAGAATAATAATTAGAATAGTGAATAGGTCACTCTAGCCTTAAAGACACCCAAATTATAATATATTTTTGGTTAAGTAATCAACGATGCATTTCTTCCGCGTCCCAATGACGCACGACCTTAATAGCTGTGGATAGATGACCATTTAGTTATTACAAAATGAGAACCTTGTGTCATCCATGCTTCAGAACGCAGGTTATACGGTCGGTCCCGTTTGTCTTTTGTGCACCTTTGACTGTCGTTATTTATGTGTAGTCGGAAGCCCCAGAAGTGGGACTATCAATGTTGCTATGAGGGCATCCTGTTTACCAGTTACTGGGTTATAGATATGGAGATCATACAGGTAGTTCCACTGTGTCATCGTCATCATCATTTTTGCCGAGAGACGTCCACGTTGGGCATGAGCTGTCCCTAAGTGTCGCCACCGGTCCTGTGCGTCTCGCATTCGTCGCATTTCCGCGACTCGCATCAGGTCATTGGCCAACCTTGTCTGCGACGCTGCGTCTTCCAGTACTCGGTTACCACTCCGGAGCCTTTCGGCCCCATCAACCATCTGTTCTACTAAGCAATTTGTCCTGCCCGTTGCTATTTAAGGCTAACAAAACACGAAGCGGTTTTCAAGCGCGCCCGCCGCATAAGAGGAAACCGCTGCTTTATCACGAGACCGCAGTGTGTGCGGTTACGCAACCATCACGGTTGCGATTTTCGCCCGCAAATCTGGCGGGTGATTATCCCAAAACATGCAGTAGCAAGACGGCCCGCCGCGAATAACCGCGCACACCGAGGGCGTAAAACGCGTCGTGAAATGTGCTTTAATTTTTTACATACATATCTTCATTTTACAGAAGCTTCGAGCCTGCAACCAAGGCGGCCGCCGTGAGTTCTTAGTCTAAGTTTGGCGGTTCTTCGCCGTTCCTTCGTGTAAAATACTGGTATGCTGCTGTAACTGGTTAGTCCAGAAACCAACTCGATTTATTTGTTTAAAAAACAGCCAGCTATCTTATTATATAGTGATAGTCACAGTCAGTCCATCACAACGCGTCAAGATGGTTATCTTTTGACAGTCATTATTTACGAATGCGATCTTTTAGAAAAAAAAAAAAACTTGATTAGCAAGTCCAATACTGAGCGATGTAGTATCTATTTTTTGCTTGCTTTTGAGGCGTTAGAAACAGCGGGTTTAGATGTCAAATAACTTCAAGGAGTAGGTACCTAGTACTGGTGTTTTTTTGGAGTACCTATTCCTATTCCTTTGCATTTGCATCTCAGTCAAAATCTGTCCTAACGCTTAATTTTCCTACAGTCTAGAATTTTACCTTTAACTTTGGTTACCCTTGGGAGAATAACGCAACTAAAGGTTGAGCTACATTATAATCATAGCATAATCAGCCTTTTAATATTCCCATTACGTCCCGGCAACGTGACACAATCAGACGCCACGCTGTTTCACGTGGCTTGCTCCGTTTATCTACCCTGAAACTACCACCCTAAGGTAGACACTTGGAAAAGCATATCCATCTATTCACCCTGAATAGGGTTGATAATCGGAATCCATTTATTAGATTTCTTTCTTCCGATTTTCTCGCCTGTGTACTGTCGAACCCTGGGTGCTTAGGGCTCGACTACCGGGATCAATTATCTATAAAATAAAATAACTTGGGGGTTTTCACGATGATATATTTTAAAAATACTTCTTTCTCACTTTGAACGTCTACATGGAACTTGATCAAAAACAAAACAATCTACTCTTACAAATATTCAAACTAATTCTAGAATACTAACAGCCTTCGAACTATTATACAGCCAGTATGCTAACTTATGAGGATACGCATGAGTCTGCATATAATCTTATGCAAACTCATTACGCAGACGTAACATCAGCTACGCCCCAAAGAATATAAATGTGTATATAACACAGTTATATTCCAAAAACTTTCGAAGGGTATTAGTATGACCTACCTAATCCTAACACCGAGATCCCTACCTACCTACGCAAACGTAACAGTACAGTCAAGTCTTTATTATACACGTTGATATGAACAATACACAGTACCACGACTTCGACAAATATAATACCTTTGGTGTTTGCAATTATGGTTAAAATAAAGAAAAATACCACCAAGTATCTACCTTAGGGTGGCTATTTTAGGATGCGCAAACGGATTATCGATTTTCTTGTACATTCTTCTCTGTAGAGTAGATCTCTGGATGGCCGTTGGGGCCGAAAGGTTTTGGAATGGCGACCACGTACTGGAAGACGTAGCGTTGGAAAGCCTCTTAAAAGGTGAACCGATGACCTGGTAAAGGTTGCGGGAATTCGGTGGATGCGAGACGCACAGGACCGTTCATTGTGGTGACACTTGGGCTCCCCCAAGTCTATCTCCAACAGTGGATGCATGTCTTTCGGCTGAAATATTGATGATAATGATGAAATTTTTCTGACTGACCGACATCTTGACAATTCAAAAGTGTCTGTAATGATTTTCATGAGATCCCGCGGGAACTCTGTCCGCGATGCCACGATATGTCATTGCAGCGGAGTTTTGCCCAGTCCAGTGGTGCTATTCTCTAAGGAAACGCAGAGCTGCCTCAACGTCGAACTCCCGAATAGGATACATTGGATTGTCAACCTAATATACCTATACATTAGATTGTCAATTCCATGTATCTTATTTGGATGTTCGTCGTTGCGGCAGCGCTGCGTTTTCTTAGAAAATAGCACCACAGAACCCAACTTTCAATCATGATGGATGAACACCTGCTCAAACTTAAGTCTGCCATCAATACAGTTCACTTACAACTCAATTATATTGATGTATGAATGTCGTTTCAGACTGGCTCGCATTTCACTTGTCTCGAAAGTTAATGGTAGGGTGTAATTGCTTCGGGCTCTGTAATTCGTTATAGTTTTAAGTTGATATTTCCTTATACATGTGCCATAGATGGATGAACCTGTTTGTGTATGGGTTTTTTTTTTTGAGGTGACAAATCATCTAATGATTTCTTTCGCTCTAGGATGGAGTAGGAGGTCGTTTCAGACTTTTCTAAACCACAGCTATGTTACTTCAGTTGC
This sequence comes from Leucania comma, assembly GCA_958295575.1. NCBI lineage: Eukaryota > Metazoa > Arthropoda > Insecta > Lepidoptera > Noctuidae > Leucania > Leucania comma. The sequence goes on along the minus strand of OY282482.1, from coordinate 2,833,415 downwards.
CCTGTGCGTTCAAAGACCAAGTATCCTTTCTATGAAAGTTTTTAAAATGAAGTTAGTAACAATAATCAGCCTTATAATTTTCCCACTGCTGGGACTCAGGCCTGCTTTCTATGAGAGGGAACGGACTGAATGGACTGTAGCCCACCGCGCAGGTCTAGTGTGGGTTGGTTGATGTCACATGTCGTCGATTTTTTAACTCTAGAACATGCCCATTTCCTCACCATGTTGATTTTCATCTGCTTGGGAGTAATGGTGATGAAATAAATTACACAAAGTAGGTTATGTGCCTGGCTGGATCTGTACCGATGACCTTATGGATGCGTCGTGTCCCCTCTTGCTCCGCTCTAGAGCATGAGGGAAGTCATAAGATGATTTCCTACCTAAAAAAACGCATGATGAATACAATCCTCTCTAAATGGTGTCTATACAGGGTCCAATCAACCCTGACCACTTTAAAAGAATCACAAAATCAAACAATCAGAAAAAACGCTTGAGGCCTAAGAATACCTTCCCTTCTATTGTGTGCTAAGTAATGTCTACGGCCATTTGTCAAGTGAAGGCCTATTCAAAGACTTTTTGCGACAACGGTACACTACCTGCCGACACCGGTGGGTGAGCTACCGGTAACTGTACGTTGTTCGTAAGCAGACGAGTGGTAACAGGTTTAGAAATGATTATGGATGAAATTAAAAATATATTAAGAATTGTCAGTGAAATAAAATTCACGTGCGCGTTTTTTTTCTTACTACTTTCACACAACGCCATCTAGTTCCAAACTAAGCAGAGCTTGTGTTATCAGTACTAGACAGGTGATAAACTTACATATATATTTTCTAAATACATACATCAATATGTATATATAAAAGCTAAATACTGACTGGTTAGTCACAAAATCTCAGAAACTATAACACCTACAAACTTACATCGGCAGGTAGATATTCGTTATAGGGTGTAGACATCCGCTAAGAACGAATTTTATGAAACTCCACCCCTAAGGGGTTGCTGGAAAGGCCCCACGGCGTCGTCACCTTCCGTTTGGCGCAGGTGCTGACCGAACACGGCAAGTTCGGTCCGTACCTGTACAAGATTCGTGCGGAGACGACGCCCGGGTGTCGCCACTGTGCGGACCGCCCGGTGGACACGGTGGAGCACACAGTCGAGGTGTGCCCCGCTTGGGAAGAGCATCGCCGTGTCCTCGTGGGGGCGATCGGCGCCGATCTCTCGCGCCGGGGCTTGGTAAAAGCCATGCTCCGGAGCGAGGAGGAGTGGCAGGCGGTCGCCTCCTTTTGCGAAGCAGTAATGCTAGCAAAGGCGGAGGCCGACCGCATTAGGCAAAGGCGCACACGCCGCCGCCGCCGCCGGGTTTCCGATCCCGATTTCCGGCCACCGTAGGCGCGGGCTCGCGGACGTTGGGCAATGGGTAGCTCGCTGTCCGTCCGTCCGGTAACAGACCGGTCCGAGCTCAGGTCGTCTACGGCGCGCACCGTTCCCGCGCGCCTCAAGGAGTTGTCAGCAAACTGTAGGGGTCCAGCAGGGCCGAAGCCTACTGGGGCCAAAGGTTATGCAAAGGCAAGGAACGGAAAGGTAGGTTTTTAGTCAGTAAAAGTCTGACACTATTTCCCGCCCCACCCAAGGGCGGGATTTGTCATTGGATGATTTACCTACCAAAAAAAAAAAAAACCCCTAAGGGGTTAATTCGAGCCGCACTTCCGACGTTTGGCTCCCCAACCTAATCGGACTAGGGCCGCCCTCAAGCGGCTCCTGCCGAACCTCCATCATCAAATCATGACAATTCTAATAATACCAAGCACGGCTAGGATACATTGATTTATTATAGAATTCCGGTACGTACTTTCCGGCTTCATTATCAGATCAGTTCTATGTATCCCCACCCCTTCTTCCTTCAGCCAGTCACCTTTTATATGAATAAACAAAGCAATTTTACTTGTTACGACAGTTCTGCTATGATTTTTTGAAGAGTTCCGTTCTATATCTTCGAAGTTCATCATCAGATCAAAACAATATTTCTATGGGACCAACTTGGGAACTTGGGAATCTTTCAATCAGAACAAAAAAATTGTGAAGTCGGTTAAAAAAGGTGTGTGGTGCGTTGTGTACCTTTATCTACTTTTTACTTACAGTTAATAGAGGTGGTAAGGTGTGACGTAATGTATGCTAAATACTACACAATGTCAAATTGCATTGCAATTGTTATTTGGTCAATTTCGAGAAGTTTTGCGTGGAATATTATTTATTTTGCTAATCTAAAAACCTACCTACTCCTTATAACATTAGCTCTACCAGTGAAAGCCCCGACATCGGTCCAGACCAGACGTTTCGGGGATAAGCCCTAACAAACTGACAGACCGACCGCCATCGCCAGACAGACAAACAAAAATTCAAAAACAACATAATTCATAAAATTTCCAATATTGTTTCATATTTATTTAGTAAGAAATATTGTTTTGATATTAGGTACATATTTAAATTTTATTTACAATGGATGTATAGATAATTATAATTCATATATAACTACATATACAAAGATCAACAAAAACTAGGAACAGCAGTATCAAAATAATAATGACATCATAAATCTGGCACGCAGTAAGGTAGGAATTAATCTAAGCCTACACTGAGAGAGATACAATCAAGGTTCTGTACCTATCAGCTAGATACTCGTACAGGTATCTAGAAATTCTAAACATGCTGATATCATACTTTATTTTGAGGAGACAGGAAAATTAAACATTTTGACTTTACTGAGAACAATAATTTTAAACAGAAAGACGTATGAGCAACTGTTACTTATTCTGTGGTATGAGTAAAAAATATAGCTACCTAAAGGTAGTAGATACTATTAACTTATTTTAGTTATTCTGTGCTGAAGATGTTCTGGTAGTCGATTAGACTGCTTCTTCTTCTTTGCATTTTTTTTTTATGGTAGGTAAAATCATCCAATGACAAATCCCGCTGTTGGGCGGAGCGGGAAGTAATGTCAGACTCTTACTGACTAAAGGCTGGGCCTCTACGGTTTGCTGACAGTTCCTTGAAGCGCGCGGGAACAGTACGCGCCGTCGACGACTTGGGCTCGGTCTGGTCGGTTACCGGACGATCAGACAGCTGCTTGCAAGCCCGCGCTTACGGTGGCCGGAGATTGGGATCGGCGGTCTTCTTCTTTGCGTGTCGATGAACTCAAACTATAATTTTTTTCGACCAGTATTTGGCAACCTGCATCGCTCCGTCATTAGCCTCGTACAAATCCTGTAAAGTGCAGGCTATTGTGCAGGATGGGCAGCTCAGCTGGTGTCGCATGTCCTGTGTAGCGGCTCCACGCAGTCGGTTAAGAGATTCTTTGGCCACTGCAGTTCGCTATTGGACTGCTGTTAAACCCAAAGATTTGAGTTTGTCTAAAAAGGTTTTTTAGGTGGAAAATCATCCAATTACTTCTCCCGTTCTAGAGCGGATCGGGAGGGTGTGTCAGACTTGTATTGTGTAAAACCCACTCTTATGTTCCGTTGTTCGTTCGTGGGACGGATCTGCAGGTCTAGCCAAGTTACGACCATTTTGTATCGAATCTCTTTCTACAATCGGTAACGCCTCAGCGTCAGTAACATTTTTAACATAAAACTACAGGATGTAGCGATGAACATTGTAGAAACGACTACATTTCATTCTGTCATTTTGAAGAATGTGTGCTGCGAATTTTATTGAGATGATATCATTCAAAACAAATGTATGGCATTTGATTAGTTTTCTTCTAGCGTTAACGACTGTAAATTATCAATTTCGCTAAGCCTGCTAAACTACCCATAACGTCACTTCTTAGGTGGCTTTACATTTAATGTGTAAACCAAATCTTATAAGCCCTTTTTATTCCAAAAAAGGATGAGGTTCGCAAGAGATCTATTTTTTTTTCGTTACGTTTTATTATAATAAGTATATTAATACTTGTAATACTTGTATAATTGTTCCAAAGAGCTACTTCGCCTCTGAAACGCATAATGCAACTGAGGAAAGACGCGTGAGTTTTAGTCACTAAAAGTGAACACAGGCCCTCCCTCTCTTGTCACCCAGAGCGAAAGAAATTATTTGATGATTTACCACCCTTAAAAACAAAAAGATTGGAACACCCAATAGCAACCAACCAACACCACCAACAACCAACCCACCACGCTCAACACCGGTTGCGGAATGGTTCCAAAGGGTCTCTGAAACAGAAACAGTTTGGAACAATTTGCCTGCTGCGGTCTTCCCGTCCGATTATAATTTAGGTGTCTTCAAGGCTAGAGTCAACAGGCTCTTAATAAATAAGTGTGTCTCACCATCAACGATTGCATCACTGCTTACCATCAGGTAGGATCGCAGTCAAGCACTAGTTTATATAAATTAGGCATTATTCAAATAGTCATAATTAAAAATCAGTAAAATTGAACACAGATACTCCCTCTCGTATCACCCAGAGCGAAAGAAAGTATTTAATGATTTTCCACCTTCATAAACAGGAAGATTGGAACACCCAGTAACAAAGTGGATGTTCCGATCGGTCCGCGAACCACGCTCAACAGAAGCAGTTTTGAAACAATGTCAGATTAATTCATAAGATTGACTTATATTTAGATCAATCGTCACGATTGCGAAGATCAGAGGTCAGAGGGGCAATGTAATTGGAAACGTTCGAACTGCACTACACTTTGTCTCTTCCTTGTAAAAAAGCGAGTGAAAAAACAAGCCATTTAATCGCACAAACTTTATCATTCTTCTTTTTTTTTTTGTGTAAAAAAGCATTTCAATAACTCTTAAAGGACTAAAATTGGTAACGTGCCATACATAGTAACTTTTATTCAATTCTTTTTTTTGTTTAAAGTGGGGAAAAATCATCCAATGTCATTTCCGCGCCCTTGGGTGGAGCGGTAGATACTTAGTGTCAGATTTTTACTGCCTAAAAACCCACTCATGTTCCTCCTTTGCGTTTGTTCTAAGGCTCCAGGGTCACTTTCACACAACCCATGGCCCCAGTAGGTTTCGACCTTGCTCTGCCCCGACGGTTTGCTGACAACTCCTTGAGGCGCACGTGGAACGAAACCCACCGTCGACGACTTGGGCCCGTCCGGACTGTTACCGGACGGTCGGTTAGCGAGCTACCCATAGCTCGGCGTCCGCAAGCCCGTTGCGTCACGCGTGCGGCCTGCTCCTTTGCTAGCATTACTGCTACGCAGAAGGAGGCGACCGCCTGCCACTCCTCCTAGCTCTGGACCATAGCCTGTAGCAAGGCCCTGCACGAGAGATTGCTGCCGCCAATCGCCCTCACAAGGACACGGCGGTGCTCTTCCCAAGCGGGGCACCCTTTAAATTTTTTATTCATTTGAAAAATACCTATCCAACGATATAGCTTTTGGAAGGTAGACCCAGGAATTGCATCCTCCTTTGCAAACTATCCGAATCATGTGCAACATTATGTCAATTGACAACGGCCTCAGACAAAATTTCAAACAAAATGCTCGCCAACGGACAACTATCGACATAATTTTATCCGTAATAATCTCCACTAGCGCAGCACCACTTATTATCGACACAAATATGTGGGAACAGCACTATAATAACGCCGGTATGTCTGCGGGGACCATGACGTATAATTTACTGAATACGTGTTGATCCGACGGTCAACGCAGCGGTATAGCTGAGGTTGCTGGATTAGAAATCCTTGCTGGATGAGACGGATCATAGTTAAACATTTTAATTGACAGGCATTTACATACCAGTAAGTGCTGATCGTACGAATCTATAGGGTGACTGGTAATTAGTGAACGATACTTAAACACGTGATCGTAGTCATGATAACAAACAATTTTTACTATGGGACCAAACCTGAAATCGTGAAAAAATCTGCCAAGTTTAGTATATTTTCACCAGTTATGCAAACAAATGTACTGAACTTGGCAGATTTGTTTCGCGATTTGAGCTTTGGTCCCATAGTAAAAGTTGTTTGTTATCATGACTACAATCACGTGTTTAAATATCGTTCACTAATTACCAGTCACCCTATATACTTCGAGAACTCGGCATCAAGCAGCGTTTATCATCTTTGGTGCATCTCGTATCGTCACCTTTTTTGGTCACGTATGCCGCCGAGGGGAAGTGGCTATTGAGCGTCTTGTGGTCCAGGGAAAGGTTGAGGGTACCAGGCCACGAGGAAGGTCGCCTATGAGGTGGACTGAACAGATAGGAGCGGCAGTAAATGGCTCATCATCACTGCATGAATGCAAGAGGAAGGCGGACATCAGAAAAGAATGGCGGCATGTTGTGAAGCTTGCCACCAACACCTGAAGTTATGACCACGACCACTCTGTCAAGAGTGATACCGACTAAGAAGAAGAGAAGTGCTAATCGTAAGGACCCGAAACTTGGAGGTATAGAAAGAAAGAAAGAAGGTATGTTCTTTAGCAACCGATAAGAAAGGATTTTTATTCGCCATTAAAATCGTGAAAAAGGGTGGCAAATTTTGCTTGGAGAACTGGAGAACCCTACTTTCACTCGGGCGAAGCCGGTAGCAAGAGCTAGTATGTTTATAATTACGCTTCATATCAGTAAATTAGTCAAACCATTGCGTTATTAGGTATGTCTTTAATGTTTTGATTTATAAGCATATTTTAAATGGAATGCGTGAAATTAATACATTCGATACACATTATTTTAAGTCTGTCAAATTGTCTATAACTCATACTTGGAATTGTCGGCTATTAAGTTAGTGGGCATATTGTGCGTATAGGTGGGTATCCTACCTATACGTTTTGTGCGTATAGGTAAGATGCCTACCTTTTTTTTGTTATCGAGGGGAAACCTTCAAAAGGCGCCCGAACTTTGGGGATAAGTCCGGGAAGTGTGGAATTTTTACGTCACTAAAACCACCCCGGTGATCACCAACAGCACGTAGAAGGGGCCCCGTTAGGTGGGCATCATACCTACCTAAGTTTTAGGAATGGAATTCCCTGCCGGAGTCTGTCTTACAATCTAGCTAAAACCTCTGCATCTATAAATCAGAAATGAATAGGTTACTTCTAGACAAGCGTGCTCCATCACATCGTCGCTTTCCATCAGGTGAGATAGTGGTCAAGTGCGAGCCTACCAATAATAAAAAAAAGTGGAAGAACTTACTGCTTAGAACGTGATTTCCGGGAATCATTTTCAGCGTATTAAATTCGGGTGAAAAGCATCAGTGATAGCCCAGCGTTAACGGCTTCGATTGACGAGATGAAAACCCAGGCAGGCTCTTTATGTAATTTATTTCATCAAAACGGTGAAAGAAACCGGCGAAGACATTTGACAAATTGACATCCACTAACTAAAATGGATTATGGCCTGTTTTCTCACTTAGAGAAGAGGCTTGATTCCCAGCAGTATAAAAGTTATAAGGACATGCCGGTTTCTTCACGATTTTTTGTTTTGAGAGCAGTGCTGATGAAATAAATTACGCAAAGGCTGTTTCTACTGAAGCAGTGATAACACTCGAGCATTTATCACTTTCCACCAAATGGGTGGCCGAAAAGCGAAAACTTATCAAGCAGATATCATCAACATTCTTTTAAAAACCCAACATAAAGATCACAAAATAAACAGTTATGAGATAAGATATTCAAATCGATTAGTATCCATCGGGTAGTATGCCAACAACATATAATTTGGCCACATCGGGCGTGCCGGCTCGTGTGACGGACCGGACCGGTTCGGGACAGGTTGTGACATACATACAAACTTTCTTCGGTTCACAAAATTCGGCCCACGCTGGTGACAAATCTACTGAATACAATTAAATGTGTTTTTTTTTTTCATGTTTTTTGCTGTGGACAAGTTTAAGTTTGAGCAGTCTACGCGACAAATAAGTTGAAATAATGGCGATCGTTGCTGGCGGTTACGTGCAGACCCTGCTGTGCCGCACTTTCATTGATTCAGTCAACCTAGGGTGGTGGTGCTCATCACACAAACATTTGTTCTGGGTGGAAATCGAACCCACGACCTTCGGTATAGCAGTCAGGGTAACTGGCCACTAGACCAACAGGCCAGTCAAATATGTCAGTCAGTCAGTTTCTCCTATTATACGAGTACTAGCTTCTGCCACCGACTTTGCCCGCATGAAAGTCGGTTTCTTCATACAAACTTCCAACCACCGTGCCCTTGGATGGGGCGGGAAATAGTGTCAGACTCTTACTGACTAAAAACCTACCCTGTTCCTTCCCTGCCTTGGATCCGGGGCCCTGGTATGCATTTCCATACCTCCCCAGAGCCCCAGACCCCGTTAGGGGTGACACCCTATAAGGAACCTACCTGACAAATTTTAAGTTTGCAGGTGTTATAGTTTCTGGGATTTCGTAAAAAAAAAAAAATAGTGTAAGGAACTGTTTTTGACATGTATTTTTGACTGTAACTATGGATCAAGGTTATCTGAAATAAATGATTTTTAATTTTTAATTTTAAAAGTTATTAATTTGTGAAGCTTGGATCATGGATGGGGTCCGAGTGCGCGTATCCTTTTCAAGGAAATTTCACATCGCTTGATCGACACTTTGCGTGGCCCGAGGGCTCATTCTTTGCCCAAAGAATCAGCATTGCCATTCAACGTGGCAATGGTGCCAGTCTTTTGGGTACGTTTCCGGATGACAGCGATGTGGAGGAATACTTCGACGCCTGAGTGTATTTGGTGGTTTGTATTATATTTGTACATAGTTAGGTCTATAATATATTCATATTTTAGTTTTAATGTACATAGGTTTAGTATAAATACTTAGTAAATATTTAAGTTTATTTTGTTAATATACGCACGCGTGCGTTAAGACCGCCCATTGTACACTTAGTTTTGTAATATTTATCCTGTGTTCATTATGAGGTGTACAATAAAGTATATTATAAATAATAAATAAATACCGTTATTTGTGAATCGTATTTCGCTTTTATATATATAGTTTAGCCGAGGCGATGCGTTTAGTAATTATTGACTAATTGCTGGTCGTCACATTCCTGTCAATTGTGCAACTCGGTCAGTTGTTCATTGAAGTTATGTAAAGGCTCTTAGAGGACGGAAATATAATAATGTTATGTAGTGTGTGTATCAAGTTATTGATGGACACTGCCTTCATGATGTAACGGATTTATCATGAAAGGTGATCTTTGATATTTTTGGGTCGTAATGCCTATTAATAAGCCTCCGCTGTCTGTCAGTCTGTCAGCGGTGTGTATCTCGCAAACCGTAAGAGAGTTGAAATTTTCTCAGAATCTATATTTTTACTGCCTCGACGACATAAAAATAAGCTTATTACATATCATTTTTGCTTACATTGCATAACAAAGAGTCTCCATTTAGGCATAGAAATGCTTTCAGTTGAAGGCTCCGTTCTTTCCTTCGATTATAAATACATATATACTAATAGGCAAATGACAAAAGAAATCAAAAAGGTCTTTATACAAAAGACGTGTTCTTTAGGGCGTGGTTTTTGAGGTTCCGTATCTCAAAAGGAAAAAATTGGAACAGGAGTGGGTTTTTAGTCAGTAAAAGTCTGATAGACCCTCTCGCTCCGCCCGAGAGCAGGAGATGTCATTGGATGATTTTCCCACTAAAAAAGGCCAAATTTTGTATCTTTCATTATATCAGAAGGAAGTTACTGTTTTTCATTCGCTGAATAGCCTGAGTCAGGGTCAGACGCTTGGGTCGCCACCGTCGATCCGTTCGATTGCCCAACGAGGACACGGCGGGGCTCCGCCCAAGCGGGGCAAACATCCACCATATGCTTCACCATGTGTTCTGGAAGATCCGCACAATGTTGACATTCGATCGCTTCTTCCCGCCAGATCCGAAACAGGTACCTCCTGAAACAAACGTCTGGTGAGGACCAGCGTCAGGCGGATTAAACTCACCTTTTTTTAGGAACGCAATTACAGAACCACTTGTCTTAGGAATACCTGTACAAGATTCGTGCGGAGACGACGCCCGGGTGTCGCCACTGTGCTGATCGCTTGGAAGACACGGTGGAGCACACAGTGGAGGTGTGCCCCGCTTGGGAAGAGCATCGCCGTGTCCTTGTGGGGGCGATCGGCGGCGGCGATCTCTCGCGCCGGGCCTTGGTTCAGGACATGCTCCGGAGCGTGGAGTGGCAGGCGGTCGCCTCCTTCTGCGAAGCAGTAATGCTAGCAAAGGAGGAGGCCGACCGCATCAGTCAACGACGCACACGCCGCCGCCGCCGCCGGGATTCCCATCCCGATTTCCGGCCACAGCAGGCGCGGGCTCGCGGATGGCGAGCAATGGGTAGCTCGCTGTCAGTCCGTCCGGTAACAGACCGGTCCGAGCTCAAGTCGTTTACGGCGCGCACTGTTCCCGCGCGCCTCAAGGAGTTATCAGCAATCTGTAGGGGCCCAGCAGGGCCGAAGCCTACTGGGGCCAAAGGTTATGTGAAAATGTCACTCGGGGCCCTGGGACAAAGGCAATGAATGGAACAGGGTAGGTTTTTAGGCAGTAAGAGTCTGACACTATCTCTCGCCCCACTCAAGGGCGGGATTTGTCATTTGATAATTTTACTTACCATAAAAAAACCTGTCTTAGGAAAGGCCAAAGATTTTATGTCCGTAAGGTGTATAAGATCCTTGGGAAAGTCCACGATCTGTTAGTTATAAATAAGGTTAGTATTACAATAAGCTGCTCTAAATTAATAAAAACAAGCTGTAAAATAATTAGTTCATACCAATTTTAGCTGCGAGCGAACTCATATAACCGTTGTAAAAGATGTTACATAAATTAGTTGTAAATTATATTTTATGCTTATATACCGTTTAGTTGTATAGAATACACGACGTGATTGATACGGAATTCGTGTGACCCGCTTGGGTGAATTGATCGAATAATAATTTTGAATATTTTAGACTACATTAGTAGGTACGTAAGCACCGATGATGGACATAGATTGGTGAGTATTTAAAAGCCTTCAGGTCGTCTCGTTTTAAGGTTTCTGTATTCTATTAAAAAAAGAATAATATTTATTTGGCAATAGCAGTGGTGGCCGAGTGGTAACGGCCCCGACTTACGAGTTGTAGGTCCCGGATTTAAGCCCGTCCAGGCGCATTACTTTGTGTAATTTATTTAATCACCACTGCTCTCAAAACGGTGAAGAAAACATCGTGAGGAAACCGGCATGTCCTAGAACCAAAAATTCGAAGAGATGTGACATCCACCAACCCGCACTGGACCCGCGTGGTGGATTACGGTCCATTCCCTCTCTTAGAGAGGAGGCCTGTGTCCCAGCAGCGGGAACATTAAAAGGCTGATGATGATGATGATGAATAACCATTAGGTTCACATAACAGTCACAAAGAGGCTCAGGGGAGACCGTTATGTCTCAGGGATGTGCCCTAACAGGCTTTGCACTGAGGGGGTTCCGGAATGGTCTTTTAACAGGTAACGTGGCCCCTTCTATGCGCTGATGGTGATCACCGGGGTGGTTTTAGTGAGGTAAAAATCCCACACTCCCCGGACTTATCCCCAAAGTCCGGGTGCCTTTTGAAGGTTTCCTCTCGAAAACAAAAAAAAAAGGTTCACATACCAATAATAAAAAGAATCAGCCAAGTGCGAGTCGGATTCCAAAACTCCAAACTTACATCTTACATGTAAGTTTGGAGTTATTGAAAATACCGATTCGCAAAACAGTTATTTTGATGTAAATTGTCGGTTTTCGGACTTTATCCTTTACTTGTGCTATTAGGCGTTGGTTCTTGCCAAATTTCATGATTCTATGGGCGGGTTTCTGAATTGAGTATTTTGAATTAAGAACGTCTCAAACCATACTTAAATGCTAAATTTTGACAGGTTTACAGGCTAAAGTAAAGTTTGAGTAATTTTCAACTTCAAATGCTTAAATCAGAAATCGTAGGCATATTTACGGGAAGTATTTTAATAAGCTACTTAAATACTTAACTATTTTAATAAGCTAACTTCTCTCCTAGGTAGACGTCAAAAGAGAGAGTAGTGCGGAAAAGGGAGACCCCGGCCTTTGGCCTGTAGTGAGACAAAATATAGTCTAGTTACCTTAGATTAGGTACGTAGTGACACTAAAAATATTTCGGAATTAGTAATGCTCCCATAAAGCACGTATCTGATTAATACTGGTCCGGCTTTTGTCTATGGGAGAATAAACCCACTACATCTAAGGGTGTTTGTAATATCATGCGGATCATTCGTTTTTCAAGGCAAAAAAGCGCGTCTCGCGTGCGTATTGCTCGCATTACTATAATACTAATTGTTTATAAAGGACACTTGCGGAGATTACGCATGCGGAGAAAATCTGCATGCGTGATGAAATCTACACGATATTAAAAACACCCTAAGGATATAATAGCCCAATCACAGCTCCAAACGAGCCTCCAGTAATGATCAAAAATGATCGACTTTCACACCATCGGTACCTCTTATCTCTGATTGAAACCAATTAGAAAACCATAAACTCCGCACTAGTTTTTTTTTCTTATAGTATCCTCTAAATACCATAGACAGAAAAATCACAGTTCGAAATCATAGAGAAATCTTTAATTGACGCAATAAAAATAGTTTTGTATCCGAAATTTGATGTTTAGGAATCAAATATTCGTGGTATTTGGCAACCAGTTCTTAGAAACAGGTATGTTTCTGGTATTTATAATTTACTACGAATACTGTAATAGGTCGAATTGCAGGACAGTTTGTGTGAATTCAATATATATTTTTAATTAAGTAATAATATTTATTTATCATTTTTATTCAAGTACCCATCAAAATGATATCTACCAATGATACACATGATCTTAAAATATTAGCTAAACTATTTATACTAAAACCTACCTATATACATAATTTAAAATACAAAAACACAGTACCCTTGAAACAAAATAATAATAATAGCAGGATGAAACGCATTGGACAAGAAAGAGAATATAACAAAAATGAAAGGAAAAATAATTTAGGGGCGATCTGAGGTCGATTTTCATCTTACTATTATTTTTATTAACTTTTTACCTTTTTCAAACGCTTCGGCACTGGTCTATAGCTGTGTATGGGATAAATAAAATCACTAAGCTGATTAATACTAAAGTTAATTTAACCATCGAGTAAATCAAATGCAAATAGAGAAATAATAAAACATTGTTAAATGTCAAATTCCGTCTTTGATTTACATTTCAGGGGGCTTACTGTCGAGTTTAATTCCGATCGGTCGATATTGGAATTGTCACGTTAGGTAAATTTGATGCTTGCGCCAAATGGTTTAAAATTGCGTGACCACACTTCAAGCCCAATCCCCATTTTACTTAGTTTCCCAAAAAAGTCACGCAATTTGGCATCGAATTCAAGAGTACCTAACATCACAATTCTAATTTCAACCGATCGGAATTAAACTCGAGAATAAGCCCCCAGTGCAAAAAATATAGCTTAGGCATCTTATCAATAGGCCCGAAATCTTGAAAAAAATGCAGTAGGCCTTTAAAAGCCCGTCTTAAAATCACGGAAAGCTTAGAAATTATGTTTTTTAGCTATGTTTACAAAAAGGCATTCGGTTTCAGAACTATTTAATTAAAGTATTGTAGCGGCAAATAAGTTGAAATAAAATGGCCGTCGTTGCTATGGTTACGCGCAGCTCCTCGCTGTGCTGCACTTCGATTGAATACCTAAAATCTGTGAATTGGAAAAAAACGATGAATGAAAGTTAATCGCCATTTTTTTTTCAACTTATAGGCAGCGTAAAATACAGCGATTTCTAACAGGGCTCTGTCTCTACCGCTGCCGCTTTTCAACATCGACATACGTACGCATTCTTGTATATTTGGTGTGTTAACGTTTGGCAAACGTTCGGCACGCATGAATGTGGAATAGCTAGGTGGAGCGTAGAGAGGTGTTCTGTACGACTACGAATAACGAGGACGCGAGATGGTGTCTACGGCGACGGGGTGAGCTTGATACTTTGACAAGATATTTTGATGCTTGTGGTTTTTTTTTATCTCCAATCTCCAATCCCGCCCTTGGGCGGAGCGGTAAATAGTGTTAGACTCTTACTGACTAAAAACCTACCCCGTTCCTTCGTTGCCTATCATACCGGGGCTGAGCCATCCTCTCAGAAAACGGCCCTTGACCCCAGCAGGCTTCGACCCTGCCTGCCAGCAGCTAGCAGGCTGGACCACTATTGTGGTTGGCATTGAGTTGTCATAAATGTATTTGGATTATTTATCTTTTTTGTTTTTAATTGCTTTTTTTTGTTATTTTTTAATTTTTGAACTTGTTTTGTAATGCACCAAGTGCAACGCCATTTTATCTCCAGAAAATTTCTGTCCATACCAGGTTGCCTGGAAGAGATCGCAGAATGCGATAAAGCCCCCCATTGTATGTTCTTAAATTTAAGGCTCAAATTGTTTAATTTCCTGTCTTGGTGTACAATAAAGCACATATAAATAAATAAATATATATATTTTTTGCTAATCTTTATTTGAAAAATTTAAATAAAGTGAGGCCAGTTTACAAAAAAAAAAAAAAAAAATACAACCGACTATAATAGAAGAAAGAACTGGGCTAGTGCGAGTTGGATTCGCGCACTGATAATTCCGTATAAACTCATTGATATTGTTCAATTTCCGAATTGAGTCTCGAAATTTTCTTCGTGTTACAAAAATGTGTATTTTTTTCGTGACGTAACAACAAATTTACTGTTTTCAGATTTATTCCTATGTCTGTAGTATAAGACCTCGCTTTATACCAAATTTCAAGATTCAGGCTAAACGGGAAGTACCTTAGTTTATTTTTTACTTTTTTGTTGTGGTACCTACCTTACTCTTCAGCCGAACTCAAATAGCGTGCAAGTTCTATCTCGGCTTATCGCGACGCTGGGGTAGGACACAAAGGGACGGGCTGGATCGAACAAGGCAAAGTGAAATACTTACTCCAGCATTTATTAACTTCTCATTTCATTTTCAGCTCCAGATACATTCAAATGCCTTTCCAGGGCACATCTCTGTTTAATACAGTAAAAATACAGGGGTGCGTTATGTTAATTTCTAAATATATCAACATATTCCTTCTGCTGAATTGAATCCTTTAATTGGTTCAAGCGTTGAAGCATGAAATGAACACACGTTCTTTGGTCATGATGTCTAGAATCCGAGTTTCTTCAGTCTATTAACTTTCATTTCACAAACAATCATAAATCAGGCAAGGGTTTAATGAATTAAATACAGCATTGGTTTTCCTTTGCCGGAGATCCGAAAAAATATAATAACTGAAATCCCTTTGCGGCGCTCGTAGGCCAATAAAAAAAAGGTTACTAGATAAATTGTAGAAAATCGTCTCTAGTTTCGTTTTTTTATATAAACTGTTATTATAGTTAAATGAGTCTAAAAAGAGATATTGCCAAAAAACTGCTTTTAGGCGCCATTTTTTCAATATGGCGACGCGAGCAGCAAAAATAAGAGGTGACAAAATTAAAATTGGAAAGAGCTTAACAAAATTTCTAAAATTATTATCAATTTTCAAAACTCCCGGAAAACTTTCCAGATAAAACAAGCAAAATGACTTAAATACATAAATAAATAGCATAAGCCCTTCCGACTGTGCCCCTGTGCCAATTTTGGTTTAAAACTATTTTAATGAAAAAGAGTAAATAAGTTGGTACTTACCAAAACCTGCAGCAGGAGTTGTACGTTTTCCTAATATGATTATTGTTTTAAGTATTCAAGAAGCCTTACCTGCCAAGTTCAAGGATAAATATTCACAAAACAATGAAATGAGCGTGAATTTCCTTAATTATGTTTAGTTTGTACAACAAACCGGTAATGCTTGCTTCCTAATAGTAATTAATTATAGCTATTGTTAATTTTATGAGGCGGTGATTTCAGACGTTTACACATTTTCGGTAATGATGCTTAATTTTAAGTAAATCGTGTTTTTTTAATGATTAATGTAATGATGAGTTTTTTTTTTCCTTAACATGTACAAGCATTTCAATGAAAATATGTAAACCAATACATTACAATAAACTTAATAAAAAATCGTGTACATATATTTCACAGTGATGAATAAAAAAATATTGTCCCATCTTGCTTAAAGTATCAACATCGTTACGTTGTCCTAAAATAAGTAAAGGTGAGGTGCTCAGACGCAGCGAGTGACGTGTCTTCTCACTTCTCTTCCTCCAGTCAGCCGCGAGCCGCCGCCCGAGACGGACGTACGTTCTTGACAGTTCTCAATGAAACGCAACTAATTTATTAATTGGTGTCGCTAACTGTGCTTGTTCCACAACATTTATAAACACATTTTAACGTTACAAAATCGAACATTTCGGTAAGTTTTGTGAATAAAAACCTAGTTTTGAAGGACAGTGTTACAACGGATTTGTAAGAATATTTCAAGTGTTTTTTTTTTTCGGTAAAAATTTCTGTACGATTCCGGGATTGCCATTGTGGATTGAAAAGGTTGGTTACAAAAACGGTTAATCTTATTGATTAGTTAAGGTTTTTTGTTAGTTTTAGTTTGTAGTTAAGCTGTGCGGTGAACTTAGCAACTTATTACAGTTAGCTTAGACGGAACTTAACTACTTGAATGTGTGTGTGTTGTAAAGCCATTTTCTCTGAAGAGAATTGTGTTTAAGTTAAGACTGGAAGGTCAACGCATGAAATAACATTAAAAAAGAACTGTTTAGAGATGGTTCAGTGAAGAAGGTTAATAACCTTATTCTAGTGGTGATTGTAACCTCATTGTCTTTACGACTTAAAACTCAGAAAGTGAAGTTAATTCACAGACTCGAAATCTACGTTTTCTCAAGGATAATGTACGGAAACTGGGCCAAGTTTTAATTGAAGTCAGAATTTTAACTTTCACACGAGTAAAAGTGAAGAAATTGTCGTTTTGCGAATGTCAATACGAGTTTTGAGGCCGTTTAGGTGTTGTATGGGTAAATTGAGGTGATTGCCTATCGGATGGGCCCGGTTTGAAGCTTGCAGATTAAGATTCTTCGGTCGAACTATAATGAGTTTTTGAACGCTGGTATTTTAGGGTTAAGTAATCGATTTGTTTTTAATATATTTTTTGATAATTCACCAAATAACTTCTCACGCTCTGGATGGAGCGAGAGGGAATGTCAAACTTTTACTGACTAAACCCACCTATGTTTCTTCAGTTGCCCTTTGCATTTCAGCTCATCTTAGGGCTTACCATAACGTGTTAAAATCAAGCGTGCGAGCGACAGAGAGGGATGGAAGCTACACACCCCATAAAGCTCCACCCCTTTAACAGTTCAGTTTGGGTGATAAAATGGATTGTGTTAAGGACTCGTAGTTGCTTTTGGTAATAATGTTGGGAGAGACTTAGCAGTGTTTTTTTTATGGTAGGTAAAATCATCCAATGACAAATCCCGCCCTTGGGCGGAGCGGGAAATAGTGTCAGACTCTTACTGACTAAAAACCTACCCCGTTCCTTCGTTACCTATCGTGCCGGGGCCGGGCCTTCCTTTCAGAAGCTGACCTATGACCCCAGTAGGCTTCGACCCTGCCTGCCTGCAGCTAGCAGGCTGGGCCTCTTCGCTGTGCTGACAGCTCCTTGAGGCGCGCGGGAACAGCGCCGTCGACGACTTGGGCTCAGTCCGGTCGGTTACCAGACGATCGGACAGCGTGCTACCCATTGCACACCGTCCGCAAGCCAGAGTCTTAGCAGTGGTTGAGATTTAGTAACAGATAGATAATTTTAGATCTAGTGATTTCGGTGCGAGTAGACATTACAAAATCTGTAATAATTTTTATATTGAAGTAGATTTAACATAGCAAAGCCAACAGAAAATTACTTCATCTAACTAGCCTAGGTTATGACATACTCGTAGGCTGCTGGAATTTTATAATTTTATTTGAAACAAAACACAAAATAAACCTATCAAACCTTTTTCAAATACCAATACCTATTTAGTGCAGTATAGTTTTTAGTAAGTATTCTAGAAATAGTCTCTTAGGCCGATTTCTTTTTTTTTGCGGTGGAGTTTTACTAAACTGTCGGACTTCAACTGACTAAAACTCACCTGGGTTCCTTTTATTGCTTTTTGTGTTCCAGTGTCGCGGTTAAATTAAAAATATTTATTTATTGAAGCTATTGAACCGTTCTAATTGGTTGTTTCCTATGGAGAAGAACCGACAAGAAATTACCCAGTAACTTTTTTTTGATGATTGAGGTAAGAGAGGATGGTGTAGACCAACATTTAACCAAATAAGTTATATAAAAAAAATACATACAGCCGAACATAGAACCTCCTCCTTTTCGAAGTCGGTTAAAAATGGCACTAACTGGTCGGAACTTTATAACATTCTGAATTAAATTCTCATTAAATACGGAAATGTAAAGGTTTTCTCTTCGCCAATAGCTAATAGGAAATGGTTACAATGACCGTACCCAATGCGATTAGCATACCGGCGTAGAAACTGGTCTGGTCGAACGAATCAACCGGCAGGGAGAGATGTGTCACTGTGGATGAAGCATTTGGTTACTTGAGTTGGTTGCTTAGAGAACGAAGCCTAGCTTCTGCCAGTGGTTTTATCCGCGTGGAAGTAGAAAATTATTCCAAGGTATAGGGTATAGGTATAGGGTGACTGGTAATTAGTGAACGATACTGAAACTCGTGATTGTAGTCATGAAAACAACCTGAAATCGCGAAAAAAATCAGCCAAGTTCAGTAAATTTTGACCAGTTAGGCGAACACAAATGTACTGACCAGCAAAACCCTATATATAAAGTGACTTTTCTGCCGGTGTGTCAAATTTCATCCAAATCTATTCAACCGTTTGAGTGTGAAGGATCAACAAACATACACACATACATACAAACTCTTGCCTTTAAAATGTTAGTGCGATTCCATTGAACTAAGGGGAGGCCTGTGTCTAGCCAGCAGTGGAAACATAGGCGGACTATGGTAAATACTCCAATTTATTACCTTTCAGAGCCGATTTTATAATCGTCAGTAGTGCTATTAAGAATTCTTATGCGATCCAGTGTACGACCTAAATTGTACTGTTAAAACGGTTCTCTTTGTCACTCGCGCAAATTACATTTTAGCTTCTAAAATCATGTTAAGTCCTTAGCTAAGTTATACTTGTTTGACATTATTTTCCATTCAAATGCCGACAATGTATTACCACCCTATTTATTACCCTGAATAAAAGCTTCTGTCTGTTGAAAAATATCCGATAATCGCTAAAAAGCTCACCCTGATCAAGAAAATCATAAAATTGTGTTGCCTATTGAAGAATTACGTCTGGTTAAGAGTATTTTCAATGAAAGTTCGCTTTAACTTTAAAATATGGTGGTTAAATATTTTTATTAAGTACTTATGTGGTCTTCTAAAATGACTCTCTTCCCACTACACTAACCGCTGTCTTCAATAACTGTTACTACGTATCGTGTCTAAAAACCATTATCTTATCTGTCTCAATCAACAAAGGATCTAGATAACATAACAATAATATAATTAGGAACTAGTAAAAGATACCAGATATTACACTAGTGAGCAGTGGTGGCCCAGTTGTAATGGCTTCGGCTTATGAGTTGTTGGTCGCGGGTTAGAACTCAGTCTGCCGTATTACTGTGTGTATTTTTATTCATCACTACTTGTCCCAAAACAGCGAAGGAAAACATCGTAAGGAAATAGGCATGTCCTAGAACCAAAAATTCGAAGACATGTGACATCATCAACGGGTCTGCATGATGGATTACGACCCATTTACCTTTCCTAGAGAAGAAGCCTAAGTGCGAGCAGTGGAAACATATACCACATAAATGAATTTTAATGAGCGTTAATGAAGTAATTAGCGCCTTTTATATTTACGTAGTTACGTCTTCTTGCAAGCCAGTACATGATCATAAATCTTTATTTATATTTTAATAGCTAAGTTCACGGTATGGTGGTCTGGGTGGCTATGACTTCACTAGTGCGGAAATATTCAGAGAAGTGTATAAAATATGCGAAAGTGAGTCTTCTGTCTGACTGGTTTTTTGATGAATTGTGATTGAGAGGCAGATTTTTCGTTGGAAAAATCATGGACACGGAATAGTTTGCATAAAAAATGACAACTTTATTTATTTATTTATTTATTGTCCACTTTATTGTTGGCACTTACAAGAAATACAATAACGAAAACTTATGTCTAAAATATAAACAATAGTTTCTTCTTCAACCTTAGGTTGCTATCATTGTAATATTCGCTTTTGGAGTATGTGTTTCCCAATAACTACAATCTGGAGGTTTTTCAGTTAAGATTGAAAGACTCCCAGAGTGTACTTCTAGGCAAGCGTGCTCCATCGTCGACCGCATCATCGCTTACTATTGTATTGTTATCGTTTTTAGCAACTAATCATGTTTTTTTTTGTCACATTCATGTGGCCATTTAGAATTCATATTCTTACTTTTTTTATAATGATGTATAATAAAAAACAAACACAATATATTTTTTCTTGATAAATAAATAAATACTATTAGTTGAGATAGTGGTCGAACGCGAGCCAATCAGTAATAATAATAAAAAAAATCTCAGTTACTTATTTATTAAAACTTCATGAAACACAAGGCCGATTTAATGCCTTAGGCATTCTCTGCTTAAATTTTTTAGAGAATAATTATTAAAAATGACGAAACAATCGGATTTGGGTATTATTAATGTCATGATAATACTATCAAAACCCGATTTCTAAAAATTCTTTTTCTAAAAAAAATTACTTTAAATCACTCTCCTATTAAGTTTGAGTGTCGCTTAGTCATTTTTGCCTTTTAAACGTGGGTACATATAACCAAAATTATTTCATGTCGCTTCTATTACTACAATGATACAATTAAATGGTCTCCAAATTCGCCTGACCATCGGAAAGTCAATGTAACAGGTGCTGATAGGTGGTAACAACCACTTTCCTTAAGTTAACTGTCGCTGTCTATCAACAAAAAACCATGCGAAGTTTTTCTTCTCTTTTATATAATCTGTGCAATGCCTAATCTGTCTTTCACTAACGACTTTTTCACTTTCCGATCTTTAGGACTTTCTCTATCAGAACTAAGACTCACATAGTATGAATATACATAATGTGGCCAGCCCCTTTGGACATAGCGTGATTAGGTAGCATTAATATGATTTCGTTGAAGGATTTCGATAGTGAAAGTTTGATACGTTTAGATTGATCTAGTGTTTTCTTCAAGTTATATGAAGGCTTATAAAAAAATATCGGTTTTGAAATTTGAGTTATTTGTAGCAATGTTTCTTTGTCAAAATCTGGTTATGTATATACGAACCGATGTCTGCGGTTTTACCCACGTTATAGAAAGAAAGAAATCCCGAAAAATATTTTAAAAAATTACATACTTCCACGAACTTTAGGTATACATACTCTACTTATTCCAGCTATTAGAGACAATCTTCTGACGTCATCTTCTTCTTATCCTCTTCTTAAACTTTGGGTCGGCTTCCAGCAGTGCTATTCTCTAAGAAAACAAATAGGTTCATTGGATTAACAGTCTAATGAATAGGTAAATTAGATTAACAATCCAATAATACCTATTTTTTGAATTTCGTCGCTGCGGCCAGCGCTGTTTGCCACTGAATACCCATGTTTTGCATAGAGCGATTGCCTCTCAGACCTCCACAACCCAGTTACTGGGCAACACGATATTTCTTTGATAGACTGATGGGCAGACTTACTATCGTTTTACTACCTATGACGATTGTTAGAGATCTTTTTTTTTAGATGGGAAATTTATTCAATAATATCTGCCGCCAGATTTTTACTGCCTAAAACCTACTCCTATTGTTTCTTTCTCTTCGTTCCAGGGCCCCGGGGTACACTCATATTACCCATGGCCCCAGTAGGCTTCGACCTTGTTGAGCCCCTACGGTTTGCTGAGATCTCCATGAGACGCGCGTGGAACGATAAGCCCCGTCGACGACTTGGGCCCGGTCCGGATGGTTACCGGAGGTCGAATGGCGAGCTACCCATTGCAAGCTTTGATAAAATTGTTAGACATCTACGGTCCCAGCTGCCATTACTACCAAGACCAATTTACTGATATACAAAGCAAATATAACACAGTCCAAACTGCAATAATTCACACCGTGTAACTTCATTAGCGTTGTAGTATTTGCGTTATTAACCGATCGTTCACGCCTCTCTGCATTGCTCCGACAATTTGTGTGTACAAAGTTGTTTCGTACAGTCAACGAAACAATTTGGTATGACAGCAGAAAATAAAAAAGAATATTAGGCAAAATTACTTGTAATCGTGTGCATATAAGTTTTTAAAGGCAAGCTAATGTTTGAATATTAAAATTAATACTCAATTTCAAGTTTTCTGTACAGTCTTGTTCTGTCTTTGATATTTTAATTTAATGAAGGTGTTTTCAATGACAGCAATACTTTTTTTTTCATCCTTTCGCTATTGAGTGAGCGAGAGAGCATGACAAATTTTTACTGACTTAAAACCATACCTGTGTTTTCCAGTTTTTCTTTGTGCTCTGGTTTCCATTTCAGAAATTCCCCCACGGTTTTGCTGGCGTCTCTTAGAGGCACGTGTGGAATACTTCGTGCCGTCAACAGTAATTTAGCTTCAAATTTTTGAACTGACCGACATTTTGACAGTTAAAAAGTGCATGTAATTGGTCTATTTGAAATAAAAGATTCTGATTTCTGATTTCAACGACTACTTGGGTTTCGTTCTTAACGGCCGGGCGGACGGCGAGCTACCTATTACTCGCCGTGTTTTTTAAAATCCTTTTCTTATATATTTTTTAAAGATTTAATGCAAAAACATTTTTATACTCAAGAGTCATACTGTAGCAATTAGATCAACGTAGCATAAATTCTTTCATCTACTTCTTTCTATAACCATTACTATTATGTAATCTAATTTAATTTATGTATTGTATCTATATATGTGTACATTTATTTACTGTTATTAATAAATATAATATTTTATTTCGGTAAAAAATAAATATTAGCCCTTACTGTCTCTCTGCTCGGCAAAGGCCTCCCCCAAGTTTAATTTTAGTCCATTTTAGTCCATTTTAACTTTTATAATTTTTATGTCCACACTGCGTCTACATTTCTCATCCAACTCTCCTGTCGCAGGTCTGCTGGAAGAAATTTCGCTAGAAATAAGCAATACCTTTGTACTCTTTTATCTGTATTTGTTCTTTTCTTTTTTAATTATTTGTGTGTACATAAATAAAATAAATACTATAAGCAGGTCACATACAATACCTCTTTTGTTGACTGTACGCACAGATTTTGTAAGTACATTGCAGTGATCGATTGCCTGTAGGCCGAGGCATTGACTGGTGATAGCAAGGTCACTAGTTCAATTTTAAAATGGTTTGTACACAGACTATGGTGAACGAAGGGTTGACGTAATCAAAACCCGCTGGAGTACTCACGACGAGCAAAAGGTAGCTTACCGTCCAGCCGTTCGGTAATGTCCGAACCTCAGTCATGGATAGTGCCTAGTGTTCCACACACAGCTCAAATACACTGTTAAATTTTGGTCGTAGTAATCCCGCGGAGGGTTGATTAGGTACATGAAACACTATCGATCTTAAAAAGAAAATTAAAAAAAAAACTTTTTTTTAAACTCGAATTAATTTACTCATGTACGAAATTAATTTCTTTTAGTAAACGTCAGCTGAGCGAGGCCAATGAACTGTAGGTAGTTAGTACGCAACGACCGACAACTACCTACAAGGTCATTGACTCGTTTACTTAAAAATAATAATTTCGGACATGCGTATATTACCTTGACTTTTAGAAAAAAAGTAAGTACTTTATTTTTTAATTTTATCTTTACAAATCGATAGTGTTTCATGTGCCGAATCGACTCTCTAAGGGATTAAAACGACCACAATTTAACGGTGTATATTTCAGCAAAACCGTATGGGGCCAGCAGGTCCGAAGCCTACCCAGGGTCATGAGTTGACTTTTGAATGGGAAAGCAAAGTCAAGGCAAAGAAAGAACATAGGTGTGGTTCTAACCAGTTCCAGACGGGCGAAGCCGCGGGCAGCAGCTAGTTAAACCGTAATTATTTTGCTCCAATTTCAATTATTCAAAGTTAATTAATATACATTCCGTAATAAAATAACTTCAGTTTAAGCTGGTGATCTTGAACTGAAAGGCGTTAAGTGACAGTTAAATATAGTTGAGTTCAAGAACGTTTCGGTTAGAATGTCAGCAGGTGATCGAAAGGTTGTACGTTTGAATCCCGTCTCATGAACTTTGTTGTGAACTATTGTTCAAAAAGTTCAGGTTGTTTGGCAATGATAGATTCAGACAGATAAAATGTATCATACTTTACAGTAAAGGCGAAAAACTGTATATGCTCGTTTTTACTTTACGCTAAAATGTCTGAAGGGATTTAGATGAAATTTGGCGCACGAGTACACCATGTCCTAGAATACGATATCATCATTTTCCTGCCCTTATCCCGTGTTATTTGGGGTCAGCGAAACATACTTTTTTTTCCATTCTTTTTCATATTACTCCTTACACAATCCATTCATCTTTATTTTGACCTCCCTCCCTTCCACCCCTACGTACACTCATAATTCTTTTAATAGCATGCCTTTCATCAGTCTTCTTCACATGATTATGCTCTGTTAAACGATTATAATTATTTTTCAACTTTTCAGTCACTGGTTCTACTTTCAAACATTCTGGAACAGGATTTTTTATAACCTTTTTTATTAAGGGGATTTTCGTACACTATTGCGACGATGTCAATCCCATCGTACCTACTATAACACTTCAAATACACAAACAAAATAAAATATTGTCTTTAATCTGTTAAGGAATACAGTACCTTGCCATATTATTAGGGATAGCGCTCAGATTTTATAATGTCAACTTTTAACTGAATTTTGCAGGCAAGTGGTTGGTTGTAGGTTCTACTGGTATTTTTTATTTAAAGACTTTATTGATCATGATTACAAAAACAAAAAATTAGAAAGCAAAATCATTTAAATATTTTTGAAAAATAAAGATACATAATAAGATGGACGAACATTATCAGTGTCAGATTCCATTCGTCGTGGTATGCTCTCTATGCAAGTTCTGGCAATCTGTTGCAGGTTTGTGTTATGATGCCACTCTTTAATGAGAGCTCAGCTCATGCTTAATAATAATAATTATATATTCATTTACATGCTTAGTACTGATCACTTGCTAAGCGATCGCCTGCTTGATGAGTTCCCAAATGTTTTCAATAGATTTCATGACCGGTGCATTACTTGGCTATGGTAAAATATTAATATTTTTTTGAGCCAGGTATGCAGCAACACTCCTGGCTTTGTAGCACAGTAAACCTTTGGTGCATTACAATTAGGTTTGGCTAAGATGCCATTAAAAACCAGGGCTTTTTAGAAGCAGGCGTTGAAGTTGACCGCAATGGATGTAGGAACATCCACTGCGGTCAACTTTAACGCTTTTAAAATAATGTTTCTCTTGTCTTTGTATTGGACACATTCCACCAACACATGCTGTACAGAGCACATAAGCTTTTATTTAGTTCACCTGACCGATCAAATCTTGCAAATTAAATTTGATCCACTTCCCGGTTACCGATTGAGCTGAAGTTTTGCATGCATGTGTAAATCGAGTGACAATGCAATATTATGATGACATGGTGCTGATCTGATGATGGAGCTGGAAGGTGGCTGTGGGAACTCCGTCGTTAACGACACAATCCCTTCGAGTTTAGGCTCGCTTGATTCATATTGACGAGTATGATAACGGGTCTGATGATAATAATAATAATAATAATAATAATAAAATGCTTTATTCGTAGTTCAGACAATTTTACAATAATAAATACTTCTGCCAAACTGCATCGCAGTTTGTTGGCAGACGTAGCAACCGAAAGATGGCCATAGGAACTCGGTATTAAGTGCAATAAGATAACACATCTTGTTTGAACTTTTTGAAGTAGTCTTGCGCGGTATTTATGTACATATCGTGCTATAAGAGCTTCCTATGAAAAAAATGAATTTCTGACTTATGGTGTAATCTGCTAAAATTTTGTCAGTTCCTTTGATTAGTGACTTACCATTAGATTTCTCTGAATATGATAAAGTCATTCTATCACCATTTGTTTACGAGACCAATAACCGACCAATGATCGACCATTATGATTTAGCAGATTAAAAACTTTTACCAAAATGACAATGGGATTGTGTAGGAATGTCGAATTTACAAAAATAGCAGACTTGGGCCCCAGGATACATGATACTTTATATACTACTACTTTACTTTATATCCTGGGAGTACAAGCTATTGGTACGAGCAGCAGCATCAGCAGCATCAGCCTTATAATGTTCCCACTGCACGAGACCTCCTCTCTAGGAGAGGGAATTGGCCATGCGAATGCCCATGCGAATCCACCATGCGGGCCCAGTGCGGTTTGGTGAATGTCTTCGATTTTTTTGGTTGTATAACATGCCGGTTTCCTCACGATGTTTACCTTCACCGTTTTCACAAACTAGCAAATAAATAATTTAAACCATAACTCTTAAAAAAATATCGTTGCATTGTGACCGCAGCGGAAGAACCTTAAACATCGCGATCGAAAAACGATTCATTGTAATTGCAACACTTGAACAACACATAAACAACAATAACAACAAACACAAGAATGTTGTTTGTTTGTGTTTGTAATTGAAACAATCGACGTTATTGATTGATCGGACGCGTCGATGTTGACAGATGGGCAATGTTGCTATGTAGTATAAATTAGTCATCGAATTGGTATGTCATTCTTTGCCTTAATATATAAAAACTCAATGGTTTGCTGGAAGAAAACTCAACTTTGAGTTAAGCTCGCCTATGTATATGACCTCTATTTTGCATTTATTTTTTAGCTGTTATGGTGTACAATAAAGAATTACAAATTAAAGGAATTATGCTGGTGGATTATTAGGGCTACTTGCTACTGTCTTTTTTTTAGGTGGGAAAATCATCTAATGACATTTTCCGCTCTTGGGTGCAGTGTGTGTCAGACTTTTACTGACTAAAAACCCACTCCTGTTCCTTTGTTGCCTTTCATACCAGGGCTGAGTCTTCCTTTTAGAAATAGACCCTTGGCCCTAGTAGGCTTCGACCCTGCTGGGCCCCTACAGTTTGCTGACATCTCCTTGATGCGCGTGTGGAACAATACGCGCCGTCGACGATATGGGCTCGGTTCGGGACAGTTACCGGACGGTCGGACGGCGTTTCACCTGTGTGTGGGTAGAAAATTGTCAAGGGAACATACTCTTTGGGTAAAAATAGTACGCGGCAAATAATTTGAACTCGTCGCACATATCGATTGAGACCCAAAAATCTGTTACTGTCCATTCAAGATCGATCGCCATTTTGATTCAACTTATATTTCTCGTAATGTAACACAGTAAAAGTATCGTTCTGTAAGTAGTTAGTTTAAAATCGGCTACTGAATCAAATTCAGCTGTTTTTAAAATAGATTTTTTTTATCAAATTAATACATATTGGTACGTAACTATGTATAACTAAAAAGCTATTTAATATCGTTGTTTATCCAATAAAAATAAGAAATCGTTGAAAGTGCGATCAATTTATTATTATACTAGCTGTTATATTAGTTTCACGGAACAAAAGACATCAACGCGAGATATGATGAATGGAATTGAATGAAATGAGAATCCAATAAAATGAATACATCGATATATATTATATGTAATATTGATCTTTTTTTTTCTGTTAATATTATGGTAATATCAATGGTTTTTAGTAATATATAGAGTGACTGGTAATTAGTGGACGATACTTATCTGCTGGTCCGTACATTAATTTGTGTTCGCCTAACTGATCAAAATGTACTGAACTTGGCTGATTTTTTTTCGCGAGTTCAGGTTGGGTCCCATAGTAAAAGTTGTTTGTTATCATAACTACAATCACGTGTTTAAGTATCGTTCACTAATTACCAGTCACCCTATGTTTTATTACTGCAGTATTTATTAGAACAGTAATATATTGTAATGTTAACACAAACTTAGCTTTGGAAGGGCTCCCACGAGGTGGATTGATGATCTGGTGAGGGTCGCAGGTATCTGATGGATGCGGACGCACAGGAAATTTCGGTTTCTTCACGAAGTTTTCCTTCACCGTTTTGAGAGCCACTTACAATCATGTCTATTTACAAGTAAAGATGAGCGATTTACACCCAGAGTACTTTAACCAGCAATAAAAATAATTATTTCTCAACTGTTCAACAACATTAGCATTATTTATAATTAAGTCTTAGTAATAGCCCAGCGGTACATATTATAAAACACAGTAAACGTGCGGCGCGTGACAGGAAGGGCACGAACCGCCATGTTTAATGTACAGGGTGTTAACATTTGCTGAGATTACAGGTGGATGTAAACTTCTTGATACTTGCTTTTTTATTTTGAGGGTTTTTAAGTTAAGAGTGAATAGGTTACTTCTAGGCAAGTGTGCTCCATCGTCGACCACATCATCTTTTCTGATAAGATAGTAGTCAAGCGCACGCCTATTAAAGATCGTAAAAACGGGCCAAGTCCGCGTTCGGTACGGTCCGAAAAAGGTGAAAAAATCACGTTTGTTGTTTGGTAGCCCCAATTAAATATTTATTTTATTTTTTGTTATAGCTACAATTAAAGTACATCATCTGTGAAAATCGCAACTGTATCTACTACCACGGTTCATGAGATGATGGTTGGTTCGCTAAAGAAACATAGACAACGGATTCTAAGCAATAGGGTCTCGTTTTTACCCTTTAGGTACGGAACCCTAAAAAACAGAAAGTTATGATGATAAATGGTATTATTATAAACCATATACCTTGATTGATATTCTTATATTGTAGGATTCAAATTATTATAGTGCATGCTATACAAAAAAATAAATAAAAAATAGTAAGATCTATAGTAAAGAACACTATAATTACATAAATATTCTAGATCTTTTAAATATTTGTGTAGAGAGAACAGCATTTTGAATGTAAAAATAATATAAAGAAATGATTTAAGAGTGGAGACAAAATATGAAACTGGCTAGAAACTAGTTGAGAACTGTCGTTTCGATCGTAAAGATAGCTGGCGCGACTTTCCTAAAACTATAACATTCCTAGACTTTCCTAAAGCCATAAAGTGTTGTATCATAATTTCGCGAATGGTAATCTGGCGATCAGTTTAGTTGAAAGTTGTAGAACATGCGAGCGCCGCCCACACGTTGGGGAAGCCACTTTCTTTCACACGGCATGCTTGGACACAGGCGTATTTTTTTAAATAAAATATTTAAATACTAGAACTGTTTATTAGTGCACTAGCTTCTGCCAGCAGCTTCGCCCATGTTACTGAAGAAAATATATAGCCTGTGTCCAACGGCGCCGCTAAGGGGGCACAGGGGGGCTACGCCCCCTACCCCCCCTTGAGGCTTGCTTTACAGCTTCAGAGCCTAGTTTAGGCACCAGTCTCCCACAATATAATGCCCATCCTATATGTTATCGTAGATATAAGGCTAGCAATTAGGAGTTATATTGTGGAGAAAAAAACTTTTATTATTATTTAAAAAAAAGCTTTTTTATTATGCTCTATACTTCCAATAGCCCTTGATCATCTCCTTGATCATCAGCTGGTGACGCCCTTTTTTTTTTTGGGTAGGTAAAATCATCCAATGACAAATCCCGCCCTTGGGTGGGGCGGGAAATAGTGTCAGACTTTTACTGACTAAAAACCTACCTTTCCATTCCTTGCCTTTATCCCGGGGCCCGTGGTGACAGTCTCACATAACCTTTGGTGGTGACGCCCTTGCCTGTGTCTCAGTCATAAAGTAGTATTATACTCGTACACCAATGCAAGTTTTTTTTAAATCGGTCTAGAAGTTTATAATGAAGCTGCCATAAAGATGAGCTACTCACTCTCATTCGTGTTATATCTCAAACCCTGTCCTTCACTCATTGACACTTATCAATTTCTGAAGACCTGCTATTGCCATTATGCTGTTCCATATTACTGGGCTAAGTTATTCAAGATGAGATTTAGGTGTCTTCTTAATAAACTAGTGCGCTTCACCATCAACGAATGCATCACTGCTTACCATCAGGTAGGATTGCAGTCAAGTATTATTTTATAAAAAAAAAAATGGACAAATCCAAAGAAAAATAAACGGTTGTTGTGTTTTCATAAATCTTTTGTAATTTCTTGAAGCATAAGTTTTTTTCTTACAAACTATAGGTACTAAGAACTTTTTTGTTTCATTCTTTAGAGAATGACTTCAAATAAATAAACTGTAATTGACATTTCGACCACCCTCGAGCCACATAAAAATGCTCTATTCGAGCAAACGACAGTGAACTCTATCTCAACTGATTAAGGTTACAATTAGGTTTCAGATTTTAGTTTGTAACTGACTAGAAAATTATCATGAGCATAAAATATGAAGTAGCACTTTTGTTTTTATTGTGTTTTGGATACTGGATTTGAAATCTTATTTGTTGCGAGGTTAAGCTCAATTTACTTTGAAGTTCTTTTAGACAATACGTAGTAAGATGTAGTTAAATTATTCGAGTTGTAAGAACGTTGTATGTCTGTCTGTACTGCTAGTTTAACTAGCTTCACTATGGTTATGTTGCATTGTCTGCGGATCGAAACAGTAATGAACTTCTACAAAAAATATTAAACAAAAAGTTGTAAATCTCCTAAGGCTGCTAGAAACAGGTTCGTAGCGACAATATGTCAATGATGCAACAACGCATAACATAACATAATCAGCCTTATAACCACACTTTTGGGATTCAGGCCTCCTCACTAGGAGAGCCAATGAGCCGTAATCAACCACGCCGGCTCAGTGGGATTGGTGGATGTTACATGTCTTCGAATTTTTGGTTTAGACATGCTGGTTTCCTTACGGTGTGTTTCATCACCGTTTTGAAATTGCATCTGGCTGGCTTTGAACTTGCGACCTACAACTTGTAAGTCGGGGCAATTACCACTAGACCACCACTGCTCCTACGCACCTGCCTGCAACAGTGCATTCTTGGATAATATCTCTGATTAGAACAGTTTAAAAAAAACATGTTGTAGCATTGCGCCTTGTCTGCAGAAGCCTAAAAAAAGTTAAAAGTATCAATATTGCTCGTAAAAAAGAGGGTATATTTAAACAAGATAAGAAAATAAACAAACCATAAATTATTTAGTATGATCGTTTCGTTATTTGTCTAGTAAATATTGACAGAGTGAGACAAGAAAAAAAACTATTCTAAGACGTGTTGAAAGAAATTTTTAACACATTTCACTAAAATCAAATTGACTTTAGCAACGAACAAACAATCAAATATGAAGTAGAATTATGAAACACTGATTTGTAATAAGAGCTAGTTTGTGTTACGGTTTTTTTTTTCTCTTTTGAAACTGTGGTCTCATTAAATTTGAGATTACTTTGTATTACATTCAGAATTTTAAAGACTTAAAATTTTTTGTGAGTACCAATTTTAGTCAGTCTCTATAAAAATTGTGTAGGTTCACATACTTACAGACAATTCATTTGTGTGCAATAAACCCAAACACGCTTAGGTTACATTGATTTATTTCAGAGTTCCGGTAGGAGAACCTACCTTTCGGTTTCATCATCAGATCTGTTCGTTATATTAACTCCCCCTCTTCCTTTAGTCAGTCATCGACTGCACGAATAGACAAAGCTATTTTACTTGTTACAACAGTTCTGTTTGGAGAACCTCCTTCTTTTTGAAGTCGGTTAAAAAATCATTTAGTGTTGGATAGCCTGTTTATCAAGGAAGGTTATGTAACATCACGCTACGACCCATGAGAGCGGAGTAGTAACCAAAAACGCGGGTGTAACCGCCGGGAATATCTAGTTTGTGATATTAGTGTGATGTGAACGAAGTAATGAACTGACGATACTTATGCGGTAGAATTACTCGTAGCTACTCATTCCACTGATGAGGTGATTCAAACTCTTTCTAATTAAACAAAAACAAAGGAATTCGTGTAACATGTAAACTTAACATACAAGTATGTAATGTGCGCAAGATCACACGATCTGTTGCCGCACGCCATGCTAATATTTTAAAACGACGTTAAATTGACGCTTACAAGCAAAATCAATTAATAACACGCAACTAATTGCATGAAATTATAACACTTTCTATGAAATTGATAATTGAAATCGTAGTGCTGAATCTTTCAGCAAAATAACTGTTATTTTCGTAACGACTTTGTAGTTGTCACTTGTTGACAAAGTGACTTTCTGATTCCGATAAAGTTATTTTAAAGTTTCCGTACTTTCTTGTAATAAATATATAATGAATTGAATTTATTGTACAAGTGCAGGAAAATATTTCAAAACTGTTTTGTAATTACGTCTAAAATATAGTTCATTTTGATACAAGTGGGAAAGTTTGTCATTGCAGCCGAGGCGAAATTCAGCAGGCAGCTTTTTTGAAAAAAAGCACGCTGGTGATAAACATGTCATATTGAACCTAATCGTAATGCAATAAGAGGCAGTTTTCGAGTAAGTGTATTGAAAAATACTTTTTTGTGATTCGGAAAAATCTTCGAGTCCCGATTTTGATGATTTTTAATTGGTATCTCAAAAACCCATGGACCACCATTGACACATCGAAATTCGAAACTCCAGCATAATATCCAATTTAACTGA
The DNA here is from genome assembly GCA_958295575.1 of Leucania comma. NCBI lineage: Eukaryota > Metazoa > Arthropoda > Insecta > Lepidoptera > Noctuidae > Leucania > Leucania comma. The sequence continues at coordinate 2,800,710 of OY282482.1, read as the reverse complement.
ATTAAGTAGATAATACCGCATTAAGGTTAATTGAATGTTCAAAAACGCCGCCGAATATCTGTTATGTATGGATATAAGATTCTACGTGAAATGATAATTTGGGGACATGAAATTGAACAACACACTTTCTACATTTTTTCTTTCAACATTTTTGGGGTAATAAGTGTTGCGGAAACCACGGCTCAGGTGGAATATGCAATCGAGTTTGATGAAATTCTATCAATTCCTTGATGAAAATATTTCCAATACAAAATCACTTTTACAAAACAAATTGATGAAAGCAAATTGATAAAAACTTTTTACAATTTCGGTTTTACATAAATATTATGTAAAACCGAAATACATAGGTGTTTTCTTTTTTTACTTATTGCACTTTTAATACAGGAAAAAAAATATATCATGTTGTGGAATGTAATAATTTTATTCTTCATCATCATTTCAGCAGAAAGGCTGACGGATATATGCCTCCCCTAAGCGTCGCCATAACCACATCCACCGGATTTACATGATCCTCACCGGAGACCTTGCCATGTACTCTTAACCCACTCCTCTTATCGAGTTATCCCTCTTTCTCGCTCTCACGCCTGACATTTTAACACGTCATCCTAAGGCCCCAGGTCATCGACTCTGCAATTGTCAGAAAATCGCAAAAATTGCAGATAACTTTTTTCACTTTGTACCCTTCAGAATACACCTAAAAGTTCAATAACCTGTCAATATCCAACTAATCAGATTCGGCTTTGTGTTTTATCTATACCACCATCATATTTTCAATTTATTTTCAATACACTTACTCAAAAACACGTTCTTATCCACCGCTATATAGGCACGAAATATACTGTTTTCCACCCTAGTGCAGAAAAATGCGCGTGCTCTACTCCGTCATTAGTTTTATTACATTTATCGTATCTGAATAAAACTTCGTTTGGTATGCGTGCAAATTTGTCACTGCCACCCTCTTTTCCATAACATTTCAAGGTTACTCGCCTACAGCTCGTGTGACAAACTTTCTGCACTTGTATCAAAATGTAATATTTGGACACTATTAGCGTGATAATGGTGCAGAAAAACTCAAAGTATAGTCAAATCATCAAATTTTCTAGCCTTGTACTAAATACACTATAATTTACAAAATCAATCTACCAATTTCCAACAAGCTGCCGAAAGCACGTGTATATCTAGTTATTGGAAAGTGACTCCGTACAGTCCGAAGCCGTTACGTAAGACTTTCAAAGTCTTTGTGATCAACTTGTTACGTCTCCACGGACAAGTTTGAATCGCTCGATTCAAACAGACGCGTGGATACGAGCCTTTTTACACGGTTGTTTGTTTGTGACTTTTGACTATATTGTCTATGTGAGTGATTACTTGTGATTTTTTTTTCTTTGGAAACCGGTTTTTTGTGTTGTTGTGATTTTGTTTTTTTTTGTGGTTAATAAAGGATGTGTCGGATTTGATGGGAGGGTAAGATAATGTTTTGTTGCTAAAGGAATTGATGATAACAATATTTATTGCTTTTTTTTTGATGGAATTTAGTATTAGTAATACACAAGACAAAATTGAATAAGAGCGTATCAAATAATGAATTTCCCCAAAATGGCCGGTACACCCTTTCGAGTGAAAAGAGTGGATATGCATAAATAAATTAGTAAGTATAATGACTAGCATTAATAGCCGGTTTCACTAACCAATCAAGGAAGTGGTATACACAAATACTTTCAAGCTGCACGCAATAAATAAAATACATAAGTACTTAATAATGATTAATCATATTTATTTTTTAACTTTGCTCCACACTAGGAATAACTCCTGTATCGTCGGTGTGTTCAAAAACATATAAAAAAAAGAATATTTGTCCCGTGCAGGAATTGAACTCGTGACACGCAGCATAGCATCCAATTCCTCAACTACTGCGCTAACCGTACCGTCATTTATAATGAACTCTTTGGTTTGATGCATTTAAATAGCGGTTTGTTTCCTTTGTGACGTCTTAGCTTCCTGTGTTTGATATGTTGGCAGCGTGCGTACGCGCATCCGTTCATAAAACCGTTGTTTTATTGTTTATTGTTTGAAGTTTTTAAAAAAATCTTCGGTTTTGATTTGCAACCAAAGAAACAGGGAGCATGTTGGAGCTATTCTCATTAAATTGTTAGACAATTTTTTTTCTCACTTTAGATTTAATAAACGAGTATCGTGTTGCCCAGTAACTGGGTTGTGGAGGTCTGATAGGCAGTCATCATCATCATCAGCCTTTTAATGTTCCCACTGCTGGGACACAGGCCTCCTTTCTAAGAGAGGGAATGGGCCGTAATCCACCACGCGGGCTCAGTGCGGGTTGGTGAATATCACATGAATTCGAATGTTTGATTCTAGGACATGCCGGTTTCCTCACGATGTTTTCCTTCACCGTTTTGAGAGCAGTGGTGATTTACACAAAGTAATGCGTCTGGTCGGTTTTGAACCCGCAACCTACATCATCATCATCAGTCTTAAGTCGGGGCTCTCGGCCACCACTGCTCTCCCAGTCATATAGAATAGGCAGTCGCTCTATGTAAAACACAGGTATTTAGCTGCAAGTATAACACGGCGAATGTAATTCAACCGTATCTGGTTAAACTGGAAGATCCCAAGCTAGTTGGGAAAAAGGCTAGAGAGCTATTAGTTTGAATAAATAAGTTTTAAACGAGCCATTAAAAAAAAAATGGTTCAATCTTTCTCATTACACCCACTTGACATAATACTCCATTTACCACCCAACCATAAACACTTTAAACGATTATAAACGACAGTTAACCTACAAGATGTCACAGCCTATATCACGAGATGATTTGAATTGAATTACGGCAGCCATCTTGGAAATTTAGGCCGCTCTTGTCTTGTTCGTTGGCTGAGACAAACGACAAATTACTAGTCTTATCTTATCTTGTTATAGTTGGAGGAAAGCGGTGAGATGGGTCGATGACATTGCACTAAGGTTTAGGTCAACTGTAGGAAGAATGATAAAATTCTGGCTTGATTTAAAAATCAAGCCTGGATTTTTGGTAAAAATCAGACTGCCCCAAAAGTGTAATGTTTTTCTAGAATATGTTATATTGAAACGTTTTAGACGTTAACAAGTAAGAAAGAGAGTTTATGAGTGCAAGGGAGTGTAAGGTAAGAGTGAGTGTAAAGTTAAAGATGGGCAAGGTAAGAGAGTGTTCGTGAGTGTAAGAGAATGAGGTAGAGGAGTGAGAATAGTGAGAGGGAATAATATAAAGTTGTAAGAGTGAAAAGTGTTATGAGAGGTAAGAGTGGCGTTAGGGTGAATTGTGAGTGTTAAGTGTGAATAAAATATAATACTACAATATGTATGTAGTCTTTATGTTTGTATGTCTGTTTCTTTGCACGTCTTGTAGCCTAAAGCCTACGTAGCTACCAAAGAATTCTAGATCATTAGATTCGTTTCTTCGTTCTCTTGAATACTGACAAATGCTTTTGCTGATTGGACAGGTGATTAAATCTGTGTGGTTATTTTCAAAAGACCATCTCAAACACTAATCTTCATGGTTCTCATATAATTTGACCATTATGTGTATACTGTATGGACTTTGAAAGACACTTTGACCTCTGAGTTTGTTTCCGTGTTTCTCTTTAGGGTAGTCGGGGGGGGGGGGGGAGGGGATTAAGTATCATGTATCATTTGACATTTTTCTTAGGTGTTGGGCTATGTTAATAAAAACAAAAAAATAACGGTTTTTGCCATATTAAGGTAAGGCTTTTAATTCCGAGAGCATGTTCTGATGACTTTCATGACTTTCACGCAGGTAAAAACAGAGGTAAAATCAAGTTAGCCATATAAAAGTGATTACCAGAAGAAAGCTGAAACTCTGCACTGTTCAGAATTACCTGAGATTGAGTGTAGTCATAAAGTTGTGACCTGCGAAACAAGTTTGAGTTATAATACATTTATATAAACAGTGCGGCCTTAAGACGACATTCCATATTGATAGTGTAATGCTTTAAATTTGAATGCAGTTGGTATTAAATTTAAGGTGTTTTTTTAATGCTACAAACTAGTGCTTGACTGCGATCCCACCTGATGGTAAGCAGTGATGCAACCGTTGATGGTGAGGCGCACTAGTTTATTAAGATCCTACTCATTATTGAAGACGCCAAAATTATAATTGGACGGGAAGATCGCAGTAACCAAATTGTTCCAGTCCCTCGACATACGCGGTATAAATGCCGAGGCGAAACGCTTAGTCCGGACCAAGTCTGAATCGTCGACGGTGATATTGTGTTTCTTGCGCGCCTAAAAGTAATGCCAGCAAAACTGTTGGGGTCTTGGAAACTTCTGAAAGAAATGCCGTGGTCCTGAAACGGAACCCAGCAGGATCGAAGCCTACTGAGGCCAAGGATCGATTTCTGAAAGGAAGGTTTGGCCCCGGTATGAAAGGCAACGAAGGTAAAGGAGTTTGTTTTGAGTCAGCTCCGTTCCTTGGACGGATATGAGATATCATTGGATGATTTTCCCACCGACAAAAAAGGACAACTAAAGATATAGGTCATTTTTAGTTTGTTAAAATCTGACACACTTTCTCGCTCCACCCTAGAGCGGAAGATGTCATTGGATGATTCCCACCTCAAAAAAAAGTTTGTTTATATTACGATATATCATTGGCGATATCAATTCTGTGAACTAAGTCCGTATCCGGTAATTTCCATTGCCAAATAAGTAATTTAAGATTTTCTATGGTTGGTAATAAAAATCTAAACAGGGTTATCAAGTTTTTGTAGTAAATATACAAACAAGAGTAATAAACCTTGATAGGTTAATTTAGGTAATAAAGAAATCGCAATTATGGACAAACTTGAAAATACATTATTAAATATGTATAAAATAAAAATCTACTGATTACTGTAATCTAAATCCGAGTGCTGATGAAATTCGGCATCTATTCAAATCTTCTTCGGCATGGCACGGTGATACGGAAAACTCAAATTCAAACGCTTACACATGTCCTCACTGGAAACGGCCGGTTCGGTAGGTTTCTGTTTTTGAATTCTGACGGAAGAAACACCCGGGTCTCTTCACATTTGTGCCGATTGTCCGGAGGTTGTGGTAGAGCATACGGTGGAAATCTGCACCTCTTGGGTGGAGCGCCGCCGTGTCCTCGTGGAGGCTTTGAGTTGATTTGCTAAGAGGTACTATAACTAAAAAGTGTGACATAAAAAACTTTTTCCAAAAAAATACAATAGAAACACCGACTTCCGAAATTATTTTGCACTTTTTTTTTATTGATGTCGGTTATATTTTTACTGACTAACCTTCATGTTCTAAGGCACGGTTCAAGGTTATTCTTTGAAAGCTTCCCGCAGGTTCGAACCACTACTTGTACCACTTTATTTATCTAGGATAAGTTAGCAGACCTGCCAGCAATGTGTCCCACATTATCCGTTGTTTAAAAGTCTCTCATTCTCTCAGCTACCTGCCAATCCATTTGAACTGTACACAACAGCACTACACCGCCTCACATACTCTCAAAGCCTAAGGCGATTCACAGATGGACGAAATGAACGCTTTCACCTGCGCTTGCGATGACTTGCCTGTTCTTAGACATTATATTATTATGTACTTTAGTTTGAGCTCATTTTCTGTGCCGTTTTATAGTTTAGAGAATTACGGTTGATTAGGTTTCACTAATGATAATTAAGTAGTTAATTTCCGTGTTTTTTCTGTACGTAGTTTTGTAGTAAACTTGTTTTTTGTTCCGGCGCTGAAATAGTTTTTTTTTTTTGTAGTTGTAACAGTAGTTTTAGATAGGTAGAATAACTTCATTTTATATCAAAATAGTAAGGAAACTTTTACAAAATTTGACCCCACCACCCTTGGACTGGAGCTACTCTCAAGCGGCTCCTGTCCAACCTGAGATGTCCAGACGCCTCCTGCCGGAGGCTCTACACGGGAATCGTTCGATCCATGGCCCTTTATGGGGCGCCAGTGTTTGCACCGTCGCTGCAACAGCAACCCAGGCCCAACCTGAACGCGTGCCAGAGGATCATAGCAATACGTATGGTGTGAAATTACTGCACGATTTCCCGTGAAGCGGCGAGCCGCCTTGCTGGCCTACCACCATGGGATCTGGAGGCAACAGTCCTTGCACGCATGCGTGATATGCGCTTGGAGATGCAACGCCGGGGCAAAATTCTGCTGTCATGGTGCAATGGTGTCAGTGACAATCGCAACCCAGTGCTGGGTGCGCCATGATTGAGGCGGTAAGTCCCCTCTCTGAGGCGTGGCTGGATATAACCGTAAGGTATTCCTCACCTACCGAATAACGCAGGTCCTCACCTGTACCGGATTCGTGCGGAGGAGACGGTGGACCTTCAAACTTAAAATTTGGCAGTTAGGTTCCTTATATGGTGTAGACATCCGCTAAAAACGAATTTTACGAAACTCCACCCCTAAAGGACGTAAAACGGGGGTTGGAAGTTTGTATGGAGAAACCGACTTTCACGCGGGCGAAGGCACTGGCACAAGCTGGTAGCCTATAAGCCTTCCTCGATAAACAGACAATTCAACACTAGTTATAAAGCTTTATCAATTCGAACTAGCAGTTCTTGAGATGAGCGCGTTCATACAAACAAACCAACTCTTCTGCCCACCGAGCCAACTTACAATCGTTTCGTTTATCGTGAACGCTTGGAATTCGCCACGCTCCCAATTCCTTTGTTTTGACGTCATCTTAACAAAGAAATTGGGGGTGTGGCCAACTCCAAGCGTTCACGATAAACGAAACGATTGTAACTTGGCTAAGAGGGCTGTTTTATAACATTAGTACAGAAGTATAGATTAAAAATTCAACTCGCATATACAAACATCATTTCTTTATGAATGACGCATTGTAATCGGTTTGGATACAATGACTACTTAACCTGTATATGTATTGAAATTTATGAATGTCCTATTTTGTCATAAGAAAAACTGGGTAACTAACGGTTGCAGTAAGTCAAGAAGCTGTCCTACTAACAAACGTATTTAAATTGTATAAATCGTAGGCAGAGAAAAAGTCTACTTTGAGTTAAGCTCCCCTTTGTACAGTCAGGGGTCAAAAGTGCAGTTGCACTCTAGCAACGCTTTTCATACCAGGGCCGAATCTTCCTTTCAAAAGCAGATCCTTGGCCTCAATAGGCTTCGACCCTGCTGTAAATTTACAAAAAATGCCAAGCGACGCCCTTTACATTGCCTTACTTTTAAGATGTTTTGACATATCATACATAATGAAAGCTTTTTGGAACGTTTAGTGGTACAGGGAAGAGTAGAGGGCCAACTTTCTCGCGGCCGATCACCTACCAGATGGACCTCCTCCTCCTCCTTGCGTCGTTTATCCTCAATGCTGAAGGTCGTGACCTCGAAGAATAACTTTCTTATGGACTATATTTCGCCATGTTGTCCTATCTTTGGCGATGTGGATGGCGTCGCAGACTGTGGTCTCCAGTGTAGCACGGATTTGGTCTGACCAACCTATCGGACTCCTGCCCCTGGGTCTTTTTCCGTCTATTTTCCCTGTAAGTAGCAACTTTTCCAAGTTATCACCTCTTTTTCTGGAAATGTGGCCAAAGAAATCCAGGTCTCTGTACCATACAGGAAGATGGAGAAAATGAGGGTGGTGACGAGCTTTCTTTTAGTCTTGCGCGAGATGTTCCTGTCGGCCCAGATGCGATCCAGCTGAAACATAGCGCTCTTTGCCATCCCAATACGTCTTCTTATGTACCAGATGGACAGACCTCAATAAATCATCGTTAAATGTTCCCTCATTGACTGTACACGAAGTGCCCTAAATAGAGAGAGATGGAGAATTCTCGCAAAAGCCGCAACCAAACTACCAGACGATCCATGACCACGACCACTCCGCCAGGAGTTCACGACTGAGGAGAAGAATAGACAATGCCTTACTAATTAAATTGTCATTCAGCAGTAAGAACGTAATTCGATTGATATTATAATCGTTTAGTGCGGAGAGTTGTTCGATAGTAAAAACGGTCAGAAAACAAGTCCACTTTGTTTAACCATTCAACAATAAACCGGTCTTAGTGGTAATCTCAATCTTAAGTATGTTGTATTTCATTTTTTTTTTGTCTGTATCTATCATGCTTCTTTGTTCTTAACACCCTGTATTTTGAGACATCTGGCTCTAGTGATATAGGATATCCTAGTATAAGAGCCAAAGCACCTCTTCCAAATTTCAGGTTTCTAGATCAACGAGAATTACCCCATGAATTTTGATTCCCTTGAGAGTGTCGAAATATATGCTCTGCCTAGGCGGGGCACACCTCTACAGGCACCCCTTTTGGGATGGAGTTTCGTGAAATTCGTTCTTAGCGGACGTCTACACCCTATAAGGAACCTACCTACCAAATTTTAAGTTTGTAGGTGTCATAGTATCTGAGAGTTTTGTGATTAATCAATGAGTGGTATTTCGCTTTTATATATATAGATTATAATATCTCTTTTGTATTTGAAGATGAAAAGCATTCAAAATCAAAATGTCAGTCCAGTCAAGGCTGAAAATATCCAGTCAATGTTGCTGGTAGTAAAAATTTGCATTATATAGTTGTAAGTAATGACATAAGTTACGATTTTTATCTACTTTATATACCAGTGTATGGAGTCATAGTTTTATCTAATTTACATAAATGTTTGGATAAAGATATACATCTATGCTTTGATGTTTTAAGTGCGCAGTTTTATTTTATAAATAAATTGGGAACACTTTTTATCAACATTGGTTAACTTGTATCAATGTTCGATCACATTAAAAAATATTTCTAGACGTGATTTTGAAACTTCCGCCTTTTATAAAAGAGAATTCAATGTTTTTCTATAACAATTAGATATTTGCTGTATGCTTATTTTTGTACGTAATATTTTATAATAAACAACAATTAACATTAAAAAGAAACCTTTTTCTGGTCCATCAAAATTAGTTATTATTAGAGGAAGAGTGCGGGTGTAGTAGGAATATCTCGCTATCAGTTTTGGGCACAAGTAGTACGCGGCAAATAAGTTGAACCTATTCCTATGGACAGCATAACCAATTTATTTATAACTCCTTTTCTATTTTCCAGATCAGCTGATTCTCCCGTTTGATTTGTAAGTACATTATCTTTAATACTTAGTTCAGATCTGACACACAGATGCACTGATGCGGATCGGTGGCAATAGCACCCTGAAAACAAGTTTGAGAGTCCTTAGTCCTTACTCCCATATTCTGAGGCTCGATGTGGAGAGAATGGTCAGGTATATGTAGTTTACTACTGACTACATCTTGTCAGATGCCCACTTCACTGTGTTTATTTATTTATTTACAAGCACTTGTACAACAATACGGAGAATGTTCAAGGCGTTGTACAATAGAGACTCCAAACTAAAAATATACATTTAATAAAACAATAATAATTTTAAACCATAACATGTCCTTACACATTGAGGAAATTAAAAAAAAACTGAAGATCAGCTGAGCGAGTTCAATGACCTGTAGGTAGTTGTCAGTGGTAGCGTACTACCTACCTAAAGGTTATTGGACTCGCTCAGCCGACGATTACTAAAAGAAATTAATTTCGTACATGCGTATATTAATTCGAGTACTTAATTTTAATTTTATCTTTACAAATCGTTAGTGTTTCATGTGCCGGATTGACCCTCCACGGGATTAAAACAATCAATATTTAACGGTGTAAAACCATTCCTAATGCTCCAACACTTAGTACTTAAGTTGAATGCCCTAACGATAGTGATAAAATCACGAACATGTCACGAGAGACAAGTAACATGTTCCAACACGGATGTGTGGAGTGCTAACTGCAGACTTCGGCTTGAATATTGACACTGTCATGTTATAAATGTTTGTCCATTAAATATGCTGTATTAAACAGTGACGTAGGCTATTGTTTGCCTTGGTTTGGCTAGCATAGTAAATAGGTTTTGAATGGCGACTGTACACTTGACTATAACTTTCCAAGATTGGTAGTTTGCCAATTTGCTACTCTGCTTTGAGAATCACGTCTGTCTAATACACTAAGTACCTACTGCAGCTGTGATAGTAAGGTGTTAGAAAACTCAAATTTCTATCACAAATTGTTCTCCCTTTCGCTCCACCTTGTGTGGGAGAGATTATTTGATGATTTCTCAACGAAAAAAGTATGGCCTGTCCACCTAGCCAAGTTCCGCTTGGCTAGGTGGGCAGCGTATATTGTCAGACTTTTACTGACTAAAAAACCCACCGTTTCTTCATTGCCTTTCATACCAGGGCCGAGCCTTTTTTCAGAAGTAGACCCTTGACCCCAGTAGGCTTCGGCCCTGCCTGCCTGCTAGCAGGCTAGGCCACTAAGGTTTGCTGGCAACTCCTTGAGGCACGCAGGAACAGTACGCGCCGGATTTCGTATATACTAAAACGAATGTCGTATTATTACTTACCACATGTTACCACAAGCAGATAGCAGCATGTCTACTGGTACAGAGAGCACATTCATCATGAAGTAATGCGCACTTTTACGTTATTAGCGTCATTACATGATTACGTTGCCGGCGGTCTGGCGATGTAATTGAAATGATGGGTACTGCACTCACTACACGTTAGTTCTAGTTTATGATGGGAGATCTCACTGATTATTTGTTGATTTCATGTAATTTATTACAAAACTAACGACCCGCCCCAGCTTCGCACGGGTGCAATAGTGATATTAAATATGTTATGCATGTATTATACATATAAACCTTCCTCTTGAATCACTATTAAAAAAAAACCGCATCAAAATCCGTTGCATAGTTTTAAAGATCTAAGCATACATAGGGACAGACAGCGGGAAGCGACTTTGTTTTATACTATGTAGTAATGTTAATACATTTGTTTCATTTTGAAATCTCTAGACAATAGCGAAAATGAGAATGTTGGCGAGAACAAATAAAGTACTCGTAAGAAATGAGTATATTTAAGGAAGTTTGAAAGTGGCGCCAGTGACTGAAAAGTTGAAAGGAAATCGTTTGTCTTGGTATGGTCATGTGAAGAGGAGGGATGAAACGCATGTTACTAAAAGAGTTTTTAGTGTAGTAAATGGATGGTAATAGAGAGGGAGGCTAAAGACAAGTTGGACGGATTGTGTGAGGAGTGATATGAAAGAAAAGCGAGTTGGTGATAGTGTGACGGATGACAGAAAATAGTGGAAGAAAAAATCATATTGCGCAGACCCCAAGTAATATTGGACAAGGACAGAAAGAAGAAGAAAATGTCGAAACAAAGTAAGATTCAATTCATCATCATCCTTTTTTCCAAAAGACGTCCACTGCATTTCTTTAAGGTGCGTAATCATCTAATAATTTCTCCGACTCTAGGGCGGAGCGGGTAACCTTCGGGTAACCTTCTCAGAACTCGACTGCACCTATCTGCTGAATATAGGCCTTCCCAAATTGTCAGCCGTGTGTTCAAGGTCCGTAGTGAATCCTGCAATTCAATATTTTACCATCTATACAAATTATCGCAATTAGAATATATACAACAGCCTGACATCAACTATCGGGCATTTTTGGGCATGGTTGCCTGGACCAGACGCAACACGTGTCTGGTCGGAGGATCGCCCTTTTGCGACTAACAGTTTTACCATACCTAGCCTTGATTAAAGTCGACTGTTTAAGTGGAACAAACAGACTTAATACTATAGTTAAACCACACTTTGAGATAAGTTGATATAAATCCTATTAAAGCATCACTTAATCTTCATACAAAGATAAAGAATCTCCTTGTTTAGCTTCAGGTGCTGCATTTATGTTGTGAGTGGAGCTCGTCTCCAAGGTTAAGCAATGCTTGCCAAGGTCAGTTTTTGAATGGGTGACCATCCATAACATAGAGAGACTACTACTCACTTCGGAACGCACTCTGCCAATTAAATCTTTGGCAGTCGTTACTGTTAGTCAGAAAACGGGGGGTGGGTCTTTCCGAAGGGGTAATGTATTACCAAATTGCTGGGTTTAGGAATCTGCAGCATACTGTATGGATCTAAATGTCGGGCTGAGAAAAAGACGGATGAAAAAAGGTTGCACGTAGGGGAGATGAGAATGTTGAGATGGATGTGTGGTATGACGAGAATGGATAAAGTGAGAAATGAGTTTATTAGGGGAAGTTTGAAAGTGGCGCCAGTGACTGAAAAGAAATCGTTTGTCTTGGCATGGTCATGTGACGAGGAGGGATGGAGCGCATGTTACTAAAAGAGTTATGAGTTTACATGTGAATGAATGGAGAGGGAAAGGAAAGCTAAAGAAGACATGGATGGATTGTGTGAGGAGTGACATGAAAGAAAAGGAAGTTAGTGATAGCGTGACAGGACAGAAAGGAAGAAAAAAACGTGTTGCGCCGACCCCAAATAAAATGGGACAAGGGCAGAAAGATGATGAGGTCACATAGGCAGGTAGTAAAGCGTTACAGTATTTCTTTAGTTGCCCAATTGCGGTGCAGGGCCACGGCAATTCTTACCAAAACTCCCACAACACGATGGATACTCAGCTTAACGTTAATTTTTATTTAATTACGTAGTCTAGTTAATAAAAAATAACATGCAATCACAGCGAAGATGAAAGATTAATCATATTGTCCATAATTATAGATCCATCGTTTTGTTATTAAATAGAAGCAAGCTCATAACATTTTATGTGTTTCGATCAGAATGTAACTTTTCTCTTTATTAATAAGTAAGGAATTTTTATGTTGTAGTCATTTGTTTTGAAATAGAAGGTGTTACAGATGAAAGTAACTGTTTCGGATTTATATCTTATGTAATTTATCAACTGCTTGCACGTTTTGAACGATTAAGGAAATTATATTGCAGAATTTGTATATAAAAAAATAAAATGAGACAGAACTTTTTTATTCTCAGGCCCATAGGGTATTAGTATTTCAAAAAAAAAAAAAATTAAACCTTGACCTTTTGGAAAATCTATCAGTTTTGTACGGAGAAGTATTAAAAAAAACATTGCTTAAAATTTCAGTTATGAAAAGATATAAATATTTTGGAAGTCGGAAGAATACCAAACACTGGAGAATATTTAGCGAGTATTAACAATGAACAAACAAAAAAATAATACAATATTCAAAATAGAAGATTTCGCAGATGTAGTGTGTAACAGAGAGAATAAAAAAGAAGTCGGAAGAAATCTGTTTCATTTAAAATAGAACAGAAACGTCATCGGTCCTACATAATTACTAGCAATTATGCGACATCAAAAAAATAATATTTTATGCATATAAAATATTATTTTATTAATTGAAAACAAGGCTGTTGCAGGTTCAATTGCATGTAACAATGTATAGTTTAAAAATAAAAAAGCCTAGTAACTAAACGGTTCCCACACAATTTATTATTATATCACCATGCACTACAAATACACAGTTACCTACGTTCGAAAACGTGTGAAACATGAATTCGTGAAAGCTGACCAACCAAAGAGTTTCAAGCAAATAGTTTTACACGTAAAACTCTACTTTCATTTCCTGACGTATCGTGTTTTGGCGCGCATTTTGACAGCTGTCAAATTAAAGTTTTTTATGTCGCGTTCGAATTAAGGTTTTGTTATTACGGTTTTCAATTATAGTGATACGTTTGATTATATTAAATAAATGTGTATGTGAAATGAAAGTTCGTACATGCAGGTTATGTTGCCATGTCGACTTATTTATTACAATTTTAGCCGTGGTTGCGCCAATTTGCTATGTTCCGCGATTTTGTTTTTTGTAATTTATTTTTTTGGCCTAGCAATCCTATCCCTTCCGTTTATTTCCCCGCACGACCTCTTGAAGAAATGATTTGACATTGACGTTTTGTGCATCGATTGTGAATGTGACCGCACCGCTAACACGCCCGCTCGAAATTACAAGAAAATTGGCTATTTCGTGATCCAACCATTCAAAAACTCAACAATAGTACAGTGTAGTGCAATACAGAAACTGGCAGTGCTTGAAAGTACGAAGTTCGGGATTCGCCGGCCGGCGCCATGTGGAACTTTCGAGGTTAAAGGTCAGTGTTCCTTCTAATACATTTATCCCATTAATAAACGCTAGACGCAGTACCTGCATATTGTTAACAAACCTTAGATCGCTTTTTAAATCTACAGTCCACACAGCAAATTCGCGCAACCATTACTTTTTGGTCCATACGAGCAGGATCGTGAATCATTTTCTTGTAATTTCGCAATATAGTATTTGTTCCATAGGGAATAAACGCAACGCGCCTGTTTACCTAGATATAATAGTAGAAAACCCGCATCTAGGCATTTAGGCAACTATACGTTATTTCGCTCGTATAGTTAAAGTGTCATTGATAATTACGGTACCTACGCCGTCAACCGCACCGCATAATTATAGTTAGCTACGTAAATATCAGCGTAGATATAAATCGATCGCATTCTTTTTCTTGACAAAATTCATTCGACCATCCTACAAATTGCATGTAGGTAGACGCATTTCAAAAATACCCGTTCATTGTTGAGTGAACATTTGTAGGAAACGGATAAACCATAGATTATATACGCATATATTTAATCGAGAAATTGGGTAATATTCACTCATTGATTCAGGTTGTTCCGTTCGTTCGCCGTTCACTTTGTTGTTTACAATATTACCATATTGTTATCTGTTAATTATCGCTTACTTAATAATTCGTTAAGTGTTTGTTTGAGTGTATAGTGTGAATATATCAAAACAAGATGTCTCTTAAGGGAACCAAGGTTAGTACTGATTTAAAGGTTCAGTTAAAGCTTTTATACGCTAAAAGGGACTCACAGTTTTCACGTGTTCAATCGATTTGTGATAAATCTTCGCAAACCTCGGATCTGGCGATTAGAGATGCTTTCTTGTGTTCGTTGGAAACTTTAGATAGTTTGCGCGCGGATTTTGAATCTACAATTAATAATATAAACATTTTAGAGTTGGAGTTAAATCCTGATTACTGTGTGAGTTATCAGGCATTGTCGTCCTTTGATGACTTGTATTGTCGTATCAAACGTATTGCTAGGAGTTTAGAGACTCCCCCCCCCGCGAGTGGTTTATCCAACCCTCCTCGCGAACGCCCACGATTGCCGCCAATTCAAATACCTGAATTTAATGGTGACATTCGAAATTGGAATTTATTTATAGATAGTTTCGAAAATATAATACATAGGAACACATCGCTGACAGATCACGAGAGATTGCATTATCTCGTAGAAAAATTGACCGGTAAGGCAAAGGCTGTCTGTGCTGGAATTACGTTTAGCGCTGAAAATTACAATTTAGTTTTGAATACTTTAAAAACAAAATACGAAGATAAGCGATTAGTAGCCACCGCATATTTAGATCAATTATTCGATTTGAAAGGTTTTTCCGTTTGTAACGATCATAATTTAGAGAAGTTTTTAAATATTTTCGCATCATCTGTTCGTGCAGTAAAGAACCTAAAGGTCAATGACCTCTTTCATTCTAGAAAATTGGCTATTTCGTGATCCAACCATTCAAAAACTCAACAATAGTACAGTGTAGTGCAATACAGAAACTGGCAGTGCTTGAAAGTACGAAGTTCGGGATTCGCCGGCCGGCGCCATGTGGAACTTTCGAGGTTAAAGGTCAGTGTTCCTTCTAATACATTTATCCCATTAATAAACGCTAGACGCAGTACCTGCATATTGTTAACAAACCTTAGATCGCTTTTTAAATCTACAGTCCACACAGCAAATTCGCGCAACCAAGCCGCATGTGAATGATTTTATTAAATTATCTGCCAAATTTAAACCTATATGATTAGTTTTATTAGTATCCTAATTATTAAAATTATGATTAACTTTGTTTTATTGATTAATTCAGATGTTCAGATTTGGTAGAAACCTTCAGAAGAAATAGCTATTTAAAAAACTGAGGTCCATTTTATACTCACAAAACATTATCAGAACATTATTATAGAAGTGTTCTCACGAAATAAATCTTAAGCTATTAAAACTTAACCTAAATTCGCAAATAAACAACGTTTTATTAAATCAAAGTTAAGAACATACCAATCAAAATGTTTGTATATAAAAACGGGTTCAACTTGCACCAAGCCTTAGTAATTAAGAGTCAGGTTTAATTACTTTAATTATCACGTTTGATAAGTCCTTGTAAAGATTAGATTTCATGGTAAAAGGTTGATGAGTCATCTGATAACGGAACGCAGGCAAACAGATTTTTTATCTATGCAGATTATAATTGTTTATGGTAATACAACGGTATATAAGTGCACTTCGGAAGGATATTTTTCCTAGGCTAAGTAATTTGTGTCACACTGCAGGACAGCTTCTTAGAAGCTGTTGCTTTTCTTCGACCTAACCTCTGTCTTGCATGATCTGTGACCAAGCGTGACCCGCAAGGAAATACGAGTAAAAAAAAAAAATTGTCGGAAGAAATTATTGGTAAAACTTGTTTTGTATGGGAATTTTGCAAATGGGAACTGCACTGACCATTTGAGCAACAATCTGACAGCATGTTTTCATTTATTAATTATAAATTGTTTCTTTTATAAGGCTGTTATATTCGTTTAAACGAAAAAAAAATATAAAATCTTCGCTTGAGATGCCTTTTCCGTTATGATGGTGCACACAGTTGTTTGCTGCCAAAATGACTTGTAGGTAAATAAAGACAAATGTTTTTTTTATCAAAGTAGTTCAAGACGAAACAGTACATGAAAATGTGTATAGATAACAAGAGACGTAAGTCTACTTTTGTCTTCACATAAAAGTTAAATGATTCATTGATTACTTTCATAATTGATTAGGTATCATAACATGCTATACCTAAGAATTTACTAAGACCAATCTAAAAATTACTCAAAAAAAAACATCACACGCCATCTCACAATAGAAAACAAAATGGCGACAGGTGATTATTTTTTAATTACTGGCAAAGGTCGCAATGATATACAGCTATAACAGATCATAATGACAAGACTAATGACGCCATCTTGATAAGTAAAGAGGTTAGTTCCAACGTAAAAGCGGTTTATCTAGATTTGCACGGTTTTAATAAACTTGTTATTGGTGCTAAATGCTTATCGCTTCCTTGTCTGTCCGTAAAATATATGATTTAAATATTACTTTATTGTGAGATTAACTTTCTGATTAATTTTGATGTGCTTGTGATATGTTGACACAGATTTTGTGTCATTTTGTAATGGGCTAATCAAGCTACGCTAACGCAAGAAATATAGACACCTGGGGAAATGAATGCAACTTTTTACACGAATTTCGTGGTTTTTTTTTAAAGTATGTAGGTAAAATCATTCAATGACGTCACATAGCGGATGTCAGAGCGGAAGGAGCGGGAGATAGTGTCAGACTCTTACTGACTAAAAACCTACCCCGTTTCTCTTTTGCTTGGTTCCAAGGCCCTGGTATGCATTTTCATACCTCCCTAGAGCCCCAGATTAGGCTTTGACTCTACTGGGTACTACTGTTTGCTGACGAGTTCTTGAGGCGCGCGGGAACAGTGCGCGCCGTAAACGACTTGGGCTCGGTCCGGCCTGTTACCGGACGGACGGACAGCGAGCTACCCATAGACCGCCGTCCGCAAGCCCGCACATAAATTTTGTGTGGCTACCAAATTTTAATTTTTCATGTTATTACAACCACCCTAGACAACCTGAGCTTTTATTTTCCAACCTATAGGCGTAAGCGTGTTGTCACAAAATATGTTAAACACATTTCACACTACTAAATTCAAATTCTATCCACGTAAGTTTCCTGACTCGCATAACAAAAAAACTTTACACTTTAAAATTAAAATAGAGAGTTTTATCAATACAATCAATATTTATGTAAGGAAATTATGTTGTCAGGAACTCAGGAGTCAGGAAGAAAGAGTATTCAAATCAAATCACTCGTTCATGAATAAAAAGAAATAATAAGGAATTTGTGCGTAACATCTTAATTATGTGCGTGAATAAATATGTTAATTGTGTGTATGTAAAGTGGACCGTAATTAGTATTATATGATACTGGAACATACGGAGATTTCGTAAGGTAGTGTTCCACGCGCGTCTCAATGAGATGTCAGTACCTAAATCGTAGGGGCCCAGCAGGATCGAAGCCTACTGGGGCCATGGGTTATGTGAAAGTGAACCCTAGGGCCTTGGAACGAAAACAAAGAAGGAACAGGAGTGAGTTTTAGTCAGTAAAAGTCTGACACGCCCTCCGGAGCGGGAGAAGTCATTTGAAGATTTCCCACTTAAAAATAGCTGTATAGCCTACACAAACAAAAAAAAACACGTTTTGTATGTATGTCTGTTTAACCCCTAATTCCTCCTAAACTACGCAACGGATTTTGATGCAGTTTTTACTAGTGGAAAGAGCAATAAATGAGGATAAATCATATATATATAATTTGCATCTGTTATCATCATAACAGTAATTTAGGCGTAATGCATATTTTCTGAGAGCAAGTTGTAATTTTAACAAAATTTCTTGTCAACCCCGGCATTGACCTATTTTGCACCAATGCGAGCACAGTCAGAAAGCGTTTAGCAAAATCATTCTTTGTATAAAAAGCACCTACCTGCACTAAATCCATATGTTATTATTGTTAATGTTTATTTAAAATGATTATTGATTAATGTTCCAACTTTGAGCTATTTTTCACTGGAAGCAACAATTTTGTCACTATCTGTGGAAGCTTATAATTAGCAATGTAGTTATTTATTAGTTATAATTTTATTACTATGTGAGCTTTCTTAAAATGTAAAAAATAAAATAAAATAAATAAATCTTTAGTTTGAACTAGTCAGGTATAAATTACCTCGTACAGAACCACACAACGGGACTGCATCCACCATACCACCCGGGGCCACTCGATCTAAAATCACTCTTACTATATACCATTAACATGCACGCGATGTAGTGAAAACAATTGCTACATGTATAATGTATGTATGTACTTTCTACTAAGAAACATTTCATTGCATTCTTGACCTCGCGTTAAATCCTGTTTTCTGCATTAAACTGTTCATGTTGGCAGTTTCCGAATTTCACTTGTTTTTGGCAAAATATTTGTTCGTGGATTTATGACTCATTTTTATCAGCATTTGAACGCTTAAATATCGACCTTCAATGTTGACTTTTAAAGTAGATTTTTTATCGACTCAAGACTGTGGTAGATAGGTTCCATTTAAAAACATGGTTCAATCTAAGGCCCATTTGCAAATGTAAACCAATATACACAAGAAGAGGATCTGGATGACCCAGATCAAATATCTCTAAGCCGTAAGATAGTCAATGATCTGTAAGAAGTTGTTTGTCGTTGCGTACTTACTACCTACAGGTCATTGTCTCGCTCAGCTGATGTTTACTTAAAGAAATTAATTTCGAACATGCGTATATTAATTCGAGTTTTAGAAAAATAATAATTGATTTTTTAATTTTGTCTTTACAAATCGATAGAGTTTCATGAACTGGATCGACCCTCCACGGGATTAAAATGATCAAAATTTAGCCGTGTAAAGGGTGTATAGCTCCATCCCTTTTTCTCGCTCGCACACCTAATAATTTAACACAGTCATCATGGTATGGTTCTGAAAGCGAGGAGGAGTGGCAGGCGGTCGCCTCCTTTTGCGAAGCAGTAACGCTAGCAAAGGAGGAGGCCGAATCAGGGAACAGCGCACACGCCGCCGCCGCCGCCGGGATTTCGATCCCGATTGCCGTCCACCGTAGGCGCGGGCTCGCGGACGGTGGGCAATGGATAGCTTGCTGTCCGTCTGTCTGGTAACAGACCTGACCAGACGGCACTGTTCCCGCGCGCCCCAAGGAGTTGTCAGCAAACTGTAGGGGCCCAGTATGGCAAAGCCTACTGGGGCCAAGCGTTAGGTGAAAATGAACTCCCGGGCCCCGGATCGAAGGCAATGAATGGAACAGGGTAGGTTGTTAGTAAGAGTCTGATACTATCCCACCCCACCCAAGGGTGGAATTTGTCATTTGATGATTTTACCTACCATAATAAAAATCATGATATGGCAACGCCCCTGACCAACTGCCATGTGACCCCTCGCCAAAGATACCACTAGGTACTTAATTTTATAGCGTGTTTACCGTTTGGAATACTACTCGCCGTATAAGGACCTCACCGTAACGATATATTAGATGTTGGACCTGACCAGTCTAGTTTGACATATGGTGGAATATGACGTGTTTTGATATTTTAGCTTCATAACATATACTCAGTATGGTCACGTGTAGAGGGAGATGAAACGCGTGTTCCTAAAAAACCTATGAGTATTGTTGTAACTCAGCTCGGATAGGCTTCGGTTCCGGGTTATTTATGTGAAGAAAATAACTCACTAATTTATTATTTCATTTCACTTTAAAGGTCACAATTTTCAAACCTATTCTAGAAATGCAAAATCCTTCAAAGCATGTTTATCAAGCCAGTCCGTTAGCTATTAAGAAAACAACTTATGTGATCTCTTTAGATGTCACTGTATACAAATGTGGATGAATGGAGACAGCGAGAGAGGCCAAAGATGAATGGATTACGCGAGGACAGTTAAGAAAGGAAAAATAGTGATAGCGTCACAGCTGACAGGATAAAATAGAAGAAAAAAATGCGCCGAACCTAAGTAAAATGGCCCAAGGGCAGAAAGAAGAAGATAATGATGATAATACATATGAAAAAAACTCATGTAAAAAAACATCAGCTGATCGAGTGCAATGACCTATAAGTAATTAGTACGCAACGACTGATAACTACCTACAGGTCATTGGACTTGCTCAACTGTTATTTACTTAAAGAAATTAATTTCGTATATGCGTATATTAATTCAAGTTTTAGAAAAAAGTGCTATATTTTTTAATTTTATCTTTACAAATCGATAGTGTTTCATGAACCGGATAGACCTTCCATGGGATTAAAATGATCAAAATTTAGCCGTTTATATATGTTTGTGTATTTTTTTCTTTAATGTGCTTTACATAATTTATATTTAACGTAATCAGTGTAATTGGCATTGAGTCGTTTTGGTTCAATAAATAAATAAACGAAAAAAAAAATGCACGGCATTCTGAAGTCTTCTCAACTCTGAAGACTGCAGCGCCATTGTGCCAAGTTATGTTGGTGTCTGTATTTTTTGCGCGTCTTATTTATTATGCAGTAGGTGTTACGATATGTCATCAGCGTAAGTTTCCTTTTTAGATACGAGTTATATATTATTTTAAGTAGGTACTGCAGTGAAGTTTGACAAAATGAATTGTGGACAATTTATTACTACCAAATTTATATATTTGAATTTTAAAATAACCTGCCAAGTGCGCGCCGGATTCGCGTACAAAGGTTTCCGTGCCGACTATAGCAAAAAAATGGCAAAATGATCACGTTTGCTGTATGGGAGCCCCACTTAAATATTAATTTCATTATGTTTTTACCATTTTTTTTATAGCGGCAACAGAAATACACCATCTGTGAAAATTTCAGTTGTTTAACTGTCACGGTTTGTAAGATATCGTAATAGACAAAGGGACAGCAGAGTCTTATCAATAAGGTCCCATTTTTACCCTTTGGGTACGGAACCCTAAAAAACGATTATGTATGACCTATTTCAGCTTCTCATTCCATCAGTGTTATCGAAATTTCGATAGCGATTGTCAACAGCATAACATTTTGGAAATTTTTTCCCTTTTGGCTTTGCACGGTTTGTGCATCTAGCTAGTGTCAAATTTAGAAAGTAGGTATTTCGTTTTTTGTACAGAATAGTGGTTGTAAAACATTCTAATGTTTTTGCAGCATTTGGCAGCAAATGTGTCGATCGAGTCAGTCTTTTCGGCAAGCTTCGCTGCTGCAGTCAATACTACATCAGTCAATTCTTAGCTTCATTTTACCGAATTCGCGCCTGCTTTAAATCGTTCCAAATATTTTCTAGCTGTGTAGATATTTGAGATACAAAACTATACCATACATCACAAAATTAATTAGAAATAATACCAATTTGCGAATAATTAAAACAGTCACTGAACTTCACTCGGAAAAATCCCACCAATAACTGCAGTACTTGTATGTATTTGAAACCGATTCTAAATTCAAATGAAAAAAATCAGCCAGAACTATTTTTCTACCAGCCTGGACCTTTTAACCATCGTTACCATTAATAGAATATCAGTGACCATATGTCAGGTTGTCTAGATTCCTTGCTTTTTATTTCTACGTCACTGGCATCCCAGAAAAACTGATTGCACTTGACACCAAAATATTTATGCGTATCAATGAGAATAACTGAATAGACACGTAGTTACGTACGCAATCGCAACCTTCTTGTTTAACCTTCCAATAGATCTTGTTAAAGACATGATCGACCTTTGTAATTTATAAGTGCAAAAACCTGATTCATAGTCACATGGAAACTGAAGGCTTGTAGTATTTTTCACCTAATTGATGGAAATGGAACAACAACAATGGAAGAATGAAATGTTCGAAATTCAAAAATAGAAATATGAAATTCAAAAATAGAAATATGAGGATATTATTATACTCTTTTTCAAATCAATAAACATGTTTTCTTTTTTTTTTAATAAAGGCTCTGAAATTCCCATTTATTTGATGGTATATGGTAAAAAAAATTACGTAAACAACTCCTTAGAAATTCGTGTCACGTATGTTTTTGGTCATTAACGTTATTGCCAAATTTGTGTCAATAGGTACAGAATTACAGATAATAATCGGCAGGTGTTGGACTGTGAAAAAGATGGATGAAAACAGATTGCATGTAGCAGAGATGAGAATGTTGAGATGGATGTGTGGAAATTCTCATCAGAGAATAGGTTTGCGACTGTGATAACACTGACCATAGATGCGTGTTTCGAGTCCAGGTTTTCTGATTGCAATGTTAGAGCGTAACGTGTCTTCCCTTATATAGGGTGACTGGTAATTAGTGAACGATACTTAAACACGTGATTTAGTCATGATAACAAACAACTTTTACTATGGGACCAAACCTGAAATCGCGAAAAATATCTGCTGGTCAGTACATTTGTGTTCGCCTAACTTGTCAAAATGTACTGAACTTGGCTGTTTTTTTTCCGATTTCATGTTTGGTCCTGCTAAAAGGGAATAGACATAGTGAGAAATGAGTATATTAGAGGAAGTAAGTTAAGTAAGTAATTTGTTATGATTACGCGCAGCCCCCCACTTTGAAAGAGGCCCAAAAATCGCTTACTGCGCAATCAAGGTCAACCGCCATGATGGGTTTTTTTATGGTAGATAAAATCATCCAATGACAAACCCCGCCCTTTGGCAGAGCGGGAAATAGTGTCAAACTTTAACTGACTAAAAAACCCACCCCGTTCCTTCTTTGCCTTTATACCGGGGCAGAGCCTTTCTTTCAGAAGTAGACCCTTGGCTCCAGCAGGCTTCGACCCTGCCTGCTAGCAGGCTGGGCCCGTACGGTTTGCTGACAGCTCCTTGAGGCGCGCGGGAACAGTACGCACCGTCGACGACTTGGACTTGGTCCGGTCGGTTACCGGTTAGTTTACCGCTAGTGTAACACACAGAAGCTATCGATGATTTCCACCTACTAAATAAAGCTAGAGAGAGGTATGTAAGTACCTCTGAGTAGTATTTCATCATACCACCCAATCCTTCCGCATCCGACTCGCATAACTTCGTTAGACCAAATCTTTTTCAAGTATCTTTTTCAAACCAAAAAATCTAGCACATAGCCGCAATTACATAAAAGTTAGCATTACGTTATGTTCCACATATTCAAAGCCAAACGAATTGAAGGTTTCATTGTGAGTTTGTGTGTCATTGCATGCTATGACGCTATCATATGTTGGGGTGGGCAGAACTGTTATGAAAAATTGTGTCGGAAATTGATTATACGAATTTGTTGGTTCCGTCTGATATTTAGAGATCTTTGACAGTAGTTGCTGGTCGTTAGCCATTTTGATTTTTTTGTGTCAATTTTGACGGGTGCAAAAAGTAAAAAAAAGTTGTCTGCAATTTTCCGGTTTTCTTTTAAAAAGTACAACAATTTACTAAAAATTCCCCAACACGTACAATTTTTTTCGACCGCAACCCCCTTTTATAAGCGGGTCTTTAAGTCCCGCTCGCGGAGGTCCCGCTAGTCCCCTAAAACATTAAATTAGGTCAAATATGACTTTTATTCATAATGCAGCCCTCGGCTCCATAACACACTCGCCTACGGCTCATGTGAATTTCACCTCGGTCACAATGTCAAACTTTCTGCACTTGTATCAAAATGTATTTGAGTTTCCTACTAGTAGGATGATCACAATACAACGTTAACGATGATGAGGTACAAAAACTATATCCCGACTTAGGATATGTTTTGTTTTTGTTTTTATTTCTATAAATACGCATAGAGGCACTGTAAGGCGAGATATTTCAAACACCAAACTAGTTTGGAGCATAATATTTTAGTACATATAATAACAACGGTTTAACCTACGATTTGATGTGTACGCAACTTTACCTTTAGACAATCGCGACGTTAACGTCGCGTTTGCGCAACGTTGGCGCTGTTCAGACACTAGCTAGAGAAGCACCAACGTTTGTAGAAAATTAATTGAAATTATAAATTAAAATTCGTACATTAATAAATAATAATAATATAACAATATTTCACAAGTTTCACACAACGCCATCTAGCCCCAAACTAAGCAGAGCTTGTGCTATGAGTACTAGATAACTGATAAAAATACTTATAATATTTCTTAAATACATACTTATCTGTATATAAAAGCGAAATACCACACACTGATTAAACACGAAATCTCAGAAATTATAACATAAGGGGGTAAAACAGGGGTTGGAAGTTTGTCCATACAAACTACTAACCCCCGTTTTCAAAACCGACATTCACGCGGGTGAAGCCGCTGGCAGAAGCTAGTTATATATAAATTACACCCAGACACAGAACAAATGATCATGCTCATCACGCAAACATTTGTCCTGGGTGGGAATCGACCACAACCCACGACCTCAGGCATAGCAATCAAGGCCACAGACTAGACCAACAGGCCAGTCAATTATCCCTTTACTTTGACTCTTTACCAAGATGTCATAATTTACTTTCTCCCAAAAATTTATGCAGGTACCTAAAGTCAAAACAAAACACGATCAACCTGTTTACAAACAATTCTTTGTGATAACTCACTTGTGTACTTGCCCATACAGCTTTGAGTCTCTTTTTTATGGTATAGGCGTGTCCTGCACGATAATGGTACAGGTCCGATCCCTGATCGCGTGCCGTCTTTAGGAATTTTAATACTTTTCCTTTTTTGTGACGAGTTTTTTGGTTAAATGTTTTGAGGGTCGGGTGTCGGAATTTAAACTTAAAATGGGTTATTCGAAGCCGGTTTTCTGGTCGTGGTTTGACGTCACTTTTTATTATACATAGATGATTTGTTGTTGTAAGTTTTAAAGATTTTTTTCGGTACTTATGAGTGCCTTTTTGAGTTCACTCTCAGTGAGTATAATTTGTTTTATAAGTAAATAGTTAAAACTTTGCCTGGGACATCATTTGCGAATGTTTTCGTGGAAAATGTAGGTGATGTCACTTATACCGTATTTTGAGTTTAGTTTTGAAAAACTAATAATGACAATTTATCTTACGTATTTTCTTAGGTTACTATTTGTGCTAACTTTCAAGTAGGTACTGTAGGTTATTGGTACTCGGAATGAGATTTTGCATACAAAAAATAATCCCCCTATTCACTCCCCTTAGGCTAAGAATTCACGAAGCTGTTGTCAACCGCGCCCACCGCGGTAGAAGAAAGCGCTGCTTTATTTCTATACACACGAGAACGTAGATTTGTGCGGTGACGCAGCCGTCGTGGTTGCGATTTTCGCCCGCAAACCTGGTGATAATCGCAAGACATGCAATTGACAGACGGCCCGCTGGTGCATCGGGAGTCGCGAACAACCGTGCATACCGTGGACGTAAAACGCGTCGCGAAATACGGTTTAATTTTTTACATACCTACATAATTATCTGCATTCTACTGAAGCTGCGGGCGCACAACCGCGGCGGCCGCCGAATTACCAAAAACCTCTACTTAGTGCTCGCATGTATCTTAAATGAACCTTCGTGTAGAATTTCAAGTTCCCAGTGGTTCCAGCTATGCGTTAATATGTCAGTCAGTCAGCTTTTCTTTTCATAGATGACGGGAAATACTAATTGCATGCAGGTGAAGCTGCGCTCAGAAACTAGTAAATCGATATATCGAATCACCCATATAAATAACACTTTCGCTTAAATTACAGTAGTTTGTACGCGTAGTTTTCTTAAAAATGTTAGCCGCGAATCCATAAAAGATAGTGCTCTTAAACAATTTACTCTTTTTTTGCGTTAGAAGTCGAGATGCGTGAGAAAAGACGTCGTTATGCACTCGTTAATTAGATTAGTGGAATACACGTGTGACTCGTTTAATTAGCGGTTTATTTTTAACTTTAGTTGATAGTTTAATGTTACACTATTGAGTGTTGTGTTTACCAATTCAATTTCGAAAATACTGGTGAAATTTTTCAGTTACTAGATAATGATTCGTGTGTAATTCCAAGGAGTTTTTTGATGTCATAATTTAGATTATTTTTTGTTAGTTTCTAAGGGTTTTTTAAATGTATTTAGTGTTATAATACGCAGCTAAATCTTTATCAATTTAATCCCGTGAAGGGTCGATCTGGTGCATGAAACACTATCGATTTGTTGTGATTAAAAAATAAAGTACTTTTTTTCTAAAATTCGAATTAATATACGCATGTACGAAATTAATTTCTTTAAGTAAACGTCAGCTGTGCGAGTAAAATAACCAGTAGATAGTTAGTAAGCAACGACCAACATATTATACTACATATAAAGTACGACAACTACTAGAAGTTTATTCTATTTTATCATTTGTGAAAGTTTCAACTGTCTAGTTATCAAGGTTCATGAGATACAGCCTGGTGACAGACAAAAGGACAGCGGAGTTATAAAAATATGAGTCCCGTTTTAACCCCTTGGTTACGGAATCCTAAAAAGAGTTATTTATTAGACGCTACTGGTATGTTTGCTGGCCATAATGTCAGAATATTTATCAAGTTGATTGCCATGAGCTCATCGTGATGTCACTGTACACTGTACACAATCTTCCTCTTACCTGTTGCATGCAGTATGCAGATTTGAATTGTGAACGAAAATGTTAGTGCGTAAAGTTGTCAAAAAATAAAAGACCTGTTTTGACGTTTGTATTTTGACTACCTAGCGGCTTGTCCGGTGTAGTGTAGCTACTACTAAAATAGCTACTACTACACCGGACTCCTGATTATTATTTTATGTATTTTTTGCCTTTTGTAGCTCCACTAGACCAGATAAGCCGTTAGTCGTAGTCAAAATACAAACGTCAAAACAGGCCTTTTATTTTTTGTCAACTTTAGTGTTGGTTGCAACTTATAATGAAGTTTGCGGACTGCGAGCAGTGGATAGCTCGCTTTCCGACCGTCCGGTAACCGTCCGGACCGAGCCCAAGTCATTGACGGCGCGAAGGTACTGTTGGAGTTGGGGGAGACGTCATTGAATGATTTTAACCACCAAAAAAAAATTAGTTTGAATATAAACGAAAAAATTTATAGATGGGGTTTGTGTAGTGGTTAAGTAATGGCTGCTTGGGTATATGTCGCGGTTTCGATTCTCGTACGCCACAAATATTTGTATTGCTTACCGGTAGTTTACTTGTTTAACGCACTCAAGAAACAGGTAATAATACAGTAATAGTAAGTAATTCCTAGCATTTATCTTGAAGAACAACACATATTTTTCTGATTCTATTTACTGCAGTGCATCATATACTTTTGCGCATTATAGAACTCTCGATTAAGTCCTGTATACAGTCCCCTAAAATTTAGCGATAAATATCTACAATCAGTAAATCCCTAGCTCGCTCCAAAATACTCGGTCTCACCGACCGATTTGTCAAGCACTTGGCCGACTTACGGTATCAGGTCGCCAATTACTGAGAATCGATTCTTCCGGAAAATCGATATAAACTGTTGCATAATCGGTATCAAGTTCGGGTTGCATCGATTTTAGGTAAACTTGTTCGTGATATTTAGGTGTCATTGGCTTTATTGTCGCAACTAAAGTAAGGGATTGCAATATGGATTCTTGATAAAATTCTTTTGTTTTTAATTTTCTTGGTAATTTATGTGACGAATTGAATGTAATGTTTTGAAATTCTTACGTATCTGCTAAGGTAGGCATATTTCTTTACCTTCGTAAGCAATAAATGAATCGGATACTTTTAAACTTTTTTTTCTTATTTGATATAATCTAGTGCTTGACTGAGATCCCGCCTGATGGTGAGCAGTGATGCATTCGTTGATGGTGAGGCGCACTAGTTTATTAAGAGCGTATTCACTCTAGCCTTGATGACACCCAAATTAGAATCGGATGGAAAGACCGCAACAGGCAAATTGTTCCATTACTTTGATGTAAACTGTATAAACGGTCTGGCCTAAGCGGTTACTTCGTACTTTGCTTGTCGTTTTTTTTTTTTTTTTTTTTAAATTGGCACGATACCTATTACAATATTATTTTCCTTTATTTATTTTGGGGATTTTTATCTGACCAGATATGGCATATCTTCCCCATCGTACAAATAATTTATTAATAATTTAGTATATTTAAGAACTAAATATTGTTAAAGAACTTTTATTAGATATACACGTAAAACAAAAACTTCAAGTTTCAGCAGGGTTTTTAGAAATTGTTCTAGTTTTCATTCTTACTTTTTGCAGAGCAATCACAGTAATTCTGTTTTCTATATTACTCCATTCCATTATAATTTATTAGAAATAGCGGGAAAAAACTTCACAGAAATACGTCAAATCTATACAGTATTTGAACGGATTAGCCTCGTTCCAAATTTAAATGCGGAAAGAAAAAGAAATACTTTTTAAAGTAATTACAAGGATTTGATATTTGTCCTTTGAGAAGTACCTAATTTTAATGTTACTTCATTCTATTTTAAATATCTATAAATTATTTGGAGAGCAGTGGTGGCCGAGTGGTAACGGCCCCGACATACGAGTTGTAGGTCGCGGGTTCAAACCCAGACAGGCTCATAACTTTGTGTAATTTATATAATCACCACTGCTCTCAAAATGGTGAAGGAAAATATTGTGAGGAAACCGGCATGTCCTAGAACCAAACATTTGAAGTCATGTGACATCTACCAACCCGCACTGGGCCCGCGTGGTAGATTACGGCCCATTCCCTCTCTTGGCCTGAGTCCCAGCAGTGGGATCATTATATATGCTATGCTATGCTATTAATTATTATTCATTGTGCACACTAACCACGGTAAAGTTTTTTTTAACCCAATGGTTGATTGGTAAATAATTCCCTGTTGCTTTAAGACATGTCCGATTATTGTAAATAAACAAAACTGTTCGAAATTACCCCACAAGTACACCTAGCCACCTTTCCCATACAAAACTAAACATTCAACACTCAACCAGCCCAGAGAAATGCATGGAGTTGCCCATAACTAGTAATTTGCTGCCTTTCGTCGGTCCTGACCTCTGGTGGCGAAAGTCGGCAAGGTCACCAGCTATTGATTAGCTAGCCGGTCTATGTTAATGCCTAGATACGATATTTATAAGCCTGGCTTTAAGACTACATATTGTTTGTTTAAAACTTTTAAATATGATTTGTCTTTAGAGAAAGGTGTTGGAGTGAAATCTGTGTGTCGCTAACTTTGTATTGATTTATAGCTCAAGAAAAATTTAACTTTTCAAGTGATTACGTTTAGAAATTTTTATATTTCGTTTAAGTACAGGGAAATTAATGAAGTTTATTTATTTAAGGTGATCTGCCCCCCCCTGCCAAGTACAATCGTTTCGATTTAATTGAACGCTTGTAGTTGGCCACGCCCCCAACTCCTTTGTTCGAATAAACGAATTGGGCGCGTGGCCAACTCCAAGTGTTCACGCGAAACGAAACGACTGTAACTTGGCTAGGGGGCTGTTTTCTTTTTTATCTATAAATGTATGTATTTAGAAATCTATATACATAAAAGCGAAATAGCACTCACTGATTAATCATGAAATCTCAGAAACTAAATATAACACCTACAAACTTAAAATTTGGCAGGTAGGTTCCTTATAGGGTGTAGACATCCGCTAAAAACGGATTTTACAAAACTTCACCCCTGAGGGGGTAAAACGGGGGTTGGAAGTTTGTATGGAGAACTCGACTCTTTTTATTTTTTTATTATTGATAGGTTCGCGCTTGACCGCTATCCTTTTACGCGAGTAAAGCCGCTGACAGAAGCTAGTATTGTGTAGTATATCACTGTCCCATATATTACCTCTCACACCAGGACACAGCATCACCAGCGCCAACAGCACTGCTCACCCCAACTACCGTAAGAGTAAGTTGTGTAAAAACAAAACGCCTGAGCTCAAAGGAATGTGACCGGTTCAGCTAGCCTTGCTTGGAGGGCGACTGGTCCACTACTAGTCGACAATGTTGGTGGACTCAACGATTACACAGGTTTTGTTTGTGCGAACTTGTATTTTGAGATAGTTTGCAAGGGTAAGGTTGATTCGGATTGGTTCTTTTTTTATGGGTGCTAATTAAACAGGCTTCTTTTTAATAGCATTATTCGCCTCTAAAAATTTATTTTACCTTCTAAATTACTAAGTCAGCCACAATTAACGAGCATCTAAATAATACTATCTTAGCCACTAGTTATCTTCTATGTAAACCAATCTAAATTCAACTCAGCATGATGGTTATTTTTCAGCATCTAAATTTGTAACATGCATTCTAACAGTAAACTTCTAAAATAGTAATATTTGACATAACAAAATATATTTATTTAGCTTCTAATTTTTTAACTCAGTACGTTTAAAATGTAACTCATCCCACATTAACCGATCGTCAAAATTTTGTTAAAATTGTCATCAAATATCAATAAATATTGGCCACTAATATTACCAGAAGCTATTCCTCAATAATATTTATTAATTTCAGATTTTGTTTCGTCGCAAATACCATAGTGATAGTTTTTCTTAATAGAATTATGATTATGCTCGCAATATGTGCTATAAAGTAACACTGCCTCTGTATCCGCCTCAAATAGCAAATATAGGTATTTCTGCAGCACACTGTACTGCTTTACGTGGTACTTTCTTGCACCTATAAAATCGTTTTTTTCCTTCTATGGAAATATGTGTAGTGCGTATTGCCCACGTCTTTTCTGCACTCACGGCTTCTTCGGCAAAACTTACACACGAAAATTTGTTTACAAATATCCAGTTCTTAGATTTACCTCGCTTTTTTTTCGACAGCTGACCTTCTTCTTGCGATTCCTCGTCAGAACAGTACAGCGGTACTTCATTTTCACTTTTAGACGTCATAACTAATTATTACTCATCGAAAACTTTAATTTAATTACAGCGGAAATAATTGCAATACGAATCCACGAACGACAATAAACAATTATTACACGTGATCAACTCAACTCGTCGTAACATGAATCAAATGGCGCTCTCTCATTGATGCAAATGGCCGGTCGCTGTCGTCTCGCGTAGTCGCGCCAAATCATGCAGTGTCTATTTTCACGATAAAAGAATATGATGTATTATTTTACATGATAAGTTATAATAAATGATGCTGTCTGTAGAAGCTTGAATTATATATTTTTGAGGACATTGTGTTGATGCTGTACAACGTAAAATGGTGACGAGATGTAAAATCCGTGGCCGAATTAGTAAATAAGGTGGCAATGTATAAATAAGAAGGACAAGTCACAATAATTGATGATCTTTACTTGACGCTTTCTATAGAATATATAGTTGGCGTTGTAAAAAAGACGAATTAGTTTATTAGAGGCTATGTCATTTTCCCGTTGCTTATTTATAAAATTAGAAGTTTAATCACGTGGCCGAGAAATAATTTTGTGGCTTGAATTATAATATCCCTTTTTTTATCATCAACAAGTGCTGACAGCGAATTTTTTGGGCTAGACTCGCGCTTGACTGTTATCTAACTTGATGGAAAGCGACAATGTGGTCGACGCTGGAGCACGCTTACCTAGAAATAACCTATTCACTCTTGACTTAAAGACCCCTAGGTTGGAGCTATCAGGAAAGATAGACTCCGGCAAGGAATTCCACTCCTTAGCAGTACGCACAATGAATGTGTTCCCAAAACATTTTGTGCATATAAGTAGGATGTCCATCATGGAATCGCGTGAAAGTAGGAAATTAACCCAAGAGAATATACAGATACATTCAGGATAAAAAGTATCCTATGTGGTATTCCAGGATGATGTCTATCCGTGTACCAAGTTTAATTGAAACCAGTTCAAGCGTGAAGAAGTAACAAACATACAGGCATACTCACAAACTGTTTAATATTAGTGTGACTAGCTGTCCCTCGCGGTTTCACTCGCGTCTTCAGCTACTGCTCTGCTCCTACTGGTCGCAGTTTGATATTAGCCTATTGAGATCCGAAGACGGTTACAAGCCTCGTCACACAAGTTGAACCATCATGACGGTTGACCTTGAATGCGCAGTAACCGAATTCGGGTCTCAATTGAAGTTGGGGGCTGCGCATAACCATAAGACGCGGCAATAAGCTGAACCATTTGTTTCAACTTAATGCTGCGTCCTATCAAAAGTTTATTGGATGACTTTAAAACCTGTGACCCTGTGGCTCTTTCTTCGCTCAAAGAATTAGCATTGCCAATCAACGTGGCAATGCTGTCAGCCTTCTGTACTTTGACGCCCAAGGGCTGATTTCATCATTCAATATAAAAACTTAGTTTAACTAAACTGAGCTCAGCGTAATCTAGTTTAAAGATCCGTGTCGTAAACATGGGCGACAACAAAAGAATTGAAATTGAGTTTAGCGTAAACTAGGTTCAATTCATCGCGGTGAAACGCGAAATGAAGGTATAATCTCGATTAGGCGCTCAAACTGCGTTTTGTTTATATAATCGCGATTAGTTTATTGGTGAATTTGGCCCTAAGTGAATTTTGTTTGTGTTTTTGTATTATGTGTACATAGTTAGGTTTAGTATAAAAGTATTTACAGTTTAGTTTATATTTAAGTTTCCTACGTATTTTATGAAATTTATTTCTTTAGAGCCTAAATTATGACAACGCCGACATTTTTTTTTTTCTGTAAATAGCATAATAAGACCGCAGTCCGTTCGTTCACGAATTCTAAACAAAAACCATTTGCAAATATTCAAGCGAACTTAACAAATAAGACACAACAACAGATCGTGCTTAACTCACGACCATGAAGCTTATTCAACGAGCTGATGCAACTGATGACGTAACATCCGCTAAATTAACACCTTTGCTAGATTGAGGAGAATAGTTCGTGGCTAAGAAGAAACCAGTCAAGTGCGAGTCGGACTTGCACATTGACATCCGTATCTAGAAACAAGTAGGTAAAACGAATTACCTAAGTAACTAATTTGCATTTTATAGTTATATTTTTGGTAGCGTAACTACAAATTTACAGTTTTTACATTTTTCCCTATATTTGTGCTACAAGGCCTTGTTTCATGCTAAATTTCAAGATTCTAGGTCAACAAAAAGTATCATATGAATTTTGATTCCTTGAGAGTGTCGAAATACGCGTTTTTTGCAACATAAACAGCCGTTTTGATTTTGTTAACTTCGAAGTTTAAGTTTGAAGAGTAATTGTTTTAATTTCAACTCGATACCTCTACGCGTAATCGAGATAAAAGGGTCTTGACAAACAGACAGTCAGACAGATGGACAAAAGGAAAATACGGAACCCTTATATGATCACTTATCGTATAAGGGTTCCGTTTTTTTCCTTTTGAGGTACGGAACCCTAAAAAAGACCTAGCAGGGCCAATACCCGCTGGTACCACAGGGAATTTCTGAAAAGAAAACCTGTGGTCCTAGATCACAAAGGGCAAGTGAAGGATACAGGTGTGATTTTAATCAGTAGAAGTCTGTCACGTCCTCTTGCTCCATCCTAAAGCGAGAGAAGTCATTGGATGATTTCCCACCTAAAAACAAAGTCTCGTAGGGACCCTGTAAAAGGGTTGAAGCCTACTGGGGCCAAGGGTTCGCTTCTGAAAGAAAGGCTCGGCCACAGTATGAAAGGTAACGTAGGAACGGGGCCGGTAAGTTTACTCAGTAAGGGTCTGACACTATCTCCTGCTCCACCCAAGGGCGGGAGTTGTCATTGGATGATTTTTCATGGAGTTGTCAGCAAACTGTAGGGGCCCAGCAGGGCCGAAGCCTACTGGGGCCAAAGGTTATGTGAAAATGGAACCTGGTGCCCTGGGACGAAGACAATGAAAGGAGCAGGGTAGGTTTTTAGTCAGTAAGAGACTGACACTGTCTCCCGCCCCACCCAAGGGCGGTATTTGTCATTTGATGATTTTACCTACCATAAAAAAACCCACCATAAAAAAAACCTAAAAAAGCCTTCATCCATACAAATCATACATCACCTTCACAATGTCAATACCGATACATACTCGTATTGAATACACTGTAACATTGAGTGCAATATAATGGCGACAGTAGATTTTCTCTCACGTTCGCTAGAGGTCGCGGGTGACGTGAGTGCTAATGTGGGTAGGGCACGCAATCAATGTTAATTGTTAATTAGTCTAGCACTCTAAGTTGTCAATCTTTAGTCCATGGGAGCAAGTATTCCTATTTCGGCACCGATTTTTTTGGCACCAAAAGTTTCGGCACCAATACTTACTTACATAAATATCCATTTTTTTTTTCTAAATAAGATCGTCATAATCGGAATTAACCGGAACAAAGAACCGAAAGCTTCAGACAAAAGAAATATACTGTTACCGTATGAAAAATAAAGTTGTAATTTTGACATAACAAGCAAACATTTTTATTTTTATGAATCTTAGCAGTTGTATTATAGCAGTAATATTATAAAACGACATTTCATCTTATAATATTCTCGCATATGAATACCAACCAATCTCTCTGAAATCATATATCAGTAACATTAGAGATTTACGACATGACCGAGCTATGTATGTCTATTTTTAAGATATATATAAGCAATGGATATAATTCATCGAAGTGCATATTCAGCACATCTTCTCAAAAATGATATAGGATTTGCCCATACATACACAGAAGATTTTTTTTTTAATTTATGCAGAATAGCAGACGGACCTAAGAGCGAGCTAAGCGAGTCCGAATAATTTTGTACTTCGGATAATTATCCAATGACTTCTCCCGCTCTGGGGAGGAACGTGAGAGCAAGTCAGACTTTTCCTGACTACAACTATACCTGTGTGATTTTGTTGCTCTTTGCATTCTAGGACCATGGAGTTTCCTTTTCAGAAATTACCCGTTTCTTGGCAGGACCCCTGCGGACCTAGCATTTTCGGTATGCTAGGGTTTCAATAATTAAAAAAAAAACACGCTAAAAAGTATAAAACAAGATTTTCAGAATGCCGAAATAAAAAAGGTTATGGAAGAAACAAGAACTTTAATAACGTGTGGGTTTTTCTTTTTCCCCTTATTCCCATTATCCCTTGGGATATTTTTTTACTATCACGCAGGCAAAGCCGCTAGCAGAAGCTAGTTTATTATAAAATTCAAGTAAAGTCGCAGTCAAAGGCTAGTCCACACACGATGTATGCAATTGCGTTTTTCCTTGATTTTTATTGTCTAATAAAAAACATTAATCCAGCCATAACTAGACGAAACGAATCAATTTAATATTTCTTTTTACTAACTTATTATTAAATGTATAAACGCGATGGTAATAATGGAGACTTTTTCAGATTTCTAGTATTCGACACTAAATCTTCAAAAGCATTCGTTTTTATCCTGCTGGGTAGGAGAAAAGGTTTTTTGTTTGAACATTAAAAAATGTCATAGAAATATTCTTTGATTTCGGTGACCATTTAATTTTGGCTTATTGTGTAAAAAGGATTCATTCTTGAATCTAAGGAAATTTAAGACGCTATTGGAGATACAATTCGATACGTCTGCAATGCAAAAAAACTTCGCTTTTTTAGAGGTGCGAAATCATTAATGATTTCTTCTGGTCTAGGATTTTATGAGATGGTGTGTCAGGACTACTTTTACTGACTAAAACCCACTCCTATATTCCTTCTTTGCCTTTCATTCCAGACCCCAGGGTTTTCCTTTCAGAAGCGAAACCATGGCCCCATAGGCTTCGACCCTGTTAGTCCCTTACAGTTTTGCTGACATCACCTTGAAGCGCGCGTAGATACGCTTCGACGACTCGGGCTCAGTCCAGACTTCTTTTTTAAAGGAGTAAAATCAACGGAGAAACGAGAGGGCTTGTCAGACTTTTACTGACTAAAAGCCACCTGTGTTTTTTAGTTACTCTTTGCGTTTTAGGGCTACGATCCGTATTTCTAACGTTTTCCACAGTCCTAGCAGGACACGGCCCTACTGGGCCCCTTCAGTTGTTCTGATATCTCTTTGAGGCGCGTGTGTAACAATACGCGCTTTCGACTCTTGGCTTGGTTTCTTACTGGATGGCCGGACGGTGAGCTAGTCATTTCTTGTCGTTAGCAAACCCGAAGTATTTCGAGCTGGATTACCGACAAAAGTAGATACAGGTTATTCTATAAGGTAAAGGAGCGAGAAGAATAACTAATTAGATCCAAACAAGGCCCTAACAGGCACGTTAATTATGTCAATGGGTCAAACATCCATTCAAACTTCTAAATGGTTTTGTGACTGACTGACTGACAAGTAACGTATAGCCTACTATAAAATCTAGAACGAGGATTCAACCTTAATTCTGTCCTACAAATATTAATTCGAATACACATGACAACCACCAATCCTCAATGGACCCGTGATCCCTGTCTCACTTTTACTGTCACAAGTTTCTGTATACTAGAAATTACTCCTGTATCGTGGTTGCGTTCACAAACATGTAGATTCATACACAAGACACCCAAACCTGGAACAATTATCTGCAGGACATACATCTGCAGGACATATATATCTCGCTGATGGTGGCGCGTGTTATTGGGTCATTCTGTTCCCTTCATAATGGTTGAGCAGAGTGGGATTGAGGCACGCATCATGCTCATGAACGGGCGTCGTCAGCTGAGACTGGTCATCTCTTTGCTGCCAGCGGCTTAATTCAATTTCTATTTTTAATTTTTTTCTCAATACTTTTCTATATGGTGCTCACATAATTGTAGCGACAACGACCAAGATTATTGTAACACTTAAAATGATTTTAAAAGAGTGTCCATGGAGTTTCTTGCACGTTCTTCTCCATAGAGAACTATATTTTGGAACGTGCAATATAGCTTCACTATTTTTGACTGACGGACATTTTGACTATTCAAAAGTGCCTGTAAATGGTCTATTTGAAATAAATGAGTTTGATTTTGATTTTGATATAAACATTTGTTCTGTGCGGGAATCTAACCCGCGTCAACCAGTCCGGAAGCAAATCGTTCAAACCACTTGCACTTGTAGCATTGCTAAAATAGGAAGGATCTTTTTTACCTCCTTTTTTTGTTTTGAGTTTGCAAGCACGACATCTCAGCGTGTGGTCCTGGGGTTCCTTAGATCGAATAAAGCTTTAGTGGGTTTCTTTAAATAAGATTTTTTAAGAAGCTTTAGTTTGGATCTTAGATCAGTGGTAGCCGAGTGGTAGTAAAGGCCCCGACTTACGATTAGTAGGTCGCGGGTTCAAGCCCGGCCAGGCACATTACTTTGTGTAATTTATTTCGTCACCACTGCTCTCAAAACGGTGAAGGAAAACCTCGTGAGGAAACCGTCATGTCTTAGAACCAAAATTTCGAAGACTTGTGACATCCACCAACCCACACTGAGCCCGCGTGGTGGATTACGGCCCATTCCCTCTCTTAGAGAGGAGGCCTGTGTCCCAGCAGTGGGAACATTAAAAGGCTGATAATGATGATGATGAGTTTGGATCTGTACATATTGCTCCCTGTTACATATTAAACACTAGCACAGGGTTTAAAATTTGAGCAACTCACGGTCCAAGTAGGCTTCGACCCTGCTGGGCCCCAACAGTTTTGCTGACATCTCTTTGCGGTCTTCCCGTCCCATAATAATTTAGGTCTCTTCAAGGTTAGAATGTATAGGTTCTTAATATATTAGTACAAGTTAAAAATAAACGATTGCATCACAGCTTGCCGTCAGGTAAAGCTCGCCATCGGTTTTTATACGGTTATCGAAAAACCGTTAAGATATTATAATATTCACTACTGTATGTGCCTATATTGTAACGGTCCCTTGCCAATATTTATGTAGCCTACTAGCCTGTCACATTAACCCGTAAACTTTGAACTAGTTAAAGACGGCATCTCGTTATTTTATCATAAATACTGTATTTTTAAAGTCTACGTTATTCGTTTGTGTTGAGATGAATGTGAGGTGTGACTAGAATAGATTTTTTTAGGTGGGAAAATCATCAAATGACAACTCTGCACCCTTGGGCGGGGGTGAGATAGTGTCAAACTTTTACTGACTAAAAACCAAGTTTTCCAAGATACCTAAACCCAGTGAATTATAGGCCATACGAATAATTATTAATAATTGGTATAATTATAATTATTCCGTACGAGAATCAAACCTGCGACACAGAGTGCAACAGCTCATCGCTGCACCACGGCATTTGCTGAGTTGTCAATACAGTTATTGACCACGTTAGGAGGTAAAATACCAAATAATGAATAACTTTTTACTTTGCGATTAACTCTGAAATTTTAAAGAACCTGCAGACGGAGTCTGTTTCATGCATTGTCATTGATTTTGAACGCTTTTTCACAAAAATGGTAGATATTTTGCCACAATTGAAAAACAAAAATACAAAGAATTTTAGTCAGCCAGAATACCTATTAATAAATATATAATGTTCAATAGAATTGAAGGAAGAAAGACAGTCAAGTGCGAGTCGGAATTGCACACCGAAGGCTCCGTACAACTTACCTGCGTTAATAGTTCGATTCACGAATAGAGTTTCGAAGATTTTCAAATAGTATTTATTTTGTCACGTGTCTAACTAAATGTAATAAAAAACTTAAACTAACTAAACTTATGTTTTTTTCAGACCTTTTCCTTTACGTGTGCTAGTTGTTGTTCTTGGCAAATTTCAGGTTTCCTGAAATATATTATTTAATAATAATAATAATAAGCAAGTCAAGTCACCTCCTGCCTGTTTACCGATGGATATTAATAACATTGTTTAGGCAGGGGCAATAGTTTTCACATAGTTCTTGGTAACCAGTCCACTTAAGACTCCAAAAACTATAGCCCTATTGTCTTTATTTTCCATATGTCACAATAGTTTTAACCAACCGGGGGTTGTCCTTGGATGCACTAGTATTGCCGCGTACAGGGACAATCGTCGGTTGGCATCACGTTCCATTAAAAGTACCTAAAGGGCCTCTGCGAGTTGGTTTCGGCTCCTCGTACGCCTTCCAAAGGTCCAGGACCTCAGGGTCCTGAGATAAATAAATTCATAATAATAAACGTTTATTTCGGACCTTTCTGTCCATAGTAACACTTACATTTATACACCACACACAATATTTTTTTTAGGTACTCTATAGGTTTTAATTTAGTATAAACGTCAATATATTAATTAGCTTGCGTTGACTGAGAGATATAATTTTCCACTATTCCAAGGAGTAACAGACCGAAGTCAGCATCATCATCATTTCAGCCGAAAGATGTCCACTGTTGGACAAAGGCCTCCCCCCAAGTGTCGCCATAATAACCGGTCCTGTACGTCTCGCATCCATTGGATTCCCACGAGCCTTACCAGTTCATCGGTCCACCTTGTAGGAGGCCTTTCAACGCTGCGTCTTCACTCCAGAACCACTCGCCACTCCAGAACCTTTAGTCCCCATCGACCGTCTGTTCTGCGAGCAATGTGCCCTGCCCACTGTTATAGACTAGAGTATTTGATATTACATTCAGCTTAATACCTCCACGCTCCTTTAGCTTATTCTTGTGTAATTTATGTCATCACTACTGCTCTCGAAACGGTGAAGGAAAACATCGTGAGGAAACTGGCATGTCCTAGAGCCAAAAATTCGAAGACATGTGCCATCCACCAACCCGCACTGGGCCCGCGTGGTGGATTATGGCCCATTCCCTCTCTTGGAGCGGAGGCCTGTGTCCCAGCAGTGGGAACATTAAAAAAAGGCTGATGATGAGGTGAGGTGAGGTAATATCTCCACGCGTTGCAGAGAATAAGAGCCTTAACAGATGGACGGACGGACAACCAAGATTTCCTATAAGGGTTCCGTTTAAAACAACTAAGGTACGGAACATACGGCGAATATCCACCCTTATGTTGTTGAAACTTCTACGGTACGGACTAAGCATTTTGCCTCGTCGTTTATACCGCGTACATCGAGGGACTGGAACAGTTTGCCTGCTGCGGTCTTCCCGTCCGATTATAATTTCGGTGACTTCAAGGCTAGAGTGAATAGGCTCTTAATAAACTAGTGCGCTTTACCATCAACGATTGCATCACTGCTTAACATCAGGTGGGATTGCAGTCAAGCACTAGTTTATATCAATTAAAAAAAACCCTCAGAATAAGAAATATGCTTAGGTACAAAATGTACTTGTCAATTATGCCGTCTCCACAAAGCAGACAGCGCTCTTTCATGTCGATACGTTGAATCAATCAATCCATCAATCAATTATTTGACGCGCTGATTGATTGAGTGACCCGTTACCTTCTCGCTCCGATGAATTCATCGGAACTAATTCTGAATTATAGCGCTGTCTGAATTGAATTGAAAGAATGTGGACCTTTATATTTTGTTGTATTTGAAAAGGTATGGATTAGAAATGGCTGATAGAGTACCTAATTACGAAATGGAATTTTAAGTTTAATTATAAGACGGCGCGTTCCACGTCAGCAAAAGTATGACACGGGAGTGTCAGACTTTTATTCCATCCATTAGGAGACTCTCACATCATACAGAGCGGGACTCTCAGAACTCAATCCTCAGTAAATATATTACTATAGTCTTTACTCAATCCCCAAGCGAACGCCGACGTTTGCGCGTGATTTTGCGCCACACCAAGCGAACGCAAAGATTATAATATATTTAGCGTTTTTTTACAGGGTATTTATCCAAAAACGTAAATAAGAAGTTCTTCATAAAGTAGTCTGTATATAACCAAAATAAGCAAACCTTTTCGTTACTCTCTATATATATCTACATATAAAGCTGGTATGAAAAGTTTAAAAAGTTATATTTTAGTACTTTTAGTGTTGAAAGTGACATGAAGACACATAACAGAACATTGTATCTCGAAACCTCAATGAACAATATACCTATACTTATTTCATCATCATCACTATCATCATCATTTCAGCCGAAAGAAGTCCACTGTTGGACATAGGCCTCCCCCAAGTGTCGCCACAATGACCGGTCTTATGTATTTCGCATCCATTGGATTCGCACGAACACATTTATTTAATTAAGATTAACATCAAACAATACACTAATGCACGTCCATTCAAAATTAATGTTAGTCAAATTAATATCTTACTAATCGACGCTATATTTGGGAAGATTCCAATGCCATTAGTGTGGGCAGATAATCTGTTTGTATTGTATGTCAATGGAATAAAATAACCAATTCACCACTGAATGATGAATTTATAATTTGTTTAGTTTTAATCGTAGAGAAAATGTTTTTTATGGTTCCAAACTCAAAGGATAAAATGTGACCCTATGACTAACACTCCACTGTCTGTCTATCTGCCACCAGACTATATCTCATGAACCGTGGATTTCTATTGCCGCTTTAACAATAAGGCCACTGCCTCGGATGCCATGGCGGTGCAGCCAGTTCGAGTAACCAAGGAAATGCATGCAGCTCTATGGTGTGTACCTCACCTGGCAACTGTTGGCCACGCAGCCAATCCATACTTTTTATTGGCGTCTTGAACTGGCTACGCCGTCATGGCGTCCCAGTGATGCACGGCCCTAAATACTTAAACCAGAATAAAGTACACCGTTAAATTTCAATGACTTTGTAGGTAGTGGTCGATCGGTGCATTCTAACTACCTATAGGTCATTGAACTCGCCCAGCTGACGTTTACTTAACGAAATTAATTTCGTACATGCGTAAATTAATTTGAGCTTAAAAAAGTACTTTATTTTTAATTTTATCTTTACAAATCGATAGTG
Source organism: Leucania comma (assembly GCA_958295575.1). NCBI lineage: Eukaryota > Metazoa > Arthropoda > Insecta > Lepidoptera > Noctuidae > Leucania > Leucania comma. The sequence goes on along the minus strand of OY282482.1, from coordinate 2,758,468 downwards.
TTTTATGTACCGACCCTCCACGGGATTAAACCGATCAAAATTTAACGGTGTAAATAATAATATGGATTCTTTTGTGCGCGAGTCTGATTCGCATTGGGTCGGTGTTTTTTAGTTCATATTGTAAGAATTAGTTGCACCAGCTTTAACTATAACCGACGCCTCATTAACTAACAAATCTTTAGTTAATTAAAATACGGGTTGCACCGAATTAGCCATGGTTAAATCGACTTCACACAATTTTTTTAACAATCTTGCTGAACGAATTCTATTTATTAAAATGTAGGCATTTGTTTTCATTTAATAATTCACGGTTATAAGATGTTACAAAAAGTCTATTACACGATTTTCATGCCTCAATAGGAACTTGTCGCACCGGTAAATATTGATTTTTATTTTTGTGTAAACATCGTCTTGGCGAGATATTTTTAAACTGCAAAAAAAAACAACTTACCTGTGTAATATCAATTAATAAAACTGAAGTTTTTTTTGTGGTAGGTGATAATCATCCAATGACCACTCCCGCCCTTGGGTGGAGCAGGAGATAGTGTGAGATTCTTATTGACGAAACAACCCACACCGTTCCTGCCTTTCATACCAGGCCTGTACCTTCCTTTCAGAAGCGAACCCTTGGCCCCAGCAGAATTTACTGAAGTTCTATCTTCTTAAAAGTTAGACCACTGTGGAAGAAAAAAACGTGTTGTGCCGACCCCAAGTAATATGGGAGAAGGGCAGGAAGAAGAAGAAAAGTTAGACCTCTGAAAATGTTCTATTTTACGTGGACTTTGGCCCTCCATAATGTACTCATGTACTAAAAATATAAAAAAGTACGTTCATAGAAGCCTTGCACATTTAATCGAGATTCTGAAAGATAACAATTTTTCCCAAAAACTTTTGAGGGTTTTAAAAAAACACATATTTCCCGAACAAGTTTTGTAAAATATTTAATTAAGTAAATCACAAAATTACCGAATGCCAACATAGTTTTCAGGCGTTATCAGTCTTCTTTCGCGTTGCCTCTTCATCAAACATCGCGTCGGATGAAACAAAAAGCTTATAAACCATACGCGACGTAGACGGTAGGCGAATGGGGAGCCTCTTTTGATGAAATATTATAGTTCCTCGATGCTCATGCCAGTGAGTACATATCGCATGCTTAATAGAAAAGAGACCTAACTCAAAAAAGAAGGTATTTGAATCTTAAAACATATGTTTCAATAAAAAGGTCCAATTTTGAAATACCCTCATTTATGTGTTAGGTCTTTTTTCTATTAAACATGCGATATCGTTGTTCGCAACTCCGAGGTCGACAACATTTTAATAAATTCTAATTATAATATATATTATTCCTGATTCTTTGTTTTCTTTGTTTGAAGAATGCAGTGAATTTAATGACTTCCTATAGGTACATATTTATTGATTGGCAAACTTAATAGTAGATTACTTGTAGAATGTGGTCACCGTATAGCTCTGAGATTGCCAGTTTTGTGAAATTTATTGAAAAAGGTGCCACGGCCCTGCAACGTAATTTAGGGTAATTGAAGGAACACAGCTATGGGTTTTAGTCAGTAAAGGTCTGACACACTGAGAGGGAGTAGGCATTTGAGAATTTAACATCTACTTAATTAAGTGAAAGTTAGTTAGCCTTTTTTCAACTATCACACAACACCGTCTAGTCTTCTGAGCTTGCGTTATGAGCACTAGATAACTGCTAAACATACTTATATATTTCTAAATACATACATATTATAGATAAATTAAACCCAAAGTCAGAACAAATGATCGTGCTCATCACACAAACATTTGTCCTGGGTGGAAATTGAACCCACGACCTCCGGCATAGCAGTTAGGGCCATTAACCACTAGACCAACGGGTCAGTCAGTTAACCCAGTTTTTGGTTGTAAGTTGACGAAATCCGTAGAATCCAAGATATTAAGTTTATTCGGTAAAAGTCACACGAAAGTTATGTTGAATGCTAATTCACGTTTTATTTAATCACATTAATTTGCTGCCAAAAAAAAAAACACGAATTAAACAACACTATTATTCCATTTCGTCATAGTTGCATATTGTTATGTATTAATGTGATATTACTAGTTTATGCCAGCGGCGGTGAAAGTCGGTTTCTCCATACAAACTTCCAACCCCCGTTTTACCCCCTTAGGGCTGTAGTTTCGTAAAATCCGTTCTTAGCGAATGTCTACACCGTATAAGGAATCTACCTGCCAAATTTAAGTTGTAGGTGTTATAGTTTCTGAGATTTCGTTGTTATTAATCAGTGAGTGGTAGTTCGCTTTTATATATAAGGTGACTGGTAATTAGTGAACGATACTTAAACACATGATTGTAGTCATAATAACGAACAACTTTAACTGAGGGACCAAATCTGAAATCGCGAAAAAAACTTGCTGGTCAGTACATTTTTGTTCGGCTAACTGGTTAAAATATACTGAACTTGGCTGATTTTTTTCGCGATTTCAGGTTTGGTCCCTTAGTAAAAGTTGTTTGTTATCATGACTACAATCACGTGTTTAGGTATCATTCACTAATTACCAGTCACCCCATATATATCTAGATTTAAAGTATTATTGTGATATAAGTTTACTATATTATTATGTCAGTCTTGACTTTATGACCTAGAATATGTTACTTCTAAGCAAACATGCTCATCGTGGACCACATCATCGCTTATCGTCAAATAAGATAACGATCAAACGCGAGCCTATCAATAAAAAGAAAATATTGGATTGTACGTTATCATCGGATGAAAACAAACATCACATTGATTGAGTATAGAATCTTATCTGTTAAATATATTTCCGGACACAAATCTCCAAACGAATTTCTTGCATTCCTCGTTTATCTTATAAACAGATATTTCAAAACAAATAAAGAAATAGGGTATCAGGGTTATCCGATGCTCGGAAGTGAGGAATTCCCAATCTGTCATCTGTCGATTTTTATTTATGTTCAGCCGATAAATTTGTAGTTTTTCTTGTTATATATATGTTCCGCGTGTGACCGCTATCCCTATTGCTTTATTCCTGCTCACGTTATACAGCCTACTTGAATTTGAAGTGTCAAATCAAAAATACACCGTGTCTTAAACATCGAAATACAATTGTGTACCAGAGATCCAATTCATGAATCTGGACGCCCCTGTGCTGGTATTTTACGTCGTATTAACCCAATAAAAAAAATCTTTACTGGAACAATTTTTTTTTTGACTTGGAAAATCATCTAATCACTTCTCTCACCTCTTACTCTAGTGTGGAGCGTCGGGCGAGTCAGACTTTTACTAATATACAACCGAAAGCTTGTATGTATGTTTTTTATTCTTTTCCGTTCAAAGGGCTGAACGGATTTGCATGAAACTAGATAGACATGTATGTCCTAGATTAAGATATAATTTCTCGTGCAAATTGAATGCGGTTAAAATAGCTAACAGGAGCTAGTAAATAAATAATTTTAATCAAATAAATCAACAACAAAACTATCAACAAATCAGTAGAATACCTCAGCTGTGTTTCATTTAGTTGCTCCATTTTACTTATCGGCAACACTGCTGATATTCAAACGGAACTATCTTGTAGATAAATAAAACACGTATGAGGACTTAGCTAAGAATTCCGCTATTTCTTAGACACCAGCTTGCATTCAACTTTAAACCTTAAAAGGTACTCAATAAAGTTTAGGTCACTCTGTATATAAATTAGCCAGCAAACATCAGGTACTTATTTTGAGCTTTGATTGTGAGTGAATAGAGTTGAATTTCTTTTGAGCGGAATTTTGAAAACAAAGTTGTAAGCTGTGTTAATGGGTACAAAAACTTCAGCAATGATATCACGACTGTATCTTCACGCTCTTACCGTTCGCGGTGTAGGCAGATATTGTGGCTATTTTGTACCGATAAAATTGTGCAATTCCGCTGTATACTCCCCGAAGTGTCTGTCCCGTGTTTGACCGATTGTGGGCCAAAGTAGCACAGGGTTGGTGCCTTGTGTCAGTGAGACAGGGTCGTGGTAAACCACGAAGGAGGTTACCCGAAGGCCAATTTTAGCATTATGTATAATAGTTTAGTCAGTCTTTTAATGTTCCCACTGCTGGGACTCAGGCCACCTCTCTAGGAGAGGGAATGGGCCATAATCCACCACGCGGACCCAGTGCGGGTTGGTGAATGTCACATGTCTTCGAAATTTTGGTTCTAGGACATGTCGGGATTTTAGAATTCTTGTTATGAAAATACGAATTATGAAGTAGGTACTAAAATATTATTTACTGTTAGTAACTGTGATCTTAGGTTCCTAACAAATACATTTATTATAAGATTACCACACAAAACACAGCGCGCGTGGCATCGATTGGGTGCGCAAGCGCCGGTCGTTGACAGCGCGGGCGTGCCATGTGCCTCGCGCCTTTTTATTTAGTAACCTTCGATAAAGCGCGGTTTGTTAGGTAATGCGTTGCTAAGTATTTGTTGATAATAAATAAGTTAAATTTGTTAGTACCTTAAGAGTAGACTGGCCATGTCGCGCGAAAGCATTCGGACAGGTGGGCGATCGTCATTCATGAAGGAAGATACCATCGAGACCGATCTATCCATTTCTCCAGGATCCCATCATCAGGTCCTTACCTGATGACTTCATAGGTAGTCTCATGACTACCTGGGACGGATAGCCTGTTAAGCAAAAACATGTTCAAATTTACCACGGCAACTTCGGCAGCACTTCGCTCCATAACTCGCTCGCCAAGGCTCGAATGAATTCTGCTTCGGTCGCAATCACAAATTTTCTCTACTTATATCAAAATGTACTATTTCCAAACCGATCCAAGCATCTTTGAATAATCAGAGAACATACAAACACCTCTAAATTAGTACCACACAGAACATACCACCACGATCTAGCATACAAAGTCGTGCCAGAAAAAAACGTAAGCATTTTTTTACAGGACCATACAACATTATTTTTTGTGCCAGCTCCAGATCTTTACAGTGTAATGACTGATTCATTTGGGTTCTATAGAGAACCATTAGTGTTTATTTTTTTGCCTAAGAGTCAGATTGTGCTTCGAATTTTCTGCGTTTTAAAGATGGTTGCCATACCGAAGCGTGTTTGGATTAGGTATTTCGATTTTTTGTAAGGTGAATACACTTTGAAGTGGCAGACCGACGTACAACGAAATTTATCAATTATACGTCTGCGAAATAGATTTCCAGATCGTTATCTGGATGTCTGGAACGATAATATAACTATTTAGGATCAGATAATAGATTTTAGAAGTCCAATCTTCGTAGCCTTTTACCAATTCTATGTTCGGGCAGTTTTCAGTTTAACCATCACCCTCGTGGGGGCAATCGGCGGCGATCTCTCGCGCCGGTGCTTGGTCCAAGCCATGCTCCGGAGCGAGGAGGAGTGGCAGGCGGTCGCCTCCTTCTGCGAAGCAGTAATGCTAGCAAAGGAGGAGGCTGACCGTATCAGGCAACGGCGCTCTCGCCGCAGCCGCCGCCGTAATTCCGATCCAAATTTCCGGCCACCGTAGACGCGGGCTTGCGGACGGCGGGCAATGGGTAGCTCGCTGTCCGTTTGTCCGGTAACAGACCGGACCAAGCCGAAGTCGTTTACGGCGCGCACTGTTCCCGTGAGCCTCAAGGAGTTGTCAGCAAACCGTAGGGGCCCAGTAGGGTCGAGGCTCTGGGAAGGTATGAAAATGCATACCAGGGCCCTGGAACCAAGGCAGGGAAGGAACAGGGTAGGTTTTTAGTCAGTAAGAGTCTGACACTATTTCCCGCTCCGCCCAAGGGCGGGATTTGTCATTGGATGATTTTACCTACCGTAAAAAAAAAGCCTAACCATCACAATAATATTCCACAACTTTAACACAACGCCATCTTGTTCGAAACTAAGCCAGTTCAGGTGTACTCTGGACTCAGGCCTCCTGCCCAGGAGAGGGAAAGGGCCGTAATCCAACACGCAAGCCCAGTGCGGTATGGCGAATATCGGACATGTCGGATTCCTCACGATGTTTTCCTTCACCGTTTTGAGTGCAGTGGTGATAAAATAAATTGTACTAAGTAAAATAACTATTTGGGGTATGGACTCACGACGTACAAGTCGAAAGCCACCACAGCAGATAGCTTCTGCCAACGGTATCGGCCGCGTGTAAGTCAGTTTCTTCATGAAGAAACTTCCAACACCCGTTTTACTCCCTTAGGGGTAGAGTTTCGTAAAATCCGTTCTAAGCGGACGTCTACACCCTATAAGGGAACCTACCTGCCTAAAATTTAAATTTGTAGATGTTTTAGTTTCTGAGATTTCGTTGGTATTTCGCTTTTATATCTCCCGCTCCGCCCAAGGGCAGGAGTTGTCATTGGATCATTTTTACCCACAAAAAACCCCCTTAGGGGTAGAGTAAAATTCGTTCGTCTACACCTTATAAGGAACCTACCTGCCAAATTTTGAAATTTTCTGAGATTTCGTGATTAATCAGTGAGTGGTATTTCGCTTCTATACACCGTTAAATTTTGGTCGTTTTAATCCCGCGGAGGGTCGATTCGGTACATGAAACCTTATCGATTTGTAAAGATAAAATTGAAAAATAAAGTACTTTTTTTATACTCGAATTAATTTACGCATGTCGAAATAAATTTCTTAAAGTAAATGTCAGCTGATCGAGGCCAATGAACTGTAGGTAGTTAGTATGCAACGACCGATAACTCGCTACAAGGTCATTGACTCGTTTACTTAAAGAATTTAATTTCGTACATGCGTACTTTAATTCGAGTTTTAGAAAAAAAGTAGTTTATTTTTTAATTTTATCTTTATAAATCGATAGTGTTTCATGTACCGAATCGACCCTCCACGGGATTAAAATGACCAAAATTTAACGGTGTTTAAATAGATTAAAGACCTTTCCACCTTGAATCCGCCCATTAACACATAAAACGTAGGAACTAACCAAGCCCTAGCCGGTTGCAAGCACTAAGTCCTAAGCACCGTTACCTTTCCTGTCCAGAATGAGTGGTTTATACCTGCATACCTAGGTAGGCTACCTAGCTATGCCTAGGTACGGCTAGCCGGACAGCAGGCTGACAGTTATCTTTACACTTATTCGCTTAATGGGAAGATGAGGCGATATTGTGAAGGACAATTTTACGTTTGAAGTTATAGGGTTTTTATGTTAGACTAGCATTTTGCTAGCGACTACGTTTGCGAGATTTTTTGTCATAAAATAATAAGTATCCCTTAAAAACCTTATTTTGAAAGTAGTTTTCAAAAACTAATAATAATTAGTATTTGTTTTGTTTTGAATTTGTACCAACTTTCAAGTTAATTAACCTATACTATGATTTTTTATTAGATGAAGTAAAGTGACAGCTATAACAATGGTTGTTTGACAGTTGGGCATTGTCCACTGCTGTCACTTTACTTCATCTAATAAAAAATCATAGTATAAGAAATAAGAATTGTCTATAAGTCCTGAAAACAAATAATGAGAATCTTTAATATTATTTACTAGATTCATTGATATATTATAAAAGAAGATATGTCATCACAGTCGCAAACCTATAGTCACTGATAGACAAGGACAAAGATAAAAAGCCGACAAGCGAAACAGCATTAGCCGCTAAATATGTGTAATCGTCGCGACCGATGTGAAATTGTGAAGACTTACCTTTTTCCGCTGTTTTGATTTAATCTAAGACTAGATTACTATTTGTGCTAACTTTCAAGTATATTGGACACGGAATGAAATTTTGCATACAAATGAAACTACCCCTTTTTATACCCCCATAGATGTTAAATTCCCCTGAATGTGAACTCAAGTACAACAAGCAAAGCCAAAAGTTTATAGGCACTTAAATTGTTGTTCTCAGCTTAAATGGCTGCCTATCCGCCACAGAAGATCCCTCAGATCCCTCTGCACGCTCTTCACTATAGTGAACGATCCTTGTGCTCCTGATTATTTAAAACAATATTTTAAAGTATTGGGCAGTTCTCATGATCTCAACCTTCGAGCTTCCAAAAATATGCTTCTTCAAATTCCTTCTCACCGTACTAGGTTTATGGCTAATTCTTACACTGTCTCTACCATTAAACTCTGGAATGTGCTTCCCCTTGACATCAAAAAAGCTGTAAGTAAATTTTCCTTTAAGCGTAAAATTCGGAACTATTACTTAAAGTCCTCTCAACCTTAGTTTCAGTCTTCGTCATAATTGTCATATTTTAAGTTTTCCTAATTCGTAATAATCTTATATTTATCATAGTATTTATTAGTTTATAATATTACCTTATATAAGTATTTTATTATTTTACTTATTTTATTTCACATTATATTTTGAAATATTTGTTATTTATTTATTGTGCAAACCTACCACAGTGTTTTCTTTTTTAACCCAAAGGTTGACTGGTAGAGAATGCCTTGTTGCATTAAGTCCGCCTATGTACCACTACTGTACATGAAGTTTAAATAAATAAATAAATAAATCAAAACTACAGAAGACAGGTGACTCGCCTTTGGCACGTAGACCGCTAAAATTGTGCCTACATGGCACGATTTCACATCAGTCGCGACGATCAGCACGAAAGAGCCCGGCTCTTATCTCTGTCCTTGTCTATCAGTGACTACAGGTTGTGTAGATGTGTGAGTTTCAAGTCCAGGTTTTCTGATTGAGATGTTTGCGCCTAACGTATCTTCTCTTATAATATATTAACATCTATGTTGTAAACTCTAAACTTTATTTCAATTTATCTTGATTGACTGGCCTGTTGGTCTAGTAGTTAGTGGCCCTGACTGCTATGCTGGAGGTCGTGGGTTCGATTCCCACCCACGACAAATGTTTGTGTGATGAGCACGATCATTTGTTCTGTGGCTGGGTATAATTTATCTATAATATGTATGTTTTTAGAAATTTATAATTATGTTTATCGGTTGTCTAGTACCAGTAACACAAGCTCTGCTTAGCTTGGGACTAGACGACGTTGTGTTATAGTAAAAAAAATATTGATCGTGCCTTTTACCTCCTCAACGACGGAAGAAATGCGAATTTAAAAAGTCACAAGGAAGTGCATTGAACCTTGAATTAGATAAGGATTTACGGTGTGTTTCTGTACAATTTTATCTACTTAAAATAATGGTACGTGCGTGTAGAAAATGAATTGACACATTTTTAGGTGACCAAGCAGTTTGGTAATGTTTTGAAAGCCGATGGTCAAGGGAACTTACAAACTTAGCATCGATCTCCAAAAATATCACCTCGTTTGGCTTACTTAGTGTGTTACTAATTAATCCAATGTCAAGTTAAGTAACTAGAATAATAGTGAAGTTGATTCGAATTACGGTACCTCCTGCTTTAGGTGTTATTGACTTCAGAGGTACCATGATCCTCTACTCAAGTTATTTTTTTGGAAGAACGACTTTTTTTTATTGGAATAATGTAAGTTTTTCCGCTCTAGAAAAACTTATTTGATTTGCGTATCACGTTTTTACTGACTTAAGCTACGGTAACTCCTGAAAAAAACCCGCAATCTAGTCCTACATACCATAAACATGCCCTGAAAAAGCTAAGTAGACATCTTAAAATAGGGCGTAAAAAATTCGTCGTTGTCACTGTGTAAGCTAAAGTGGGCCTTTTAGGCACATTATTACGGCAGTTATTAAGTTTTTTTGTTTTTTTAAATAAATATGGCGATTTGATATATAGGGTGACTGGTAATTAGTGAACGATACTTAAACACATGATTGTAGTCATGATAACAAACAACTTTTACTATGGGATCAAACCTGAAATCGCGAAAAAAAATCTGTTGGCCAGTACATTTGTGTTCGCCTAACTGGTCAAAATGTACTGAACTTGGCTGATTTTTTTTGGCGATTTTATGTGTGGGACTACAATTACGTGTTTAAGTATCGTTCACTAATTACCAGTCACCCTATATTTTGATGAGTCAAAACCTTAATTTACTCTTTATTTTTATAACAAAGTCTTATTTGGTTTCGATTGTAGAGTTACCAACAAAATAATTTATTTTATCGATAAGTAAACGGCGATAAAAAAAAACAACACACAGGTACTCTTACTTTCCCAGCAAAAATACCTGTTATCAATATCACCTAAAATACTATGACACCAATAACCATAAACGTTTCAGTGACGAACAAAAACGACCGCGTAAACGAAACTTTCGCTCCCTCCACTATTACGAGCTTGTCGATTAATTCGCGATACATGTCTAGTTTGGTTAGACATGAAAGTTACATGAGTGGGTATAAACAAGCATTGGATGATAAACATGCGTATTCGTCGTGGGATAGTAGCTTCATTGCGTGGTAGGCTTGTGCTTTCACAGGTGTGTAACCGTGTCAGATATTTATATAATATATTTGGTAGGCTTTTTTGTTAAGATGGTTTCATGGATTTTAAACAGTTATTATAGACCTGCCCGCCCAGCTTCGCACGGTTGCAATGGTGATATTAAATATATTATGCATGTATTATACTTAAAAACCTTCCTCTTGAATCACCCTATCTATTAAAAAAAACCGCATCAAAATCCGTTGTGTTTTAAAGTTGTAAGCATACATAGGGACAGAAAGCGGGAAGCGACTTTGTTTTATACTCTGTAGATATAAAGTTGGTGTTTTTGGCGGGATTCGGAATGAAATTTAGTGACTGTTTTAATTATTATTTGCAAATTGATTCGTAGTGGAAATTATAATATAAAACTGAAGTAGTTTTGTATCTCAAGTGTCTACACAACTAGACAATATGTGGAATCATTGAAACAAGCGCGATTTCGGTGTAATGTAGCCGAGAATTTTGTTATAGTATTGAACACTTCAGCTTACTGAGACGGGTGATTTGATACATTTGCTGGCAATACTGTAAAAACATTAGAATGTGTCTCACCCGCATTCTAATGAACGACAAAGTGACTCTACTCTATATCAAAAACTACATAAATACTTTCTAAAATTGGCACTGGCTATATGCAGAAAGCCACTAGAGGCAAAAGAAAGAAAAAATATACACGTATGCAACCATTTTTCATCCACTGCAGAGTACTGAGGCCATACCACAAGCTCATAACGCGATCCAATTTACGACCTAAACCGAACTGCTAAAGGGATGGAGCCCATCGCTCTTTCTTGCTCGCACGCTTGACATTTTAACACGTTTTTCGGCCCCTGGTCTCCCTATGGGCTATGCTTTTTCTGGTCCAAAGATGGCCACCCATCTGGCCATTTAGTGCGAAAGCATATTTTAAAAATGGATTACTTCCTAGTTGCTTAGTCACTGACAACAACAACAACAACTAGGAACAACAACAAGGAAACAACAACAACAACTAGGAAGCAACTAGGAAGGTGCTCAGTGACTGGACTGTGTACTGAAGGTGTTTTACTAGTTACTGAAGAATATGGCCACACCTTAGCCTATTTCAGTCATAATAATTATAATATTTTAATATAATATATTTCCACAACTATCACACAACACCGCCTAGTCCCAAGCTAAGCAGAGCTTATGTTATGGGTACCAGACAGCTGATAAACATACTTATATATTTCTAAATAAATACATATTATAGATAAATAACACCCAGAGACAGAACAAATTATCGTGCTCATCACACAAACATTTGTCCTGGGTGGGAATCGAACCCACGACCTCCGGCATAGCAGTCAAGGCCACCAACAGGCCAGCATCAAATATCACCCTGAAGCTAGTAGTCTTGAAAGTTCACAAAATAATTACATACCAAATTAATAGCTACGTGTGAAGATCAATGGTCTATGGTCAGAGCGTTGACCTCAGCAGCCATAGACAAGACGTTCGCGCCTTAGGCCGTAGTGATGTGCAATTAGCGGCTTAGTCGATTATGATAAGATGATTATACGATTTTATTCGTCTTGATTGAAGAGATTGGGTTTTAAATTGTTTTGCTCTTAAGCTTTGGTGAGAGTATTTAGAGCTTAATCGTGTTAAATGAGCCTAATAAAATAAATGTTACTTCATCATACTAATGTTTTCAAGATGAAAGTGTGCGTATAAGTTTTCATAGGATAAAATTTAGTAGATTATGTTACCGGCAATCTATGTAAACCGGTATTCTATACAATACCAAGGCAATGTATAGAATACGGTTTAAAGTAAGGCTTTTATTTTCAGGCAGTGATAAAAAAAATAACCCTAACCTAACCTGTCCGTGTCGGGGTGCCCTAAAATTACATCACCTCCTTCCCTGCTCTCGTCTTTTACACATGTTACCGGCTGCCCATTCGGTATTGTATAGAATACCCGAATTATACAGATTGCCAGTAACAGATATACTAGTACACCATATGGCATATCTAGGAATATGACACAGACAATTTTTTTTAGAGTAACCATGAAGTTTCTTGCCACTTCTTCTCAATTGGAGCCGTGTTCTAGTTTCTGACGTTTTATAAGTGCTTCATGGGCACTTATCAAATGAAAACATTTTTGGTTTATATATAATGCCACATTTGTTACGGCCGCGAATCATATGAATATTTTGACCTGACCTACAAAATGAAAAAAAAACTTGAAGATAATTTTTGAATTTTGTAGGCTAACTTAACACTTTCAAATTAAGATAGAACTAACTGACTACTGCAGTTCCTTTTATAGCGTCCTTAAGTTTGTAAGTTTATATGCTAATAGTTCTTTATCTCCGGTCGTCGACCCCGCGATAAGGGGCCCACTTACCAACCGGCAGTCTATCGACAACGTCGAACGTAATTGAATTTTAATCGAATAGATAAGGGCGTGTATTAAAAGGGATATTATGTTATGGTAATCTATTCTTATTTGACATTCGTTCTTGTATTTTACTATTTAATAATTACTTATTAAGTAGTACCACACTGGGCTTGCGGATGGCGGGCATTGGGTAGCTCGCAGTCCGTTTGTCCGGTAACAAACAGACCGAGCCCAAGTCGTTTACGGCGCGCACTGTTCCCGCGCGGCTCAAGGAGTTGTCAGAAAACTGTAGCCCAGTGGGATCGAGGCCTAGTCTGGGACTCTGGGGAGGTATGAAAATGCATACCAGGGCCCTGGAACCAAGGCAGGGAAGGAATAGGGTAGGTTTTTAGTTAGTAAGAGTCTGACCCTTTCCCGCTCCGCCCAAGGGCGGGATTTGTCATTTGATTTTACCTACCATAAAAAACACACTTGTTCGAAAACTTGCTTATATGACACGTTATGTAAGTCCATACTCCATAGTTCGCGCAATAATTAAAGATCTGAGTATGAGAAGATTTGAGTTTGAGTTTGAGTTGAGTTTTATCGCTCGGCAAAAGTAGAAAGGGCATACTATTCCAAGAATCCAGCGATTGTACACATGCGCCCATTGCCCTCACTTTTTTCATCGAGCGATCTTAAACAACCGCGCGATCTATACGTTGTTTTGTGCTCACGCAGTGTTTGAGCGATTGGCTGTTGCGCTACGTGCCTAAGTGCTCGATTACGGAGACGCGGCGCGTTGGGCGTTCGTCGTACATTGCACACAAACATATGGCAATGTACGACGGACCGCCCAACGCGCCGCGTCTCCGTAAACACGGCCTTAGTTTCCCATACGAAATTTGGTACACAGTTGGAACATGTCCTAGAACAGAGCATAGGATAGATTTTTATTCTAAGACTATAAAATCAGAAACGGTTATTTAAAATAAACCATTTACAGGCGCTTTTGAATTGCCAAAATGTCGGTGAGTTAAAAAAAAGTGAAGCTAAATTGCACGTTCCAGAGACAAGATCTCTATGGAGAAGAACGTGCAAGAAACTCCATAAGTTCCTTTGGGTTAATATTCGACTTTCACGCGAGTGAAACCGTGGGCGGAAGATAGTAAATAAGATATGTCTAGCAGTTTAAGAGATAACCGTAAATAAACAGAAAACACAACTACCGTGTAAATAACAAAACAAATAAAAATGTGTAAACAGTTAACGAGACGAGTTCTACAAGAGGTTGCCATAAAATTATCTACAGTACCACAGACAATTAAACTTTATAACTATACTTAACGATTATAAACACTACTAGTGAACTAATGTGCATACGTCTTATGCAAACAAATAAACATGTAAAATAATGTTTTTCATTTCTCTTTGTTTCAGATCTTCGAACAAGACAACAGTTTTATATTGAAAGGTAAATATCAACTCCCCATCCCTCACCGTAGGCGCGGGCTTGCGGACGGTGTGCAATGGGTAGCACGCTGTCCGATTGTCTGGTAACCGACCGGACCGAGCCCAAGTCGTCGACGGCGCGTTCTGTTCCCGCGCGCCTCAAGGAGCTGTCAGCATACCGAAGAGGCCCAGCCTGCTAACTGCAGGCAGGCAGGGTCGAAGCCTGCTGGGGTCAAGGGCCGTTTTCTGAGAGGATGGTTCAGCCCCGGCACTATAGGCAACGAAGGAACGGGGTAGGTTTTTGGTCAGTAAGAGTCTGACACTACTTCCCGCTCCACCCAAGGGCGGGATTTGTCATTGGATGATTTTACCTACAATAAAAAAAAAAACTCCCCATCCCTAGCCTTTTTTCCCAACTAGCAATTTTAAGTTTGAGTTTACTGAAGCACGGGCTATCAGTTATGTCCTAGATCAGTGTTTTTCAATCTGTGGGTTGCTACCCCCAGGGGGTCGCGGTTTCGTGTCAGGTAAAAGTGACATGTGAGGTTTACTGACCCTACAAAAAAGTGCAACGATTCAGTAATAAAGCTATACCTATTTTTGCTTGAATACAATTTCAGATTTTTGTCTGCTGTTATACAACACGGAACTAGTGCGCAGACTAAAGAGAACTAAACCCTTTGAGTTAGAGTATAATAGTGATCAATACTGTGCATATAACACATGAACAAAGTGTTTTTATTAATATCAGACTCTAAGAAAGTGCTATAGATGGACTTCTTTAAAAGTGCTAAAGGATGCTATTCTTAGTTTTAACAAAATCTATAAAAGTATAATAATAAGTTAGAGTTAAATTAGGTACTTATTATTCTTTTAGGCTAGATTATAATCAATTTTTGAGAAATTTGTTCTTAATAATAAGGAAAAATAAAATGTTTGTTTTATTTTAAATTGACTGCGATGTTAAACATATTCAAAGAACTCGTGTAAATTAAAAAAGTGGTCACAAGAGCGCAGTGTGCCCATCCAGTCACCGCACGGCATATTTGTATATTAAAAAAGGGGGTCACGTATTCAAAAAGATTAAAAACACTGTTCTAGATAAACTTAGACAAAACTTAAATGAAAAATTCACATTAGTAGTAATGTGCATTTTTCATTTAATTTTTGCCCGGTTTGGAAACCGCAACCTCATGTACGAGAAACGTGTGCCATAGAATAAAAGAGTGTGCATGGAGTTTCTTGCACGTTCTTCTCCATAGAGATCTACACTCCAATATTTTTTTCACTGTATTATTATTATATTTTATCCCAAAAATATTTCAAGAAGGCCATATAAGTTGGACACCACCGACACTAAGTACAACACAGGTTACGGCAGATCACTGCGGGCATTAGGCCCCAGCGCACTGGGTGCGGGAGCTAAACAATTGGTTTTCGCATATACCAAAAATAAGTTTGTATACCTATGCTTACATAGTCACATACTATTGTCCAATTTCAACAAATACTACTGAAAGCTTTACATAAGAAATTCCCATTCACCAATAAATAAAACTATTAAAACGAAAGGCCCATAGAAATGACGTCATACTTCCGTCGCAGGAAATGACGTCATGACAGCTGTCGATTCAATATGCAGTCTATTAGATTATGTAATAACATTATTTGAGTTATTATTAATAGTAAGTTCTATTCATCAGGTTCGTGATGAGTTTGACAAGTTATGGCGCGAAGGTGGGCGGCCATATTTGGTGACGCTATTTTATTTTTAGACAAATATTTGGTAATCTTTCCTGTAATTTAGATGTTAGTTCCTTTCGTTAATATTATAGGTTGAGAATAAATAATTAGTCTATTGTTTAAGTTGTGAGATTTTTTAAATCAATCCCTTTGGAAAATATAAGTAAAGACAGATTTCCAAAGGCTCCAAAAAAGAAAGAAACGCAAGAAAATAACGAAGACAAAGAAAAGAAAGAAAGCAAAGAAAAAAAATTCAAGAAAAGAAATAAAAAGAAGAAAACAAAGAAAAGAAAGAAAATAGAGAAATGAGAGAAAAAGAACAAAAGCAAGAAAGAAAAGGAAAAAACAAACAAAGAGAAATGAGAGAACAAGAAAAAAATAAAATAGAAATGAAAAATATTTTTAGTAAATTACTGCAATTAAAATTATCGGAAAATATCAAAATTGCACATAACCTTTACACTTAGCAACCGACTTGATCATAAAACACACTTCTCTATTGTCTCACCAATCCACGGAACACAGAAAGAACCTGGAAATAGTAAGTAGGCGTGGCACTGTCGCCGCTAGTGAGTACTGCAATACGCACTTGCTGTTCAAGCGCTCTCATTCGCAAACTAGACTACGTCAACATACAATTTACATAAAATAATATTAAAACGTTTTATTGTGCCATTCCGGACTGTAAAAACCATAGTCGGACTAAAAATCTAACTCTTGGAGGTGTATCATACCACCGGTAAGTATTATTTTCGAATTTATTTTAATAAAATGAAAAAATTAAATTTCGTCAAACATTGCACAAGACATACAAACAAAAATTGTCCTTAACTTCATGCAAACAAAGTTGATTTTTTTTCCCGGTTATTAGCCTTTCTAGAATATTCGCATCTCTACCTATACTTTTGACGCTATCCAAATAGTGCGTGACTTTATCGATAAAATCAATCGACATGTATTGCATTGCCTTTTTAAAATAAAAGTATTTATACTTGAGAGTATGAGTATTAAAATACAGATAATTATTAAATTAATAAAGTTAATAAAATAAATATTGTAGGATGATATTCGGGATGCCATTTTAAATAAATCTAGCTAAAGAGCTTGGAACAACATAGGGCGTTTGAATTATACCTTATGTTTAGTCGTCGCCGGCTTCGTCCGATCACACTTTTCGTAACGAATGCATAATAACTTTAATTTCGGAAGTCAATGTCAAAAAATGAAGAAACCAAACCGTAAACACCGACTTCCGCAATCAAAGGTATTTTACATTATTTAGTTTTTTTGAAGTCAGTTGTATTTTTTTGTAAAAGAGTTTTTTTTTTTGTATTTTCAATATTAAACACACAATGAAAATAAATTACCTTTTTCACTACGTATTTATACTAAGTTCTTATTTGTGAAATTGCAATACTTGTTACATTGTTACACCTATATGTCCGTAGTATTCAACATAAATAACATAACCTAAATTTTAAAACGGGCAACTAACTTGATCATTTAAAAGTGCCCGTTAATATTTTAATTAAATTCTTTGATCAAAATCA
Organism: Leucania comma; assembly: GCA_958295575.1. Taxonomy (NCBI): domain Eukaryota; kingdom Metazoa; phylum Arthropoda; class Insecta; order Lepidoptera; family Noctuidae; genus Leucania; species Leucania comma. Next base: position 2,741,019 of record OY282482.1, on the reverse strand, counting down.
AACAATATAAAACAGTGAAAAGATTATTATACAAATATAATAATCTTTTCACTGTTTTATATTGTCTTAAACTCAAATAGCAATGTAATAATAAAACATTGCGAGGTTTTCAGCATTTTATTTCATTTACCCAGTATAAAATGAACAAATACAAACAAAAAGGTATTTGATTTACATGCAAATAAATACCCTTTTTACTACGTTTAGAAATTACCCTACTACATATTAATTTCATTATTTTAATACTATCGCATACGATATTTTTTCGCATTATATTTTGTTTGTTTTCATACTATCGATATTATTACGATCGAATTAGGGTACGTCACTATTTGAGTAGCGACCTGCATTTGTGTCAGTGATACGCCATTCAAATACCACCCTTATTTTTATAATGTTATAGTTCATACTGAACAACGCCATCTAGCGACGAGTGGCGGTACTTGGTAGTCCAAGATGTATTTCTTTCTTGTTTTTGTCAATTTGATTTATAAATCGTTGACATTAAAGTTGCATTTCGTATAACATTTTTTTTTTAATTTGTTTACGCCCAATTTTTGTTGTAGCCAATCGTATCTTCCGGTTTGCAGTAAGAGTAAATCGTAAATGTGTGAGTTTGGCGACACCGGTTCTGGTACAAACATTTTCTCAAGCTAGTTCTAGTGTCTTTCTGTGTTCTGTGCACCAATCCATCACCGCAGAATCTCCGGTTCATTACCGCACACTTCCTTACTACTGACAATATTGCATTTCCTAACTATTGTTGAATAAACTTTGAACTCACAGTTCCTAGTTAACTGTATTGAGGTAAACAGGCTAATGAGTTAAGTATTATACTTACTAACGAAGACATCAAGGTGTCGGCATCATTAGCTGATCATTATCACTGCTTTTTAAACATAGATTAGTAACTTGCGGTGTGTCGATACAGAGTAGGGCATTCACGGCACGTAAGTAGAACGTATCCTTCAATGTGCAGTAACACATTTTCGGGGCTCAATAGAAGTGCGGTATAGCGGGGGTCTGCGAGTAACCATAGCAATGACGGCCATTTAAGTTCAACTTATTTGCCATGTACGATAGTTATTGGCAAGAGCGGCAATCTCTAGCGCTGGGCCCAGATGCCTCCTTCGGCGAAGTAGTAATGCTAATGAATGAAATGACTGCAAATGTGCTGGAATGGACATCCTTACGCCCCAGCCGCCGTCACAGGAGACGCCCTCAGCATCAGGCTATTCAGTAAGGACTGAGCCTAAGCTATCGCTGGCGAGTTGTGTTCTACATGCCCCTCAGAGAGATGTCAGCAAAACCGTAAAGGAACGAAAAATTCCCGAAAGGGAAGCCGTGGTCCTGGAACACAAATGGCAACTGAAGAACATAGGTTGCGTGGTTTTACTCTGTAAAAGTCTGATACACCCTCTCGTTCTACCCTAAAGAGGGAGTATTTAAGCCGCTGGATTATTTCTCACCTAAAAAACATTAATTGCGACTCGAGATTACGTGTATTATTATTCCCTTTATTCCTTATAATACATATTTTTTACATTTTTAAATAATTTTTAACACATATATAAAAAAAATATTATTATTATTATTAAATGTAAAAATCCTCCTCGTCCTCCTCCTCCTCGATTCGTATTCCTCATTACTGAGGGTCGTGAAGTTCCCGCTGGATATGCTTCTTATTGATGGTATCTCGCCATCTGTGACGGTTCTTGGCGTCATGAAGCGCGACGTGTAATTGGGTGTCCAGTGTGGAGCGGACCTGATCTGCCCATCTTTTTGGGCTGCGGCCCCTTGGTCATTTGCCATCAACCATGCCAGTTATGATGAGCTGTTCTAGGTTGTGGCCATTTTTCCTGGCAATGTGGCCAAAGAACTCCAGTACTCTGCGCATGCAGGTAGTTGATAGTCTCGTCTTGATGTTAAGTTCACGCAAGATAGAGGAAAAAATCATTTATTTTTAATCTACTTAGACACAAATTGCTCATAAAACTATCAACTTAAGATTAACATTATTTCCTTATCCATAATCACAAGACCAGCAAAATCACGCATCTTACTAACAATAAAAATCTTATCGGTCTACTTCAGTAAACCAAGCATGAACAACGAAACTGAATTATTCCATGGAATGTGTACGTTTCTTTGAAGTATTAACTACAAAAACTCCAGTAGTTAGTACACGTCTTGTTTTAATTGATCGAACGCAGTTTCCGACTTTCATTTAGCGTTAAATCGCATGAAAAAGGAATGGGAGGCGCCTTGCGTAGCGTAGTAAAGTTGCAGTAGGTTACATTTTGGTTGTCACTAGATTTTGGTTTTTTAAACTTTGCCCCTTCTTAGAAATAACTTCTGTACTGTGAGTATATTCTGAAACATGTAAACTAACATACACAAGACTTTCAGACTTGGAATAAACATCTGTACGCCACGCAGTGCAGTAAATATTGACTCAACCAACGCGCCAATTGCCACATTACAAGCCGTCTTCGGTAGTCTTCAACTAATGTTCCAAAGTTGTCTGATGTTAAATGTATAGTCAGATTGAAAAATTATGCCGACACTGAGTAATTTTATCATTACCACTAATCTTAGAGTACTTTTAGGCGTATCTTTTGATAGAATAGAAAGAACTAATAAATTGCAGCACTCAAACGCGGTGAAATTATACGTTGACAGACAAATAGAAACTTCGTTGTTCAATTCTAGTAGTTAAAAAATCGAAATAAAATAAATAAGTTTGTAGATTACAATCAAACCAGTAACCCAGTTACCATTCGATAGCTCAATATTGAATAGAGACGTAGGAATCAAATGAGGAGAAGGTATGCTCAGAGGAAAGTTTTAATGATGAGTTTAAGAATGCAGGAATAAAAATAAAAAAAAAATTAGATTTGTCAAATTATTTAAAACGTAGCGTAAATAGTAAAATCAAAATGACATCCGGGCCCGTCCGTAAGCGTGAGCTTGCTGACGGCGAGCAATGAGTAGCTCGCCGTGCGTAATAAGGACCAGGCCAGAATCGACGGTGTTGCATGGCATAAATATGCCTATGGCTGACACGTAATTTTTCCGGGTCTAGGAGTCTTGTGTGTGTGAGTTTATATCGTTGTGAACACAACCAAGATACAGGAGTCTGGGAACAGTTTTTATAGAAAAAACCGGCCAAGGGCGAGTTGTCTCGCGCACAAAGTGTTCCGTGACATCCGTAGCAAAACACGGTAAATACTTTAAATATAGTAGTATTCCACAACTATCACACAACGCCGTCTAATCCCAAGCTAAGCTGAGCTTGTGTTATGAGTACTAGACAACTGATAAACATACCTACTTAAATAATTTTAAATACATACATATTATATATAAATTACTCCCAGACACAGAACAAATGATCGTGCTCATCACAAAAACATTTGTCCTGAGTGGGAATCGAACCCACGACCTGCGGCATAGCAGTCAGGGCCACTAGCCACTAGAGTCTAGTGGTTAGTGACCCTGACTAGACCAACAGGCCAGTCTGTTTCAATTATGTTTGCAGTATGGGAGTCCCACTGAAATATTTATTTTATTATGTTTTTATTCTTTGTTGTTAAAGCGACAACAGAGAATCATGTTTAAAAATCTCAACTGTCTAGCTATCACGGTTCATGAGATACAGCGTGGTGACAGACAGACGAACATCGGATTGAGAGTACTAGGGTCCCGTTTTTACTCTTTGGATAGCATCGGCCTTATAATGTTCCCACTGCTGAGACTCAGGCCTCCTCTCTAGGAGAGGGAATAGGCCGTAATTCACCACGCGGGCCCAGTGCGGGTTGGTGGATGTCACATGTCTTCGAATTTTTTGTTCTATGACATGCCGGTTTCCTCACGATGTTTTCCTTCACCGTTTTGAGAGATGATGAAATAAATTACACAAAGCAATGGGCCTGGCTGGGTTTGAACCCGCTAACTCGTAAGTCAGGGCCGTTACCACTCGGCCACCACTGCTCACCCACTCTTTGGATACTGAACCCTAAAATAATATATTCCTTTCTGTTATTCCTACGTATACAGTAGATGTTATAAGTAAAAGTATTTCTGTCTTCTGTCGAAGCTTAATGACCTATTGTTGTTGGTTAGTCACGGTTTCAGCACGCTGCGGGTACGATTCCCGATGTTTTGCTAGCTGTTGCACTTGTACGTGACTCCGAATAGAAATGGTATGTTTTCGTAGGATTATACAAACGCCTGAGGTTTCGTATTTAAATATTTCTCGTTACCCATTGAAAGTTGTTGGAGCTTTTAACTTTTGACCGCTTACGTCGGATAATTCCGACAAGCACTCTCGCGTTTGTTCTGTCAGCGTCGCACATCCGTGACCAGATACTCCATCTCATCAGCTCTTCTGCCACCTATAGGGATTGGAGAGTTAAACGAGATGAGGTACCCAGTCGCAAACATGCGACTCTGGCAAATAGGACTCGAGAACCGAGAAAACTTATTCTTGTCAGGTACAGGGTAAAACCTAGTAGGTTTAACCGCTTACGTCGGATTAGTAGTCCGACGAGTGTTTTCGTGTATTCTGGGTATTCAATCTCGTTTATCTCTTCACTGCCTATAAGTGAAATAAAAGCTGATGAGATGGACTATTTTGTCGTGAATGTGTGATCCTGACGGAATAAACGCGAGAGTGACTGTCGGAGAAATCCGACATCGGTGGTCAAAAGGATAAAAAATCGTTCACGAAAAGAATACTGTTTTATCACTGAGTAACATAGGAGTATATTTTCTCATGTTTATGCAGGCAAAGTCGCTGGCAGAACTTAGTTCTTAATAAAGGGGTAACGCACTGCCCCGGGGCACGACGATTGTGACGCAATCAGCAATAACTAAGGAACTACTATAAAACGAAAATAAAATAAACAAAAAATTTTCTTTGTGCGTGTTTCTGTTCCGTGGCGTGTTGACGAAATATTACGTGTTTGTGAACGTTTAGACTTTTGTAATCAGAAAAGTTTTTTAATAAGGCTTTGAGGTGATAGTAATCAATGACTGGAACTCAGGTTCAGCGCTCCGCCCAAGCGGGGCACACCTCCACTGTATGTCTCTTCCTACGACCAACTCAGAAAAAGCGTTTGCGACTGTCAGATTATCGAGATATCACGTAGCATAGCATTAGCCTAATAATGTTCCCGCTACTGGGACTCAGGCCTCCTCTCTAGGAGAGGAAATGGGCCGCAATCCACGTGGTCCCAGTTGGTGGATGTCACATGTCTTCATAAAACTTATCATTTTCTTCATAATTTTTTTTCAATCATTTTCTTTAGAAACAGTTATTTTTTCTTTCTTATTAAATCTTTTAAAATTCATCATGCGTACAGATAAGGAGTGGAATTCCTTGCCGGAGTCTGTGTTTCTTGATAGCTTAAACCTAGGGGTCTTTTTTTTAAGTGGGAAAATCACCTAATGACATCTCCTGCCCTTGGCCGGAGCGGGAGAGTGTGTCAGACTTTTACTGACTAAAAACCTACTCCTGTTTCTTCGTTGCCTTCGTTTCAGGGCCCCGGGGTTCACTTCCGCACAACCTGTGACCCCAATAGGCTTCGACCCTGCTGGGCCGCTACGGTTTGCTGATATCTTGAGGCACGCGTGGAAAAATACGTACCGTCGACTACTTGGGCTCGGTCCGAACGGTAACGGACGGTTGGACGGCGAGCTACCCATTGCTCGCTGTCCGTAAGCCCGAAGCCTCTTCAAGTTAAGAAGGTCAAAGGCCTTCAAGTTAAGAATGAATAGGTTACTTCTAGGCAAGCGTGCTCCATCGTCTACCACATTATCGCTTACCATCAGGTGAGCGTCAAGGTCAAGCGCGAGTATATCAATAATTTTCTTACTCTTTTTTATTATTTTATGTCGTTGCCTATTGTATTGCCTGCGTCAAATTAAAAAAAAATAAGTATACTAATCTTCTCAGTTCTATACAATCACCGTACACCATATAATTAACGTAAAATTACCGCATTATCATAAAATAATAAACAATCAAGAAATAACAGCGCTAATTGTCAAACAATTAAGTATTAAGTTGACCGCCATTGCGTCACCGGTACCGGTAACTGTGGCTGTAACGGCACGAGTGCGGCAATTTTAACATTATTAGTTGAAGAGTAAAGGTATGTGCACACGACACTGGAATCACCGGTTCAATATGTCGAAATATATGAGAAATAATAATTTAAACATTATATAAGCAGCACATTTGTGCTGTTCGATCCGTATTGATTGTGATTTAAAAAGATAGATATCAAATTATTTATATTGGTGACGTGCAGCAATTTTATTTCATTTATTTCTTTAACAGTTTATGTTGATTTTTTACAAAACAAAATTTCTTCGCCAAAATTTAGTTTGATGGCGAGATACGGTCGCTTTTTATGTCATCTTGTTGATTGTCTACAAAACGACAATCAAAAAAACACAACTTAGCAACATTCTAATATTTTTGCGATAAGCATTCAGCGCGTCCGGCAATACAAACTAAAACCTATTTACATTCTAGTAAAGTTCATTCTGCGATGCCCAAGTAACTTGCGCAAGTGTCCTTAAATATGCGCAGTAGATTAGAGATAAAGATAATGACGTTATATTATAGTGTTATGATTATTTGCCACTTCAAATATTCATCTTAAATCCTAGCACAAGGTGTCTATTGGAAAAGGACGACCACCCCTCCACCTGATGGTTTTATCTCCACAATCACAAAAAGCTTTAGTGCCTGAATGTGAAGGCTATTTGGTCCCACTAGCTTATGCAACTATTTCACTTGGGTTTTTAATCCTCCACTTTACCAGGTCGTCATAAAACGAATAAATCTTCGCAATGATATTTCTATACCAATATTATTATATTAAGCCTGCACTATCCCACTGCTGGGCAAAGGCCTCCTTCCATTATTGCTAATTATCACGGTTACTTGCTTTCTCGTTCCAATTCTCAAGGAAGACATCCAGTTTGTCCCGCCATCTCCTTCGTGGTCTGCCGCGGCCTCGAGTCACTGTGTCCGGGCACCGATCCTGTGTTTTACGGTAATACTAATATTATAAAGAGAAAAGATTTGACTTTTGTTTGTAATGAACACTCAAAAACAAATGGATCGATTTTGAAAATTCTTTCACCTGAATGTTACTTTATCACCGAGTGACATAGAGCATACATTTGCTACTTTCATACGGCCGAAACCGCTGGCAGAAACTAATTTATTATACAACTCAATAACACCGGTGATTCCAATACCGTGTGCCCCAGCCTTTACCCTTTAGTTACGTGTAAACGTTGACACCGTTGTGTTACGCGCTCGCGTTGGTAGAAAAAAATATCATATGTCGGTAATTGTAGGGAGTGTAAACGGGACTGACATTTAGTACGGTCGTGTGGGTAATTGGTATGGGTGATGGTACTAGTTTATTTTTAAAGGGAGTATACACCGTTAAATTTTGGTCGTTCCGAGTATACACCGTTAAATTTTGGTGAGTTCCGATATGTAGATAAGGAGTTATGAGCGAACAGATGAATATACACGCATACATAGCCTGTCAGAAATCAGAAATCAGAAGCGTTTATTTCAAATAGACCAATTACAGGCACTTTTGAATTGTCAAAATGTCGGTCAGTCCAAAAAAAAGTGAAACTAAATTCAAAATCATAACCCTCCGTAGTCGGGTCAGTAATACATTTTATTTGTCAGGATTTTTGTTTGTATGATAAAATTGTCATTGTGTGTGGCACAAGTTTTAATTATTTGATAATGTTTACTTTTCGCATTTTATTTGTTTTAATGTTATGTATGGTGAATTTATGTAACCTCTTTATTCGTCTTGACTGAAAACCCGCCAGATTGTATATATCTGGAAACACAGACTCCGGCAGGGAATTCCACTCCACAGCTTTACGCACAATGAATGTGTTCCTTTCTCCTTACAACTATCAACAAGTTTTCAAAGAAAATATTTTTTTCGTAGCAAGCTTTTATAGCGTGGTATATACTTATATTATAAATACTTATTAAGACCACTCCAAAAAATTGAAACACGATGTGGTTATCTTATTGCGCTTATTACCGAGTTTCTGTGGCTATCTTCCAGTTCCATCATCAGATCCTAGTTACCATCCTAAGTACTCGTCAATACAAATGAAACGAGCCGGAACTCGAGGGGTTTGTGTCGTTTACGACCGAGTTCCTACACCTTCCAGCTCCATAATCAGATCAGCTCCATATCATCATAATATTGCATTGTCACGCGATTTACATATGCATACAAAATTTCAGCTCAATCGGTAACAGGGAAGAGGATCAAATTTAATTTGCAAGATTTGATCACAGACAAACATCGGTCTGGTGAAACTAAATAAAAGCTTGGAAAAAGAGACAACCGCACACTTCAAACAATAATAATAATGTAAGCTATCATTAGCCAGTTGGATCAAGGGTCTGATTCAGTAGGCAGTACTCCTGGACATGACGCGTATTGTCCGGACTGTCCTCTCTTACGAGCCCTGACCGCCGACAGCTTGGACCCTGTTCCCGATGCCGGTGGGCTACTATTTTAGATTTTTTTTAATGTTTTTCTTTTTTATATAGCTTTGTTAAAAATAATAATTTAAAAATGTAATTTATATGTATTTACAATTAAGAAAAGAAATAATAATAATAATCTTTATTTCATCTTTTACGCAAAATAGTTACATACAGCCACAAGTAAATCTTAAACAAATAATTATGCTAGTGTTATATTTAACTTATCAATATTTAAGAAGTAAAGGAAAATTTACTTTATTAAACTTGAATTATGTATAGTTAGCGACTTGCCCAAGCTAGGTTTATAAAACCTGTGTTCTAAACCTGGTTTGTAAATCCCATAAATCTAAACCTATATCCTACAGATGACACCAATACATCAAGTCACATTCACGTCTGATGCTCAAACAATGCGCTGGAACAATGCAGCAGATCGAGGCAAGTCGGTCACTGCGTTCTCACTGTCAGTAACGTCTCATTTCTTTAAACTCTTAATTACTGGTGAAAACGTGCTAATTATTAAGCCTTAGCATTCATGAAGAGACCAAGTAACAATAAATAATACACGGCTAAATATTGATCGTTTTAATTCCGTGGAGGGTCGATCCGATACATGGAACACTATCGATTTGTAAAGATAAAATTAAAAAATAAAGTAATTTATTTCTAAAACTTGAATTAATATACGCATGTACGAAATTTTTTTTTTTTAAGTAAACACCAGCTGAGCGAGTCCAATGACCTGTAGGTAGTTCGTACGCAACGACTGACAACAAAAAAGTACTTTATTGAATAATTTTATCTTTAAGTATATCATCTCTGATATGACAATTGTAGGCGGATATAGTGGTGATAGACCAATTAACGCGCTGTCTATTAATAGTCTATGTCACCATCCTATATGACGTGAAAGCTGAGAAAGAGAAACAAATCAAATACTTGGCACGTGAAGTTGAAACACGTGGAATGTAAACTCAGCTGTTATTGTGCTGCATTCACATCAGGGCCGGGTTTTCCTTTCAGAAGCGAACCCTTGGCCCCATAGGCTTCGACCCTGCTGGGCCCCTACGGTTTGCTGATATCTCCTCGAGGCGCGCGTGGAACAATACGCGCCGTTAACGACTTGGGCTCGGTCCGGACGGTTACCGGGCAGTTGGATGGCGAGCTACCCATTGGTCGCCGTCCGCAAGCCCGCGCCTGCGGTGGCCGGAAATCGGAATCGGTAACCTGGTGATGGCTGGGGTGTAGCCCTAACCACCGGTGTCTAAAAACATGTCTAAAATTAACAATATCTTCACAATAGTATGACAGAACAAAATGATTAGATTTTATATTCGTAATTTAATAAAACTTACTTAACAATCTAATAGTATCACAGTGAATTCCATGTCAGTCGCAGTGAGAGTTTTACGACACAGTCTGCGGTTAGCTCCAAGATCCCTGAGTCAGTTACAGTTACGTTCGTTTCCTATTGCGTAACTAATACTGAACAGTTAAACTTTATTATATCATTATTATCTTTAACTATATTAGTATAGATTTTAAAGAGGAAAGATTTCTATTTTGGTTTGTATTGAATACACTCAAAAACTGAACACCAATTTTAAAAATTTTTTTCGCTAGTAAAATGCTATTTTATCATCTGAGTGACATATGCATTATGCATATATTTTCTTCTATCAGACGCTAATATAGGAGTGTTGGTGTATTTGTAACACATTCTATTTTGAACAGAGATTCTTGACTTCGTTCGACGTTTTTATTTCGACACCGTCACCCTGTGCTGAAAACCAGCGCCGTAGACTGGTGGCATTTTGAGTTTGAGTGTTCGACCGTTTTACGCGGTTGTGGCGCATATATTTCACAAAGTATACTTATAATTTGTTTGTCCTGAATTTGCGCCTTTTTTCTCCAAAATAAAATATTTTTCTTTCTAGCTGACGCCAGCAACTTCGCCCGCCTGAAAGTAAAATATTGTCCTAAGGGAATAAATATTGTCATAACATTTTAGATAATTACACCCAGACACAGAACAAATGATCGTGTTGTGTGTGTTGTGTTCATCACAAAAACATTTGTCCTGGGTGGGGATCTATTTTTTTTTATTTAATATAAACTAGTGCTTTACTGCGATCCCACCTGATGGTAAGCAGTGATGCAATCGTTGATGGTGAGGCGCACTAGTTTATTAAGAGGAATCGAACCCACAACCTCCGGCATTGGCAACAGTCAAGGCCACTAACCACTAGACCAAGAGGCCGTCAATCTCAAGAAACTGTTTGGTATTTTTTCTGTTGTTTTGGCGTCTGTGAGGAAGTTTCCTGCAAAGGAACTGAACACTTATTACACAACTCACTCACTACTCACTCACTCTGTTGAATTTGATACTGCTATCCACGACCTTAAACACCCGCAGGGCCACCAGCTAATGTAATGTGTAACATAATAAATTAAGTAAGATAATGTCCGTACAGCGTGATGCCCTCAAGGCTTTCCGATCGAGATAGCAAGAAAGTATCATTTTTTTTTTATATCTCTAATTACACAACACTGGTAGGGTTGTCTACAAATGGTTTTTTGAAGAAAAAAATTTTTTTTAAAGTTTTATTTATTATTTGTATCTTTTTTTAAGACATTTTTTATGTATTTCTAACACACTTAAGGCGTTTTTAATTAGCTACCTTACATTTTTAAAACGTATTCACGTTTCAACATAGAAACATCGATGGGAATAATTCAGTAATTGTTTAAATTACTGTGTCATTTTGCGCATGACAGTAAACATAGAAACTAGAGTACTTTATTTTTATGTAAAAATAAAAAGTATATTTACCAAAAATAAAGTAAGAAACGTTATTCTATAGTTTTTTTTTTTAAGCTGGAAATTAATCTTATGACCTCTAGCACTCTAGGGCGGGAAGGCGTGACTGAGACTTTTACTGACAAAAATCCACTCCTGTGTTTCTTTGTAGCCCTGCTTCCAAGGCCCAGGGTTTTCCTTTCAGAAGCGAACCCATTGTCCCAGTAGGCTTCGACTCTGCTTGCGAGCGTGGGACACTACGCGCTTTCGACGACTTGGGCTCAATCTGGACGGTTATCGGACGGCCGGAACATTATTCTATAGTATGGTTGGCAACCCTAAATACAGGGCTCTGACGTAATTAATCTAAGATGGCGGACAACGGTTACGATAGTAAAACAATGAAGAGGTATGAATTAGAGAATTTTTTCGTATTGTTTTTAGAGGAAAAGTTAATTAACTATTTTTTTGTTCAAGTTTTGTTAATCCGATTGTTCTTTCTCATACTGCAACGTTGATTGATACGTTTTTAATCGATTTCAAATAGTTTTCTTAATTTTTGTCGCACTATCTGTTTTCTTTTTTCTGCATTTATTGAGCTGGCGTTGCATCAAACTTTAGAATTCGTGCTACGTTAAAAAGCTCCATTTAGAAGGCGTTGTAGGGAAATTGGTAATTATCTGTGTTTACTTTTGTACAATACTTTATACTTTACAAAAATAACACTTACAAGATTTCTGAAAACAACATCAAAATAAATTATTGAATAAAGCAGCAATTAGCATTCCAAATAACTCCTGTACAAATAAATCAATCAAATATCTTCTTTCTCTCTGGAGGGAGTATTAGACTTTTAATGCCTAAAATCCGTCCTGTTTCTTCAATTGTCCTTTGCATTTCTGAGGCTCTTGTAGAGATTCATTTTACGACCTAAACTAAAAGAAAAGGGATGGAGCTATCATAGAGTGTATAGCTCTGTCCCTGTTTCTCGTTCGCATGCCTGACTTTTTAACATATCGTGGTAAGACTCTAAGGGCTCCTGTACACGGTGCACGGAGCACTAAGGTTCGGAGCACACGATGCGTTGCGGCGCCACACCGGAAATATTTCGTCGAATCGGGGGGTCGTACGAGCGGGGCAGCGTCGCTTGTAAGCCCGCCGATTCGTCGAAATATTTGCGGTGCGGCGCTGCAATGCATTGTGTGTCCCGGCTATAAGGCTGCGGTTTGTAGTCCAAACAATCTTTCAACCCCGTACTAGATACTATGAAATTTTTCTATGTATTTATAGAAAAAGTCAGCAAAATTAAAAGCTTCATCAAAATTAATGACAATGGCGTTGCTAATACTGTGTTCAAGTTAATGGCGTATTAAGACCCTGCGTTGGCGTTAGAACGCCATGGCGTTATTAGCCACACAATCATGTCATTCCGACCTACACGGCTTCGGTAATTTAGCTCTTAGCTATAATAGCTGTTCTGAAACCTTCGCAAATAACTTAGGAACAGCTTTCTATTTTGTTATTAGCATATTTATAAATAACCATGTAGCAGAACCAAGGATCGCCAAACATAAGTGGCAATGAGCAGGGCACATTGCTCGCAGATCAGATGGCCGTTGGGGCGAAAGGTTCTGAAGTGCCGACCACGTTCCGGTACGAGGAGATGCAGTGTTAGAAGGCCTCCTACAAGGTGGGCTGATGACTTGGCAAAGGTTGCGGGAATCCGATGGATACGAGACGCACACCACCGTTCATTGTGGCGACACTTGGGCGAAGCCTATGTCCAACAGTGGACTTCTTTCAGCTGAAATGATGATGATATACATAAAAATATAGATAAATAAAGAAGAGAACTAGCACTAGACTTTTTAGGGTACCCTACTCCTACCCAAAGGGTAAAAAAGTAAAAATTGCACATCCATTCAACTTGACTGGCCTGTTGATCTTGTGGTTAGTGGCCCTGACTGCTATGCCAGAGGTGTTGGTCGATAGTTTTATTCTTTTTTTTTATCTTAAGTGTCTACATTCTGCATCGTGTGTGTCATGTCAAATAAAATTGTACATGTCAAATAAAATATTTTTCTTTCTTTCTTTTCTTTTATTCCCATCCACGACAAATATTTGTGTGAAGAGCACGATCATTTTTTCTGTGTTTGGGTGTAATTTATCTATAATATGTATGTATTTAGAAATATTTAAGTATGTTTATCAGTTGTCTAGTACTCATAACACAAGCTTGGCTTAGCTTGAGACTAGACGGCGTTGTGTGATAATTGTGGAATACATATTATATTATACACCGTTAAATTTTGGTCGTTTTAATCCCGTGGAGGGTCGATTCGGTATATGAAACACTAACGATTTGTAAAGATAAAATAAAAGATAAAGTACTTTTTTTCTAAAAGTCGAGGTAATATACGCATGTACGATTTTTTTTTTAAGTAAACGAGTCAATGACCTTGTAGGTAGCTGTCGGTCGTTGCGTACTAACTACCTATAGTTCATTAGCCTCGCTCAGCTGACGTTTACTTAAAGAAATTATTTTCGTACATGCGTGAATTAATTCGAGTTTGAAAAAAAAAGTACTTTATTTTTCGATTTGATAGTGTTTCATGTACCGACCCTCCGCGGGATTAAAACAACAAAAATTTAACGCTGTATATTATTAACTTGATGATCGATTCCTCTTATAAAATTGATCGATTGCTGTAAAGTTAGATACCATATTTTCAAAGAGAATGCGGATTACAAAGATAAATCTTAAAACAAAAAATAACTAGATCTATTAACCTGAATTTCCATGGTCCATCGCTCGATACAGCAACCATGATTAGACGTCGGCAATTTGACGGAATTATTTCTATTATTACGGTATGTGATGGCCGTTATTACTTTTAATATCGTGTGTGTTTTAGCGGTAAATATAATAAATGAATAGACAGGTGAACTGATGAATTAGAATGCCCCCTTCTCTTACTTAAGAGGGGCCTTCCCTACTCTCGTCTATCGTCAACGTCGAGCATGGTTTGAAAAACTTGTTACTTCAACTTTGAACGCAAATCCAACGCGATGTTTGGTGAAAAGGCAACACAGGAAAATAGCGATAACGCCTGAAAACTCGGTAATTTCGTGATTTACTCGAATATTTCACAAAACTTGTTCCAGAAAATACGTGTCTTTTTTTAAATTCTTAAAGAAAAAAAATTAATAATAAATAAATGTGTTTATTGTCTTAAATCAATACAATTAAGTTGCCGGGGCTTCCCAGAAAGTAATCCGAAGATACTTGTGATGGGATAAACCTCGCTCTTCCTCGATTTCTATACAATTGATTCGTTGTGCTAATTTGGTATAAGTTACACATTTTTTTTTTTTATAAAACCAAATAAAAGAGAAGTGAAAAGCGTGTTTATGGCAGTGTGTGAAAAACTAAAGTGTGTTTGTATAAATTTGTGTTTATGAGTGTGTGAATGTATATTTTGCGTGTATGTCTGTGTGTATGAGTGGGTGTGTGTGTGAGTGGGCGTGTGTATGCGTGAATGAGTGTAGAGATGCGCTGGAGAGTGTGTGTGTGTGTGTGTATGAATGGGGGTGTGTTGGATTGTGTGTGTGTGCGTGTGTGTGTGTGTGTTAGAATGTGTGTGTGTGTTGGAATGTGTGTGTGTTAGAGTGTGTATTTTTGTGTGTGTGTGTTGGAGTGTGTTTGTGTGTGTGTGTTCGTGTTGGAGTGTGTGTATGTGTGTGTAGGAGTGTGTGTTTTTGTGTGTGAGTCTGTATGCATGAAATTTAACCTAGAGTCACCAAAATGTCTTCCACGGCATCATAATTAAGTGTGAAGAGCCATTCCGTCAATGTCTTCTTACACTCATACAGCTGCAAAGGGTAGATATTAAGTATGCGATTTACTTTATTATAAACGCGTGGGGCTTGAGTTACATTTTGGCGACTGGCAAAAATTGAACGTGCTGAGCATGGAGGGGCTACTAGATCACACCGTCTTTTTTTAAGCTTGGCATGGCTAAAGGGTAGAATTTTGTGATATCTTAGTACCATGTGTAGTATGTAGAGTTTTCTAACGGAGAGCAGCTTAGAGCTTGCGTATAGAGTTTCAGTAGGGAACCTGTAGGGCTTACAGTACATGACCTTAATCAAGGATCTCTGTGCCCTCTCTAGATCTATAAAATACGACTTCGCTGCTCCTCCCCACACCGAGATACAATATATGATTACGGATTGAGCCAGTGCGATATAGATTTTATTCTGTAGTTCTGCATTCATAACATGTCTCAGAGATTTGAAAACCCATATGAGTTTTCTTACCCTCCCTATAGTTAGTTCGAGGTGTGGGTACCAGCTTAACCTTTGATCTACTATAATACCAAGGTACTTGACGGAATTAACCTTATGAATTACAGGGCAACTACAGGTAGATTGGGTTGAGGTACGACAAGAATGTATTCTAATATTAAAGTCAGGCGCAGGCTGAGAGTTTGCGTATTTAGTGAAGCAGACGTAGTTGGTACATATTAAAGGTTTTTGAGAAAAATTGTCATCATTCAGAATCTCGATTAAATATGCAAGGATTCTATAGATGTCCTTTTTTATATTTTTAATATATGAGTAGATACATTGAAGGGCGAAAGTTCACGTAAAATAGCTGATTTTCAGAGGTCTTTACTCGATTAGTTTGACACAAGTTTTTGTTTTGGTTTCTATATAAGCCTAGATAATATTTACAAGATATCTGTGTATGTTGCTTCCCGCTTTCTGTCCCTATGTATGCTTATATACTTAGATCTTTAAAACGCAACGAATTTTAATGCGGTTGCGGATAGAATGATTCAAGAGGAAGCCTTATATGTATAATACATGCATAATATATATATATCACCATTGCACCCGTGCGAAGCTGTGGCGTGTCGCTAGTTATAGATAAATTACACCCAGACACAGAACAAATGATCGTGCTCATCACACAAACATTTGTCCTGGGTGGGAATCGAACCCACGACCTCCGGCATAGCAGTCAGGGCCATTGACTACTGGACCAACAGGCCTGCCAAAGTTGTAAGGAATAAGACAGTCTATCTATCTCTTGAAGTATTTTTTTCCATCTCTACCACAGTAAAGTTCAAAAGATACACCAAACGCGATGGTCAAATCGGTGCATCATCTAACGGTGTTCCAACCGGCGCTTCTCAAATGCTAATAGGTACAAGACAACTGTAGTGTATAATTTGATTTGGTTTTTCGTGCTGTTCCATTGCGGTTTCTGGGTGATCGCCCGTTGAACACCACCGATGAAAAATTTGGTTTAGAATTTGGGAAGACTGAAGATGATTGTCTGCCAATGTCTGTGTATGTGTTACAGACATTCAGTTTATCAGTCTGTAGCGATATCTATTTTAAACTGTTAAGCGCCAAGAGGACACCGGTGTCCGCACACCTATTGTCTTTCTATTGTGTCTCTAATTACGGTATTCAAAAGGTATTCATATGTCATAAGTAACTTATGACTTATGAAAATATAGATGAGGCCGGTGTTTCCTAGCTGACTACCCTGAAAAGAAACACCAAAACAAACTCAGAGGTCAAAGTCTCTTCAGATTAGTGTCTCAGATGGTATTTTGAGGAAAGAACCACACATTTGAGTTGAACTGTCCAGTCAGTGCAAGCATTTGTCAGTATTCGTGTAGCCCGCCCCTATTAAGCCTGCGTGGTGGATTACAGCCCATTCCCTCTTATACTTAGAGTTTTTTTTTATGGTTGGTGAAATCGTCAAATGACATCTCCCGCCCATGGGCGGAGCGAGAGATTGTGTCAGGCTCTTACTGACTAAAAACCTACCCCGTTCCTTTGTTGCCTTGGTTCCAGGGCCTTGGTATGCATTTTCATACTTCCCCAAAGCCCCAGACAGATAGCGAGCTACCCATTGCTCGCCGTCCGCAAGCCCGCGCCTACGGCGGCCGGAAATTGGGATTGGCCCTCTTATAGAGTGGAGGCTTGTATCCCAGCAGTGGAAACATTATAGAGCTGATTATTCTAATGCTATGCTAAGCTCTGAATCCCGTTAACCAGCGCAATGCGCAATTACATACTAACGTGAGTAACCACAACACAACATTCAAATTATGAAGTAAAGACAATTACAGGTTGCCAAATTCCTAATGTCATTACAAACGTGTTGGTTGCTAGCAACCAATTATAATGAACCCAAGGCCGGTTGCCCAATCTCGCGTGAGATATTTTTTATTAGCACGATTTTCGCCGTTGTTCTGTGTTATCGTTGTTTAAATATTAGTTGTGTAGTTAGTTATTAAGATGGGTAAATAACGCTTTTTCGTTTTGTTGTTGAAATAAGGTTGTTTTTAATGAAAGAAGTGATGATTAGAGTGATTATGACCTCTCTTTTGAGTGAAAGATTGTATTGCAAATTATATTGCGTAAGACGTCGTAATCAATATCCCGTCTACGCAATCTAAGGGCTAATAACCACGTTGCGGCACCGCATCGCTAAAATTAGCAGTGACGCTCGCCGCTCTTTTTTGCGTCATCGTAACGCAACTTTCAGCGTTTATTGTCATAACCTACAGGGATAACCAGTTCCTGATGTGACCGGCCATATCATGAAATGGTGGCATTTCATAAAATTAAAAAATAAAGTAGTTTTTTTTAAACTCGAATTAATTTACGTATGTACGAAATTAATTTCTTTAAGTAAACGTCAGCTGGGCGAGTTTAATGACCTGTAGGTTAGTACGCAACGACTGACAACTACCTACAAGGTCATTGACTCGTTTACTTTAATAAATTTATTTCGTACATGCGCAGATAAAGTTTCTTCTTTATTTGGAATTTTCATTAAACCCTTGATGTTATGGAAATCCTACATCATGATATTGCCATACGTTGATTGAAATATCATGAAATGTTGACGCTTAAACGATCTGGCTAGTTCATACATCTACAAAATTCCAAAAAATTGAGAATCTCCTCTTTCTTTGAAGTCGATTAAAAACTGCATTGTTTTTAAACGTGTTAATTGAAGGGCCTAACCTTGCAATCTATTAACACTTAAGCCGCTAAATAGTATTATTTAACAGCATTACAAAAGCCTACAATACACCTATTAGGTAACATGTTGCGTCCACAAAACAGACGTGGAATCTGCCAACTATCTTTGTATTCGATCAACGGCTGCTAATACCCATGTGTTCTGAATGCTAAAATTTTACGAGCTTTATTAAAATAGGGCAATTCGAAAGACGTGGATGAAATAAAACAATGAATAGGTACCTACTGCTGTTAATACTGCTAACAATATCACATCACACAAAATTTGTGCTACCACTGCTCTTAAAAACGGTGAAGGAAAACATCGTGAGGAAACCAGCATGTCCTAGAACCAAAAATTCGAAGACATGTCACATCCACCAAACTGCACTGGGACCGCGTGGTGGATCACGGTCCATTCCCTCTCCTACAGAGGAGGCCTTAGTCCCCGCAGTGGGGACATTAAAAGGCTGATGCAATGCAATGCAAAATGGTATGACCATGTCCTGCAATAGCACATAAGATACTTTTTATTCCGATAATATATTCTCTCGATACAATTTTCTACATTCACGCAAGCGAAATCGCAGACAGAAGCTAGTAACCAATGATTTGAACAATTGCATTTCGACCACAAAACATAAACCGAATTACTCGCTGTTCCAACCACCGCCTCACGTTACCCTATTTCATGTCCCCTTTTCGTCACTTAGGGCCGAAACACATAAGTACTCGATTAAGGAGACGCGGCGCGTTGCGCGGCGCTTCGGGCGGTCCGTCGTACATTACCACATGTTTGTGTTTGCGCGAGCGATGAAGCTGCCCGCTGCTGCAAAGTACGACGAAACGCCCAACGCGCCGCGTCTCCGTAAACACGGCCTAACGCTACGTAGAATGTTGCAGTGTGCACCGCGGCGCGAATTCCACAGCCTTATTAAATGGGTGTATTCAGTACCATTTTAGTCGTTTATTTAAAATAGAATAATGTCTTCTCAACAGAATAGGATAATACTTTATTTTATACCAAAAAAGTTACACAATCTATACAAAAATCTAAATCGCTGATAGCGATATCTTTTACGATTATATAATTACGATCCATGGCAGAGACGTCCATCCACACAAAAAAATCACGAGGAAATGGTTATCCTACAGAACGGCAATAAAACGCTATTCAACGTAACGTTCAGTAACGCGTTGCGTTGCGGCGCGGTACCGCAACGTGTTTAAGTGTTTTGTCCCTTACATACATACTTTAAATATAACATCTGTGTAGATCATAACGAGTTACGGCACTGTTCGTATGCTTTCTCCCCGGTCCTAGAACGCAAAGGGCAACGGAAAGAACACGTGTGGGTTTTAGTCAGTAAAAGGCTGACATCCCATATCGTTTCACCCAGATTTGCTATTCTCTAAGAAAACAGCGTTGAGCGCAGCGCTAGGCTAAGCTGCTAAGAGCCAAATTCACCAATAAACTAATCGCGATTCGTTCAAACAAAACGCAGTTTGAGCGATTAATCGAGATTATAGCTTCATTTTGCGTTTCACCGCGATGAATTGAACCTAGTTTACGCCAAACTCAGTTTCAATTCTTTTGTTGTCGCCCATGTTTACGACGCGGGTCTTTAAACTAGATTACGCTGAGTTCAGTTTAGTTGAACTAAGTTTTTATATTTAATGATGAAATCAGCCCTTAGGCTGTTTTCTTAGAGAATAGCATTTCGTCGTTAGGCCAGCGCTGCTCTCAAAGCTATAGAGCTTTGCAGAGAGGGAGGAATTATTTGACGATTTGCCAACTCCAAAAATACGGCGTATCATGCTTCACATGATGCGTCCATGGAATGTTTGATCTGCTTATAATTCAGTTCAAGTATGAAGTTGACTTAGAGATAAAATGCTCGTAAATGATCCGTTACCAAATTATGTAAGAATTTAAAGCTACGCATCAGGAATTACAATATGACTTAGGTATTTTTGTTTATGGATGTGGACGTATTCTTGCGCTTTATGCGTCTATCGACTATAATAAGCGTACATACATCTTTAAAATAGTTTTTTTCCAATTGGGTTATTATCCGTGACTTTTCCCTTTTAAGGGTGGAATAGAAGGGCGTATTAGACTACAACCCACTAGCTAGCGAGCTACACATTGCTCACCGTCTACACGCCTGTACCTGCGTTGGTTGAAGTCACCTGCTACTACTGATGCTCAGACAATCTCTTGTGGTGGCAGGGACGTGATTGCTTCTTACTCATCCTTTCCACCTCCTCCTGCGTTCGAAGACGTTAATACCTTAGACAATCTACCACTCAAAACTGTGATTCTACTGGGTGTATCTAGACGCAGTAATTCATCACCATCTTTCTGCCCTTGTCCCATTTTATTTAGGGTTAGCACAACACGTTTTTTTCTTCTATTCTGACTTGTCACCCATCACGCTATCATTAACTGCCTTTCCTCACAATCTACGAAGAGATCAATGGATAATGGAGATACATGTGGATGGATAGGGAGGGCTGCATCCATCTACACAATACGTTTTTTTTCCATTCTGACCTGTCACTCATCATGCTAACATTAACTGCCTTTCCTCACAATCCACGAAAAGATCAATGGATAATGGAGATACATGTGGATGGATAGGGAGGGCTGCATCCATCTACATGTATACTCATAACTCGGGATACTAAAACATTGATGAAATGCATGTTTTAGTAACACGAGTTAACCCTTCTTCACATGATTATACCAAGACAAACGATTCCCTTTCAACTTTTCGGCCACTGGCGCCACATTCAAACTTCCTCTAATATACTCATTTCTCACTTTGTCCATTCTCGTCACACCGGGAGGTGTTGGGGCCTTAGGGTAGTTTGAAACTGTATACCAGGGCCCTGAAACCAAGGCAAAGACGGAATGGGATAGGTTTTTAGTCAGTAAGAGTTCGGAATCTTACTGACTAAAAACCTATCCCGTTCCGTCCGTACAGATAGTGTCAGCACTATCTCCTGCTCCGCCTAAGGGCGGGAGATGTCATTGGATGATTTTACCTACCATAAAAAAAAAATCGCAACATACTAGATGACTACATGCAGAATTACTCATGGCATAAAAATGAATTAATTAGCTTTGTAAATCTGTGTCAAAATCTCTAGACAGTTATGAAACTTTGAGTGGCATTCGCTAATACTGTATGTTTGAAGATTTTGTTATAGATTATGTTCTAGTAATTAAGCAAGAAAAATTGATTTACTAAATTAAGCTTTATGTTTCACGAAATATGAATGGTCTGGTGGGAGACAAAGAAACAAAAAAAAATAAATTGTGAAATCTAAGGATAGAAGTGAACTTTATAGTAAAAAAATTGATAGATAACTACTCAAAAAAAGAAAAACGAATGAAATATACTTATATATTTACTTATAAATATACCACCCACAGTACTATATAAAAAAATAAATAAAAAGCATTTAATTCAGGCAATCAATAGCCCTATAAAAAAAAGACACAAAAAAAAACAGTCTTAATATTATGGGACACAGCCAGCAACATTTCTGCTACAGCAATGACCGATATAAGGGAAATCAAATCTAATCTCCCAGCAATTATCGCCAGAACTGTATTGGAGCTATATACTGTACTCACTGGACCAAGTATCGACATCATCGGCTCTCACTAGGTCCTCATTATAGGAGGCCTTCCAACACGTCGTTTTCCGGTATGTGGTCGTCACTCCAGAACCTTTCGGCCCCAAAGGGTATCTGTTCTACGAACAATGTGTCCTGCCCACTGCCACTTAAGTTTGGCGATTTGGGCTATGTCGGTAACCTTGGTTCTCCTGCGAATATCCTCATTTCTGATGTGATCACGCAAAGAAACTCCTAGCATAGCCCTTTCCATAGCCCTTTGGGTGTCTGATGAGGCCACCCAAAGGCCTATTATACAACGTCCACTACCTTGTATAAAAAGAATTCATGAAGCTTTAACCAAAGAGAATAAAGAGATACAATAGAGCGAGTCAGCGGACATCAGAAGAAATGTCTAAGAAAAACTGTCATCCTATGTCAGCTAGCTTTCAATAGTAAACATGCGAATTAAATTTGTAATTTATAGGTTTTTACGCTATTTTCTAGAACTATTTGAGAAAATTATTGAATTCTAATTAATTATAGAGTTAATACGAAAAATATTTACGAAAATAAACTGAAGGTAGGTCTAGTCGTCCACACTAGACTGAGCGACTTACTACTCCTAGGTAACAACTATCGGATCACGATTTTGTTCGCTATGTCCTGTCTGTTGGTAGTCTGTATTTAATGTCTTTGGCTTTAACAAATTACCTCTTTTGTTGCAGTCCCCCAACAATGTCATAAGCCCACAAGCCCACAAAATGGCGCTACGGTTAAAGAAAGACATAAAGAAGGCGTCGTACTACGTGTGGTTCCTGGGTGCGCAGGAGTCTCGCGGCCTGCGCGGCGAGGAGTTTGCTCGGCCCGCCATCAGGATCTTGGAAGAGAGGGCACGAGATTTGGAGCCATTTAAAGTTACTCTACAGGTCGGTATTGCTTTCTTTACTAATATTTGGAACTAATATTATAAAGAGGAAAGATTTGTTTTTTTTTCCTTCACCATTAGAAAGCTACATATTTACTGAGTAACATAAATACATTTTTAGGACATAAATAATGTTAAAAAAAAATAAAGATCCATACCTAAAGTGGAACCCAAAATGTTCAAAGTTTGAATGGAGAAAACTACTATCACGCGGGTGAACCCGCAGGCAGCAGCTAGTTAAAAATATAAGCAAAAGGAGTATTTTAGGACCGCAGCAGTTTGTGTAGGTTTTTTTTTTAAATAAAACTCTACCCCACTCTAGGAACTATTTCTGAATGAAGTATCCAAAATGTTTGCAATTGACTTTCGATAGCAAAATTTATTTATGAGTATATTTACATACAAAATTTGTACAAGCGATGAGGCCGCCAATCGTATTTTTTTTTCTTAGCGTACTGCACACACACAAAACATTTTTCCAGCGCCTTCGTTCGAAAAAGTTTTCATAAAACTTTTAACAAATACACTCAAAGTAGCAGATTTTCAGAGGTATTTACCGGATTAGGTTTACACACCTTTATGTTTTGATTTCTATAGCAATCTAGATAACATCTACAAGATAATTTCCTAAATATTTAGAGAAATATGTAGGTATAATAACGTCATAATCATGTAATGTTAGAGAACCAGTTCAAACCCAGGCGCATTACTTTGTGTAGTTTATTTCATCACCACTGCTCTTAAAAGCAGAAGGAAAACATTGTGAGGAAACCAGCATGTTCTAGAACCAAAAAATCGAAGACATGTGACATCCACCAACCCGCACTGGGCCTGCGTGGTGGATTACGGCCCATTCCCTCTCGTAGAGAGGAGGCCTGAGTCCCAGCAGTGGGAACATTATAAGGCTGACAAAATGCAATGCATGTAATGATATATGGAGATGTATATCAGGGCTGGCCGCTCTTAAAATCACCATGTAACGCAATACAATGAATATCCTGTTACTTACAGTAGAAAACGAATATCTCGTCTGGTACAGTGGCTAAGTTATTGACTGAGCTTGGGGTCAAGGGTATCTTTCAAGTATGAAGCAAACATTTGCATACAACAACTGCCGATACCAAATAGTTCCGGGTCCGGGTGTAGGTGTGTGTTGGACCGTACAGTTCAAAATGGTTGAGCTGAGTGGTGCTGCGTCTTCAGTCATCTCTTAACTGCAACTGGCTTACTATGTTTTGAATTTTTTACACTGTTCTCACAAGGTTCTCACATAATAGAACTGGAAAGAAATGTGTACCTAATTGGGATATCACACTAACATCTTACTGATGGTGAGTGAGGTGATTTGTGAGTGTGTGTGTTTGTTACTCCTTCACGCGGAAGCTGCTGAAGGGATTTAGATGAAATTTGCACACTGGTAGATCATGTCCTAAAATTACACATTAAAGATAAAGATAATTTTATTTTGCAAATATGGGTAACAGTGAAAGATGACATAAAAATATATATAATAGTTTCAGCCATATTTTACCATATAGGCATGCAAAAGTATAATTTTAAAATACGAGGAAGTTAGAATATTTTCTTTGTTTTGTGTTTCGTTGTGTACGAAACATAAAACAAGGAAAATATTCTAACTTAAAAAAAAAATTTCTCATTTAGGTATTCACTTATATTATAATATGCTTTCATCATAGGATACTTTTTATTCTAGGAGTATGTTTTCTTGGGGCATTTTTTTAATATCACACGGGCAAAGCCACCGGCAGCAACTAGGGCTTTCATTAATCTATACAAATTATGTTACGGAAGTACTTTTTCTACAGCAGTTTACCAGATCCTGACTTTCTACTATCTCTCCGATATTCTCACGAAATGCCTTCGAGTTTCATCACATCTGGGTGTGCTATGGCAATAAGGAAAAATAATAAATTTACATCAGCAAGGGCGCGGCCAAACACACTTTATTCGACATACATACCGACGGAAATATCTCTGTATATTGCCTTTTTTTATGTAATTTTATGAGTAAAGAGTTTTCACACGGTTGACATTATGTGACCCTACAATGCTTTGTGCTATGTATGCCAGTGGCCTCCACTAGATATGTAAAATGAAGTTTATTTATTCTTAAGTTCAAGCCCTAGAAAGTTGTGATACTCATGGCATTTGAGAAATAAGGACACAAACTTGTGAGATTGCTAAAACACTAGGTCAGAAAAGTAAGATTTTTTAGGTTTTTTAGACTATTTTTGATAAGTGAAAAAGCCACATCATCTTGAGTTACTCAGTATTATTTTCTTACTATTTATGTACATCCAAAGAACAGAAAGTGATAATACATTATAGATATTAGTACATAGACCTCCGAAAGGTTAGATTAGAAGAAATGTTAAGAATAGAGCGTAAAAAAACAAGAGAAAAAGAGTTTGCCAAATCAAGTATTAAATAAGACATATAATCTACAACCTTATTTTTAGAAACCCGAAATACGTGTCTACTATTTTTATGTAAAGAATCTATGTACAAAATTTTGATAACTGTATCTTGAAAAATCACAAAGTTATAAGCTGTTATTATGTTACCTGGTGGTTCACACAAAACCATGGTCACTGGGCAACCAGGCGACCAAAGGAGGTTTTGCTCCCGCACCCAGCTGTGCGCTGGCGTCTAACTCCCGATATGACCTGCCGTGACCTGTTTTGTAGGTACTTAGTTTAGATAGTGTCCAACTTGTGATCTTCTTGAAATATTTTTGGGAAAAAATTATTGAAATCGATTCAGTTACTGATTCTAAACAAACTATATTCAGGTTTCGCATCTAAAGGTATAGGTATTATATGTATGAAATCAACCCCAAACCATCTAGAACGTTGAAATTTTGCATAGAGGTTGAGTCCCAGCAGTGGGAACATTATCCGCCTTATTCCAAAACGCGATCTAAAATAGTTCTAAGACTATTACTAGGTTTAATACCTATTAAACGCTATCTAAATGTAGTTTTCGGGATTATTACTAAATTTAATACCAATTAAAAGCGATCTAAATATAGGTATTTCCGGGATTATTATTAGGTTTAATGCCAATTAAAACTAGTAATAGTCCCGGAACTATTTTAGATCGCATTTTGGAATAAGGCGGTATAAGTTTAATTATGCTACTCTACACAATCTACAAAACAATCGTCAGTGTTTGTTTCATAACAAAACGCCTTCCATACTTTTTCAGTTCCTATCCATCAACAGCATCGCTAGCGAAAGTTTTACCAACGTTCTAATTGATTTGTTTGTTCTCTTGCGTTACCTACTAACATTACTCTACGTTACTAATAAAGTTATGTAAGCTGAGGCTCAAACTTCCTCGGTTCCGACTTGCCTTCAGTGTTTGATGGATTGTTTTGAGGGAATTTGTGTCCGTATTGTAGAGTTTAAAAGTCAAGTTGAGCATTGTAGGGTTCATTAATTGGTTTGACAAGTCTGGTGATTGTAGCATGTATGATACATGTATGGTATGTTACCATGGGTCAAAGAGATATTTTTTTTTTTGCATGCAAGGTAGACCATATTACCAACTTAACTTAAAATAATTCTCAATTCCTTATTGCGTACCATAATGTAACCGTCCACTGTTGGACATAGGCTTCGCCCAAGTGTCGCCACAATGAACGGTGGTGTGCGTCTCGTATCCATTGGATTCCCGTAACCCTTACCAGGTCATCGGTCCACCTTGTAGGAGGCCTTCCAACGCT
The DNA here is from genome assembly GCA_958295575.1 of Leucania comma. Classification (NCBI taxonomy): domain Eukaryota; kingdom Metazoa; phylum Arthropoda; class Insecta; order Lepidoptera; family Noctuidae; genus Leucania; species Leucania comma. The sequence goes on along the minus strand of OY282482.1, from coordinate 2,714,303 downwards.
GCGTCTTCTAGATCGCGGTCGCTACTCCAGAATCTTTCGGCTTCAACGGCTATCTGTTCTGCGAGCAATATGCCCTGCCCATTGATAAATGATAAATGATATTTTATTTTTGCAAATAGGTTCTCAAAAACACTTTTACACGTCAATTTTTTTTTTTTCGTCAATTTTAACTAGATGAGGCCGGTGTTTCCTAGCTGACTACCCTGAGAAGAAACACCGAAACAAACTCAGGGGTCAAAGTCTCTTTTAAAGTCCATACAGCAAACAAGTAATGGTCAAAACATATGAGAACCATGCAGATTAGTGTCTGGGATGGTCTTTTGAAGAAAGAACCACACAGTTCTGAGTGGACCTGTCCAGTCAGTGCAAGCATTTGTCAGTATTCGTATAGCTCAACTCAGGACTACTAAGGAGCTCAACGACTTGACGAACAATACCAAAGAAAGGACATTTGGGTAGGCCGCAAAAAGTACTCATAACTGTCAGACATTAATTAAAATTAGAGAAAAACGAGAAAAAAAACATCCACATAGTCCCCAAATTCACAATAATAAAATATACAAAAATGTAATTTTACAGAGTTAATATTGCTAAAAAAAAAAAAAAAAATTTTAAAAGTAATTGTTAATGTCAAATTGTAAAAATAAACAATGTCATAATTGTATAAATAAGAATTTAAAAAAAAAATTAAATTAAAAAAGTTAACAACAGTAACCTTGGTTCTCTTGCGGTTATCTTCATTCCTAAGTTCCATGTTACAGCTGATTAAACCTCTTCCTAATCCATCATCTTCTCTCCCTAGGTATCCCACAAAGGGCTGAAGATAATCCAGAATGTGACAGCGAAGGGCAAACAGCAGACGATCAAGCACTTCATCCCGCACGGCAGCATCACCAGCGCCGTGGTGCAGTCAGATGTCGTGGCGTGTGTGCTGCTCTTGTACAACCCGCTCACCGGGTGCCCCGTCCATGTGCATGCTTACAGGTTAGTATTGTCAGGGTGAATGTATACAGGGATAAGGGATAGGGGAGCAAGATCTTTTTTTCTGGAAATGAAAAAAAATCAAGTTGTTTGAACAGTTTGTATAGAGATGCAGATATTTTTTTTGGCTTCCTGAAAAAAAAAATTGTGTACACCCTGTATACAACATTATTAGTATATGCGAAATCCGAAACACGTGTCTAGTATTTTTATATAAAGAATCTATGTACAAAATTTCATAACTGTATCATGAAAAATCATAAAGTTATAAGCTTGTTATGTTAACTGGTTGTCCGCACAAATACATGGTCATCATGACATAAGGGCGGCTGGACTTGTTTTGCTCCCGCATCGAGCTGTGCGCTGGCGCCTATGCCCGCTATGATCTATCGTTACTTGTATTGTACTTAGTATCGGTGGTGTCTAACTTGTGACCATTTTAAAAATATTTTTGGGAAAAATATGACATGGTGTAAAAATTATTGGAATCGATCTCAGTCACTGATTCCGAACAAACTATATTCGAAAGACTTTTGTGCTCTATATTATTAGAAGCACTACATGTGCTCAATTTATAAAATTACTTAATCGGTTTGACAGCCGTTCTGATTCTTCTGACATTACAAAATCAATCATCGAAGGACTGAAACAATTTGCCTGCTGCGGTCTTCCCGCCCGATTATAATAAGGGTCTCTTCAAAGCTAGAGTGAATAGACTCTTCATAAACTAGCGGGCCTCACAATTAACGATCGCATCACTGCTTACCATCAGTTGGAATCGCAATCAAGTAATTTTTATTAATAAAAAATATATGACATTTTTTCCTAAAAAATTCGAGCATTCGTACTTAAGTGTTTTCTGCTATATTAAATAACATATCTTGCTAAGATAACACAGCACTTTAAACAAAACCTTGAAAATATACCTCAGACAGGGCACCGTCAATTGACACAAAATAAATCTTGTCATTCGTCTGAACCGGTAATTTAAAGGCAATTTATTGACAGATTTATTTGACAAATTAAAGCCCTAATGTCCACCATTAATTACAAAGCCTAGGTTAAGTAGGTTTAGCCTTTTAAGGGGCAATTTTAGTAGCAATTTATAACACATTAGTGATATTTAGTGTCATGTATTTACTTCTTATTTACTGCGTATAACAGATCATCACGTCTGTTTTACAATACTACTAGCGCTAGTAACATACAGAGATTATGTAAAACAGAAAGGGATCCTCCCTTTTTCACGGATGCTGTGATGATTGGCTAAAATGATGATGATGAAAACTAATTTAAATACATGCACCGTTAAATTGCTGAGCGAGTTCAATGACCTGTAGGTAGTTGTCGGACATTGTTAACTAACTACATACAGATCATTGGACTCGCTCAGCTGACGTTTACTTGAAGAAATTAATTTCATACATACTTAATTTTTTTATTTTATCTTTACAAGTACTAACTACCTACAGGTCATTGGACTCGCTCAGCTGACATTTACTTAAAGAAATTAATTTCGTACATACTTAATTTTTTATTTTATCTTTACAAATCGATAGCGTTTCATGATTGACCCTCCACGGGATTGAAAAGATCAAAATCTAACGATGTATATATACATATCACTATGCCTGCTTCCCGCTGCACCAAACCTGCATCTGTGCGTACGAGTCTAGTGCCCCAGGAAGGGACAATCCGGCTACCAGCTAACACCCTTAAAATGCTATTGGTGCTCCCCCGAATTCTTAAAGCTATCTATGTCTGCTTCAGCAAACATGCCCAATGCGTTGCAGAACCTCGGGAGCCACAACAAGCACCCTAAAGGCGTTATTATACTGTATGCGAAGAACGTTGTAAGCGCTCTGCGTATAAAGATTGCACGTGTATTGAAAAATTCACATGTTTAAAAACGACATAAAATGTAGTCATCTCTATTACCTATCGATTGTAGGAAACGAATGACATTTTAGCACTTTGTAAGGTCATAACGTTAATGTCAAGAGTGAATTCACAGACTGGTTTCAAATTGTGGATCTAGGTGTGCAACTCCGCGAGATTTAGCGGTGACGAACTTACTCAAGTTTATCTTTGTTTGCACATTGATGCTTATAACCTATTTATAACCCTCGGCTCCATAACACACTCGTCTACGGCTCGTGCGAATTCCACCTCGGTCGCAATTACAAACTTTCTGCACTTGTATCAAAATATACTATTTCAACACTCTCACTCGAAATCCCGCTCTTATGCCACTGCTATTAAGCACGCATTTGATTTGTTTTCCGCACTAGTACGGAAAACTGCGCGGGACTGCCCCAGCCACAATTTATTGTATTTATCGTATCAGGCTGGTTGCCGTGCAGCCCCTACGAGTCACTGGTCAACCCACGTTTATTTATTTCTTTGTGAATTTATTGAAAAACGTCGTTTGATTCACGTGGCACCGCTCGATTCAATAACGCCTTCGCCTGCGGCTCGGGCGAATTCCACCTCGGTCGCAATGGCAATCTTACTCCACTTGTATAAAAATGTAGATCACTACATTGTATAAAACAAAGTCGCTTCCCGCTGTCAGTCCCTATGTATGTAGAATCTTTAAAACTCCGCAACAGATTATGATGCGGTTTTTTTAATAGATAGAGTGATTCAAAAGGAATGTTCATATGTATAATACATGCATAATACATTTAATACCACCATTGCACTCGTGCGAAGCTGGGGCGGGTCGCTAGTACTAAATTAATGTAATTTTGTACTAATGTGCCTGAATTTTTTGCCACGTGCCATTTTTGGCAAGCGTGCCATGAGTTCGCGATCCCTGCTCTATCGAGTCCTACTAACCCCATAATAAAAGCAAGTGTGATAAAAAAGAACAAAAGTTTATTTATTGACTGACGTCAAATAAATTGGATTCTGCATGTTGTTGTTGATATGGCAGCTGATATGCTGATAACGAGAACTGGGAAACAATAGATCGAGGTTTCTAGGTAATAGCTGAACATACAATGATTTGTTAGTTTACTGTTGTAGGTTATGTTTTGTAAATTAGATTCAAGCAGACTACAGTGGTGCTATTCTCTAAGAAAACGCAGCGCTGCCGCAACAACGAACATCCAAATAGGATACATTGAATTAACAATCCAATGTATAGATGCATTAGGTTGACAATCCAATGTATCTTATTTGGGTGTTTGTCGTTGAGGCAGCGCTGCGTTTTCTTAGAGAATAGCACCACAGTACGTGCGACAGTTGGCGAATCTGAAGTTAAGCTCTGCAAACTTTAGCGCTTGTGCATTCGTAAAAAAATAAATGCCAATAAAACCATTTATTATTTTAAGAGTAAACAATAAACGCTAATTTTCGCAAAGCCTAACTTCAGACTCGCAAAGATCCATTGGCCGAATTGTACTTTGTGAACGCACTCACAATACAGAAATTATTCCTAGTACAGTGCAGTTTTCTATGAAAAAAGTTTCTTTTTCATCATCCTATTTGGGTAGGCTAAGGTCTTAGACCATACCGCCTCGTCTTCAGTAATTCTTTTAAGCTACATTAGAATACGGGTGCAACACATTCTAATATTACTGCAGTTTTTGGCAGCAAATATATCGAGTTATAATTCTTAGAAAACTTCGCTGAGGTAGCCAATACTACAATAAAATTTTCATTTTACTGAGATCGCGCCTGTGTCAGGATTCCATATATTGTCCAGTTGCGCAGACGCTTGAGATATAAAACTACACCAATTTTACGTCACAATATCCATTAGGAATCAATTTGTGCATAATTAAAACAACCACTGAATTTCATCGAAGAAAACCCGCCAAAAACTTTGATATAGACCAAGCTATCAAAATGTACATCACGAGTACGTGATCCACACGTGAAGCTATCGAAATGTTACTCGTGGTCCGCACGTAAAGCTATCGAAATGTCACTCATGGTCCTCACGTGACATTTCGATAGCGCATGTCATTCCAATTTTGAATTTTTGGCAATCCTTACCGCTGATAGAATATAATTTTGTTTTAGTCTAGTTAGTTCTTTGCCTCCTACGACATTTTTTCCAAGCAAGACCATAGGATAAACAAACAAAATTTCCACACAATCCATGTCATCACACCACAACTAAATATTTAGCACAAAGGGAGGCATCTTCATCTGACATTTGACTTTTAGTGTTGCAACTCCTGCGCTATCCTTGTGCAACATCGTAAACTTAGCGTTCATTATTTATGTTGCCAGCAACAATATCGCAAAGGTTCTGTGCGGAAATAATAATTATTGTTATTTTAAATGGAAATTGGATATTCCTTGAATACATGTTTCATAATATTACTATTGGTAGACCGTTGTTTTTTGTTTGTATTAACTAGCTGTCCATCGCGGTTTCACCCGGGTCTTATATAATTATAGCCCTGTGTTATATTATAGGGTGACTGGTAATTAGTGAACGATACTTAAACACTTGATTGTAATCATGATAACAGAAATAGATCTGTCAAGTTCAGTACATTTTGACTAGTTTCGCGAACATAAATGTACTGAACTTGGCAGATTTTTGCGATTTCGGGTTTGGTCTCATAGTAAAAGTTGTTTATTATCATGACTACAATCACGTGTTTAAGTATCGTTTACTAATTACCAGTCACCCTATATAGATAGGATAAACAGTGTAATCATTGGCATTATAAATTGACTTCTGCCATTGAGTGGTCGATTCTCATAAATAAACAAAATTGGTTATATTTTTATATGTTTTTTCGGATACTAATAAATACTAGGCCAGATGACATTCCCTCGATTTCAAAGAATCACCCATTCCCATTTCAAAAAAAAAAAAAAGAAAACGGCTTCGAGTAGAAAATCATCCCAAGGGAACATACTGGCAGGATAAAAAGTCTTATCTGCTTTTCCAAGACATAGTGTACCCATATGCTACATCCAAATCCCTTCAGCTGTTTCAGCGTAAAGGAGAAACACACACACATACCAATAAATTTTCGCATAATATTAATTTAATTAGTGAGATGTGTGTAAGGTATCTTGCGTGTTTTAGACCTCTTTATATTTAACTTGGCAACATCAATGATTTTTTAATAAAATATGAGAATAAAGTAACAAATTACTTTCAGATTATCCTTCAAAATAACGCTTGCATTACACGCACAAACTACTTTAGGATTTCCATCTCAATGTGGCAATGGCTGACATATCACGTTTGTGCGCCCGCGCATCTAGAGGTCACAGCGACATCTAGCGGGGACCTGTGGAGAATTTGTTACGAGACACACTTCTTTAATTTATGGTTATTGGATTAGAAGTAGGTATTGCTTGTGTTATTCGTTTAACGAATTTAACGAGTTTAACGACAGTGTTAAACTGTTAAGGCCGGGGTTAAAAGGTTCAAAGAGAAATTTGAATTTAAATTTTCAACATTTCTATGTAAAATATTGGTATTTACGAAAACAGCCTCGAGGACAGGCGTAGAGTAGCCAGCCTTTTGGTATTTTACAAGATGCATTTTGGAGAACTAGCTCCAAAATGCATCTTGTAAAATAGCGAAAGGCGTGGGAATTGCATGACTTGATTACGCCTTCTCATTTTTACTGTAGGACAACCCGGCACAGTACAGCGAATATACTCACGTTGTTGAAACTTCTACGGTCCGGACTAAGCGTTTTGCTTCGTCATTTATACCGCGTACATCAAAGGACTGGAACAGTTTGCCTGCTGCGGTCTTCACACCCAATTATAATTCAGGTGTATTCAAGGCTAAAGTGAATAGGCTCTTAATAAACTATAGTGCGCCTTGCCATCAACGAGTGCATCACTGCTTACCACCAGGTGGGATTGCAGTCAAGCACTAGTTTATATCAATTAAAAAAAAGACAATAAGATTTCTTATGGGTTGCGAAAATACACATTCGAAAGAGTTAGGTACGGATTTGTGTGTGTTACTGACACACACAAATCAGAAAAGTGGGTTAGTCAGTAAAAGTCTGACACGCCTCTCTCGCTCCACCCTAGACCGGGAGAAGTTATTTCATGATTTTCCACCTCAAATAAAAAAAGAAGTTTTTGATGTTTCTTCTACTGTGTAGTTATCTTCTCTTATACAACAATGATTTAGTTTTAATTTCTTATAATTTAACTTGAAAGCCAAAACATTTTGATCAAGTGACATTTTGATACAAGTGGAGTTATGGAGTTATGGTTCAAATTCCCACATGTTTAAAATGATGCTTTTCAATATACTCGTACTTACGACTAGGGACTCGTGAGGTTCGCTTAGCGCCGAGCCTAAAACGATAAATACAATAAACTGTTACAGAGGCGAGCTTTCGCACTTTGCCACACTAGTGCAGAAAACAATAAATTGCGTGCCTAAAAGCGGTAGGGTTAAGAGCGAGTTTTCGAGTACGTGTATTGAAAAAGCATTAGACACTAAAAAAAAATCATTAAAACTTTTTTTTCCGACTTACTTATAATTATAATATCAATAAATAATTAGCTACATTTTCTCCGTCTCTACAATTTAAATAAAACAGCATATCTCCAAGAAAATCGTGCAACCAAGATCATCAACCCCGCTACACATATTAAACTACCCACTCTATACGTAAACCTAATCAGTATCTCGATGTCTGTTTACGACAATCATCGAGGCGGGTTGATATCGAATGGAGTAACAGAGATTATAAATTAAAAGCCGACTCGTAATAGCTGCAAAAAGGCTTCAAACCGGCAGTGACTGGCAATAACCTAGGGGAATAGGGCTGTGCCTCTTTCTAGGGATCCGTTTGTGTCCTGAAGTCCTATACACCGTTAAATTTTAGTCGTTTTAATCCCGCGGAGGGTCGATTCGGTACATGAAATACTATCGATTTGTAAAAAAAAAAGTATAAAATAAAGTACTTCTTTTTTTAAACTCGAATTAATATACGCATATACGAAATTAATTTCTTTAAGTAAACGAGTCAATGACCTTGTAGGTAGTTGTCGGTCGTTGCGTACTAACTACCCACAGTTCATTGGCCTCGCTCAGCTGACGTATACATAGAGAAATTAATTTCGTACATGCGTAAATTAATTCGAGTTTTAAAAAAAGTACTGAATTTTTTGATTTTCTCTTAACAAATCGATAGTATGTCATGTACCGAATCGATCCTCCGCGGGATTAAAACGACTAAAATTTAACGGTGTATAATCAAGAGGGAATAGGTTGATCAATCCAAAGGTTGACTGGTAAAGAACGCCTAGTTGCATTTGGAGGGCTTTTCCCGACCCGTCTATTACTAACCAGACCATGGTTTAAAAACTTGTTGGTTCGATCAATGCAATCGAAGGCAGTGTTTGATAAAAAGGCAACGCGAAAACAGAGAGATCACATCAATCGATAATTTAGTCATTCGCTCGAATTTTTTACAAAGCTTGTTCCTGGAAATACGTCGTCGCCGACCCTTGAAAGGCAAAAATTACTAAGCGACATTGATTTAACTTTACAGCAGAGTGATTTGAAGTTGAAATTTTTAGAAAAAGATTGTTAAAAATGACGGAATAGTCGGATTTGGATATTATTAGCATCGTGGTAATGGTATCTAAATCAAATTTCCTATTTTTTCTAAAAAAATTACCATTAAATCACTCTTCTGTAAAGTTTACTCAATGTCGCTTAGTAATTTTTGCCTTTCAAGCGTCGACGCGTTCTTTTTTTAAAGCTTTAAAAGTTTTTGAGAAAACTTTTAAACATTTTCGTCATTATTTTTTTTTTTCATTTATACATACATTGTGAAGAACCAAAGTTCACGCAAAATAGCAGACTTTCAGGGGTCTTTACTAGATTAGTTTTACACTTTATGACTTTATTTCAATAGAAACCTGATGTGGGTCGCAGCAATCCAATGGATCCGAGATGCACAGACGGAGGCGATTCTTAGAAAAGGCTCAAATCCAATAGTAGACGTCTTTCGATAGAGAAATGATGAATACTTTGTTAAAAAATAAAGTTGGGCTTTATACATCGTTGCCTTTTGTTTTCAAATAAAACAACATAGACATGGACCTTTATAGCTATCAAATCAATTTACAGTTAGTATTAGTTCAAACTAATTTGACCTCAAATCTTCATCATAATGTCAAGATAAAATTAATTCTTCTTGGCAATTTATGCTTATGACAGTTCTGCACGATTATTAATTAACAGAAATTGTGACTTTATATTCTTACAGTAGATTTAAAATTCAATAAAAATGTTTGCAAATATTTTTCTAAAGTAAAATTTAAGTTTCGGAAGAGTTTACTAACAAACACATTCTTACATTTTAGAGATATCTATCTTATATATATATATAAAAGAAAGTCCTGTTAGTTACACTATTTATAACTCAAGAACGGCTGAACCGATTTGCCAGAAAATTAGTAGGAAGGTAGCTTAGAACCAGGAGACAGGTATAGGATATTTTTATCCCGTTAAATAAAAACAAAATATCCTCATTTATTGGTATAGGTTAAAGTAGAGTAGGGCAGAGTAGGGTAGGGCAGAGTAGGGTAGGGCAGAGTAGGGTAGGGCCTACCCTACTTTACCCTTGTAGATTAGGGTAGAGTGGGAGCGAAGCCCCGGGCAAAAGCTAGTAGATTGATAAAGGACAGCCCTACTAACTAGTTCCTCCCGGTACCTTCTAACGAGTTCGCGTTAGAAGCTCCGTATAGAAGCAGTTTTGATTAATATTTAAATGAAAATCATGAAACTTGTACTTGATCAGTAAAACTACATGCTGCACTACACTTATGGCCATTTTATAAGCTTGCTTTCGAGTTGAGTTTGTTTTTCTGAAAGTAAGAAAGGAGGTTTTAATTTTATTTGCGGCCATTTTGTTTTGCTACCGAGATTGTCTATTCCACCGACTCAGTATACACTCAAGATTTTGAAAAAGGAACTATCCATGGAGTCTAAATAAATAAGCGTGAGGTGATCAACACTACAACAATTCTCAGCTCCACTTTACCGGGATTACGACTGTTTCAATTATGACCCATTAAATTCTCGAATAATTAACAATCAAAAACAGCCATTAAAGTTCGCTCGAAAAAATCCCGCCAAAAAACTCCGGACAAAAAATGACATGTTATCACCGGTAACGAGAATGAAAAAGTTTAAAATGTACTTATGGGAATGTCAAACTTTCTAAATGTCAAACAGTGTAAATGTCAATCAAAAATTGTGTGTTGATACGTAATAGTTGATTAAATTCACTTGTTTCATTAAGGGCAGAGTAACAAACGACTTTAATAAGTCAATGACATTTTATAAAGAATTTTCTAATCTTAACGCTAAGATAAATCACATCTGTTGACACTAAAAATCTTTAACCTCCATCTAACTTTGAGAAACTCATTTTCAATATCAAATTGATGATAAATTCATTAGGGACGGCCTAAGGTGCGGCAAAACCACACTATTTCAAAATCAAGGATAGCTTTCTAATGAATACAAATAAAAGCATTTCTAGCGCAAAGGTGAACAGGTCAATCACTGGTAAATACTATTTCCATGTCATTATACGACTAAACAAATTAAAAACATATCCATCGATTGCTGTCCATACAACAAGTTTTTGTAATACCCTTTCACCGAATCAATGGTCACGTCTCTACGAGTAATTCACGCCTTTTGACAGCTCGCGACTTTTGACAGCTGTTCTAAAATGGCTGCCTTCGATAAAAAATACTTTCACTTATATTTCGTCGCTACAAATAAGTTTGGCGGCAACAATAGATACGTTTAGGTGTTATAAAAAGAAGATAGTTGGTTAATATTGCGTGAAGTGAAAATTTAAAATGGCGCCCTCGTTTTTTTTTTTTTCTCTTTTTGTCACCGACGTTGTTCTGTTCTGCCTTGTATCAATATTTTTATTTATGAAATCGATTTGCTGTGACACTCTCAATTATTGCAGACATAATTTTAAGTTGTTACAAGCAATGACAGCGCACAAACATGTCAAATTATGCCACAGATTATAAAATATGATTGGTCTCTGTAAGGTCATTATGATATCATCATGACAAACATTTTGGGTACAAATGTTACCTTACCGGAACTGAATAATGAGAGTTATCTAAAGTATTTGTTTATGTATTTGGAAAATCAAGATACTTTATAAAAAGCTTGAAAGACAAAGATTTTGTCTGTCATCAATGTTATTACCTGAAAAGGCAGTGATCGAGTATCTTAACATTTTAGTGGACTCCGCGATCATTATACCGACAGTCATGTCAGTCAGTTACCATTTGACTGGCCTATTAGTCTAGTAGTTAGTGGCCCTGACTGCTATGCCGGAGGTCGTGGGCTTGATTCCCACCCAGGACAAATGTTTGTGTGATCAGCACGATCATTTGTTCTGTGTCTGGGTGTAATTTATCTATAACTAACCCCGCCCCAGCTTCACACGGGTGCAATGGTGATATTAAATGTATTATGCATGTATTATACATATAAACCTTCCTCTTGAATCACTCTATCTATTAAAGAAAACCGCATCAAAATCCGTTGCGTTGATTAAAGATCTAACATCATAGAGACAGACAGCGGGAAGCGACTTTGTTTTATACTATGTTGTGATATGTACTATGTATTTATAAATATATAAGTATATTTATCAGTTGTCTAGTACCCATAACTCAAGCTCTGCTTAGCTTGGGACTAGACGGCGTTGGGTGTGATAGTTATGGAATATTATATTATGTACTCGTAATATTATGAGCCTCGACCAAAATATCAGGAGGTTCTCATTAGGCGGCTGGATCAAGCCGTACTTTTGGACACGGCTTGTATAGCTAAGAAGATTTTCCTCTGGAGCCATGACCGCCGCACGCCGATAAAACCTTCACTGTCAAATTTTCTCCTATTTAATATTTATCTGATTAATTAAAACCAACCGCAAAATATGTAGGTACGTACTAATGTACATGATACCTCCACACCTATCATTGTACCAAAAACACTCCCTCTTATTTCTTAGAAGACGCATCTTCACCTTGACATTCACAAGAGAATGCCACCAGGTCAAATGAATCAGACGGATTCGTCTGAGGTCACGCTAAGCAGGATCACACTATTATTATCACATCATCGACCATTATATACTGACCTGTCCCTCATTTGTATGCTCATCTTTTAATTGGAATTAAATATGTTTTAATGAGCTCCAGCTGTTCGCAATTTTAGCATCGCATGATTGACGGAGCCTGTTAGGGTCAATATCTGCCAGAGCTAAATCATTCAAAATCATTTGACAGGCCTGTTGGTCTAGTGGTTAGTGACCCTGACTGCTATGCCGGAGATCGTGGGGTTTATTCTCACCCAGGACAAATGTTTATGTGATGAGCACGATCATTTGTACTGTGTCTGGGTGTAATTTATCTATAATATGTATGTATATAGAAATATATAAGTATGTTTATCAGTTGTCTAGTACTCATAATACAAGCTCTGCTTAGCTTGGGACTAAACAGCATTGTGTAAAAAAAAACTTCTCTCGATCTAGGGCGGAGCTGGATGTGTCAGAATTTTACTGTCTAAAACTATATCTATGTTTCTTCTTTGCCCTTTGCGTTCAGGACTACGGGTTTCCCTTTCGGAAACCCATGACCCCAGTAGGCTTCGGCTTTGCTGGGCTTCTTTTTTTTAGGTAGAAAAATCACCTAATGACATCTCCCTGCCTTTTTGAGTCAGACATTTTATTTTGTGTCAGACAGCGGGAAGCGACTTTTTCTATACTATGTAGTGATACTTGAGTGGCTTATAGCTTCACTACTCTGCCGTATTTAAGTTATATGGTCTTTTATCTTTTATAGACTTAATACATCGTCGTCGACGTGGACCACAATTTAAACTGTTGTATGATTGTTAACTGTTTTGATGAACGCTTAATGCGATAGACGTTTGTATTTGAACAATGTCCGAATATATGTGTAATATAAAACAGCAATTTGCTAATGATAACTCGCCACGATTGTTCCTAATGATTACTTACTCGACACGACTGCTCCATACAGGCACACTGGGAGCGAATAGTTACGGGAAGATTGTAAGGGTGTTTTACCCACACCACACACTACTACTAAGCTGAGATGGTACTAGCGTTTTTTATTTCTTTTTTTATTTGTTTCTGATGCATAGATGTTTGGATTATAAATTTTAAATCCCTAATTGGTCGTAACATTAGCTTATCATTAAGTAAAATTTGTAAAAGAGCTGTGGATTTCGTAAATAAATAAATTTTGGTTAAAGATATTAGTTTCGTACATGCGTATATTAATTCGAGTTTTAGAAAAAAAAGTACTTTATTTTTTAATTTTATCTTTATAAATCGATAGTATTTCATATACCGAATCAATCCTCCACGGGATTAAAACGACCAAAATTTAATGGTATATTTACTATATCTATCACTACATAGTATACAACAAAGTCGCTTCCCACTATCTGTCCTTATGTATGCTTAGATATTTAAAACAACACAATGGATTTTGATGCGCTTTTTTGTAATAGATAGAGTGATTCAAGAGGAAGTTTTATATGTATAATATATTTAATATCACCATTGCACCCGAGCGAAGCAGGGGCGGGTCGCTAGTACAATATAAAATATGATAAAATCAATCAGGCCGAGCCATACAAGCCTCCACATATAATGTGGAAATATTGTTGTTATGTGAAAGTTGTAAAATATTATTATTATGTTAATGTTCTTCCTGAGAAGGCTCAACAACACTCAACATTACCATCGACATACAAGTAACAGTACATCGGTTGTAACGCTTGATAATAGGAACCTTGAAGCTGTCTATTGTGAACTGCCGGTGACAGGCGCCCGAGCAGCGCCTACAGAACGAGTAGCCTTCGGATCGCTGTGAGATGTCTGTGCATGCCTTTATTTGGATACAGCATTGAATATATTCATTTCTTTATATACAAACACTTACTTATAGACATCAAAAATAATTGAAACTAACTAAAATACGGTCTTCCGGTTGGATGGCCTCTCACAAGGTGGACCGATGACCTGGTCAGGGTCGCTGGAGTCCGGCCATTGTGACGTCGCTTGGGGGAGGCCTATGTCCAACAGTGGACGTCTTTTGGCTGAAATGATGATGATGATGATGAAAATACGGTACGGTAATGGGCTCGAAAATATAAAATCCAACAAGCATGGATTCATTTTTAATAATAATTCTCTACAACTATCACACAACATCATCTAGTCCCAAACTAAAATCCTTTCTTAGACCTTGTCTATGTCATAAAAGGAAACCTTGTGCGAAATTTTTACGCTCCCAGTCCCTGTAGTTTTGGTTGTGCGTTGATATAAAGTCAGTCAGTTTCTCCTTATTTATATTATATAGATAGATAAGGATAATATATATAACTTGAAACTTTCTCTACATAAGTGATTGGTGAACACTTATGTTGTACCCCATATAAAATGTACAAATACTACACAAATATATCACCATTTTGTTAACATAACATAGATATTCCTAAGAATTTTACCCACAAACCGAATGCAGCTGAGATCATTCGCCTCTAAAAGCTTGGTGGTTCATTGAATAAACATTGGCCAATTGAAATTCTTATAACGTAAGTATAAACAAAATAAACAAATCAATTACCTTTTTCGTTAAAGGTCGCGATTGCAACAGAATTGAGCACAATATTGTATTGAGGCACTTTGTTTATCTTCTTCACTTAAAATTATGTTAAACTATAATAACACTACTTGATACTTGCGCGTCAGCCCACGTGTAATTAGTACTCCCCATCTTATAAATTATCACCACGTATGTGTTAATCCGAGATAAAAGTCACCCTAATATAGTACGCGGCTAATAAGTTGAACTAAAATGGCCCTCGTTACTATGGTTACATGCAGCCACTTCGATTGAGACCCAAATATCTGTTATTCAATGTCATTTTGGTTTAACTTATATGCCGCGTATTGTACAAAATTTTATCTAAATCCAATCCATCCATCCATTGTACCTGTTTGAGCGTAAAGGAGTAACAAACATACACACTGATATATGAAATCTATATATATATCATCTTAGAAACTACATATAACACCTACAAACTTAAAACTTGGCAGGTAGGTTCCTTAAAGGGTGTAGACGTCCGCTAAGTACGGATTTTACGAACTCCACCACTAAGGGGGTAAAATGGGGGTTGAAAATTTGTACGGAGAAACCAACTTTCATGCGGGTGAAGTCGCTGGCAGAAGCTAGTATAATATATACAAACTTTTGTCAAACTTTAGTAGAGAATTATCTCAAGGAAACTCGGGATAACAAGTATCCTATGTACCAACCATTTAAAAATACAAATAAGAAGACCTGCGAATAGAAAATTGTCGATACAAGATACAAGCGAGATCACGAAGAAAACTGTATCTCAACTGTTGAATATAATGACGTTAAAGTGAAAAAAAAAAATTAGATCTAAAGTTCAAAGACATTATCCTGTATCTCAAACACAACGATCAAGAATGTGCGAGATCCAAGTGACAAGCGACTACCTTGACATTAAAATGTCAACATTCCTTTATTGAGCGAGTTTCGTACATCGGATCGAATCGTGTAACTTCGGGTAATCTTCGTGTGTGCTGCCTGTGCGCATGTGCAGTGCCGTAATTAGCCTTTTCTACGCCCGGTGCCAGTTTCTATAAAAAAACCGCCCCTAAAAAAAGTCCGAGCTTAGTAAGTTTAATTCGCCTGACGCAGGTCCTCACCAGACATGTGTGTTTTAGGAGGTATCTGTTTCGAATTTGGCGAGCAGAAATGCTTGGGTGTTACCTTACCATTATGCGGATAGCCCGGGGCACATATTGAATAAAAAGACATCCCACCCATACGTAGAAAGCGTTTTGGGAATACATTCATTATGCGTACAGCTAAGGAGTGAAATTTCATGCTGGAGTCTGTATTTTCTGATAGTTACAACTTAGGGTCTTAAAGTCAAGAGTGACTTCTAGTCCATCTCCTTGCCATCATGTGAGATAGTGGTCAAGCGCGAGGCTATCAATAATAAAAAATAAACTGGAACTGCACTTGTGACTAGAGCGTTCGTTCAGGCCATTATACGGAGCAAGAAGTAATAAAAAACAGCCTCTTTCTAATGAAATAAATGATACAAAACATAGCCTTGGTTTAATAATATCTGTACCCCACCAGGGCCCGCGCTTGTGCCTGGGCACCGCTGGTACCACTGCCCTAGTTACGGCACTGCGCATGTAATGCGTCGCGTCACCTGTCACACCGTCTTGTTAAAGAGGATTAAAATTGATAGGATTATTTAAATATTCATTGAATAATTAAAATTAATGCATTAAATGTCAAAAGTTGATTGTTTTGTTGTAAGGTAACCCGATGCGACGATCTGTGATTAATCAAATTTATCGAGAATCGTGTATCAATCTGTGTGGTCCTTGGCTAAGGCTTAGCTTTGAAAATTACTTATCATCATCATCATCATCATCATTTTTAGGGTTCTGCACCTCAAAAGGAAAAAGCGGAACCCTTATAGGAAGCCTGCTGGGGTCAAGAGCCGTTTTCTGAAAGGAAGGCTCAGTCCCGGCATGATAGGCAACGAAGGAACGGGGTAGGTTTTTAGTCAGTAAGTCTGACACTATTTCCCGCTCCGCCCAAGGACGGGATTCGTCATTGGATGATTTTACCTACCATAAAAAAACCCTTATAGGAACACTTTGTTGTTCGTCAGTCTGTTTGTTTGTCTGTCTGTCTATATACCTGTCAAGACTCTTTATTTCGGAAACAAGTGAAGGTATCGAGTTGAGCAGCACAGCTTCAGCTGACCGCAGACTTGAGTATACAGTTTTAATTTCAACTCTATACCTTTACGCGTTCCCAAGATAAAGGGTCATGACAGACAGACAGACAGACAACAAAGTAACCCTATAAGGCTTCCGTTTTTTCTTTTGAGGTACGCAACCGCAAAAAATAGAATAAAATGATAAATAAAAATTCTCAGTGCTTATATAATGTAGAAAAATAATACTGGTAAAAGAGAAAAACAAACAAAAATTAAAAAAAAAAATACAAGGAAAAATACAAACCTTATAAACACAATCGACTTCCCTGTTACACATCTGTGTGAGACATATCCATTGTAAGCACTAATAAAGGCGCACGCCAACAATTTTCTCGTTAATTACTAACACTTACTTGGGTAGGTAGGTACTCATCATTTTGTAAATTAATATGGCAGGTGACGAGACGTCTCTTGAGGAATTTAACCTTTAAATGTCTTCAATGTGTTCTTGGAGTATCGAACTAGAATTTTATTGCAAAATGATTGGTTGTACCTAAATTATTGAATGGACAAAAAATATTGAGAGGGACAGTCAAGTATAACCCTCTTTTTGCACAGTTGTGTAAATTAAAAGCATAAAAAGTCTAGAAGGTAACATAAGGGTAAGAAAGATTTATCGTCACTTAAGTGGGTGTTTACGGTGACGCGGCCCGCTACTGCAATGTACGACAAACGCGCCAACGCGCCGCGCCACGTGCCGCGTCTCCGTAAACAAGCCCTAAGTTCTACGAGGTCAAAATTGTGAACATCTCAGGAAAGCAAATAAACTGTTTAATAGCACTTAACTCAATTTTGAAAAAAATCTGATTTACGCATTGTTCTTATGAGAGTACAATAACCAAATTACGCGCTGTTTTTGTGACTTTCCGTACAACACTGACACCCGCAGTGGTTTTTCTTTGGTGAATAACGTCTCGCCATATTGGTTCAAACTCTCGTATTTGGATCGTCAAATGATGTGTCTTGCGATTCTCTATCAAATGGCATACGAGGGGTTTTTTTTACAAAATTGACTTGACTTAAGTAATAGGTAATATTTCAAAGGTATAAATACTGCCTACATCAACTCAAAAAAATAACTCATCAGCACCTATAAGATTGATGTATGTTTATATTGTACACTACATTGGATCCCACCTTCGAATGTAATCTCCCTTTATCACAAAGGTTTGCTGAGAGAAAACTCATTGCTCGCCTTTATACTTGAATTGACAAATCACTGTGTCAGTGTTAAGTTTTGTGTACACTAAGGAATTAAGAAAAAGTTTATTTTAAGTTGATAGGCTCCAAAATTAAACAATTCTTCTAACTTCATTTCTATTTACATCAAACCTGTAAGTCTTGTATACGAAAAAAGAATTACCTAAGCCTTACTACAAGGTTGCCTAAACATAAATGTACCAACCCACAACAATACAAAGGACCGAGTCAGGTTTCTGCCTACCCACGAACCAATAACAGGTTCAATAGGCAATAGGCATTGCATCTCGTACACAACAATATGATATTCATGTACGGACCACCAGTTGTCAAACGTGCATTAATCAGGAGCTTTAAATATTAAATGAATTATACATTCAAGTTGACGCCATGCTGTGTGGCATTTGGATAGAATGTGGTCTTTGCAACGTGATTTACCAGTTATGGAACTACTCTGTTGCGCTACTGGTGAAAATATTTTAAATGAGTATCTTAAATTAATTCTCTGACAGACCCGATTAGTCTATCTAACTTTTTTGAGGTTTAGAAATGGTCAAATAGCTACTCCCACTCTGGGTATAGCAAAAGGAAGTGTCAGATTTTTACTGAATAAAACCCACCCGTGTCTCTTCAGTTGGCCTTTGCCTTCTAGGGTCACATTAACTCTCTTGAACTATCTTCGAACGCTTTTTCGAACAAAGCAGCCTATTATTACACGAGCTACCGCCTGAACAAGAGTCCACAAGTAAGAAATTTTCTACATCATCTGCTTGTTTTTTTACCTATTTATTTGTGGGACCCAATTAATTGTAAAGGACATTGACCAACCTTGTACGGGAGTTGGACCAAGTGTTTTCAAATAGTTTTTTAGATAAATTAAACAAAAATATTTTTTTTTTATTGCTTCTGAATACGAAGCCATTTATTGTTTCGTAATTTAACTATCCACTATTTAACATAAGATTAACAAAAACCTGAATTGTATCTTGAAATTGTATTTGAAATCATTATAGGGAAAATGTATTTTTTTCATCGGTTTTCTGTGTGTGTGTATATCATTCAGATAAAATCTATTTCTAGATAAGCCTAATTAAAAGCTGGTTGATTACAAAATCTAAAATAGAGGAAATATGACAGTTATCAAACAAGCTTAAAATCTAACCAAAAAGAGTTTTTATTACCGTTTAAATCACGACTCTATCACAGCAGCCATCTGTCACTTTGCTCTCATTCTCGCATAAACAAAGTTGTATAACCAGCCAGTTATCCGATGACATAACTCTATGCTAATGCATAATGCTCTATAGTTTATGGTAATCGCAGGGCCGGCCCACCTATGCGTGGTCCTTCTTGCAACACATCCGTTCGGAGTAGACGCCGGTAGGTTGCGATAGAGGTGCTCGACCGTTATCAGATCAGCCATGACACTTGTGAACTCCGATGTTTTAAGACTAGGCTGTATAATAATAATTATAATCACATTTATATCGGACAATGTCCATATTTAGTTAGTGCTACTAAATGTGGTCATTCTCAGAAATATAATGAAAATTGTGCATGACTTTGACGTCTAAAGTTTTTGTTTTCTATTGTTGATAGGTTGGCACTTGACCGCTATCTTCACTTATCTATCTATATTTTGACGTTGATGTTTCACTTATGTCATTAAGACATATTGTGCCTGGCCTCTGGACCTGGTGAACGTAATTTTAGAGCACCCTGATTCCCTACAGTTCAATATGTTTATAATTACTGACTGACCACATGACATTTGGTTGCGTGAATCGATGTAACATATTCTGATGGTTTTCCTATATTTTGTAGTAAATGTATTGAATCAGCTTTCTTAAACGTAGTTCCTCGATGGAAAATATTGAGTATTGGAGAATTAAACTATTTACGTACGGAACTTGCTATGAAACCATCACGAGTCCGACTCACACTTGACTAAACTAAACTAATTAACTATTCATTCGACGACATGGCTTAAAGGACTTAGTATCCAAGCCCAAAAATAAACAAAAAAAAGAAAAGTAGTAGTAAAATATGTAGAAAGTCAGGCGACTTGTCAACTGTTGTTCCAAAAAAAGATTCAGTAGAAATCAATCCAAAGCTACAAAGAATTACAAACGTAACAAGTAAATTACAACACACTTCAAAAAGCTGTCATTCTCAGTCAATCCTCCCTTTGCAAATATAACCCAACTTTCCGCCTACTGTCCGAACTGTCAACATTGACAGATGAGGCCGCGGTGCCGCCATATTGTAATAAACTTTGACATTACCTCGCATTCGGGGGCGGTCGGCTTTCATTCGGGTGATCTCGGAATGCGCATGCGTGACTACACTTGTGCAATGCATACTTTGTCAAAGAACGATCGTGTTGGAGAGACACGAATGATGATGGATGTTGAAAATGGTTTTATATTGTAATATTTATCTTGACGTTTTGCATGAGAATTGGACATCTTGCTGTTAAACAATAGCTTTGTGCAATAGTATTTAGTTTGCGGCACGACTGTGGATTGTGAAGTCGCTAGTTTATATTACTCTGGCTCTTATAATATTGTCATCAGCAAAATATGCCTGATTTTAAATGTATTATTTCGCATGATAAAAAATATGCTGGAACCTTCATTATGTAAACTTTAAATTACTTAACCTACAGGAGAGCAGTAGCCAAATGGTAACAGCCCCGACTTACGAGTTGTAGGTCCCGGGTTCTAACCTATGTAGCTAGGCGCATTACTCTGTGTAATATATATATTTCATCAACACTGCTCTCAAAATGGTGTAGGAAAACATCGTGAGGAAACCGGCATGTCCTAGAACCAAAAATTCGAAGACATGTGACATCCACCAACCCGCACTGGGCCCGCGTGGTGGATTATGGCCCATTTACTCTCTTAAGTCCCAGTAATGGGGACAATATAAGGCTGATGCTATACTATGCTACTTAACTTACTAAGAATCTAGAACTAAGAATCCCAGGATAGTCAACGCTATGCACTAGTCAATTCATGCACGGTCAATATAAGTTGCTATATCGGAAAAATCAAAACTTGCCTATCTTAACTCTCCACTATGATTTGAGCAAGAGGGAGTCTCACACACTCTTACCAACTAAAACATACTTGTATTCCTTCAGCAGCCTTTTGCGTCCTAAGGCTGTGGTAACCCTTTCGAACCATCTTGCCGTCTACCCTGAAGACATAAGCTTCAAATCTAATCAATATCTCCTTGTTAACAGATGCGACTCGGACCACACAGCAGAAATGCTGTTCACGCACCTCCAGGCGCTGATAGAACGACCAGAAAACCAGAAGAAATTCGCGGACATCGAGCGCAAACTCCAAATGCGGGGCGCCTTACCGTCTTCGAAGAAACCTCCGGATTCGTCCCTGGGCAGTGAAGTTTCGAGGGAGTCGGACTCGGGGAGCAATGAAGAGAGATGTGTAGCCAACTTATATGACAGTTTGGCCGCTGAACTGAAACAAAAGTTATCGACAGGTAAACGGGGTTTAGGTCAGTCAGTTTTTCTTAATTTTTCGTAGGTAGAGGCTTGCTTCCCAATGCGTTTGTGCACAGGTATTTGGTACGTAGTTTGAAGCTTATTTATTTTTATTTATTCTGCTGAATGCTGTGCTGCAGTTGATGTTATTGGCGTAATCTTATTTGGTACTAGATGTCTCCCGCGGTTTCACTTGCGTTTCTGCCCCCCTAGCTAAGTTACAATCGTTTGGTTTGCGTGAACGGTTGGATTTGGCCACGCCCCCAATTCCTTTGTTCTGACCACGTGACTGAGCTTTGAGATGACGTCAGAACAAAGGGATTGGGAGCGTGGCCAACTCCAAGCGTTCACGCTAAATGAAACGATTTTAATTTTCTAGAGGGGCTGGTTATTGCTTGTGTTCCTATTGGTCGTAGCGTAATGTTATATAGCCTATAGATTTTTCTATAAATAGGCTATCCAAAAATAAAAGAATCTTTCGATTCAGATCGTTCCTGAGATTAACGCATTTAACCAAATAAACTTATTATTATATTTAAAGTATAGATTATGATTCGCAGATCTTATTTGACACGATTAGTTACTTATACGATTTAATAGAAGATTTTTGCTTTTCGGGGATTATTTAAAGTTAATTAGGAGCCAAGGTGAATAGCTGACATTATTTTTTTAAATAATTTTGTTTGCTGAAAGTTAAAAAAAAAATAGTTAGTAACTTCATGAGTATGCTAATCTTTACTATATTTATTTATATTTGTTAGCCAATTTAAGCTTTGCGTTCGCAGAAAAATACAGTTTTCGTTTGCAATCCTGCTCACACGCTTACAGCCTTATATTTTATTATTAAATTGACAACATTTCTGAAAACTCAAATTAAAATGTTTCCACTAAAGTGTCAAGTCCCCTGTTTCAAAAATAGTGACTAGCATCTCTGTTGTACTACAAACTGTTTACCAAGAATTTTTTTCATCAATTCTCACTCATCCTCAAAAATCACCCAACTCACTCTTCCCAAAAAATCACCAATCTCACCCATCCCCAAATATCACCCAACTCACTCATCCACAAAAATCCCCCAACTTACTCATCCCCAAAAATCACCCAACTCACTCATCCCCAAAAACTCCAAACTCACTTCACCCCCAAATCTTCCAGGCAAGAGCCCCATCCTGCTACCTCCCCGAGACTACGACACGGTGCACCGGCAGAAAGGCAACCTCTCCAACATTGACACGCGGCGCTGCCTCAACCAGAACATTGTGGGCGTGAACGCGAGACGCAAACTGGAATCTTCAGGAGGCAGTTCTGGTATCGGAAGCGATCTGGCCCCCTCACCGGAGAGGAACGAGTACAGACAACATGATAATCACAGTACAAGTGGTGAGTTTTAATGTTTTTTTTTTTTAGTTTTAATTCGTTTTTAGGATTCCGTTCCTCAAAAGGAAAATACGGAACCCTTATAGGATCACTTTGTGGTCGTAAATCTGTCTGACAAGACCTTTTTGATCTTTTGAACGCGTGGAGGTATCGAGTTGAAATTAAAACCATTTACTTAAGTCTGCGGTCCCTTGAAGCTGTAAAAAATCTAATTTTTAAGTTAACAAAAAAAAAAAGATACGACCGTTCATGTCGCAAGAAATCTATATTTCGACACTCTCAAGGGAATCAAAATACATAGGGTACTTCCCAGTTACCTAGAATCGTGAAAATTCGGCTTGAAGCGAGGTTTTGTTGCACTTGTATAGGAATAAATCTGAAAACTGCAAAATAATTACGTCACAAAAAAATTATCGATTCGGAAAAATCTTCGAAACTCGATACGGGAATTGAACCTGAAATCGCCCTGAGACTCTTTGGTTCCCGGGGCATCTCTAGATGGGTTTAAGTTACCAGTGTTGTCTTAGAGCCGTGATGGCTGATGGTTTAGTGGTTTAAACCTCACGTCTCTTGCTTGAAGACATGAGAAATCTGGCTGATAAGGAGATCAAACGTAAAATCAATTGATTTACGTGCTTCCCGAGGCACGGGGGTGTCGCATCACCAACTTCTAACTTGGGCTGCTTTAGAGTTACTTATTAAAGAAAAAATACCCAATAGCATTATTTAGTCGACCCGAGAATAGAACCTAGGACCAGCTCAGCAGTCACGCTTGAAACCTCGAGATGATATTTGTTAAAGAAACGCCAGTCAATCCTCTATGCCATCTACTGTAACTACTTATAGATTCATACGAGTACATCCGTTTTAATGCCTTGCCCAGTAAATAAAACTATTACCATTTAGCTACAAAAAAATCTACCATAATAGTACGATTAGGCTGCCTGCCCACCGGAGCGGAGCGAGGCTGCAGAGCCGAGAAACGGAGAAATATTAACCAATAGGAATGCAGAAAATCTCCGAAAATCTCTTTAATGGACGAGAAATATAAACTAGTTTCAAGGTTCATACAAAACCGCGAAGCGGAGAGGAGAAACGAGTTTGGGTGCTATAACTATAGCTAAAACAGTCTGCAACTCCACTCCGCATTACTTTCTCAATCCACTCCGCAGCCTCGCTCCGCTCTGGTGGACAGACTCAGTCCGCAACTCCGCTCCACATTAATCCTTTGCTCCGCTCCGCAACCTCGCTCCACCCATGTGGATAAGCAGCCTTAGGCAGTTGGTGTATCATTAACAGAATCATTGTCGATTGTTTTTTGTTCCTTATTTTCAAGATGAGTCTGAACCCATGGTACAAGCAAAAAATGTGTTTCCGCGTTCTTGAATGTGAAGGTTAAAAAAATTGAAGGCTTATGTGGTGATATTTTGATATTCAAATAT
Source organism: Leucania comma (assembly GCA_958295575.1). Lineage (NCBI taxonomy): Eukaryota > Metazoa > Arthropoda > Insecta > Lepidoptera > Noctuidae > Leucania > Leucania comma. The sequence goes on along the minus strand of OY282482.1, from coordinate 2,689,903 downwards.
GTTTATTTTCGTATAGAAATTGATGCTGAGTATTTTCGTTTTCGTTTCCTGACTGATGTGATACATTTTCATACAACCGCTCTTACGTTATTATAACGTTTTTTTACATCTTTGTCTGGATATTTTGGAAATACACATTACCTTGAGGATACTATCTAGATTTCTATTAAAATCGAATAATTTTTGTGTAAAACTAATCCAGTAAAGACCTTTGAAAGTCTAAAACTAAACCCTGCGTCCTTCAGTTACTATTTGCGTTCCAGGGTCACGGTTGAAGACCACCAGGGTCACGAGATAGAAGGCGAAAAATATCTTGACTCAAAATTTTGTGGTAGGGGAAACTCCCGCCAACCATAATTCCATACTTTTCAGCTACCATCCCACCACGAAAATCTCCAGTCATATTTTTTGTCGCTTACTGTATGTGAGAGTGTAATGTTTGTGAATACACCCATGTTGAAACAAATAAACACGTTTTTATGTGAACAATATACTTAAAAATCAATAGCTTTTATTTCTGGACTGGCCTGTGGGTCTAGTAGTCAGTGGCTCTAACCGCCATGCCACGGGTCGTGGGTTCGATTCCCACCCAGGACTAATATTTGTGTGATGAGCACGATTTGTTCTGTGTCTGGGTGTAATTTATCTAATATTTATCTATGTATTTAGATTTCTATATTTATATAAGTACGTTTATCAGTTGTCTAGTACTAATAATACAAGCTCTGCTTAGCTTGAGACTAGACGGCGTTGAGTGATAGTTGCGGAATTTAAAAAAAAAACATGATGTACTATAATAATAAATCCTAGTGTTGTTCAAAGTTTAAAAATAAGAAAAAAATCTCTTTCTAACGTTTCCGTGGCAAAACCAAAAATATTTTTCCTAAATACACGTAATTACTAAGTGGTTGGCAAACGCGGTCATTTGTCGTGACCACCCAATTTGCATCACCGACCTATTGGTACCAAAACCAGTGGTTTCTGAATAACTTATAAAACCGATTACGTAGCGTTTTGTTATTTATTACCGACTTATGTTTATGTAATATTGCTGTGTGTATGTCTGTCTGTTATTAAAGAAATTTATGTAATTAAATGAATTATTTCTTAAGATCATTGCTTACTTTTCGTGGTAAAGGTGATAGGAGCGTCGCAGTGTTTTCGATGGATAGATTGAACCGAAAGTAGTCCACTGTATATAGGTCTCCCACAAGTGCCGCCACAACAAACGGTCCTGTGCATCTCGCATCCGTTGCATTCCCGTGACTCGCACCAGGTCCTCGGTTCACCTTGTGGGAGAACTTCCAACGTTGCATCTTCCTAAGCAAGGTCGCACGTCAACCATCTGTTTCTATGAGCAATGTGCCCTACGTACAGCCACTTAAGTTTGACAAATCTTCGGGTTATGTCGGCGATCATGATTCTCCTGCGGATATCTTCATTCCTGATGCAATCACGCTAAGATTTGGACGACTTTAAGCCTTCTGATGAGGCCCATTTTGAGCAACCATGTTTCATCACTGGCAACACGCACTGGTCATAGACTTTCGTTTTGAGACACTGTGGTATGTTGGATGAGAAGATGCGACAGTATGCTGACAACTCCTTAAGGCGCGCGGGAACAATGCGCGCCGTAGACGACTTGAGCTCGGACCGGTCTGTTACCGGACGGACGGACAGCGAGCTACCCATTGCCCGCCGATCGCGAGCTCGCGCCTACGGTGACCGGAAATCGGGATCGGAATCCCGGCGGCGGCGGCGGCGTGTGCGCCGTTGCCGCACGTTGCGGTCGGCCTCCTCCTTTGCTAGCATTACTGTTTCGCAGAAGGAGGCGACCACCTGACCCCCCCCCCCCCCCCCCTTAGGGGTGGAGTTTCGTAAAATCCGATCTCAGCGGATGTCTATAAGGAACTTACCTGCCAAATAAGTTTATAGGTGTTATAGTTTCCGAGATATCGTGATTAATCAGCGAGTGGTATATATATAAAAGAAAGTCGTGTTAGTTACACTATTTATAACTCAAGATCGTTTGAACCGATTTGGCTGAAAAATGGTAGGAAGGCAGCTTAGAACCAGGAATAGGACATAGGATAATTTTTATCCCGTTAAGTAAAAAAAAAAAAACCATCTCATTTATTGGTAAAGGATAGAGTAGGGTCGAGTAGGGTAGAATAGGCTAGAGTAGAGTAGAACAGGAGCGAAGCTGCGAGCAGAAGCTAGTATATTATACGAGTAACACTTCCGAACAACCACAGGCATCGGTTTCAAGTAGACATCGGAGGAAACCATAGCGTAGAAAATATTGTTTTAATGTAAAATTACCTCAAATTCACAAGCAAACACAAGTTCTACATATAGTATAATATAATCCAATTCACATTCATATTTCGATAGCTTTCATGTAATGAATCCGCCTGCACTCAAATGTCAAGAAAAGTTGCGCGCGCGCAGCTTACGACAGCGTTGGTCAACATTCACTGATATGTGTGTCTTAAGAGAATTTTTATTTTAACTACCTTTTATTCACTTCCTGGTTTAAATGTTGAATTTATTAGGTTAATTGGTTGGAATGTCACTAAAGTTTTATACAAACTTGGAGTTTTTAAAATGGAAGTTCATTAAAGGAATAAGGGGAAATATATTTTATTCAGCTACTAAGGCTTTTTTTTTTCGGTAGGTAAAATCATCCAATGACAAATCCCGCCCTTGGGTGGAGCGGGAAGTAGTGTCAGACTCTTACTGACTAAAAACCTACCCCGTTCCATTCTTTGCCTTGGTCCCAGGGCCCCGGGTGCCATTTTCACATACCCTTTGACCCCAGTAGGCTTCGGCCCTGCTGGGCCCCCTTCGGCCCTGCTGGGCCCCTCAGCTACTAAGGTAGGGTTATGTTTTGCTATTTTTTTTTTACACAACTTTTTTTAGTTTATGCGGAACACGAAACACGGGTCTAGTATTTTTATGTAAAGAATCTATGTACAAAATTTCATAACTGTATCATGAAAAATCACTCTTTCAGATCAGATTTTTATTATATCATTTATGAGCACCCCACGATTCCAAAGTTTCAACCCCAAAAAGTTCGAAAATATAACTTTTGGTATAAGGGTTTGTAAATAAAAACCTTAATTATTTATTGTACACCAAAACAAGTTATTGAACAATTGATATATTATAAGGGAAGATATGTTACGCGCTAACATCGCAATCAGAAAACCTGGACTCGAAACTCGCACATCTATGATCAGTGTCATCACAGTCGCAAACCTAAAGTCACTGATAGACAAGGACAGAGATAAGAGCTTGTGCTGTAGTGCGAGCGAAATAGCGTCAGTTGCCAAACAAATGTATTCGTTTGCCGTGACCGATACGAAATCGTGCCATATAGGTACAATTTCGCAGGTCCACGTGCTAGAGGCGAGTCAGCTATCTTCCATTGTTTTGATTTAATCTAAGCATTTATCAGTGGATTTACATACGTGAGCTTAAAGTTGAGTTTTCTTCCAGCAAATCATTGAGTGTTTAGTCCATAGCATAGGCTAGAATACAGAGCATAATTTGAAAATGACAAAATAATGCGAAGAAAATAATACATAAATACATTTTTTTCGCGTGCATTTTAAATCCATGTTCTGTACACTTTATTACTATATCTTCCAAATGGCTTGATATATTGTAAATACTCGTAGTTAAGGTATCGTTGGATTCCTCTCAAAAATCTAAATGTCCAAAATAGTGCATTTTGATACAAGTGCCATTGCGACTTTGCGACCGAGGCGGAATTCGCTCGCGCAAATGTGCACGTGTGTCAAAGGACGTTTTTCTATACACTTACGACTCGTAGGGCTGACACGCGCCAGATAAGATAATTAATTTTATTGTAATAAAAAAGTGGCGGGGGCGAGCACGCGCACTTTTCCTCACTAGTGCGGAAAACTGTCCATTGCGTGCCTAAAAGCGGTGGGATAAGAGCGAGTTTTCGAGTAAATGTATTGAAAAAAAAAACATGAATTTGATTGAAGGAGGTTAAGGCGAGTAAAAAAAAATACAAGTCCTCACAAATATTCTTGTATACTAGATAGTAAAAAATCTCATAGGATGCAATCTTATTTAATGACCAGTTCGCGATACTAATCAACGACGCATATAATAGCTTCAATATAAGACGTAACATATTATTAATATCCAATTACTTACACGAGTTGTTTTCTATCGGAAGTGACGTCACGAAACTGTAATTACTGGTAAGAACATGGTATCAAGTCATTGTTTTTTATTGTTTGTATTGTATAATAAAAATTAGATTATTTGAGAATGCTTTACTAGAGGATATGCATAAAAATATGAATTAACTCACCAGTTTATTATAGAAATGTACAAAAAGAAATAAGTACTAATCGTGACAACAATACCAAAATTGGTGGGAAAGCAAACGCGATATAACAATAATTGTAAATAAATAAATCTGTCTTTCGCCAGAACGCCGTTTTCTATGGTGGCCTTTGACATGGCCTTAAAAAAATCCTATGTCCTACCTATTCCTGAAAATGGTCTATCCGTGTGCCAAATTTCGTCAAAATCCATACAGCAGTTTTGGTGTACAGGAGTAACAAACATACAATAAACTTTTGCTTTTACAATATTAGTGTGGTCTTTTCTATATACGTGCCTAACTTTATATAAATTAAAAATCTCTGAAAACTACTGGTTAACTTTTATGAATTTGGACGATGTCTTTACCAGGCTTTTCCTGAAAATCATTTTTTTTTTTCGGTGGGTAAAAATCATCCAATGACATCCTCCGCCCTTGAGCGGAGCAGGAGATAGTGTCAGACTCTTACTGATTAAAAAATCCGCCCCGTTTTTTCGTTGCCTTTCATGCCGGGGCCGCAAAATTAACGAGGAATATCTCCTCTGATCCTTAGTGCGTTTGAAGACATAACTAAACGTTCAAATTAATTAGCAATTGAATCAATTCTATCCCACTAGGCAAAGGCCTCTCTCCATTTCTTACATTGTTCCAAGCTCTGTGCAACCGTCCGCCAATTCCATTTCTTCATAGTGCCGCGAATCTTTCGTACCATTTCTGTGCATCAATGAGAACACAATACACGATATACACACGCACGCACTACATAGTCTTTTGTTTTTTAGTTTTGACTGGCCTGTTGGTCTAGTGGTTAGTGGCCCTGACTGCTATGCCGGAGGTCAGGGGTTCGATTCCCACCCAGGACAAATGTTTGTGTGATGAGCACGATCATTTGTTCTGTGTCTGGGTGTTATTTATCTATAATATTTATGTATTTAGAAATATATAAGTATGTTTATCTGTCTGGTACCCATAACACAAGCTCTGCTTAGCTTGTGACTAGACGGTGTTGTGTGATAGTTGTGGAAATATTATATTATAGTACTTTTAAATTGGACTTCGATAGTTAGCAAATTAGCAATAAGAATTCCGAATATGTTTTTAACTAGTTAATCCGGCGAACTTCTTACCGCCTAATAAGGATAACGCCATCTATGAGCATTACCAGAACCAGCCTAATTCATTTTAAAATGATCTTTTAATTAGAGATGGCGTTGAATTCGTTTTTTTTTTTTTCATATTTTCTCATCGTTTAAACCTTCCCTGGAGTATCACGAATATTTTAAGACTAAAAATGATCCAAATCGGTCTAGATGATGTCGAGTTTTAGCGAGACTAACGAACAGCTATTGATTTTTATATATAAGACTAACTGCCCCGGCTAACTTCTTACCACCTGATGATTTTTGTTTTCGTGAATTTTTATCCATATATTATATATTTTTCTCACCCTTTAAACCTTCCCTGGAATATCAGGTATATTTCAAGAATAATATTAGCCAAATCGATCCAGCCGATCTCGAGTTTTAGCGAGACTAACGAACAGCTATTCATTTTTATATACGAGTATAAGAGAAGATATATGTTTTGTTATATAAATTAACATACAAATCACCAAGTTTTTCAAACGCCCTCTAATAAAAAGGATCATTAAAACAACCATACATTGCCATTATTATGAATCTACGTTTGTTCTGAAATAGTTCAAGAGCGCAACCTTCGCCGTATCAAAGAATTGAGACACCTAATGACTTGTGAAACACGTTCACACCTCACTTTATTGCCGACCTACTTGATTCAAATAAGACAAGGGAAATAAAACTCTATATAAAAGACACAGAGTGGAAAGTTAAACGTGTGTTCAGGGTAGACATGGTTGATTTTATTAAAAAGAGCTTGAGCAGTGCGTTCGCTTAGAAACGATTTGACGGTAATTTGAAACACGCAATTTTTGAAAAGTACTTAGTTCTCAATTTACTATTTCAATGGCTAACTACTAAATGCTAATAAAATATTTTCAATAAAAAACAAACTTTTAAAAAATTAACTGCCTTTTATTGATAGGCATGCATATAACATTATATCAACCCCATATAATGTTATATGCATGCCTATATATGCATACGATACGTAGCAATTTGGTTTTGCTGACATACCTTTATGAGAGCAGTGGTGGCCGAGTGGTAACGGCCCCGACTTACGAGTTGTAGGTCGCGGGTTCAAACCCAACTAGAAGCATTACTTTGTGTAATTTATTTTATCACCACTGCTCTCAAAACGGTGAAGGAAAACATCGTGAGGAAACCGGCATGTCCTAGAACCAAAAATTCGAAGACGTGTGACATTCACCAACCCGCACTGGGCCCGCGTAGTAGATTACGGCCCATTCCCTCTCTTAGAGAGGAGGCAGGAGGAGGAGGGAGGTAGAAAGGATGATGATGATATAATAAAAAAAACCTCTATGCAAAATTTCAGCGTTCTAGGTCCAAGGGTTTCGGCTGGGTGTCGATGAGTCAGTGACTGAGTTAAGTACTTTCCATTTTTAAAATTAAGACTGTCAATAAATGTAGGTGGGTCAATGACCGTTATTCCAAGTTTATATGGCATCTACCTTAGTAAATCTAACTAACCTCAAAAGCTAAGAATACGCAAGTTTTTCACATGCACAAACACCAAATAGGCATTTTAGCGGCTCCCACGCCTCACGCTTTGAAAACAATACTGTGCAACAGAGATGGAAGATAGTTTTCCATTATGAACACAAGTTTTCTGAAAGAGAAAAAAAATTGCGATTGTCTACCAAAGGTTTTCAATGAATGACCTTCCTTGTCACCGTAGTGATTCTTTTGTTCTCAGTTTTTTTTTAATCGTGTGTGTTTTATGGTTGTATCTTTGACAGACTTTGTTTACAAACAATATTTTTAGTAATAATATTTTTTGTTGGAATAATAAACACGTTTTCAGTGTTCGTTAACAATCAACATTAGTATAAAGTTGTGTTGTGCGTCTACCTCTGGGAGGGGGTGGCTGGAAAGGCCCCACGGCGTCGTCACCTTCCGTTTGGCGCAGGTACTAACCGAACACGGCAAGTTCGGACCGTACCTGTACAAGATTCGTGCGGAGGCGACGACCGGGTGTCGCCACTGTGCGGACCGCCCGGTGGACACGGTGGAGCACACAGTCGAGGTGTGCCCCGCTTGGGAAGAGCATCGCCCTCTCTCGCGCCGGGGCTTGGTTCAAGCCATGCTCCAGAGCGAGGAGGAGTGGCAGGCGGTCGCCTACTTTTGCGAAGCAGTAATGCTAGCAAAGGAGGAGGCCGACCGCATTAGACAAAGGCGCACACGCCGCCGCCGCCGCCGGGATTCCGATCCCGATTTCCGGCCACCGTAGGCGCGGGCTCGCGGACGGTGGGCAATGGGTAGCTCGCTGTCCGTCCGTCCGGTAACAGACCGGTCCGAGCTCAGGTCGTCTACAGCGCTCACTGTTCCCGCGCGCCTCAAGGAGTTGTCAGCAAACTGTAGGGGTCCAGCAGGGCCGAAGCCTACTGGGGCCAAAGGTTATGTGAGAATGTCACCACGGGCCCCGGGACAAAGGCAATGAATGGAAGGGTAGGTTTTTAGTCAGTAAAAGTCTGACACTATTTCCCGCCCCCGCAAGGGCGGGATTTGTCATTGGATGATTTTACCTACGATAAAAAAAAAACCTCTGGGAGGGGACACGTTGGTGTTTGACGTTTCCAACACTCATGATAAAATAAATAAGACTCAAGCTTGACTTAAATCTAAAGTTAGAGTAAGTAAAGCACTTTATTGATCTAAAATATATTTACAATAAAACTTTTACAATTACAACAATAATCAATGTTCTTTTTATTTATTTTTTTTGCTCTTACGGCCAGACTAAGAGAAACACAATCCGCAGGGCAGTTTTGACGAACTGTTGGGCATTAACGACCCCACGGACCCGATCTCCCGGGAGAATTGTTGTTCTTTATCTCCGGCTTGCTTGGTTTGAGTGTAGATTCTCAAGAGCAAGCGTGCTCGGGAGAAGGATGTATAATCCAGTAAGGTGCTGGCTGGGATCCTGACCGTACTTGCGGGATAGTCCTGATAGCCGTGTTATACCTCTCCACTCCTCAAGCAGCTCAGGATTATGTAGCCCTCTTGTTGCTAGTTCACTTCGTGCGTTGCGCGTCACGTTGCGCGGCGTGTTGCGCGGCGCGTTGGGCGTTCGTCATACATTGTAGCAGTAGGCCGCGTCATCACTCGCGCTAACACAAATATATGGCAATGTTCGACAGTCCGCCCAACGCGTCGCGTCTCCGTAAACATGGCCTTAATCTTTCTATAGTTTTCTAAATGCCTTGAGTAAAGAGGGTAGGTCTTTACATAAGTTCCGCGTCTACAAGCTTATATGTTAACCAATATTTTGACTTGACCACATCTCATTGCATAACTCAAATTCCCCTGATATCATATTAATCATCGTCAACTAAATATTATAATCAATCTAGATTTAGTAGGTCATACACTAAATACTAAAAATTACAAAATAAACAACATTTACAAGCAATGAAATACTTGCCAATTGCTTGAGCAACTTGTTATGTCATTGGCAGACATCCGAATAGGTTGAATATTTTTTTACCTAAAGTCTAAGGCCTTAGCCTTAGACTTTCCTTTTAGATCCACGAAGCGGTTTTTACCCGCGGCTGCCGCGGTTGCGGGCCCGCAGCTTATGTAGGATAGAGATATATTTTGTGAAAAAAATTTAAGCACATTTCACGACGCGTGTTACGCTCGCGGTGTGCGCGGTTCGCGGCTCCCGTTGCACCGGCGCGGGCCGTCTTGCAACCGCATGTCTTGCAATAATCACCAGCCAGGTTTGCGAGCAAAAATCGCAACTGCGACTGCTGCGTAACCGCACAAAACTGAGGCCTCTTTCCTCTACCGCGACAGGCGCGCTTGAAAACCCTTTTGTGAGTTTTTAGCCTGAATGTTTATGGTTCCGGGATTCAAAAGGATGTATGAAACCATGTAACTCTAACATACAAAAATGTGCATTAGTTAGATGCAAGTATGTTTGTGCTTTTTAAAAATTAGACTTGTCTAAAAGTTTAATTTCTAACAATGTAAAAATTTTGAATGAAAGTAATTTGATGTGAAATGTTATTTCTCATAGGTGATGCACAGTTTCCACATTTGATGATTTTTTAATTTGTTTTTTTTTTTTGTAAGCTGGGCTCTCATTTTCAACTTTTAAAAACACAACTAAAACAGTGTTATACACTATACTCCATTTGTTTAAGTAGGTACTTAACTAAATGTAATCAGTCTTCTTTTATCAAAAAAATTGTCAATGTTTTTTAACTAAAAATGTTTACAATTAACCGATGTTAGGTGACTAACTAAATTTAAATAATCTTTGTATGTCTTTTATACAGTGTTTTTTTTACGACATATCAAGATTTTTAACGTTCAGTTAAGTACCTGAACAGATGGTGTATAGTGTGGAAATGCAAAACACAACACTAACAAATTGCAAAAAATGCATTCTAAACAATTTCGCAGCACAAAAATTGTTTAAAACAGCTACACACAATGATATGAAAATCATTATAATAACATTTTCCCATAAAGCACAGAAGTAGAACAATATCTATACTCTAACAATAAAACGAAACCGAGCACATTGCCCGAATCTCATGAAATTGGCGCGCTTTTACACAAGATGGCGTCGGTCGTGGGAACATCATATGGTTGTCAAAACGGTGTTTTTTTAAGGTTCAGTACTCAAATGGTAAAAATGAGACCCTATTGGTAAGACTCCGCTGTCCGTCGGTCTGTCACTAGGTTGTTTCTCACGAACCACGATAGCTGCAGTCTAAAATTTTCTCAGACGATTTAGTTATTTCTGTAACAATAAATACTAAATACAGAATAAAGTTAATATTTCAGTGTAGCTCCCATACAAAAAACGTGATTTTTAACCGACTTCGAAAAGAAGGAGGTTCTATGTTCGGCTGTATGTATTTTTGTTTGTTATTTTTTCCTATGGATGAAAACCTGGTTAAAACCTTTAATGCACGAGTCTGACTCTCACTTGGCTGTTTTTTTTTTTATGGGTATTTTATATGTGTGATTAGGTATATTGATCCAAGATTTAAAAAATTTAATAAAATATTCATTATGTGACGATTACGAAACGGGATTTAGTCTTCCGCTCCACCCTAAAATGGAAGAAGATCATTGGATGATTTCCCACTTAAACAAAAAAAAATCTACCTATACTTGTAGATGTAAATATAAGTAGTAAGTAGTAAATCTATATAATCTATATAATATTATATAAAAGCGAAATACTACTCACTGATTAATCACGAAATCTCAGAAAATATAAAGCCCACAAAGTTAAAATTTGGCATGTAGGTTCTTTATAGGGTGTACACATCCGCCCTGAAGGAATTTTACAAAATTCCCTTAAGAGGGTAAGACAGGGGTTGGAAGTTAATATAATCATAAAACATCCGTCCGGTAACCGACCGGACCGAGCCCAAGTCGTCGAAGGCGCGTTCTGTTCCCGCGCGCCTCAAGGAGCTGTCAACAAACCGTAGAGGCCCAGCCTGCTAGCTGCAGGCAGGCAGGGTCGAAGCCTGCTGGGGTCAAGGGTCGTTTTCTGAAAGGAAGGCTTAGCCCCGGCATGATAGGCAATGAAAGAACGGGGTAGGTTTTTAGTCAGTAAGAGTCTGACACTATTTCCCGGGCCGCTCAAGGGCGGGAGTTGTCATTGGATGATTTTACCTACTATAAAAAAAAACCGCACATAATGTTCAAATACAAACGTCTATCGCATTAAGCGTTCATCAAAACAGTTAACAATTCAACAACAGTTTAAATTGTGGTCCACGTCCACGACTATGTATTAAGTCTATAAAAGCTAAAAGACCATATAATTTGAATACGGCAGACTCACAAAAAGCGTTCAGACGGTACGACGGCCACTAAATACTTTCCATACAAACCAAGCGTGTCATTGACATTGTATACTCATACTACGATAGAGAATAATAATGACATAAGACACGGCTAAATTTTTATCGTTTTTATCCCGTGGAGGGTCGACACGGTACATGAAACACTATCGATTTGTAAAGATAAAATTAAAAAAATAAAGTACTTTTTTTCTAAAATTCATTTTAATATACGCATGTACGAAATTATTTTTTCAAGTAAACAATAGCTGTGCGAGTCCAATGACCTATAGGAAGTTGCGTACTAATTACCTACAGGTCATTGCACTTGATCAGCTGATGTTTACTTACTTACTTAGGAATTTAGCTGTTCCACAACTTTCACACAACACCATCTAATCCCAAACTAAGCAGAGCATGTGCTATGAGTACTAGACAACTTATAAACATACTTAATATATTGGTAAATACATACATATTATCAAAGATAAATTACACCCAGACACAGAACAAAAGATCCTGCTCATCACACAAACATTCGTCTTGTCGAATCGATCCCACGACTTCTGGCATAGCAGTCAGGGTAACTAACGGCTAGACCAACAGTCCAGTCGTATAAATGACGTATATTACGCGGCAGGTCCAGGTAACTGTCAAAACACTGCTAATGACATTACTTCAATTGAAGTCAACGTCATGTATACATTTTCAAAAGTAGAAGACCTCGCAGCTAAACCACTATCGCTTCTTTTTCTTTCGAGTCGATAGTTAAATTGGGTCACTGAGCCTTTGAGCCAGTTTTTGAGAAGAATTGATCAGGTCTTTTAAATTGAAATACACCGTTAAATTTTGGTCGTTTTAATCCCGTGGAGGGTCGATTCGGTACAACAACACTATCGATTTGTAAAGATAAAAAAATTTTTTTCTTCTAAAAGTCGAGGTAATATATGCATGAACGAAATTATTATTTTTTTAAGTAAACGAGTCAATGACCTTGTAGGTAGTTGTCGGTCATTGCGTACTAACTACCTACAGTTCATTGGCCTCGCTCAGCTGACGTTTACTTAAAGAAATTAATTTCGTACATGCGTAAATTAATTCGAGTTTAAAAAAAAAGTACTTTATTTTTTAATTTTCGCTTTACAATCATGTACATTCATGTACCTAATCGACCCTCCGCGGGATTAAAACGACCAAAATTTTACGGTGTATAATACATGGACACTTCGGGATTTCCAGTTTAAGCTATCAGCTATCACTGATAGAAAGTCACTTTGTCTATGGGACGACGATGATTATCTCTGGACGCTGACAGCGAGGTGGTTCTATGCTCTATGGATGGGCACACATATCAGCTATTCACACTACAGTTAGAACGGGTCAAGGCTCAATCAAAAACAGAGTAACCGCATTACGAACCGCTATTTAAAAATACAATTTTGACAGGTGCGTGACGGACGACGCATGATATAAAGTTTCGTCTTCATCTTAAATAGATATGTGGCCTTATATTTTTATTTTTTATTCTGTACTTTAATATAAAAAGATATGTATCTTTTTTTTCTGTTAATTCTCGCTAAATACTCTCCAGCGTTTGATGGTATATTAACAGTTTGTACGTGTTATTGGCAAAATTGTGGTGACTCTTCCACAAAGATCATTAATCAAAAGTTGAAGTTGAAGTTGATATGTGGCCTATTTTCATTGATCACCTCTATGAATTTTGATTCCTTTGAGAGTGTCGAAATATATGTTTTTTGATATATAAGCAGGCGTACTTTTTTCCGTTATCTTAGAATAACATCATCAACAGACTGCCGACCCGAGTTTAAAGTATTGAAATTAACTCGATACCTCCACGCGTTCGCGAGATGAAGGGTCTTGACAGAAAGATAGACAGACAAACAACAAAGTGATCCGGAACTATAAAAAATAAACTAAATTAATAAATATTATTGCATACATGTGATGTTAAACTAACGGATCGCGTTCGAAAGACTATACTGCGACACTAGACAACTGGTAAACATACTTATATATTTCTAAAAACATACATATCATAGATAAGTTATATTCACCCAGACACAGAACAAATGATCGTGCTCATCACACAAACATTTGTCCTGGGTGGGAATTGATCAGGTTCACTAACCACTAGACCAAAAGGCCAGTCAAGTTCTGTTTCTTTCGAAAGACAGACGTTCTTTATTAAAACTTTGTTAAATACAAAAATTTCTAAAAAGCCGCATGAAAAATGCAGGAAATTTTGCATAGAAATTGTGTCGCATTCAAGCGACGCACCTATCAACTGGACTCTTAATTCTTCGAAACATTTAACAACACATCAATCAAATCGCTAGCACCTAATAAATTACATGACACTAAACATTAGTATTTAAAAAAAAAAACTGCAGACTCGACCGTTTAAAAATGTTACTTACATTTTAACTTTTGACAACCCTACGCAGCTACGTCAAAAACAAGCGTCCAACAGACTACAGGTTCTTATCTATGTCAATTCTTATTTAAAAACATGTTGGCAAGTGTTTCGGAGATGGGATCCCGTTAAACGCAAAAGTAAGACCACTACGAGGTACGCCGAACGAGTCGAGCGCATATAATTATAAAAGTGGGCTAGTAAGTTGTATTTCAGAAATATTTTTATGAGTTTTTAGTCGATGGTGCTAAATACATAGTAATTTGTTGTATTTTCGGCTGTTGTCAAGCTTTGGTTTGTAATGCCGTTACATACACATTATTAGGTAAATGGCATACATTATTGGCTAATGATGAGTGGGCCATACAAATATATTTGACGCTTTCGGGGAATTCGCAAAGAGAAAAATAAAATGATATAAACAGCGGTGTGTCATTTAGGATGTCAATAAAAGAAACTTGCATTTAAAATCGAATAGAGGTTTTTAGGGTTCCGTAATCAAATGGCAAAAAATGGAACCCTTATTTGTCATGTCTGTCTGTCCGTCCGTAAGGCACAGCCACTTTTTTCCGAAACTATAAGAACTATACTGTTGAAACTTAGTGAGTAGATGTATTCTGTAAACCTAAACCGCATTAAGATTTTCACACCAAAATAGAAAAAAAAAAAACAATAAATTTTCGGGGTTCCCCTTACTTAGAACTGAAACTCAACAATTTTTTTTCATTAAACCCTATAAATAGGTTTTCAAAATTGATATTGAGGTTTCTAATATATTTTTTTTCTAAACTGAAGTTTGCGCGACACTTCGAAAGTGGTAAAATGTGTCCCCCCTGTAACTTCTAAACTAAGAGAATAATACCACCAAACCACCATGCAAACTTCCACCTACAATTGGTTTGAACGAGATCTAGTAATTAGTTCTTTTTTAAGACGTCATAAATCGTAAATCGCAATTTACCAAGTTTGTACAGAACGGAACCCTCAGTGCGCGAGTCCGACTCGCACTTGCCCGATTTTTCTTTCAACTGAATACACTACGCACCGGAAGACGCAGCGTTGGGTCGCGGGGTTCTGATGGATGCGAGACGCACAGGACCGGTCATTCTGGTCACTCTGGCCACTTTCAATTATAATCAGACGTTAATAAAAACATAAATTAAATAAATCTACAGATAAGTAAAGTAAGAGTGCGTTTGTAATACCATTTTTAGGGTTCTGTACCTCGAAAGGAAAAAACGGAACCCATATAGGATCACTTTGTTGTCTGTCTGTCTCTCAAGACCATTTATCTCGAGAACGCGTAAAGGTATCGAGCTGAAATTAAAACCATATGCGCTGGTGTGCGGTCCCTTGAAGCTTAGAAAAAATCAAACTTCTGAGTTAACGAAAAAAAAACATACGACCGTTTATATCGCAAAAAAAGCATATTTTGACACTCGGGAATCAAAATTCAAGTTACTTCCTGTTGACCTAGACTCCTGAAATTTGGTATGAAGCACAAGTGGAAATATAATGGAAAAAACTTAAAACTTTAAATTTGTAGTTACTTCACAAAAAAAGCCTTTTTTGCGATTCGTAAAAATCTTCATAACATTATTCGGGAAATTAACTGCTTTCATAGATAATTTTGAACGGAACCCTCAGTGCGCGAGTCCGACTCACACTTGCCCCGTTTTTTTTTTATTAAATGCATATGATGCTACGTTTACATGTGGGCCCAGCCTCGGCCAATCGCCATTGTGTTAACGGGGTTTCCCCTTTTATACAATGGTTACACAATAGCGATTGGCCGAGGCTGGGCCCACATGTAAACGTAGCATGAAACTTACTTTTAGTTATAGTTTTTGGCTCAAGTAACAGCAGTTTGGTCGTGTGATAATACGGAACAAATCTTATCTGCGAAGACCTGAATATTTCAAGTAACATTTGGACTTGGTTTACCGTTTAGCCGACTAGTACAGCTGCACCCCAGTTTGCGTGCAGTATTGTTATGCGTATAACAATTTTTTTTTTTGCATTTCATCAGCCTTATAATGTTCCCACCACTGGGACTCTCAGGCCTCTTCTATAAGAGAGGGAAAGGGCCGTAATCCAGAACGTGGACCCAGTGTGGATTGGTGTATGTCCCATGTCTTCAAATTTTTGGTTCTACGATATGCCGCTTTCCTCACGATGTTTTCCTTCACCGTTTTTGAGATGATGATGATAATGTGGTGATGATGAAATAAATTATACGAAGTAATGCGCCTGGCTGGGTTTGAACCCGCGACCTACAACTCGTAAGTCGGGGCCGTTACCACTCGATCGCCACTGCTCTCCTGTAGATATTTTATGACATAGGGATATTCATATTCTTTTTTTGTTTTATCTCTGTTATACTATAACACCGAGTATCACCTGGTGTGAGTCCGCCTATGTATACTACTGTACATAAAATTTAAATAAATAAAAACAGTCTAACTTGTTGATGGGAGTAGACTAGACAAATTTCACTTTGACAGTGTCATTTTGAAAGTGACACATGATAATACATATCACTTTGATAGTGAAACTTTGAAAGTTTCACTATGTTAGTGTCACTTTGATAGTATAGTGTCACTCTGATTGTGATACTATGATAATGTTACTTTGATAGTGACACTATGATAGTGTATGAGTTGTTGAGAGCGTAGTGTTAAAGCTAAAAACTTGAAATGTCACGTGATCAATCCCTTACAATTTTTAATTTAGGCGCTACGGTTGATAAATTAATACTTTGTGTAGAGCCACTGGATAACTCTCCCGCACTTCATTAACAAATGTTGTACATCAAATACTCACCAACCATTTTCTATTTTTCCAGAGGAGGACTGGGCAGAGAGCACCGCGTACATGATGCACGAGGCATTCGACGCGTCCCCGCCCCGCCGCGCGCCCTCCCCGCGCCGGGCCTCCCCCGCGCGCCGCGCCCTCTCTCCGCGAAACTACGACCGCGGCTACCCCGATGACTTCTCCGACCAATTCCGTGACCAACTCGCCCCTTTCCGCGACCAGACCTTCGAGCGGAGGTTCCGCCACGAATCACTCGAACGCGTCAAACCAGAAAAACCCGTAGAAAAGTTCCAAGACGATACAGTCAACTACAGGAGACGATACGTAGCAGAAACCAAACCATCCAACAGAAGCATCGACAGGGTCGAAGATCGGAGGTTCGGCAAACTACAAAGGGGCGCCAGCGAAGGCAGCCTCAAAGTAGCCGAAGCATCCCCGAAGGACAGATTCAACGTAGCTAAGGAAAAGTTCATGAATCTGGAGCGTGAGAGGTTCAATAAAGAGCTGGAAGCGCACATGGCGATGAGGAGGAGCATGCTGGAGCGGAACAGTCGCTCGACTTCTTCCCCCGAAGAGGAAAGGAGGGACGAGCGACCAGACCGGCACAGAGAGATAAGCTCCCGCAGAGAGCCCGAGCGCTCTCATCGCGACATGGAGCGCCACCGCGAGCCTGAACGGCGTAAGGAGAGCGATAGGATGCGCGACGTGGAGCCCCGCGACCTGCCGCACCGGGACATGGAGCGCCTCCCGCGCATCGGCAGGAAGCGCGACGACGTCAAGCGATACGAGTACGGCGCCGAGGAGTACCTCAACAGGATCGAGCCCAAGCCGCACAGAGACGAGTTCGACAGCTTCGAGCGACGCGGCCGGCGGGAGCTGGACAGGCGCATTGAAGAGGACGAGATCATCGAGCCGGTGATCGAGGACAGGAGGCGAGACTGGAACGACCGGCAGAGGGCGTTCAGTCGCTCTCGCCTGCTGGATGACCAGCGCCAGTCGTACGTTGAAGGTGACAGAGAGCGATACTACGACAGGGACTACCGGGATTTCCGTGAGCTCGCAGACCGACAGCAGAGCAAGTTCCGCCATAGCTACGCGGAGCCCATACCGCGCGGACGTCTCGGTACAGTCCGGCCGTACTGAATGCCATAATAGATTCATAGATTTCGGGATATTGAAACTATAGAACCAAAAACCACAAGTTTTGTTGAAGCTGGACGAAGGTGAAAACCTGTAAGATTGTTGACAATACCTGATTTATTCGTTAAATATATTAAAGGACACACAAGTTAACACACTTCTGGTTTATAATAGCGGCAGAATTATTAGTAATACCTGTGTCTGCGGGTCGGATCGTAAGTCAGCAGTGTATTAATTTAAAAATAAACAACAAATCATTAAAGTGCCTCTATGAAATAGATTTGTATTTATAAATACTCATAAGTGCGGTAAATGTCACAGTTATAATAAATATTTTATCATTTGTAAATATTAATCAAGTACCTTCTGTTATTTTATAGTTACTCGTAGAACACAGATTCGAGAAATTGTTATTTTATACAATATTGTTATGAAAAAATGTTATTTTTTATCACAGAAATATAAATAATTACGTTATTGGAGAAAGAGAATTAACATTGAAATAAAACATTCAGTTCCATTTATTGTTAATTTTTTCAAAATTTATCTTTTGTTTCTTTCGGAAAATATTTCAATTTAGTTTTTGGATCGTTTCACTGGAATAGTAAAAAAATGTCAAATTCTAATAATATACATATTTTTACGCATAGACATTATTTCCATAATCTTTTTGGCTTAGTTTACAGGTTTTATACAAAACTTTTTTTATTACTGGATTGTTATAAAAACAACAAAAAGAAAATGACAGTAACTTGCTCAATGGTCAAAATCGAAAAACAACTCAGTGAAACGGAAATATGTTTGTAATTTATTTATAAGCTAATGTAGATTGTAAATGAATATGTATATCATGTTTTATGAAAGGATTTTCAACAATAAAAAAATTAAACATTTTTTTTTTGTTTCAATGGATACAAATTATTATTATTTTTCTAACCATTATTTAGCAAACCCGCGACCTACAACTCAACCACCACTGCTCCCGGCCAGGCGCATTACTTTGTGTAATTTGTTTTATCACCACTGCTCTCAAAACGGTGAAGTAAAACATCGTGAGGAAACCAGCATCACCTAAAACCAAAAATTCTAAGAAATGGGACATCCACCAACCCGCACTGGGCCTACGTGGTGGTTCACTGCCCATTCTCTCTCCTCTTCTAGTAGAGGAGGCCTGAGTCCCAGCAGTGAGACCATTAGGTATAAGGCTGATGCTATGCTATGCTATTTAGCAAACTGCACAGCAGACCTAGCCAAGTTACGACCGTTTCGTGTCGAATGTCTTTCTACAATCGATAACGCCTCAGCGTCTAAGTAGGTACCATTATACATTAAATTATTATTATTATTATACAATAAAACTACAGGATGTAGCGGTGAACATTGTAGAAACGATTACATTTCATTCTGTCATTTTGAACGATGTAAACTTTGCTACGAGTTTTGTTGAGATGATGTCACTCGAAACTCCCATACATTTGATTAGTTTTCTAATAGCGTTAACGATTGTAGATTATCAACTTGACTAAGCCTGCAGGTCTATTAATGGTCTCGTAGCAAGTAAGCAATCTGCCTTATAATGTTCCCACTTCTGGGACTCAGGCATCCTTTCTAGGGAATATTGGTCTCGTAAAATTTTGAAAAATGCATGTAGTTGAGTAGAACAGGCAGCATACCTGCCCCCCTAGCCAAGTTACAATCGTTCCGTTTAGCAAGAACGCTTGGAGTTGGCCACGCCCCCAATTCCTTTGTTCTGACGTCATCTCAACAAAGGCATTGGGGGCGTGGCCAACTCCAAGCGGTCACGCTAAACGAAACGATTGTAACTTGGCTACTACGAGTTGCAATTTTTGACTTGGTTGTTGTTCAAATAAAATAGATTAATCTGTAGAAGTATAGTAGATTCGATTTTATGATTAAGATCGAAAGTGGGAGAATTTTTCTCTACTGCCATAATATGAGGTTTGTTAATCAGGTTTGGGAGCCCCGTGGCGAAAAATTCTGCTAGTCAAGAATTTTTCCACTTAAATAACTTTGACATAACTTGTAGCACTTTCTGAAACCTTACTTGGTAGGATTATGTCACATCTACACGTAAGTAAACGTTGAAAAATGTATCAGGCCGTAATCACATCTATTAACATCGATTCGCATTTTTATATTGGAAATGGTAAATTATCATACTCTGTTCTACCAGCGGATTTTTCTGTATGAAATCGGAAATTATTTCACGGGAACATATAGTATAAAAATATTAAGGTTTTATGATTTATTTTATTTAATGTGATGTCAACTATATAATTGTAGGTAATAAATTAATTTAATTAGTATTTTGTTTATAAATTAATTTAATTAAAATAAATGCTTATTAATATTTCATTTATTCATCTAATACACTTACCAATTACATTTTTTGAGAAACGTACAAAAAAAAAACATTTAAAATATAAAAAATAGTAGCCCACCGGCATGGGGAACAGGGTCCAAGCTGCCGGTGGTCAGAGCTCCTGAGAGAGGAACCTCCAGATAATACGCGCCGTGTCCAGGAGTACTGCCTTCTGAATCAGACCCTTGATCCAACCGCCTAACGAGAGCCTCCTCAGATGTCGGTCGAGGCTCTTGGCTATTAAGCCATTGGTCGTTACGACTATCGGCACAATGACTGCTGTGTCCACTTCCCACATGTCGACAACCTCGCGAGCCAAGTCAAGATAATAATTATTATTATTATATTTTAGTCCTGGATATGGTAAATTTCGTGACCGGCTTCCGACTCCTTTTTAACCAGTCACATTTTGAATCAACGACTTTTTTTTAAGTGCTACCTATTCAAGTGAGTATGACCGAAATATGTCGAATACCTATGTAGGATTTTAACTTTCTAATGAATACATACTTAGTTTTAAAGCTATTTAAAGCATAGATCGACGCCCCCAACGTATACTATCGAAATTGAATAAATATGTTTTTTTTTATTGCACTAATGGCAAGTTGAGATAGTGGTTTTTAATTCTATATATTAATTGAATACCAATTTGCATATCTTCTATTGTTTTTTATTGAACAAACTGAAAGTGTATAAAATGAACCCACCTAGAAAATTATTTTTTTTGATTTTTTGATGCCCAATAAGTTCTTTTTCTACCTGTTTGTACATATTTAATTGGTATGTATACCTATTAAGTTTTACTATTCATTTGTTTTTAAGCAGTTGTAAAATTTAATTAAATAAAAACCTTTTTTCAATTTCGATAGTATACGTGAGGGCTGTAGAAATTTCCAAAATATTTTTTTAAAAGCCCGGAGTAAAAACTCTGCGCTGGAATCGAGCACCTGGACACAAAGCGGAGAAGCCAAATGATCCAACCAATGAGCCAATCGTGTCCTCAAATCAGCACATTAGTATCGACTTGCACATATTTACTACTGTCCTAAATTCTCTGTGCTACTAGAACTTAAAGCCTAATTATAATAATTATATGGACTTCCGCTAGTTACACACATTTTTCTAAGCTTGCCTAATGAGTCATTAGCAAGACATTCTTTGGTCAAGAATTTATTCATTGGAGACCAGTTTAAAAGTACCTATTACATAGGTAGCTTCAATATATTAGAAATGTTGTCTTTAACCGACTTCAAAAAAGGGAAGAGGTTCTGTATTCAACTATCTTATTTTTTGTATGTATGTTCGCCGATTTTTTTCGTGACAAATTATATGTTATGATACTAGTGTGTAAAGTTGGCGGTATGTATTTAGATTGTTCTTAAGAGAGTCGAAGACGGTAATCACCAATACTCATATGTCTCATACGACTTTTTCAATACACTTGTGAAAAAAAGCAATTAAAATTGAACACTCACCTAACTGCGCTGGACGCGTTGAACGATTCAAGACACACACATAAGACACAAGAGCAGAAAATTTGTCATTGCAACATCAACAAGTCGTGAGCTGAAGAGGGAGGCCGAAGAAGAGATGGATGGATTGTGTGAGGAGTGATATGAGAGAATAGGGAGTTAGTGATATTGTGACGGGTGACAGGACAGAGTGGAAGAAAAAACGTGTTGCGCCGACCCCAAGTAATATGGGATAAGGGCAGGAAATAAGGGCGTTGACGCGCGCCTAAAAAATTATAAGGTAAATGTAATAAAATTGTGGCGGGGGTGAGCACGCACACTATTCTGCTCTAGTGCCGAAAACAGTCAATTGCATGCCTAAAAGCGGTAAGATAAGAGCGGATTTTCGAGTAAATGTATTGAAAGAAAAGTTTTAAAACTCTTTATATGAAATCCTATGAAACCCCGCTCGCCAATCCGCGTCGAATCATCCGAATCAGGAAGGACTACAGCATAAAGAATTCTGACATTCTTTCCTTTCGATTCGTTCGGTGCGTTTGGTTCGGATAAGTGTGGTTTCGTACGTACAACGCACCTAATAAAAATATAGTCTGAAACTATATTGCGACGAGTAAATATCGAGAAAATTAAGGAAACAAATTTTGACGCCTACCCTTTTTTTCATAGCAAATACGAGTAAATACGTATAGAGTTTGCCAAAAATGATTCCTTACTTTGAATAAATATTAGTGAAATTCCTACCCAGTTATAGACACAGTACTTACACATGTTTCACATGTGGTTTTAGTCACTAAAAGTCTGACAAGCCCTCTCGCTCCACCCTAGAGTGGGAGGAGTTTTTTAAATTGATTTAAAGTAGTGCTTGACTGCAATCCCACTTGACAGTTAGCAGTGATGCAATCGTTGATAGTGAGGCGCACTAGTTTATAACGAGCTTATTCACTCAAGCATTGAAGACACCGAAATTATAATCGGACAGGAAGACCGCAACAGGCAAATTGTTCCAGTGCTTCGATGTACGCGGTGTAAACGACGAGGCAAAACACTTAGGCCGTGTTTACGTGTTGTTGGGCGTTTCGTCTTACATTGCAGCAGCAGGCCGCGTCATCGCTCGCGTAAACACAAACATAAGGCAATGTACGACGGACCGCGCGACCCACCGCGTCTCCGTAATCGAGCACTTAAGGCGCCTTCAAATCAGCCGCAAGAAGCGACTGCCACGCTACATCCGCGCGGCTTAATCAATTCATGCAATTCCCGCGCACATTCTCTAAAATCCATTATGTAAAACACCTATGGAGATTTTAGTCCATGAAAACAACGATAGGCTAGCTACCATAAATATCCACTGGTTACCCTACGCTTGTGCTCAAAGCTTTCAGATTGGACCTAACCAAATCTGGATCAGTTATTAGCCTCTTCTTCCTTTCCACCAGCCCTTATGTAGCTGCAGTCCTTCACACAAGATCGGTCCTGTTCTTTTTATATGTACCGGCGCGGCGAAGCTGTCCCGGAGTGAAGTACCGGCGACTTTTGCAAGAACGCAGAATTTCTTTGCAGCCTCCTTGGACAGAATGAACCGCTCAAAGTTGAGGTCTGAGGAAAGTTCTACTCCCAAGAGCTGAAGACGGTCGGTGCACTCCAGGGTTACATTCCGGAAAGCAATAGCCAAAATGAACGTGCTCCTTTTTGCGCAGCATAGATACTTAAACGTTTTCTCAAGTCATTAGGTAATCTCCCACATAAAAAAAAGCCTAGTTATAGGTTTGGCATTAAAAAAATAAACAAAATGTATATGCTTACATAATTATCGATAAGTTTTATTGATTTAAAATTAAACATTACATAAAAATAGACATTCATAACATTAAAACTACAGATGTCACTTACAAAGCTATAATATATGAAATCATTAATTTGGTTTTGAGGTAGGTACTAATATCGACCAAAATAGGTCGGACCCTGAATCTGTTGTCACCTTTAAATCTATCTAATTATAAACAGGAATAATTTGTACTTTTGTTTGTCTGTACATATACATACTAGCTTCTGTCAGCAGCTTCACACGTGATAGTCGGTTTACCTCCTAAGAAGTGGAGTTTCGTAAGATCCGTTCTTAGGGCATGCCTACACCCTATAACCTACCTGCCAAATTTTAAGTTTGTAGGTGTTACAGTTTTTTAGATTTCGTGATTAATAATAATGATTAATAAAATATATATATGTATTTACATATATATAAAGTCGTGTTAGTTACACTATTTATAACTCAAGAACTGCTGAACCGATTTGACTGAAAAATTGTGGGAAGGTAGCTTAGAACCAGGAGACGGACATAGGATAATAATTTAAATTTTATCCCGTTAATTAAAAAAAAACCTGCTAGTTTATTGGTATAAGGTAGAGTAGGGTAGGGTAGAGTAGGGTAAAGCGGAAGCGAAACCGCGGGCAAAAGCTAGTAAAAAAAAGGACAAAAAAGACAAAAAAAGACAAAGTCCTGACTCACTATCTCATCAACATCGAACCCAAACCCTTGGACTAGAACGCTAACATTTTACACAAAGGTTCTTTTTATGATATCGCTCACTAAGCAATGTATTGACACATCTCCTTGACCTTAAATTATGGAAAATGATCTAGCTGGGGTAAAGTCGACGGGGGCTTCTTATTTCTGTCTGCGAAGTTAAAAGTAACTTAATTACTAGTAATACTAACTTAAACCCTTTTAATTAGACAGTCAATTCATATCACATTGTCATATAACATCATCACTGTGTGGCTACCTTATAAAGGCACAAGTCCACTCCCTGCTCACGATAAAACTACGCATTGTCTCCGCGTTCTGGATCTCGTCAAAATTTGCTATTCGATTGTTTAAAGTGACACCTCGAGCGTGACATTTTAAGTCATTTTATTTTATTATTTTTCTGAAAAAATAGGTTAAGCCACAATCTTGAATCACGCAAAATTTTATTCGATACTGGTAGCACTATCTACGATGTTGAATGCTTATCTTGCTGGAGTCAGTTTGGTCTGATAACCTTGCGACGGTACGTCCAAACTTGTCGAAAAAAAAATTAAAAACGAGAGAAATAAATGTTTGAAATAAATCAGTACTAAAACACCTAGAAGTAAAAGCACATTTAAATTAAAAAATAATAAAGGTCTAATTGGGTTTTTTGTGCCTCTTGAATATTTACATATTTCGCAATTACGAGATATTCACTATAAGCCATTGTTATCGTATCAAAAGCTGTGAACGTGATTTCGATTGATGTGGTTTTTGGTTAGTAAAAGTCTGACACTATCTTCCGCTCCACCCAAGGGCGCGGAGATGTCATAAGATGATTTTCCCACCAGCAAAAAAAAAATCGTGATAGCGATTTTGACGAGATATGGAACGCGGCATTGTACAATTAAAAAAAAATAGTAAATAAAAAACTTAATAATCATAAATCATTTTCTCCATTAATACTGAAATTAAGAGTAAAATTAACAGTTTTTTTCAGTCGACATTATTACTAATCAATACTAAACGGTGAACATTATATGCGAGCGAGTGCAACAAATTCAAAAATTTCAGCATCCCGCCCTAAACGAATTTTCTTTTTAATAGGTATACATAAACAAAAAAGTATTATGAATAAGTTTGCTATCTTCATATCTATTTATCTATTTAGGTCTCGGATACCTTAATTAATATTTTACATATTCCGGCGAATACCAAAGCAATAATTAAAATTGAAACATTGAAAATCTTGGAAAAAACCTTCTTAACCCTGGTACCCCGCACTACTTGGCACTTTAAGGCTTCTGGACAGAGGAGAATAAGTGCGCAGTATTAATTAATTTTGGCTGTAAAGTTTAGTATGGGGCATACAATTCTCTTCATTGATATCTGCCGAAATCACTCCCTTGTTCGTCAATCTTCATAATGAAAGACTTAAAACTCACCGTCGGAACACGATTTTATTCGTTCACTTCTCTCTTTTTGTCGATACTCTTAATAAAGCACTTCAAACTTACTGACCCATTATGGCAGAAAGTGCTAGCGTATTCTATTGGCAGCACTGCGCATTCTCCTTTTAGAAAAATATCATCGATATTGTCGATGGTGGAGCAACAGTTGTCCACATAGACGTATTTCCTGTTAGTATCGCTATTGTTGTAGACATCAATTTCATACAGACACTTCATTGTGCTATGTTTCGTGCCAATCAGCTGAACAGTCATGTAGATTTTTTTGTCCTCTTCAGATATTTTCATGTGGAAAACAAAATGGTAGCCGGCTTCTATGAGCCTGACGTACCGGCGATTCTTGTGAATATTGCCGATATGAAACTCGGAGCCCGCTTCTATAACGCACTTTGGGTGCACATCTTTGAAATGATTCGATAGTTCAAATAGTTCACCTGAAATATTAAATCAAATTAGAAACATAGAAAGAAAAGTATTATTTTCTACAAATATTGGGTACTTAACATTCTTTCAATAAGTGAATCTAATGAGTTGGCCTTCTAATCACTATCACTACATAGTATAAAACAAAGTCGCTAGCCACTGTCTGTCCCTATGTATGCTTAGATCTTTAAAACCATGCAACGGATTTTGATGCGGTTTTTTTAATAGAATGATTCAAGAGGAAGGTTTATATGTATAATACATTATATAAAATACTAATTAAAACTATATATACACTTAAACCTACTCCTAACTAAAAATGGCGTCATAAAACTCATCCGCATCGCTGTCGACTGGAAGTGTGCCCAAAAGGCTGGCGGCATTGCCACATTGAATGGCAATGCTTAATCTCTGACCGAGGTAAAAGCCAGCCCTTGGGTCACGCGAAGTGTCAACTAAACGTTTGGAGAGATCTTTAAAAAGCGCATGAGCACTCGGTCCCCACAGCCCAAGAGTTTCAACCCCAAACGGCTCAAAAATATAACTGCCGACGAGGTTGTTACGGATTTTTTTTAAATAGTTTATGAGATAACTAAATTAATATATTAACAGTGGAAAAAAAAACTTAAAGTAAGAACTATAATACATGCATAATATATTTAATGCGGGGGGTCGCTAATGATATCTCATTTGTTAACATTCTGGCCGTTTAAATTTAAGGCCAAAGAAATGACATTGTTGATTTATGACCCCACGATCTCCCTCCCGCATGTTTGCCCGCGATTCTACTACTTTGTTCTAGAGTGGCCCTGAAAAGTCTTTTTCTATAATATTCGAGGCCCGACGTATACTAGAGCGATGTCCCCGACCGGCAATGAGTCAGTTTTGCTCCGACAGCTATACAAATGTGAACTGTGATAAACGATATTGCGATCTCAATCTAACAAACTTAACTTCCCACTGCTGGGACTGGGTCAGTGGGTTGTGGTTGTTGGTGTTATTATTGACTGGTTGATTTAGTGGTTAGTGGCCCTGACTTCTAAGCCGGAAGTCGTGGGTTCGATTCCCACCCAGGACAATTTATTGTGTAATGAGCACGAGCAATTTGCTCTGTATCTACCCAGATACAGAGCAAATTGCTCGTGCTCATTACACAATAAATTGCACCCGCAATTTATCTTTAATATATATATATATATTCATAAATATATAAGTTTATTTATCAGCTGTCTAGAATTCATAGCACAAGCTCTGCTTAGTTTGAGACTAAATGTCATGTGATAGTTGTGGAATATTATTGTGCTTTATTAAATTAAACCCGTGGAAGTTTTATGGAGTTACATATCTTACCTCGCCACTTGCAGGTTCCAAATACTGAGCCGAGTGGACAGTCGTGTTCCTGGAAAGGACACTCTTTCACATGAGTCTCCATATTTGCTAACTTTATGTTCAGCTTACAACCATCCATTTTGTGAGGGCACGGCACTCTCGTCTGAAATGATATAAGAAAATTATTGAATAGCTGACCTGCCGAACTTCGTACCGCCTAATAATCTATGAATACGGATTTCTTTTTTGTGAATTTACAGGATTCTGGAATTAAACTACATAGCTGAACGCATAATGAATGTATTCGAAAAACGCTTTGTATGTACGGGTGGGATGACCACCATGTACCGATGGCGCAACGCCGTACGTCAGGAAGTCCGATGATTGAACGGACTTGGTGGAATTAAATTGTGCAATTCCAACGCACACTCCCCGAAATGTAAACAGTAGAAAACCGACAGGCTAAAAACTCGGCGTCGATGCTCAATACTTTGGAGTCTGACACGACAAGTGCATCACCACCGATGATCTTCTTGGCTCGCTTCTCAATCGACTCCAGGGCATCAAGCTGATATTTAGCAGCCCCATCACAAAGATGAGAGCAGTACTTCATACACGATTGAACTTGCGCTTGATAAAGGTTGAGCAGCTGTTCCGGCGTGAAGTACCGTCTCACCTTAGCCAAGATCCCCAATTTTTTAGCAGCCTGTTGAGTTTTGAAAGTTACTCCAAAGGAAAAAAACTTATACTTACGTGAGGGGAAAGGTCTTGCTTATTGTTGTAACTCTTTCGGCAGCTAATGGTCCCATTGCAGATGCCACAATTCCGTAAGCTATTCTTGCATTCATCACAGGAACCATGACCTTCGTCGCACTTAAACAAATCCTGTGTCGATTGTTTGTAGCAGGTGTGACAATAGCGTAGTACAGCTTTTCTGGGTAAGTCTCGAGTTCTAGTGGAAGAAATGATTTTCAGATTAATAAATCTTTATGTATATAATTCCTCTGTACGTATGTTTGTGACAAAAGAAGCCTTTTAATGGTCCCACTGCTGGGACTCGGCCTCTTTTCAAGGAGAGGGAATGAGCCGTAATCCACCCAATGCGGGTTGGTGAATGTCATTCGACTTTTTTGATTCTAGGACATGCAGGTTTCCTTAAGATGTTTTCCTTCATCGTTTTGAGAGCAGTGGTGATGAAATTAATTACACGGGGTATTGCACCTGGCTGGGCAGCGACCTGCAACTCGTGAATCGGAGCCGTTACCACTAGGCCTCCACTGCTCTATAAAACCTTATTTTTAGTACCTATATGGGAAATCCGAAATACGGGTCTACTGTTTTTAAGCAAAGAATCTATGTACAAAATTTCATGTTACCTGGTAAATTGTTATGCTACCTGGTTGTCTATACAAACACATGGTCACCAAGCCATACAAGCCACTGAGAGTAGAATTTGCTCCCTCACCCAGCTGTACCCTGGTTTCTCATGCCCGCTATGACCTGCCTTGATCTGTATTGTACTTAGAGTCGGTGGTGTCCAACTTATGGACTTTTTTAAATATTTTTGGTGAAAAAAATAACATGGTATAAAAATTAATGGAATCAATTTAGTTACTAATTCTAAAACTGACTAAATTCAGGTTTTGCATATACTAAAAATAATGTTTTTAAATATTGGTATAGATTAATCGTTACGTTACAATCCTACATCACAGTCTTTCCCTCTCCTAGAGAGCAGTGCCGTGACTAGGACGGTGCCAGCCTTTTAAGGTTGATTATGCTTATTCTTACCTCATAGTGGGCTGTTCATTAATTTTCATATTAGCCTCTTCTACAAGTTTCTCCTTAGCAGCTTCATCCTGGAGTTTTCTTATGGCAGCCTCTTTTTCCAGTTTTTTCTTAAAAGCCTCTTCCTGTAGCTTTCTCTGAGTAGCATCTTCTTCGAGTTTCTTCTGAAAAGCATTTTCAAGGATTTGTTTTTTAACTGCAATCTCTTCTTTAAGTTTGATTTTCAAAGCCTCTTCATTTAATTTCCTTATAACAGCCTCTTCCTGCATTTTATTAGCAGCGTCTTCCTGGAACTTTCTCTTAGCAACCATTTCAAGGTACATTTTCTTAGCAGCAATTTCTTCTTCCAGTTTTTTCTTAGCAGTTTCTTCTTCAAGTTTCTTTTTAGCAGTCTCTTCCATCAGCCTTTTCTGAGCAGCCTCTTCTAGCAGTTTTTTTTTAGCAGCATCTTCTTCAAGTTTTCTCTTAGTAGCTTCTTCCTGAAGTTTCCTCTGCATGGCTGCTTTAGCAGCTTCTTCCTGGAGTTTCCTCTGCATGGCCGCTTTAGCAACTTCTTCCTGAAGTTTCCTCTGCATGGCTGCTTTAGCAGCTTCTTCCTGGGGTTTCCTCTGCATGGCCGCTTTAGCAACTTCTTCCTGGAGTTTCATCTGCATGGCTGCTTTAGCAGCTTCTTCCTGGAGTTTCCTCTGCATGGCCGCTTTAGCAACTTCTTCCTGAAGTTTCCTCTGCATGGCTGCTTTAGCAGCTTCTTCCTGGGGTTTCCTCTGCATGGCCGCTTTAGCAACTTCTTCCTGGAGTTTCATCTGCATGGCTGCTTTAGCAGCTTCTTCCTGGAGTTTCCTCTGCATGGCCGCTTTAGCAACTTCTTCCTGAAGTTTCCTCTGCATGGCTGCTTTAGCAGCTTCTTCCTGGAGTTTCCTCTGCATGGCCGCTTTAGCAACTTCTTCCTGGAGTTTCATCTGCATGGCTGCTTTAGCAGCTTCTTCCTGTAGTTTTCGCTGTGCATTTTTAAAGATCTCTTCCTGTAATTTTCTCTGAGCAGCCAAATTAGCGGTTTCTTCTTGGAGTTTTCTATGAGCAGCAAGAAGTTCTTCTTCGTGTTTTTTTCTCTGCGCTGATAAATAAGCTGCCTCTTCTTGGAGTTTTCTGTATGCAACAGATATAGCATCTTCGTTTTGATTTGTCCTCTTAGCTTTTTGGGCTTCGAGGAGACGGTTTACCTGAGTTGCAGATAATTGTTGCCTGTAAAGAAAAAGAACAATTCAGAAAACTTTCCAAATTTTACATTTCAAAGGTCTTTTATTTTTCTGTTATAATAGTTTTACGATATTTAGAAATGTAGTTTAGAATTAGCAGGGCTCCGGCCATAATTTCAGAGACTAACTGGAGACTAGACGGTAATTCAATCTGGATGTGACTGTTGTATGTGTAGTGGGACGCAAAGAATTATACTGACTTAAAAGATATTTTAGAAAACCGGCCAAGTGCTATTCGGACTTGTGCACCAAGGGTTCCAAACCGTCCATAGCAAAAAAAATGGTAAAAAAATCTCAAAAAATTAGAAATTGGTAAATTTTTAAAGCCAATCAAATTTAATTAAAATAAATACCTATTTTAAGGGGGCTCATGCTCAAGAACCCCACTTAAATATTTCTGGTTTTAGTATTTGTTGTTATAGAGCCAATAGAAATCTGTGAAAATTTCAACTGTCTAGCTATCACAGTTTATGAGATACAGCCTGGTGACAGACAGGCGGACAGCGCAGTCATAACAATAGGGGGGACCCCTTTTTACTCTTTGGGTGTGGAATTCTAAAAGTGAATAATTACTAGCTCTTACTAGCGTTACTGGGTAGGATGGAACTTATTTTACAATGACGCTTCAAAGTTGTCCGGAACAGGAGGTTTTTTTTTTTATGTTAGGTAAAATCATCCAATGACAAATCCCGCCCTTGGGCGGAGCGGGAAGTAGTGTCAGACTCTTACTGACTAAAAACCTACCCCGTTCCTTCGTTGCCTATAGTGCCGGGGCTGAGCCTTCCTCTCAGAAAACGGCCCTTGACCCCAGCAGGCTTCGACCCTGCCTGCCTGCAGTTAGCAGGCTGGGCCTCTACGGTTTACTGACAACTCCTTGAGGCCGGAACAGGAGGTACTGGTGCAGCGGTTTACTTCCAGAATTTTAGAATTGCTCTACTTTTCCAATGTCCGCCGGAAGCGTCAGTATTTACTGGAGAGTGTATTGGTATTCTTGAAGCCATACAATATATTAAATCCCATCAAATAACAAGATCAGTAATTTTTTCAGATTCCCTTAGTAGCATTCAGGCCTTAAAACAAAATCAGCTCTATAGTAAAATTCATAGCCAAATCATTATAGCTATTAAGAACTTGTTATTTGATTGCTCCCAAAACGGCTTGGACATCGAGATAGCCTGGATCCCTGGTCATTCGGGAATTGTTGGCAATGAGTGCGCTGATTCGTTAGCAAAGTATGCCACATCGAATCCGGTTGATCGAAAGCACTACGTGGTTCATAACTATAATTTGCGGAATGGTGCCAAACCTAAATTATTTAACTCGTGGACTGAAACATGGAAGACGACCTCTAAAACCAAGGGCATTTACTATGCAGCTATACAGCCTGAAATCCAAGGCCTTGGTTTTTTAAATGCCCTAAACTGTCGAAGAGAACTGTTTCGTCGCTCTGCAGACTAAGACTCGGACATTGTTGCAGCCCAGTGTTTCTGAACAAAATTCATGTCCGGGATAGTTCCCTGTGCGAGTGTGGTCTTGAGGAGGGTACTTTAGACCATATTTTCTTTTCCTGCCATTTAAATGATAAATCTTTTGATCTCTACCGACAAATTCCCAAATTTAACATTCCTCTTCCTATTAATTTCCACTCCTTTCTATCCCACTTTTCTCCTAAAATTATAAACCTTTTGGCTAAATTCTTAAAAAAAAAAAAATTAAAATTCTAGCTGGTGCGTAATTTTTTACAAGCTTTCTATTAGCTTGCACTGTATGTAACTATGTATGTTCGGCTCGAATCTTGCGACTCAATTTTGAAGCAGATATCTTCAACCGATTGAGTTGAATTTTTACATGCATATGTAAATCGGGTGACAATGCAACATTATGGTAACATGGAGCTGATCTGATGATGGAGCTGAATGGTAGCTATAGGAACTTAGCAATAAAACAATACAACCCCATCGAGTTTGGGCTCGCTTGATTAGTATTGACGAGTACTTTGATTCTGTATGATAGCCAGGGTCTGCTGATGGAGCCGGAAGATGGTCATAGGAACTCCGCAGTTAAACGATACAACCCCATCGAATTTGGGCTCGTTTAGTTTATATTGACGAGTACTTTCATCCTATATGGTAGCCAGGGTCTGATGATGGAGCCGGAAGGTGTTCATAGGAACTCCGCAGTTAAACGATACGACCCCATCGAGTTTGAGCTCGTTTGATTAGTATTGACGAGTAGTTTGATCATGTATAATGGTAGCCAGGGTCTGATGATGGAGTCGGAAGGTGGTCATAGGAACTCCGCAGTTAAACGATACAACCCCATCGAATTTGGGCTCGTTTGATTTGTATTGACGAGTGCTTGGATCCTATATGGTAACCAGATTTTGATGATGGAGCTAGAAGGTTACCATAGGAACTTCGTAAGGAATCGACACAATCTCATCGAGTTTGGGCTCATTTGATTTTTATTGATGAGTACTTGGATCTTATATGGTAACCAGGGTCTGATGATGGAGCTGGAAGGTTGCCATAAGAACTCCGCAATTAAACGATATAACCCCTTCGACTTTAGGCTCATTTAATTTTTAATGACGAGTACTTGAATCTTATATTGTAACCAGGGTATGATGACGGAGTTGGATCGTGGTCATTGGAACTCCGCAGTTAAACGACACAACCCCATCGAATTTGAGTTCGTTTGATTTGTATTGACGAGTGCTTGGATCCTATATAGTAACCAGGTTCTGATGATGGAGCTGGAAGGTTACCATAGGAACTTAAGTTACTAACCGAATACGGCAAGCTCGCGAAGTACCTGTATAAGATTCGTGCGGAGACGACGCCCGGGTGTCGCCACTGTGCGGAGCGCCGGGAAGATACGATGGAGCACACAGTCGCTGTGTGCCCCGCTTGGGAAGAGCATCGCCGTGTACTTGTGGGGGCGATCGGTGACGGCGATCTCTCGCGCCGGGCTTGGTTCAGGCCATGCTCCGGAGCGAGGAGGAGTGGCAGGTGGTCGCCTCTTTCTGCGAAGCAGTAATGCTAGCAAACGAGGAGGCCGACCACATTAGGCAACGGCGCACACGCCGCCGCCACCTTTTGGATTCCGATCCCGATTTCCGGCCACAGTAGGCGCGGGCTCGCGGACGGCGGGCAATGAGTAGCTCGCTGTCCGTCCGTCCGGTAACGGCGCAAGTCGTTTACGGCGTGCACTGTTCCCACGCGCCTCAAGGAGTGGTCAGCAAACTGTAGGGGTCCAGCAGGGCCAAAATCTACTGGGGCCAAAAGTTATGTGAAAATGTCACCCGGGGCCCTAGAAGGTGGCTACAAGAACTCCGCAATTAAACGACACAGCCCTCTCGTCTTTGGTCTCGTTAGATTTGTAATGACGAGTACTTTGAACAATATGGCAGTCGGGATCTGATGATGGAGCTGGAAGGTGGCCATAGGAGTTCCGCAATAAAACGACACAATCCCATCGAGTTTCGGATCTAATAAAATAAGTTCTAACCGGTCATAAGCGACTTGGACTCGCGCACGAAGGGTTCCGTACAAATTTACATAAGTAAATAGCTAGTTTGTTTTAATACACTCCAACAAAATACCAATTGAAAGGGCTTGCAGTGAGTAACTTGAAAAATAAAGTGACATAACTCTAAATCCAATATTCTCCTTTTTCTTAGTCCTACTCTTGGTGGAGTGATAGTGGTCTTCTGGTAGGTTGGTTGCGGCTTTTGCGAGACTTCTCTATCTCTCTCTATTCATGGCATTTCGTGTACATTCAATGAGGGAACACTCTGAAGATGATTTAGTGAGGTTTGTCCATCTGGTAGGCGATTGGCCGCGAGAACGTAGGCCATCTACTCTTTCCTGTACCACTAAACGTTCCAAAGAGCTTTCATTGCGTATGATATATCCAAACAGCTTAAAAATTCGCTGTTGCACAATCGACGAAAGTTTTTGTTTTGATGCAAAGCTCTTTAGGAATGGAACCGTTAGTGCGTTGAGCAGTCTGTTTTATCCTCAGTAAACGCCTCCAGCGTCACATTTCAAGAGCGTCAATCGTTTTACGGTGCTTGAATCTTCTCCGCATTTCCTAGGATTTGTGATTGTGGATCCCAGGTAGATAAACTCTGGACAACTTCGCAATTGGCTATTTCATGTAAGTTAGGTTGATTATTAGTCTTACGATCCACCATCATCATTTTGGTTTCATAAATCCGACCTAGTAGACTTCTCACGTGGTCTCCTCCTTCTGCAAAGCAGTAATGCTAGCTAAGGAGGAGGCCGACCGCATCAGGCAACAGCGCTTACGCCGCAGCCGCCGCCGTAATTCCTATCCCGATTTCCTGCCACCGTAGGCGCGGGCTTAGGGACGGCGGGCAATGGGTACCTCGCTGTCCGTCCGGTAACAGACCGAACCAAGCTGAAGGGCGGGGGATGTCATTGGATGATTTTACCCAACATAAAAAAAAAACCTGGCGGACTTCTAAATATAGCAGACTAAGTTTCTT
Source organism: Leucania comma (assembly GCA_958295575.1). NCBI lineage: Eukaryota > Metazoa > Arthropoda > Insecta > Lepidoptera > Noctuidae > Leucania > Leucania comma. The sequence goes on along the minus strand of OY282482.1, from coordinate 2,655,034 downwards.
ATGCTTTCCTATGATATGGGTAGCATATGTGAGTATTTGCTGAGAATACAAATGTGATTTAAATAAGGTATAACTAAAAAGTAAAAAATAAATTACAAATAAAAAAACTTTTTTAAAAACAAGCTTTCAATTAAATGGGCTAAAAAGAAGAAAATAAACTTTTCCTTTATAACTTTTACTATCAATTTATAACGACATTAAACAATTTATATGATATAAAAGCTTGTCGCGAGATTTAACTGTGTAAATACCTACACACTACATAGCTAAATAACTTCATTAATTAAATAAGTTAAATAACTTTATCAATTGATTTTAATATTTTCAAAATCTCGCGACAAGCTTTTGTATCATATAAATTGTTTAATGTCGTTATAAATTGATAGTAAAAGTTATAAAGGAAAAGTTTATTTTCTTCTTTTTAGCCCATTTAATTGAAAGCTTGTTTTTAAAAAAGTTTTTTTATTTGTAATTTATTATTATTCTATATATGTTGTACTATAGTTGTGCTGTGTATTTTTGTAAATTAGATTACATGTTTTTACTAACCCTTGTGTTCGTCTTTTCAGCTAAACTAACACCTACCACGAAGTACAAAAGTCGACGGTTGCTCTCACTGGGCTGCCATCCCAACGTGACACTGGCAGAATAGTCGAAATCGACTCAATTGCCATAAGAAGAAAAAAAAAAAAAAACACTAGCTCTTTCGCTGGAAAAACTTTCCTTTATGGGCCGTCGATTTAAGGGTCGGGGAGGGGCGGGGGAGGGGGTGGAGAGGGAGGGCTACCCCCCTCTGTCATTCCCAACCCGCGGAGCCCCATGGTTATGGAGATATTTATGGTTAAAGTTTTGAGGTTAGGTTAGGTTAAAACACTATTTCGATCAAATTTCAAGTCTAATTTCCATAGATTTATGGGGCGGGGAGGGCGAGGGTGGGAGCAGCCTACCCCCTGTACCATCCTTACTCCGCGGAACCCCATGGTTATGGAGATATCCATGGTTAAAATTTTGAGGTTAGGTTAGGATATTTTTCGCAACACTACCTACTATACTTGCTAAGATAGCTCGACGGAGCCCCGCTCCGCGGGGCTCCTACTTCTGGGTGGTTTAAAAAAAAATAACCTCGAAGGAGGTGGCGGGGTCTGTGTTCGCTCGCTTCGCTCGCTCACTATGACCCCGCCACCTCCTTCTAACCTAAATCTATCCGAGTCGGGGTGCCCTAAAATTCCGAACGTTCGCGGTTTTTTTTTTAATACCAAATTTACTATGTGAAACTATATTATATTTAAAGACAAGTGACAAAATTGAATGAAACACACCTCCACCTTCAACAGAGGACCCCGTGTTCCGAATTACGTCAAAAACTATTGTATCGCGAATCCGACCAAATTTAATAGTCGCAAAATATAAGAGCTACAGAGTAATAATTGTGACGTTACACGTTGGTTGGATTCGCGTTAAAATCACTTGTTGATGCATTTCGGAACGAGAGGGGAACGTGAAACGTCAAATTTGACATCTACCATGACAATTTATCTAACCTAAATGGCGTGTTATTTTTCAATTTGTATGGAAACTTGGAAACTTTAAATATTTATATCTCGTAAACCGTGAGCCTCCGCAACTTAAAAATTTGTAAAAAGCCTTATGTTTATGATTACTATCTACCAAAAAAAAGATGAACTTCCAACTCGACGGCCCATAAAGGAAAGTTTAGCCCTTTCGCTTACTCAAAATGGTCCTGGCCACTCGGCGAGCTCAATAAAAATTGGTTGTGTTACAAAATCTAATATTATTAAGTAATTAAAATATTGTAATTTTTTAATTCTAGCAAAGTAAGGAATAGGTAAAGCTAAAGGTAATGGCTTGAAAAAAAAATTGTATCACGCAGTTACTTTATCGGGTAGATACCTACCAACCCACTACGAAAAATATCACTTTTTTAAATCCATATAATACACGGCAAATAAGTTAAACCCGTTGCTATGGTTATATTAGGTTGGGTTATATATGGTTGCGTCACGTAAAACCGGGCTGTAATTTTGAACTATGCTCTGCCACTGTGGCGCGCATAACAATGCTATCTATCAAAAAGTTTGTTTATAAAAGACAAATGATGCATCGACACTCTAAATAAATTGGGAGAAGCGAATTAAAGCACCACTAGAAGCGACTTTATGAGGACAAAAACCGTTTATCAAATGATTGTTTACCTTTTAGTTCTGTTCTAGACATAATTTGAAAATAAATCACACCAGATTCTATGAAAAAAAGTAAATATTCGTATATCAAATTATTAGGCAAATAGTCTAGTTTAGCACGTTCGTGGACAGTACTATCTCACTGAATGCGGCGACTATGACACTACTTATTTTCATACATTGCCCACGGCCGTAGTGTCACATTGCATTGTAAAAAATATATGTATGATGTCACTATTCTAGGCATAAACGTCCTAAGGCGGTTAAAAGGTGAAAACACGTTGCAAAACGCACGAACACCGCAGCGAGGCACTACTCGACCGATTGTATGTAACTACGACGCCCACGAACGTAGTGTGCGTAGGAAGGAGGCCATAAAAAACTTGAACTGGTACTTTCTTTGACGAATTTTTGAGAATTGTGTAGTGATAGTACTAAAGTCTTAATTATACCTATGGTGACACTACAACATGCCGTTCTTTATGATAGTATGGAAAATCGCTCGTCATATGGCGTACTGATTTTATGCAAGTAAAAACTCGGACGTCGACAGGCGTACCGTCGTATTACTTTAGCTATACTAGACGCCTGTGACCGTTACTGTCCGCGGACGTGTTAACACATTTATTTTTTTCAAAACATACGGACTAGCGTTTAGACGTGATGTTGGATTTAAAATCATCAAAAATCGTACTTACTGCGGTGGATTGTGGGACGTTTTAGATCCTTTGGCGCCCATGTTTTACTTTTATATAAACTATAACTTAACTAACAAATCCAACGTAATATTTATCACTTCCTTCACGTAGTATTACTGACTTTCTCAGTACTTCTTAGAAACAAGATACAGCATAGCACTAAATTTAATGCAAAGGTTTGCGAATAAAATTAATTTCGTGTTTCTGATAACAGTGATAACAAACACAGATTACAGAGAGATACTACGTATAACAAACAAAGTATTGTCGGCAATTCGGCATCCAAAGACTAGACAGGATGTGACGTCAGCTACGAGTAATTCCTAGAGACATAGACCAGTGTTGCCAACATCACTGAGCTTGATGTCGCCATTTTTCAAAGCATGAGTAGCCCAAAAGAAAAATAAATAAAATAAAGCGCAGTTAATATCATTATACTCGTATTTATTATTACCTTTTCATGTTTCTAGTGCTGTTTTAATAATGAACATTAGTTTCATTTACTTTTAAATGTTAGTATTTTTTACATTTATCACCATAAATAAATGCTTCACAATTTTTCCGCATATTCCGATGTTTTCAAAAAAAAATGCCTTTGAAATTACATTGCTCATGCACAAGATAAGTTGTTTGAAGTGAATAGAGAGCATAGATAATGTGGTCGTTATAACCAGCAAAATAAATACATATCACTTCATTGCATTCTAAATTTGTGCTGGCCCTGGAAATAGCAAATCATAAACTAATAGGGCGACTATAATTCTTAAATAAAATCACAAATCTTAGGGTGACTATGATTTTTACTAAAAGATTTTCATTTGTCATTTGAAAATGATAAACAGCTCGTCTCTGAAATAGCCTAAAAGGCGTCCAGTCGCCTTTCCCGTTTTTCGATCGCCAATTCTTGTTCTGAGTAGCCTAAATGACGACAAATCGCCCACGTTGGCCACACTGACATAGACAAGCAATTAGTAGGAGAGTTTTTGGTGGGATTTCTTTTAGTGAAGTTCAGTGGCTGTTTTAATTATTCGCGAATTGATTCCTAGTGGATATTATGATGTAAAATTGGTGTAGTTTTGTATCTCAAGTGTCTGCGCAACTAGACAATATGTGGAATCATTGAAACAGGCGCGATCTCGGTAAAATAGAGCTGAAAATTTTATTATAGTGTTGATTACCTACCTCAGCGAAGTTTGCCGAGAAGGTTGACTTGATACATTTGCTGTCAAACACTATAAAACAAAAAAAACATTAGAATGTGTACATCCATATTCTAATGGTAAACCAAAGTTTTTACACGAAGACATGGCTTAAAGGACTTAGTATCCAAGCCAAAAATATTAGCAAAAAAAAAAGCAAAAAGTAGTGCTGGTGCTGTGTAGTATTGCTTGTAAAACTATCCATAGTTAATTTAAGATAAGATTCGGGCTGGGCTTTGATGAGTCAGCGAGTTAGAGCTCGATTACGGTGACGCGGCGCGTTGCGCGGCGCGTCGGGCGGTCCGTCGTACATTGCCTTAGGTTTGTGTTTGCGCGAGTAATGACGCGGCCCGCAGCTGCAATGTACGACGAAACGTCCAACGCGCCGCGTCTCCATAGACACGGCCTTAGTCAAGACTATGCCTTTTAAATAAACATACCTGTAGTAGACACTAATCTACAATGAAATAACTATTTATGATAATGTAATGAACCATTTGCTAAGTTTATATATCGGCTCGCTATCCTCACTAGAACACGTCTTCACTCTGCGGCGGTGAAATTGAAGTTTTGAAGAAAAAAACCTCCACAAATATCTTTTTTTTTTAAATACGAGTTTCACAAACAATAAAATTAAAAAAAAACAAAAAAAGTGCAAAATAACTTTAATTTTGGAAGTCGGTGTTTCAATAGTTTGGTCTCTTTGATATTAAACACAGACTTGATGCCCAATAAGTTCTTTTTCTACCCGTTTGTACATATTATTATTTTTAATTTAAAGATATCTTGTTTTAATTTTGGTGTAAAATAAAACTTGTATTAATAAAAAAAAAAATTAAAAAAAAACACCGACTTCCAAAATTAAAGTTATTTTACACGTTTTTTTTAAACAATTTATTTCACATTTTTTAGTTGGAGTACCTCTCAAAAAAACCTAGTTATATACCTTCCGCCATTCGGTTCCCTTATCAAATCATCATGACAATTCTAAAAACAACTTCCGTTTTTGAAGTCTGTTAGAATACCAAAACCTTTTCCAAAATGTGGAAAATGTTTTTCTGAAAACCGCATCAAAATCGGTTCAGACAAACGCGAAATAATCGCGGACAAACATACATACATGCAGGCCAAACTGAGGACCTCCTTTTTTGAAAAGTCGGTATAAAAATAAAAATAAAACATTTGAGAAGGATTTTTTTTTCATCTGCTAAAAATAAGTGTAGTATAGGTACTGTACTACAATATAAGAGTACTGAGACAAGACAAACACAGATGCGTGGTTCAGAGTACTTTGGACGAGAATTTTGAACGATGTACGTCGTGGGGCGAGGGGGCGCGATATGGTAACTTTGGAGATACTCGGATATCATCGTGCGCAGGATTGCTTTTTTTTTGTATGTTTTTGGCTAAAATTCATGAATATCAGTATCAAACATGAAAAATTATGGAGAAAAAATTGTTTATAAAAACCTCTAATTCCCTCCAATCCCAAATTTTTAGCTCCACGTATCCCCCCAAAAATACTGTCCCTCCAATTTTCCCTCCATAACTATAAAAAACCTCCAGTTTTGGGGGAATCCCCCCAATCTGGCATCACTGACGCAGACTGACCCCTCCCACCGCGCACCCTGCGTGAAGTGTAGGAACGAGACGACAGATGTTTGACAGTGTGTGTGTGTGGTTGTATGGTTGTGCGTGTATCTGTTTGTATGTTTGTTATGATCGTGTATGCTACAATACCTATTGATGGTTCCGCTGATAAAAACCATCTCATGTGACATTTAGGGCTGATTTCATCACTCAATATAAAAAAAAAGTTAGTTCATCTAAACTGAGCTCAGCGTAATCTAGTTTAGAGATCCGTGTCGTAAACATGGGCGACAACAAAAGAAATGAAACCGAGTTTAGCGTAAACTAGGTTCAATTCATCGCGGTGAAACGCAAAATGAAGCTATAATCTCGATTAGTCGCTCAAACTGCGTTTTGTTTGAACGAATTGCGATTAGTTTATTGGTGAATTTGGCCCTTAGCAGTGTGTGTGTCACGTAATAAAATTTGGTTCTATTGTTTACTACCTGCTGCCCGCGGTTACGCCCCTTTTTTAGGATTCCGTATCTCAAAAGCAACAAACGGAACCCTTATAGGATCACTTTGTTCTCCGTCTGTCTCTCAGAACCCTTTTTTTGGTAACGCGTGGAGGTATCAAGTTGAAATTAATACTATACACGTCAAAAAATAACTCGGCCCTAGAGGTCTAGCTTAAATCCTTAGGCTGGTTCATTTTACTTAAAAGAGGCATTCCTTTATTTTTCACTAAGAAACAAAACTCGCTTGCGGACTTGAACCAACTAAAATTTAAAAAAAAAACCAAGAACTCGCTATTTTAAAACTAATTGATAGGATTATTATTCAGGATACAATTTCTCTAACAAATATTTGGTCTTAAAAATAAAAATGATCGTAAAGTCTAACATTAATTTTATTTTATTATCAATTAGTTACGCTTAAATTATTTAATTGTTTAATTTTTTCCTTGTTTTCTTATTAATCTTTTGGTTTTTTTTTTTATGCACCTGCCATGTTTTCTCTTCACTACCCTTGGTTGACTGGTAGAGAATGCCTCAGGCATTAAGTCCGCCTTTGTACCTTTGTGTTGCATGAAGTTTAAATAAATAAATAAATTGTTCGAAATGAGCCCACTCGTTCCGGCTTCACAATATTTTTTGGTGATAAGAAAAAAAAACTTCAAAAATTATTATTATCATATCATTGTATTTACAAAATATTGCACTTGGCATGACGCGCTGACTTAAAACTAACACAAATATTGCACAAACATTGCACCAGTTACAAGATCGACAGTTTTATCTTAACATAAAATATTACACACAAGAAAAGATTTTTATAAAAATTAAAATTAACATCATTTTACAGATCAATTTTTATACATTTATCATGTATTTTGTGGCGTATAAACACTTAGTGTTTGCTTTTGTGAAATGAGTAATTTTAAACGTGGGTTTGATCCAGTGGCGTAGCTAATTTCAAAGGGGCCCCATATCTAAATTCGCACAGGGTATAAAAAAATGGTGCTTTTTTACAAATGCTTGGTTTATCCCACGAGACGATTGTAGATAAAATGTTGCAAATTTTTGCCTACGTCGGGGCCCCTGTAGGGTGGGGGCCCCGTATAATTGATACGGCAGATACGGCGGTAGCTACGCCCCTGGTTTAATCCAAAATACAGGACATTGTAAAAAAATAAGTCCATTACCCATAAAAGAACATTAGAAAGTTTATTATAGTACATTCTCAATTTGGTAAGTTTCCGGAAAATTGATTTAATTTCATTAATAACAGTAATTATATAGAAAAACAATATTATATTTTCAAGCACTAGTCTCACCTTCAGTTTTAATAAGTCTATTTTCAGATAAATAATAAAAACTAGATAGCAAGAGATTCATTAAAAACTTGGCTATACACTGCCGTGCACCAACAATTTTTTTTTTTCTCTAAAAGTAGCTATATTATAAATCTTAGTTTTAATATAATTATCTTTAAAATAATTATTTTTACATTAAAATTGGTGAGACAGGCGCCTAACATTATAAGTTATACATAAGAATAAAAGGAAAATTGCTATTAAAGTTTCTCAGGCGCTGGCCGAGATTAATCGCGAGTAAAATAATACAATACCGACTTTTATATTAACAAAGTTAAACCAGTCTCATTTCGATAAAATAGACTTATTTAAAATATAACTAGGTAAAAGAATTGGATTTCTTAGTTTCATTTTAGGAAATAAAATCACCCCTGTAGAGCTAAAACGCAGTAGGCCTAAATCTAAAAAAGTTTTTATTCTTTCGTTTTAAAAAAAGAACTTATTCCACCTTATTCCAAAACGCGATCTAAAATAGTTCCGGGACTATTACTGGGTTTGATACCAATTAAACGCGTTCTAAAATTGATGAATTTCGAGGACTGTACCTCTACCATGAGTTTTAAGCAATAGTATTCGTCGCTACTCGATATCGACGCCGTAAATATTTTGTATGGAAAATTTTGCAGCGCCTCTAGCGTTCACTTGCAGAACCAAAATTTGCCATACAAAATATTTACGGCGTCGATATCGAGTAGCGACGAATACTATTGCTTAAAACTCATGGTAGAGGTACTGTTATTCTATCGAATAATTACTATTTTTAACTACCTACATTGAGAATATTGAATAGAAAATATTCTCATTTAGGACTCCTGAGTTTTTTCTCTACAGGAACGATTGGTCGAGGATTTTGAGTTTTGTTATCCATCCTGAGTATCATGTATCTAGGTATTACACAGCTTACATAACGCAAAACTCTTGTTTCAGATTGAGTAAGGCCTACTTCACGGCCGCGTAGTTTCATAGACGTGAATTCGTCATTATACGCTGCGTGAAGCTTACATACCAAGCTATGAAACTGTGTCGATGAAACTGCAACGCCACGATGGTATTGACGTTTCGTGTACATAGTCGCATAGTTTTGTATGGTCGCTTCACGTAAGCGTACGCCAAATGTACAATAACAAATACGCGTCTATGACGCCATGCGTCCGTTAACAGTAGGCTACTTATTAAATATTTATCATGGTGTAATATATTTTTAGGTGCATCGCACTTAGCTCAGTTTGGACTCAAGCTTATACATACTTTGTTTCAAAACTATTTGTCAAAAGTGTAAACAAACCTGCTCAGGTTCTTACGCCATTGCTGATCACTAGACAACATTAGTGATGCATTGTACGAAAGGCTTGTAATTTTTATCTCACCACTGTTTTTCTAAATATAATATTATGTTAAACTTGATAGTTGTCCAAAATCGTCGTACTAAATCGCCTAACCACTTTATAGTTACGTATGAAAATAATCTGAATTAAAAAATCAGAATTGAGGGTTATACTTTAACCCTCAATTCTGATTTACTAACGTAAAGTAATAGTCCCGGAAGTATTTTAGGTCGCGTTTAATTGGTATTAAAACTAGTAATAGTTATAAGATAAGATAAGTTAAGACTAAAACCTACCCGCGTGCCTACAATTAATTGCTTTTTGCGCCTATGTTTTCAAATCCATTTGTTTACATTTTCGTCAACTAATTTTGGAACAAATAATAACGTTTCGAAGCGTTCAGTTTCAAAGTCAGTAAGTGTAGTGTTCAGTTACAATAGCGAAGTAGAGACAGACTAGACCATCGCCTACTAGCACTAAGTTATCACTAAATACAGGGTGTGTATTAAATCCAAAGTAGGCTTTACTAAGTTATGTCAAAAGAACAAATATTGAATAACATATTATGTTATTAAATTGTATTATTTTGAAGAGATTCTCTAGAAAAGCAAAAAAATATCTAAATGAGCGAAAAATTGATAGATTCAATAGAATCGGTTCAAAGAAAACCATATTGCAAGGTTATAGTCCTATAAATCTATCAATGAATGAGGCTTAAATATTTTTTTTTTATCCTTTTGAAGCCTACGTGTTTCAATACACAACCTGCACACTAAATAATTCTATGTATAAAGGTTATTTTCAAAAATAAATAACTACATACATAGTTTTTACATTAACATTCGATATACTTTATAGCCTTATTTTAAAATAAGGTGGTATACGTGTATGAGATACAAAACTTATTAAAACGTGAATATACAAGTTTTTTTAATTATTATTAAGAAAGCATGTCTGTCACGATCTATTGTATGGCTGCATTTACACGTTGCTTTTTTGAAAACAAGGAAAAAAAATTAGTAAAAACTGCGCTAAAAATATTGCTTTACAAATAGAACAGTTTTTGAAAATGTTATGCCACATTAACTATGCTATTTGTTTAATTAATGTTAAAATAATAATGTGTTTTCAATAATGTTAGGAGTTTATATCTTTAGGTATACAAAAAAAATCTGTTACGGATACTAAAAAGCACTGTGTAAATGTAGGTATCTTTCATAAGTGTTAAACTTTCAGAGTTCTGGCACGATATTCCGACCAATCTATGGAACTTTTTCAATCGGAATCAATCCGATGATATATGTCATCAGACGTCAATAAAACGCCTTCAAAACAACGCGTCATTTTGACGCAGTTTTTCATTTCGAATCATTCATTGAACCTATAAAATAATTTTGTCAAAAAATATTGCACTTTTTTGTTAATATATATAAAATAATTATTTAAAAATATTGCACTTTCCACGCTTTTGGAAAAAAAATCTTTTAGTTTTGGTTTTGTTTTATATTTAGGGTCTAATTTTTAATAATATTATTGTGGAAGAAAATTTTAACACCCTATAGCTTCCACAATTTTCCTCAAAATTTCTCAGTAAGTAGTTGACAATGGCCATAAATTTTTGCTTTTATTAATAATAACAATAGTAATTATTTTGGATCCACTATTGTTTATTATTACTGAAGCTTTTAGGTTCTATCTGACAATACTTGAATGCATTGACATGATATTTTTCGAAGTAGGTATACAATCACCAACGTAATTTTTTTTATTTAAAATCAGCTCTTCAAAACCATTTTGTCGAATTACGCGAAGAAAAATTCTGAACAGCAGGTTTTTTTTCCTTTTTTTCATAAATTCGATTATTGGTTGACAACAAAAAAAAAATAAGGTGGTGATAAAAAAAACACGCTGTATCTAATCATGTTAATGCATTCAAAGCAAAGACAGTGGAATTACTTGTACAATCGTTTTACATAAATCGATAATATTGATTTTGTAATAATGGTTTGAAATGTCAGATCACGCCTTATTACATCGCTAGAGAGTGTGTATAGAGCAAATAAATATATTACTTTTTTGTTATTTAAGTATATACCGCTGTTATTTCAAATAATCATATGTCAAACTTTAATCAAATGTAAATGAATATATAAAAATATTTTTTTAAGTAATTATATAAAAAAAACTTTAGTTTATCAAGTATAAACAAAATCGACGTAATAAGGCGTCACCTTACCCTTAACCTCTGAGTTAGGGTAAGTACCCTAACGTGTCTTCTAGGCTGGCGTTTCTACTGAGGGGGGCGTGCGCGAACAGCGCGGCGGCGGGGACGCGCTGGCGGGGCCCGCACAGCGGGGGCGCCAGGCCGGGGGGCCCCGCCGCGCGGGGGGCCCCGCACAGCGAGCGCACGTCGGTGCGCTGCGACAGTCGCACGTCGGCGAACAGCGCCGCCATCTCCGCAGACTTCTTCACGGAGAGGGCCTCCTGCGAGCCCGCGCCCGTACTGCGAACTAGGAATAAGAGGTTTTTTTTATGGCTTCGTTCAGCTCACTCGAGATGATTTTAGGCTACAAATACGTCTTACATTAAAGTGAATAAAGGTAGTAAAGTGTAAGGCCTACTGTCCATAGACGCGTTGCTTCATAGACGTGTATTTGGTGTACGCCTACATGAAGATTTTATAATTTGCGTATAATGACAAATACGCATCTATGAAGCTATGTGTCCGTTGACAGTAGATCTCAGAGAGATAAAGCAGTTAACATACTAGTAACTAGTCAAGTCTGGTTGGAGGATCCTATTTGCTAAATGTAAGTTTGGGGTATTTTATACCCTGTTCCGCACTTTTAAAGTATCTACTATGCTGTAAAAGTGCGGACGCTCTTGCTGTGATCGAGTGAAAAATGATAATATATTCTAAATTACATGTCTGGGGAGCTGTTAAATCAGCTAAATAAGTTTAGTTGATTCACAAGTTCGCGTTTAGTTTAGAGCATTAGAGCTTGTACAAAAGACATGGAATGCAGTAAACCCAGGGCATGCTCACCAGTAAGCCGCTGCATGTTCCTGGCTCGTGGCTTGTTCTGCAGCAGCAGCTCGTAGTCGAGCGCCACGCTCGCGCTGTCCGAGCTGCGCGCGCGCCGCCCGCGCTCCGAGCGCCGCCGCCCGCCCGCGCCCAGACGACTGGAACATCACAAATATTGGTTAACGTTATAAACGCAGTACCTACAGAGCTCTGAAAATTTGCTAATTTACATGGACTTTGGCCCTTTATAATGTACTCATAAATTAAAAATATATCTATAGAAATTTTGCATATTTAATCGAAATTCTGAATAAAAAAAATATTTTTCAAAAACTTAAATCAATCCGAATCGCATAGGATCACTTCGCAACCGCAGACGAATCGTTGAATCGTCTACGGCTACATTAGTTTTCATCTAAATCGGGCCTGTCCTCATTCTGTAACAGCACAAGTTGGAGGCCTGTCCTCAAGCTAGAGGCCTGCATAGTTATGGAAGATCTACAATTACTTGATAATATCTCACCTCGTCCTCCCACTCTTGTCATCGTGTGTCCTCATTCTGTCGCAGTAGGTGTTGGAGGGGCTGCGAAGGTACTCCATGCTGTGGGAGGCCTGCACCCTTCGAGGCCCGGTGCAATAGCACTTATTACTGTCCGCGCAGCTTTCTGAGTCGCACGAGCAGTAGCTGAAGTCACCGTCGTAACATTCTCTGAAATTAAATAAAAATTTGGTTTGATTGACGAGTTTCTATATGTATTATTTTCATAAAAATAATTAAAATATACCAGCAGCTGACTCCGACTTTGCTCGGGTTTAAAAAATTATCTATCGTAAATAATATTATCACCATTTGGATACGGAATATCGCCGGAGGAAGTCCACCGTTGGATATAGGCGGAGGCTCATGTCCAACACTGGACGTCCCACGGCGCACAGGTCCATTCGTTGTGGTAACACTTGGAGGAGTCCAAGTGTCACCACTACGAACGGACCTGTGCGTATCGCATCCATCATATTTCCGCGACTCTCACCAGGTCATTGGTCCACCTTGTGGGACGCCTTCCAGCGTTGCGTTTTCCGTTGAGCGGTCACTACTCTAGAATCTTTCGTCCATCAACCCATCCATTCCATTCCCATTCGTCCCATCCAACCCATTCGTCCCATCGACCATCCATTCTACGAGCAATGTAATATGCCTAATAAATGGTTAATGATGATGGTTAAAGATCTTTCCAAATAGGTGCAATGGTTTCACAGATTACCTTATCTTCCATTTTTGATAATTTAAATTCACCTTTGAGAAAGAATAATTATTTGCCACCATGTTACAGCACAAAAATAACCCGAATTAGCACCTTTACCAGGACATTAATATTTTGCAATAAAATCATTCATGTTTGACCGTATATTCATCATCATCTTCCTGGCCTTTTCCCATGTAATTTGGGGTCGACGCAACACATTTTCTTCTTCCATTTTGCCCTGTCACCTGTTTGACCATAAGTTAGCATGAAATAATCGTACGTTTAGATTTTCATGTCGTTAAACGCAGTGTTCATTGATTTGGTTAGCCTATATCACGATGTGGTCAATCGGCACTGTTCTATATATCATGAAATACGAGCATTTCATGATGATGTGTTTGGGGGCCCCGAAGCACTTCCCCGCCTAGTTTTCGGTAATTACGCCAGTTTATGTCAGGTCTAGACAATTGGCCAGTAGTTGATTTTGGGCCCTTGTATATTTTTTGAGAACTATAATCCGATGCAGGATTTTGAATGTACAATTGTAAGACATATAACATAAGGAAGATCTGCCAACAATTTCACTAAATCGTCAAACCATTCCACTAATCAAGCCAAATATTTGGTGAAATTAATTCCTAAATAACTCTTAATTCAGTGCAGTAACTCGCACGTCCCGCCCGTCGGCCACGCTCTAATAACCCTTCACACATTTCATTTCTACTAACAACCAGTTAGCACTAAAATCAACCATAACATCAAGCAATAAGGTCGAGAATTAACTGTTGAAAAGGATATTTAATATAATTAATACTACTATCTCCACAACTCCTATTGGTTGATGTGTCCAAGACGTCGAAAGTAGAGAAATTTTTCATTAAAAACAAGTAAGATTATAATGTGTCTGTTTTTATGAATATTTTTGTATCGTAATGTTTTAGTTTTCTTAATTTTTGTGGTAGGGTTTTTAATTACTGGTAATTTTCACCCTATTACCTTCTTTACTTAAGTGGTTACTTTTAATTGGAAACAGTTTCTCTTTTTCAAATTCAAACTCATAAGCATATTTTGTCAAAAAATTGTCTATTTTTTAGGTACTCCTGTGGTACATGCAGCTTGTAAGTATTGTATATAACCTCATGTAGCCGCAATTATTAGAGCATAACCTGGACTTGAAACGCATTGTACGTATTTTCTTTCGATAAACACCCATTCTTACACTCCGCCCAAAACGGGGCAAACCTCCACCGTATGCTCCACAGTGTCCTCCAGGCAGTCCCCCCAATGTTGACACCCGGGCGTTTCTTCCACCTGAATCTGATTCTTCTCCCAAATTTACCATGCCCGGTGAGGACTACGTCATGCGGAAGGCGAGGACGCCATGACCGCCATAATTATGGTATGCCCATGTCAAAATATAATACATTATTATGATTTTCAATAAATGGTCTCATTACTTTCTGCCTCATAGGGCGTACGTAAAAATGATTATGAAAACAAAAAATATTAAGTTAGTGTGGCAAGTCATATAAAATTATTATGTGAATTAAATTCAATATATGTGTTATTTATTGTCAAATTATTACAAAGTTATGTCAAAGTTCATAAAATATGTCGTCACTGGTAACACGCCCTGTGGTGCTATTCTCTAAGAAAACGCAGCGCTGCCGCAACGACGAACATCCAAATAGATAACATTGAATTAACAATCCAATGTATAGGTTTATCAGGTTGACAATCCAATGTATTTGGGTGTTCGATGTTGAGGTAGCGCTGCGTTTTCTTAGAGAATAGCACCCCTTGTCGTAGATTTTCGTCTTGAAACACTATATTACGCTCTAAGTTTATATAATATACACCGTTAAGTTTTGGTCGTTTTAATCCCGCAGAGGGTCGATTCGGTACATGAAACACTATTGATTTCTATAGAGAAATTAAAAAATAAATTACTTTTTTTTAACTCGAATTATTTTATGCATATACGAAATTAATTTCTTTAAGTAAACGTCAGCTGACTGAGGCCAATGAACTGTAGGTAGTTAGTACAAGGTCATTGACTCGTTTACTTAAAGAAATTAATTTCTTAGATGCGTAAATTATACTATATTTTTTAATTTTCTCTTTACAAATCGATAGTATTTCATGTACCGAATCAACCCTCCACGGAATTAAAACGACTACAATTTAACGGTGTATACTTCGTCCCAATAATCTGTAGTAGCATAGTGCAGTCACTTCAGTTAAATGTCAATGACATAAACAGCTGCCATTGCGCAAATTGCTAAATCTCACTTTTAGTTTATTGCAGCCATTATCACAAATACATATATATAAATTACTTTCGATATTCTAGAAGCAATAATCGTTCATTTGCTTCTCGTAAATCTTTAGACTTTGCGAAATATTGTGTTTTGATGAAATCTGAACTGGTGAATTACTAATGTTGTGTCTTGAATACTAACATTTATTCTTATGACTATGAGATACAAAAATCCTTGCATATTATTATGTTTTTTTTTTTTTGAAGTGCGAAGTCATTTAATTACTTCTCCTGCTCTCGGGTGGAGCGAGAGGGCGTGTCAGACTTTCGATGACTAAAACCTATCTCTCTCCTTTAATTATCCTTTGCGTTCTAGACTCACAGTGTCTCTTTCACAATTTACCGTGACTATAAAGGGCATCTGTCCTGCCCCCCTAGACAAGTTACAATCGTTTCGTTTAGTGTGAAGGCTTGGAGTTGGCCACGCCCCCAATTCCTTTGTTCTGACGTCATCCCTACTCCTAGTCACGTGGTCAGAAGAAAGGAATTGGGGGCGTAGCCAACTCCAAGCGTTCATGCCAACCGAAATCCATAAGATATCTCTTTGAGATGCGCGTGAAACACTACGCGCCATCGACTCGACGGGACGGCCGAACGGTGAGCTACCCATTGCTCATCGTCCATATACCCGCTCTTCCCAATTTTATCGGAGTCGACTTCTGTCGAGTTGGTTTATGCGTTCGAGAATCACAGTAGATAGTTCTTTCAAAAATTACTGTAACCCGTTGAAACTCTTTGAATGGCCAGACATTCCTTTATATAATTTACTTCGTATCGAAGCTAATCTTCATGAAGTAAGAATCAACGTAACTAATTTTCGTAACAGCAGCAATAAATAGATATTGATATAATTAATCAAACTGCAGACAGTAATCTGACAACCAATACGTTACATATGTATAATAAAGGTTGCGGGAATCTGATGGATGTGAGACATTTTAGGACCGTTCATTATGGTGACTTTTGGGGGAGGCCGATATTCAATAGTGGACGTCTTTGGGCTGAAATGATGATGATGATGATGAGTTTTCCATTATTTTTCTAAAGGTCTCACTCACTTCACACACCTAATATAAAATGACAAACTTAAATATTAAATAATAAATATCAGTCGTAGGCAGTCTTTCTCATATATTAAGTACACCGTTAAATTATGATCGTTTTAATCCCGTGGAGGGACGATTCGGTACATGAAACACTATCGATTTGTAAAGATAAAATTACGTATTATTAAGTAAACGTCAGCTGAGCGATGCTAATGAACTTTAGGTAGTTAGTACGCAACGACAGACAACTACCTACAAGGTCATTGACTCGTTTACTGAAAGAAATTAATTTCGTACATGAGCATTTTAATTTGAGTTTTAGAAAAAAGTACTTTATTTTTTAATTTTATGTTTACAAATCGATAGTGTTTCATGTACCAGATTGACCCTCCACGGGATTAAAACGATCAAAATTTAACGGTGTATATTCCTGTCATTGAATCTTGGGCTGGTGTTTAAAATCCGAAATCCTGCATCGCAATAGTGCGCGATTTGAACGTATACAACAGCCCAAAATCATTTATTGAGCATACAGATCTGTAAAAGAACTGTAAAAGGACTTTGGAGGAAACTTTCTATTGTCACACGGGCGAAGTGACTGTCGATTCATCCAAAATCATCATCATTTCAACCGAAAGACGTCCACTTTTGGACATAAGCGACCACGTACCGAAGACGCAGCATTGGAAGGCGTCCCACATGGTAGACCGATGACCTAGTGAGGGGATGCGAGATGCAAGAGACTGATCGTTGTGGCAATATTGCTTAGGGAGACCTAAACACCTATATAAATACAAAAAATGTATACTCACTTCGAACAATCTTTGCAGCTCTTGCTTTTACTCAAAAGCTTAGTCTTCGCCGAGTCCTTATTCTCCAACGCCGAGCAATAGCACTTGGATTTACTCCCACCCTTCAACGAGCAGTAACATCGGTCCACACAGCTCTCAGACTCGCATTCAGAGCAGGACACGTACCCACTCGAACTGTTCCTGTTTTGACATCCTAATCTATTGCTCAGGGTAAGAAAATCCGAGTCTTCTGACGTCGATGTCCTCTCTCCTGGTCTGGATTTCCCAGTTCTTTTTGAAACATGGACGATCTTGTCGGATCTTTTGGAATGTCTCTGTCTGGATCCCTGCCGCTTTGGGGGAGGTAGCATGGGCTCTTTGGGACGAAACTGCCGCAAGTCGTAGCTGGAGGTAGACACTGAGCTTTCGGAGACAGGGTCTTTTGCTAAGTCCACGGATCCGGGTGTTTTGGTCTCTTTATTCCTAGTATCTTTGCCGAAAGGCATTCGGAAAACCATCCGAAGACCGCTCGCGCCTTTTAGTATCTTTCGTCTTTTGTTTTGAAACATGCTGTTTCTTCTTAGGATCTTTTTCTTTTGTTTCTTCATTATTGCTTTGCTGTGCTGGAAGATTTCATCTTTCGTTAAGGTTACTGCTAGTTTGAGTAGGAATTCTTTGTATATCGGCTTCAGATCATTGAAGGACATCCCCTCAGCATCTATTATGGCATTTAGGATCTCGTCCATCGAATGCAAGTTCTCCTGAACTTTGAATTCATTAAAAAGTTCATTGAACCCTAACGGTGAGCCGCCTCCTTTCTTACCGTTGTTTCTGAAATTTAAAATGATAGTTAAACATACAAATATATATATTTTTTGAATATACATTAGGAACGGGTTTGAAAGCAAAATCTTTCATTATTATTAAACAGATTTTGCCTTTTCTCCAATACTAACACCACAATGATTTGTCAGATCGTCTAGCTTAGTTTGTACAATAGACCAGATTTAGCCAGTCATTGATCAAATTAACAACACAAATGTAAAATAAGTGATAAAATTAACAAAAAAAGTTGAGTACATTGGCTTTCTCAATAAGGATGTTGCAAGTGTAATGATAGTTAAAAATAGCTCGGCGGCGTATTGGATCAGAGGAATGTAGCGGACGCGCTTGCCTTGCCACAATTACGCGCATGCGAGTGCGCGCTACACTCCACTAAGCACGGTCTATGCGCCTCTCGTTACAGAAATTTGAACGAACATATTGATCATGTGAAAAACTCAAGATGTCAGCGTACATTGGCTAAAAGGAAATAACAGCTCAAGCGTACCGACGAAATTGCTAAGAACGAAATTTCAACACTTGATTTATATGCCAGAACAATTTAGAAATACATACCTGTGTCCAATTGACTTGTACCTAGTGAGTCCGCCCGCGTTCAGGAAGCTGCCCGAGCGCGGAATGGCTACTTTAGTCAGTATATCCCCAGATTCGTTTATAGACTTTCTTCCACTTTGACTTCTCCGTAGAGGCTCTTTGGGAGGCTCCGGTGGGGCTTCCGAAGGCGGTTTTATAGGAATCGGAGGAGGTAAGGTCGGTGGTCTCTGCAAACTTTTCCGTCGTTCTAACTCTCTAAACAATTCTATTTTCTCGGAAACCTTGCTTCGGATGGACGATTCGTTGCTGTGTTTGAGGTTCTGAATCTGACGAAGGCTGGAGTTCTGAGCCTTTTTGACGGACTTCTTCGAGCCCTGCGTGTCGCTGCCACTTGTGTCGTTATGCTTTATAGAGTCCAGCTTGGCTTTTACTTCTTCTACTGTGATTCGTTTCACATCGGCGGGAAGGATCGACGGGGGTGGCGGAGGACGTGGCAAGCTCTCTGAAGATAATTTCTTCGTCCGCTCCAGCCTGGGCTTTTCTGAGTAAGATTCGCAGGCGGAGAACCCATCTGCTCTATCACTGTCGCCACTCATCGAAGACGTGCTTCTCTTCTTGCGCGGCGGCCTGATCGGTATTTCGTTCGGCGACATGCTGCTTCCGACGCTCATACAGCTGACTCCGTTTCGATTCTTGAGCTTCTTCTTGTCATTGTGACCCTGCCGGCTCATGTGCGCCATCAGCGATTTGTATAACGTGGCCGCTATCACGATAGCGTCCTCGGTCGTCTGACATACAAACCCATGACACTCCAGCTGCTTCGCGACGCCGATCTTCCTCATCACAACAGCGAAAAGGGGTGAATGCGAGTTTTCGTTGTGGGAGAGGATATACTTCTTGTCTGGTGACTCTAAAGTTTTGAAAAGGGCTTGTCGGTCGATGTTGTCAGGATCGGTGATAAGGGGCAGGAAGGCGTAGCAGAGATCATGGTCGTCTTCTTCGGAGGGTTGGACCACGAACTTAACGGCTGACCAGACTGCTATCGTGGGGAAGGGGTTGAGTTGCTCGAGGTCGCCTTTGTCTCCTTTATATCTTACTTTGAGTCCACTTTTTGAGATTTCTAATCGTCCGTTTAGGGCGTTTTTATGGCGATTGTTTCTCCTATACGTGAAGTATAGGTCTCTCAAGGGTGTCTGGAGTCCTGAGAGGCTAGTGACCTTGCTGTGCAGGGGCGTGGAGCCGAGGTAGTGCACATTGAAGATGTGCACGCCGATGGCCTCGACCGCCTGCTTGGACTCGCCCGCCATGTCTGCGAACATCCGCTCTATGCGATCCTGCACTGTGTTGTTGACATTACTGACTTTGCTCTGGCAGTAGCCGTCGTCATCTTCGTAGATCGTTACTTTGCCTTCGTGCGTCGAATTCACCTGCGAACAAAAAAAAAATTCTCTTGAATAATTTGGTCTTTGCTTAACAAACGTAACGTTTTTTCTTTCTTTTCCTTACAAATGTTATGAAATAAGCTATTAGTTGGCTACATGTAGATGGATGGAGAGGGAGAGGGCTAAAGAAAAGGTAGACGGATTGAATGAGAAGTAACATGAAAGAAAAAGCCGTTGATGATAGCGTGACGATTGGTAGAAGAGAATGGAAGAAAAAAACATGTTGCGTACTTGGGGCCAAGTAACATGGGACAAGGAAAAGATGATGATGATTTTGATGAAATAATCTAGGTCAAACAGCAATAACACTTCCAAAAGCTTTTTTCAACAAAATAGTGAGAAATCATACATTTCTAAAAAAATACAATAGGTACATCCAATAAGCACAGTAGTACATCCGCTTATGACTTAGTATATAATATCAATTATATATATATCTTTACATAAGTAGACCGTGCAGGCGTGCCTACCGCGATGTTTGATGAGCGAAACGTTCATATTAACTGTCTATATTAAATTAACTAACCGTAGAAATCTATCTTCTTTATGAACTGACTGATTTGACTAGTCTGTTCGTCTAGTGGTAAAATGGCTCTTACTGCTATGCCGGAGGTCGTGAGTTCGATTCCCACACAGGACAAATGTTTGTGTGATGAGCACGATCATTTGTTCTGTGTCTGGATGTGATTAGACTTTTACTCTAAAACCCACGCGTGTTCTTTCAGATGCCCTCAGAGCCGACGTCAGTCTTTCAAACAGTCCCTCATTTCGTCCAATTCCAACCGGAGCGGAGTGTCAGACTTTAACTGACTAAAACCCACCCGTCGTCCTTTAGTTGCCCTCAGTGCCGCCGTGACTCTTTCAGGCAATCCCTCATTTTAATCAAGCCATGTTTCCTAGAATTAACCTATTCACTCTTGATTTAAAGATTGTAGCTATCAGGAAACACAGACTCCGGCAGGGACTTCCACTCCTTAGCTGTACGCATAATGAATGTGTTTACAAAACGCTTTGTACGTATGGGTGGGATGTCCACCATGAACCGATGGCTCAACGCCACTGCCGTACGTCTAGTGGTCCGATTTAAACTGAATAATTCATAATCACACTATTTTTTAAGAACTGTCGACATGTCAAGAGAATTTTGTATTTAATTTTTTAAATAAATAAATACTGATTAGTTTAAGTTGGTATGTAGTTCGTAATAATACATATTATACTGAGTGAGCAAGTCACCCCTGCCTGTTTACCGATGTGTACTAATAACATTGTTTAGGCAGGGGCCATAGTTTTAACATAGTTCCTAGTAACCAATTCACTTAAGACTTCAAAAACCATAGTCCTATAGTTTGTTTTCCATATGTCACAATAGTTTTCACAAATCGGGGCCACCAAACTCTTACTGACTAAAAACCTACCCGTTCCTTCGTTGCCTATCGTACCGGGGCCGAGCCCTCCTTTCAGAAGCTGACCCATTACCCCAGTAGGCTTCGACCCTGCCTGCCTGCAGCTAGCAGACTGGGCCTCTACGGTTTACTGACAGCTCCTTGAGGCGCGCGGGAACAGTACGCGCCTTCGACGACTTGGGCTCGGTCCGGCCGGTTACCGGACGATCGGACAGTGAGCTACCAAGGGCTCGCCGTCCGCAAGCCTGCGCCTACGGTTAGATTTTACCCTTACTATTCCTAAGATTTTTATTCATGTTTTCATCAGAAATTATGCTAAACAATGCTGTCTCACATTTTATAGCCTACTTACTTAATATACTTCCTCTGATGGTTACAATATCTCCGAAAAACATATCCATTGTGTTAGATACCTCTAATTACGGGCTTTTTATAACTTAATTAACATTTCGACATCGGCAGCCATTGGGCTTGTTTGTCGTAATCGTTACATATGTCTTACACATGTATGTAATTTGTAACTGCCTCGTCTTGATCTAATACCCTTTGCAATTCATTGCAACTATATTGTTAGTTACAGATGTAATTATTTTGTAATTAAGGGTTTTTTTTTAGGTTAATATGTCATACAGTATCAAATATTTTTATTTATACCGCGTACATCGAAGGACTGTTTTTTTTTATGGTAGGAAAAATCATCCAATGACAAATCTCGCCCTTGGGCGGAGCAGGAAGTAGTGTCAGACTCTTACTGATTAAAAACCTACCCCGTTCCTTCGTAGCCTATCGTGCCGGGGCCGGATATTCCTTTCGGAAGCTGACCCATGACCCCAGCAGGCTTCGGACCCTGCCTGCCTGCAGCTAGCAGGTTGGGCCTCTACGGTTTATCGAAGGTCTGTAACAATTTGCCTGCAGCGGTCTTCCCGTCTGATTATAATGTAGGTGTCTTTAAGGCTAGAGTGTAGGCTGTCCGATTCATCACCATCAATTGTATCACTACTTACCATCAGGTACAATCGCAGTCAAGCACCAGTTTGCTTATATCATTAAAAAATCTCTATTTTGGATAAATCTAGATTTATCTTTATACACCGTTAAATTTTAGTCATTTTAATCCCGCGGAGGGTCGATTCGGTATATGAAATACTATCGATTTTTAAAGAGAAAATTAAAAAATAAAGTACTTTTCTTCAAAAACTCGAATTAACATGCGCATGTACGAAACTAATTTCTTTAAGTAAACGAGTCAAAGACCTTGTACGTAGTTGTCGGTCGTTGCGTACTATCTACAATTCGTTTACCGAAGTATTTCATGTACTGAATTGACCATCCGCGGGATTAAAACGACCAAAATTTAACGGTGTATTGTCCGAAGTAAATGTATTTATGTAATTTATTTTTTATTATTACATAGAACATCAAAATGGATGGTAAACGGTTTTCAACTAGCTTGTGGGCTGTATTATCTGGCTGTTTTCAAAATTGATTCGGGTCGTTGGAAAATGCTCAGTAAGCCGCGTCTTTAAAATGGTTGCTTTAAGATAATCTACGTTACGAAGCCACTGGCCGAAGTTAGCATTCAATATTCCACAGATGTCTTCTGACTAGACAAAAACACAGCACTAAATAGTCGCTATAAATGATATTCAGACGTATAAAAAATAAGCTGATACAAAGATTTTTTTTTAAATGATATAGACTAGTGCTTGAATACGATAACGCCTGATGGTAAGCAGTGATTCAATTGATGATGTTGAGGCGCACTAGTTTAATAAGAGCCTATTCACTCTAGCCTTGAAGACACGCCTAGCCTTAAATTATAAAATTGGAAAGGAAGACTGCAGCCGGTAAATTGTTTCAGTACTTGGTAAATGTTGAAGAAACGCTTAGTCCGGACCGTAGAGGTATTAACAATTGTAAGGATGGACATTCGCCGTACACTGTATAAGAAATCAATATAAACATTGATGATGAAGAGCTTATTTCTCATGAATGTAAACATCAAGTTAGACTTAACAGGTGTCACCAAGAATTTCCACTTCTCTTACATAATATAATGATTGTAATACACGTGCATTTGTTAGGATGCGTTTTCACTGTAGTGGAACTCATCGAAGTGCTGTGAAAAGTGGCAAGTAATTTGAGATTTTTTCCATTAAAGCGAATTTGGGTGAAGACACTTTAGAGGTAGTGGAACGGAGAGTAAAGTGCCACATACCTCCGTTGAAAAGGGAGGATCCTCCGACCAGACAGGTGTTATATCTGGTGGGCTACTGCCCGATAGATGAATTCAGGTTTGTTCTATATGTTCCAATCGGGCCGCGAATCTCACTTGCGTGATGCAGGATTAGTTCATTTGTGACGACATAGATGTCGCTACAACACAAGACTCCTTCTGTCCGGCTCGGGGGCGCGTGTTCATTTGTTTTATTTAAAAACTCCGCTCTGCTCCACTTACACTGATGCAGAGTGGAGATTTCATTGTGATTGGCCAATTCACCGTCCGCTCCTGTCTACTCCGCCTAGTGTGGAAACACGCCCTTATAAAACAGTGATAATAATTTGTGACATAATTGGAAAGTGCGGGCATGCGGACGACGAGAAATGCATTGCTCACCATCCAATTGTTTGACGCGCGCCTAGCACGTGGAAAACTAGGTATTAAGCCGTACAGGCCTGAGATGGCCAATTCCCGCTCGGACCACGACAATTTTTAAAAGACATACAGTCCTGGAATGCAACTGAGAGATACAGGTGGGTAAAAAGTCTGACACTCTCTCGCTCCTCCAAGAGCGGGAGAGGTTTGATGATTTCTCAACTAAAAAAAGGGTCTCTACTTTGATTACTGATGGTTGGAGAATCGACTGGATGACTCTAAAGTTAGGTTAGGTGGTGTTGAATGATGGCAGTTACCTTATTTTCTCTATCTTGCTGCACCGGCGCGTAGAAGTGGCTGGTGAGGGAGCGTGAGTCATCGAAGAGCGCGTCGATCTTGTGCTTGTAAGACAGCGAGGAGATGGACGGCGCCCGCGCACGTCGGGGCTCGCGCTCATCCTCGCGCGCGCCCAGGCGGAACCCGCCCAGCGGCGCGCTACCATTGTCGCACGTCACCATCTGGGGACAACACGGATGACTATAAGTAAAATTGGTATACTGAACTATCTTTCCACTAGTATTTTTCGGGCTATGTACTAACGTTGTTTCTCCTGCAGATATCTTCATTCCTTTTCACAGCCCTTTAGGTGAGATTAATGATGAGGCCTGATGAGGCCTATTGACTTTGAGCCGTTGTTTCAGAACCTGCCACTAGTTACACGCAATATCAAGAGTCAGAGATTTTCGTCATACTTTGGTATGTCAGACAAGAAAATGCCGCGCAGCTTCCCGAACGCTGCCCAGCCGAACCGGATTCGACGATTAACCTCTTTCTCGAACCTAATTGAACGATCTGTCACAAATAAACGTAATCGTCTACAAATTCATATGATTTTGATAGGAGTGGGTGCTACATGGTGTTTTACGATTTTGGGAATTCGATTCCGAGGTCAAGAATTTAAGTTATTTCATGATTGCCTACACAAAAAAAAGGTCAGGAATAGGCTTATTGGTTATTGGGTAACATGACATTTATCCCTGGTCGAGGTCCTTCACAAAAGTAGAGCCCTGTGTTCAAAACCCACGAAGTCATCACACCGTGTATCCACCTGGGGATAGCGTGCCACCTGCATTCAGTTACAGACACGATGATCGATGATTTTCGTTTCGATTGATTGGTCGAATGATCGATGGATCCGTAATAACACTTTTTGCGTATCAACTGTTTATAATAGCTATTTTAGTAGCGTTTATGTCGGAAACCGGTACGTTGGTTTTGCACTATTTAACCTATCAACGATAGTTTAATGTGCAATTTGGTTAAATGACTAGAATGCTTAGTGAAATTCACACTTGTTTCAAAACACTTGTTTCAAAGCTTGTTTGTTAATCTAACTAATTGATATCATGTTTCGATTTTTGCCCGGTCCTTAATCATATAGTCAATTTTAATAAAATAATTTTTCATGGTGTTCTCTTTTATAAGTGTGGATTTCTCTGAAAAGTTTAAAAAAGTTTAAAACATATTTATTTAATCTTAAAATTATATCTACACATGTATAAAACCTTAAATATTAGCTAAACTAATTATACTAAAACCTACCTATGTACATATAATGCAAAAACACAGTAGGTACACTCAGGCGTCAAAGTACTCCTCCAAATCGCTGTCATCCGGAAATGTGCCCAGAAGGCCGGGAGCATTGCCACGTTGAATGGCAATGCTAATTCTTTGTGTGAAGAACGAGCCAGCCCTCTGGTCACACAACGTGTCGATCAGACGCCATGAAATCTCCTTAAAAAGGCGCACTCGGACCCCATGACCCAAGCGTTTCAACCCCAAACGGCTCAAAACTGTAATTACCAATAAGGTTACTTGCGCCGCATAAGGGTATTTGCGCCGCATAAGGGTCTCAGCAGCCGCAGCGGCAGCGCCGGCACAAACTGCCGATCTTGGAATATGTAATGGCGCAAGGGTGTCGACACAGGTTGCGTCCCACACCAGAGGCCTACCCACTTTCCAGTTTAAAATTAGTAGAACCTGACCTTAACAGTTTTAGCTATTAAGTATGGCTGGTCTACAAGCCAAGAAGAAAGTCAGTATACTATACAAGAAGATAACAACTGAGTCACAAGCAATGGAATCCAACAATAGAGGGCTGGGTTGCAAGCAAAATATAATAGGCTATACTCTGTGTTTAAATATTTTAGTTTGGCAAGCCCATCACTTTCTAGCTGCGGTCTTGAACAATTTGTGTGGTCATGTTGTGAATGATTCGAGGAAATAACACGATCGGTGCGGCCCATTGTTCGAAATTGTTCGTTGTGTGATTTAGAAGGCGTCCGTGTGTGAAGTGGACAAGATATCAGAGTAAGAGAGATGACAATTTTTTTAAATTTTGCCCTGGTACACAAAGGGTAACTGAAGGAACACAGATGTGTTTTACAGTCAGTAAAAGTCTGACTTGCCCTCTCGCCCCTCCGAAGAAGGAGAAGATTTATATGGCGATTTGTCAACTTAAAAAAAATACCGAAATTACCTATTTATTTATTTTATAATTTATATACACACATAATACATGAAAAAGAGATACAGTATTATAAAAAAAATAGGTACTGCTTATTTCTAAATGTTTCTTCCAACAGACCAGCGATAATGCACCTTAATATGTTTTCATCATCAGCCTTTTAATGTTCCCTCTGCTGGGACACAGGCCTCCTCTCTAAGAGAGGGAATGGGCCTTAATCCACCACGCGGGCCCAGTGCGGCTTGGTGAATGTCACATATCTTTGAATTTTTGGTTCTAAGACATGCCGGTTTCCTTACGATGTTTTCCTTCACCGTTTTGAGAGCAGTGGTGATGAAATAAATTACACAAAGTAATGCGCCTGGCTGGGTTTGAGCCCGCGACCTACAACTCGTAAGTCGGGGCCGTTACCACTCGGCCACCACTGCTCTGATATGTTTTATCTACTCATAAATTGACAAGATATTCAGTACAGCCCAGCTCGAAAACATGATTTTTAAACAGCCTATGGCAAAGCCAAACGGAGCAATATAATTCCGCAACTTTTATTTTGTTTAGTATTATAAACTAGTTCAGTACCTCTACCATGAGTTTTAAGCAATAGTATTCGTCGCTACTCGATATCGACGCCGTAAATATTTTGTATGGCAAATTTTTGTTCTGCAAGTGACCGCTAGAGGCGCTGCAAAATTTGCCATACAAATTTGTAGCGACGAATACTATTGCTTAAAACTCATGGTAGAGGTACTGGACTGCAATCCCACCTGAAGGTAAGTAGTGATGCCATCGTTGATGGTGAAGCCTTTTCACTCTAGCCTTGAAGACACCTAAACTATAATCAGCCGGGAAGACCGCAGCAGCCAAACTGTTCCAGTCCATCTATGTACGTAACTTCTATATACAACTTCCAACTACACAATGAAAACACAAGTACCAACAACGTACATAAATTAACGAAAAATATAACCTCATACTTTCACGTAACATTACACATCTGTGTTAGGTTAACTTTACCAATTATTATTAGATTTATGACATGTCAGTTCCTTTTGCAATTAAGTAAGTAGATTCACCACATACCCGAAGTAATTATCGTTTGCCAATTTCTTCCTTAATTGGCATCAGACGAACGTTTGATTTGTCAGTTTTTATTAAACTGCCACCAGCATTTTGATTTCGTCGGGCAGGCTATTACCGGCCAACGAAAGCGTCAGCTTGCGGACAACGAGCAATGAGTAGCTCGTCGTCCACTTGACCACCATTACCACGACCTCTTAACGCAATCCATTTTACGACCTAAACTGGATTGGAGTTACCATTGCTCGCCGTCCGCAAGCCCGCGCCTACGGTGGCCGAAACTCAGATCCCGGTGGCGACTGGGGAGGTTAAGGATAGTTGGCTCACGCGTGCTGCCGTCTCCTTTGCTAACATTACAGCTTGGCAGAAGGAGGCAACCGCCTGCCACACCTCCTCGCTTCGGACCATGGCCTGTACCAAGGCCCAGTGAACACGTTACCCGGCGCGTACTATTCAACGCGTGACTATAAGAGATATGAGTGAAATTTAAAAGCCCTAGTAGAACCGATACCTGTTAGGGCTGCCTGAACGTTAGGAAAACTAACCACGGTCCTAAAACACAAAAGGCAAGTAAAGGACATAGTTTAGTCAGTGAAAGACTGACACGCTCTGCCGTTCCAACATAGAGCAGAAGAAGCCATTGGATGATTTCTCAAACTTCACCGTATTTTTATAATAATAATATTCCACAACTATCACACAATGCTATCTAGTCCCAAGCTAAGCAGAGCTTGTATTATGGATACTAGACAACTGATAAACATACTTATATATTTCTAAAATACACCCAGACACAGAACAAATGATCGTGCTCATCACACAAACATTTGTCCTGGATGGAAATAGAACTGACGACCTCCGGCATAGCAGTCAGGGCCACTAACCACTAGACCAACCGGCTAGTCAATTGTATTTTAGAGCCTATATTAACGGCGCCAAATTTGGCAAGTTTTATAAGGATATTGTCACACAGATTTAAGTAATTAACATAGACTTTCAAGGAAATAGGATTTCCTTCAAGGAAATCTGCTTGAAATGTTTCGTTATTTATTTTTATCGGCCAATCAACAATTGTATAAGCCAACGGATAATGGGAAATATGCAAATATTTTATTTTTAATAGAAAGTTTGTTTAAATATCTTCATCAAAAACGAAGTTATAGCTTCAAAGCTGTTAATAAGAAAAAAAAGTCCAACGTGGACTTTTACGTCAAAGTCCATCACGTGTTTAAATAGCTTTAGTGACTGACCGAATAATGGTTTTCGATATGCCGAAAATGGATATTCGGATATTTTTCTTGCACCAGGTCCTGGTTCTGGCTATGGTCCGAAGCGAGAGGGAATGGAAAGCGGTCGCCTCCTTTCGCGAAGCAGTAATGCGAGCGAAGGAGTTGATCGCAACCATAATATACTGGATACCCTCTCGCCCTAGTCGTCCCCGAAGGAGACGTCCCAGGTGTATGGAGTTACAAGATTTCAGGGGCGGATGATACTAGAAAAGTGAAGAGGCGCAAAAGTGAAGAGGCCCAGTAGGGCCGATGACAACAATGGGCAGAAAAAGACTGGGTTTTAATCAGTAAGAGCAGTCTTCTTGATGCCCTTTGTTGTTGTTGTTTGTTTCACCAGCTATTATTGACGAG
The DNA here is from genome assembly GCA_958295575.1 of Leucania comma. NCBI lineage: Eukaryota > Metazoa > Arthropoda > Insecta > Lepidoptera > Noctuidae > Leucania > Leucania comma. The sequence continues at coordinate 2,625,675 of OY282482.1, read as the reverse complement.
TGCTTCACATTGAGGTCGGAAACTCTTCAGACCACCACGTAACACTAAGAACTTAATTTAGCTTTATAGTAAAGCTGTCGAAAGCCTTATTAATCGAATTCATTTATCTACTTCTAAATATCGATAAAAATATATTTTGAACAATATTTTAATATTCAATGTTATTAATCTACTCAAAAACTGGCGATTTCGTAATGTAATTAGTCTGTAGAAAGAAATGTAGCCATTTTATGAGCTCAAAGACATTGCTTGATTTCACTTTTCATAAATAAGTTTCGTATTATATGATTTTATGACTAAAATTTGCATTTTTGGCGAAAATTTTAACACTTTGGTACACAGTATAATCCTAGTACATAATAATAACTACATAATATAAAACAAAGTCGCTTCCCGCTGTCTGTCCTTACGTATGCTTAGATCTTTAAAACTACGCCACGGATTTTGTTGCGGTTTTTTTTTTAATAGATAGAGTGATTTAAGACGAAGGTTTATATGTATAATACATGCATAATATATTTAATATCACCATTGCACCCGTGCGAAGCTGGGGCGGGTCGCTAGTGGCTAATAATAACTTGCAAGATCATACACGGAATCATCGACTCGCCTAGTTTGCATGAGGAGCTGTATATTTTTGTTTCCGATAACTATTGCCGGACAAGGCGGTGTAAAAATCATTTGTAGTGCCACGTTGCCATATAGTTACACGACGTATGTCACCCATTCTCCGAATGTTAGGGTCAACGCTGCGTGAAGCGGGCGCACGTGCATGCAGTCGAATCGATGAAGAACTTTAATGTACGTAGCAAGAGTAGCGAAGGCGCGGCTGCCCGCGACGGGTGCCCGCGCGGCTAGCCCAGACGGAACATTTTGTAAGGGACCGCGCGTGCGCTCGCTTAACAGTGTATTTACGACTTCGGTCTTAGCGGCAAGCGGCGCCGCGAGCGGGGCCGTATCGGTAGGCGATTGGTCGACGTCGCTCATAGCGGCCATAGTGGCGCGCGCTCGACCAATCACCTACCGATACCGTCCCGCTCGCCGCGCCGCGTGTCGCTAAGGCCGAAGTCGTGAATGGGCCCTAACAGAGCGTATGCCCTTAATTGCATTCAACACTCTCCTTGAATCCAGTCCTGGACTAGATCTATTCGCTGATGAATAGAAGGAGATTGGTGAAAAGACTGAGTGAGAGGTTTAGTTATTAGCCATTCAGTAGTTTTTGCGTGAAAGAGTAATAAACATCCATACATCAATACATACAAACTTTCGCGTTTATAATATTAGTAGAATTAATTGGAGTAGAGAGCCTAATAAATTAAACATCGGAAACATTAAATAACTAATGTTAGATAAATTATTTTAATTAGTAAGTAAATTTTAATAAGCAGGCCATTTTTTGTAATATTATCGGTTTTGATATCTTAACGTCAATAAATTAGTTTCCGATGAAAAGGAAAGCCAGGAAACAATTTTACATTCACATACACTTCCTTTACTTTCAAATAATTTGGATTATTTTTCCGACCCAAATATCGACCAATAGAATTGCACCATTCGACGTCACGTGGTACAACCTACATGGTATTATACTGATAATTTTTTGAAAATTTTCTCTGGTAGTTGCTATATATAAAAAACAAAACATGATCCAGTCAAATTAACCACACGTCAAACTGGCAGGTTGAATTCAATTGTGAAAATTGGAGATTCTATTGGCCGACATTTGGGACGGAAAAATAATCCCCCGAATACCACACGAGCTTCAAATTTATCTGGCATTTCCCTCAAGGTTCCCTGCAAACAAATAAAGTCGTCAAGTTTTTCAGGTTAAAAAATCACGAGCGCGAAGCGCGAGTGATTTTTTAACCTGAAAAACTTGACTCCTTCATTTGTTTGCAACGAACCTATCGAGAAATACCCGATAATTTTGAAGCTCTTGTGGTATTATAAGTGAAATTACTTCATAAGTGTTTTGAATTATTTGTGTAATTTATTTCATCAACAATGCTCTCAAAATGGTGAAGTATAACATCGAGCAGAAACTAGCATGTCATTAAATTAAAAATTCGAAGACATATGATAAATTACACCCAGACACAGAACAAATGATCGTGTTCATCACACAAACATTTGTCCTGGGTGGGAGTCGAACCTACAACCATTGGCATAGCAGTCAGGGCCACTAAAAACTAGATCAACCGGCCAGTTAAACATTATAAAGCTAATTATGCTATGCTAAGCTATGATATGCTAAGTTATGCTATGCTAAGCTTTGCTAAGCTATGCTATGCCATGTACCAATTGTAAGTGGTTAGTGATCTTTGATCCACCAAATTTCATCACAATTAATACTATAAAGGCGAAAGTTTCTAAGTATGGTTATATTATGTTAGTTATTATTTACACTCGAACAGATAAACGACCTTGAATGAATTTAAAAAAAAACTTTTAACCCGAGAGTATGTTTCCTAGGCACAATTTCTTGTGAAAACTTTCAATTTTTAGTTTGTAATTAACTCAAAATCTACTCAATCGTTTTTTTTAATTAAATCTTTCTTCAATACAATGTTACTTTATCACTGAGTGTCATATATCGTCGCTGTAGAATGCATACCTCGTATGTCGAAAATTTTATTTTTATGTAGGGATAGAAAACTTGTTATTTAATTTCTCTGGCATAATATAGTTAAGTACGGTATTGGTTAATAACATAAATAGGTCCTTTTTATCATTCACAGCATGAGGCAAAAGCACATAAAAATATTTTAAACATTGATAAAATTAACCACCTTTTTTAGTCCTTTGAAGTTTGGATTTCTGGACATACGAGGTTATCATTCTACACCGACGATATTTCCTACTGTCACTCGCAGAACGTTAAATGTAAGCATTTACCTAATATAGTGTTACTAAAATACTCACTTTTTGAGAAGACTGTGAGCCTTGGGCCCTATATTTATTAGCATTTTGACACACCCTCACCAACTAGCGTGAACACCTGAAACAATCATAATTACCATGTTAAGTAAACAGCATAATTACCTCACCTCAGAAGCAAAAACGGATCCCTTATAGGATTGGGACCAGGGGTCAGCTTCTGAAAAGAAGGCTCGGCCCCGGTATGAAAGGCAATGAAGGAATAGGGTGGTAAAAAATCCAGTAAGAGTCTAATACTATCTCCCGCTCCGCCCAAGGGCGGGGGAAGATATTGGATGATTTTCACTCACTATAAAAAAACCCTTATAGGATCATTTTGTTGTCCGTTTGTCTGTCTGTCTGCTAAGATTTTTTTTTTCTCGAGAACGCGTGAAGTTGTGTCAGGTTGAAATTAATACTACCTATATAGTCAGGTCTGCGGTTCCTAGCAGCTGTCAAAAATTCAAACGTAAAAAAGATATGGCCATTAATGTCGCAAAAAACGTATAATTATTTCGTAAATAATCATCAGCTGAGCGAGTCAATGACCTGTAGGCAGTTGTCGGTCGCTGCGTACTAAATTAAATAAAGAAATTAATTTCATATATGCGTATATTAATTCAAGTTTTAGAAAAATAGTACTTTTTTATCATTACAAATCGATAGTGTTTTTTGTACCGGATCAATCCTCCACGGTATTAAAACGATTAAAATTTAGCCGTATATATCAAGACAACTTTCCATATATTTAAGTTTGTGTTAAATTGCTACCATTTTAGTGTCCAATAAATTTTATTCTATTCTATTATCACTGATTTTTTTTTACCTTTTTACACACATCAGGTTATTCCTCAAATCCATTATCTCTAAGGTCCCTATAAGCCGCGAAAGAATAATTTTCAAAATTATGCGGTTGGCGCTTAGCAACGTGCCCATATCCTGCGGTAACCACAAATGGCTTGAAATGTCATATTGAGCCTTCAAAATAAGCACGCAAAGGAGAATATATTAGTAAGGAAACATATAACAACTTATGTCCAAGCAATTTAAAGTTTACTCATCTGTGATCAGCGCTGTGGACTATATTGTTATTATTATGTTTATACTTACTATCTATATATATAATGTAATAGATAATTAAAATAATAGATAATAATATTTTATAATAATAATAATATTCCAATGGCCTTATAGCCAAAAGCTTCGACGACCACCTGTCGAAGCTGTCGTTGCGCGGTTGGATCAAGGGTCTGATACAGAAGGCAGTACTCACGATACGGCTCGCATTGTGAGGAAGTTCCTGTCTCTGGAGCCCTAACCACCAGTAGCTTGGACCCTGCTCCCGGAACCTCGTTACAATATGAGTCGTGTACGAAATAGCCTATAGAAAGGTGTTCTGGGTGTCTTGTCTATGTGAGTTTACATGTTTGTGAAGGTACCCACGATACAGGAGTAATTACTAGAGTAGTACAAATTAAAAAAAAAAAAAATATACCTTTCAAATCAAGCCAACCTAAGGTTTTTTTACATAGCATGAGTAGGATGACAGAACGACGAAAATATCCATCGTTAAGATGAGAAAAAAGGATAGGTAGCTACATTATATGAATCCGACAGCTGTCTCCCACTCCATCCTATCCCGATAATGGTATAATAAATGCCTCCAGAAGTGTTGATCAAAGCTCAACTATTAAGCCATTGACTGACACGACTATCGGTACAATGATCGCCGAATTCACATCCCACATGCCGACAAACTCGCGAACCAAGTCAATACACTTATTGTTAATATATTAGTATTATTAATAATATGTAATTTATATGATATATAAAAAAAATGTTTCAGCCGGTCTTGTGTGTAATTCTGTAATATGTTTTTTTTTAACTGGTATGCGTTCACGTAATTCACATAAAAGTTAGTAAACCGACGAAAGCCGATGAAATTAAACGCCCGTGTTGATTGGTCCTAGGAGGTCCTTTAGTTTGGGTTAATTGCATTGTTTTTTTTTATTATTGAAAAGTTAATGCAGATTTACCTTTTTTTAAGCTATATCACGAGTGTCTTATATACCTTTATGATAATACTTCACTATTAAATCTGTTTAAAACAAAAACAGCTGCGGAACTCGTAGAGAACTTCAAAAAGTTTCGATTCATTATTTTAATAGCGATTATATTTCAAAGCATCTCAACGTGAAAAATATTAAATTGCCAACTTAATAATGTTATATGATTTATATAATATCATAAATAGATAACCTTGAACGCAAATCATCGAGATGTCATAATTATGAATATTATATGAATTTAAACCGTAACATAATAAATTGTATCACATCGACTGGTTTGATTAACGCAATGCATTTTTAATATCAAGGCTAATTTCAATCTAGGTTTTTAGATTGGTGATTTAGATAGGGTTGGCAAATCGTTGTTTGATCTTATCTTTTTAGTAATTCTATATTTTAGAAGTTTTTTTTTTTATTAAACATTAACCTACTTAAAAGTATTTGAGATAGCGTTATGCAATCGATAAATAGAATAGTGATGATTTCGTACAATATTATGGATAATTTAACATTTCAATCCCAGTATATTTTTGTTTCCCATAGGCCTACGGGCACGTAGAAAATATCAGAAGCTAGTGCACGGTTCCAATTGGTCGTTTCCTTTAGAGGAGAAGCGGCAAGAAACTCCATGGTTATACTCTGCCAATCTAATCCCTAAATTCTCTGGTTATTCATAATTGTCAGATCATCGGTCTACTTTGCAGGGGGAGTCCAACATTGCGTCTTCCGGTAGGCAGTGTAACCTTGGCGGGTTCCGGTAATCCGATGGATGCGAGATGTACCGGACCGTTCATTGTGGCGACGCTTGGGGGAGGCCTATGTTCAACAGAGGATGTCTTTCGGCTGAAATGATCATTCACAATTCCTGTTCCATAATATTTTAACTGTGTTTATATGTATTTTTATTTTTGATTAGGTATAGCCCTGACAGATAGACAGCCCGGGCCGAAATGGCTTTTGAAGACGCGTGTGAGATACAACGCGCCGTCGACCCGGGTCTGATCCTTTTCAGACGGCAATGGGGAGCTCCATTGCTCGCCGTCGGAAAGCCCGGGAGGGCCGAGTCCGGGCCTAAGGTTTACCTCCATACGCTTTTGCCACGTTGTTTGCTCGCATTACTGCTACACAGAAAGAAGTGACTACTTTCCATGCCCTCTCGCTCCGTTTCACAACCAGGAGCGCTACGAAGGTAACCCTAATGCTAAACGATTGCACCATCAAAATACTCAATTATATCAAGAATGCAATCATTTTGATTTATTATGATGACATCCGCATTTTAATGAATTGGGAATTTTAGGTATAAAGGTGAACCTTATTTTAGAAACAATCATGGTTTAATATAATATATTGTCATAAAAGAAGAGTTATTATGTCATAATACTCTATTTAATAGTTTGTTGAGTAATAAAATAATTAAATATCATTTTAATGAAACAGTTTCAAAATAACTCCATATTTTAACAAAATCTGTATACATATAAATCAGCAATAGTTATGTAAACCTGATTAAGGTTGCTGTTAACTACGAGAAGGTATTTCAAACCTAACTACGCAAAATAAAAATACAACCATTAGCAATTACCACGTCGAATAGCAAAGAATGAGCAAACCCTGGTCATGCAAAGTGTCAATCAATCGGTAAGGACGTTTCGACCTAAACATACAACAGCCCCCTAGCCAAGTTACGATCGTTTTGTTTAGCGTGAACGCTTGGAGTCGGCCACGCCCCCAATTCCTTTGTTCTGACGTTATCTTAACGGTCAGTCACGTGGTCAGAACTAAAAAATTGGGGGCGTGGTCAACTCCAAGCGTTCGCGCTAAACGAAACGATTGTAACTTAGAGGGGCCGTATTTTTGTGCTGCTTGAGGATTAGAATTGTCATGATGATTGGATGGCCCGCCATTCGGTTTCATATCTACGGGTATCTATTTAAGTTTGGCTGAGGGGTACTACAACTAAAAAGTGTGAAATAAAAAACTGTTTACAAAAACAATACAACCGACTTCAATGTAAAAAAAGTGCAAAATAACTTCAATTTCGGAAGTCGGTGTTTAATAATGTAGATATCAAACTATTAAAGAAACACGACTTCCAAAATTAAAGTGATTTCGCTCTTTTTTTTTTTTTTTTTTTGTAAAAAGTTTTTTATAGTTAATTGAAACCAAGCTTCAAGACCTTTTGAACCGCACGAGCAGCGCGTTCGCCTCACAATGGCGGATTAACAAAGCTAACATTTCCACTTCTATTGTTCAGAAATGATTACCATACCATTTCAAAACAAAAGGATTATTTTCTTTCCGCATCATTGAGTAAGCTTGACTTTCCTTGTGACAATGAATAGACGCAATTTGGAAGATTAACTCCATCTAGAAAGGCTTATTTGGTTATTGAAAATCCTGTTGTTTTTGAACAGTTAATGCTAGGGTAGAACACAAGATTGGTGTCTACAGTGAGATGGGGCCATGGCCAACCATGAAGAAAATGACGGGATGACCTGGATGGTTACTTTAAGAGTAGTTTCGCACTACGTTACTAAAATTGTGGCGGGGCATGCGCACTTTTCTGCACTAGAGTGGAAAACTGTCAATTGCGTGCCTAAAAGCGGTGGCATAAGAGCGGGTTTTTATCGGATTGGATTCAGATCGGACGTAGTGTCAAACCGCTCAAAGTATGGAAAAAAAAACCAGAAAAATACGAATATTTTTTGAGCAATGGAGGGAGGTCTTTCCTTAGTAGTAGGATGATACGGGCTAGTAATATTATTACTAGGGCTAGTTTTGCCATCGACACGCTAAGAAGAAGCAAAATACCCTTGCCTAGCGATATTCCTCGATACCTACTTCTCAATCTTTTTTTTGGCGTGAGAAATGAACCAATAACTTCTCCCGCTCTAGGGTAGAACGAAAGGGTGGGTCAGACTTTTGACAACTATAACTCACCCGAGTCCTTCACTTACTTACATTCTAGAACCACAGTTTGGAATAATCCCACGCCCCAAAATTAAATGTCTAGATGTGAAATGGCTACTTTTTAATCGTGAATTACCCAATAGTCATCAACCAATAGATAGTAGCCGACCTCGAGCGAAACCGCAGACCAACCTAGGTTTCAACATTCGATGCATCTGTGAAGAGTTTCAAAAGACCTATCATCACTTTCATTCATTTCTTAACTCTGAATTATTCATAACATTATTATTCAGATCAACATAATTGATAATATAGTTTATAAACCAAAATAAAGTTTTTTAAAGTCTAAATGCGTCACAATATTAAAATACTGACGTCAATTTCTTTATTTATGCAAAAATTCGTGAATAACAGCTTTTCCTTTTTTTGAGGTGACAAATTTTAATCTGATTTTTTGTTTAACTTTATTTATTTGAAATAACAAACAATTACATAACACGAAATGTCAACAATAAAATTTAAATCTACGCAATCAATAGGGTCTTGCTCAACTATCAAGAAATATATCAATCATGTGCTTGATTGAAAACTGACAATAATATAATTTTATTAAAATAAAATGAAATTGAATGACATTAGAATAAAATTGATTACAATTAAATTAAATTCGTAACAATAAAATCAATTCATACAATTAGTTACGTACAATTTGACATTAAAACTTTAGATAAACCTAAATCATCAAATAACGCCTCGGAACCAACTCTCAAATACTTACTCTATATTTTTAGGTGCATCGCTCTAGGTAAGTTTGGACTCAAGCTTATACCTATATATGCTTTAAAGTGCGGTCTCTATTTGGACTATGAGATGAGCAAAGATTTACTAAAAATCAACTTCAACTCTTGATTAATGGCCTTTGTGGAAGAGACAGCACAATTTTGCCAATAACACGTACGAACTGTTAATATACCATCAAACGCTGGAGAGTATTTAGCGATAATTAACAGTAAAATAAATATAAATATATTTTTAAATTAAAGTACAAAATAAAAGAATTTCTTCGTAGACGGAATCCGTCCGTCTGTCTACTAAAAATCATTTGATTAAAACAGTAAGACGCTGCTTGTAGAATAATCTGTCAATCAATCAGAATAAAAGAAGCATTTTCGTAATTTTTTCTAATATACGCTGCATTATTTTTTGAACAAACTATCTAGTATTTATCCTGAAGAATAAAATATGTTTTTGGTTTTTTTTTTACTGCAGTGGATCATATCACTTTTTGATTACATTTGCGCATTATGAAACTCGCGATTAGCTTAGTCAGATATTTAGGATTTTGACTGTCCATATTGACAATCAAAGATCTACAAAAGACATCTAGGACCAACTAACATGATTTCATTGGACGAAATTCATCAATGAGTCTTAACTTCTTCACGACTTGTGAACCATTGAAGAACTGGGACACCAATATTTCTACAGCAAGATACTGCTGTTGAAATATTTATTTATTCATATTTTACACACAATGTAAACACGGTTTCAAACAACGTTTGACTTAAAGAGTACATATTTACATTCTATAAAGTAAACTAGCTTTCCGCGTCCGCCTGTTTATTAGCCAACTCCTCCTTAACTACGCAACGAATTTTAATGCGGTTTTTACTAATACATAGAGCAATGACCGAGGAAGGTTTATTTATTTTTAATATTAGGCATAACACAGAACACTTTTTTTTAATTATACACTTACAGGCAAACACCACATGCAAAAAAAACATAAATTAGAGAAATAAGCTAATGTAAAATATATAAAATAAAATTGGTAATATTGATACTTTCGTAATTGCCACATATAAAAGAATAATGATAATACTAATAACAGTGATAAAATTTATGTTTAGTATATGTATAAATTTCATCCGTTGAAATCCAGCCCCCCTAGCCAAGTTACAATCGTTTCGTTTTGCGTTAACGCTTGGAGTTGGCCACGCCCCCAATTCGTGAACAAAGAAGTTGATGGTGTGGCCAACTCCAAGCGTTAACGGAGCACCCGCTATGGCTTTCCATGGATGAAATTCTGTTCACAGGTGAATGTTCCACATCATCATCATCGTTTCAGACGAGAGATGTCCACTGGTGGACATAGGCCTCCTATTAGTGTCGCCACAATAACCAGTCCTGCTTGTGAGCATCTCGCATCCATCTATTGTATTCCTGCGACCCTCGCCAGGTCCACCATGTAGTCCACCATGGGGAAGGCTTTCCAACGCTGCGATTTCCTTTACACGTTCGTCAGTCCAGGCCCAGAACAATATGCTATGCTCAATCACTAGTAGGTACATTACTTTAATATTGTTCAATTTTACTGGTAAAATTCGCCATTGGACTACATGATATCTTGGATTAACACAGCCACAAAAAATACAGTGACATATTCTATATAAGTTACAATGTCACCTATCGCATTTGTTTGTCTATCTGTTCGCGATATACTCAAAAACACACGGATTTTTATGCTTTCTCCAATAGAAGTTTTAATTGTAGGTATATTATCAGGGGCGTAGCTACCACCGTATCTGCCGTATCAATTATACGGGGCCCCCAAGCTACAGGGGCCCTGACGTGGGCATAAATTCCCAAAATGTTATTCACAACTGTCTCGTAGAGTAAACCAGGCATTTGTAAAAAAACACCATAATTTTTATAAGGGGCCCCTGTAGGACTATTGATACAGGGCCCCTTTGGGACTAGCTACGCCACTGTATATTATGTATATTATAGAAGATAAAAGCCGTGAATAACGCATGCGATGCTAGGGCAGGTCGCTAGTACCATAATAATATCATCATTTCAACTTAAATTTATTCAGAATGGCCCTTTCTATATAGGTTTATTATAATTTGCTTTCGTTTAAAACGCGTGAGGCGTTATAATTGCATATTACTAGACCGTTTTTTCTTTTAAAAGAACCGAAAGACGCTCCGTCATGTCGCTAAGTAAACTAAGTAACGGTGGTTAGGGAGATTTTAAATTATGTGCCCATATTTGATGAATGAACCGGTGTAGGAAGCTACTAAGGAAATATTATGAAAGAAACTATAGCTGCATTGTTCGTAATAAGTATTAAGGTAGAACTACGCCGATTTGAAGTGCAGTACCTCTACCATGAGTTTTAAGCAATAGTATTCGTCGCTACTCGATATCGACGCCGTAAATATTTTGTATGGCAAATTTTGGTTCTGCAAGTGACCGCTAGAGGCGCTGCAAAATTTGCCATACAAAATATTTACGGCGTCGATATCGAGTAGCGACGAATACTATTGCTTAACACTCATGGTAGAGGTACTGTTCTCTAAGAAAACGCAGCGCTGCCTCAACGTCGAACACCCAAATAGGATACATTGGATTGTTAACCTAATGACCTTAAACATTGGATTGTTAATTCAATGTAACCTATTTGGATGTTCTTCGTTGCGGAAGCGTTTTATTTTCTTAGAGAATAGCACCACTGACCTGACACAATTGAGTGTTCCATCGTCACGCTAAAGAGAAAATACTATAACAAATATAGATACTCCTTTACCCAACAAAAATGTTCACAAACACCGTTTTGCACACATGATTAAAAAACAAAATCAATATGTTGCATATAGGAAAGTATATATTTGCAATGTATCGGTTGAAACCAAGAAGCTCAATACATTTTAATTTATTGAGTAGTATACATATTTTTATTAGCAACTCGCTTTTGCCCGCGACTTCGCTCCCGCTGCACCCTACCCTACTCTACCCTGCTGTATCCTACTCTACCCTACTGTATCCTACTCTACCCTACTGTACCCTACTCTACCAATAAAGATTTTTATTTTTACCAGATTTAACAGATTTTGTAATTTTTTATTTTATTTATTTTACGGGATAAAAATTATTCTATGTCCTTCTCCTGGCTTTAAGCTACCTTTCCATCAATTTTCAGCTAAATCGGTTCAGCCGTTCTTGAGTTATAAATAGTGTAACTAACACGACTTTTTTATATAATTATATAGATTAGTAATATGTAGTTTATGGAGTCTGTTAAGCTAATTAATGAAACAATGACATGACAATGTGTTGACACACTTGGACCACGGGGTCCGAGTGCTCATACGCTTTTTAAAAAACTATCCTAACGCTTAGTTGACACTTTGTATGGCTTTTACTTGTTCAGAGATTAAGCATTGCCATACAACGTGGCAATGCCGCCAGCCTTTTAGGTACACTTCCAGTCGACACCGACGCGGAAGAGTTATATGACTTCTGAAAATCTGCTATTTTACGTGAACTTTGACCCTCCTTAACGTACTCATATATTAAAAATATAAAAAAGTATAAATACCTTACACGATTAATCGAAATTCTGAATAACGAAAATTTTTCTTTTGGGTTTAAAGAATTTTATTCTCATAAGAACATTAACAGTTCACTTAAAATGAGATACAGATAGTTTTTCTTATAACTAATGTAGTAATCGCATCTGGATGTGTTGGCGACGTCACAGGTTATATAATATATGTTTTTTTAATTTAAATTTGAACATATTAACATTTTCACATTTTTTTAATTCTTCTGGTAAGTCATTAAACAGTCGTGCTCCTTCAAACAGTATTGTTTTCTTGCCGTAATTAGTCCGTGGTCGTGTAGTCATCAGTTGAAACTTGTTTTTACTTCTAGTATTGTATGTCGTTGTCTTTTTACGTAATTGAATGTTTGATTGCACAGAATGTGTGGTGATTTTTTTTATAAGGATGCAGGTGTAAAATGTGTAAAGTTGTTTGATATTTAATAGGTTTGTTTTTTCGTATAGTCTTTTTGTTGGGTATAGATAGTGATAATGGAATAGTATTTTAATAATTTTGTTTTGTATTCTCTGTAGTGGATTTAGATAAGATTTAGCGGCTGATCCCCATAGCTCAATTAGGTATTCAAGGTTAGATTTTACTAGAGAGTTATATATAATTTGTCGTACTTTCTTCGGTATACAGTTTCTAATTTTTCGTATCGTTCCTAATAGTGACGTTAGTTTTGTTTTGACATGGTCGATGTGTAGTTTCCACGTAAGTTTGTCATCTACCCACAACCCGAGATATTTTTCGTGACTAGACCGTTTGATTATTTCTCCGTCAATCGTTAAAGGTGAGAAATCGGGTAGTGGTTTATTTTTTGCGGAAAAGATCATAAATGATGTTTTTGACGTATTAATAGTTAGCAAGTTATATTTTAGCCATTCGTTTAGTAGGTCGAGGTCTTTTTGAGCATCAGATATAATGTTTTGCAATGACTTGTTGAAATAAAAGAGGCAAGTATCGTCTGCGTATAATGTTAGGTGGCCTTTTAAACCTATTTTATCAATATTATTAATGTATATAAGAAATATAAGCGAACTAATAATTGAACCTTGTGGACAGCCGTATGTTATGTTTTGTGTCGAGCTTGTGAAGGTATCTATTTTAACTACCTGTTTTCTGTTTTGTAAATAAGAAGCGAACATACTAAGGGCGCTGCCTGAGATACCTATATTATTTAATTTTTGTAGTAGCTTTTGATGGCTAACTGTATCATAGGCTTTTTTTAGGTCAATAAAAATACCTACAACAAACTTTTTTTGATCAATATGTGTTTTTATTTTTGTTATTAAATCTATTGAGGCTGTAAGGGTACTTGATTTAGGGCGGAAACCATATTGCTGATCAATTAAGAATTTTTTCTTAGTTAAGTATGTGTTTAGACGGTTGTATAAGACTCGTTCGAAAATTTTCGAAATGACGGGTAAAACCGATACCGGCCGATAATTGCCAGGGTCAGTCCTATTCCCAGATTTGTAAATAGGGCTGACCCTTGCAACTTTAAGCGAGTCGGGGAAGATACCGCGAGTTAAGCACATATTTATACAGTCGGATAATCTTTCAGCGATTATATTTTTAAGGCATTTAATAGCTTTTGTGCTGATACCGTCTAAGCCTGTACTACTGTTGCTGTCAAGGTTGTCAATAATTTTTAATATTTCGCTAGTGTCACAATGGGGTAGTTCACTCAGAGTTACTTCATGTGTGTAGCTGGTGTCGTACATGAGAATGTTGCCTGTGTTCGTATGGTACATTTTAGGTATTTTATTAGCTAGCTCCGCGCCTATTGATGCAAAGAATGAGTTAAATACGTTACAAATTTCATTACCGTCTGTGATGACTTCCGAGTTTGACAATAGTTTAGGAGGAGCACTACTGTCTTTGACTTTGTTATTTGCTAAGTAGTTAATTACTTTCCACATTTTTTTCGGTTGTTTGTAGCTATTCTGGAATAAGTTGTAGTAGTAGTTCTTTTTCTGTGTCTTAATAAGGTTTTTAACTTTTTCCTGGGTTTTCGTAAAGTTCTTCCGAAGTTTGTCGTCTTTTGGGTGGGATTTTGTCTGTTGCCATAATTGATTTCGTAGATTGATTGAGTCTATTATATTCCGGTTTATCCAGTCTTCTTGGGGTAGATTTAGTATTTTAGTTTTATCTTCTTTATTTTTGTTTATTTGTTCTGAGATAAATCTTTCCAAGTAGTAGTAGTCGCTTTCGTTATTAGTGTAATTTGCTGTCATGGAACTATTGTACAATTTTTCATAGTTGAGTGCTTTATACTTGATTCTTTTGTTTATCTTTGGTACTAAGCTTCCTATCTGAAGGAATAATTGTTTGTGATCTGATAGGCTCGAGTCAATTATAGATATGCTGAATGCATTGTTATTGACGTTGGTACATATATGATCCAGTAAAGTGTTTGTAGTGTCGGTTTTACGGGTACTGTACAGTTTGTTTATTTTATTTAATATTTCGTAGCCGGTAGCCTTCATATTGTGCAGGTATCTTGCAATGTGGTTGTCCTTACTAAGTAGATCGATGTTGAAGTCTCCAAAAACAACAGTTCTTTTTCTCTTTTCTAATTGTGAGGTATATGTCTCTAAAAAATTGTTGATATTGGAATCGCCTGGTTTGTAAATCGCCCCTATATTCAATGATAGTTTATCTATGTGTATCCATAAGTAGTGGTTTCCACATTCGTATAACTCTTCTGTTATTTCGTATTTGATACTGTCGTGTACGTATATTGAAACCCCGCCGCCTTTGCGATCTGTTCTGTAGTTATAAACATGTTTATAGTGTGGTATTCGATATAATTTTGCGTCCGCGTCGGATGTGATCCATGTTTCAGTAAAAATTAAGAAATGAATAGTCATAGGTGTTGCTTTTATTATACATTTTATTTCATCGAGTTTTCCAGTCTTACGGATACTGCGCAGATTCGCGTAAAAAAATCGCAACGAGGACGGGTAGGCTGGTAAATCTTCGTATCTATTTACTAACTGATGGTTTAATCTATCTGTATATTTTGCTTTTTGTACGGGATCTGTTATTAGTTTTTTTGGTTTGTTTTGGTTTGTATAATTGTTGGTAGTCCCTTTATATATTTAATGATGAGATCTGATTCGCCATTTTCAATGCGTTTATTTAGTTCCTCTCGCAGTGTTTGTAAATAATGTTTTTGTGCTGGGGTTTGGTCTGCATAGACTTGTATATTATCTTGTAGGTTTTTCTTGTTTCTTAGTAGGTATTTCGGGACGTCGGAATTGTTAAAACAGACCTTTAATGGTCTGTTTTTATTTGGGGTATATTTTCCTAGTCTGATCGTTTTAATCGGTTTAGGGCAGTTTTCATGCAGTGACGTAATTATCTTCATGGCTTCATTATTATCGTGGTTTTGCCTGGATTTTGTGTTTCTCTCGTTGATCTCTGATATACCCACAATAACTATATTTTTCTCGCGTTCACATCGGTCCTTTAGTTCGAGAATAAGGTTATGGTTTTGGTGGTACAGGACGGGCGATTTAGGTGTTGTATTTCCAGAGTTTTGTTGTGTTTTTATTTCATTTATTTCGTCTTCTATGCGTTTGATTTTGTTTTGGGTTGTTGTGTTGTCGTTTTTAATCTCTTTTATATCACTATTAATTTGACTAAAACGTTTTGTAAAGGTTGTAGTTGTTGATTTTATGGTTTTTATTTCATTTTTAATTTCAGATATTTCATCCTTTATGTAATTTAGATTATTAGTCTGGGTTTTGCCAAAGTTCTCTAGAAAACTCATCATCTCTGTGCGAAAGTTATCGAAATCTTTTTTATATTCAGTTTCTTCGGTACGCTCTTTTCGTTTCAATGTGTTGACATTTTCATGATCATCATTATCGTAGAAGGTGAGTAGGTTGGGTGCAGATCCGCTAGCGCTTGCGCTCTCGCTTATCGCTCTTGTATGTATAGGTGGTGACCTTTGTATATTCATCGTGCGCGCGTGACGTATGGTTTGCTCCGTTCGGGTGTGAGCGCAACGAAAAATAGCAACTGTCTTCTTTACTCGCGGGGGTGCGCGGTGCTGCGCGATCGCCGTTGTGTGTTATTGCGTATAATCACAAAGGTTTTAACTTAATTTGCACTTCGGTTTTAAGTTCACTTTGAGTCTATTACGGTAAGAATCACTTTCCAATGAGTACTATTTATTTTAAAGTAATACTTTCTGCACGAATTATTCGAAACGTCTGCTTCCAACGAACACCAGAAGCGAAAAACGTTAAGTGTTTAAAAAGTAAAAATATTCGAGTAAATCATGGAATGACCAATTGCCAACAGAATTTTCAGGCGCCATCTCTTTTCTTTTTCGCGTTGCCTTTTCATCAAACATCGCGTTAAATTGCGGTGAGTAAGGAAGCGCCCTCTTACACATATTCTGGTGGTCTTCTACATATTTTGGTGTACAATAATGTTTATTGTATTGTATTGTATTGTATTGTTTCACTTTATCAGACATACGAAAAACCTGCCCTAAAGGTTAAAATTAAAAAAAAAAACAGATAAACTTGAAAAAATTTCCGGTGCAAATAAGAATGATAGCCGAGCATGGAATCGCATGTAATAACGGCGTGCACCGCTACTTGGTGCTGCTACCCTGCGCGACGGACGAGTACCGTTAGGTTTACCCTACTTGCCTCGATCTCGGACATATCAACGTACAACGAGGAAAATTATACCATTATAATTTGAATTATGTGCTTATAAATTTTATAGGAGTATTAATATTGAGTTTTATGAAAACTTAAGTCGGTAAAACTTAGTAAGTTATGTCAGTTTTAGTAGGTCAAAATACAATGTAAGTATGTAAACTATTTAGATACATACTTACTTATGAAATAATTAATTAACTGTAAAAATACTGTTTGGTTAGTCAGTTTTAATTGATTATTGTTTTATCTTTTATTTCGTAAACAAAAAAGGAAACTATAAAGTTCGTAGTTTCGCGTGACGTTTTTATACACCGTTAAATTTTGGTCGTTTTAATCCCGCGGATGGTCGCTTGCGGACGGCGGGTAGCTCGCTGTCCGACCGTCCAGTAACCAACCGGACCAAGACCAAGTTGTCGACGGTGCGTACTGTTCCCGCACGCGTCAAGGAGTTGTCAGCAAACCGTAGAGGCTCAGTCTGCTAGCAGAAAGGGTCGAAGGCTAGTGTGGCCAAGGGTCTGCTTCTAAAAAGAAGGCTCGGACCTGGTATGAAAGGCAACGTAGGAACGGGATGGGCTTTTTAGTCAGTAAAAATCAGACAACATCTCCCCGCTCCTCACAAGGCCGGGATATCATTGGATGACTTTTACCCACCGAAAAAAAAAATGGAAGTAATGACTTAATAAGAAATTAATTATTAACACGTCATTTCTTCTTTATAAATACGAGTGTTAGAGTCGTAAATAAACTAAATCTCTATTTAATTAATAATATATTTAAATAAATTATTAATTTAAATACATATCAGTAGATTTTAAATCATAATGGCCTTTTAGTTGGTAGGAAATCATCACATAACTTCCGCTCTTAATGTTCGTCGTCTGCAAACGCGCCTATCGTGGCTGGTGGTCGGGGTTGAGGTCACGGCAGCTGGAACGTGAGGATATCCGTCCTTCAAGCGCGCGGCCCTCTCCTTCGAATTGCTGCTCAGCAGAAGAAGGCAATCGCCTGCCATTCCCTCTCGCTCCGGACCATAGCCAGGGACCAAAGCGAGAGCTCGCCGTCACCGCCACCGATTGCCTCTACAAAAACCCGGCGATTTTGATGCTCATGTCATCCCGAGGAGAGTGGTTGTATTTTCACTGTGTCATCCGCTGGCGAGAGCAAGTAAACGACAAAATAACCTGATTTCCATTAATTAACTGGTTATCTAAACTATAACTTACGATTAGCATATTGTCCATAACCTTAATATTATGTAACAGATCAATTTCGAAATTAAAACAAAACTAGAGTTTGTATATTTAATTTTTATTGCTATTTAAATATGCTGAGAGCGAAACTTGAATGCGAAAGTTTTATGCTTGATATGAGAAATCCAAAATCTACAATTTAGGCACAATTTCACCAAAAACTTGATACATTTAGTTGATAACGCGGTGTTATATAACATTATGTAGGCGTCTGATAATGTGCATTAGCGGTCATTGACTTCTTACATTTATTTATTTTTTGACTTTCTTAATTAAAAAAACGGAAATAAAGATATCTGTCGCAATCTTTTGCACTTTCTAATAATGACAAAAATTTCATAGATTTTTTTATTGTTCATTATCTCACCTGAGAGCAGTGGTGGACTGGTGGCCGAGTGGTTACGGCCCCGACTTACGAGTTATAGGTCACGGGTTCAAACCCAGCCAGGCGCATTACTTTGTGTAATTTATTTTATCACTACTTACTGCTCTCAAAACGGTGAAGGAAAACATCGCGAGGAAACCGGCATGTCCTCAAATCAAAAATTTGAAGACATGTAAGGTCTACCCGCCGGCGTGGTGGATTACGGCCCATTCCCTCTCCTAGAAAGGCTTGAGTCCCAACAGTGGGAACATTATAAGGCTGATGCTATGTTATCTCACTTGATGGTAAAGTGATGATGTGTTCGACGATGGAGCACGCTTGCCTAGAAGTTACCTATTCACTCTTGACATAAAGACCCCAAGGTTGTAGCTATCAGGGAACACAGACTCGGGTGGGCGGCGGAAATACTATTTCTTAGCTGTAGGTGCGCCCAATGAATGTGGTGTAAATGGTGAAAACACCCTTACATACGTGAAAAAAACTGCGGACCGCGTGCGTATTACACGAATTACAATAAATACTTGTATGAAAAGACGGAGGTTACGCATGCAAAATCGGCATGCGTGATGAAATCCGCATGATATTAAAACACACTATCTCCCGCCTTAACCAAGGGCAGGATTTGTCATTGGATGATTTTACCTAACATAAAAAATCCGTATGTTTCGACGTCGAATTCCAATTATTTTTAAACCAAACAAACAAATACTTAATCGACACCTCATTCAACAAAAACACACAATTTTCAATTTTCACCGACATGCATCGCGTTCGGATATTTTCGGATCGCGAACTGCAAGCGCGTGATATTGATGCGCATGCGTCGCGTGCAATATAGGGTTGCCAATCTACAGTTACATCTGAATATGGTTATTGAGATACTAGTGATGTTTAGTGTTAAATGATGTTTATTTTGCAAATCACAATAAAATTGTAAAGATGAAAGTTTACGAGTATACTCGTATGTATGATTGTAACATGTTTATGCTCGAAAGATAAAACAGATTTAGATGAAATTTAGATGATGATAGATGCCCCGTCGAGGAAGAGGACATTTATCCCGCAAAAACTTTGATCGCACCTAGTCGTCCCATGAAATCGCACAGAGACATGCAACACGATCAACTTAGTTGTAGTTGCTGAGTCTCTCGATAGACAAATAAAGTAACATGTGTTTCATTTTCGAAATTATAGTAATTGTAATCAAGGCAACTATACCCCCGGGGCGACTATCCAGGTTTACCCTACATACACGTAATTTTTTTTCGTTAATTTAAACCAGAAGAGGCTGGTGTTTCCTAGGTGGCTACTCTGAGAAGAAACACCGAAACAAACCCAGATATCAAAGTCCATACCATTGTTGTTTCTTTTTTTTTAAATGAATGTGACAACCCTATACTAATTTAACAACAATAAATAGCTCGCCACCTAATAATAGATACTTAAACAGAGTTATTATATCTATGATCAATTTGACTTAATTGCCAAATTATCTAAAATCACGAACTATAAATTCTAATGATTTTTATTACTTTAGCATTATATATACCTGATTATTTTTTATGAAGTTTTTTATGAAAGTTTAATTTCGCACATTTATAAAACATTTATTAAAATAATCGAAAATCGCATATCCCGCGAATTAGACAAACATCAGCCTCCTGAGCAAGCAGGCTTCCGACCTGGCCTCTGTACGACGGATCATCTCCACGCAGTCAATCAATTAATAGAAAAACACCAAGAGTACAAGATCCCGCTCCACCTGGCGTTTGTTGACTATTCCAAAGCGTTTGACAGCATCACACACACAGCCATTTTTGACGCTTTAAGCAGACAACAAATAGATCCCACTTACATTAACCTGTTACGGATAATTTATAAGAATAGCACAGCCGCAATCAAATTAGAAACCACAGGTCAAAAATTTAATATACAAAAAGGAGTCAAACAGGGCGACCCGCTATCTCCTAAATTGTTCACCAGTACCCTAGAAGAAATTTTCAAAAGATTGGCAGCTGATTGGAAGGAGAGAGGTATCGTCGTTGGTGAGACGAGGCTAACAAATCTTCGTTTCGCTGATGTCATTGTTCTCTTTTCTTCTTCAGCCACCGAGCTCGAACGCATGCTACAAGAACTAAGTGATGCAAGCCTTGAGGTTGGACTGAAGATGAATATGTCAAAGACTAAAGTCATGACCAACGAAGCGCCAAAAAACATAAAAGTATACGGGGAGACAATACAACATGTCCAAGAATACCTTTACTTGGGCCAAGTAGTCTCTTTCCAGGCGAGGCAAGACAAAGAAATCGCGAGACGAACTGAAAACGCCTGGAAGAGCTACTGGTCCATGAAAGACTTATTCAAAGGTGAATTGCCCATGGCACTAAAACAAAAGCTCATGGACATGTGTATTCTCCCTGTGTTGACCTATGGCGCACAGACTTGGTCTTTGACTAATATCCAAAAGTCCAAACTCAAGGTTTGCCAACGAGCAATGGAGCGCAGTATACTTGGTGTTAAATTAACGGATCGAGTTCGAAACACTACGCTGCGCTCCAAAACCAAAATAGCTGATGTGGCTCAAAAGGCTGCCCAGCTGAAATGGGACTGGGCAGGACACGTTTGCCGCATGCCCGACAAACTGTGGGCAAAAATAGCACAAAGTTGGTGCCCTAAGACAGTGCGACGGGGTCGCGGCAGACCGCGAAGGAGATGGCGCGATGAGCTGGACAGATTCCTCCAGAACTGGCAAGAGGAGGCGCAGGCCCGCGAGAGGTGGAAGGCGTGGAGGGAGGCCTTTGCCCAGGAGTGGGACAGAACAGGCTAAATAAAAAAATAAAAAAATAAATAAAAAATTATCACAATTCTAATAATGGCTCATTAGTAATTAAATAATTTCTGCTGAAAAGTTAATTTATTGTTCTTCACAGTGAACGCTTGGAGTTGGTCACGCCCCCAATTCCTTTGTTGAGATGACGTCAGAACAAATGAATTGGGGCTGATGTTTCCCGTCGACTTGTAGGTATATAGCCTTGTATTATTAAGGATTTTTTTAGGTGGAAAATCATCCATGATTTCTCTCGCTCTTGGGCGGAACGGGAAGGCGTGTCGAACTTTAACTGCTTAAAACTCACTCCTGTTCCTTCTTTTCCGTCATTCCAGGACCCAAGGAAACTCAATGGTAACTCTTTAAAAAAAATATCGGCGTAGCTTGTGCCGTATTTAGCACATCGAGTTTTTGTAGGATCAGTAAAAGTCTGAAACTCACACACCCACAGCTGGAGGCGATATCTGATGATTTCCTACTCAAAAATATAATATAGATTTTCCCGGACACAAAAACAGAATAAAATAAATATGTTAAAATGAATATCACTAAACGTTTAACATAATTTGCAAATAACAAAGCGTCGTTTGATCTCTAATTAAAATTCTAAATTGTAAGTCGCGTGTCATCGAGCCATCAATTGGTTTGACGCATCGAGGTAAGACAGATAGATTAACTTTTTATTTAGCTCCAAGTATAAATAACATTCAGGCTGAAAAAATATGATTTGACAGATACCTTTAATATTGGGTATTGGACGATTGGTGGTTTGTATAATTTACTTTAAATATTATTTTTCGGTTGTCGGTTAAAAATATAATCTAATGTTAAAAAATAATACACAAATAAAAAAGGAATCTTTCAAAACTTACTGAAGCAGAGGTATGAGGCTACAAGTGTGTAACAAAGACTTTACAAATTAAAGTTATCTTGCTTAGTGAGTGTTTGTGGAACACCATCCATGCACGGTCACCGTAAGCGCGGGCTCGCGAACGGTGGGCAATGGGTAGCTCGCTGTCCGTCCGTCCGGTAACAGACCGGTCCGAGCCCAAGTCGTTTACGGCGCGCACTGTTCCCGCGCGCTTCAAGAAGTTGTTAGCAAACTGTAGGAGCCCAGCAGGGCCGAAGCCTATTGGGGCCAAGGGTTATGTGAAAATGAACTTTGGGGCCCTAGAATGAAGGCAATGAAAGGAGCAAGGTAGGTTTTTATTCAGTAAGAGTCTGACACTATCTTCCGCCCCACCCAAGGGCGGGATTTGTCATTTGATGATTTTATCTACCATAAAAAAACCCACTCAGGGTCAATGAGGGGTCAAAATACTAAACACATCGATTGAATATTCCAGATTCAGAGATGATAAATTATATGAATATTACTACATCTGTGTTATATGTACATCTTAACATTTATGTGATCCCAGTTGTTTAATATATGTCTGACGTCACTATATTACACAGTAGCACTGTCAATTAATTATGTAAATATTATGTTTATGAACTCTCATTTTTCATAATATTCCTATTCCACGTTGAATGTTTTATTATGTATCGACGTTAAAGCTCGTACCTTTTAAAAATATTTTAACATATTTTTTTAGAAAATTAATTTTTATGCAATCGTCGCATGTTTTAATGAAATCTCCGAAGATAGATATTTAGTTGCAACTGCATCAAATTTAATTGTGGATATACTTCTTAAGTTTTTGGGAGACTACTACATTATCATAAAATATATTAATGCTAGTAATAATTAAAAAATAATTTAACTTATTATTCTCTATAATTTTTATTTTTACTTCTGAAACTAAAAGATTCAGTTTCTGGAAATCGCGGTCGGTATGATAATAGTTTTATAATAGACCAAGATCCCAGAGCTGTCTGTCATAACTTATTTTCACATAGATGAAACCTTAGGTTCTCAGCAGCGTCTCATGTGCTTTGAATACTTGTGGACCCACTTGGCGGCCCTGGCCAGGCACCAGGTGAGCAAGGGAACTAAAAATAAGAGTTAGTTAATTAAATTTTTATGGCTATTTTTTATATAAATGTTTTGTAAAATATTATTCTAAAGTAGTATCATAAGTGTCAGACTCTTTCCATGGACCAAAACTTCTGTGAGACGATTTAAAGCGCCACAAACAAAATAAAAAACGGTAATTTAAAAAACTAAAAAACCCGACTGCTCAGAAAAGCAGTCGGGATTTTAATTTTTTAAATTACCGTTTTTTATTTTTTTAGTTTTATTTTATTACGATATCACTTTCAAAGTAATTACGAATCTAAAGACACCTCTCAAACTAAAATCCATCGAGCCGTTCAGGTCGCAGAGCGTGCCAAACATTTGAATTTGGCGCTAAAAATCCACCATTTTGTTTTTTTTTTATTTTGAAATACCCAGTGTCACTCTCACAGTAAATACGAATCTAACGACACCTCTCAAGCTAAAATCCATCGAGCCGTTCAGGCTGCAGAGCGTGCCAAACAATTATACATACATATATACATACATACTCTCGAAAAACATAACCCTCCTTCTGGCGCAGTCGGGTAAAAAAGAAAACTTTACTTAATTTTACATATCTGATTTTTAAATAATATGTTATTCAGGTCACTATTACAAAGTTATATTTCATTAGTCAGACAAATTGTAGTGACCAAACATCCAGTTAGTGCATGAAATTGTCTCACTCGCTCACGCATGCGTGCTCTCGCACTCATACTCTCGGCTAAATAATTTTTGAGTTTAGAGGATTTTTGGTCACTTCACACACAAATATACTTATTATTAACATATTTAAAATCGAACACCACAGAAACTTGTTAAAGCTGTTTAGTACAGCTAGAGAAAAAAGGTTTTTATCACCCGAAGTTGCCGCCTTATTTATTTTATTTTATTTTATTTTTATATTGTGATTTTAATTTTAATTTGTTTGTGATTTCTTTTACCTGGCTATGGATTCCGGTCTTATAATAAATGATTTTTATTTTATTTTCCATATATTTTATTTTAAATCTTCTTATCGGACTGTTCAGTGTAGTCTGAATCGTCAGTGAAAAAAATATTGAAATAAAATTGTCAATTGTCATCGTCATCAACTCGAAAAAAAAAGTAAAAAATCATATTCCAATACCTACACATTAAAATGAAACATTTAGTTCTATATTTACGCTCCATATGTTACGCAACGAAGTTCATAGGGAAAGTACTGTTTCCATAAATTTAATATTCCAAAAGCTTCGCATATAGTGATATATTGACTTTCTCGACCAATCAGTACCCTTACATTAAATACGATAATCAAGTTGAAAAACTTGTTTTATGACTCTCGAATCTATAGTTGCGTGAATGCGTGTAATATTTGCATTTTAAATAATTTGGAGATCATTTTAAATTCAAAATGGTTTTATAGGCCTACATGGGCACTCATGAAACGTCGGAAGCTAGTACACGATTCCAAATGTTCGTTTCCTTGGAGAAGAACTGGCAAGAAAAATGGAGTTTCTTGCCAGTTCTTCTTTAAAAAAAAAAATGCTTTTCTATATAGGCTGACGAGTAATTAGGCGACAGTTAGGCGAACGGAAATGTACTGACCAGCTGATTTATTTTTGCGATTTCATGTTTGGTCCCATAGTAAAAGTTGTTGGTTATCATGACTACAATCACGTGTTTAAGTATCGTTCACTAATTACCAGTCACCCTATATAATACTGTTAGCTGCTCATACTTTATCAAGCGCAAGTTCGATCGTGTATGGTGTACTAAGGCCCTACCACGAGCTGATAACGCGATTCATTTGAGCTATTTAGGGTGTATATAACTTCAACTTTTGATTAATGGCCTTTGTGGAAGAAACACCACAATTTTGCCAATAACACGTACAAACTGTTAATATACAATCAAACGCTGGAGAGTATTTAGTGAGAATTAACAGTAAAATAAATATAGATACTTATATTTTTAAATTAAAGTACAAAACAAAAAAAAATCTTCGCAGACCAAACAGTCAAATAAATAAGGAGGGGAACGCAAACCGACCGTCATAGACATTCAATCTTATGCCCACAGATTATGACTATGTAAGTAGATTTATACATGACAGAAACTAGAAAGAGTGGAAAAAAAAAAGTTTTTACAATAGTTACAATTTAATTTTGTTAAATTCAATGAATTTGCATAGTTTATATATACAACGTGTGAACACAAAAGGAAGGAGACATTTGATCGAGGTTGGACGAGGGATATGATAAGGAATGATTTTAAGGGTGTATATAGATCCAGCTCTCATGCTTGGAACGGGTCTGTCATCTTAGTGACTGAGAAATACGATTTATTTATCAAAAAGGATTTATGTAAAAATCAGATTTTATCTTTAAAGTGTGAATCGGATTTGCGCACTAAGGGTTATGAAAGAATCATATTTTTTTATTTCAACATAAGGTATCTACTTCTTATAGCTTAACGATGATTCTATTTAATATTAGTAATGTTGGCTGTTGTCGTATAATGAACACTTAGAAATGCATTCGTTAGCTTAACTGTATGTAATCTACGCAAGAGGCGAAGCGATGTATGTTTACATTGCTTCTAAGTACTGTTATTATAGTAAAGACGAAAGTACGAGCGCAATGGCAAGACATTGGTAATTTTGTTTGAAAGCCTTGACCAACGACTCACAGTCGCTCGTCATGTAAAATGTATTAAAATCTTTACCCGCTTGAATCGGAATCCGACGAGTATTTTCGTGTCCTATTCGCCAGGGTCGTGTGTTTGCGTCTAGGTACGGTCCGGGGTCAAAAGCGCAGTTGCACTCTAACAATGCTAAACTGTCTAAAATTTCTTTGTAGTAGAATCCCAGTGTTCTGCAACTAGTTTATTCAATATTTTAGATTCTATGCTACAAACTAAATGGGTAATGATCCATTGACCCTCTTTTACAAAGAAATTTTACATACTTTAGTGTCGGTAGAGTGCAACTGCACTTTTGACCCCTGACCCCCTCATCTCGTTTAGCTTTTCAATTCCCATAGAAGAGGTGGCAAGATGGAGTATTTAATCGTGAATGTGCGACCCTGGCGGTAGGCGGTCAAAAGGTATAAGGACGCACTATCATTTCATTTATAAAATTTTGATTACATAACTTAATTCCGCCAATCCTGTTCCATAATTTGACCACCAGACGTGAGGCGATGCCGGTACATATTGGACAACCCACCCATACGCACTAAACGTTTTGGGAGCACATTCATTATGTAAGACAGCTGGAATGGAATTACTTTCCGGAGTGTGTGTTTCCTGGATATAACATGGGGGACTTCCGAGTCAAGAGGTTCACTCTTGACTTGAAAGACCCCCATGTTGTGTATGTCGTTACTTCTAGGCAAGCATGTTCCGTCGTTGACCACATCATCGCTTACCGTCAGTGAGATAGTGGTCAAACGCTAGCGCATCGCTAGCCTATTAATAATAAAAAAAAATCTCTCTAGAAATTACGCCTGTATCGTGGATGCGCTCACAAAAATGTAAACTCACATACACAAGACACCCAGACCCCGAAACAGCTATCTGTAGGCCATGCAAATATTTTTTCCATGCAAGAATCGAACCCACGACACGCAGCGCAGCAGCCGATGTCTGAACCACTGCATCAAGCGAGCATGCGAGTAACAGGGATACCTAACAATAGTTCTCATCATAAAACTGAGTAATGTGTTCATACTTAGTGTAGCATACACGATCATAACAAACATACAAACAGACACACGCACAACTATACAACCACACACACACAATGTCAAACATCTGTCGTCTCGTTCCTACACTCCACGCAGCGTGCGGGGTGGGGACCGACAGTCAGTCTGCGTCCCACCGCCGCAGAGTGAAGACGTGTTCTAGTGAGGATAGCGAGCCGATATATAAACTTAGCAAATGGTTCATTACATCATCATACATAGTTATTTCATTGTAGATTAGTGTCTACTACACTTAGTCTTATGAAGCATTTTCTTTGATCACCTGGCACGAGACTGATATAAAATCACTTATCTGCTCATAAACCTATTGACAAAGCAGTACAATATTACACGACAAAAGATTCATAAATCATACATCATTTATTTCATTGACTAAGTTACGACATGATATAGCTACGCTTAGTGCTGAGACAATGGCATATTACTATAAAACCATATCTTATAGACCGGGCGCTGGAATTAGTTGAGTGTGCAAAATATGAGGACCGCATTCTATGCATAGTTTTTTGGACATAAAAAAGCATTTACATTGTGATTCTGGATTTTATCAAGAGATTTACTGGTCCATTTTTGTTTTTGCACACCTCCCCTTAGACATCAAGTAAATGAACTGAACAAATGCTTTAATGGCAATCCACAAAGCCTGAAGGGCAGCCAGCCTTTCGGTATTTTATAGAATGCATTTTGGAGAGTGTGCCCGAGAATTACATGACTTGATTCCGCTATCATCTTTCTACCATCGGATAACCCGACGTACGGCGAATTACGAAAAACGAGGGATATTTGCCTGCTGCGGTCTTCCCGTCCGATTATAATTTAAGTTTCTTCAAGGCTAGAGTGAATAGGCTCTTAATAAACTAGTGCGGTTCACCATCAGCGATCGCTTCGCAGCTGACCATTAAGCGGGATCGCAGTTAACTAACTTATATCATAAAAAATGTGGTGATTATCCACCCACAAATAAAAGTTATGTTGAATTTCGTATCTTGACTTGGCATCAAAACTACCTGATGTATGAAATCGACAATAAATTAAGAGTAATGCTATAATTCCGATCGCTCTCCATTTTATCGATAACGGTGCACAAGAATGTCTTCTTACGCTGTTGGTCTTGTTATCGTATTTATGTCACAGTGGCTTGAGAACGAAGTTGATTTCTGTTTTTGAGGTTTTTTTTTCCAGTGGGTAAAAATCATCCAACCCACACTGGGCCCGCGTGGTGGATTACGGCCCATTCCCTCTTTTAGAGAGGAGGCCTGAGTCCCAGCAGTGGGAACATTAAAAGGCTGATGATGATGACAATGATGAAAAATCATCCAATAACAACTCCCGCCCTGGGGCGGAGCGGGAGATAGTGTCACTTTTACGGACTAAAAAATCCATCCCGTTCCTGCGTTGGCTTGGTTCCAGGGCCCTGGTACGCATTTTAACATTAACCCAAGGCTCCAGAGTAGGCTTCGACCCTGCTGGGCCCCTACAGTCTGCTGACGACTCCTAGAGGCGCGCGAGAACATTGCGCGCCGTCGACGATTTGGGCTCGGTCTGAACTGTTACCGGACGGTCGGACAGCGAGCTACCCATTGCTCGCCGTCCGCAAGCCCGCGCCTACGGTGGCGCCTGTTTTTGAGGTTGGAAATCGAAAAAGGGAAGGGAGTTAGTAGTAGCGAGACGAGTGACAGGACAGAACGGAAGAAAAAGCAAATAAAACAGGTCAAGAGCAGGAAGATGATGATGAAATCAACAAATGATGAGAGGACTGAACTGAAGGGGCCCAGCAGGACCAATACCGGCCCAGGCTGTCGGAACGTTTGAAAGAGCTATCGAACACAGGTTGATTATAGTCGGTAAAAGTATGACGGAATCATCGAAGGCCTCCCTTTGCCCAGCAGCGGGACAGTACACTCCCCCTCGCTCCTCACAAAGTGTGAGAAATTGTTAATTTATTTAAAGAAGTAATAAATAAATTATCAAACTCGTAAATTACAAACTCGTGAAACATTCTCCATTTCTTCGTGCACTTAGGCACGTCTCTTTGTAACTGTTTTTGGAAAGGAATTAGAAATCGAGACAATGATACTTCAAAAGCTACCGGATTCGAAAACATTTAGCATTTTGAATTGCCCATTGAGCACATTTGATTAGCAAATCGTGACTCTCATTATGCTTGAGTACTCTCTTTGACTCTTTGCTCACAAGTTCCGTTCCATTTCAATTATAATTAGTTGTGTAGCTATTTGTTAAGTTTAATCTGTGAAAATACTGCCTTCATTTGAATTAATTTGCTCGCAATAAAATATTGGCAAAGTAAGTGGTCAAAAATCGGCAAAATGGTGGCATAAAAACCTTTATAATATATGATTAATACCTAATCGTATCTAATTTCCTAGTAAAATTGAAAAAATGAAAGCGTCTGAATAGTATAAGTGTTTGTTACCCTTTCACGCAAAAACTACTGAAGGATTTGTGATGACACTTTATAGTGATATAGCTTATACATAAGAATAACATATAAGCCAAAATTTATAAAAAAGAAGCAGTAATTTCATGCACGCAAAGCCACTGTCGAAAGCTAGTATAAAATATTTATGATAGTACTTAAAAGATCCAATCCGCACTGGGCCCGCGTGGTAGATTACGGCCCATTCCCTCTCCTAGAGAGGAGGCCTGAGTCCCAGCAGTGGGAACATTAAAAGGCTGAATATGCTATATATACTTATGGGATAAAGAAAGCCACATTATCCCTAAGTGAAAACATACAAAATTCCTGTGGCACAGATCACAGCAGCGAAGACACTGAGCATAATTGATTATTTACATTCACTTTCCATAAATCATTGAATCATTCCTATACGTATTATAAAACCGATAGCTAAAATCAATACAGCAGATACCATAAATTAACGTAATAAATTATCACTTTGTAATAAACAACTGCATAATCAAAGAAAGTGAAGCCATATCAAAGCAATTCAATAATTTCTAAGAAGTGCCATCTCAAGAATCTGCCAACATCAATATCTTGCTCAAAATATATATGTTGTTCATTCTTTCTTCTATAGACAGTTCATTTTTCTGTGAAATGTGCTTGTTTTCGATATTAGGGCGCCCACCAATCAGTATGCATTTAAGGGAAAGATGCGGATATATTTTCAACGCTAATAGCACAGTCATGTTTAAAATCTTTTCCTTTACTTATTGAAAATATAAATATTTATATTGCAGTATTTTTTTATTGCAGTGACAGAAAATTTGAAGGGGAATCGTTTGTCTTGGTATGTTCATGTAAAGAGGAGGGATGAAACGCATGTTACTAAAAGGGTTATGAGTATACATGTGGATGGATGGAGAGGGAGAGAGGGACCGAAGAAAAAATGGATGAATTGTGTGAAGAGTGATATGAAAGAAAAGGCAGTTAGTGATAGCATGACGGGTGACGGGTGACAGGGCAGAATGGTAGAAGAAAACGTGTTGCGCCAGCCCCAAATAACATGGGAAAAGGGCAGGAAGATGATGATGATATATATTCATGTATCCATGTTTTTTCCTTTCTCTTATGCACCTGCCATATTGTTTCTTACTTTGTACCTTCGTGTTGCATAAAGACTAAAGAAATAAATAAATCTATTATAAGTGCTCAGAGAACATAGGACACGATACCACAGCCTAGATAGAACCAGTATGATAGCATATAAACCCACTGCCCAGCTTACTGTACACTGTGGCGTTACATTTTGTCCTAACGGTGCAAGGGTGGATTGTAGGCTACTGGCGTTATTAGTGTACTAGCTTCTGATAGTGACTTTACCCGCGCGAAAAATGATAATTATCTCAAAGAGACACTCGCGGGGTAAATCAGTATGGGCACTATTTATAAATTACCTTTATATTATTTATCCTTTCTTAAAAGTTATAAAACAATTTCTCTACCGCATTTGTCTGTTCGCGATGAACTCAAAATCTCTTGAACAGATTTATGAAGTCGTAAATTACATACATAATAGATGAAAAGCCGTGAAGTTCAATGATTTGTAACACCCGTACGAAGCTAAGGCACGTTTCTGAGATTTCGTGGTTAATCAGTAGTATTTTGCTTTTATACACCGTAAAATTTTTATCGTTTTAATCCCGAGGAGGGTCGATTCAGTACATGAAACACTATCGATTTGTAAAGATAAAATTAAAAAATAAAGTACTTTTTTTAAACTCGAATTAATTTACGCATGTACGAAATTAATTTCATCAATCAGTGAGTGGTATTTCGCTTTTATATATATGGATTATGGATAAATAAAGTTATAAACTTACATATATGCTCACTGAACTAAATGCCAGATGAGTCAAGAGTTTTAGAAAGGATCGGTTTTATTATAATAGTAGCAGACTTATTTGGGTTAAGGCAACGATGTTAGTGGAGACGAACAAACCGTACATACCAAGTACAGACTTACGTAGATTTCTATAGAATTTTGTCTGTGCAAAAATACAGACAAAGTGCAGCAAATCGTGATGTATAATCTACGCAATTGTACGTAGTAGGTCCTAATGATGTCGCTGCATACTTTATGTAAAATTGGCATGCCTTTCTCAAAATAATATGTGATCACTCCCAATATTTTTGACATAAGTTTTTGCTACTAGAGTTTCAGTGTGTATGGATCCCAGATTAAGAATTTGCTTGATAAATAAAAACATGGCGTACAGTCCTAGAAGATATATACAGCAGACAAAGTTATTTATTTTGATGAGCAGCTTTTACCTCGGCCAGAGACTAAGGCCCGCTATCCACCAAAGCGGAGAGGAGAGGAGACGTGAGCAGATGTTTAAATAAACCAATCCGATTTCGTTAATTCCACATCTCTTCTCCGCTTAGCTTTTGGGCTTTTTCTCGAGCGGAGAGGAAAATAGATATCTCATTTTTCTATAGAATTTTGTGCGCCGAGCGAGTAAGCAGTGCGGCAGAGCGAAGAAGAGTCTAGTCCTGCTGCCTTCCTCCGTGCCTTTTCTCTCACAGTTCACATCTCTGCTACACAAAGCTCACGCCGCCTCTCCACTACACTTCTCCTCTCCACTTTGGTGGAAATAACCTGCCAGCTTCGCAACACATCTCCTCTCGTCTCCTCTCCTCTTCGCTTTGATGAAAACCGGGCCTAAGCATTGGCATACAACATAGCAATGTCGCTAGTCTTTTAGGAGTGTGCCTAAAACAGTCGAAAGTGACGCAAAAGAATGTTTTTGAAGCCATATTTCAAAATATTTAGTAAAGAATATTAGTGAAGAATAGAAAATAAAAATTATTTATTATTTTATATCATAATTATGAATAAATTAATATAAGATTAAAAGCTTATAAAGGAAAAAAAAATTACACACTAGCAACGAGTGACATGAAATTTTTAGAGAAAATGAATACATTATAAAACTAAAAACAGAAATCGCATTAAATCATTATAAATTCAACTACCAAGTCCTCAAGTTCATAACTTCGATATATCACATTTCTAGAATGAAGTTATCAAGTTGAATACTAAGCGTGTCTTAAGCAGTATGCAAATCAAATTGGATAGAGTGGTCGACGGCAATAGCAGCTGCAATCATGGTAACTTCATCGTCGTTAACTACTTAGGTTATATAATAATGTAGATATTAATATTGACTCAATCTGGTAAGCATTTTCTCAACTATATTTGATTCAGTCAGTTCAATCTAATCAAATAAATTGTATATTTTACATACGTTTCACGATATGCTTATTTTGACTGGCCTTGGTCTAGTGGCTAGGTTATAGGCACCCAGGACAAATGTTTGTGTGATGAGCACGATCATTTCTTCTGTGTGTGGGTGTATCTATCTATAATATGTATGTATTTATAAATATATAAGTATGTTTATCAGTTGTCTAGTACTCATAACACAAGCTCAGCTTAGCTTGGGACTAGACGGCGTTGTGTGATAGTTGTGGAATATATTACTTATTATATTATTATTTCCAAAACTGATATTCAGAACTTGGGCTTGAAGCCAAAAATTATTACGATGATTTTGGTGGGACGTTATGGTTACATAACAACTGCTAGTGATATTTTGGAAAAACTGGAATCACAACCTCGTGACTCAAAAATACCGATACATTTGGATGGCCAAACATCCACGAACCCACGACGTGACGTGCAAGTTCTTATCTTATTTAGCTTTGTCTATGTCACCGAAAAATTGCAGACTCCGTATGATTGTAATAAATCTTTATTAAATTATAATTTCTCGGTATACGTACGATAAATCACATACAAATTCATTCGTCTCCGTCATAAACATGTCTTATTTAAAAAAATATATATATTTTACAAATTCTCGCGAACTTTTACAATCAAACAATTCCCCGGTGACATATACTGAAACATGAATATATTTTCTGAACAATTTCTTAATTGGATCTATCTTTGCTTTTGATATAAACTTCCTTAATTAAATTATTAAATTTAAACTTCCTCTATGCATTTTTCTTTCATTATGTTCTTCTAAAATACATTTTTCTTGTTATTTTAAGTATTTTTTTATTAATGATTGATTCTAGACTGTAAAGAGAGTACTGCTAGTAGCACTGGTGGTAATGGCCTACTTCCATCCGGTGTTCTCGACTAGTTCTTGTCAAATCCTAAAGAAGACAAGACATCTATGTCATCTTGCGATGTCCTTAGTGGTCATCATCAATCACGAAACTTCGTCTTTCGATTTCAGGGCATCAATTTGGTATCTACAGCACTTATTTATAATTTTTTCTAACTTCATAGTTGTATACTTCGCATTCAACCTTACTTCTAAATTAGAATTAAGTTTATCTATATCGTATTTTATTACCCAAATGCCAATTAATATACCTTCTTTCTTTCTTCTTGGATTATAAATATCTATCACTATCCAATAACATAAATCAAATACCACAATTTTTGTTTGTAAAAAGCTTACGGCCAACCACATTAGATATATTAACAAAACCGGTAAAACACCATTGGCTGTTACAAGCACAAAAACCGGTACGCTATTCAAATTTAACAATTTAGGCATAACGTTTATATAACGGCTCATAATACAATTTCGATTTCGTTGATGGTAATGTTATTAGAAAATGTTAGAACTGGAAAGCATGAGTGAAAACAGCATAACACGCTCAACAGTGTAATTCACAAACGTGTGGAATGAAAAAGGTTTGTAGATGGTTGTATCCGAGCACAATGACTTTTTTTTTAGGTGAGATATCATCCAATGACTTTACCCGCTCTCTCAAGGAGCGCGACGGCGTGTCATGCGCGTCACCAACTAAAACCCACTCCCCTGTTTCTTCTTTGCCTTCGTTCCAGGACCCCGGGATTCTCTTGCGCACAACCCATGGCCCCAGTGGGCTGTGACTCTGCTGCCCTATGATTTTGCTGATAAGTTCTTGAGGCATGCGCGGAACATTACGCGCTGTCAACGTCTCGGGCTCGGATCGGACGATTACCGGAAAGTAATAAGCACAATGACTACGAAGGTTTTGTTTATGAACTCAGGTATGCATGACTAAGTTCTGGCAACGGCTTCGGTCATGTGAAAGTAGGCTTCTCCATGCAATGTTTGGATCCCAATTTCATCCCCTTAGGGGATGAATTTGGGCAAAAGCTCTCATAATGCCCGCTTACGTCATAAAAGAAATTTTTCAAATTTTACGTTTTTAGACCCTCGTTTAGTCATTTTTAATAGGTTCAGCTGCTTTTTGCTTTACATTATTTCATATAATCACCTCTTTATTGTAAACTCCGAAGTTTGTAAAAAGAAAAGTATGGATTTCTTAATATTTTATGAATAAGATAATTTAACAACAAGGCCCAACAAAAGTTGATACTTTGTAATCTATCAAAGTCCAAAACCAAAAAAAAAGCGTTTGTAATTTTTTCGGTTACTAACGGATTCTACAATTCACCGGTGACATTATATACTTATCTTTATGTATATAATTCTTCTAAAAGTGTATTTATCACCTAACTCTTCCTAAATGGATCGGCTTATTTTGGTGAAGTTTTGTGTGTATATTTGAGTGGATCCCTAGATGGTTTAAAAATATTGCTAGACCCGTTAAGTGGTGCCGCAATGAAGTTCCTATTTTATTTTTTTTTCCAGGACAACATCTCTCGGGAACGCTAGTATAAACATAAATTGCTTTTATATTAACTAAGTTATTTCACTTTTTATTTCTAAATTTCTAGTGAAAGTTTGTTAGCAATGAAGACGAAATTTAATGTGTTGTAAATTAATTCAATGTTTTACGAGCCTTTGTGATGGACGGCGTCTGTTATTATAGTTATTTGAGAGAAAATGAAAAAACTATATTGTGCGGTAAACAATAATTTTGTGAGTTGTTGACGGAGTTGTTTGGCTATTGTAAAATGGCAGTAACAGCAACCTATTATGTGTTTTATGATGCTCTTATGGAGTAAGAAATAAAGAAGATTAGTAACATTTTTGATATAAAAGTTAGTATTGAAGATAAATATACATATTAGTATATTTTTTTAAGCATTTTTATAGGTATTAATTTAGTTTGAGTTATAATTGGTAGTTGTAGATCACCGCAGACTAACCCTTTTTCTAGTAGTTCTTATAGTCTATCCTAAGATTGGTAGATATCGCTGTCAGCAATAAGACTAGATTTAAGTTTCTGTGAAATTATTACTATATATTCACTCTCCTAGAGAGGAGGCCCGAGTCCCAGCAGTGGGAACATTATAAGGCTGATTGTGCTATGTTATTAAGCTATTCTAATAACTTAGGTTAATACAATGACACTATTTACAATAACTAATATATAATAATATATTCATATAACATCAACAATTTTCAGAAATTGGTGAATTTATTCAGATAAATTGCATTCGATTATGATTTCGTACGAATAAAATATTAATATCTTCGGTTTACATTTAGTATTGTCGTTAATTTAAAATATACGAGTGTGAAAGTAATAGATTTATCAAAATAGTTTAATGTTGATGGAGTATTATCAACGACTTGTGATAGGAGATTGGCTGAAAGCTCATAGAGTGCAATTGTATAGATGTTTAAAAGAAACGTTCCACACAGGGGCGGACTTTGAATTTTTTAGGCTCTAGGCTAACACTTCTTGGGGGCCCAACTCATTAATCAATGTTAATGCCATTTTGTCAAAAAGGAAATCTATTTTTCACAGTGTGCTTCTTCGACAATGCTCTATCAAAGTAAAGATGTAATCCCATTAAATGATAAATGATACTTATTTAGCAAATAGGTTTAAAAAAAACATTTACACGTTAATTTTTTCGTCAGCTTAAACTAGATGAGGCCGGTGTTTCCCAGCTGACTACCCTGAGAAGAAACACCGAAACAAACACAGGGGTCAAAGTCTGTTTTAAAAGTTCCTACAGCAAACATGCAATGGTCAAATCACCTGCAGACATTACCTGAGAAATCTCAACTGCTCATGAGTTATTATGACTAACTTGAAAGTATTTAAATATACTTTGGACATCGACGTTGACTGCTTGTAAACCATTGTAATATCCTGCAGCGATTGATGGCGCACTAGATAACCATAAACACGATAGCAAGCGTCTGACATGTTTTATACACTAGGCTAAAGAACAAGGGTAAGATAGTGCTTGACTGCGATCCCATCTGATGGTAAGCAGTAATGCATTTTATTAGATTCTATTCTGTTGGAAACTTTTCATCCCGGCAGTCTATTCCTGTGCGGTAATGTTTAGCTTGCACGCAGGTAAAGCAGCAGGCAAATGCTAGTATTAATACAAGAGCCATTAAACCAAACCATATTTTCA
The DNA here is from genome assembly GCA_958295575.1 of Leucania comma. Lineage (NCBI taxonomy): Eukaryota > Metazoa > Arthropoda > Insecta > Lepidoptera > Noctuidae > Leucania > Leucania comma. The sequence continues at coordinate 2,588,646 of OY282482.1, read as the reverse complement.
GATCACCAAAATTAGCTTACCGACAGGTCACCGTTAAAGCGTATGCGGTAGAAAGTTAATCCAAATAAATGTATGAAAAATTACGGTTAATACTTTCGAAGTTAATGATCGCAAGTTATGACTGTGACTGGTTAAGAAATTGACATTGGTATTCAGGATGGTAGGTTGTGCGGTTCACCTGAATTTTTAAACCTAATATACTGTCATTTTTTTGAAGTTACTCATTTTTAAACTTAATTATTTTTTTGCCAACCCGTACTGGGCCCCTGTCGTAGGTAATCACGGCCCATTCGCTCTCCTAGCAAAGACGCGTACGTCCCTGTAGTGGGAACATTAAAAGTCTGCACCTACTTAAAAAAAAAAAATATATATATATATTATTGAAACTTCATGCAACACAAACTTACAAAGTCGGACTTAGTTATTTTCACGTGGAGAGATAAAATCGCAGATGTAAAAATAATATTATGAAAACTGAACTTTATTGATACGCGAATAACTTTTCTTTGTAATCCGTACTAGTACGTAAATTGCGAAGGTAAATTGTAAAAGTACTTTTCAAATACTTGACAGATAGAGATCATTAACATTCTTTTATTTGAATCGCATTGTACTCGTAGATGTTTGCTTACTTGCAATATTCTTTTATTGCAAGTTTTAAGATAAAAATCCAAGAGCGCTAAGCCACTATGAGCTTAAGATTATCTAAGATGCATCAAGTTCGATACCTCTAACGGCAAAAAGTATGTACGTGCACATATCCACCAACATACACTAGCAAGATAATTTCAAATCATTCGGAACGAACGACTTTTGTCGAAGTTTTCCGAAGTGTGCCGAACCGTTTCGACTTTCGAGCCGAACGAATTAAGTAGCTTCGTTATGGTCCGTCCCTAAAGTGAGATGGTAGTAACACATTGACATAGTTAACAAGTTACAAGGTCATTGTTAAGAATGATTCGTCATACTTGTTGAAGGGCCGGGAGAAAATTGTTAATTTCTTTTGTGTAAAGATGTGTTTGTGCCCTTTGAATTAAAATTATTGGATTAGGGCTGAAACAGATATAACCGCGGTGCGGTGCTAAAATCGGCCGTGCCGCCCGTCGCAAAGCGGAAATTTGCGGTGTGCAACGCGGCGCGAATATCATAGCATGGATGACATTGAATGGATATAATCAGTATCTTCTTTGTCGTTTATTTAAAATAAAATAATGTCCTCTTAATAACAAGTAAGCACAAGTTTATTACGATCCATGGCAGAGAAACGTCTATTCACACTAAAAAATCTCATCTAACTAGTTATCCCTGTAGAATACGGCGACGCGAAAAAGAGCGGCGGGCGGCACTGACGATTTTAGCGATGCGGCGCCGCAACGCGGTTATGCGTTTCGATTTCGGCCCTAAATCCAGAATAAAATCAGACATTAATGTCGACCAAATACAAATTTTCTGACATATGACAAGTTTGTAAAGATTCACCAGGTCATGGAAATTTTAAAGTCGCCCTAGTATGACAATTGTTTCGTAAGCGAATGGTGTCCGAACGAAGCACATTGTTTGAATGGGACATAAACCAGACTATTTTAATTTTTACTTTTGCTTGATTTTCTTTCGGTTGAAAATCATCAAATGACATTACCCGTTCTAAGATGGAGCAAGAGGGTATGTCAGACTTTTACAAAATAAAACCCTTCTTGTTCTTCAGCTGCCCTTTGCGTTCTAGGGACACGGTAGATATCTCTTTCAAACATTCCTGTAAAGGAACAAAGGTGGGTTTTAGTCAGAAAAACTCCAACAATCCACCCAGAGTGGAAGTTGCCGAAAAAAGGTTGTCTCTACATCTTTAGTTCACCTAGAGCAGGAGAAGTAATTTGCTGATTTCCTGTGCCAAAAAAAACCTAAGTAGTTCCTAAAACAGAGCAAACATGAAACATCTGTACCTGTCAAACTCATTGACAAGTCCTCACTCAAAAGAACTTGTAAACCGCGCATCAATACACACATTAATACATAATTAATAATTATTGAAACGTTCTCGCAAATTCATACCATTAAAATTTTCTCACATGCTAATTTTGCACACGCAAGCCTTATTAGACTGAGTAATGTTTTTAATAAGATACTTGTTAGTTACCAAAGCAGACGGCGCTATTCATAATTACTGTAATTTAGTGACACTGCGCTAGATTAAACTGACATTTATACCTGGATGTATGACACTACATGTTATTAACGCTAAGCATGGGTAAACATTATTACTCAGTCAGTTGATTAACGGCTTTTACTTTAGGACCAGTCATAAATATATTTCTATGGGTCTAGACAACGTGGTAAGCGACATCATCGCATTTATAAACTCTCACCTTTAACCCTTTGAATACCGTAAGTAATAGGAGACACAATAGAAAGACACTGGTGTCCGCTTGGGGCTTGAATAATGACCAGGTTCTACTGATTTTGAACTTTTAACCACTAGAAATCCACGAATATAGAAGAAAAGTATAAAAAAATACTTTATTAAAATTGACTATAATATGGCCTAGCGCCGGGCAAAAAACCAAATCTATAAATTAGTTGGTTCGATAAAAAAAAAATCACGAATCGGACCCTAATTTTCGATTTCAAACCTGTTTTTTATCTACAAGATTACGTTACTAAAATTTTTAAAAATTACAAAAAATAAATAAAGATTATTATTTAAAAGCGCCTTGCAAAAACAAAAATATGATTGAATAGTTATTGTTTATATATAAAAATAAAACCACTGTTTTGGGGCCGCGATGAAAAACCCCATTTTCCCCATCAAAAGAAAAACACCATCGAAATCAACAAGTACCTGATTCTTGTTGAATCTTTTTTATCGTCTTATCCATGAGTTTCACATCATATTATACAGTCGCTGCCGTTATAAACAGTGTGAAACATGAATTGGGTATTTTCCATGTTTGTACAATATTCTAGACTAAAAAGAAATCTTTGTTTAGAACAGCATCACAGTAGCTTAATAAATGATGCAGCAATTAGCATTTCAAATATTTGTAAAAGGAAGATTGGGGGCGTGGCGCGAATAATATCTCACTATTTCTTTTGGCACAGAACAGAAGATATGGGGCCATTCAAATATTACGTGTGCTTACAGAGGGGTGTAGCCTTTGCTTTGCTTATTTTTGATGACACGGGGGATGGGGTGATCTGGATGGTGATTACGTCAGCAGTTCCTAATTTTTTAGTTTTCTAAAAGAACGATGATTATTTTCCAAAATCAACCTTCTTTATGGTAGGTAAAACCATCCAATGACAAATCCGGCGGGATTTGTCATTGGATGATTTTACTACCTCCCGCTCCGCCCAAGGGCGCTTGGGCGGAGCGGGAGATAGTGTCAGACTCTTACTGACTAAAAACTTACCCCGTTCCTTCGTTGCCTATCATACCGGGGCTGAGCCTTGAAAATGGCCCTTGACCCCAACTGGCTTCGACCCTGGCTGCCTGCGGCTAGCAGTGAAAATGGGTCTTAACAGACGAATAACAAAGTGATGCCATAAGGGCATTTCGACCCTAAGGGTTCTTGCCGACTTAGGTACGGAAACTTATCTAAAAATTACGTTCACGAATGCTTCACTAACCGCCATTGTTTGTATGATAGCGCGTAGATTGCCAATATCATTGGATTCATCTATATAAGACGTTAATATACTAATTATTTACTCAAGCCTCAAGTGAATACCGGCGTTCGCACACCTATTGTCTTTCTATTGTGTCTCTAATTACGGTATTCAAAAGATTAACTGTACAATTTAGATGTGACTAATTGTATTAAAAATCATCAACTCATATTATATGGAGAGTTTATAAACTGGTTAGACAGATTACAAACTTACAGTATCCACAATAACCTGGAGACACTAATAAACACGTGGGTAGGAATTTATCCTCACTGGTGGCTGTCATCACTTCTATGCTTACCACACTTCGTAAGTATATGGTTGGCCTATCATTGCACACTCAAATACACCACAATTATAAGTAGAACCGTGGAACACAAGTTACATTATGAGTACAGACCAATACAAAAGTGTTTCAACACGTTACGTTTAATTAATTTCGGTATTTATTGGGCAGCACCCGGAAAAGTTTATTCAGGAACAACATTTAAAGCGGCGTCTAAAGGAAATTGTTAGGCCTGAAGCCACAAAAGAGAGATATTACAGAAGACAATCTACATACAAAGCGCGCTTGAGCAACGCACACATAGACACCGCTCACGGACACATTATATCTTCCGTGGTAAACCAGTGCTCGATCACAGAGTACTTTTTCTAGTGAGCGCCGAGCGTAGGTATAAAAAGTGAATACATACATGAGATTGAATTCTGCGCCATCTATTTTGTGCTTAAGCCTTCTTCATTACACTTCATTCTCGATCCTCGGCTGCTCTTGCTACCTTGCGAAGATCGTGGTAGGTAACGCTTACACTGATACTGCCTCGAATTTCGCAAATTCACGGTTTACAGTCTCAAAATTAACATATCCACGTCATCGGATCTATGGTTGTGAAATTATCAAATAACTTCACCCACTGGGTGGAACAAGAGGGAGTGTCAGAATTTTATTGACTAAAATCCACCTCGTGATCCTACAGCAAGCAGCTAGCAGAGCAGCAGTTCCAGGGCCATGGTGACTCTTTCAAACAATCCCGTAGCTTTGGCAGGTGTCAGCAATGCTGACAGCTCTTGGAGGTGTGCGCGAAACACAACTCACCGTCGACTCAGACGGCGAGCTACTCATAGCTCGCCGTCCGCAAGCCCGCGGTCCGCTGCCGCCTTAGCTTGCTAATTTGGTCAACTATGACAACTATTCTAATTCTTTAATTACGTTATTCCAAATTAATATATAATGTGATATTCAAATAACAAATTAATTAAATGCGTTACTCACATTTAGATTCACAATTTGGATTAGTGTATGGAATAATTTTCTGTTCGTTTTAATTATTTTTTTATGTAATTTCCTTTCATGGTAATTATTGAAAAAAAAATTTAACTCATAAATAACTCAATAATAATTACAGCTTCCCGTACGACCAAAAAATGTTCTGTATTACATAAAGTTTAAAATGCCTCTCCGCTGTAGCGACTGATACAGTTAATGTCATTTTTACACTTAAATTTTATTTCAACATAGGTTTTTTTAAGGAAATAAGGTCAACTTTCAATAACCGGGTCTCAAGTAATGCCGCCACATCTACCTTAACCTGCTTAAAACAGAAACAAAAGAAGTGCGAACAATGCCATCACCGTAAGCGTTCTGGACTCGACAGTACTCACACGTACGCACGGCCGTGCGCTGCACTTCCTACTAGGAACTAATCGCTCGCTCCTAATCCGTTACATGCTGGTGATTGATGCTCACATCTAGACCACTGCGTTAGTAGACATTCAGACTAGTAATTAGAGCCTGGAATGAGAGTACTGATTAATGATATTTATTTCTCAGATAGGTTTTAAAAAACACTTTTACACGTCAATTTTCAATTTAAATCGTCAATCTAAACTACTTACACGGGGTGAAAACCTCTTTTAAAGTATATTCAGCAAACATATATGATCAAATCTCAAGAGAACTATGGAGATGAGTGTCTGATATGATCTTTTGAGGTAGTCTAACAAATGCCTGCACTGACTGGACAGGTCCACACCTGTCCAGTCAGTGCAGGCATTTGTTAGTCTGTGTAAAGCTCATCTCAGGACTACTAAGGAGCTCAATGACTTGACGAACAATACCAGGAAAATGACATTAGGGTAGGCTGCAGAAAATACTCCAATTGGATGGTAAATTTTAAACAATACATTTTGTTCATGAATTATTTTGTTTTGTACTAGCGATACTGGCGACCACATACCAGAAGACGCAGTGTTGGAAGTCCTCCCACAAGATGGTCAGATGTCCTGGTGAGAGTCGCGGGAATTTGATAAAAACGAAACGCACAGGATCAATCGTTATGGCGACCTTTGAGGGAGAGCTATGTCCAACAGTCATTGATCTCATATATATATGCCAACAGTGCACGTCTTTCGGCTGAAATCTTGATGATGAATTATTTTAACTTTTGTTTCTTCTAGTTTTTTCATTCAAACGCGTTTGTGTGTCTCTGCAAAAAGCATTAGCTGCCTTATAATGTCCCCACTGCTGGGCTTTCGAGTCTTTTGTCGAGTTCTGATCGCAATTTTCATTCAATAAAACTTAAATGTAACCTAGAATGTTTTTTTAATATGTTTTATCCAAATAGTTCCAAATAATACTCTTTTTTATGCACCAATTTTTTAAACAGTTTTTTTTTTAATGAAATAGCTACTTTTACAACCAAGACAAGATTAAGCCTATGAGAAGACATTAGAAATCGGTCAACAACAGTAAAAGTAAATGTAACTAGCAAATGTTCTAGATCACACGTCTCTACATCTGCTAACCAGCATCCTTTACATTTATTATCCGTTCCAATCTCAAGGCAGATGACAGAGCGAAGGGTACTTTCGAATATGACGACCTTCAGTTCAGAGCTTTTTAGCGTAATTACAAAAATTCATGTGCGGAATACTTTTTGTTACATTTCTTGTTATATTTGTTGAATTTCAAGCCTCATTCATGATACTAACACCCGGTTTCCTAAAGCCCCATCAACGTAAAAATTAACGAATTAGATGTCATATCTCTTGTCAAGTATCAATTGAGGTTCTCAAAGCATGATTAGCTACTTTGATTTGATGATTTTGTTAATAAACAACGTTGTCAAATTGAATGATAATCTGAAATATCTAACCAATGTCACCATTTTCTTTTTTTGTTATTGTTGATAGGCTCGCGTTTGACCACTATCTCACCTGATGAAAAGCGAAGATGTGGCCGACGATGGAGCACGCTTGCCTAGAAGTAACCTATTCACTCTTGACTTTAAGACCCCTAGGTTATAGCTATCAGGAAACACTGACTCTGGCAGGAAATTCCACTCCTTAGCTGTACGCATAATGAATGTGTTCCCAAAACGCTTTGTATGTATGGGAGGAATCTCCACCATGAACATAATTAAAAACAATCGTCATTTCAAATCAAAATTATCATAGATCAGTTAATTTTTTGCTAACCATCGTTTTAGCAACCCAAATTGCTTTGACATAGCTGTCAATTTAACAGTTAGTGTTAGTTGAATGACAGTTTGATCGGCCTTTCAGAAACTCGGTGTAAGAGTGGCAGCCAATGCATAAATCTTAATAAACTAGTGTGCTTCACCATCAACAATTGCATCACTGCTTGCCATCAGGTTGGATCGCAGTCAGTCAAGCACTAGTCTATATTATTTAAAAAAATCTGTAGGCTGCAATTCTCTCTAGTCATAAAATTTAAAGGAGTGGTATCTCATGAATAATGCCTAAAAAACAAAAAGAGATAGACTCAAAATTTAACCAAAAACATATTGCATAAGACACTTAAATAATATATTAGTCTACCTACACATTATCAAGAATGTTTAAACACTTTTTATGAGTGCCAAGCCTATATCCATTCACTAATTAATGATTCAAGAAAAATTACGACATTTTTGTTTTTTAACCATTGCCTATGTCTTGATAAATAGTTGAAAACGGCGCCTAAAGCGCTGTCACTTTAGGCCCAGCGCACACCGCTGGAGGCGCGGCGGAGCGCATTTCCTTGAAACGCGCGGGCGGATTCCGCGGGCTTCGAGCGGCGCCAAGAGCCCTTGAGAGCCTTCGAGCGCAGAGGAGCGCGGCGGCGCGTAGCTACTCCGAGCGCAGCCATGTCACTTAGTGCTAATCGATACTAGTTAAAACTCTCGAGCCGCGCGCGGAGCAATGCAGCTTAGCGCAGAGCAGCGCAGCGGAGCGCAGAGCAGTATGGCGGCGACTGGAGCACTCGCGCGCATGCTCTTCTAGTAGCCTGAAGGCGCTCCGAGCACCGCATGCGAATTTATTCTTTTGTAGACCGTATGTCAAGGTAGTTAAGGTTTATATTAATTTGTTGTCTTCAATTGCGCTCCGCCGTGCCTCCAGCGGTGTGCGCTGGGCATTAGGACTGCACACAATAGAAAAATATGTGCAAAGACCTTAGACTAAATCAAAACTGCGGAGGATAGGTGAATTGCCTCTGTCGCGTGGATGGCTGAAATTATGCCTATATGGCACGATTTCACATCGGTTGCGACGACCACACACATTCGGCGGCTAACGCTATTCGCTCGCACGATAGCACCGATTCTTATCTTTGTCCTTGTTTACAGGTAGTGTAGATGTGTAAGTTTCGAGTCCAGGTTTTCTGTTTGCGATGTTAGCGCGTAATTTTCCTTATAATATATCAATGGCAAAGACGCAATGCTTGTAAATTGCGATTTATTAAAAATCTACAGATTCGATTATAAAATTAAAAAATTATAACGGTAAAACATTTCTTGTAGAATAATCTGCCAATCAGAATGATTGCATGTGTATTAGTCATTTAGTCCGTCTTTTAATTAATTATTTCCCAAGAGGACGCCAGCGTCCGCACACCTATTGTCTTTCTATTGTGTCTCTAATTACGGTATTCAACAGGTTCGATAAAAGTAATTTTAACTATCTGTATTATGTTCTAAACATACTATCTATTTACCATTTATCCTAAGAAATAACATATTTTTAAATTTTTCTGATTTTGTTTACTGCAATTGTTCATTTACTTTTGTGCATTTTAGCACTCGCGATTAACTCCTGTAATAAATAATCCTAAACTTTCTCGAGTTTTCATTTGCAGTACAATAAAAATGTTTTATCTAAGTCTAGGTAGTTAAAATTACCATATATCTGCTGTTAAAAAACATTTGATTGTTTTAATATTCCGTGATAGTAGGCGCCGAAACAGATACATAATGATTAGATAATTTACAAGAATTTTTACTTAAATGTTTTACAAAACTTGAAATTGACGTAAGAGTCCATAATTATACGAATTCTTATGTTTTAACGAGCCTATCGAAAGTTAATAAAAAGGTACCTTAATATACTCGTAGTCAAAACTACAGCCTGTGTAACTGTAGCGACATCTATGTCGGCACAAATGAACTAATTCTGCATCGCGCAAGTAACATTCTCCGCGCGATTTAAACATGTAGAACAGCCCGAAATCATGTATCGGCCACCAGATATTACACCTGTCTGGTCGGAGGATCCTCCCTTTCCAAAGGAGGTATGTGGGACTTTAGTCTCTGTTCCGCATACCTCCACATAACTTATATATTATTTTTATACAGAGAAACAAAAATTTCGCAAATATAAATAAGTTGTTTGATAACCATTTTTTGTTTCAGTAGGAGGTCAGCAAATGACCGCTCTTGGTGAGAAATAAAGTGTCAGACTTTAACTGACTAAATACCACTTGTGTTTCTTCAGTAGCCTTTTTGTTCCAAAAGAGACTCTGATGATTTAAAAGAGTGTCCATGGAGTTTCTTGCACATTCTTCTCCATAGATATCTACGTTTTGGAACGTGCTATTTAGTTTCACGTTTTTGACGACATTTTGACAATTCAAAAGTGCCTGTAAATCTCGTCTCTTGTCTATTTGTAATAAACATTTCTGATTTCTGTCGAACGTTGTTTCTTAGTCATAACATTCAACACTACCTTACTTCTTTAAGCTAAGCAACTTAACTTATAGCAAGACGTCATTAACATTCTAATTATTCTTACACACCCTCTAACACACATACACTCATAATTTCATTACATACACCTAGAGGACATCTACTCTTCATTTCGTCGGTTATTTAAAATTCCTATATTTATATTAAAAGAAACATTTAAGGTACTGCGTGCTGAAATACAGGCACCTAGCCCAGTTCGGCAGTAGATGCAAAATTAAGCAATTGTAACTATCTCGTGAGAAAATCTAAATCGTTTATAAACAAATCGTATTAATATGTATTTTTCAGATGACAAGTCACTTGATTGAACCTTACGCCTGTGATCTATAGATTTTTCAATCCATTTCCTAGCATTACGCTCACATTACGCGTAATCTGTAACTGGTACACCGACGGGGAGATCCAACGGAAAGTATTAATTTCCGACGTCGTAGAAAGCTAAGACTCGATTGAACACTGGAATATAGATTATCCGAGATAACATCGCGACTGGGTAAACAAACGTGTCTAATTTAAAACAGGAACCGCGCTTAATCGACTTACTGACCATTTGAACACAATATATTTGAATTTCGAACACCGTGTCCGAATTGACACCTTTTTATATTCTGTTTTTTTTTAAAATTTACACGTAAAAAAGCGTTAACAAAACTATTTTGCGCTGGATTTAAGGCGACAGCTTCAAGTATATTTTTATTTTCTAATATGATGTTTTAAAACTTTTTTATCTGACTGTACTAAACAGCTTCAATAAAATTAAAGGTGTCCGAATGGTCAGTGAAAAAATATTGAAAATAAAATATGTCGATCCGGACACTGTGAATATGTTGTGTCCCAATCAATAAGTCGCCTAATCAACAGTTCGAAATTTAAACGATAAAAATCAGTTGAAACATCAAAAACGTTGAAAGTAACAACATACAAAACGATAGTGAAATGACTGGCCACAAAAAAAGTTCCATAATGATCTATTGTGAACCAAAAATGCAAGGAGGTTTTAAATCTTGTTAGCGCGACCTTAGACCTTCACTTTCGCTGGCACTAAACAAAAAAAATAACAATAAAACTTCCGCATCGTCATTGCGAACTTGAAAACAAAATAAAGAAAGGCTGAATGGACTTGAATCCTTAGCCGCTCTTCTGTCAAAAATCTGACAGTGACAATTGAATGACGTGTCAGAACGAAATTGGCGCGCTACCACTATTGTTGGAAGGAGAAATTGCAAATACGATCTGGTTTTGACTAAGACAACAATTGTTGCTCTGTTACTACAAGCAGCATGTTTTGACCACTGTTTTAACGTGCTTGACCTAAAATATAAGTGTCATTTAACTGGTAACATTGTTGAACAACGAGCTAGCCGCTAAAATTTACAGCTTATGATAAAAGTAGGTCAAATACTTAACAAAACTTTTGTGGGAGGTCAAATGCGAGCTTACCTGGTAATTGAGGATGGTACTGTGGTTAAAAAACTACTACGATAAACAAATGAAGAGCTAACTGAGCTGTTATTAAAAATTAGTAAACACCCGGGTAAAAACCCAGTTAAGCATGAAAATCGTAAGCATAAACCGCCTTCTAATGTTCCCACTGCTGGGACTCAAGCCTCCCCTCTTGAATAGGGAATGGGCCGTAATCCACCACGTGGGCCCAGTGCGGATTGGTGGATGTGACATGTCTTCGCATTTGTGGTTTTATGACATGTCGGTTTCCTCACGATGTTTTCCTTCACCGTTTTGAGAGCAGTGGTGATAAAATTACACAAAACAAACGTGCAAGAGAGAAAGAGAATTGGAGCTATACAACCTATATAGCTCAATCCCTTCAACAATTCAGTTTAGGTCGTCAAATAGATGGCATTAAAAGTTCGTGGTAGGGCCTCAGTGTCCCAAAATTTGCGATTCTAGACCAAACCAGTTTTCCTTACAAGGTTCACCCACACTATCCCGTTACCACATCAGCCTACAGACAGTGAGAAATCTGGCATTCTAATGACGACTGTGCAAGAGATGAATATATGGAAACACTAAAGCATAATTGCATATTGAACGCGATTTAATTTGCAATACGAATGATGGCTGCCGTTCCGTACAACAGCTTCCACGCAGTGTTGAGCAAGATATTATATGAATATTTTCTTATTTCCGCAGTGCTTTAAAAAATTCCCTTTATTGCTCACATCAGCCATCATTGATGAGCAGTAGTGGCCGATTGGTAATAGACTCAACTTACAAGACAAACGAAGATTGAAATTTCATCAAACTTTAACGTATAAAATGATCTGGCCAGTTTTAATTAACCATAATATCATGAAGTGACCAATTTCTAAGATCTGGCCACGACTTAAACAACTTTATTTTTAGTATATGCGAAACCAGACGTGTCTAATATTTAGGCGGGAGGTCGCCCTCTTCTCCCTGGTCGTTTGGGGTTATTTAGGACCTTTTTGACTGGTAAGTCGTCATTTCGTTTAAGGATATGACCGTCCTGCCCCCCTAGCCAAGTTACAATCTTTTCGCTTTGCGCTAACGCTTTGAGTTGGCCACGCCCCTAACTTCTTTGTTCGAACAAACGAATTGGGGGCGTGGCCAACTCCAAGCGTTAACGCAAAACGAAATGATGGTAACTTGGCTAAGGGGGCTGTAAATCGGTGACGAAAACATCGTGAAGAAACTGATATATCCTAGAGCCAAAAAATCGAAGACATGTGACATCCACCAAACCGCACTAGACCCGCGTGGTGGATTACGGCCCATTCCCTCTCCTAAAGAGGAGGTCTGAGTACCAGCAGTGGGAACATTATAAGGACGTAGTTAAACAGATAGGACACAATCCACATTAAGTCAAGTATAGATCGAGTTCTTTCTGCTTAATTAAAAGACTGATTAAACTATATTATGCTAAACTATATTATGCTATGTTAACATTATTAAGTAAACTGCGTGGCGGCAGCAACAGCATCCTTACAATGATAGCCTGTAAGTTTGACTGCCCTCTGGTGTGAATCTTTACCCAGAAGACTTAAGACGCTTTTAGTTATTAATTACTAACATAGTATTTTAAGATCATACTAACAATTTTCTTATAATTAATGGACCACTGAGATGTCTGATTTAAATGAATAAATAATTAAATAAACTTCGCTAGAGTAGTTTTAAATACAATTACTTGCACATGCAATTTATAAAACTTCTAACAACTTAAAAGTCTAGAAACGGTAGCTGCCAACAGCATTTTGACACTAATTATGGGTAGGTTAAAATCAATTACGAACCGCAAGTCAGCGTCGCAAAAAAACTAGTACGACCAGTACCTCTACCATGAATTTTAAGCAATAGTATTCGTCGCTACTCGATATCGACGCCGTAAATATTTTGTATGGCAAATTTTGCAGCGCCTCTAGCGGTCACTTGCAGAACAAAAATTTGCCATACAAAATATTTACGGCGTCGATATCGAGTAGCGACGAATACTATTGCTTAAAACTCATGGTAGAGGTACTGAATGTATTGGCTTTGCTGATAAAAAAGCATAATTTGCTGCTTAGGAGCGAGTGGCGGACGTATGTGGATGCTTGGCAATACGGCTTAGGTATTCACGTTGCGTTCATTAAGTACACTTCTTTTAGAGTATTCAAGTTAATAGCCACGATATTTTTGTTCTAATCGCAGTGATATACACCGTTAAATTTTGGTCGTTTTAATCCCGTGGAGGGTCGATCGCCATTTTGGTTCAACTAGCATGCCGCGTATTGTGCCCCTCTCACCCAAAATAAAACTGATTCACAGCCGTACTTTCCATTCCTTGGTACGTTATTTCGGTAATAATTTAACGGCATACGCGAGCAGTATGGTCTAAGAGCATTTACTTCAAGTGGGTCATCGCGTGTGCTGGCCATGATCAGCACAGTTATATCGATCAACCGCTATAGAATGACGTTATGTACCTTTTATGATTTTAGTCGCGGAATTCTAGAGCTTTTACAGATATTTTGGCATATCCAATGAATTATAATCTTATACATAAGTACTTATAAAGGCGTAAATAATTACATAATGTATGTCTGTTTAGTATAGGTATTTTCACGTTATGCAAAAACCGCTGAACCAAATCAAAAGGTAGGAAATCATTCAATGACTTCTTCCGCGCAATGGAGAGCGTCTCAGGCTTTTACTGACTAAAACCACATCTACGTTCCTGCATTGCCATGCGTTCCAGGACTCCCGGTTTCTCTTTTGGAAGCAAACCCATGGCCCCAGTAGGCTTCGGCCCTGCTGGGCTCTTACGGTTTTGCTGACATCTCTTTAAGGCGCGCCTGGGACACTACGCGCTGTCGATGACTCGGGCTCAGTCTGGTGAGTTACGGGACCACCTACCCATTGCTCGGCGTCCGCAAGGCCACGCCTACAGTGGCTGGAAATCGGTCTCAGGAGCCCGGCTGGCTGGGGAGTGAGGAAGTTCCTTACACGTACGTCCGCCTCCTTAGTAAGCATTACTACTTCGCAGTAGTAGCGACTGCCTGCCATGATCATGGCTTGAACCAGGACCTGGTTTGGATTAGATATGGATTGTACTTTGTAGACGGTCGGTGAATATATTTGACCCCTGAGTTTGTTTCGGTGTTTCTTCTCAGGGTAGTCAGCTAGGAAACACCGGCCTCATCTAGTTTAAACTGACGAAAAGAAAATATTGACGTGTAAAAGTGTTTTTTAAAGCCTAATAGCATAATAAATACAATTTATAAATATAACAGTTTTCATTGATATAATGCGCTAGTAGAGACGATCTAAAAATTTGTGTGTTTTTCTCCGCATATCATTTTATTTGGTTTCCATACTTTTATCATGGGATTGATTAAAAATTATCTGTCTATTAGAGTGGATTAATAATTTTATTATACTCAGCCAATCGTACATTGACATTCAAAGCAAAATTTTAGCTCAACCGGTTACAGATTTTATTTTTAAAATCAGTCTCAAGAATCGACCCATACACTAACTAACAAGGCAAGTCAAACAAAAGCTTGGAAATAAATCAGAAATTCTCTGGGATATTTCAGCTCTTCAGTCATAAAATTCATTTTTATCGCCTAAACCGCAATTTCTCTAATATTTTAAGTGCAACAAATAAACTTTACACATTACTTTGTTTAACCATAACTGTATCGACAACAGCTTTTAGTACGACTTAGGGCTCAAACACACGAGCGGCCATGTTTCCAACGGCAGCGATAACTGCAGCCGTCGACACGTCGGCAGCAACTATTGACGCTCGACGGTGGCTGTCGACATTCCACCAAATGAAGATTAGCGGCAGCTGTGTCGGCGTCGTGTGTGTCAAGGGTCACTATTGTCGTGCTCAACTCAGCCCCCAAGCCAAGTTACGATCGTTTTGCTAAGCGTGAACGCTTGGAGTTGTCCACGCCTCCAATTCCTTTGTTCTGACATCATCTCAACGCTCAGTTACGTGGTCACGTGATCCCATCAATATTTAAAAAAGGTCACAATTTGGACACTACTGACGCTAAGTACAATACAGGTCGGCAAGTCGAAGCGGGCATTAGGTGCCAGGGTACAGCTGGATCCGGGAGCAAAACAACCCGTCAGTGGCCCAGATTGCCCGGTGACCATGTGTTTGTGTGAACAATCAGGTAACATAACAAGCTGATAACTTTGTGATTTTTCATGATACAGTTATAAAATGTACATAGATTCTTTGCCTAAAAACAGTAGACATTTGTTTCGGGTCGCATATACTAAAAATAAGGTTGTATATGTCGACAGCTGCCGCCACCCCCTTGTCGACAGCTGCAGTTACCATCATTGGCAACATCCCGCTCGTGTGTCAGTGTGATCAGCTCTTAGAATACGACGACGTAAATAACCAAAGAGAACCAATAAACAGGCTTTCTCGATCGCACCTAACTTTCTCAGTTACCAACCATTACTGACCTTGCTTTGAAACAAAGTATTAATTCGTATACTCACGCACGTTACGGTAAAGCTCACGCACTTTTAAAATGAGTTTGTATTTTTTATCGATAGTTTGAAAGCTATTGAAGGTACATCACTATCATTTTCGTTGTAAATTGATATTTTTATTGTGTAAAACTATTGTGTTGATGTCTAACATGAACACAAATGAGATAATTTAACTCAATTTCATCACATAGGCTTATTTACATAGGCACTTATAAAACGTCAGAAGATAGTTCACCGTTCCAAGTGGTCGATTTAAATTCATGACGTAAAGCTGGATACCAATATAATAAAGCGTATAAGTGTTTTATTGTTTGTTTAAACGCGATACTCTCTGGAACTACCGATCGCATTCATTCGAATAGGCTACATAAGTGTGTGAGAGCAGTGGTGGCCAAGCGCGACTTGTAGGACGCGAGTTCAAACCCAGCCAGGCGCATTACTTTGTGCAATTTATTTCAGCATCACTGCTCTTAAAATGGTGAAGGAAAACATCGTAATCAGCATGTCCTAGAATCAAAAATTCGAAGACATATGACATCCACCAACCCGCACTGGGCCCGCGTGGTGGATTACGGCCCATTCCCTCTCCTAGAGAGGAGGCCTGAGTCCCAGCAGTGCGAAAATTAAAAAGCTGTTTATACTATGTTATGCTAGTCATCGCGCTATAACCCACGGGAGCGAAGCAGCAATCAAAGGCGCGAGTTAATCCGTGGGGACCGAGCAACTGAAGGAACACACATGGATTTAGTCAGTAAAAGTCTACCATTCTCACTTCACTCAAAACTGGAGAAGGTGTTTGAAGCTTTTCCAATTCATACGACCAGCATTTTCCAAGCATTTTATAGTCAACTAATATTACATATTTCAAAAATCACAATCGAAAATTCTTCTACTTATTATAAAACTGTACAAATTCGAAACTTATCTCGTGACCCACGGTGTTGCAAAAGCACAAGTCACTCTGAAAGTAGGGTGAGCAGCAAAACGTATTCACTGTCACTGCTTTTACTGTCGGAGACCATAATGACTGTTGAATTTCACAACGATATTTAATTTATTTATGTCGATTGAATCTTGAAACAGTTGATTCTCAAAGTAAAGCATCGTTGTTCCTGTCGAGGACGTTCCGATGATGAATGACCAGGGATAGCGGTTCCTCCTAAAGAAAATCGATTCTTGAATCGATTCAAATCGAAGTCTAAAGAATCGATTCAATAAAAACGATTAACTAAAGATCGGACGTTTCGAGGATGGATGACTAGGATAACTGTTTATCCTAAAGAAGATCGATTTCTGAATCAAATAGAATCAAGATTTAAATAATCGGTTCAATGCAAGATCAATTTCCTAAAAATCGATCAGTTGGTGCAGGTGCTGATTCAAACGTACGGTATAGATGGCTTCATGAATGACAATTACAAGGTGGACCGATGACCTGATGAAGGTTACAAGAATCCGATGGATTCAAGATGCACTGGACAGGTCGTTGTGGCGACGCTTAAAGCAGGCCTTAAGCATGGACCAGACGGATGGAATACAGTCTAAAGAGATGTAACCTTGGCGGGAACTAACCAAGCCAACCATTGCGTTGATTGTCGGTTTGGATTACATCTGCTGTATACACCGTTAAATTTTAGTCGTTTTAATCCCGTGGAGGATCGATTCAGTACATGAAACACTATCGATTTGTAAAGACAAAATTAAAAAATAAAATGTACAGAATCGACCCTCCACGGGATTAAAACGACCAAAATTTAACCTAGCAAAGTCACCTCTGCTGGAACGCTGGATTGCAACCGTCTGGTGCATGCTAAGCCCAGCAGTGGCTGCTTCAGGCTTTTTCGGCTGAAATAATGATGAAGAGTTTTTTTAATATCTTAATTATGCTTAGGTGCATGTTTTGTGAAACTATTTATTTGTATATCTATGTAACTATAAACTACAGATAAGTAACCATAATATGCTACGATCCTTACATATCTAATCTGCTTGTATCTTGTTTGTGTTTATTTATTTTTCTTATAGACTCTGTAACTAAACAAAAGAACAGAAAAAAAACTCACACCATAAATGTTGTGGAAGCCTTTAAAATAAGACAATTGCGCAAATTAGTTGAATAAGACTGGTTGTATGAAAGTAGACCTAGCTTTGAAACTAGGCCGTGATTCGCAGGCAAACGTTACTGGTTTAAACGTGGCTTGTGTATGTATAGCAGCTTGTAGTGTCATAATAACATCATGATTTTGTTAAACTAACTTCACTTCAAACAACGCCCAGCCCAGAATTAAAACGTTGAAATTTTGCACAGAGGTCAGAAATTTTGAACTTATGAAAAACAAGTAACGACCGCCGAAATTATAATGTTTTTTAGTTACCACTTGTGAAAAAATCATCTTCCTTTTTCGCCCCTTTTACAAGTTTCATTACCAGAAATAAAGATATAATGTTGTGTGTCTTTGTGGCTACTTTTGTTTTAGATTCTGCAGACTTCGCTCTACACGCCAGCTAGTTCTCTTAGATACCAACGAGCATTTTTAGATCTTACAAGCAAAGCAGCGGAGTGAATAATGCTTGTAATAATATATCAATTGAATGAACTAAAATCGTGACATTGAGTAAATTGATAGTTACGTCATATCAGGCCTAAAAATATATTTTATCTATTGAAGTTTTGCCATACCATTTTTGTCAGATAGCATAGTACGGCGTCGGAACGCGACTCGCGACGATGTGGCCACTTGCAATATTCTTCGTAACTTATATATTTACTCAATCACAATGTATACAAAATGTGCTTGAGGAAAGAAAAGATCTCCTCGAAAGAGAACTTGCAATGATGGTCGGAAACGGAATAAAACTAAGTGACAGTGAACTCAAGGCAAACGAAATCATCATGAACCTTAAACATGAAGCGATTAACTACGGTTTTATATATCCAAATCAGTTTAACGTATCGAAGCACTTCTTCGAATATAAGGATGAGGTGATGAAGACAAAGTTATTTCAGATACTACAGAGCATGCCGAAGGGTGCAGTCCTCCATGCTCACGACATTGGATTATTGAGCCCAGACTACGTGCTGGCTTTGACTTACTGGGAGGACCTCTGGGTTTGTTGGACACAAGACAAATCAAACATAGAATTTTATTTTTCTAAAACTACTCCAGCTAGTACATGTGCCACTAGATGGAAACTTATGAAGGAAGCAAGAAATGCCTCCGGTGACATTAAGAAATTCGATGCGGACCTGAGAAAGTTCTTCACCATAGTCATTGACAATCCCAATGAAGTATATACTGATATCAATACTGTGTGGCACAGGTTCCAGGAGTATTTTAATTCTTGCGGAAATCTGTTCAGTTACAAACCAGTTTATGAACAGTATTATTATGATACGCTCCTAGAGTTCAGGAAAGATCAGGTGATGTACCTTGAAATCCGAAGTACATTGCCGTCATTGTATGACCTAGATGGCAACGTTTACGATTCTGTGGAAACAGCAAAAACTTACAAAAGTATTACTGAAAAATTTATGAAAGATTATCCAGATTCCTTTGGAGCGAAGCTGATTTATGCTCCTATGAAACTAGTCGATAAAGCCACTCTACAGGAGTATATCAGAATCGCCTTGCAGCTCCAAAATTTGATGCCAGATTTTCTGGTTGGTTTCGATTTAGTCGGTCAAGAGGACTTGGGAGTACCACTGAGGGAGTTCATAAACGAACTGGCAGAAGTTAGAGAACACCTCGATTTTTATTTACATGCTGGTGAAACAAACTGGTACGGTACTACTTCAGACGAGAATTTATTCGACGCTATAGTTCTGGGTACCAAACGGATTGGCCATGGGTTTGCTCTCATAAAACATCCTCTGCTAATGGAAGAAGTGAAGAAAAGACAAATAGCACTGGAAGTTAATGTGGTATCGAATAATGTTCTCAAGTTAGTCGAAGATCCTAGAAATCACCCTTTAGCAGCTTACTTGAGTCAGAATATACCTGTTTTGCTATCTAGCGATAACCCAGGAGTGTGGGAGGCTTTACCGATGTCTCACGATTTTTATGTGGCATTTGTCGGAGTGGCGAGTAGACATGCAGACCTCAAATTATTAAAACAGTTGGCTTTAAATTCTTTGTATTACAGTTCATATCCTGATAAAGGCAAGTTAGTGCATGAATTTGAAATTCGCTGGACAAAATTCATCAATGAAATTGTGAAAGACACATGGTAATTTTGAATTATTTATTTTTTTAGTTCCTGACTGTTTTTTTGTTCATCGTGTTGGATATTTTTTGTAATTAAAAGTTAATTGGACACGTTGAATATTTAATTTCTTATTAAAGAGTTACAACATGGATTTATTGTTTTAATTAAGATGGTCCAAAATTTAAATGAATTTAATGCCTATTTTTAACGTGTTTCTTTTTTTATATTTGCACGTTATTTTTTTATGTGCTAAATAAAATAATTAATACCTTTGGATTAATATGATAGAATTTTCAAACAAAAATTCATTTACGACAAAATAAAGCTTCAAAGCTGATTATTATAAAGAGAACATAAAGTGAAAGGATTAATATCGTATTTTAGTGTTAATGGCTATTTTGCTGTAATAATAAATAAATATCAAATTATATTCGATACGTATAACAAAAAACCAACCGAGTAGGACTCGAGCACTGAGGGTTCCGTTCAAATAGATTTTTTTGTGACGTAACAACAAATGAACAGTTTTCAGATTTTTTCCTATACAAGCAAGGTCTCATAGCACAAGTTATGAGACCTATCTTCATGCCAAATTTCATGCCAACGGGAAATACCTACCCTATGAATTTTGATTCCCTTGAGAATGCCGAAATATACGGTTTTTAAACATAAACGGGCGTATTTTTGTGGTAACTCCATGATGCGCGCGGGAACAGTGCGCGCCGTCGACAACTTGGCTCGATCCTGACGGTTACCGGACGGTTGGGCAGCGAGCTACCCATTGCTCGCCGTCCGCAAGTCCGCGCCTACGGTGGCCGGAAATCGGGATCGGAATCCCGGCGGCGGCTCGGGCGTGACCTGCCTAATGCGGTCGGCCTCCTCCTTTGCTAGCATTACTGCTTCGCTGAAGGAGGCGACCGCCTGCCACTCCCCCTCGCTCCGAACCATGGCCTGTGTCAAGATCCGGCGCGATAGATCGCCGCCGCCAACCGCAATAATTGTGGCGTACCCATCTTATAAGGGTTCTATGTTTTCCTTTTGAAGTTCGGAACCCTAAAAATGGTGACATCAAAATATTGTCAACAAAGTATTTTAAATTATAATTAGAAATGAAGCTCGACCCTGATTTATTACTTAGCAACAATATAATCATTTAAATTCGTTATCACAGTAATAATTTACAATAATAATTATAATTACTATTTATGATAAAGATAAGAACATTTTTGTAGGAAAAGGATTAAATTTTTCTGAGAACTCGTTAAAGTCGTACTGTCACCAAGATTGGTGACGCAAAGTCCGTCCCCTCACGGTAGCGACCATATCCTTCGCTCTAATTACTGCTTCACCGGAGGCGACTGCTTACCATTCCATCTCGCTTTGGACCAAGGCCTAGACTAGAAAAGCTGCTTCTCGTCTAGAACTTGGTCCAAAACGAGTCAATGACCTTGTAGGGAGTTGTCGGTCGTTGCATATCTATATATCGACGGTCCCTACGTACAAAAGGACAAGTCAAAAACCGAGGTTTACAGGAGAGCGAAATTTGTGTTCAACACGCCCTAGAAATAATTCTATGACCAATAATAAATATTTTCTTTCTACAATATTTTAACAGTTTTACGAGCTTTATAATGCTATTTACACATATTTAATTTTTTTATGTTTTCTTGGAAAAACTGATAGATGACCGTTTCTACGCCGATAATAAAATAGAAGTGTGTCAGTCATGTCTATGATGCCTTTTTATACGTAGGAAACAAAAAAAAAGTGTCTGATATAGATTTTAAATTAAATGTTTTATGAAAATGTAGGATTATGTTACTGTTTTTAAATCAATACGTTAAACATCCTGAAATCGTCACCCATGGATATAAAAAGTACTTCAATGAAGACATATCACTTTATACGTGGTTATAGTCTTTCGGGGTAAGACTATAGTTCTTGCAATGTAAACAAAGACATGTCTTTAAATAAAATGATCAAGCTTGTGTTTTATTAATTAAACAAGGTTTATAAATTCAACATTATTTATTATTAAAAAAAAAATCTTCTTAGCATCTAAATAATAGGTAACTAGGTATAGTCACACTGAAGTAGGAACTAAACATAAAAAATCACAGTACTGCACTTCCTAGGTTCTCCAATTTTGGAAGACAGTTTTTCTTTATTCGCTGACGACCAAATTGAACGTTTGAACAACATTTCGGTAAGACTTTCCAAAATTAACCTACATTCGGCTTTCACCCTCAGACGGTATTGTTGTTTTACACCAAATTTCATGTATTTTCTCCGCTCTTCCCCTTTATGAAAGTAGCTACATCTCTTGGACAAAATTGGTCAGACCATTTGGTATACTCTAACTTCCATATTGAATGTGACCCTGGACGGTCGAGCATGGCTACAAGCCACCCATTCGTTTTGGTGGGCGGTATCCGCAAAATTCCTAGTGTAAGCCTACTGGCGTTGGTTCACAGTACTTAACAGTTGACCAGAAACAGTGGGATGAGCCGCTCTGCAGGTTGGTACGGAATGCGACTACCTGCTCCTAGCGGAGCTCCATATCGGTGTCAATGCGCTGAAGCAGTTGACCGCCTCGGACACCAAGGCCTATCTTGCAGTAGAAGCGTTGGGTAGGCCTTTGGTGTGGGATGCAACATGTGTCAACACCCTTGCGCCATCTCATCT
Organism: Leucania comma; assembly: GCA_958295575.1. Taxonomy (NCBI): domain Eukaryota; kingdom Metazoa; phylum Arthropoda; class Insecta; order Lepidoptera; family Noctuidae; genus Leucania; species Leucania comma. Next base: position 2,566,087 of record OY282482.1, on the reverse strand, counting down.
TCTGAGTACGGCGGGCTGTGCTGGGGCGGCTGCTGCAAGTGCAGAAAACCTCAAAAGGCGTAATTATAATATGTATAGGAAGTTATATGTTTAAGCCGTTTGGGGTTGAAACACTAGGGCCATGGGGTCCGAGCGCTCATCGAGTTGTGCGTGGTATCAGAAAACTGGTCTGGGCTTTACTTCGGTCAACGAATCACCATTGCCATCCAACGTGGCAATTTCGCTGGAACCTAACGGGCTTGATCTTAAAGAATAGCGCTACTCTCACTTAAATATATAAATTCACTTACGGTGTCCCCAAAGGTCCTGCATGGACTTGGCATTGGTGTTGTAATCAAAGATTCTTCATTATCATTTTCAGGTATTTGTCGTGGTGTTTGATTTTCACAAATAGGTGTCAATTATATAATTCAAATTAATTTGCGATAATATTGACTTAAACTTCCTCAAGATCCATTAAAATTTACTATTTTCGGTATCAACACGACGTGAGTCTAAAAAAAAACAATCTATAATCATTTAATTGGGTGATGTAATTTATCTATAATATGTATGTATTTAGAAATACATAAGTATGTATATATATATAGAAATATATCAGTTGTCTAGTACTCATCATAACACAAGCTCTGCTTAGCTTGAGACTAGACAGCGTTTTGTGATAGTTGTGGAATATTATTATTATTATTTACACCGAGGAACACAAATCTCTTCTCTAAAAAAATGTTTATTCTAAGTAAAAAAATATTTAATGTTTGATAGTAACTAACCGTAAATAATAACAAGTCCATAAAAATATTAAGAGTTACGCGTAAAAACAAACATGTAGGACATAACTTCATTTACTTTGATAACAATAAGAAGTTGTTTTCTTTTTAACAATTATTTAGGAAATCATATTTGAAAGAAGCCTACAATTTATCATTGTTATTTGTGAAAAAAAAATTTCGCAATTACTAAATCATAGTATAAGCGGACAAGTCTGACAAGACCGCGTTCGCACGGAGCGGCGCGCATTTTAAAACACCGTACAAAAAGATATGTACAGATGTCCGCATCTACGACACTTATTCGTTGTATTTATAATACTTGTTCTCTTATACGATTTGTAAAACAAGGTAAATAAACAAAATTTTAAAAAAAATCGCATGTCAGTATGTGCGCATAGATAATCTAAAGCCAATGATCCAATAAAAAAAAAAATGCCATTTTCGACATGTCTTTATATACGTAGGGACCGTCGATATCCATGATTTTTAATTAGACGAACCAAAGCGACAGCAGTGGACAATGCCCAACTGTCAAATAACAATGCTCAACCGTCAAACAACCATTGTTATAGCTGTCACTTTAGTCCATCTAATAAAAAATCACAGTATACAGTTCATTGCCCTCGATGAGCTGACGTTTACTTAAAGAAATCAATTTCGTACATGCGTAAATTAATACGAGTTTAAAAAAAAGTACTTTATTTTTCATTTTTATCATTACAAATCGATTCGGTACATGAAAGTACCGAATCGACCCTCCGCGGGATTAAAACGACCAAAATTTTACGGTGTATATGTCGAACCCTGTAGGAGAATAGATAACGTACTCGTATTACTTTTATCACAGCATTTATCGGCTTCATATCTCTAACACGTTCTAGATTTGAACAGATTGTTTATTATGATTCAGATGGATATAAGATATGTATAGACGTAAGCAAAACTATCGAATAGGTACAGACGCCACGCCAACCTACCCCAATCTGTCAAATTTTACCAATCGAACATTAACCTTAAACTATTGTGATAAGGTTGAAAATCTATTAAAGAAATTTGACAGATTGAGGTAGGTTGATGTGTTGGCGTCTGTACTTATTCGGAAATAAAAAAATAACCGTAACAGAAACCGAAATAAAAGTTTCTAAATAACAGGTTACGAATTACGATTATTATGAAAACATGCTTTTTTTTTATTTTGCCCGGCCAAACAAAGATCATTCCACTACTTTCATACAACGCCATCTAGACCCAAACTAAGCAGAGCTTGTATTATGAGTACTAGATAGCTGATAAACATACTTAAATATATTTTGACAGGCCTATTGGTCAGTGGTACTAACTGCTATGCCGAAGGTCGTGGGTTCGATTCCCACCAAGACGAATGTTTGTGTGATGAGCACGATCATTTGTTCTGTGACTGGGTGTTTATCTATAAGTATTAACTCTAAGGAATCTTTAACAGAACTGGGGAAATTAAGCAAAAATTATAGTCTGTTTCCCAATTTCATTGAACAAACAAAGAAATGCCACTGTCTTTTCGGTGTAGCTCAAGTGGCCCTGCTAGATAAAAAAAACGTACCGAAACCGATAATTATAAAAGTTTCAGTTAGTTTCGGATAACGGCGGAGTCTAATGGACAGGTTACGATTATGATAAAAATAATCTAGATTCGATTTTTTTCTACTTTTTACAACTTACTCATAACGCCATCTAGTCCCAAACTAAGCAGAGCTTATGCTATGAATACTAGACTAGACTAGATAAATTACGCCCAGACACAGAACAAATGATCGTGCTCATCACACAAACATTTTTCCTGGGTGGAAATCGAACTCACAACCTTCAGCACAGAAGCCAGACCAACTCACTACACATAAAAGTCAAATCTTGCTATCTGTATTTTACTTTTATAATTTGATAACCGAAACTAGCGGATAATCCGAAATATTATCATTTAACCTTAACGGACACAGAGAGAGAGAAGTCACAAAGATGAGAACATAGAGCAGCAAGCGGATGGCGTGCAATGGGTAGCACGCTATCCGATCGTCCGGTAATAATCGACCGGACCGAGCCCAAGTCATCGACGGCGCGTACTGTTCCCGCGCGCCTCAAGGAGCTGTCAGCAAACCGTAGAGGCCCTGCCTGCTAGCTGCAGGCAGGCAGGGTCGAAGCCTGCTGGGGTCATGGGTCAGCTTCCGAAAGGAATACCCGGCCTCGGCACGATAGGCAACGAAGGATCGAGGTAGGTTTTTAGTCAGTAAGAGTCTGACACTACTTCTCACTCCGCCAAAGGGCGGGATTTGTCATTGGATGATTTTACCAATAGCAAAATTTGGAATGCACCGCTCTTAATTTTGAAATATTTACATAATTAGTAAGAGGAAATTAAATTAGATGCATATTACCAACATTGATTTCACATTTCGAAAACTTTATCAAAATGAGTTAACAGAAAGGTCGATCGATGCATTTCGTGTGAACAGTTTCTAGAGTGGATGTCGCCATCAGCTGTGCACATCTTACTTATTAATAAATCTGCATACTAAAATATGTGAGCACTCTAACACCACGATTCGAGAGTTCCAACCCCGAATCTATAACCAACGACAAATATTTCTTTGGCATGAGGTTCTTTGCAGCCGCAGCGATAGCTAAGAAAATGGAAAATAACTCAAGAATATCAACACAAATAGCGCCCCACACTATAAAGGTTTTTTTTTAATTATGAATATAATCATAGCAACTCTTAAATAAAGTCTACATAAACGAAAAGAAATTTCTGCTAATCGAAAATGCACATTAATTAAATTTTCACAGACACCATAAAACATTGCAGTCTCTGACATCATAGCATCCTTCTAGACCACAGACAATATAAAATCAAGAACAACATCTTAAAAACGCAATATTCAACCAAAAAGCACATTAACATTAATTAATATTGATAGAGCTATCCAATAAACAGTAGTTAGTCAATCAGCACAGGTATTATGAAATTAATCGGCAATGTCTTAGGAAACATATGATTTGAATTCATATACGCAATCGATGAGATTAGAAGAGACGGAGAAATCTATACTTTCTACCATTATAACGTAAAAGTATTAAATGTTAAGTTTTTGAAATATTTTTTTAACTTCCAACAGATTTTACAACTTATCTGTTCACCTTTAACATGTAATTGGATTAACACACACTCTTATATAAGATAATTAAAAAATTCAGTTCATAAAAATAAAATTAAGTAGAGAAACTAGTTCTAGGCAAATAAATATAGGCATCGATGTACACACAAACACGCTATGTAACCCAATCAATATTTATCAAAACAGGTAATTTCTTTCATCCTAAAATAATTCGTGATATTAAGATAAAAAGTATAAAAATACGCTTTTTTCTAAATTTCAAAAATAGCTGAAATAGATTCATTAGCCGATTCTGAACTTAGTAATTTAGGATGTGCGTTTATTATTTTACATGTTTATATAGGTAATCATCATCATCAGCCTTTTAATGTTCCCACTGCTGGGACACAGGCCTCCTCTCTAAGAGAGGGAATGGGCCGTAATCCACCACGCGGGCCCAGTGTGGGTTGGTGAATGAATTTTTGGTTCTAGGACATGCCAGTTTCCTCAAGATGTTTTCCTTCACCGTTCTGAGAGCAGTGGTGATGAAATAAATTACACAAAGTAATGCGCCTGGCCGGGTTTGAACCCGCGACCAACAACTCGTAAGTCGAGGCCGGTACCACTCGGCCACCACTGCTCTCCGGTAATAATAATAACACAAATTTTTGGTTCTAAAACATACCGGAATCCTTACGATATTTTTCTTCTCTTCCGTGAGTAAATACAATTTATTTTATTTTGAATCCTACAACGTTCAACCCCTAAGTCGGGACTGTTACCTACCACTGGCCCACCACTAGTATTGCCAGGTACAGTAAATGAAAATTCTAATCTGAATCCAGATGAAACGTATCGGGGAAAATATTCGGGTTTTTCTGTCAACTGCTTTAATTGCCAACACAATAAGGGGAACGGAGCAGCGAAACACAAAATAAAAAGAAAATAGCAAAAGATTAATTTCTTTTCACTATTTATACACAAGTCCGAGACTTTTATGCATAAAAGTTTAATAATATAAAGCGGTAAAATGTAAAACAAAAACAAAAAGCGTACATATATGACGGCGATAATGTTTTACCCGTCAATGTTAGCAATCTAACCGATCGAGGAGGTTAATGAAGGATTGGGACTTTAGCGTCCTGATTAAGGACCCTTAGAAACCCGGGCTTACCGCGCAAATTGGGACTTACCGCTAAAATCGGGTCTTACCACGCAAATCGGAGCTTACCGCGTAAATCAGGACTTACCGCATAAATCGGGACACATAGCATCACCAACAACTACAATATTGTATGCAGTGATGAAACTAAATTTATGAACCTTTGCCTTTCACATTCTTATATGTGCAAAAACATACTGAGAGCATTTAAACAACAACAAAAAAACTTGTTTCAATTTCACGGTTGTCAAGAGCATTAAAACAGATGATTTATTGCATGTTCATAATTTAGTTATCCTGAATAACTATAAAACATGCTCAGCCATCAAATAAGTCATAACTCGTGCTTGAATACTAAATCAATAACTTAAAGATCAATTTATCTCATAATTATAATTTACAGTGCATTGAATCATGGCAATATTATGTTATTTATTACTTTATTTTCTTTCTAAACAGGTTCGCCATCCTGTTTTTATCACACTAAGTATTATGTGAATATAATAATAATGTGAGTATATTTTATGCATGTATGGATTGTGAACACGCTCACATTTGACCATGATCTCATTTGATGGTGAGCGACGATATTTTTTTTTTCTGTATTAATAAGGGGTTTTTACCCACACGGATACGTCAACCCCATTGTACCTTATAATCTATATACACAAATTACCATATACCTACTCTTGTACTATACAATAGGAAAGAGAATTACTGCCTAACCTTCTGCATTAACCCACAAATTATACTTCTTGTCCTTTCTGATGTAGGGTATGACAAAATATTTTGTATAAGTCCAACATCCCACATATTGAGCTTAAACTCTCGAGCCAGAAATTGCGACGATGTGGTCAACGATTTTATATAAAATTCAACTACACCGTAAATAGAAATTTAAAATACATTCAGGCTTATTATGGAACTAATCAAGATGATCGTTTGATAAGTAAAATTATAAAATAACGGAAAACAATAATAAAATTTATAATAATAAATTGATTGAACCATTGATACAAAATTCAATGAAAAGTGTCGAAGAGGAATCAGCAAGTTGGATTCGGCCCCTTTCCAAAGGTCCAGGACCCCTAAGTGCTGAGATTAAATGTATATTAATAAATGTAATCGAATTGAGCCATTGTCAAGATTTCTAAAAAATCAATCAGCAAAATTCCGTGAGGAAAATTTCCGAAAATTCTATTAGAAAAAATTCTGAAAGTTCTGGCATAATATTTTCAACAAGATCTTTTTAAATGCACGGTTTCTATAGAATAGGCCATGGAAGTGAAAAAGTTCTAAAAAAATGCTTCTGCATATATACAGGTACAATGAATTCCGCATTTGTATACCTAACACTAAATCAGTTTCACAACACAACACCAATTAAAAGACCAATATTCGCAGCTCAATTAAAAATAAATTAAACAGTTTTAACGATCGATCAGCCTCATAAACCTTTCTTCAAATAAGTGTTATATAAAATAAAAGATGGCCGCCTAAAAGCCTGGAGAACCCGCGCGTGTATAGTCAGCTAGCAATTAGCACAGACTAGGTGGTTAGTAAATATTAAAGAGAGATCGTTATGAAGCGACTTCTGTTTTATTTAGACTAGTTTTTTTTATACTGTGTTACATTAAACCACTAACTAATGCCCGTGATTTCGTCCGCGTTATAGTCGCAAAACAGCATATAGCCATTTGGTCATAATTTCAAGGTCTTTTTTTGTTGCGCGTAACCCTAATTTTTTTTCTGTAATTAAGCTTAAATTAAGCCTTATGATATCAGCCATCGTATCATTGAAAGTCCCGTCAAAATTCGTTTAGCTGTTTGGAGATTGGCTGTAACAAACAGACAAATATAACGACAGATCAATTTATTTATGTGTAGATAATACAGTGTCATCATATTTTCTATAACAGTTACAGATTTTCTATAACTTGTTTTGGTTTTTCATCATGATGACCGAGTGGTAACGGCTAGGACGAAGGAAACAGTCGTAAGTTCTAAACCAGGCTGGCACTTTATTTACTTTGTGTAATTTATTCCATCATTACTGCTCTCAAAATGGTGAAGAAAAATATCGTAAGGAAACCGATATGCCCTACTACAACAAATTCGAAGTCACGTGACTTCCACCAACCCTTACTGAAACCGCGTGGTGGATTACGGTCCATTCCTGCTTCAGAGGTCTTCGTCTCAGCAGTGGGAACACTATATGCTTTATGGCACTCATAACCTGCAACTGAAAATCAGCATCAGGTGATAGCCTTGTTACCATTTGGCATTTTGAGCTGACGCCTTTTAGGCATTACTCATTGTAAAGTAAGATTCATTTGGATACCAGCGTTAGGCTACTACTACGTAGTTGCCTGGCATTATGCTGAACTGAACCTTTTTTTTTTTGTTTTATATTTTATTTACGTTTGTATGTCAATGTTTATGTTTAAGTTTAGCTATGTACTTGATTCTTCATTATGTGTCTGTGTGCTAAATATAAGTATTTTAATAAACATGCAATTTTCTTTATTATCTTTTGCTTAAATCCTCAAGTAACTTGTTCAAGGCTATGATCAACCAGGCTATTCTTTACAGCAGAACTAGCTGTGTGGTATTAAGAACTAATAATTACGTAAAGTTATTAAGTTATCACCAGAATAAGTAACAGGAAAACCGACTAAATAACTTATTACTTGACCAACAGTTGAAATAAAAGATAAACTACTTAATACGTTCGTCATTTTGACGAGAAAGTTTCAAACTTTTTTCTGATGTTCTTTTCCTTTTTCTTGGTGGGAAATTATCTAACTTCTGTCGCTCTAAGTGGAGCGAGAAGGATGTCAGACTTTTACTGACTAATAGTCAGACGAGTTTCTTCTAATGCTCTTTGCACTTTAGGGTCAATATGACTCTCTCGAAAGATATTTACTTTAGCTCATAATAAAATATTGTAGCGACATCTATGGTGCAATATAACAACTAAAAAAATACGAAATACTTCATCGCGCAATTAGAGTTCTCCGCACGATTTGAACATATAGAAGCCTGAAATCATCAGAAATCATAATCAGAATAGTTTATTTCAAATAAACCAATTACAGGCACTTTTGAATTGACTGGTTACCATCTAACACTAAAATTCTCGAATCACACGAGCTCAAACTTGTAGGGTTGTATCGTTTAATTACTCGTATCGTAATTTATCGTTTAGTTCCTATGGTCACCTCCCGGTTCCATCATCAGATCAGCTCCAAGTCATAATAATTTTGCATTGTCGTCTGATTTACACTTCCATTCAAAATTTCAGCCCACCAGCTTCGGTAACCCCAAAATAAATGAAATTTAATTTACAAGATTTGATCACAGACAAATATCGGGACAGGGGGCTTACTCTCGAGTTTAATTCCAATCGATCGACATTGGAATTGTGACGTTAGGTACTCTTGAATTCGATGCTAGGGCCAAATTGCGTGACCTTTTTGGGAAACTAAGTAAAATGGGCATTAGACTTGGCGTGTGGTCACGCAATTTTAAACCAATTTGGCGCTAGCATCGTATTCAATAGTACCTAACGTCACAATTCCAATGTCGAACGATTGGAATTAAACTCGAGAGTAAGCCCCCTGGTGAGACTAAATAAAAGCTTTTAATAAAGCTTATTCTGCAATTAACTTTATTGTTGTGATTGAATGACGTCTTGACAATCCAAAATAATAATAATAATAGCTTTGGGTTTTAGTACGAGTTCATTTCGTGATTTTACCTAACCTATTGTTCAAAAAACCAATAATTTTAATCATTCCTAACAAATTGTAGTAGGTACTTCTGTATCTCAATGAACATTGTACAACCAAATATAGTATAGTAATGATCATATCAACACTACAACGAAAGGAGCTCACCAATGAAACCGAACGTCAATTCATGGGCATAGACAATTTTATACATAACTCATACTTTTTAATAATAAAGAGAAAATGTTGGATGACGTCAGAGTTACCGCCAATTAGTTTAATGACCTTTGTGACATACAACTGTACAAATAATATAATCAGATGTTGAATATAAGCACAGTATACTTATAAACCACTAAACTAATAAATTACTTAATAGGTGAAAATAATATTAATATTATGAACGGGTATAAACTATAAACACTTAATTGGGCGTCATAAAATATATACATAACATTTTCAATAGAAAAAGTGGACTTACCTCGTTGAATAGTAATATATAAGAATTGTATAATTCATTAAATTTAAGACCAAATTGTCTTTCAAGAAACAGTAGACCTAGAAAAGTTGAAGACAAAGAGACCTTTGTTGATTGAAGAATTGTATTTGAAAGGCTAATACGTGACCACTGTTCACCTGATGGTAAGCGATGATGTGGTCGACGATGGAGCACGCTTACTTAGAAGTAACCTATTCACTCTAGGTTGTAGCCATCAGGAAATACAGACTCTGACAGGGTATCCACTCCTTAGCTTAGTGTCCTTGAAACTGGCATGCTCTGCTTCATAGAAATCTTCACTTAGCAACTGAGACTAGTTTCATAACAATCTGAAAGTGCCTAAGTATACCTAAATTGTATAGTTGAAACAAAAGTTAAATTTGAAATGTAAAAGGCTGAGATAAAAAGAACTAAAGACAGTAAAAACCCTCATGCTACATGCAGGACATTACTCCAATCAATAAGGAAAAGTACTGAATTACATGTGAAATACGTTAGTAACAATAGACATAGCATAGCATCAGCCTTATAATACTCCTACTGCTGGGACTCAGGCTTCCTCTCTAGGAAAGGGAATGGGCCAATCCACCACGCGGTGTGCGGGTTGGTGGATGTCACATGTCTTCGTATTTTTGGTTCTGTTCTAGGACCTGCCGGTTTCTTCACGATGTTTTCCTTCACCGTTTTGAGAGCAGTGGATAATAGACATAGATAACATGAACTCTTATTGAGATAGAATGATTAATTAAATTGATTTCAGGAAAGATCAGAATTCTTACCACGAGCTCTAAACGCGATCCATTTGAACTACGGCCTAAACTGAACTATGAAAGAGATGGAGATATATAGGGTGTGTAGCTCCATCCCTCTCTCTCTCTCGTACTTGACGGTAATCATTTGATTGTCATAGAATCTTTTAAAGTAGCTAAACAGGCGCAACTTAAGCTAGCTAAGATCACTGACCATTATGTAGAGTAGAGAGATGTCGTTGAGTAGAGGTATCAAAGTTTTGAGCATCAACGTCGAGTTACTAGCTCGGTTTTCTACCGGTTGCATTTCGAGGAGTGTACATCGGAATTGCATATAGGCTATTTCACCAAGGCCGTTCAATCATCGGACCACTAGGCGTACGGCGATGCGGCACCGGTACTCAGTGGATATCCCATCCATCACTGTGCGTACAGCTAAGGAGTGGAATTCCGTGCCAGAGTCTTTTAGCCTGATAGCTACAACCTGGGGTTCTATTAAGTCAAGCTCAAGAGTGAATAGTTTACTTCTAGACAAGCGTGCTCCATCATCGACCACATCGTTGCTTTTCATCAGAGAGATAGTGGTCAAGCGCGAACCAATCAACAATAAAAAAAAGTACGTCGTAGTTTAGACCTTTAGAGCACCGATTTCCGATATAGTTAGTCCAACCAAAAGTTGGGTTGGAACAAATTAATGTTCGCACCTCTTATTTCTGTCAGTTACACTTAAATTAAGTAAGGTAATTAGTAATCCAACGCTGTGCCTCCATCAACACTGCAGCGGCCACCAGGGGCACTCTCTACCTTCCACTTTCATTCTCTTCATGGACAATGAATTAAAGCATACGGTACTGTAATAAATATTTATCAGCAGCAATGACTACCTACAAATTGACATGTACGGTCTAAACCAAAATTATTTTCAACCTTAATTTCGTGCAGATAAGGTAGAAAGTCGTCAGTAAAGTGTGATTATTTAGGTACTCGGGTAAATCACAGAGACTTTGAGTTCGCAACTTTTACTTAACGTAAACTTTCGAGTTATATGCCAATGGCCATGTGTTAGAAAATTGTTGAACAAAACGGTTTCAATAGTTACAAAATATTCTGTGTTTAAAAGCATTCAATGCAAACATTCTTAGTTAAAATATAAAATATTTATTATAAGTTAGTGAACAATGAATTCTTTTTTATTTAGTCGTTTTATTTTTAAGTGCGAGTGTGTGCATTTTTTTTATTTCTTGCCAACTATTTAACTGTAATTAAAGAGAATTATACTTTCCTTAATTTAATTATCAGATCAACTGACTCAAAATGGCCTAATAATGAACAAAACTTCTTCAAAAACCGCCAATCAATAACCGTTTTTATTTTTAAAATATAAAACTGCGATTAAACTTATCTGTAATAAAAAATCTACACTGTACTATAAAAGTAAACTTACCATAATAAAGTCCAAAAGAATCACCTCAATAATCCAAATTGTTTATAACAAATTCAAAACTTTTAACAAAATAATGAGAGAACACTACACTTCACCGATTAAAAAAAGTTTAATTTACGCGCGCAAGAACCATAGACGACTTTTTTTTTCGATGCGTGGTAGCGCGCCTGCGTGCGGCTTTCGTACCGGCCAGTGGTCAACTGGCTTCGAGATCGTTTCAACATATGCGCATCCACGATTCGCATCTCAAAACAAGTGAAATTCGCTGTTTATTAATGTTAGTTTTATTTTTTTTTCAGTTATGAAGCGTCTCGTGTATCAAGGGTTTCATAAGGAAGTAAGATAGCTGTAAATGTTTTTTTATTTTTCGTGATAAAGTTGGCTGTATGATATCGGAAAATCTTCGGAAATTTAAAAATGTTTTTTTGTTTTAATTAGTACTGTTTTTTTTAATCTTTTTCATTTCCAAACAACACATCTTTGACAAAGCCTTCAATTAAAAATACCTACAAAACTTGCCAGGTGCCATACCAAAAACTTTCACTTGACTATTTTGTCAATATTATTCATAATTACGGGCCACAAAAAAAAAAAACTTTCTTTGATGATGTCTACTGACGTAATGAGCCATCAGTAATAGAGAGAAAACTTCTATAAAATAAGATTATGACATTAGACAAGCATCAGGGCGTCTAACTCGAAAAGTAATCGATATAATTAATCGATATGACAACGAAGTTATCGATACGCTTCGGATAAACTAGAAAGCCAGTTGGAGAGCTCTGTGTATGCTCCTGAGACCATGAAAGTGCCTGTGAGGGGCTTAAGCATAGAGTGTAGTGAACCATAAATTATAGAATCTGTATTACTTTTTAAGCTTATGGTAGCCTGGGAAAAGGTTGCGGGTTATTTATGGTCACAAGCGAACTGTGGCCTTTGTAGTGAGGTTTGAAATCTTGAAAAATATTGATGATCAGTCCTGTGCCTGTCGCATCCATTGAATTCCCGCAACCCTTACCAGGTCATCGATCCACCTTGCCATAGACCTTCGAACGCTGCGTCTTCCGGTACGCGGTCACTCCAGAACCTTTTGGCCCCAACAGCCATCTGTTCTGCGTGCAATGTGCCATGCCCATTGCCACTTAAGTTTGGCGATTGTTTGGGCTTTGTCGATAACCTTGGTTCTTCTGAAATAAATAATAGATATTTCAAACAGAATGAGGTATCATTAAATTAAGTTGCTTATAATAATGTTTTTCAACCTATTTGTGTTTTACCTCCAACATTCATTTATTGGAGCAGTAGTAGCCGTGTGGTAACGGCCTCAACTTACGAGTTGTGAGTCGCGGGTTCAAACCCAGCCAGGCACATTACTTCGTGTAATTTATTTCATCACCTATCATCAAACGATGAAAGAAAACATCGTGAGGAAACCGGCATGTCCTAGAAATAAAAAATCGAAGACATTTGACATCTACCAACCCGCAATGGGCCGCGACGTGGATTACGGCTCATTCCCTCTTCTAGAGGAGAGGCCTGATTCCCTGCAGTGGGAACATTTTAAGGCTGATTATACTATTCATTTATTATAATTATACGAATTTGTTTAACAGCCGTTGACGCTTGAGTACTGACTGCTGCTTTTACTACGACAGCGACTGTCAGTACGATAATCTCTTCATCTTCACCAGTCAGGCGAGTTGACGGCTTCAGCCAGAGGGGTGACCGACGGTGAGACAGCGGGCGGCAAAATTAAGCTATGTTTACGGAGATGTGGCGCGTTGCGCGGCGCATTGGGCGTTTCGTCGGGCCGCGTCATCGCTCGCACAAACATAAAAATGTGGCAATGTACGACAGACCGCCCGACGCGCCGCACAACGCGCCGCGTCTCCGTAATCGAGAACTTAGTGTGTAATTACAGTGACAGCGGGGCGGGCAGAGGAAGCCGCTAGCGGGTAACTCAAGACATAGTTTTTGACCATAGAAATATAAAAAACAAATCTATGTTTTTGACTAAGGCAATGACAGCTGCAGCCTAAGGTATAACGGCTGATAAGAAAGCTAGCGAGGTGATCTTGATCTAGATTCAATAGATAAATATCCCCTAGTGCTCTAGTACTTGCAGTAAAGATCTGCCTTTATGATACCGCCATTTACAATGGTTGAATGACCCGAAGTGGTGATTTAATTACACTAAAATTATAAATATGTCAGTTTGTCACTATGTGTGTATGTTTGTTACTCTTTCACGCTGAAACAGCAGAACTGATTTAGGTAAAATTTGGCGTACTAATAGACCATTCCCAAAACGTTTTAGGTATACATTCATTATGCGTACAGAAACGGAGTACCTAATTAAGATTAATTTTTTTACTAACCGCCATTTCAACAATTTAAAAGTGCCTGTAAAGGTTTATTTGAAATAAACGTGTCTGATTTCTGAAGTAGAATTCCCTACCGGAATCTGAGTTCCCTGTTACCCACAACCTGGAGGTTTTTAAGTCAAGAGTGAATAGGTTACTTCTAGGCAAGCGTATTCCGTCGTCGACCACATCGTCGCCTTCCTGATGAGATAGTGGTCAAGTACGAACCTGACATAAACGACCTAGAACCTTAAAACGACCTTAAACGTCATAAAATTGGACATTGTATAGTCTAGAGTACCTATATTGTATTCTCTTGGTATAATTTTCCACTTTCACGCGAGCAAAGTTGCTGGCAAAAGCTATGTGTCCATAAATCTTATTACTTTACGATGCAGCTGTAACTTCCAAGTTAGCCGTGAGATCTGCGGTGTGATAGTCGAAACCTATAGCATGAAAGCAAGAAAATATGCATTTTCAATGCTCTTTTCTCACTGCGTTTAGACACGCAATGCACTGTTTTCCGCACTAGTTTAGAAAATTGCGCGTGCTCGCTCCCGCCCCAATTTTATTGTGTAAAAGTGTCGACCCCCACGAGGCGCGGGTTAACCCCCAAGCCCCCTCGGCTCCATAACACAATCGCCTAAGGCTCGTGCGAAATCCGCCTCTGTCTTGTATCAAAATGTACTATTATTAACCAATATACTTAAAACTTAAATACATAACGGTGAAACGTGTTAAGTTGTTTATTACAAATCGAAATTGTTGTACCTATGCTTAAGCTAAGCCAAAAGGACCACAGCTCAACAAATCTATCAATCTGAAAACAAATTTCAAGATTTTTGACACTCTCATCATTAGCGTATCTGTCTAGTTAAAATGACGGAGCCTAGCTGCAAAAAGTATACCTATATTGGTCCGAAAAATTTGCAGTGACTCTAAAATGTGAAGAACATCTGTGGTGCTATTCCCTAAGAAAACGCAGCGCTGCCGCAACGACGAACATCCAAATAGTATACAGTGAATTAACAATCCAATGTATAGGTACATTAGGTTACAATCGTTTTCTTAGAGAATAGAACCACAAATTTGATGATGACTTAAAAAAAAACGATTTATTTTTTATTTTGCTAATGTTTGGATACTAAGTCCTTTAAGTGATGTCTTTTTATGAATAGTTAATTTGCTTACCACTAAAATATGAATGTTTTTGTAGTATTTGGCAGTATATGCAGCAAGTTAACCTTCTCGGCGAACTTACTGAGGTAGTCAACACTCAAATAAAATTCTCACCTTCATTTTACCGAGATCCTGTTTCAATGATTCTACATACTGGCCAGTTGCGCAGACTACAATATCCACTAGGAATCAATTTGTTTTTGTATTATGTGTACATAGTTAAATGATAAATGATATTTATTTTGCAAGTAGGTTTTAAAAACACTTTTACACGTCATTTTTTTTTCCCGTCAGTTTAAACTAGATGAGGTACCCTGAGAAGAAACACCGAAACAAACTCAGGGGTCAGTCTTTTAAAGTCCATACAGTAAATATGTATTGGTCAAATCATATGAGGACTAATATACTTAGGTTTAAGACTATCATAGTTTGGTTTAGTATAAAAATATTTATAGGTAGTTTAGTTTATTTTATCTAACAAATATTACAACTTAACTAACCAAACCAAAAATAATAATATGTACAAACGGGTAGAAAAAGAGCTCATAGGGCATCAAAAAATTCATCCGCGTCAATGTCAATGGGACAAGTGCCCAGAAAGCTGGCAGCATTGCCACGTTGGATGGCAATGCTGATTCGTTGACCGAAGAAAATTCCAGCTCTTTGGTCACGCGAAGAGTCAACCAAGCGTTTGCTAATATCTCGAAGGACTCGATGAGCGCTCGGACCCCATGGCCCTAGCGCCTAGATTAGATGTATAAGTATATACGAGTAGTTTATCTGTGAAGCCCCAAGAGGACACCGATGTCCGCCACCTATTATTGTCTTTCTATTGTGTCTCTAATAACGGTATTCAAAAGGTTAAGGTTTTTATTTATTTTTTGATTTAATTGATTTTAATTATAATTTTAATTTTATGTAATTATGGACTATGTGTGAAATAAATGATTATTATTTAAGTTTTTTACGTATTTTAATAAATGAGATTTGTGAATAATCAAAACAAATTTCTTCACTAGAAGAAAACTCGACAGAGGCTCAATTACCTTCGAAATCAGAAGGTAATAAAATAAAAGCATTTTAATGTCAGCCAATTTCCAAAATGCATAATGAAGATTACGCATTTATGTTGTATTTCCTTTTTTATTTTATGGCCATTAGTTTCGCTAATTAATTAGGCATTCAACTGCTGACGTTCAAAAGGCTAACGCCCAGACTCATGCGCCTAGCTGTCGAGACGTGTGACGTCATCGGCGCGGGAGTGACGGTCAGAAAGCGAGCCGCTATCACTGCAAGTATCCGTGGTTATTTGCCGGTACTCGCGCACCGTGGCTAGAACATGAAGCTGCGATGTAATCACAGATAGAACACATCGATATCTTTTGGTTCTTTTTATTTTATCATCTAAACTTCATCAGCATAGATTGGCCCTTGTCTCATCTTTTATCTATCTATCCACCGTTAAATTTTGGACGTTTTAATCCCGCGGAGGGTCGATTTGGTACATGAAACACTATTGATTTGTAAAGATAAAATTAAAAAATAAAGTTTTTTTTTAACTCGAATTAATTTATGCATGTACGAAATTAATTTCTTTAAGTAAACGTCAGCTGGGCTCAATGACCTGTAGATAGTTAGTAAGCAACGACCAACAACTGCCTACAAGGTCATTGACACGTTTACTTAAAAAAAAATAATTGTATATTACCTAATTCGAGTTTTTGAAAAAAAATTCTTTATTTTTTCTTTACAAATTACGAGTAATAGTATTTCATGTACCGAATCGACCCTCCACGGGATTAAAACGACTAAAATTTAACGGTGTATACTAAAAAAAGGTTGTATATGCAGATGAGAGACGATTCCTTTTCAACGTATCTTGGAAGTTTATAATTCAGTATTACTCTAAATAGTTTCCAATTATGGAATTCTGTCACTTACGATTATCTTTTTACAAGGGTCCTTTGTCATAGGCAAAAAACTCATGCCATCCTGTCACACATCTGCTCACAATAATCTATGGCGGCAAACAGACGCATGAGAACAGTTATTAATTACATAGACTGCCTATTTACTTGCCGGTCGGCAAACAAGAGCAATTGACTCTCATAACTCGAGACAGATAGCTAGTCTTAATGGATCCTACGATTAATTTAATGCATTTCTTGAAGTGATTGATCTGGTTATGGAGATCATTGATAGTGTATAGCGCTTGATTGTTTCAGATGGTTGGTTGGCTTTTACAACCTACAACTACAACACTTTGGGCTTGTTTTACAACTGCTACCTGTTACATTTTTTTTCAATACACTTTCTCTAAATTTTTCTGCACTAGTGCGCAAAAGTGCTCGTGTTGTCCCCCGCCACAATTTTACTGTAGTAAAATTGTTTATCGTATCAGGCTGGGAGCGCGTCGACCCTCTCGAGTCGTAAGTGTATTGAAAAACATCGTTTGATACACGTGCAAATTTGTCACTGCAGCCCTCGGCTCCATAACACACATGCTTACGGCTCGTTCGAATTCCGCTTCAGTCGTAATGACAAACTTTCTGCACTTGTATCAAAATGTACTATTATACGACTCTGCTCGGCTGGACAACGTTCGGGAAGCTGCGATGGTCGTTAGGCCGAGATGTTCTGGAGTAGTACTAGTAGTGAGACCTGTAAATCGGTTACTGTGCATTCAAGGTCGACCGGCATGATGGTTCAATTTATGTGTCGAAGATTATACTTTTTTTTTTTTAATGTTAGAGCAAGATGCGACACGTAACATTACTAATGCCTTGGTCAGACGTACTGAGTCAAAAAGCGAGACAGTAAAACGTTGCTCGGCCGAGATAGCGATATAAGCGAGCGAGCGGTTGCTCGGTGAAGTGTGATCAAGGCATCAGTACCGTTTCCCTTATAAGATCGTATGATAAGTTTGCTCATAGTTATGAACTTCATTTGCAGAATCTAGCCTCCTTGGACACCGTGAGATATTTAACCGCACGCTGGCGGCTATCATTCGACCGGTTGGACGACATAGTAAAGTTATTTGCCCATCGGTGTGTACCCCTATGTTTTAAGTCATTTCCTCCTGCACTCGACGCAATCAAATTGACACTTAGTGCCCGTTTACAGACACGCGTCGCGTTGCGCGGCGCGTCGGGCGGTCTGTCGTACATTGAAATAGGTGTGTGTTTGCGCGAGCGATGTCGCGGCCTGCTGCTGCAATGTACGACGAAACGGCCAACGCGGCTCGCGACGCGCCGCGTCTACGTAAACACGGCCTAATACAGAGAATATCTAGGTTAATGTACACCATTATAAGCTCCAATTAGAAAATTAAGTTATAATCATTAAAAATGAACAGCTGTTCGTTAGTCTCGCGTCGGTGTCCCGGTGGCTGAGACGTGAGGAAGTCCGTTGTCTCACGCGTGGGGCTGCCTCCTTCGCAAGCGTTAGGTACCGCTTCGCAGAAACAGGCGACCACATGCCATTTTTCATTTAGAATGGCCTATTGGTCTAGTGGTTAGTGGCCCTGACCGCGTATCTTTTCTCCTTCTCTGTCAAATTAATCCAAAGGTTGCCTGTAAGAAATCGTTTTTAGCGATAAGACCGCCCATTGTGACACCCCTTTAAAGTTCATATTGTGTTTTTCGTTTTTTGGTGTACAATAAAGAATTCATCTATTTATCTATCTATCTGGCTGCTATGCTGGAGGTCGTGGGTTCGATTGCCACCCAGGGCAAATGTTTGTGTGATGAGCACGATCATTTTTTCTGTGTTTGGGTGTAATTTATTTATAACTAGCGACCCGCCCCAGCTTCGCACGGGTGCAATGGTGATATTAAATATAATATGCATGTATTATGCATATAAACCTTCCTCTTGAATCACACTATCTATTAAAAAAAACTGCATCAAACTCCGTTGCGCAGTTTTAAAGATCTAAGCATACATAGGGACAGACAGCGGGAAGCGACTTTGTTTTAAACTATGTTGTGATACGTATGAATTTAGAAATATAAAAGTTTGTTTAACAGTTGTCTAGTACTGATAACACAAGCTCTGCTTAGCTTGGGATAACGGCGTTGTGTGATAATTGTGGAATATATTGTGGAATACTATTCCTCCTCGCTCAGAACTACGAGTATATGGGCTGTACCAGGAACGGGAAGTCATCTCGGACTACGGGATTATTCTGAAGTGTCAGCGCAGCCGTGGAACGCAAAGGGGATAAAGACACAGAGGGGTTTTAGACAGTAAAAGTCTGACACACCTTGATCCACCCAGAGCAGGAGAATTTACTTAACGATTTTCCACATCGAGAAAAAAAAAAGTAGGTCACCTCAACCATAAACTGTCATAAATTCATCACGTTTACCACAGATCTTCAAAGATTACCTCGTTAATTGGCAATTAACACTCAAACAAGTGGCAAAAGTCAAGTATTTAGGCGAGACAAGCAGTGGAAAGTAGGCTGAAGTCAGCGCACATAATGTTTATGATGTAAATGCCTTAGTTCTTGCATTATTACGACAGCGGAAGAGTTATGTAAAGTTATGGATATCCATGAATAGGTACTAGTGTTTGCTTTTCACTTGATTTCGTTGGAAAAAGAGTATGATACAGCTGAAATATGTGGGGTAAGCACTGCGCTTGATACATAACGGTTTTTTGTCTGCACTGAAACGCGGACGCTTACAATGGGCCAGTAGAAGCCTTAAAATCACCCAAAGAGCAATACAAAGGGCTTGCGTGATCGCATCAGGAATTAATATATCCGCAAGAGAACCAAGATCACCTTGCTCGTAGAATGGATGGTCATTGGAAACGAAAGGTTCTAGAGTGTAGAGTCTAAAGGCGACCATGTGCTGGAAAACGCAGCAGTGGAGTTTCGCACGAGGTGGCTTAATGATCTGGTGAGAATCGTAGAAATACGATGGATACGAGAGCCAAGTTTGTAAAATAGAACAGGTCGATCTTCAAGATTCAGCAACCCTTACAGAGAACCGCTTGAATATCGTTGATAAGTATAAATAGTCTCTTCTGCTAGATATATAGACTTTTTAGCCTATATAGACTTTTTTTTGTTGGAAAATCGTCTTATATCTTCTCCCGGAGTGAGAGGAGTCTCTAAGCCTGTTTGTTACTGTTACTGTCTATAACCTACCTTTGTCCCTTCAGTTACCCTTTGCGTGCCAGGGCCGCGATAACTCTTTCAAACAATCCTGCAAAACTAAACTGCATTCTTTTCGCATTTGGTCACGAGACTAAAGGTCTGGGCGCGTCGGTCTCCACACTTTTTATATGGCAACTAGACTTGTAGAGCTACACTTGGTCCACGCCACGCGGCGTTGTTCTACGCACAAATCAGGCGTGTTACACGTGTGCGTCGGTCTAATGTAGTTCTACCTTCATAGTCACCGTTGAATGCAGAAAATGATTATAAATCAGTTTACGTACTGATTATGCATTTGTAACGATATGTAAGTTCTAGCATTTTATAAACCCGATGCGAGCTTCATTAACTGCTTCCTTTGAAAATAGTACACTGCACCAATCGGATTCATAACACTGTCGCCTGTGGCTCGGGCGAATTCCACCTCATTTGAAATGACAAAAATGAAATGCCTCCATTTTTATCAATTTGCGCCCCTCGAGCATCTGCACCCTGTGCCTGGGCACCGGCACCGCCGGCAGCGTTAGCTACCTAATGCGGAAAATTGGTTACCTACTGCGCATTCAAGGTCGTCATGATGGTTCGACTTATGGGGAGCTACGCGTAACCATTGCTATGGTTACGTTCAACACATTTACCGCGTACTATACGCCACTGTCTCTTGCCTGTGACTGTCATCACCGATCGCTCAGGGCCTCAAGTCTGCTATTACAATAGTGTCAGAATCACCTATCATTGGTTTCATAATTGATTGAGTTGATTTTGACAAGTTTGGTAATCTACAAATATAATGGCGTCATTATGACTTTCCAATAGTAAATCACTGACACACCATTGAAAGAAATTGTAATCTCGTACATAATTACAAATGAATTTCTGACGTATGGGGTAATCTGCTAAAATTTTGCCAGTTCCTTTGATTAGTGACTTACCATTAGATTTGTCTGAATACGACGAAGTCATTCTACCACCAATCGTTTATGAGACCAATAACCGACCAATGATCAACCATTATGATTTAGCAGATTAAGAACTTTTAGCAAAATAACAATGGGATTGTGTTGGAATGTCGAATTTACAAAAATAACAGACTTGGGCCCCAGAGCTCTTACTATTAACCATCTTAGTCGCACCATCTATGATCTTATATTCTACTTACAGTTAACGAAGCACTTTCTCTTTTCACTGCTTGGATTGGAGCCACGACTACTAAGGAATCTAACAGCTTCGTGTTATGTTTTGACGATAGATGGCGCTGCCTTATTGATCTGGGCACTTGAACCATTTTAGTACTCGGCCACAGTGGCAGCGGCGCGGGCGCGGGAGCAGGCGCGTTTTGCTTGGCCACACTGGCAGCGCGGAGCGGGGAGCGGCGGTAGCCATAACCTGTTTCAAAATAAATCTAAATCTAAAAATAAAGCAAGTTATATTTTTGATCCACTGTCAATGATGTCCGATTAACTGTAAAAACTGTAAATAAAGTTCAAATCAGACTGAGATACCCGCTCCCGCACGAGTTGCCGCTCACCGCTTCCGCTACCGTTCACTTTTTTTTGGACTGACCGACATTTTGACAATTCAAAAGTGCCTGTAATTGGTCTATTTGAAATAAACTATTCTGATTCTGATTCTGACCGCCCGCGCACTCACTGTGGCCACTTGTATGAACACTGTATGGCGAGACCAGTCCGCGCCGCTTCCCGCGTGCCCTCTGTGGCCACTCAAAGGACGTTCTTGTGTTGGTGATTGCCGCGCCGCGCCCGCACCGCACCCGCGCTGCCATTATGGCCGAGCACTAAGAGTTCCGTATCCAATGGTAAAAACGCCCCGTTTTATTACTGTTAACGCATCGTCATCACGGCGAGGCCCAGCGGTTGGACGGCTCAGAGGAGTGCGGGGTGTAGTAACAATTTCTCACGCGCGCGCCGCCACTGTGGCACTACATTATATCGGTCGACAAAACTAACACGCAAATTTTTTGTAAAACGCCTAAATTCTATCGAAGAAGTTCTTTTATTCATCTCAAAAACAATTAGTGAGACTCCATTGTTCGTCTGTCTGTCACCAGGCTGTATGTCATGTACCGTGATAGCTAGACAGATGAAATATCCATAGGTGAAGGGTTTTTGTTGCCGCTATAAGAATAAATACTAAAAACAGAATAAAATAATTATTTAATTAAGTAACCTGGTTCCTATACAACAACTGTGTGTTTTTTACCATTTTTTGCATTTTTTTGGCATTTTTTTTTTTTGAAGAAAAATAAGGCCATTTTTTGCTACGTACAGTACAGAACCCTTCGTGATCCACAGATATGTCAAACAGATTATAAACGATTTTCAGGTAAAAAGAATTAGGCATGTGAAACGTTTTCGCAGGATGGGTGCCGCCTTTCCTGAATGCCGACTAATAAATAATATATATATATATATATAATTTGCAGTTTGCCGCAAATGCGAAAACTATTTTCGCAACAATTTTTGGACCGTTTCAAAAGGGATCCGATCGATTTTATGCGGCGATTTGTAATAATGGATGAGACATGGATCCACCACTATACGCTATAATTGAAACAGCAGTCCAGGCAGTGCGTGGAAGCCGGTGGTGCGGCGCTAAAGAAAGCGAAGATGCCTTTCAAGATCATTTCTAGTTAATTGCCTTCGGTTAATTGATTATCTTGCAAAAGAGAGAACGATTATAGACGAATATTACTCCAACCTTCTCGACCAGCTGGATGCCAAAATTCGCCCGAAGAGACCTGGCTTGAACAAGGAGAAAATCATCTGTCATCAGGACAGCGCACCTGGGCGAAAGGGTGCGTTGACGATGGGAAAACTTTGAGATTTGTGGTACGAGCAAATGCTCGGCAATCCCCCATATTCTCCTGATTTGGCATCATCACTTCCCAAACTTGAAGATTTTTTTTTTTGTTATTGATAGGCTCGCGTTGGACCACTGTCTTACTGTGGCCGACGATGAAGCACGCTTGCTTAGAATTATCCAATTCACTTTTGACTAAAAGCCCCCTAGGTTGTAGCTATCAACACTCCGGCCGGGAATTCCACTCCTTAGCAGTACGCATAATGAATGTGTTCTCAAAACGTTGTTTACGTATGGGTGGGATGTCCACCATGTACCGATGGCGCAACGCCGTATTTCTAGTCGTCCGATAATGGAACGGACTTGGTGGAACTAAATTGTGCAATTCCAACGCACTCTCCCCGATATTTATAACCGGTAGAAAACTGACAGGCTAGCAACTCGACATCGATGCTCAAGTCTTTGGAGTTTTAGACTCGACAAGTGCACCATCTTCTTGGCGCGCTTCTCAATCGAATCCAGGGCATCAAGCTAATATTTAGCAGACTTATCCAATGATGAGAGCAGTACTTCATACACGATTGAACTTGCGCTTGATAAAGGTTGAGCAGCTGTTCCGGCGTGAAGTAACGTCTCACCTTAACCAAGATCCCCAATTTCTCTCTGGGAAACGCTTCACATCACATGAAAAGTTGAGACGGCCGTTGATTACTATTTTCATACCCTTCCAAACTTTCACTTCCCGTAAGAAATAGTGACGTTGGAGAAACACTGGACCAAGTTTATTGAAGTTAAGAGTGATGATTTAGAAATATGAAATTGGTAGTCTTTCATTATCAGACCTAGAACTTTTCACCCCGCCCTCTAAGTTAGCTTAACCTAAGTTAGCTTATTGACTGGCCTGTTGGTCTAGTGGTCAGTGGCCCTGACTGCTAAGCCGGAGGTCGTGGGTTCGATTCCCACCCAGGACAAATGTTTGTGTGATGAGTATGATCATTTGTTCTGTGTCTGGGTGTTATTTATCTATAATATGTATGTATTTAGAAATATATAAGTATGTCTATCAGTTGTCTAGTACCCATAACACAAGCTCTGCTTAGCTTGGGGCTAGACGGCGTTGTGTGATAGTTGTGGAATATTTAAAAAAAGAAAAACAAAACCTAGAAAACCGGCTTATAAAAATAAAATATACAATTAATATGTTACAGACTACATTTAATTGAATAACTATAATAATATTGAATACATCGTTGTCTGTTCGTTGATAAAAATCACCATACAATATAAACATATTATAGATTAGTTTTGTGTGTATCTACAAGGATATTGTACAATTTTCAATCTTTTTGCATTGAGTTCGATAAAATATTTTTTTAATTACACAGGTAGATAATATTTAATAAGTACATAAACACCCTACCCCATAATATAAGCTTGATGCACTTGATACCAGTAGATAAGCAAGTTGTGATACTAAGACTTTATATAAGTTTACTACGAGTAAATCTAGCGAGATTATAAACGGTCGGAACAAAATTCGACCTTTCATAATCTATCTATGTTATGCCGCCAGATTGTGAGATAGCTAGGGATGCTATGCAAAATTCAATTTGAGAACCTTGACAACATGTTCTTGTGTCAACGATATTGATATATTAAAAGTCCTAAATGTTTGGCACGTGACAATGGATAAGCCAATTCTGCATGCCAATTCCAAAAATTGTGCGCAATCATGGGGACAACTTTTTTTTAACTTTAAAGCGGTGCGTGTTAGTTGTTTTTTTTTTTCTGTTCTGTGATTAATTTGATAGGAATTTAATTTCTTTTTTTAATCCACTATAGTATCCACCGCTCTTACAAAGTTAAGTTTAAACGTAACATCGTAGTTGAAGTGGCGTTGTGTTTCTTGTATAGTGACCACGTTCTTCTTTACCAGTGTTCTTCTACTCATTACTTGCTTATTTACTGGCCTCGTGTAAACAAGCCTAACGCCGATGCCTTTATCAGATCCCACGTGATAGGCAAGCCTATCTTACAAATAATTATTAAAAAAATAAACTAGGAATGATATTATAAACGTTAATGGCACTCATAGCCTAAAATATTTGATGATGACATTTTATTATAATTTTTTTGCGAAACTATTTACATATTTTTTTTTAAATTATTATATTATATTTTGTTTTTATTTCTTACTAAAAAAAAAAAACAATTTATTTGATTGGATTACATTATTGTGACAAAATGCTTGATAAACCGCCAATAGTTCGTAATAAATCCGATAGATGGCGCTAACTACAAACGCATTATTTAACGCGTTAAAGATTTGCGTTTTTATTTGATCTGTAAGTAAATAATAATATTAAATTATATTCGTTGTTATTTTATATCATAACAAATGCTTGTAACAAATAAAAAATTGCGAAAACCGCAGTCGTTGAAATGCTAACCTCAAAAATTATCGTCATTATTTTTACGACAATTTTTGTGCGCATGACAACTGTTGTTTTCACAGAACCTATTCTACACATACCAGCTTACAATATTCCCTTCTACTTGACTAATATTTTAGTTTTGTACACACGTTATCCATTCGCTTGTTTAAGGTACATTCAGTGCCTTTTCAGACGAACACAGTTATTGGAAAGATAACCGTATAATATGTAGATATCAGTATCATCATACAAACGGTTCCTATTAAAACAGAAACCAGATACATTTGTTTATTAATATTTCATGATATCAAATATATTTCTAGGACAGATTACAATCATTTTCAGCTTTCAAGTGTAATAAAAGATTTATATTTATACTTGATTCTTTTCTTGATACTTTTCTAGATTACATTGGTTAAAAATAAAATAAAAACTTAAATATCGATATTAAGTTTCTACAAATTAATTTTGTTTGAGTTTTTATAGAATTTAAGGTTTAGCTACAAAAAAAAACTATCAAGGTCCCTTTTTTTACCAAAAAACGCAATAACAGTTAAAATTAACGTTATTGCAAAACGATAACTCGTTAATTTGTCACATGACTATTTAACAACGAATATCTTTAAACTAAGTTATACAAATATTTTTTAGAAGAACAATGACGAGTAATTTAAAAATGAATAAGATTTTTTTTTAATTATTGGATTGTATCGGGATTTCATAAAAACAAATGAATGAAAATAACTTCGAAAAATTATGACAAAAAAAACGATACGATAACTAACTTATTTCTTCATAGATCTGAATACACACTAACTTAACCATTTTCTCTGATATTAAGGCACAATTAAATAGGTATATAAATGACTATATAGTGCTTATATACTAGCTGCATACAATTATGTCAAGAATACGTTAAATAATAAACTAAAATATCGTAAGTGTTTGATTCAAAAGCGTGCTTAAGCGTATCTGAGTGACGATGCAATAGACACAGAAAGCCAGTTATGCTGTTAGCATATAGTTATCATACGTTGAGCTCCTTAGTAATCCTGAGTTGAGCTGCACGAATACTGACAAATGCTTGCACTGACTGGAAAGGTCTACTCAGAATGTGGTTCTGTCTTCAAAAGACCACCTCAGACATTAAAAGTTTGTGTGGATGGACTTTAAAAGAGACTTTGACCCCAGAGTTTGTTTTGGTGTTTCTTTTCAGGGTAGTCAGCTAGGAAACACCCAGAAGAGGCCTTCTAGTTTAAATTGATAAAAAAATTGACGTATAAAAGTGTTTTTAAAAACCTATTTGCAAAATAAATATCATTATATCATATTATATATCACTAAAAGCATTCATTTTATTCAGGTGACACACATGTTAGTCCGGGTAAGGAGATGACCACCACATAGGTTGACTTGCAAGAAACCACACACGCAAATCAAAAAATGTCTTATAAATTCTCATAAGCCATAGAGAGTCCTCTACGGTGATCAGTCTTTGCGAACACTAAGAAGAGATACTCCCTTGTTCTTTGCTGGTATTTCGATAAAGTGGACAATGTAAATAAGACGTGTAGGAGGAATCGCAGATGTGATTGTCCTAACAATAAAATAGTGATCTTGACTTTTAAGCAAATTATAATAATGTCATTGTCACCACGAGACGCAGCGAATTCTTTTGCATATAATTATGTATCGTACATTGTTTTTATTATATCGATAACATTCTGTTTCTTTGGTGGACAAGGTGGACCGATGACTTAGGTGAATCTGATGGTTGCGAGATGCATAGGATAAGTCTTTGTGGCGACACATGGGAAAGATCTAGCAGTGGACGTCTTTTGGCTGAAATAATGATGATAAAGGTCCAATTTTAAGGAATAAAATTTTCGCAAAATTGATTTGGTAAATTGCCAATCGAGCGTTAACATTTGTGATTGAATTTTCAAAAGCCGGTTGCGTCTCTTGACTTGTTTGTGTTAACTATTTTATAATATGTCGATTCTTAAAACCGGGTGTTAGTTTCTTTGGAATATAAAGCATTTCCTAGCTTGCAGGGCAGTTCGGTATTTGCAAGAACCACTGGGTCTTTCAGAACTTTGCAGACCCGCTGTAATGATACCATAGTGCTTTACTATATAGCTTTTAAATGGATGACAAGAGATTTTCATTGTTTAGTCCACACAATGTAGGTTATCTTCACATTCTACATCAGTGTCACGATTTCGTGACGATTTCTAAACTTTAAGATGCTATACAATAATACAAAGACGACCATTTAACGTGTTATAGATAGTTATAGATAGTGATATAAATGATTATAGTTATTATAAAAAATATGGCAGATGACATAATATTTATTTTAACTTTGTATGACGCAATAATATATCGTATATATAGTTTATTATAAAACGTGCTCTTGACTTCTAAACATATTTAAATGAAATATACAAATGATATTAACAACATAACCTTTTTAATTATTACTTAAAACAATAAACTTCGGGCCTTTGTGCGACCTCGAGCGGCGTGAAACTCATGCAATCATCGCTCAAATGATTTTAAACATCCGTGGATATAAATCGATATTTAATTACTAGAAATATTTAAATTACAGTTTCTTATGTACCCTGTTTAGCGTAGGTACGGATTTCTAAAGTAATTCATCGATAAAATCGGAAACAACCCGTGAATGTTTCGTGACAAATCGATTAAGTAGAACCTCGATTCGACTATACGTACGCAATACGCGTTCGCATTTTGTAATTGGGTTATTTTATTATTTAGCAGCTTAGCACACAATGTTCTTTTTTTAAATGACACTTTTACATCCATTGCTGTTTTTGTATCAGAAATATTCTTCTACATCTTCAATTTTACATCACTTTCAACGTATATTTAAAACAAATTCAGCAATCGATTATTGAGAGGCTAACATAAGCCTAACTTTTAAGGATCAACGAACAGCTTACAATACCTATTAACAGTTAAAAAAACTGTTATTTTTCAAACGTTACTTCATAAAAAAACGTTGTTAATCCCTTGTCATTTGCGTGCACAAGTTATTTGGTTGTATTCGTTTTGTTTCGTGATCGAGGTAAAATGTGTTGGCTCCGATGGTGCGCTCCTCCGTCATCAGCCGATAGATGGCGCCCTTTCAGCTGTGGCGTTGTGTTATCTGAAATTGAAACAAAAGGATGTGAGATTTCTTGTATTTGTAATTATCTACCAAACAGTTTAAGGTTGAATGTGTAATATGAGAACAGTCTTTACCTCTTAGTGAAGTTTTTTAGAGTTACAATAGCAACTATTATACTTAAGCTATTCTCCAATGAATCTCTTATGCAATTTTCATATAGATGTTTTTAAACTTAGGAGACCTTAAAGCTGAACACCTTTTTAATGAGAAATCATCAAATAATTCCTCCCGCTCTATGTGAAGCGATTTCAAAGTTTTCACAAATCCAGCCAGGCGCATTACTTTGCGTAATTTATTTCATCACCACTGCTCTAAAAACGGTGAAGAAAAACATCGTTAGGAAGCCGGCAAGTCCTAGAACCAAAATTCGAAGACATGTGACATTCACCAACCCGCTCTGGACCCGCGTGGCGGATTATGGCCCATTCCCTCTCCTAGAGAGGAGGCCTGAGTCCCAGCAGGAGGAACATTAAAAGGATGATTATGCTATTATTATTTAAGTGGAACAACCGGTAGTATCATACTGTTAAACTTTTACTGAATAAAACCCTACTGTGTTCCTTCAGTAGTATTTTGCGATTCAGAGTCGTTACTACGACTCTTAAAGAGAAAAAGTCTCGAAAGAG
This sequence comes from Leucania comma, assembly GCA_958295575.1. NCBI lineage: Eukaryota > Metazoa > Arthropoda > Insecta > Lepidoptera > Noctuidae > Leucania > Leucania comma. The sequence goes on along the minus strand of OY282482.1, from coordinate 2,536,818 downwards.
TTAGTACTCTTTCGAGACTTTTTCTCTTTAAGAGTCGTAGTAAAAGAAAGAGATACTACTCTTTCGAATCAATCAATCCTGCAACCCAAGCTTAACCAGAAGAATTTTTCATCATCATCATCATTCTTCCCAAAAGATGACAATTACTGGTCATAGGCCTCCCCAAGCGTCGCCACAATGACCGATCCTGTGCGCGTCGCATCTATCGGTTTCCCGCGTACCTACTTTACCAGGTCATCGGTCCACCTTAACAGAGGCCTTCCAACGCTACGTCAGCCGGTACATAGACGCGAACTGTTCTGCTAGCAATGTGTCCTACCTCCTGCGCCAAGCAAGCGTTTCATCGTCTCCATCTAGCATTTTTTCCATCTAGCTTGGTGTTGACTTCCAGTCTAACCAGATGTGGCTGAAGACCCGTGCCATGGAGCGACTAACTATCAAACCTCCATAATCCACTTTCTGAGCAACATGATATTCCTTGGATAGACTGATGGTCAGACTTCCTGACTACCTGTCACGACTGTCAAAGATCTATGAATGAAAACCGGGACCAACAGCTTTACGTGCTTTCCAAGGCACGAGTGGTCAGTAATATCCTAGATAAACTTAGAAAAGTAAGATCACGGTCATTTCTGCCTGACCACTTAAAAAAAAAAATCACTTAATATCTTGCGGCGCGGCCCCAAACCAAACCCTTGGAAGTTTTCGTTTCGAGTGCAAGCAAAAATGAACTTAGCGGTTGTCAGGCTGAAGTGTCTTTGATGGTACAAATTGAAAAATTCACATTGGTACTTGCCCTTAACCACCAAGAATGCGTTTATTACAAAGTTATCCAATTAAAATAACAGACGTGGCAAATATTGAGGTATATTTTCTACCGAGATATTGAATGCTAAAGCCAATTATATGATGGTTTATAGGCACCTACCAAACCATCATATATAATTTGCATAAAGAAAAAACAGGTTTCAATAAAGATAGAACAACATTACTTAGTCCAAGTCCTTGAAGTTAATTTAATGTTTGATTGGTTTAATATTTATTTTATCTACCATGCGATTGAGTAACTCAGGAATGTACAAATAACAATTAAAATAAACTGGTTTTTGTCAGTAATAACCCAAAAACATGTACAAAACCTTGAATTAGCAATCATTGTTAAATAAACTATTGTAAAATAAATATGTATTTGTATGGCCTACTGATAGCTGTTCCGGGTCTGGACGTCTTGTGTTTAAAAAACCGGGTAAGTGCGAGTCGGACAAACCTAATTATGGCAATAATTCAATTTCCGGTCTACAAGATTTTTCCGAATCGCAAAAAGTGCTTTTTTTGTGACGTAAGTTCTACAAATTTACAGTTTTCAGATTTTTTATACATTTGTGTTATAAGATCTTGCTTCTTGCTTCATGCCTAATTTCAGGATTCTAGGTCAACGGGAAGTACCCTATGAATTTTGATTCCCCTGAAAGTGAAGAAACGTACGTTTTTTGCGACATAATCGGCCATATCTTTTTTTTTGGATAACTTAGAAGTTTATTTTTTTACTGCTTCAAGGGACCGCAGATCTGAGTATATTTAGTTATTTCAACTCGACACTTCCAAGCGTTCTCGAGATAAAGAGTCTTGACAGACAGACAGACAGACGGATAACATAATGATCCAATAAGGGTCCCGTCTTTTTTCCTTTTGTGGTATGGAACCCTAAAAAAAAATAAAAAATAGAATGAAGTGTTATTGAAATTATATCAATCAATTTATTTATCAATTATTATTAGCTTCTGCAGGTTTTGTTTAGAGGTGGGAAATCATGTAATGACCTACTCCCTCTCTAGGGTGGAACCAGAGGGTGTATCAGACTTTTACTGACCTATCTGTGTTCTTTCAGTTACTTTTAACTTTCTAGGACTACAAGCATCCCTTTCATATTTTCTCCAAGGCCTTAGCAGGCAACGGCCCTGCTGGCCATGCTATGAGTTTGCTGATATCTATTTGAGGCGCGCAAACACTAAGCTCCGTTGACGACTTGCACTCAGTTCATATAGGACGTGCAAACGGCGAGCTGCCTATTGCTCGTCGTCCTACGCCCTGGGTTCTGATGGTGGTAATATCTTGAGGGTCCTCACCTAGGCGCATGCCTCTGTCGCATGACGTGGGGCAACTCCCGGCGCTCCTCCTCACCTAACTGTAAGCCTGCCACCAGCTGCATGATCTCTCGCTCCTTCTTCAGTTCCTCGCGACCTGACTCCACCTGCAATCGAGATGATATACGGTTAATATATAAGTCTTTAAAGATTTAGATCTGTTGAATACCGTAATTAGAGACACAATAGAAAGACAACAGGTGTGCGGACGCCGGCGTCCTCTCGGGGAATAATGAATTAATTGTCATAATTATATGGCTTTTGGTGGAAAGACAATATGACCATTTCAATAAAAAAAGAAAATAAAGACAGTAAAAAATCTATATTACTATTTAAAAAACCAGGGCACAAAAATAAACACATATATTAAAATAATAAATATATTATGTATGTAAAGTAATTGATGTAAGGTGTTTGAATTATTGATTTCATAATTATAATTTTTAATAATTTATTATAATCAGCTATTATAGTATGCATAAAATATTTGTATGCCGATAGATATAGACATAGCGTTCGTTTACAAATAGTACATAATATATGTACGTAACCCACCCATAATATATGTTTAACGTATAAAAATATTTGTACCTGTGTTATTTTCCTAAAATCAGTTTATTTTGACTATAACATCTGTAGGCATACTAAGCAGAGCCAAGGACTAGGTAAAAAAAAAACAGCGATGGTACACTAAAAACTAAAACCAATGAAACGCGATTACATAAATGAAAGTCGCCTATAAAATATGTCACCTTTAGGCACCCTCGACCCAATATTCAATAACGATAACGTTTCTCACAACGTAACTAGTTACTAACGTTACGCAACGATTACAGCTATAACGCAATACCGAACCGGGCATTATTTCCTTATGGCTGCTCGTGGGATATTTCACTACACGCACGAACTTAAACGAATAAAGCGATTTTGAATTAAGAATAATTTCGAAAATTGACCGTTTTACCCAATTCCGAACGTTTAAGGTTGGTAATGTGATTTGGTAAATGCACAACAAAGGAATTGTTTTGCATTTGGCTTGAGTTGTGTTCGCGTAATGACTTTCATTCAAAGTCAAATATAAGTATTTGCACTATGCGTTTCGCCTCGACGTTTTTACCGCGTACATTAAAAGTCTAGAAAAAAAATCCTGCTGCGGTCTTCTCATCCGATTTTAATTAAGGTGTCTTCAAGGCTAGAGTGAATAGGCTCTTGATAAACTAATGTGCTTCACCATCAACTCATCGCAGTCAAGTACTAGTTTATATCAATTTAAAATAAGAATGTGTCTTTAACCAGTTATGTAATTAGTAATAGTTGAACTATAATTAAAATTCATAAATTCAGTAAATATAATATAATGGTCTAATACTCGTATTTATTGAAATTTATTAATTGTTTGACATGCATGTAAACTGCCACATAGCTGAATTGAATCGAATCGATCGAACATATTTTCAAAATAAGATTCCATTTCTAATTTCAAAATAAGATTCCGTTTCTAATTTCAAAATAAGATTCCATTTCTAATTTTAAAATAAGATTCCGTTAGACAAACAATGTACTCATATGTTGGTACAGCTTTGCCATTTCTGCAACTGTTTTACCAGACATGACGTGTTAAGTTTTATAAACAAAAGAAATCGTTGATGACAGTTCACATTCGCTATGATAAATCTTTGCTAATAACACAGAGTAGAGACGCAACAGAGGCTGAACTTTCTACCAGCTGACTTTGAATACATTACATGGGTTCAAATTCATAAACAATATTTTAATTAATTTCGAGTCGTGGGAATCCTTTTGATACAAGACTTTCGGATGAAATGTGATAAGACCAATAATCGGGGTTGAATCTATTTTATAGTCCATCGTAAGCAAGTGATAAGTTTACACCCTATATAATCAGGTTTGAACCTGGGTTTACCCATGATAGTTTAGTTTAGACTTGGTTTTAAACCTAATAATAGGTAGCAAATCACCCCAGTGTGGTGCCATCACACAGTCGTGGGTAAAAAATAAAATTCGACACTTCACGTAACACAATAGCAGGGTATATTATACCTCGGACAAACGATAAGCATTGCCATACAGCGTGGCAATACCCCCAGTCTTTTGGGTACATTACCAATCGATAGCAATGTAATTATAGGAGTTTTTTGACGCCATACTTTAGGTTACTTTTAGTTACTTTCTGGTCTTCTTTTTTATTTAGTGTTTTGTAGCCGTTGTATTTTGATAAACTAAATCTCTGTTAATCTATTACTCTGTGACTACGCTCTGAAGTACAGAATGTTGACAATGCAACACATACAAGTTATAATTGACACTTCAGTGCAATGACGCAATAAATCATTCAAATAGAAAGGTGTGATTTACAATAATTGCTGTAAAACTGGTCATAAAGTGTAAAAAGTCGGTTTTGCGACGTTAGAAATTATTTTCAGTGATAGGTGAATTTAGTAGTTATTTTCACGCTGCATTGAACTATACATGAGAATTGAATAGTTGACAAAACATGTAGTACAAGCAAAATATTTTGATGAATGTGTAACCACACGGTTAACAATTTTAGCGTTTCATACCTCAAAAAGAAAAACGGAACCCTTATTGGATCACTTTGTTAAGGTTGCCGTACTATAAGTATAAAAAAAATCTTCTAACTAAATACTATGTTACAAAATACAAGGGATAGCTCAGTTTGGGAACCAGTATCTGCAATTTTTGAAATTACTGTGCATATTTCTTAGAATTATAATTGGTATACAGTAAAAAAAATAAGGATTCCGTACCTTAAAAAAACTGAACTCTTATAAAACCACTTTGTTAGGGTTCCGTACCTCAAAAGTAAAAAAAAAAGGAACCCTTATAGGATGGTCGAAGCCTGCAGGAAAAGAAGGCTCGGCCCCGGTATGAAAGGCAACGAAGGAACGGGATGAGTTTTTTAGTCAGTAAGAGTCTGACACTATCTCCTGCTCCACTCAAGGGCGGGAGTTGTCATTTGATGATTTTTACCCACCATAAAAAAAGCCCTTATAGGATCACATTGTTATCCGTCTGTCTGTCAAGACCCTTTATCTCGACGCGTCGAGATATCGAGTTGAAATTAAAACCATATACTTAAGTTTGCGGTCCCTTGATGCTGTGAAAAACTCAACTTCTAAGTTATCGGAAAAAAAAGATACGGCCGTTTATAACGCAAAAAATATATATATTTCGACCCTCTCAAAGGAATTAAAATTCATAGGGTACTTCCCGTTGACTTAGAATCCTGAAATTTGGCACGAAGTAAGATCTCACAACACAAGTATAGGAAAGAATCTGAAAACTGTAAGTAGTAACAAAAAAAAATTGCGATTCGGAAAAATCTTTGTAGTTCAATTCGGGAATTAAACAGGTTTCATGGATAAGTTGACATGGAACCCTCAGGAACGAGACCGACTCGCACTTGCCCTTTTTTTTCTAAATCCGTTCAACAATTCGAGCGTCGAGTAACAAACATACACACCCATGTCATAAACTTTCGCTTTTTAATATTAAGTGTGAAGTGTGATACTTTAACTCCTTGCGTAGTCAAGTACTATAAATTCTTGAATTATGCAAACAAATATTGAATTATTGAGTCTGTAACATTTTTTTGAATAACCCTCCTTAGTGTCCCAGTGTCCCACAGCTGGGAAAACTGGCCATATGTTTCCAGACGCCTTTTCTTTCGCCCTTATACATAAAACATTTTATCTATTGTAAATGGAAATATGCCATAATATAATTCATTACTCTTTTCTTTATGGCTCCATGATGAAATAAAGAATCTATAGTGTCTAAACTCATAAAATGCTTTGTCCTGATTAACTGGATGTCATCATATGGATTGCAATAAAATATTGAGTATTAAGTATAACTGGACTGACAGATCAACGCATAGCCTAAACCGCTGATCGTAACGACTTGAAACTTGGAGGGTATATTCTTTGTGTGACGTAGGCATCCGATGTGAAAGGATTTTTTGAAATCCTACCCCTGAGGGGGTGAAAAAAAGGGGCAAAGTTGGTATGGGACAACGTGATTCCTTGGTCCAATCTACTTAATAATAATATATTATGTGACTAGGGGATAAAGCAGTGTCTCTAAGTCGAGGGCGGCATGTTGAATTCCGAACGAAACAAAGGTTGCGAAGTTTTAATCCCGAACGTCAGTGAGGGATTTATATAATTAACTCACGAGCAATGCAAAGGAGTTAATGTAGAAACCTGAGTAAAGTGAGAAGTTCAAGATGCCCAAAACAAGACGCGTGTTGGATACTAATGATATTATATTCTACTTACAATTTTGCTTGAACAATCTTTAACAAAATTGATGGAAGTCGAGTTACGTATTTTGTTGAAATTCATCCCCTAAAAAAGATAAAAAGGGGGAGTAAGTTATTATACTGGAGAAACTGACTGACTGACATATCAAGGCACAGTTGGAACTACTAGAACTAGGAGTGTGAAACTTTGCACAAGGCTTCCTTTTATGACGTAGCCGAGCACTAATTTAAAGCACTAATTTTCTAAAACTCACCACCAGGGCCCTGGAAACAAGGCAAAGCAGGAACGGGATAGGTTTTTAGTCAGTAAGAGTTTGACACTATCTCCCGCTCTGCCCAAGAGCCCGGGATGACATTGGATGATAGTAAAATCATAAAATGTCATCGTCTTTAAAAAAGAAAAAAACCCGAAGAAGTGATGAAACGGGAGTTTAAAGTTTGTATGGAGAAAATTACTTTAACTTAGACGAAGCTACTGGCAGAAGCTAGTATATTTTCATAATAAAGAGGTTAATTTGTAAGTTTGTTGGTATGTAAAGTTTAATCTGCAAAACTACTTAACTAATTCTGAAAATTCTTTTTAGGTGGGAAAATCATCGAATAACATCTCTCGCACTTGGGCGGAGCGGAAAGGTGTGTCAGACTTTTACTGACTAAAAACCCACTCCTGTGTCTTCTTTGCCAACTTTCCAGGGCCCCGGGGTTCCCTTTCGCACAAACTGTGGTTTCGCACAAATACATTTACATCGTGTAGTGTACATACTTCATTCCTCATCTTTATTTCAGTTCTTTTGATGCCATCAACGTACCCCATCAATCTGTCAAACTCAAATTACGATAAACGTGATTGCAAAAGAAAAAATAGGTACTCGTATGAGGCCCTATTACGTCCGCCATCGACATAACTGCATTCGTAATTTCAAAGTCATTGCGTACTTGACGAAGAACGAAATGCGAAGGAAGTGCGTGCGAATAGTTCCCACGCAATGATGGTAAACTTGGTATTATGTCGAGTGACATTTTGAAATGTATCGAGCACCGACTTGATGTGGGTGTCATCGCGATTTATTTCATCGTATTTTTTTTATTATAGCTACAACCTAGGGGCTTTAAGTCAAGAGTGAATAGATTCTTCTAGACAGCGTACTCAACCGTCAACCACTGGATATTTTTAGTCTGTCATTAGTAGACCGTCATTAGCTATACTAAGGGCGCATTCAAATTAGCCTCAATAAATCAATATCGATATTTAGAACATTCGATACTCTGTATTTCGATATTTAGGACATACGATATTTTATACTTTCGATATTTAGGTATTCCGATGTCACTTTTGTAGATAATTACATTTTAGACACATTGGACGTAGGTTATCTAACCATTCGACATTTTAGGCTTAACTTATTTTAATTTCGGTTATATGGTTATACGATGTTTAAATTTTCGAACGTTGACATTTTACCCGTAGGTATTTTAATGTTCGACATTCAAATATGTACTCTCGCAAACGCATACATCGATGACTTTTTCACGTCATCGTCAGAATGAAACCTGCCTATTTGCTCTGCAAAATGTGGACAGGGAGGTACCACTCTCCTTTATTAGTTGATGTAGTACGAATACTCGTATGTATTAGCAATATTAATTATTTATAGAATAATTAACAAAACATGATAAGTATTTCAAGTTTTCTTGTTTACTAATCCATAAGAATGTTGCTTATCCGTAATAAAGTAGATAGGTAGGTAGGTACCATTACGTTATTATTTTTTATTAATAGTTAGCTGTAGCCACGTCATGTAGAAGTTCCGGGAACAGTAAGATTATATCAGCGTTCGAACAATACCAAACACTGGCATTACAAGAATGACTATAAGAAATAGAATGTAAATTTTTCTATCGGCCAAGGATCGATCAGATCATTACGGTACAGTTGTCGTGGTCGATGTGTGGGTGACCAATGTGACCAAAATGTTATACCGCGACAAATTTCGCACCTGAACGAAAGTGACCAAACCCAAAAATAACAAAGAATAAATTTTATTTTAAAAGAATAAGTACCTAAAAGTGAAAGTCTTGAAAATGAGTAAGTGAAAATTCTACAGCTGTATTTTAAAATTTTCATCCATCTATGAATTAATGAAGATATATGCAGACAAACCAAGGTGACATAGCTCGAAGAATCGCCAAACTTAATTGTCATTGGACTATCTCTTTGTCACCATATAGAACAGATGGTGACAAAGATGCGGCCTATGTTCAACAGTGGACACCTTTTGGCTGAAATAATGATGATGATGTTGATGAAAATGGTAATCAGATTCATTTTTGATGATTTTAAATCCAACCTCACGTCTAAACAGCTATTACATATGTTTTGAAAAAAAAACATATGTGTGAACTATTAGACTATTTGCGGAATATTTACTTTTTTTTTCAGAGAACCAAACCACACAAAAGCAACACAGATAAACAAGTGAAGATCAGGCTAATAACACCACAGACAAAAAAGCGAAGATCAGGCAAAAACCATTGTGTGTATTTGTATGAAACTTTCACAAACTTAAAGATAATTTAATTACCAATCTTTTGATATACACGGTTTTTATTCATATTGTGTTTAATAAATGAAGGACATATTTATTTTTCGAATAATCTTGACGCGCGAAGAATGACGTTACTCCACTTTTGTTCGCTCAAGGACACTGGCATTAACACCCGTATTTATAAACAAGTAAAACTAATTACTTCAGTAAAAGTAACTACTTAAGTAACAATTTGTATTCTATAGTTAAGAAAAATAATGACTTTATAAGAAATTACTTAGCAACGAGTGATTACTTCTTTATAAATACGGGTGTTATTGTCGCCTTAATAAGCTAGTGAATTTTCTAATTTGTTACGTCAATCAGCTTATTTGCTCCCATCATAAGTGAACCTAGGAACAAAATAACTGAGTTATGAATTTGCGCAATGAACATGACCAGGCTGGTCAGTTTTAGCAATGTCATTTCCTCAAGCTTTCTTTAGTAACACAAAGCGAAAAGTACATAACAATGACCACAAAATCGTACTGGCATTGTGTAACTTTGCTATACACGTAAAGATTAATCCTAAATCGTATAGTTAAAGATACAGTTGATATCTTAAGAGCGGTCAACCCCAGGTACATTTTCATACAACCGCTTTTACGTGATTATGATGTTATTACACATCTTTTTTTCAGACATTTTGGATACACGGATATCTTGTAGATATTATCTAGGCTTCTATAGAAACTAAAACATTAATTTGTGTAAATTATCCAGCAAAGACCTCTGTAAATCTGCTGTTTTACGTGAAATTTGACTCTCCATAATATAGGCGTGCAATGGGTAGCACGCTGTCCGATCGTCCGGTAACCGACCGGACCAAGCCCAAGTCGTCGACGGCGCGTTCTGTTCCCGCGCGCCTCAAGGAGCTGTCAGCACACCGAAGAGGCCCAGCCTGCTAACTGCAGGCAGGCAGGGTCGAAGCCTACTGGGGTCATGGGTTAACTTCCGAAAGGAATACCCGGCCCCGGCACGATAGGCTACGAAGGAACGGGGTAGGTTTTTAGTCAGTAAGAGTCTGACACTACTTCCCGCTCCGCCCAAGGGCGGGATTTGTCATTGGATGATTTTACCTACCATAAAAAACACCCTCCATAATATACTCATAATATAAGAAAGTACTTCCATAGAAACCTTGCACATTTAATCCAGATTGTAAATGATTTCACTTGACTTTTAAGGGTTTAAAAAAAAACACATATTTCCTGGAACAACTTTTGTGAAATATTCGAGTAAATCACGGAATTACCGAAAGCCAACAGAGTTTTCAGGCGTTATCTCTCTTTTTTCGGGTTGCCTATCCATCACACATTGTGTTGGATTGCTTTAGATAAAGCAACAAACTTTTAAACCATACTCGTCGTTGATGACATGCGAATGGGGAAGTGTCACCTTAACCTACAGATCGCCAATCGCCTACAGACCGTGTTCGCACATCAAACTTGGGTCCATGCAAAATGATCGTATCTAGGTTACACGGTTTTCGTTGTATATGGCAGAGTTAACGGGGCGAGACCATACATTGTTTCACCATTAATTAATATTCAAATTAATCGATGGATTCATTGCTCAACACACGTAAGTGGGCATGCTCATACTTTCGGAAAATCATGTCGGACAAGGCAAAAAGGAATTGGTTGTGAAATGATTTAACAGCTTGCGTCGGATTGGTCCGACGGGAGTTTTTGTGTCTTAATCGTCAGGGTCGTGTGTTTGCGACTGGGTACTCCATCTCGTTTAGCTCTTCAATCCCCATAGGTGACAGAAGAACGGACGAGATGGAGTATTTGGTCGTGGATGTGCAACCCTGGCGGAATATACGGGAGTGTTTTTCGGATATATCCGAGCGGTTATAAGGTTTAATATAATCTTTTAGAGCGGGAAGCAAGGCAACTATTGAACTGACGGCAAATTTAAATGTCATCATCATCTTGCTGCCATTGTCCTATGTTATAGGGTCGGTACCTACAAAACATTTTTTCTTCCATAGGTACTGTCCTGTCACCTGTGACGGCATCACTAACCCCCTTTCCTTTCATATCACATCTCATATAATCCATCCTTATTTTCTTTGGACTCCCTCTCCACCCGTACACATGTATACTCATAACTCTTTTAGTAACATGTGTTTCATCCCTCCTCTTCACATGACCATACCAAGACAGACGATTCCCTTTCAACTTTTCAGTCACTGGCGCAAATTAAATTGTATAAAGGGAAGGGACCTGCTTGCTGACTTCACGTAAATTTTAGTGAGGACAATGATGCAGAAATACAGAAGTTTAATGATAAATCAAGTCATCAAACAACTTCCTTCATGAATATGAAGTTCAGGTTGTCTTTTTTTTAAGATGGGGATGGGATGGAGACACCCTGGAATGCAAATGGCAATTCAAGGACAAAGGTCGGTTTCAGATCTCGTAATGTATACATAGGTTTACGTACATTTATTGTATAAATTAGAATTTTAACTATGGTAATTGTGCTAAATAACGTTCTTGTAAATTCGGACACATGTGCATTCCATGCCAAATAATAGTTATATTAAGTTTTTTTCTACCTTAAAAATATTCAATTAAAGATTATACCAAGTGTGTTATGTCAAATAAACGGAGCATCAAGATACTGCAAGGTAACCTTTTTTTCCTGTTCATATTTTACTGTATTATTTAAAAAAAACTACTTAAAGTGATTCTTCAACACTTAAAGGAATCCTTCAAATAACAGCCGCAAAACATGCTTGTACTGGCTCCTGTGAAGGCCTAATAGCCGTTATTAGGCGGAGCCCTCGCGTGACTCGGGAGTCACGGACAATGGAAATATCAAAGTCGATACCTGCCTCGGGCCTCGAGGTGCAATTACTGAGATGTTTTAACTTGTTCACTACAGTGTGAAGATGCGATTGAGGAATGACATGAAATATATCAACTGTGTTGAGCTTCTTAGTCCTGAGTTTAGCTACACAAAAACTGACAAATACTTTCTCATAAGACCATTTGAGACATTAATGCATGGATGTACAATCTGCATTGTTCTAATATGATTTGATCATTACATGTTTGATGTATGTACTTCAAAAGAGACTTTGATCTCTGAGTTTGTTTCGGTGATTCTTCTTGTTCAAGTAAATACGTGTTTTGTTTGAAACCCTTAAAAGTTTTTTAAAAAATTTTCGTCATTCAGAATCTCGATTGAATGTGCAGGGCTTTTACAGATGTACTTTTTTATAGTTTTTAATATATGAGTACATTATCGAGGGCCAAAATTCACTTAAAATAGCAGATTTTTAGAGGTCTTAAGCGGATTAGTTTTATACAAATTTATGTTTTGATTGCTATACAAGCCTGGATAATATCCACAAAATATCTGTGTAACCAAATTATCTGGAGAAAAATGTGTAATACATCATAATCACGTAAGAGATGTTGTATGAAAATGTACCTCTGGTTGGCCTCTCTTAAGGGAGCTATATACTCGTATGGTGTATAGCCCTCTTTCTCGGTCTCACGCTTGCCATTTTAACACGTATACCTAACATGATTACAAACTATTTGAACATGCAATTCACAAACAATATTCTCACACAGAAAGGTATGAATAACCAAGAGATAATTCGGAATTTGAAAACATAAACATCTTTTGTTTTCCTTGTCATCAATGTTGCAATTCAGCTGCCTTTGCAGCTGAATGTACACTTTGCTAAATCCAACTGGCATTTCATTCCAAACATTTTGTTTGAACCATTATAACCATAACCAGCCAGGCGCATTACTTTGTGTAATTTATTTCATCACCACTGCTCTCAAAACAGTGAAGGAAAATATCGTGAGAAAACCGTCCTAGAATTAAAAATTCGAAGGCATGTGACATCCACCAACCCGCAGCGGGCCCGCGTGGTGGATTACGGCCCATTCCCTCTCTTAAAAAGGAGGCCTGAGTCCCAGCAGTGGGAACATTATAAGGCTGATGCTATAAATATACTATTATAAACATACGCTCAAGTTTATAAAGGAAAGGGCAATGCTCGGAGTTTTCTTCGGTGAGGATTGCTAAAATAAAAAAGGATGCAAAACGCACATGATCGGTCGTTATAGTGGCACTTGGGGGAGGCATATGTCCAACAGTGGAAGTCTTTCGGCTGAAATGATGATGATGATGAACCATGAGCTCGCATTTTCATTTGACCACTACGAGTATCTTATGTGACGGTAAGTGATGATATGTTCAACGATGAAGCAAGTTTGCCTAGAAGTAACCTATTTACTCTTGATTTCAAGACTCTTAGGTTGTAGTTATCAGAAAACACAGACTCCGGTAGGGAATTCCACTCTTTAGCTGTACTTCCTTTCGTAAAAATGTCGCTTACATCTCTGCCCATCCCTTTAAATAGTAATCGTAATGAATACACATAACGCAACGAGTCGTCTTACTTTCTACGGACAGCTATGCAAACGTTGTCTATTAGCTCTGTGGCGCATGCGCAGTTTGCTAATCGTAAGCGTACGCGCATTTGAATGTGCGATTCGATATTGCTCGTTTGTTGGTACTTATGTTGAAACACTGGAAACGTTCAGTTCAGTTATTCTGAAAAATTTCACCGTTAAATGAAAAGGCAACCTAAATTGTCTCTGCCTAAGTTTTGACAGTGAGATGTGTACAGAATAGTCTGGCTATATCTCTTTATTCCTTATTGAAAAGAAAGCTTTAATAACATTTTAGTATATTTCGGTCTATTTAATGCTTCTACATCTCTCATCCAACTCTCCTGTCGCAGGTCTGCTGGTAGAAATTTTATTTCAAACGAACTGACCTGGCAAACTTCGTACCGCCTAGTAGTCGATATTTTCTCGTGATTTTTTCTGTATTTTCTCACAAATTAAACCTTCCTTATTTGACCAATACATATTTACTGTATGGACTTTAAAAGAGACTTTGACCCCTGAGTTTGTTTCGGTGTTTCTTCTCAGGGTAGTCAGCTAGGAAACACCGGCCTCATCTAGTGATAAAAATGACAAAAAGAAATTTTTGACGTGTAAAAGTGTTTTTAAAAACCTACTTACAAAATAAATATCATTTATTATTTATCACTTCCCTGAAGTATCACGAATATTTCAAGACATTAGGGAAATCGGCGCAGCCGTTCTCGAGTTTTAGCGAGACTAACGAATAGCTATTCATTTTTATTTATAAGAGAAGATAAGCAGCACCTTTGTGCTCTTCTATTTGTATTTGTTATTTTCATTCTTAAGGGTTTGTGTGTATATAAATATATTTAAACAATAAATAAGCAATATGAATCAGACTAACAGATGTGCCACAGGCGGGTTTAAAACATAATTGGGTTTCCTTACAGCAAACCGTAAGGAGATAAAAATTTTGTACGTAAGGACAAACAAAACTTAGATTTATATTATTTAAATTCTACGTCTAACTGAAAATAAACTGAACAACATATAGAATACACAATACATTTAAAACGTAATTTATAAGTAAGTAGGTACGTAAGTGTCTTTTAAAGTCCATACATCAAACATGTAATGGTCAAAGTAAAATATGGCGTGAAAAAAAGTTACCTTGCAGAATCTTGATGCTCCGTTTATTTGGCATAACACACTTGGTATAATCTTCTTTAATCGAATATTTATAAGGCAGATTTTTTTTTTAATATAACTGTTATTTGGCCGAATGCACATGTGTCCGAATTTAAAAGAACTTTATTTAGCATAATTACCTTTGCCATGGTTAAAATTCTGCATAATTTCGTTTAGGGTAACGTTTATTTAGAGAGACGATTATTATTATTTCAGTTTAGGACATACAGGTTTCCTCCCGATCTTATTCCTTCACCGTTTTGAGAGCTATAGTAATGAAGTAAATTACACAAAGTAAACCACCTGCCTGGATTTGAACACTTTAAATCCACAACGTACACTCAAAGATGGATCAGACTGTTGTAATCCAACGTCTCAACAGCATTCCAATCAAAGTCACCTTGGTTGAAGCTTGGTTGCGGCTACATGGACGTAAACCACGCGCCAACACGTTCGCAAATCAGCCACTGCGGTTGGGAAAACGCGCCTCCCAACCAAGGGCGTTGAAGGTCATGGTTTACAACTGCTGTCTACACGAATATAAACTAGCAATGTCACCCCTGTTGGGACGTGTGTTTGGTCTAGTCAACCCTTAACTAAGTCGAGGTCGTTACCACTGAGCTGAAATTCCTTCCAAAAATAACTATAAAATAAATAATACCCTTCGGCCCGCGGCCATGACAGCGACACGATACGTTTCCGAGACGAAAGCGTGACATACAAGCATACACGTTGAATCGTGCAGAATTAATTGACATAAGCAGTTGATTGGCTGAGTTAATTAAGTGCAAAATAACAGTATCGGCTGTTTGCACGCTAATTCCAAGCGTATGTAATACTTTAAGTAAGGATTTAACCTTGGTTTTCATGGAACTTTCAGACTTCAAAGACTTACCCTCGATTTTATTTATTTAAAATTTTATGCACTATTGAAACACTATACAAAGACGGACTTTACCTTAGGCATTTTCTACCAGTCAAACTTAGGGGTTTTTTTTAGTGGGTAAAAATCATCTAATGACAACTTCCGCCCTTGGATAGTAAGCTTTGACCCTGCTGGGTCCCTACAGTTTGCTGACAACTCCTTGAGACGCGCGGGAACAGTACACGCCGTCTACGACATGGGCTCGGTCCGGACGATTACCGGACGGTTGGACAGCCTATTGCTCGCCGTCCGCAAGCCCGCGCTTACGGTGGCCGGTCATCGGGATCGGACTCCCGGCGTGAGCGCCGTTGTCAAATGCGGTCGGTCTTCTCCTTTGCTAGCATTACTGCTTCGCAGAAGGAGGCGATGACCTGCCACTCCTCCTCGCTCCGGACTATGGCCTTTACCAAGGCCTGGCGCGAGAGATCACCGCCGCCGATTGCGACCACAAGGACACGGCGATGCTCTGCCCAAGCTGGACACACCTCTACCGTATGCTCCACCGTTTCCTCCGGGAGGTCCAAACAGTAGCGACACCAGGACAATAAAAGAAAAGGTATCTTTCTCAAAATGTATCACGCGAATGGGTGGGAAATCCACCACGTACCGGTCGCACTGCGTCGTATGTCTGGTGGTTCAATAATGAAACGGGTTTGGCAAAATTAATTTTATCATTACCGACGTACCTACACTCCTCGATTCTTGTCATACTTTGGCATTATATCAATAGGAAGATTCGACTCGTTCTTATATTTCACAATTCAGTAAGCGGTCGCTAGTAAAGACCACCGTGGTCGTATTCCCAAAATGTAAGAACTTTATTCTTCTTCTTCCTGCCCTTATCTATAGATACAAGATTCTGCCAGCGGCTTCGCCCGCGTCAAAATCGGTTATTTTTTTGTAAAATCCGTTCTTAGCGGATGTTTACACCCTATAAGAAACCTACAAGTGAAATTTTAAGTTTGTAGGTGTTATAGTTTCTGAGATTTTGTTATTAATCAATGAGTGATATTTTGCTTTTATACTCGTACATTATACATTACTTGGTCGGTACAACACATTTTTTCCTTCTCTGAAATGTCACCCGTCACACTATCACTAACTTCCATTTCTTTCATATCATTCTTCACACAATCCATCCATCTTTTCTTTGGCCTTCCTCTCCCTCTCCATCTGTCTTCATGTAAACTCATAACTCTTTTAGTAATATGATTACGTGATGTTTTTATAGCGTATGACAAAGTCGTTTATTTGTTTTTTCTTTGTTTGTCTTAGGTCCATATTTTCTTGCGAGATAAGCTTAACGATAATATCTTCCGTAGTGACATTAGAATACGGATGTAACACATTCATTGTAATGGTTTTGCAATAAGTGGCAGTATACTTAGGTTCTGCCTGCTCGACAAACTTTGCCGTCGTAGTCAACACTATAATAAAATTCTCACCTTAATTTTACTGAGATCGCGCTTGTTTCAATTATTCCTAGTTGTGCAAAACTTGAGATAAAAAAATATTTTTGCAGTATTTTGCAGCAAATCTATCGAAGCAACTTTTTCAGCAAGCTTCGTTGAGGTAGTCAATAAAAAAGATTTAAAAAAATCAAAACTTTAAGTCTAAATCTAAAGATAGCAGTTTTTACTCCGTTTAGGTGCATATTTAGAGACTCCGAAAAAAATCAAAATATAAAACCTAGAATCCTGGAATTAGGCAAGAAATAAAATATCATAGCACAGGTAAACTGATAATTTAACTATGACTGGCAAGAAAACCATTAATTTGTAATTACATCACAAAACAATAACTTTTTGCGATTCAAAAAACTTTCGAGACTCCATTAGTAGGTAAGTTAATACGCCATGGGTAAAGTGAAAGTGTACCCCGGGGCCCTGAAACGACGGCAAAGAAAAGGAGTCGGTTTTTAGTCAGTAAAAGTCTGACATTATCTCCCGCCCCGCCCAAGGGCGCGGAGACGTCATTGGATGATTTTCCCACCTAAAAAAAGGTAAATTTATACGGAACCGATTCGCACTTGACCGGTTTTTTTATGCCCTTGTCGCTAAACACAACATCTTACAATTAATGACATCTCTCACTAAGCAATATGGGAATTCCAAGCCGTATAAACAGTGCATAAAGAATCTAATTTTATAGGAGGTGAGTGGCCTCACATAATGTAATCGTAATCGGAAAATATAGCCTTACATATGTATAAGTTAACATAAACGGTGCGTGATAAACATATGTTTTTAAGTTTTCAAGTCTATGTTTCAAGTCGAACGGATTATTTTTATGGGCCCTTCAAAAGGACTAAAGCGAGGCATCTTGGTAATAGAAATGATAAGCATAAAGCTTAATCAGCCTTAAAATGTTGCCACTGCTAAGACTCAAGCCTCCTCTCTAGGAGAGGGAATGTGCCCTAATGCACCACACGGGCCCTTTCTGAGATCTTCGAATGTTTGGTTTTAGGACATGCCGGTTTTCTCACGATGTTTTCCTTTGCGTACTACGGGATTCCTTTTCAGAAATTCCCCGCGGTCTTAGCTAACGGACATAGGCCCTGCTGGGCCCCTACGGGCTGCTGACATTTCTTTGAGGAGCTCGTGGATTACTACGCGAAGTTTGTATGGTACACAAAGTAATGTGCCTGGCTGGGTTTGAACCCAGAAAGCCTATAAAAATGATTGACCGTCCTTAACATAGTTTGTCGTCAATTTATTTTTATTACAAATATATGAAGATATGTTTCTCCTTTGACTGCTCACGTAGCCTGTTCCACAAGAATTCAAGGAAATTTCGGGATTAACATAAATATATCGACTAAAACTCAGAGATTATCAGTCTACACTTCTATTGTTACTGGTACTAATACTAGCTGGAAAAATGGGGGCTGGGAGTAGGAGGGTAAAATATAACCTACGAACTATTCTCAGACCTAAAAAATATACTTAAAAAAATTGTCATAGACAATGGTCAAGCAGTTTCGGAGGAGTTTAATAATAAACACACGAGATTTTTACCTATTATATGTTAAATTGTAAAGTGTGTGAATTTGATTGTAGGAAGTAAATAATATAATAATTAAAATTCTTTAAAAAAAACGTAAAAACAAAAAACTACTCTTGAAAGAATTTTAATTTCTCCTGAGCCTGATTATGCACATTATCGGACATTTAGGTTATGTCCATTTTTTTAACCCCAAAATGTTAGACGCACGGCAAAGTGGGCATCAGCGGATAGTGAAATAACATCCACATAAAAAAAAACGAAATGAAAGTTCCTGGGTGTTTATTTTTTACAATAACTTTATAGAATATTATCTAGGAATAAATTGTACAACATCCAAACTCAAATCATAGGAAGTAGGTAATTAACCAAATATTGCAAATTAGCATTGCAGATTTCTACGAATATCCGTCTATCTATACCTATAAATCATAGCAGTATAAATATGCGTAGCTAAATCATTATGCGTAGACCATAGACACAAATTCACCGCTAGAACCTATCGACAATTCGACAGCGCCGCTTCTAGGTCACTTCGTCCATACTCCATTCACGACGCGACGCTCGTTCAAGGTTGTAGCTTTCACACAATCAGCTGAGTGGCCCTCATTACATTTAGTTCAATCATTCAACTATTTGACTGATACGAGATCGGTAAAATAACGTATCGTGTAGAATAATTGCGTAGGAGGGTATCAAAGAATCGGAGTGGTTATTAACGTTGATATAGATACGATGATACCTAGTTGAGTACGTCAATTACGTTTGACAGTTAAATATTGTATTTGACAGTTAAGTAGGTTAAGTTCGATATTTGAATTTATTCATCTAGACTATTAGAGAGATGTTTTGGATGATAAAAACCTATTGCATAATATTAAAATAAATTTATTTTGTTATTTGGCGAGTGAGTTTTAATCATAAATAAAAGTAAACTGATTAAATATGTAGGAGGCCCCAAAAAGCCTTTTGATAAAGATTACATAAATCTTAACTAGTGTCAAAAAAGTAGGTAATAGGTAGGTATGGCACAAAACATTCCGAAATCAAACAACTTTCGGTGAAATTCCAAAAAAGAAACACAAGCGTCACAATAAGTGTACTGAGTCAAATCAAATTTACACGTTTCGTTGGCTTATTTCATTCTAGATGCGACACTGGCAGCCTCCAAAGCTTGTGTACCGCGAGAAAGTAAAATGCAAAGAAAAAAAATCTCACTCGTCGAGTTTCTCCCGCCAAAACCGAGGTCACTGGCCGATTGACATTCGATGGTCCCGCCCAAACATCGATAATGACTGCTTTTTTTTATAAGTGTCATTGAAGGTCTGAGCAATGGCCGTGTTTCAAATTGATGTCTGATTACGTGAAAATATCTTACATAAGTAGATATTTTAAAGGTAAATATTGAATACACAACTGAAACTTGTCAATGAATACATTATATTTTCTGCTGACGAGAGAGAACTCAAACAATATCTGTAAACCACCACAATTTAAGTCCAAACAGTGGCATGCAGTCTGTTGGTAACAGAAAACAGTTGCGATTAGCATAAACCACCATAGTAACCTACTCTCCTCAATCGATTGTCACGACCAACTTGAGATAAGCATTGAGGCCGTTTTTATCCATTCATTCTTGGCCTATTGGGTCAGTGGCCCACTGTGTAGAAGCAGAGCGTCATACTGGACGACAATGCCAATCACTCCCTTTCTTTATGGTAATAATCAAATAAAAGTACAGACTTACTACTTCCATGCTTTAAAAACTCAGAAAAAAAGATATTCTCTGTATTACATCACCTTTTTTATCACTGGCTAAGATTACCCCTTACGCTGGTAATAAATCATCAACTTTCTTTAGCAAGTCATAAAATCCATCAGTTAATGACAGGCTTATTTTTTGTCTTTCACTTCATTTTGACAAAGTTCACTGACACCAAAATTTAGTATTAATTTAAAACTCAATCGAGTCAACTGGTTTCTAATAGATTCATCTGAGATGTATTACAATAAAAATGAATCCTTATTTCCCTTGGTCACGTCCATGCGTATCATAGTCATCAACGACTTGACCAATTTCGCTAATTATTTTTCTTTTGTCTATTTTGTTGTCAGGAATTATTCTAACCTTCTTACGGAACTTAAAGATTACAGGCTGTGCTTAATTTAGGGCACAGCCAGTTGTAATGTGTTACCTATTTGTTTTCTTCCAATTTCTATATTTCTCTATATTCTTTTTAAACTTGTGTATATATATACACAAGTTAAATATCATTATTTACAATAAATTATTATTATTTAAACTTGGCGCGTTTGACAGAATAGTATTATTTTTATTATTATTTATTAGCCATGAAAAACATCAAAAAATCACTGATTATTTAATTATTCAATCGAGACGACAGACTGGAGTTTTACGTAAAATAAGTCTATGAATAAAAATAAAAAAATGATTGAATTAATAAATCTCAACAGATAAATATATTTTTTATAATTTATGCGTGGCAAGGCCCACCTGTGTGGATACAGACAGAAGATATTTATTATCTGTGCTACAAATAACCGGTTTTAATATTTCAATAGGTTGTTTTACATATCTGACTTCGGCTACATCTGTGTGTATATATTATAATATTTTTTTTAGTTTAATTTTTAAGATACCGGGATGCTGATCCAGGAATCAATGACAAAACTAAAGGCGGGTTTTTGAATTAAAAACGTGTCAAATCCTTCTTAACTCTAGCCTGAAAACCTGTCAAAATTTGGGAAAGGTTTTCAGTCTAGAGTTTGAGAAATATTATTCAACTGCAAATGATTAAATCCGAAATCGGAAGAAAGACCTCAAAATTATTAGGAACAAATGAACACACTAACAAATCTATACTTTCTTGTATATCTTCTTATGTATAAAAATGAATAGCTGGTCGTTAGTCTCGCTAAAAGTCGAGATCGGCTGGACCGATTTGGCTAATTTTAGTCTTAAAATAATCATGATAGTCCAGGGAAGGTTTAAGCGATGAGAAATTATGGAAAAATCCACGAATAAAAAAAAACCGGCTATTAGGCAGTACGAAGTTTGTCGGGCCAAGTAGTTATAAATAAAACAATTTGAAGTTCCCCACTGCGTCTGACGATGATGATGCAAGTGATGGCCCATTTACTAGTTCAGAAAACCTAAAAATCCATGCCTATTTGACGAGGGTAGTACTTGTCCGCCTTAGATTCAGCAGTAAAAAAAAAACGCAAGGCATTTAACATGTGGTTTTCATCAATAGATAGAAGAGGAAGTCTCATGTATATAATTTGCATACATACAAAGCCGGGCGGATCACTAGTTTTAGACAAATCAAACATTCAAGAACCGCCAGGATCTAGATAGACAGGATCACGGTAGATATCAATTCTTCGTTTTCTAGGTAGAAGAACCGGGAAAAAATATCAGTTTTCAAGTAAAAATTTTCATCATCATTTCAGCCAAAAGATGTCCAATGCTGTACATAAGCCTCCCCCAAATGCACCACAACTACCGATCCTATGCGTCTCGCATTCATCAGATCCTGCATCGCTCAGCAAAATAATAGTAACCAATAAAACAATAAAAGCCCATAAACAATTTCTTGAAAGTAAACAGAGTCGTAAGCGAAAACTGGAGAAAAATAAAGCGTAATTTACAAGTACAAACCGCCATAAAATTGTGCAGCTTGAATAACATAATCGTTTGGTTTCGCAACTACTGCGAATCGGTGTTGACATTATGGAGATGAATGGAAAAGGTTCACTTACAAGGGTCTATTTATACATGCTACATAAACATACACATATACATAGCAAAATTTTGATCGTTTTAATCCCGTGGAGGGTCGATCGAGTGCAATGACCTGTAGGTAGTTAGTAAACAACGATCGACAACTACCTACAGGTCATAGAACCCCCTCAGCTGTTGTTTACTTAAAGAAATCAATTCGGACATGCGTATATTAATTCGAGTTTTAGAAAAAAAGTCCTTTATTTTTTTTATTTTATCTTTACAAATCGATAGTGTTTCATGTACTGAATCGACCTTCCACGGGATTAAAACGATCAAAAAACGGTGTATAAAAATGAAGTGTCCATTTACATAATAATAACACAATTCGCACGGCCGGGCGAATTCGTTCGTGTAATTTATTTCTTCATCACTACTGCTCTCAAAACGGCGAAGGAAAACATCGTCAGGAAACTGTACTAGAACCGAAAATTTTAAGGCGTGTGACATCCACCAACACGCACTGGGCCAGCGTGACGGAAAACGGCCCATTTCCTATCCTTGAGAAAAGGCGTCAATGCTGGCAGTGGGAATATTTTAAGGCTGATCATTGATGTAAGTGGAACTTCTATACCAAACATTGACTTGGAGATATGCAATCAGTAAGTCTGCTATTCAACCATATAATTGCGCCATTCAACTTTTTTACAAGTTCCATAATCGAACTAAACCCTTATTAGCTGCTGTCGGTGATCACCAGCCAGGACTTTCAATTAATTTTCAAAAGAAAGATATCGACAGAAGAACCATAGCCGACTATTGTATGTATATGTTTTAGTTTCCTTTGAATGTGTAATAGGGTACAAAATAGAATACATGTGACTTTACCTATACTACTGGGGGCTTACTCTCGAGTTTAATAACGATCGGTCGACATTGGAATTGTGACTTTAGGTACTCTTGCATGCGCCAAATTGGTTTAAAATTGCGTGACCACATGCCAAGCCCAATTCCCATTTTACTTAGTTTCCCAAAAAGGTCACGCAATTTGGCGTTAGTATCGAATTCAAAAGTACCTAGCGTCGCAATTCCAATGTCGATCGAACGGAATTAAACTCGAGAGTAAGCCCCCTGGTATGTCCGTTGAGCAAAGAGTTACTTATTTTCATGGGCTCTTGAGAAGACTCTAGGCATCTTTCCTGTCTCATCTAACGTGGTGTAGTATTAAGATAGTGTCTGAAGTGTTCCATGGTGTGTACCTGCTTAGGCGTTATCAATTTTAATTTTTAATTATTTTAATTTCGTCAATTTATTAATGTTATTCAATCATTTATCAATGTTTCAATAATTTATTTTATAATTTATATAATCCAATGTATTTCATTTAATCTGTTTATTATGCCATATTATGTAATAAGTTAATTTTATTATGGATATATTATTTCCTGAAATAAACGATAAATGAATAAATAAATTACCAGAAGAATCACCAAACTGAAGTGGCAATGGGCAGGGCACATTGCTTGCAGAACAGAAGATATCGACAGAAGAACTAAGTTTATCGATATAGCCCAAAGAATCGCCACACTAAAGTGATAGTGGGCAGGGTACATTGCTCGTAAAACAGTCGGTCAATGTGACTGAAACGTTTTGGAGTGGCCACGGAAAAGCAACGTTGTATGGCCTCCCACGAAGAGGATCGATGACCTGGTGAAGGTTTATGTCCGGCAGTGGACGTCTTGCGGCTGAAATGATGATGATGAAAAGTGCGTGTATGACGGAATGTACGAACCCAACTAGCAAAAAGATCGTATAAGCAATTACTCTTACGACTATATATCGAAAAACACTCGTATAAAAGGTATTTTTAGTCCAAAAAGTTGTATAAAAGTTTTCTAAAAATTGTAGCATAAAGGCAAGGATCGAAACAGGTGGCTTTCTGAAGTAGCTGCATCACTGCTTACCATCAGGTGGGATCACAATCAAGCACTAGTTAATATCATCAAAAAAAGGACTAAGTACAAATAAGATTAGGTACTTATAATAATAAAATAATAAAGCTATGATAAATATCAAAACATTATATAATTAAGAGAACCATTTATGATTTTTGTTCGATATAATATAATACGGACAGTATCTATAGGTCATCTCACACTTAACAACTACACAATGGGCCATACTACACCAACATAAACCAACATCGATATCACAATACCACGTGAAATCCTGCTTTGCTTCACTCAATTTATATTTTCATGGACATTACAAACATACCGATAGTGAAAGTAGCATAGAGTAAATAGCGAATCAGGCAAATAAGCATCTGTGTTCTTTTTAATATATATAAATAAGCATCTGTGTTCTTTTTAAGATAGTGTTATCTTCTTATTTTATAAGTGGTGATGAAATAAATTGCACAAAATGTAGTGACTGGCTGTGTAACCCAAGATATCAGCAGTCAGCTAGTAATTCGGGGCCTTTACCACTGCTTTTTACGTAGCATAATAGAAGAAAGAAGAAAGAAAAAGAGTTTATTTGCCACAAACATGGCGCTTATCCTAAAATCAACCTTATAATGTTCCCATTACTGGGACTCAAGCCTCCCTTCCAGGAAAGAAGATGGATCGTAGTCCACGCCACGGGTCCAGTGCGGATTAGTGAATTGCTTTTAGCATTTATTACGAGTATAGACAAACCATTTTATTTTTGTTTTGCGTGGATGTCACTCATATTTTTCTAATATATAGTGTTTATTTTTATTTTTTAAGTGCAGAAAGTTTGTAACCGAGGCGAAATTCGCACGAGCCGTAGGCGAGGTGCTATTTAGCGAAGGGTTGCAGTAACAAATGTGCACGTGTATCAAATGTCGTTTTTCAATACACTTACGACACGTGGGGTTTGACGCGCGCCTGGTGGTAGTCGACGCGCGTCCAGCCTGATACGATAAATGAAATAAAATGGTGGCATGGTCTAGAACGCGCGTTTTCTGCACCAGTGCAGAAAAAAAATTGACTGTTTTCCGCGTGGCTAAAAGCGGTGGGTGGGAAGAGCACGTTATCGAGTACATGTTGAAAAAGTCTTTTTCTTTCCTTTTACAGCAAGTTTTAACTCGTCCTACAGATGAAATAGCATGTTCCGAATCGTAGATCTGAAAAACACTTTTACATAATCCATCTACCGTTTCTAGCCCAAACCCTAACAAAAAATATGTTAGTTCGCTAACGGTACAAAAGAATTCGGAAACGTTGTGATTCATCTCGACCGGTCGGCGGTCGCTGAGCCTGCGTTTAGTGAAACCGGAACAGAGCCAGCCACAGAAATGCTGCTCCATAAGTAGGTAGGCCTTCAATAAGGCTGTTTTATAGGCAGGCCTGTAATCTGAACTGTAATATTACGACTATAAAGACTTTAGTTGTTTGTCTGGTAATACCAAACACTATTTCGATGTAGCTAAGGACTGGAATCCCCTGCCACAGTTGCAGTCTGTGTTTCCTGATCCACTACATCTTCAGGGTCTTCAAGTCAAGAATGAATAGGTTACTTCTAGGTAAGCGTGCTCCAACGTCAACCACATCGTCGCTTTCCATAAGTTTAGATAGTGTGCGAGCTGATCAACAATAAAAAAATTGACAGTAATTTACTACCACTAAGTGCCATGGACTTCGTCGGTGCGTATTGTTCCACACGCCTCAAGGGGATGTCAGCAAACCGTAGGGGCCTAGCAGGGTTGAAGCCTACTGGGGCATGGGTTGTGCGAAAATGACCCCGAAGCCCTGGAACGAAGGCAAAGAAGGGATGGGTTTTAGTCAGTAAAAGTCTGACACTCCTTCTTGTTCTACCCACAGCGGAAGAAGTTATTTTCGAAATCCCATACTAAAAAAATCAGAATGCGAAGAAGCGTTTGAAAAAACGGCAATTTCTGAGTTAACATACCACAACAATTTGCTGCTCAATCAAATAATTTCGTTAAAAAAGAAAACCTCAAACACTGCTTCACCTACATTGAGGCCAGCCTTAATTTGGCAGCTGCGCAAACGACTCAAAGTACACAAACGTAATACATAATATATTCGTTTTCTATTAAATATGTAAACAAGCAAGTCAGCTCTAAACGGAGTTAAAGTGGCGTGACTTTAAACAATGGTGTCACCAAAATAATGGTTAAATTACTTCATAAGTGATAAGCAATTTAAATTTGTTAAACAACTTTAGTCCATGTGTAGTCTCTGAGACGACAGTTTTCAAGGTAATGAAAATCGTTTGTATACAAATTGTTCTATACTTCTGGCAAGCATCGGCCCCAGCGAGCTCCGTCAATAGAGTTGACATTTCTTTGAGGCGGAACCCAACACAGCTGTGACATCACTAGCATTTTTTTTTTCAAGAATGACAGATCTTGCGGTTTTAATTATTCATAAAGTGATTCCTTGTGGATATTGTGATCAGTTTTGCATCTGAAGTGTATGCACAATTTGACAATTATGAGGAATTGCATCAGACGCAATGGTTGTAAAATGGAGCTAAGGTTTTTATTGTAGTGTTGACTAACTCAGTGAAGTTTACCAAGAAAGCTGACATTTGATGTCAAATACTAAAAAAAAAACATTAAAAGTGTTACATCAGTATTCTAATGGTAAACAAAGTTACTGTATTCAGTAAACACAAAGACTTATAAATAAATAAAGACGTAATGGTCTTACAGTCACCGAAAGGGAAAGGGCTGTGCTCGGAGTTTCCTTGCGTGATCGCACCAGGAATGAAGATATATTTCAGGAAAACCAAGATCGCCGAAATAGCCCGAAGAATCACCCAACTTAAGTGGCATTAGGCAGCGCACATTGCTCGTAGAACGGGTGGTCGATGAGGCCGAAAGGATCTAAAGTGGCGACCGCGCACCGAAAAACGCAGTGTTGGAAGGCCTTCCACAAGGCGAACAGATGACCAGGTCCGTTGTGGCGTCAGGTCCATCAACGGTCCAACAATGGACGTCCTTCAGCTGAAATGATGATGATGATGTCTTAGTCACCAAGTCATAAAATCCCAAGAAAAAATACCGTTCCTGTGATATTTGACTTCACTGGTCTTTAAAACCTCATCTGTCAGATTACCATCAAGTTCCTTTAACAAGTTCTTCAAGTATAAAGACGACCAGTCATCCAAGGTAGGCCACATTGATTTAAAAACTACTTACCTTCCTACCTTGCCACATACTAACCTTTGCAATGACCTTAACTATCAAAATATGTTCCTATGTTTTGGTGAAAGGAGAAATTGGAAACAAAGACTAAGTCACTAGCCACCCTAAGATAAAATATAATATATATATATATACAAGGAGTATATCCGTTTTTTAAACGACTTCAAAAAGGAGTGTTATATTTTTTTCATAGCCGTGTTTCGATTTTTAGAATGATCATGAAATGGACTCTGGCTATAAGATACCATCGAACTGGTCTGATAATATAGTCAAAAGGTGGAAGGTATTTAACATTGGCAAATGGTACCGTGCTACACTGGAGACCAGTCTGCGACGCCATCCACATCACCGAAGATAGGACAAAATGGCGAAAAATAGTCCATAGTAAAGTTATTCGTCGAGGTCAGGACCCTCAGCATTGAGGATAAACGACGCAAGGAGGAGGAGGAAGGGGTACCACGACTAAAAAAAAAAAAACCTTTTTACAAAAATATACAACCGACTCCAATGACACTAAGGTCGTCTTCAAATTAGTCGCAAAGCAGCGCGGCCGCAGTGTGGTTGTAGCGCGGCATACGCACGTTTTTATTGATATAGAAGCACGCTGCAACCGCGCTGCCGTAGTGCGGCACTTTGTGGCTATTTTGAAGGAGTCCTAAAAGTCCACATTAATATTCCACGCGGCTTGTATAAATTTCTTTCTTTCTTAACAATTCTTTCATTCCCACGGAGCGAGATTGTGATCATGTGATCACATAACCGGTTGGAAGACAATTAATAACTAACATTACAAGCATAAATCAAACTAATTGAAATTATGTTTTAGAAAGCTAACTGACGATCGTTATGGGCGAGTATTTCTTATTCTTAAACACAGTTTTTCTGAGAAAAAAAAAATCTTTACATAGTGGGTATTATTTGCTCGCCGAGATGTCGAGGGGTTCAGGAGTGGCAACCACGTAATGGAGAAGATGAAGAGTTGGAATACCTCCTACAAGATGGACCGACGAACTGGGGCCCAAGTCTGCTATTTTTATAAATTCGTCATTCCAACACGATTCCATTGTAATTTTGCTAAAAGTTCGTAATCTGCAAAATTTATTATGACCGATCATTGGTCGGACACGGCAAGTTCGGAAGGATCCTGTTCCAGATTCGTGCGGAACCTATCATTCTTTTGAGGCCCTGGTGAGGGTCTCGGAAACTGAATAGATGTTTGGAGGTAATGGAACAGAGAGTAAAGTCCCACTTACCTCCGTTGAAAAGGGAGGATCCTCCGACCAGACAGGTGTTATATCTGGTGGGCTACTGCCCGATAGATGATTTCGGGTTTGTTCTTTGTGTTCCAATCGCGCCGCGAATTTTACTTGCGCGATGCAGGATTAGTTCATTTGTGACGACATAGATGTCGCTACAGATGCGAAACACACAGGAACATTACCAGGACTTGTTAAAATGTCAGGTGTGCGAGCGCGAAGAAATAGGGATGGGGTTTACACCTCAAATAACTCCATCTCTGGTAACAGACCGGTCCGAGCTCAAGTCGTTTACGGCGCGCACTGTTCCCGCGCGCCTCAAGGAGTTCTCAGCAAACTGTAGGGGCCCAGCAGGGCCGAAGCCTACTGGGGCCAAAGGTTATGTGAAAATGTCACCCGGGGCCCTGGGACAAAGGCAATGGAACAGGGTAGGTTTTTAGTCAGTAAGAGTCTGACACTATATTTCCCACCCCACCCAAGGGCGGGATTTGTCATTGGATGATTTTACCTACCACAAAAAAACCCTGTAACAGTTCAGTTTAGATCGTCAAATGAATCGCATTAAGGGCTCGTGGTCGATGGAGCTGAAAAGGTTCTGGAGTGGCAACCGAGTGGGTATCCGACGACACAGCGTTGGAAGGCCTTCCACAAGGAAGACCGACGAGAAATGAGAGTCCCGGTCGTTGTGGCGACACTTGGGGGGAACCCTATGTTCAGTAGTGGACGTATTTCGGCTGAAATGATGATGATGATGATGATGAATAGGGTACGTATAAACAGTCTCCTTCCACGTCTGTCTGTTTATTCTCCAATTCTTCCTAAACTATGCCAGAGCAATACAGGAGCAAAGGTTGTGTATATAGGGTGACTGGTAATTAGTGAATGATAATTAAACAAGTGATTGTAGTCATGATAACAAACAACTTTTACTTTGGAACCAAACCAGAAATCGCGAAAAAGCCAAGTTCAGTACATTTTGACCAGTTAGCCGAACATAAATGCAACAAGCAACTTCTTTATTCGCGATTTCAGTTTTGGTCCCATAATAAAAGTTGTTTGTTATCATGACTACAATCACGTGTTTAAGTATCGGGACGGGTCATTTGTATGTGTTGACTCTAAGATAAATAAAAAGGTGGATTCACGAGAGTTTCCACGAGTCTTATTTTGAGGTTATTTAGATTAGAATAAGTCATTTGAATACCAAAGTAATAAAACTTAATGAATATTACCACATTTTTAAACTTAATAGTTGTGTGTAATTTTTTTATGTAACGTCCTGACTGTAAGTTTTTTTTTTTTTTTTTAGCCTTTATTATCTCACTGCCGGGCAAAGGCTTCCGTCACCTTCTTTCGTATTCTTCTCTCGTCTGTGACTTAGATTGTTTAAAACCCAGACCTAGTTAGACTGAAACTAAACTATTTAATTGGAAAATTCATGAAAAATCTTTTATTTTCAGGCAACAAGGCCCATAGTGAGTTAGTACAGACAGGAATCAATTTGCGAATAATTAAAACAGACATTAATTTTATTAACTCGAAAAAATCTCGTATTACGTTACGATCGTTTCTTTAAGCGTAAAAGCTTGGAGGAATCGGGGGCGTGGCCAAGCCCCCAATTCCCTTGTTCTGACTACGACTTAAATAACGTACGTTATCACAAAAACAAATACATACACAATCAGGCGATCTAAAAAATCAATCAGAATGGTTTATCAAGCTCCACATAATACATACAATTTGATAAATCATTTTAGACCCATCTAGCCTTTCCGCAAAAACATTCAGGATTTAACTTAATACAATTTAAGTATTTATAGACACTTTCGCATATTCAAGAACTCGCTGATTCAGATAGATGATGTTAGTCTCAAGTTCCAAAGTAAAGATTTCAGAGGAGAAGACCATGCCAGAAATTTCGCGGACACTAAGCTAAGGACGAGAATTTCCTGCCGAAGTCTGTTTCCTGATAGCTAAAACTAGAATTAATAGGCTACTTCTAGGCAAGCGTGCCCCATCGTCGGTCACATATTCGCTTACCATCAAGTGAGCCAGTGGTCAAACGCGAGCCTACCAATAATAATAAAAAAAAACATTCTAGATAAATTGTAAAATTCCTAATTGAATGACAAATCTCATTAACCCTATTCTGATATAATTACATTTTTTGAAGGTACTCATAAATTATGTAGCAACAAGTAATAAGAATGTATTTAATTTAAATATAATTAGTAAAGCCATTAACCTTAATTGACCGGTCTCGTGCAGACGTCATTAGCTAATCAAATTGATATCAAAGCGTGAATAAAAACGTAATGGATAATAGCATTGCGACAGTGTTTATCAAATCTATACTTTTTGTTTTACTTTACGGCCTATAGTACCTATCCCTATAGTAAGAATAGCTATTGTGTTTTTTACGCATTTACCCAAATTAATTTTTATTAACATAGACACTAATTACCGCCTTCAGCTCTTGAGAGTTGAAATTTCCTGAGACCTTAATTTTGGGCGGTTCATTGAGTCCAAAGCCGAAGTAGCTGCTAAGAAACTCGGCGTTCTTGCAAAGGTCCAACGGTACTTCCCATCGGGACAGCTTTAAATGTTATACAAAACACAGGTCCGATTGTGTGTGGAGTACTGCAGCCACATATGAGCAAAAGGACACCTAGCAGCTTTAGACTCGGTGGAAAGGCCTGCGAAGAGGCTAATTGGGGATCCCGGTTTGGTTAAGTCCAATCTTCAAAGCCTTGTATGGACTTTAAAAGAGACTGACCCTGAGTTTCTTTTGGTATTTCTTCTCAGGGTAGTCAGCTAGGAAACACCAGCCTCAAAGAAGATCAAACAATGCGTTTAACCAAACAAACAGTCTTCAGCTGATTTTTTTATAATATTTGTGTAGAGGATAACTGCCAAAAGGAAATCCATTACCAATACAAGTTTGATGCTTCATTAAAGTGCTGATTTCACTATCATAGCTAAAGTACAAAGTACAATAGAAATTAAATAGGTACTCTGCTATTAGATTACTACGAGCTTCAATGGAAATATGTTACAACAAAGTGCTATGCCATGTCGGAGCCAAACAAGGCTACTCATTTAGAAAATTACAAGTTTAGTTCAGCGTTTAAAATTATGCCGAGTACACAGTGGGCGAGTATGCTTTGTAAACCGTACCAAATATTAACGTCAAACTTATAAAAGTAAATGAAAAAACCGGGCAAGTTACTTATTCTATCTATGAAAACTCAAAACGAGTTCAATTTCCGAATTGAGCTACAAACATTTTTCCGGATCATAAAAAAATATAGTTTTTAGATTATTTCCTATATTTGTGCTATGAGACCTTGATTCATGCCAAATTTCAGGATTCTAGGTCAACGGGAATTTTGATTCCCATGAGAGTGTCGAAATATACTTTTTTTGCGACATAAACGGTCGTAAATTTTTTTTCGTTAACTCAGAAGTTTGATTTTTTCGCAGCTTCAAGACCCCACAGACTTGAGTATATGATAATTTCAACTCGTCCGAGATAAAGGGTCTTGATACATAGACGGACAAACCGATTATATAAATGTTCAGCTTTTTGTTCCTTTTAACGTACGGAACCCTAAAAAGAAACATGCTCTCGGGTTATAAGTTATAAGAATCTATGTTCTTTTCAAGGTATGGCCTACCCGAGAGCCAAATTTCATCTAAATTTATTCAGACGTCCAAGCATGAAAGAGTATCAATCGTACACACAATGGTTTGCTGGGAGAAAACTCAACTTTGAGTTAAGTTCGCCTATGTACATGAATGTTATTATCACGTGTACTATGAAGAATTAATATAATAATAATAAACCTTTATTGTCAGGCAAGGCCCATAGATAAAATACACAAATAACCATACAAAATTAAACTAATACATATAAAGAAACTATATCAAATTATTAAAATCTATTAATTAAGAATTACACAAACGTACTACCTCACCTCTTTCACCTTACACCTCTTTATAATATAGGCAGGTACTTTTCTACTGAGAGCCATCAAAGGGATTTAAACTAAATTAAGTATGCCAAAATTCCACATGTAAACTACGCCTAAGCAACGCGGACCGAAGAAAAAAAAATAAAGAACATAATTATATTGTCTATGACATCACCACAGAATAAAAAAAAAACGGTTAGAACCGCAGTTCATTAAGGATCTTCAATACATGCACTATCGCGGACATTTCTGCCTGATCACTTAAAAAAAAATTCGCTTGAATCCTGCGCCGCGACGCAAAACCAAATCCTTTGTAGTTTTCGTATCGAATGCAAGCAAAAATTGAGGTAAGGTGGAAGTGTCTTTGTTGGTACATTGTATCCTTTCTACTGGGAATCATCATAAGAACTTCATCATCAACGAAGTTACAAAGCTTTAAAGCATCTAATAAAAAAAGAAAAGCCCGCCATGACCTTTGACGTCAAAGGCCATGACATCGCCTGCCATAAAAAACGGCGTCTTGGCCAGAGAAACAAATACCTATATCTGTTTAAAATTTGTATATCTTGTTTACTTTTGTACATGCCAATTTTGATATTGTATTCACAATTTGTATTGTAATTTATTGAAAAATTAAGGGGCCATTCATATATTACGTGAGCACTACAGGGTGTTTGCTTTGCTTATTTTTGATGACTTGATGGATGGGGTGGTCTAGATGGTGATTACGTCGTCGTAGTTTTTTTGTTAAGAAAACAATCTCGATGTTCCAAAATCACACGAAAGTGAGTAGACAGACACATATCCCTGAGCAACGTTTACGTAAGCATGTGGGGGGAGGGTTAGATCTTTGCTTACTTTTGCTGACGAGAGGGCGGGGTTTAATGTTCCCAAAAAATCTGCTTACGTAATACTTGAACAGCCCCTTATATATTTTTTTCAAAATTCTCCACTCACACATGTAAACTATGCCTAAACAACGCGAGCCTAAGCAAAAAAAAACAAAGACCACAAAATGTCTATGACATCATTACACAATTTAAAAAAAGAACACTTAGAACCGCAATTCATCAAGGATCTTCAATACACGTACGTTCTATATGACGCGCGTAATGTAAAAAAAAATGCTTGAAACAATTTAAAAAGATAATCTTCCCAAGATGTTACTTCATCATTCCGAAGCCAAGTTGCAAAATATGACAATTACTCGCTTTTCGGAAACCGCTAGCAACACGGAATGTTGCAACTGCATGCTTCAAGTTTTAATGGATAATAATTGCCAACTTGATAAAATCGGAAATTAGTTTTTCTGTGAGCGCAAAATAAAGTAAATAAAGTAGGCTAACAGTATTGCTTAGAACAGTGGTGGCCATGTGGTAACGGCCCTGACTTACGAGTTGTAGGTGGCGGGTTCGAACCTAGCCAAGCGCATTACTTTGTGTAATTTATTTCATCACCACTGCTCCCAAAACGGTGAAAAAAAACATCGTAAGGAAACCGGCATGTCCTAGAACCAAAAATTCGAAGACATGTGACACCCACCAATCCGGCCAGGCCCGCGGGGGATTATAACGGCCCATTCCCTCTCCTAGAGAGGAGGCCTGAGTCCCAGCAGTGGGAACATTGTAAGATTCTCCTCATTGATTTTACAAAATAAACAAGAGTTGGCTTCAAAATAATACAGCCTATAGAAAAATAAATGTACACTCCACACATACTTAACCATGTAACCATAAGACCTCTTTTCGTTTAGCATAAATTCCTAGACTATTCTGGCAAGGTATGTGGATTTTAAGTCTTTAGACTTAGGGCTGATAATCACTTAGCACATGAAGGTAGGCTGTATTTAGAACAGTTGGGCGCCGCATTCCTAGGCCAGTTGCGACTAGCGTGACATTAGCATTATCGTACACGGCGTGTTTTGATACTCGAGTATCAAGGACCAAGAAGGTTCGTATACTATGATCTCTATTTTTTTTTTATTCATATAAACTAGTGCTTGACTGCAATCCCACCTGATGGTATGCAGTGATGAAATCGTGGTGAGGCACACTAATTTATTAAGAGCCTATTCACTGTAGCTTTGAAGACACCTAAATTATAATCGGATGGGAAGACTGCAGCAGTCAAACTGGAATAGTCCTTCGATCACGATGTATGCGGTATAAACGACGAGGCAAAACGCTTAGTCCGAGACCGTAGAAGTTTCAACAACTTAAGGGCGAATATTCGTCACCAGCCTATTTCACTGCTAACCTTTGCAACAACAGATTTTGATACAGTTATCGAACTAACAGCAGAATCCTGGCCATTCGTAGCAAGACTTTTGACCGCAAGGCGTGGTGTTCCGTCACTATCGCAGACCAGTGCCACAGAATAGCAGGAAGTGAATATATTACAATGTGAAGTGTTACTAATTAATAAAACTTATTGTTAGTAAATAAGACTTAGCATTGTGAGTTTTATTTATTAACAATAAGTTAATTACTTACTTAAAATCTTTGTTTCATGCATATTAGTCTTTAAGGTATATATCTATGCGCCAAGATGCCTGATAGTCGACAGTACTGATCGATAGTATAAAATAAAGTCCCTTCCCGCTATCTGTCCCTATGAATGCTTAGATCTTTAAAACTGCGCAGCGGATTTTGATGCGGTTTTTTTTAATAAATCGATTGATTCAAGAGGAATAATGTATTTGTATAATGGTATAATGTAGAGTAGGGTAAGAGCGAGTAATATAATTAAAAAAAAATAACTAATAAATTCTACAATACAGGAATGGTACAAATTCCTGACCTTACCGCAAACATTTTCTAAATCGCGTACCGAACAATTTCACAAACTCATTACGCTACTAATATTAAGGGAACGTGATGCAATGAGAAGGAAGCCAGCCATTATTATTGTAAATTCTTAATAACTGCTGCTCGCCTGGTCGTTTTACATTAATTACGTGGCTAATCTACCGGATAATAGCGTGTTTTCATACGCTAAGGTTAGAGAAACGTGTTCGATATGTGAAGCTTTAATTACAACCGTTTTGTTGCGGTTTTCGATGATATATTTTTTATTAATCAAAGCATTTTTGAAGCGGGAAATCCTTCAATCACTAAAGGAACGAGAGAACGTATCAAGCGTTGTTCGGATGAAAACCCGGTTTAAGTGGTAGGATGGACAGTAAAATAAAAACAGTGAAACCCTAACTTTTAAACTAGGCAGTTAGACCTGTATCTTAGAAATGAGTGGCCCTCCAAGAATTTTAATACAATTTATAAATTATTATAGCGACTCGCCCCAACTTCGCACCGGTGTTAAATTTTCATAGTTATCGGACAAACTTCTGACCGGATGGATCACAAAAATAAAAATAAAAAAAGAGGTAGTCAAGCAAAATGTCTAATAAATAAAAATTAAAAAATAATGTACTTTCTTTTAAACTCGAATTAATTTACATAAGTACGAAATTAATTTCTTTACGTAAACGTCAGCTCAGCCAGTCAACCTTCAAGTCATTGACTCGCTCAGATGACGTTCAAAATTTAGTCGTGTATAATTTATTGTACACTAATATTATAAATATTACAATTTGAGCCTTAAACTTAAAACATACATTTGGCGGCCTTCTGCGATCTCTTCCAAGCAACCTGAGTCAAAAAGAGATTGCCAGAACACAAAATGGTGTAGCACTTGATGCATAGCAAAACTAGTTTGTAAATAATAAAAAAACAAAGTACATACTTAATACTAAAAGAGATGCAACAAGTGACGACTACAATTACTAATAGTAATTATATAAACCATGCAGAAAACACATTTACGCATGCGATAAAATAGACTGCAAAATTAAAATTGTCTACGATTGTTAACGAAGATAAACCACTTGGTACTAAGGTACTACTGAAAATAGCAAAACGTGGAATACAAAGCAGCTGTTATTACATTATATTTTTCTTAACACCCTGATACTTATATCTACAGCACGTATGTGGCGCATACCAGCGCAGTTGCGCAACGCACGCGCAAACCTGCTGCGCTTGCGACTGATAACACGCATAACCCAATCTCAACTTTAGATTCATC